>JAQPPZ010001745.1:5319641-6649552 GCA_028583015.1 Wollemia nobilis | reverse complement strand
TCGCAACGACTCGCTGCTAATGGCATCAACATATCGTTTCTCTCGTCTTCCAAAAATATTTGCAGGCTTAGGCCTTTGGTGGCGGAAAACAATTCATCGGGAAGAATTCAGCTGGTCGAGTTCGAGTTAGCCTCCGTGGAGGGTCTGCCTGCGGGCATAGAGAGCACCACAGATCTGCCATCGCTGGATCTGATGCCCATCCTCAAAGACGCCCTAGACGAATTTCAGAAGCCCTTCGAACATCTACTGCGCCGGCTTTCTCCAGACGTCGTTATCTTCGACATAATACAGCACTGGGCTCCTGTCGTGGCTGCTAATTTATCAATACCCACTGTATTATTCTCGTCTTTTGGTGGAGTGGCGACCGGCTATGTTTTCGGCCACTGCATGGTCGCAAACCAAGATGAAATGACAGTGGAGAATTTAATTATACCACCTCCAGATTTCCCCTCGTCTTCGATTAAGTGGAGGCCCTTTGAAGCGCGCAGTAAGTGGCCTTTCGAGACGGCTCATAAAGAGGGCTGCATCAGGAACAGCGATCGATTTCGGAGATGTGTCGAAGGTTGCTCTGCCATTGCCGTGAAAACCTGCTGTGAGATAGAGGATGACAAGTATAGAAAATACTTGGAAAGGGTTACAGGTAAGCCGGTGTTTCCGCTGGGCCCTCTGCTTCCACATGACAAGGCGACTCAAGAAGCGAGGGATTCGGATTCCTACTGCATGCGGTGGTTGGAAAACAAACCGCCTTCTTCGGTTGTTTACGTCTCCTTCGGCACAGAATGTCTTTTAATGTCAGATGAGATTGAAGAAATCGCTCTGGGTTTGGAGGCCAGCAAGCTGCATTTTATTTGGGTGCTGCGGTTTCCTCATCAGAAAATCCCTGTCTCGGCTTGTCTACCGAGCGGGTTCGAGGATCGAACCCGGGACCGGGGACTTGTGTGGAGTGAGTGGGCTCCTCAGAGGGAGATTTTGTCCCATCCCTGCACGGGGGGGTTTCTGACGCATTGCGGGTGGAATTCGTTGATGGAAGCGATGAGTGCGGGATTGCCTCTTATTGCGTTACCCATTCAGTATGATCAGGCTTTCAATGCGAGGCTGGTTGTAGAGGAGTTGAAGATTGCAGTGGAAGTTGGGAGGGGTGTTGAGGATGGGTCGCTGCAGAGTGAAGAGATATGCAGAGCGTTAAGAATGGCGATGGTTGAAGGAGAGGGTAAGGAATTGAGATGGAGAGCTGCAGAGATGGGAAGGCTGTTTCAGACTAAAATATTGTCGGAGGCTAAAGACGGAGCACAAAACAGATGCGTTGAGCAATTCATCCAGTCGCTCAAGAGATTGCGAGGAGAATTCCATTGAACTGCAACTCCTGTCTACTTTTACTTTTATTTTGGACCGTGTATCAAAAACTATGTGTAATTCCTGTCCAGACATATAACCGTACAGTGTTTCGTTTTCGTTACTTAATTCGAATTATAGGTAATGACTTTTGTTATTAGAAGTGTAGCTTCAATTGAAGTTAAAAAATATGACCAAATTATACGCCTTCCTAAAAACATCGATTTTATGTAGTTGTCATTTTATTGAACGTTGCCGTCTATATGAAAAAGAAGTCATACAAAGTATGGCAAAACGACAGCTTGCATTATTTCGCTTCACTTCTATGTTAGGTTAAAGTGGAAAAAAAAAATTAAAATAAAAAAACGTGCTGGGAATTTTTTAAAATTCAAATAACAGTTCATTCATAAAGCTTTAAATGATTGTATTATTATTATTATCCTCTACAAGGACGCTTCATGTTTATTATTATTTTTACTTGTCCTATAATGGTTTCTCATAAAGGAATATTTTAAAATTCAAATAACAGTTCATTCATAAAGCTTTAAATGATTGTATTATTATTATTGTCCTCTACAAGGACACTTCATGTCATATAATGGTTGTCCTATAATGGTTTCTCATATAGGAATTTTTTAAAATTCAAATAACAGTTCATTCATAAAGCTTTAAATGATTGTATTATTATCCTTATCCTCTACAAGGACACTTCATGTTTATTATTATTTTTACTTGTCCTATAATGGTTTCTCATAAAGGAATTTTTTAAAATTCAAATAACAGTTCATTCATAAAGCTTTAAATGATTGTATTATTATTATTATCCTCTACAAGGACACTTCATGTTTATTATAATTTTTACTTGTCCTGACTGTTTTCAAGATTAGTAGTTTTTATTTATTTATTTATTGTCATTAATAATTATATTTTATAAAAATAAGGGAGGTTATAATAAAAAAGGAGCTCGAAAAATCACAATTAGGGGTATAATGTCATCCAAACGAACAAAATAATGTAAAATGAGGTCTAAGGCCAAAAACAAAACCAATCCTTAAAAGAGTAAATAAACAAAAAAACTAGGCAAAAGACCAAGTCTTGTTGTGGGTACTGACATAACGGCCTGAGGTTAAAACACGTCACTCCATCAACCTGCTACACTAAAATAAAAGGACCTTAAGGTAGAGCGAGGTTAGGCAAAACCCTGCTAATAGTGCACAGAGCCTCGTAATACTTGATAATACAAGGAATTTTATTTTTTGGGTAAATAATATTAATAATATAATTTAAATTATAGGTTATATATTTTTAGAAAAAAATTAATAATTTTTATCTTTAAATTTGATATTTTTTTATTGACATAAGTATTTTATACTTTTACATATGTCTTATTAAACAATCTATTAAGAGCTATTCTAAAATCTTTCAACAATGACTTAAATTTCTCTAAAAAATTTATTGAACTTGATACAATAAAAACTATGAATAACTCGATGCAAGCCTTTGATCATCTTATAGAGTGTCATTTTGGTACTTTAACCTTAAAGAGGTCAAAAAGAAAATAAAAAGCATCTTAAACCACGACTTCTATCAAAAGGAAACAAGTATAAAAAAGAAGTAAATTATGGTGGGATCACAATCCCACACACTGCTTTTAATCAAGTACCAACTAGAATATCCAAGGCAGATTTTGATAGACTATATGCTTATTTATTTAGTTCTTTGTAGATATTGTTAGGAACCTTCTAATTAAAATAAGTTCATTCACATAAATATTGTAATAAAAGCATAATTTCATGAAATAACATAATATTACAATACAAAATGTAAATGCAAAATTATAACAATCTCATAAATCACAACATAAAATCGTAGGCCTCTTCAAGGAGGCAACTTCCTTCAATAATTTCATTCAATATGCAAAAGATACATTCATTTATGGACCCTTGTCTTTTAAAGATACACTTCATGCAACCCTAACCTAATGCTCAAGAGTTGACTTACATGCAAAATGCTACTCAAGCTAAAATATTCAACCAAACATAGTTACATTCTTGATAACGCTTACATGAAATAGTCCCACTTGTCTAGGTGCCTCACTTGCCACATACCATTACAAAATATTATAATAAAAGGGTCCCTATGTTGGAAAGGGATCATTACATAATAATATGAGAATTACAAAATTAATTTTAGGATGGGGTCCTAACAAATATTTTTATAAAATATCTCTACAAATGATGCTTCTAACAATTTCACTTGATCATAATAAGGCCTAAGTATTAAATTTTGCATCCCCACTAATCCTAAAACCCAATTCACCACAAATTTTGAGTCACCAAAAACTTGGAGTTTTGTTATTCCCTATTCCACTACCATTCTTATCAAAAATATCAAAGCCTTCCACTCTGCCACATCATTGGTGCCTTCACCACGACTTACTTTTTAAAGTGAATTTATGATTTTCATCCTAATATAACACTCCTCCCATCCCACATCTACTTGGATTGCCTTGAGAAACTTCATAAAAAAAACCCAAGACTTCGTAATATCCATTGTTAAACTACCAAATTATCTTACAACCTCTAATTTTAGGGCTTTTTTATGTGTTCATAATTATATTTGATCTGAGATTGAACTTGTATAGGTGGAATTCTCTTGATCTCAAAAAAAATAGAATTTTATGCCAACCATAGAACCCATGCCACTATTATTGGAATTCACATGTATTCCTTTAAGCCTTTATCTTTGAACCATTCTCCAACAAATTCCTTATTTGCCACTGTACCTTCCCTTTAGTCATGGGTAGAATAGACCTCTACACTTCTCTCAATAAAACACAATGAACGCATAGGTGATCCATTGTTTCTTCTTCCCTTTTACACAAGTTACATTGACTTGGACTCTACCAAGACCTCTTTTACAAAACATCCTATGTCAATGCCTTCTTAGCTAATGTAAACCAATAAAAATTTTAATTCTCAAGGGTGTTTTCACCTTCTAAATCAAGATCCACCACCAAAGGGCCTCCTCATTATTATCTTCAAATATTACCTTGTATCCTTTATTAGTTGTGAAATATCCACTAGTTGGGTTCTTTGACCATACTAAAGAGTCTTATTTTTGTTGCAGTCTTATAAAAGCCCTTGCCAAACCCCTTGTATAATTTACTCCATTGCTCAGCTTCATTTCCTTCCAAAAGTAATTCTTTTGCTGAAATCCACCTCTCATTCTATAAACTTGTTTTGTACACAAAGGCTACATCTACCAATACACTGAGCCCTTGTATATTTATATATTTTATTAAATTTTGAGACAATTAGTAATCTCCTCCACTCCCCATCCAAGGGTTTTTTCCTAGTCTTATTTTCTTTTCATTTCCTATTTTTCAAACCAAAAAGTTATCCACCAATAAAAAACCTTCACTAATATTTTCCAAATGATGGTACATTGCCCACTAACTTGATAAAAAGTCTAATCCTCTCTTCAAATGGTATGGAACACAAATATTTCTCCTTAATAACCTCATGCCATAATCATTTACTAGTTATCAATATCTAAAGTCTCTTGGCAACTAGTGCTTTCTTAAAATTATGTATATTTTTAAGTCCCCAACCTCCTACTGATTTAGGTTTGGTTTGGCAATATTAATTCATTTAACCAAATCTATTGCATCCTTCTCCCTTCTTCCTGTTCAAAGGAAATGGAAGCATTTCTTCCTTGTTTCTCCATTATTTTAATAGAACTTTTAGCCATAGAGTACCAATATAGTGAAATGGTCTCCAAAACCGATTTTACTAGTGTTAAAAGACCTCCCAATGTGTTAGGTACCCAAGTGTATGAATGTGTGGATATAATATAGTATTGTATTATGGCATGGATCACACATAAAATTATAATAATATTTAACATAGTGCCATATTATAATATTATGCACTTTGTAACTCATGAAAGGTGAATCACCACATGGATAACATTCTAACTCATGGAAGGTGAACCATCACATTCTTGTATAAATAAATATGTACCCTAATGTTAGGAACCCATCCTAACACTATGATCCTTGTTGAATATGGGGAACACCCATCTTAAAATTTTGTAATGTTTTGTAAATGTGGGGGAACAATCATGATAATATTTTGTAATAGTTGTGAATCTAGAAGTACCTAGACAAGTGGCACCATTTTATGTAACTATTATGAAGAATGTAACCACTTGTAGGTAGAATATTCTAGCCCAAGTGGCATTTTGCATGTAAGCCAACCTTAGGAGTTAGGTGGGTGATGAAATCCTTAAAACCATGGGGGGCAGTATTGTATATATCTTTTTGCATAATTGAATGAAAGCATTAAAGAAATTTTTCTCCTTGAAGAGGCCTACAATTTTATGTTATTTGGTTGATTGTTCTTTTCTACATTTCTATTCCATAGTTGTATTGTGAGCTTTATGTTATTTTGCAATATTTGTGTAAGTGTGTTTAGTAGGTTCCTAACAAGTGGTATTAGAGCACTTTTCAAGGTCGTGTTCTATTGTGACTACAAGAGTTTTTGCCATTTTGACTGTTAGGTATAAGATTTCTGTGTTTCCATTTTTTGCCAATTTTTTCTTATTAAAAAAATAGCAAAAAAACATAATCTTTTCATTTTTTTGTAATAGTTGTGTAGGTTAGAAACCTTGTATCGAGGGTTTTAAAATATCATAGAGGAGTTGTTGTTATTGGCTAATCTAGATAGCTCATAAAGCATCTAGTGAGGTGGGAGGCGATTAGGCTTCAATACTCGGGCCTTAGACAACACCTACACATGAAATTGAGCTCTCATGTATCTTTGGGTATTTAAGAAGACCACATAAGATTAAAAAAAACTTTATATCTAGGAAGCTTTTTGGCCTTGTATTATCCATAGTACACTAGACACAACATCCAATAAGATTACCCTCCTATACTATCAAAAAGGTAGGTAGTGTGCTCAAGGGAATGTGTGGAATCCTCCTTGGATAGTGGCTTGAAATATTTGTTTGAGCACTCTCATTAATCACTATGGTATAACAGAGGACCTATGGGTGTTACATACACCTTTTCCTAGCATACCTTGGTTTTTTCAAAAAATTATCCTACAACAAACATCTTGTTCTATGAATTTTGAACCTGTTACCATACCCTTGTCATAGAAATTGAGCATACAAACAATACATCTCTATTCCAAAGTTTTTACATGTAAAACAGTACAAAAGGATACAACAAGTAGACATAAAACCAATAGAGAAAAAAATAGGGGATAAGGGGGTCAGTATCAATTTTAGTCAAGAAATCTTATCAATAATAATCAGTACAGGATTGTCAGGTTATTAGTGTTACCAGTGATAGTTATAATTTAAATAGATAGAATATCTGTGATAGATTCAGACCATATAGGTGATAGTATAGTGTTAGGAGTGGTCATTATTCAGAATATATAGGGCAAAGGTCAAAAAGAGGTGGTAAACACAAAATACAACTTTTGAACCAAGACTCCAAAGGAAAAATTGACCACACTAGTAGACTCATCAATAGTAGTGGGTGTCCAAAACTAGTGTTGTGGTATATATCTCATTGTGATCATCTTCTCAAGCTAATCATTGTGATATATAGCAACCAAAGCATTTTTTGGGATTCTTACTAAAAATAATAACCCCTAAAACCACCTTTCTATTTTTAGTATCACCAAACTCTGTGAACATGGTTGCTAGTACTCAACAATAAGAAATTGAGAACCAAATTTATCAAAAGGTGGATTATATGGGAAAATAAATATAGACCACACTCAATCATAGCTTAGAGGACATAATGACACAACTTAAAACATTTTAGGAAATTGATTATGGTTATCGAGTCACAAAAGAAATTGAAGGTAGAGTGGAATAGTCATACTGACTCATTTGGTCATCAAGATCAACAGGATATAGGTAAAAGCCATTACCAATGAAATGTACCAGATCATAATAGATATAAATTACCAATTTCAAAATTTTATGGAAAAGATCCTGAGGAGTGGATTTGTAAGATTAAAAAATATTTCACTCTTTATAATATCCCACGCTACATGTGCTTGACCATTACCTCTTTCAATTTTGAATTAGATGCACTACATTGGTTTTTATGGCTTAGGAAGTCTGAAACTAAACTTTCTTGGAAATATTTTGAACAACGTCTATTCACTTGCTTTGGTCCTAGTGATTTTGAATATTTCACATGAGCTCTTTTCAAACTTAGACAAACATCCACCGTTCGACAGTATCAAACTCAATTTGAAAAAATTGCCAATCGTAGTACTGGTTTAACTATCAAAATTTTCCAAAGATGTTTTGTGAGTGGGTTGAAGGATGACATTCGGGTTGAGGTAAAACTATTGAGACCCCAATCATTACCACAGGAAATACAATTGGCTAAATTGGTAGAAGAAAAATTTAAGGATCTAGGATGCACATCTAAATTTCCTCAATCTCAACCATTTTTTCATCCAAGCCGATGATAAACCCTACCACTAAATCTCCCACTATAAAAAAAATTGACTCATGAAGAGATGAAGATTAGAAGGGCACAAAGGCTATGTTTTAATTACGATGAAAAATATTATTGAGGGCATAAGTGTGTGCAATAGAATTTTTTTTTGCTCAATCTAAATGAAACACCAATTGTAGAATCATCAAAGGATGAGGAGGATCCTCTAGAAGGAGAAACATTAGAACATACAATAGATTTAGAGGACTCCCCACTAGAAATATCGATGCATGCCTTAGTAGGAGTTTTCATACCCCAAACAATAAAAGTGGTTGGCTACTTCAAATGACAATGGATCATCATTCTTAATATCGAATCGAGTAGTACTCATAACTTTATTGATCCATGTGTAGCCAAAAAAGGAAATTATTACATTACTACATGTAATTCCTTTAAGATCATGATTGCTAATGGAGATACCCTCCCATGCAAATGAAAATGTCGTAATATCAAACTTCAGGTTGGAGACTATAATATCAATTGCATTACCTCTTGGGGGATATGATATAGTTTTGGGAGCACATTAGTTGCGAATCTTAAGATCAGTTTTGTGTAATTTTGCCAAATTGTGAATAAAATTCAGTTAAGAGGGGGAGGAATATACTTTACATGGAATGAAATCTAGCGTGGCATAGTTTATTTCTACTCATAACATGGAGAAGTTATTGAAAAGTCCTCCCATGGAGTGGTGGCACAATTTTTTTCTATAATCGGCCATGAGAAAAAATAATAGAATTATTCACTGCAATTACAGGGATAAATATGCTCAAGATTTTGAGGAACCCGAGGGGTACCTCGTCATCACTCCCATGACCATGCCATGCAACTTTTTCCTCATAGTCTTCCTCCTAATATCCATCCATACAAGTATGCTCATGCTCAAAAGTCAAAAATTGAAAAATATAGTGTAGGAGCTTCGTGCTGTGGAGATTATCCGTTCTAGTGTTAGTCCCTATTCTTTGTTAATGTTATGAGTAAGGATAAAGTATAGCACTTGGTTCTTGTGTTTGGATAATCAGGACCTTAATAAAATCACTATTAAGGATAAGTTCCTAATTCCTATGATTAATGAACTCCTCGATGAGTTGAATGGGGCCAAATATTTTTCCAAGTTGGATTTGTAATCAGGATATCATCGAGTTGACATCAAGGATGAGGATATTCCAAAAAAAAAATTCAAACTCATAAAGTGTATTATGATTTCCTCGTTATGCCATTTAGGTTAACCAATGCACCTTCTACCTTTTAGAGTTTAATAAATTTCATCTTTCATTATTTCCTTTGCAAATTCATTCTAGTTTTTTTTAATGACATATTGATCTATAGTCATTCATGGGAAGAGCATATTTAGTACTTAGATCAAACCCTAAACATTTTGTCTAACCATCAGCTTTATGCCAAGATGTCCAAATGTTTCTTTGGCTAGCAAGAGGTTGAATACTTGGATCACATTATCATTAAGTATGGCATTGAGGTTGATCCCAAAAAAAAATCAGGCTGTCCAAGATTGGCCTAAACCTCGTACCCTAAAGGGCCTTCATGGTTTTTTGGGTCTCATGAGATATTACAAGAAATTTGTGAAGAATTATGGCAAGATAGATACCCCCTTGACCACCATGTTGAGGAAGAATTTTTTTGTGTGGTCAAAAATAGTTGAAAAGGCTTTTGTTGATTTGAAATATGCTATGACCACTACTCCCATGTTAGCAATGCTATATTTCTCTAAATTGTTTGTCGTTGAAAGTGATGCTTCGAGCATTGGCATTGGGGTCATTCTCATGAAAGAAGGTAGACCGTTCATCTTTAATAGCAAGGCACTATCATGCCAAAATTTGGGTAAGTCTACCTATGAGAAGGAAATGCTTGCTATCTTAAATATCATCAATCATTGGTGATTGTATCTTATTGGAAGATATTTTTCTATCAAGATTGATCATCAGAGTCTCAAATATTTTTTAGAATAATGGGTGGCCACTCCAAAAAAAAAAGCGGGTTTCCAAAGTATTGGGCTATGACTATGATATCACATATAAGAAAGGTAACTAAAATGTGGTGGTAGATGCTTTGTCCTTATTACATGAAGAATAATTTATACTTCATGCATTGTCCACACCATATCATTAATGGATTCATCAACTATGTGAGGAACTACTCAAGTATTCTTCTTTGGAAACTCGTATTCACCAACTTCAAGCAAATCCTCATTTATGTCTTGGGTATACTTGGGATGACCATGTTTTATGGTACCATGACCATATTGTCATACCCACTCAGTCACATATAAAGGACCACATTCTTCAAGAAATGCATGCTTCCCCAATAGTTGGCCATTCAAGGTTCCTCAAGACTTATACCAGGACCAAACGTACCTTTTTATGGTGCAACATGAAAAAAGAGATTCATACTTTTATGGTTTACTGTGATCATTGCCAATGTATGTAGGGTGAAACTATAAGATCCCTTGGTACTCTTTAGCCTTTGTTGATTCTTGAGCAAGTTTGGACAAATATTTCTTTGGATTTCATTGAAGGGTTACCTAAGTCCGAATGCAAATTAGTTATTCTTATGATAGTGGATCATATTTCAAATTATGCTCATTTTTGTTCTCTATCCCATCCATATACTACCTCTATTGTTGCTCAAACTTTCCTTGACTCTCTCTTTCACCTCCATGGCATACCAAAATCCATTGTCTTTGATAGTGATCCTATGTTTACTAGTCGATTTTGGTAGGAATTATTCAAATTACAGGGAATAAAACTCAATATGAGTTTGGTATATCATCCTCAAACTGATGGCCAAACATAAATTGTGAATAAATGCTTAGAAACATACATTCGATGTTTCACCTCTAAGCATCTGATACATTGGGTCAAGTGGATTCCTTTGGTCTAATGGTGGTACAACACCACATATCACATTGCCACTAAGGTGAATCAGTTTGAAGTAGTCTACGACCAACCTCCACCAACACCAACTTCATACATACTAGGTAGTTCCAATATTCAAGTTGTGGATTCCACTCTTTGCTAGTGTGATTTCATTCTTTGTCAACTTAAGATCAATCTAGACATGGATCAAAATTATATGAAACAACAATCTGATAAACATCATACTAAATATAGTTTTTCTATTGGTGACATAGTTTTCCTTCACTTGCAGTTGTACAAATAGTCCTCTCTCCAAATTTGTGGTTGTCAAAATATTACCACCAAATACTATGGTCCTTATCAGGTGTTGCAATAGATCAAGTCGACAACATACATGTTATCCCTTCTGGCTAGTTCTAAACTTCATCCAATCTTCCATGTATCATCTCTCAAGCAAGTTGTTGGCAACAAGGTGCAGGTGCAGTATACACTTCCAAAGTTGGACGAGGAAGGTTTTTTCATTCTTGAACCTGAGTGCATTATACACCAACACTCCCATAACCTTCATCATCATGTTATTACTGATGTTTTGGTCCAATGGTGTGGTTTACAAGATATAATGTGGGAACCTCTTCACCAACTTTAGCAATAGTTTCCTCATCTTAATCTTTAAGGACAAATATTTTTGAAGGGGTAGGGTATGTTAGGACTCCATCCTAACACTATGATACCTGTTGAATATCGAGAACACCCATATTAATAATTTGTAATATTTTTTAAACATGGGAGAACATCCATGATAATATTTTATAATATTTTGTAATAATTATGGATCTAGAAGTTCCTAGATAAGTGGTGGCATTTTATGTAATTGTTATCAAGAATGTATCCACTTGTAGGTAGGATATTATAGCCCAGGTGGAATTTTGCATGTAATCCAAACTTGGGAGTTAGGTGGTTGATGAAATCCTTAAAACTATGAGGGGTAATATTTTATGTATCTTTTTGCATAATTGAATGAAAACATTGAAGGAGATTGCTCCTTTGAAGAGGCCTGTGATTCTGTGGTATTTATGAGATTGTTATTTTTTGCATTTACATTGCATAGTTGTGTTGTGATCTTTATGTTATTTTGCAATATTTGTGTGAGGGTGTTTATTTTTAATAATAGGTTCCTAACACCCAATTGAAGAAGGAAGTCATATGAAGTATTCTTGGTAAGATTCTTGGTTTGTGGAGTGATTCCTTCCTTAAGGAGTATTCTTGGTACTACCCTACCCCAAGGGTATTTGTAGCTCTATTTTATTGTGTGGATTTTTGTTGTGGAATTTATTTATGGATGTATGTTTGATATTTTGCATATTGGTGAAATATTTATTATTAATGAGAATAGAGGTTAATAAAAATTGGTATCAAAGCAGTGATTCTAGAAAAGTGGGGTTATTTTTACAGAGCTATGAAACATTTTTATATAAAATGTCACATCTTATGGGGCTTGTTGTCCTCTTCAATTATCCTAACTGGAGAAATCATGCCTTGTGAGGAGTGACATAGTAGGGCTACAACTGAGAGCGCAAGACTTGGCTCAATAATGGGCCTTCATTAGTTTATTGCAAGGTTGGATCCTACTTAAGATGTGATCTTTTAGGTGCACTTGAACTCAACAGGCAAAATGGAAGAGGAAAAATAAATAAAATTAGCTCAACAAAAGGAAAAGGTTGTGATGTACCAAAATATTTGCTAAGATCTTCCTTAAGAAATAGGCTTGAATGCTATGTGCCAATAATGAATGCTCACCCTCCTCAACACAGTTAAGCACAAATGAGATTCATCAACATAGGAATGCATAAATAGGTGGGTCCCATAGGAGATCCATAGATGGCTAGTCCAAAAATAGATGTAGGCCTCTCACACACACATACATCAATAAAACCCAAAGCAGGTAAATAATCACATATACACATAGAAATGGGTCCACAAGGAGTCATAGATGACTAGACCAAAAATTGATGCATACCTTCATATATATGTGTGTGTGTGTGTAAGCAATTATTTATTAATATTATGCTAGAAGCGAGGGTTTGATATACCCATAAGCCGCTTAGGAGCCAACTACTCTTACAAAAAAAAATGAAAGGAAAGCTTACAAATGACTACAATTGCAAACTTGCCAATCATTTTGGTAGGGTACCTAGGAATAGGTATTTGGGGATATATTATTATATTGTATAAGGGTTGGCATGGGCCACACATAACCCAAGGTTGATTGTATTATAATATTATATTATATTATAATATAATATTATATTATATTAGTAGTAGGCTCCCCAAAGTAAAATGAGAAGATGGATATATAAAGAAGAGATATTTGTCATTGTAATCATCATGGAGAACAATCTTATTTAATCATCTTTATCCACAAAGTGGCTTATAGGACTTTGTTTTCCTTAAGTGTCTCCCTCATCTTGGGAGATCTTATGGATTTATTCCTTCCTTAAGGAGTATTATTGGTGTTTCCCTACCTTAAGGGTATTATCTATATCTCTCTCATCTGTGGATTATTATTATGGATTTGTAGATGAATGATTTGATATTTTTGCATATGGTGAATGATTTTTTTTAATAATAAGAAAGTTCAACAACAAGTGGTATCAGAGCAACGATTCTCAAAAAGTAGGGATTTTTTTTATGGAATTGCAGAATTAGAGAAAAAAATTTCTTGAAAACATCTCATCTTTTAAGAGCCATATCTTTGTGAAAGTGTATCTGATTTAGGCAATTATTGGATTCATTATGCAGAATATGAAGAGATTTTATATGAGTGGTCATATGAAGGAATCTTAGTAGTATGGATGGAGATACGACCTTTTGAATTCAACCATATAGAACAAGGTGTTGGAGTTTAACTAGAACTACTCCTCATTTGTCTAAATTAGACGTATGTTGTTTTTAAGTTTATTGTTGAGAGCATAGTGGAGAGAATAGTGGAGTTCTAGTTTTTAAGCCTCAATTAGACTTCGCTCTATCTATAAAATGTAACATGTTTGATGTTGTTGAATTGAATCGAATAAGTATGTGATTTGATATCACATCTGGTATTAGAGCACAGGAGAAGTGTAAAGCTAAGGATTTCCCATCACACAATAGTGAGTTGAATCCATTATTGAATCATTGTGCAAAGACGTTGAATCGATGGTCAAGAGGATTATGAATGTTGTGGAGCAAAAGTGCACATTTGAGATGCAACACCATGGTTTGATGTATTGGTGGAGACGTCACCAACATGATACATATAAAAAAATTTAGTTGAAAGAGTGCGAGATGATCTGTGTGATAAGGCATCGCGAGAAGACATAGTGAGCTGAGTGTTGCGATTCATTTAAAATAATTAGTTGAAGATCATGTTAGGTCACTATTTGGAGAGCACAATTATGATCTGTGTGCTTGGTGTGTGTTGATCTATGCATAAGGAGTTTCATTAAAAAAGGGTAGCCTATTTGTTGTGAGGAGCATGCTTGCAAAGAACGATTTGTGAAGAAGAAACATACAGCTGTGTGACCGATTTGATCTTTGGCATCAAGAGAAGGCGAGCTGGAACGTTATGTGGAGGTGAACGTGCTGATGATAGCCACATTAATTGGCTATGACATGAGGAAGATAAGAAAGTTTTAAGTGTTTTTATTTAATTATTTTGAATCACGTCAAGTAAATTAAAAAAATAGTCAGAGGCAATCTATTGTAACCGACATGAAACTTTCTATAAAAATGACGTGAATTCTAGATGTGATGTGACATGAGTGCTAGCTATGAGGAGATGTGAGTGCTAGCTATGAGGAGTCGTGAGCGCTAGATGTGAGGAGACGTGAGAGGCATTAGCATTCATTGAGAGAACGCAAGTTGAGACAATAGAAGATACACACCAAAATAGTGCATCACAATGTGTGTGCATTTGATATGAAATACTTCAGAGGTATGCTTTTGATCACACAAAGAGGCGATGAAAGGTTTAAAAAAACCTTTATAAATAAAGATATAAAATAGTGTTTTTTCAAATTTTTTGTAATAATTTAATATTTGTTTGATTTTTAAAATCAATAGTAATAAATTTGATTTTCTAATCAAACATATTTTATTATTAGTTAAATAAATTGATTGCTCTTTATATTTTTGTAAACATCATATATAAAATAAAAAAGAGGTATCCTGGTTCTATTATGATAAGGTCAAATGGATGTTATTTTGCTCTTCATTCTCTTTTAGGGAGAGAAACCCCTGAAGCATTTGATGAAAGAGTGCGAGTGTATGGTCTAAATACCGTATTTAGTCAGCTCCAAAACTCTATAATAGCAAACCATAGAGTAATTGATGCTGGTTACGATGGTGATTTAGAAGACAACAATTCTTTTGATAGCAGACCTGAGGAGTCAGTATCTATTGAGGTTGCACCACAAGAACCTAAAATCATTTGTCTTAGTGATAGTGATTCTGTTGAGCGAGTGGAGCCAGAACCACATTCACCTAAAATCATAATTTTTAGTGAAGACAGTGATTCTGTAGCTGACAATTTTGTCAATGAAGAGATAGGTGAACCTATGGAAGTAGAGCAAGATCTAAATTTTTAATCTTCTTATTTGTAAGCATCTTGCCTTGTTTTTGGAAGTTGAACAATATTGAAGAATAAAATATTTGTATTTCTTTTTTATTTCCAAAGTATTTTTTATAAAATGGCAACAAATAATAATTTGTCCATACCTAAGTTTAATGGGCTAAATTATGAGTACTGGTCCATCAATATGAAGATCTTACTCATTGGAAAATGACTATGGGATGTAGTCAAATAAGGTTATGCAGAACCTTCATATTGGACCACTTTGAGTGCAGTAGATAAGAAGAAAAAAAAAGATACCCAAAAGAGCAATTCTTTTGCCCTCTACCATCTCCAAGAAGCTTTGGAGAATAGCATATTTCTAAGGATTGCTTCCTGTTTATCAGCCCAAGAAGCATGGAAAGCCTTGAAGTATAGTTATCAAGGTAGTGATCGGGTGAAGCAAGTCAGGCTTCAAACCTTGAAGAGAGATTTTGAAAATCTCAAGATGCAAGAGAATGAAACTGTAGGTGACTATTGTGTGAGAGTGAAGGCAGTGGTCAAAAAAATGCGAACCCTTAGAGAAGACATCAAATTTGAAGTCATGGTGAATAAATTGTTGAGAACACTTCTTCATAAATGGAACCATATTGCTATCATAATTGAAGAATCTAAGGATTTGTCTACTTTATATTTTTATGCTCTAATTGGTTCCTTAATGTCTCATGAAGAAAGATTACAGGGATCTACTTCCACAAGCTATGGAGATGATAACAAAGTTTTCTCATCCAAGGAGGATGAAGGAAGAGGACAAGGAAGAGGCCAAGGGGGAAGCCAAGGAAGAGGACAAGGAAAAGGGCAAAGAAGAGGTAAAGGGAGAATTAATTCAAGAGGTGGCAATCAAGGCAGAGGTGGAAATCAAGGAAGAGGAGGTGAAAAATAAAAGAAATCTTGTTACAACTGTGGTTATATTGGTCATCTTAAAAAGAATTTTTGGTCCAAACCTTCTCAAGAAAAGAGAGGTCAATATGGAAACTATGGAGAGGAAGAAGGTTCTTCAAATTTATTTCTAACATATGGAAAATAAGATCAAAATCTTAATGAGACTTGGATTTTGGATACTAGTTGTTCCAATCATATGAGTGGCAAAGAAGAGATTTTTGCTACTATGGATTGCTCCTACAAGTCAAAGATCAAATTCGAATATGACAAATCCCTACAATTTGAATGCATTGGAGCCATTGAGGTTACAACAAAAGAAGGCACCAAGAAGGTAAATGACATCTATTACACCCCCAAACTACAATATAACTTGCTTAGTGTTGGAAAAATGATAGAGAAAAATTATAGGCTTGTTTTTTATGAAGGCAAATGTGTAATTTTTTATAAGAACAATTGTAATACAGTTGTTACCCAAGTACCTATGACACATAATAGGTCATTTCCTCTTAAGTTTGGGGAACAAGGAGGTGTACAACTTGCTAGTGTTGCTATTTCTAATACAAGTGTGCTTTGGCACTTGAGATATGGTCATCTCAATTTTGTAAGCTTGAAGTTGTTGACTTCTCTAGCTATGGTGAGTGGACTTCCAAGAGTTGAAGAACACAAGGAGGTGTGTGAAGGATGTGCTTTAGAAAAGCACTCAAGATCAAAGTTTCCAAAGGGACAAGAATGGAGAGCAAGTCATCCACTACAATTGGTGCATTTGAACATTTGTGGTCCAATGCAAACCAAGAGCATTGGTAACAATTCTTACTTTATCACTTTCATTGATGATTTCTTTAGGATGTGTTGGATTTATTTTTTGAAAACTAAAGATGAAGCTTTTGATTGTTTCATAGATTTCAAAAATAATGTAGAGAATCAAAGTGAGTTTGTTGTAAAGAGTCTAAGTACTGATAGAGGATGAGAGTATTCATCTAATGCATTTCTAAAATTTTGTAAAGTTTATGCGATAAAAAGGCAATTCACAACTACTTATATCCCACAACAAAATGGTGTGGCTGAAAGAAAGAACCGCTCTATAGTAGAAATGGCTAGATCAATGCTTCAAACTAAGCATCTAAGTAACATGTATTGGGATGATACTATAAGAACTAGTGTTTACATTTTGAATAGGAGTCCTAATTCTAGTTTAGATGGGATTAATATTATGAAGTATTGTATGGCAAGAAGCCAAATGTAAAACACTTTAAGGTTTTTGGTTGTCTTGCATATGCACATATTCCTGATAAGCAAAAAAAGAAACTTGAACCCAAAATTCAAGCATGTATTTTTATTGGAAATTGTGAGTCTTCCAAAGCATATAGGCTCTACAATCCCAAAACACATAAAATTGTACTTTCCAAGGATGTAATTTTTGATTAAGGTGGATAATGGGGTCATAAAAAACTTTTTGTTGATGATGGATCTCATGATGCAAGTTCCTCTCAAGTGCAGCAAGTGCAGCCCAAAAATAGCAAAGGAAGTCCTCCAAGCCCAAGTATGAGTACTACTTAAAGTACAATAGATGCTACTCCAAGTCCTTCTCCACAAATATCAGTAAGTTCTTCACCAATGGATATTGATTCTCCATAAAGAGGTAAAATAACACTTCAACATCATCCATATTTTCAAATGTTGGATAAGAATTTCCAAAAAAGATACACTAGAAGTCAAGCTAGTGAAATGAATGTAGTTTTGAAAAGACTTGAAAATCTGCATATGTATGGTGATGATGATTCCCAAGAGCCTAAGGGAGATGTAGTTTTTTATGCTTTAATGACTAGTGTAGAGCTAGACCCATATAGCTATGAAAAAGCAAGTGCTCATGATGTATGGCAACAAGCCATGAAAGAGGAAATGACCTCTATAAAAAATAATGATGCTTGGGAGCTGGTGAAGCTTCCTAAGGGCAAGAAATGTGTTGGATGCAAATGGGTCTACAAGACAAAATTCAATGTTGATGGAAGCATTGAAATACACAAAGCAAGACTAGTAGCAAAAGGGTTCACTCATAAGTATGGGATAGACTACGAGGAGACCTTTTCTCCTGTTGCTAGATAGGAGACAATCAAATTAGTACTTTTTTTTGGCTGCCCACAAAGGGTGGAAAATTCAGCACATGGATGTTAAAAGTGCCTTTCTCAATGGGTACTTGAATGAAGAGGTTTTTGTGCAACAACCTCAAGGATTTGAATAACAAGGTAAGGAGAACCTTGTCTACAAACTAAATAAGGTATTTTATGGCCTCAAGCAAGCACCAAGGGCATGGTACTCATTCATTGATGGCTACTTTCAAAAGTATGGATTCACTCGGAGCAAAAGTGAACCTACTCTCTACTACCTAAAGCAAGGTAAAGATATTCTCATTGTATTTTTATATGTGGATGATCTA
This sequence comes from Wollemia nobilis, assembly GCA_028583015.1. Classification (NCBI taxonomy): domain Eukaryota; kingdom Viridiplantae; phylum Streptophyta; class Pinopsida; order Araucariales; family Araucariaceae; genus Wollemia; species Wollemia nobilis. Next base: position 6,630,854 of record JAQPPZ010001745.1, on the reverse strand, counting down.
ATATTCATGGGTAGTAGTGCCAAGATGGATAAGGAGTTAAAACACTCCATGATGAAAGAATTTGAAATGAAAGATCTAGGCTTAATGCATTACTTCCTAGGCATGGAAGTACATAAAAAAGATAAAGGGATATTCATATGTCAACACAAATATACTAAAGATATGATCAAGAAATTTGCTATGGAGCAATGTAAGCCTGTTACAACTCCAATGAGTCATGGGATCCAATTGAGCAAATATGATGGAGCACCAAAAGTTGACATGACCACTTACAAGAGCATGGTTGGGAGTCTAATGTTCCTCACCAACACAAGGCCAGATATTTAGTATGTTTTTTCTCTTGTTTCAAGGTATATGGCTGATCCATCTAAACTTTATTTTCAAGAAACTAAGATAATTTTGAGATATGTAAAGGATACATTAGATTTTGGGATCCATTACCACAAATGTAATTTTGTAAAATTAGTTGGCTTTATTGATAGTGATTGGGACAACAATATATATGATAGAAAATCTACTTTAGGGAATTGTTTTAGTCTTGGGTTAGGACTAATTACATGGAGTTCCAAAAAGCAAACTGTTGTAGCATTGTCATCTACTGAGGTTGAGTATATAGCAATCACAAATGCTAGTACTCAAGCTTTATGGTTGAGAAAAGTCCTTGAAGAAATTGGAGAGCAACAAAGTGGTCCTACAATATTGTACTATGAAAATATGAGTGCCATACAATTGGCACATAATCCTATCCACCATAGCAGGTCAAATCATTTTGATATGAAGTATCACTTCATTCGAGACATGGTGGAGAAACAGGTGGTTGAGCTACGACATTGCAGTACTTTGGACAACATAGCAGATATCTTCACCAAAGGAGTTGCTAAAGATCAATATGTAAAGTTGAGAGACTTTCTTGTTAGCCCTCTCAACTTTAAGGGGGAGAATGTTGGAGTTTAATTAGAACTACTCCTTATTTATCTAAATTAGACGTATTTTGTTTTCAACTTTATTGTCGAGAGCATAGTGGAGAGAATACTGGAGTTCTAGTTTTTAAGCCTCAATTAGACTTCACTCTATCTATAAAATGTAACATGTTTGCTGCTGTTGAATTGAATCGAATAAGTATATGATTTGATATCACACAAGGGTAGTGACAAATTTTCAAATCACAAATTTTTTGGAAGACAAAATTTGTTAGCTTGGGTAAGCAAATCAATTGCAATTTATTTTTTTTGGAAGAAAATTTGTAAATATAGTTTTCTATGTGGAATTTTAGCTTCAAATCAATGGGGAGATATATTTCTATGAAACCTTAGTTCATAAAACCCTTGTTGTATTAGGGCAGATTTTTTCTAGAAAAAATGTCTCATCTTTCAGGAGCCATATCTCTACAAAAGTTTATCCGATTTAGATGATTCTTGGATCATTTTGTGTGGAATTTGAAGAGCCTTAACATGAGTGGTCATATGAAGGAATTTGAGTAGTATTGTGGGAGATATGATCTTTTGAAGTTAGTCATATGGAACAAGGGCAGTGACGAATTTTCAAATCGTAAATTTTTAGAAGACAAAATTTGTTAGTTTGGGTAAGCAAAGCAGTTACAATTTATTTAGTTTGGAAGAAAACTACAAATCTAGTTGTCTATGTGGAATTTTAGCTTCAAATAAATGGGAAGATATATTTTTATAAAATCCTACTTTGCATTAGGGCATGATATATATTGTCAAAAATTTATAAAAAAATGTTATTTTGCATTAGGGAATCAACTATGGCACTTCAAACGTTTTCTGAAACAAATGATATGGATGTGAGAGAGTGGTTGACAATAGTAAAATCTCATTATGGTGAAGGCATGCCATTACACTTTTGTTTTCAAAATTGTTTTTGGGTGAAGCTTTACAATGGGTAGAAAGCTTTATTAGGAACAATCCAAGGTGCACTTGGAAACAAATGGAACCATCATTCTTGAGCTATTGGATAACTTTTAATTTATGAAAAAGATAGATAATTGTAAGAGATATCTTGAGGGAAGGAATAAAAATATAGATAGATTAATGGATGTCATCAAATACCTTGAAAAGAACCTACAAAGGATTCGAAATAAGTGAAATGTAATGAAAGCATAATGGGCAGTTTTCAAGAAATAAAATGAAGATTATGAAAAAGAAATAAAATTACTCAAGGAAGAGAAAGATGCTAGGGAATATATTGAGAAGAATGTAGAAGGCACATCTTTGGATTTTCAAAAGCAAGATAAGGATCAAAAGGTTTTAAATTCTTCTAAAAGTTCTATTTTGTAGGTTCATGGAAGCATTCAAAAGGAATAGGTTATTATTTCCATTGACCCTAGTAGCAGATATAATTTTATTAATATTTCTTTGGCTAAAAGGTTGCAGGTTCAAGCAACAAAAATTAGGGACATACAGTTGGAGGGTGAGAATGTTCAGATTTTTGAATATTTGAACAATACCATGGATAAATATGTTTTACATTCAGATTTTCTTGCTATTCAGATGGATGATGAGGATATTATTCTTGGTTATCCTTGGTTAGATTCTTTGGGTACTGTTAACATTAATGTGCAAAAGAATTTTATGAATTTATGGTACAAAAAAAATAAGATAACATTGTAGGATATTTCTCAACTTAAGGAGTAAGAATCCAAGAAAAAATAAGAAGTGATTGCAAAGGAACGACTTGAAGAACAAATAGAAGAACCTGAAATAGAATCCAAGAAGGCAGTAGTAGTAATAAAGTCCATGGAAGAAGTAGCAACAATTTATTCCATGGAAATAATAATAGCAGAGTCCAAGGAAGCTTTGATCGAAGAGCACAAGGACACACCAAAAAAAGAGAAAAAGAAAGAAAAATGTATAGAAGAATTTAAAACAATGGAGACAAATGTTGAGGAGTCAAAGAAGGTAGAACATCAAGTTAAGGTTACACCATATCGCCATCCACACCACCATGAGGGACAACATTCTTGGAGGCATGGCTCAATGCAGTAATATTATGGTTATACATGGAATCATAAGGGCACAAACTATGCTAGTGTTTGGTAGAGAAAGCATAGTGATCCTAGTTTTTAGAGTAGTTCCTCGGCATCAAGGAACAATTGAACCCATAATTCAATCTTTAAAAATAAAATAGCAGAAGTGTGGAGCCATCGAAGCAGATTTGGATACTCAAGTAACAAAATAGCATACCAACATCAACGTGTTTCACTTGGATGGATGGATGATCGATATTGGTACTAGTTGCTAACATTGCTTAGCAAATCATATTATCTTGTTTCTTCACATGTTTCAAGGATGAAATATTTGTAAGGAGGGTGGCATGGTAGGGTACCTAGGAATAGATATTTGGGGATATATTATTATATTGTATAAGGGTTAGCATGGGCCACACATAACCCAAGGTTGATTGTATTATAATATAATATTATGTTATAATATAATATTATATTAGTAGTAGGCTCCCCAAAGTAGAATGAGAATATGGATATATAAGTAAGAGATATTTATCATTGTAATCATCATGGAGAAAAACCTTATGTAATCGTCTTTACCCACAAAGTGGCTTATGGGACTTTTCCCTCCTTAAGTGGCTCTCTCATCTTGGGAGATCTTATGGAGTTATTCTTTCCTTAAGGAGTATTATTGGTGTTTACCTACCTTAAGGGTATTATCTATATCTCTTGCATTTGTGGATTGTTATTGTGGATAATTATTTGTGGATGAATGATTTGATATTTCTGCATATGGTGAATAAATTCTATTAATAATAATAAAGTTCTGCATGGATACCCATGCCTCCTTGGGTCTTACCCAAAATTGGCATCCCTTGTAGGATGTTTTCCACAAATAAAATAATAATAATAATAATAAAGTTCTGCAACACATTTACAAAGCTAACACTACTATGATTTATAGATCACAAGGGGAAGGAATTCCTTCTAAAAAAACATTCAAAGATTTCAAGGTGGTTGTTGCTTCTGATGTTGGGTTACATTTTCTCTGAATCATCAGTCATTTTCAGGTTCTATAGATCTTAAGTTATGAATGTCAAATTATTTTGAGCCCTCGGATGAGTAGATACTATCTTCATTGCCATCTACTCATTTCTCGAAATTCCCATCATTTGGGTATAGAAGATTTATTTATTTAATGTTCTAGATTTGTGAGCTACTTTTACTATGTCTCCCATGTTGTTGTTATCCCTTCACAGAGATTAAAGATATTCTTTTACAAGAAAGGATGATACTCCTTGAAAATTATGCACCTCATCAATTTAAAATCTCAATGTGTTAATGTTTCTTCTTTGGAATTTTTTCATCACTTAGAATCGATATTGCTTGACATCGAAACTTCAATTTTTTTGCCTTGGACCTCATGTCAAAAATTTTGCACTTCTTCTTATAATTGGGAATAACAAACTTCTAACTTTTTAGACAACCTTCACTTTTAAATTTGACCTTTGATCATCAGATCTTTTTTATCAGGGTTTATTTTATACATGTTCATAGCTTAAATTTTTGCTTTCACTTACCAAAAAGGTGTAGTGAATGATCACTATAGTTTTGATGGATCTCAAGGGATCTTAATCCTATTGAAGATAATAAACCCAAGAAATCTAGTGCCTTAATCCATTGGGTGCGGAGTTAGGAAAAGCATCTCTTCTTGAAAGAAAAAATTTCAATAGTCAATTTACACCTTTAAAATTCTACAATAGTTAGGGCTCCCTCTATCACATGAAATTGAGATCACTCAAATATTACATATAATACATATGTACAAAGTTTTAAGAGAGTGGTCTTTATCCATTGGGCATGGATTCGATAAGCCCCCCTTAGTCATTATTCGAGCTTTCATTGCTTCTTTATTTTCTTTAGTTTCATGGGTGAATTACTATCATCTCTACAAATCTTAGGTTTTTAAGCACCTTCCTTGGCTTGGATGGATTGGTACCAAGGATAAAATATCTCGTTTTTGAGGTAGAACTAGTACTAATGCTAAATCCTTTGGATTTGACCCAGTTGACATGCATCTTCCACCTCCAACTTAGATTCTTTACCTCCTTTGTACTTGTGGAGGGGAAGGGAACTTTCTCTTGGATTGTAGAAATGCCCAAGCTCGTTTTCTCAAAAAATTATGAGGTATTGGACTCCACAATCTCTACTATCCTCTGGTCTACTTGATCATCATTCCAGCACAAGGACTTGTTAAAAACCTCTAATTTGTCCTGCATACTATTATCTTTCTTTTCTCATATTAACATAATTTGGTTAGGAGTAGTAAGTTGTTGAGTTGAGAGGACTAAGAAGTAGTCGTTTGGATAGCTAGGATTGATTGCTCCATCTTATTGAATTTTTTTATGAATGGTACAATAAGCTAATCCCATTTATCAATTGAGTGTGAAGAGAGGAAGTAGAACCCCTTATAAACCCTTCCTTGAAATGAAGTCACAAGCAGCCTTAGAGCCAAGCTCAACTTTATAATGTTGTACAATTGGTAAAAGCAAACCATATCTTGTAAATTCTCTCATAGGTTTGATGGTCCTTTACCATCATAATATGGTAAATTTTCTAGTATAGACATTATATACTCATCCCAAGCATCTGGTGGTGTTGAAGGTCACAAGGGACTTCTTTTACTCCATGTTTATAAGTTTACAAGGGTGGAAATGTTTATGTTTTGGCATACAACCTCCATGGTAGAGTTTTCATAGTCTTTTGGGTCCTTTGACTTAAGCAGAGTCACCAAGTGAATTCAAAATTTGCTCTAAGAGAAGATAGATTGAGGCCTTCAGCAAAACCTTAATTTGATTTCTTCAAATAACTTCTTTTGATGTTTGTTCTAGATCAAAGTTGTCTGCTGAGTTAGAGGTTCTTAGATAAGTGGAATAGGAAAATACTCTCACCAATTATAAGCCTAACTTGTTGCAATTTGGGACCAATGATATGTTATTGGGTCCCATCAGACATGCCATTAAACTATTATCATCTTTGACTATGACAACCAGGGCAATAACACCTCATCGAGACATAACAAGTCCATAGTCAAGAGTGTGGGGTTAGAATCAATCGAGGGCCTACAAGAGTTTTTTACAAGGTTGGATCCTTGTTATGATGTGATATTTTAGGCACACTTAAATTCAATAGAGAAAAGTGAAGAGGGGAACAATTGAAAAATAGCTCAAGAAAAGGAAAAGGTAGTTATGCACGAAAAGATCTGCTAAGATCTTCCTGCAAAAATAGACCTGAATGCTATGTACTAGTGGTGAATGCTTCCTCTCCTTGGCATAGTTAAGCATAAAAATATTCATCAACATAGACATTTATAAATAGGTGGGTCTCATAGGAGAGCCACAAATGGCTAGTCTAAAAATAGATGCAGGTCCCTCACACACATATACATCAATAAAACCTAAAGTAGGTACAAAATTCGTAAATACACACACAAAGAAATACGTGAATAGGATTCATAGATGATTAAACTAAAAATTGATGCAAGCCTCCACAAATATATGTGCAAGCAATTATCTACAAATATTGTTCCATAAAAAAGGGTTGGATTTACCCACAAGTCGCTTAGGAGGCAACTGATCTTATAATATAAAATGAAAAGAAATCTTACAAATGACTACAATTACAAACTTGTCAATCTTTTACAAATCTAAAACTACTATTTATATATTATAAGGAGAAGGATTTCCCTTCAAAAAATTATATAGATATTTCAATGTGGTTGTTGCTTTTGATGTCATATTACGTCTTGTCTGAATCATGTCCCTCTAAGGTTCTCTGCATATGGAGTTATCAATATCAAATTATCCTAAGTCATCAGATGAGTAGCTATCATATTTATTTTCATAAACCCATTTCTAGGAATTCCCATCATCTAGGTGTAAAATATTTTCTTCATTTAATGTTCTAGATTTATAGGTTACTTTTGCTCTGGATCCCATGTTGTTATTGTACCTTTATGGATATAGAAGATATTATTTTGTAGGAAAGGATGATATAATTTAAATATTTTGCACCTCATAAATTTTAACTTTATACTCCTTGAATAGTGTGCACCTCATAATTTTTGACTTTTAGGGAATCGATGTTTCTTCTTCAAAAAATTTCTCATCACTTGGAATTAGGACTGCTTAACAATGGAAATTTAGGATTTGTTGCCTTAGACCTCATGTCAAAAAAATTTCTATTCATCTTCTGATTGGGACTATTAAAATTTAAACTTTTTAGAAAACCTTCACTTTTGAAATTTAACCTTTGATCATCATATATTTTTGATTGGGTTTCTTTTATGCCTATTTGTGGCTTAAGTTTTTTCTTTTACTTGCCAAAAAGGTGTAGTGAACCATCACTTCAGGGCTATATTATTTTTTAGCAATCATTTTTAGAATATTTTCGTTTTAACATGTAGATCATTAGAGTACTACAAAAATGACTGCTCATTTTTTAAATTCTAATAACTATTGAGAAAGTTATGGTTGTTTGAAGTTGGGGTATTTGTGTTGTTATTTGGCGACGCAATTTTTTTTAAAAGAAAAATTCATATTAATTTCTTAGCAGATATTTTTAGAATATTTTTACACCAACATATATATTATTTTGAATTCTCACTTGTTAAATTCTAACAAGTATTGAAGGAGTTATAGTTATTTGAAGTTGGGATTTTGATGTTGTTTTTGGACTGTGTGAAAAATTCATGCAAAGGGAAAATTTTATATTTTCCTTATTGTTTATTTTAATAAAATTAGTTGTTTGTTTTATTGCACCATGAAGTTACCCTTTTCCCACTCTATTGTATAACCATATCCAATCTTGGTATCCTTAATTATTTAGCTTTAGCTTAAACCACAAATATTTTACCCCTTTTCCAAACTCAATTAGATTGAAGCCGAAATCCTTATCATTGCTTCTTCTTATTCTAGTTGTAGTTTGTTAAAATTCATATCAGTATTCTAGAGGTTTACTTCCATTCCTTTAATAACACAATATATATCTAACAACTTTATATATGTTAGTTTTTCTCTTAAGGTGTCATTTTTGTAACAACCCAAAACTACCAACCCAAATTTTTTTAAATAGCACTTACAAACAAAGGCTCACAAGGGATATATCCTTAATTTATTTATCTCAACTTACAAGGCTTCATAATATTTGGGTTCTAATCCATTGTAGATGACACTCAATGGATAGGAGTGGACAGCTCCAATAATTTTTTGGGTTCACCTTACTAAACATACACATTTACAAGGATGCCAAAAGTGGTATGCCCAACCTTTCCTATACCCTCCTTGGCATAGGACCATGTGACCATAGCATAGAAATTTTCCTTTAAGGCCCATAACACTTAAAGGGGAATGTCTATACCCTAACCTGACTCTAGCTCCTCCTAGAAAATTTAATTGACAGAGCCTTTGGTGCTTAGTTACCACACCTCCATGGGCTAATTAAGTTCATTGCCACTTCAACAATAACTAAAATGATCTCATAATCCTACATGATCAATAAATCATAATTGTTGTCTTGTGAATGGTTTTCCCCAACATTTTGATGGGACACACCTGATCCTAATCAATCAAGGTGCAATGATTCACAAGTACCCTAGCTATTATATTCACACAACTCCTTCCAGGTTCATGAGTTCCCATCTATTGCATACATGCAACTCCTTCTAGGACTCATATCTACCTGGGTATCACATTCGTGCAACTCCTCTCAATATTGGGCTTTATGGCTTACTAGAGGAACATTCCTACCCATTCTATGGATTAAAAACCTTGCAAAATTTACCATAGATTAAGCATTGCACTAAGCATAAAATTAAGCAAGACATAATCCATCAGTTAGAAATGCATAAAACAAATATTCCTCTAACCATAAGCCAAATTATGCATATATCAAGTGCTTGATTCAAATACTTTCTAACAACATAAATGCATAGACAAGATAATCTATATATCTAACATAATATACATTTTTTATAGTTGATAATACTCAACAACTATCCCAAGAGATTACTCAAAACCACATAAGGTACATGTTGACAATTTTGTCACATTACACAAGGGGTAGAAAAATAAATCAAAGTTTTGTATAGTGTTTTTGTAAAGTATTTCTTTGTTGTTTTTTATTTGCAAAGTTGCAGCAATTTTGGCTTTCCCTGCCACCCCCTTGTACATAAAATGAAAAAGAAAGAGCTTCACTGCCGAACAAGCTAAGGAAAAGAGCTTCGCCAAAAGAAAACGAGAAGAGCTTTGCACCTGAGGCATTTCTAGCACTACTTCGGGTAAAAATTTTGTGAAGTAGTGTTGCCGAAGAAGAATAACAAGGGAAACGATTAAAATAACTTCGGGCCCAAAATGCTTCAAACCATTACTTCGGGCGAAATTTGTGTGAAGCAGCATTCAAAAGAACAACTTCGCCGAAGAAGGAAAGTCCAGACCACGGTCCAAATTGGCTAAGGCAAGAAAACTACTTCAGGCCCGAAGCATTTCCAGCAGCTACTTCGAGCGAGATTTTTGTGAAACGGTGTTACCGAAGTAAAATACAAATGAAGAAGAATGAAACTACTTCGCACCCGAAGCATTTCAAAAAGCTACTTCGGGAAAAAGTTTTGCGAAGCGAGATTTGAAGGAGCATAGTATTGAAAACACTTCGCCAAAAAGTCGCCAAAGCATCCACTTCAGGCCCTGCGTCAGCAAACCATTTCTACTTCGTCAAAAATCATTGCGAAGCATCTGCTTCGGAAAAATTTCATGTGAAGTACTTTCACCCGAAGTAGAAGATGCATTTTGAAGGTAGGGATGCACTTCGGCCGAAATACTCCTGAATCACAGTTTTGAAGAAGGTTCGCGGTGAAGCATTTTTTAACTCACCAGCAAAGTATATACTTTGGGTAGAAGGCCTAGCCGAAGTAGTTTCAACACATTTTCTAGCGAAGCAATTATGAAGATCCCATTTTGTGAAGGAGATATGCTTCGGCCTCCATCACCCCCAAAGATGTCTTGCAAAGCTTCACCATGTGAAGTGCAAATCAAGGAGAATCTGCTTTGGCACAAGTCCATTGCGAAGTGAAGTTGAAAACTAGCGAAGCACTTCAAAGGCACGCACTCCAAGCTGGGTATTTTCCTGAGGCGATCAAGTGTGTTGAGGATAACTTAGGCTTATCCACTTAAGCCTAAGTTAATTATTATTATTATTTACTATTCCTATTTCTTGCACTTTGTATTCATGTGAGGCATAGTATGCCCATGTTAGAAATAGGTTGTTAGCATGTGTTAGCATGTTGTTAGATGGTTGTTAACTGTTAGAGATCTTGTTTGTCTTCTAGCAGTTAGTGGACATCCATAGTTAGCATTTTGTTAACTAGTAGTTAAGTGGTTGGCCATGTTTGGCAGATTGTTGCAACCACTTAGCCTACATGAGATTCTTATGTATTCCTATATATACTTGCATATTTCATGAATAAAGTAGCTTCATAATAGTGTTACTACATCATTGGTATCAGTTAGCTTCAGGAGAGTTGCAGGAAGGAGGAGAGAGCTACCACTTCATTGTAGATCCTAGGAGGTGTTGTTTGGAGTTGGCTTGAAGTCATCCACAACACAAGTGAAGCTGAGGTGATAGAGGCAGAAATTACCCCTACACCAGGTGTTAAGCACCAGTTTGAGGCCAAGTTATGGCCAAGAAAAGATTGAAAATTTTGAAGCAACAGTTGGCTTCAAATAATAGTTGAGTTCACTGCAACTTGACAGGAAAAAGAGGAGTTCCTTCAGTTGAGAGCAATTACTGCACTCACTCCAAGTTGAAGAGGGAATTTTGCATTATTTTAATAAAATATTAATATTTTTATTAATATTTTATTTTTAAAAAAAAAGTGCTTGATTTAGCACTTCACAAGCGGTGTCGACTAGCAACCAGCCGACGGCCAACCAGCCACCACAGGCCGCACCGACAGCCAGTCGGCCCTTTTTCGGCCAGCGGCAGCGACGTTGGCCAGCGACGTCGTCTGGCCCTTTTTTGGCCAGCAGCAGTGACGTCGGCCAGCAATGTCGGCCGGCCCTTTCCAGCCAGCGGCAGCGATGTCGGCCAGCGATGTCGACCGGCCCTTTTTCGGCCAGTGGCCCGCAACAACCAGCCGACCAGCGCCAACCGCACCGACAGCCAGCAGGCAGCTAGCACCCGCAGGCACCATCGCGGCCGATCACCGGCCGATGGCACTAGCAACCAGTCGACCAAGACTAACCAGCACCGGCAATGACTCGACCAGCAAGAGCCCATCGGCCAGCCAATCAAAAAAAAAAATTAAAATTTGAAAACTTGGCGGGAAAGACAACTTGGCGGGAAAATTTTCAAATTTTGAAAATTTAAATTCAAATTTTGGCACCCAAAAGCAGCAAAGGAGAGCAAACTTCAAGAGGTGATATCTTCCTCGTTATTGGTCCGTTTTTGACCAAATTTTTTGCGTTGGGTTCAAAATTTTCTGCAGATTCATATTTTTTGCTCCTAACCAAATTTTTGGTATTGTAAAAGGGCTAATTTTTCAGTATTTTAGTGCACCTTTGTAATTGCAAAATTGAAATTTTTAATTTTGTAAAAGCACTAAAATAGCCCTAATTTTGAGAGCAAAATTTGTAAAATCTAGGCAATTTGGCTGCATAGGAAACTGAAATTGTTCCTAAGCCTAGATTAGTTCTTGCATCAATTTTGTAATCCTCCTAGTCTAGCATATACTAGGCAAAATATGGCTCATGATATTAGAACAAACATGGAAAACCTCATCGAAGCAGTAGACATTTTGGCAAAAAAAGTGAGAGACATTGTTGTGCAGTTTAAGCCTGGTGACATCAAAATCTACAATAACCATGCAAACAAAGCCAAATGTGAGGTTAAAATGTATGATGGATCTAGGGATCCCGATGTCTTATCTGCATGGATTTTGGATATGCAAACTTGGTTTGCTTATGCTGAAATTCCGGAGGATGAAAGAGCCACATTTGCTACACTAAAACTCACAGGTTTAGCAAAAGTTCTCATTGTAGAAAGACAGAGTCATAATGCCACCATGACTTGGAAAGAATTAACTCAAATTCTGAAAAACACCTTCTTTCCACCAAACTACCAATGTGACCTCACTACCAAGTGGTATAGATTGAGGCAAACCTATGGAATGTCAGTTTCTGATTACATTTTCCAATTTAATAGGTTAAGGGTATTGCTTGGTGTGAAAGATTCAGAAGATGATTTGATTAATAAATTCACTCGTGGCTTGCAAGATCAGATTTTCAGGGAGATAAAATTCAATGTCTTCCTCACCTTAGATGTGGCATTCAATCATGCCATTCTTGTAGAGGAGAAATTTGGTGCATATCAAAAGTCTCGTTCATCACAGGAGGGCTCTTCCAAAGGCGAGAATCAGCATCAACAGCAGGTGAAGAACAATTCTCAATCTTCCCCTCATTCTTCTTCTCCTCCCACTTCTCCTAAAGCACATTCTTCTTCCTTTAATGCTAAAGATTTTTCTTCTTCATTGTATTATGACTTTTGTAAAAAGCATGGACATGTAAAATCCAAATGCTATACTTTTGAGAAGTTTAAGAAGAAGAAATCTCTAATTGTATAGCCTACACATGAGGAACCACAAGATGGTCCCATTTTGGCTACAGGGACAGAAGAAGAATATCCTGCTTTAAAGGGTAAACTGAACAAAGTTACCCTAATGTCTAATGCATTTGCTCAAGGGGGGCGTGATCATTTGTTTGTCACTAGAGCCCACTTGATGCATGATTTCTATGTTGATTGTATCATTGATAACAGATCGCAAAAGAACCTCATTGCGAAGTCCGTTGTGGAGAAGTTGAAACTTCCCATAAAACCACATCACCAACCTTATGCACTTGGGTGGAAAGATGTAGACTCCACATCCAACATCACCCATACTTGCACCTTGAATTTTGCTTTTGGTGACAAGTTTGTGGACAAAGTTAGGTGTGATGTCACAGATATGGATTGTTGTGGACTCTTGCTAGGTAAACCCTATAAATTTTATAGGAATGCTATTTATCATGCTAAAAAGAACACCTACACATTGGAGTTGCATGGTAAAAACTACTTGATACAAAGCACTACACCTACGTCCAATTTGATGTTAAGTTGTAGGCAAGTAAGGAATCCATTAAGTCAAGCACTCATTTTGGCTCCTACTAGCATTTGTCCCACACAAAATGAAGAAAAAGCACCACCTAAGAAACATGCAAAGGAAGAAGTTTCACTCCCACATGATGAACAATCACAAGAGCAAGTGGTTAAGGAACCCACCATTCTCACTCATGAGAAAGATACCATTGATTCCATTGGTATAATTTTGGGTACACCTACAAATACTGAACCACTTGTTCCACAGAAGTTACCTTTGGTTTTGCCCACTCCCATTGCACACATGGAGGAGCAAGCTAAGGTTACTTCCCTTACTAAGCACCAGCAGAGCCTTCTAGGCAAGATACCACATGACTTGCAGGAGACTCCACAGGGAGTGGTGCGAAAGCATCACAATCCTCACTCACCATAGGTTGGATGCAGAGTATGGGTTCCTTTGGATGAATTCCGCTTTCCAGAGACACCATTTCAGGACCCTCTTTTGGTACCTGATCCTATTTTTAGTCCTATAGCAGCAGTGGCACCTGATCGTCAGCTTTCACTCATTTCAGATAGATTTTTCGAGATGAAGACTCATCATACTAGACAGGGTTCTTCCACTACTTACCTTGTCGCTCGTTGCGGTCACTTTCCACACATGGCTCATTGGATTCCTCACCATGAGATGGCCCATGACTTTCCACATTTTTTGAGAGCATTGGGGTCCAATGCTTATATGGTTGGGAGGAGTGTTGAGGATAACTTAGTCTTATCCACTTAAGCCTAAGTTAATTATTATTATTATTTACTATTCCTATTTCTTGCACTTTGTATTCACGTGAGGCATAGTATGCCCATGTTAGAAATAGGTTGTTAGCATGTGTTAGCATGTTGTTAGATGGTTGTTAAATTTTAGAGATCTTGTTTGTCTTCTAGCAGTTAGTGGACATCCATAGTTAGCATTTGGTTAACTAGTAGTTAAGTGGTTGGCCATGTTTGAGATTGTTGCAACCACTTAACCTACGTGAGATTCTTATGTATTCCTATATATACTTGCATATTTCATGAATAAAGTAGCTTCATAATAGTGTTACTACATCAAAGTGCCTCATAAATACACTTTTTCATTCCCGATAAAGCCGTTAATTTTTAGCAATTGAAAATGAAGTATTAGTCCATGATGAAGAAACCGACAAGCATGGCGGCCACTCGAGCACCACACCCGGGGACCAAGGACATCCAGGCAGCTCATTAATGCATCTTTCCCCGGCTGACCCGGTCGTAGCTGCTAGTTCTGGTAACAGAATTGAGAGCTCAGTCACGAGAGCCACGAGAGCCGACTTCTCAGCTTTCGAGGATGTACTCCTCCATTTTGTGTAATTATGGCTCAGAGGGCCGGGTCCTCTATAAAAACCTAGGCATTGTAATGAAAAGGGGGGGGAACTATCTGCTAGAAAGCTATTGTAACTTGATGTCCTACGATTAATACTAAAGAGCTTTGGGCTCAATTTCTCTCTTTTATGTTGCCTTCTGTGTTTGATTCTTTTGTTTTTCTTCATTTGCATACTGTGACTCTGAATCCTGAATCCGATGTGCGATTGGGGACTGTACCCTAAAACTTTCTTGAAGGATACATAGGAGAGGAAAAATGCTATATTGGTTTTCTTTTATGCTGCTTGGTGGGTTGTGGTTTCTATTACATTCACTTGTCCTAATTGTCTTTACTCTGAACCCTAAATTTTGACGAAAGGGAGAAGGAGAATCTTGGAACTCGCTCAAAGGATACATAGGAAGGTTAATGTGGCATTTATTTTGTTTATTCTTGGTGTTCTTTGTTGCTATTCAAGTTGTTAGTTAGTGATCGTGCTTCCTGTTCTCTCCCACCTTAAATCATCGATCTCTCTTCCCTTACCCCTTTTTTATTTCTTTCTCTAACTCTAACTCCTTTTATCTCTTTCCTGCATCCTTATCTCTTTTATCTCTTTCTTGCATCCCTTATCTCAAAACACCAAAGTAGTTTAGCATAGGAGCCGGAATTTCTCCAGATATTGGCATGAGGGGCATCTCTTCCCTTCGACATTTCAATGTTGGTCCAGGTCTAGGGCGCATACACTTACCCAAATTCTTTCCTAGGCAGATTTGATGACCAATAGTTTTTGGCACGCCCGATGGGACCAAGGTCCCATATTTTAAGAACACAATCTCAAACCCGTCTTCATCGGGGCCAATAGTTCTAACCAGTTCTTGGTGTGACCCGATCAGTCCCACCTGACTAGTGGTAGTGAGAATCGATGCTCTCATTACCAAAAGACTCTTAGCATCTGGTGACTCTGTTTACCCAAGAATATTTAAGTCGTAAAGACCAGTACCAAAGTCTATGCCTTCATGCAAATGAGATGGAGAGTTAGGAATAGAGGAGAGGAAACTGAGTTCTTTGAGCTAGATATTGATGCCTTTGGGGAGCGATCAAGGTTGGTCACCCTCGAGTCACTATTATGTGGAACATCCTCGCAAGAGGCTATTGTTGACGAACAAGGCCTAACTTCTGATAGTACAACATCTAGTTTTCCTCCCAATCCTCCCAACTCACCAAAGCATCCTAGTGCCTCCATTCCTATTAGTCATCCTATTAGCAATCAAGGAGGAGCTTCGAGGATTCCTGTTTCTCAAAATCCAGGAACAAGTATGGCACAACAACAACAACAACAACAATAGCAAATGTAGTAGCAATCGTTGCCCAGGTTGTTCCCAGCATGGGATTCCTTGTCATCGCTAAATCTAGCGGGACAAGGGCAAGTGCCACCTACTGCTATAAAGAAGATCCCAATATTCGATGGAACTAGGAAGACTACTCTGGAGCATATCTAAGACATAATCTCTCTGGTGGTGATCCACGACATCACAGAGGAGCGAGTTATGGTAAAGCTTCTGGTTCTTTCCCTTAGAGGAAAACTCCTCTACTGGTATAGATCTTTACCACCAGGTACTATTACGAGATGGGACTAGTTAGCCAGGTAGTTGATGGGAAACTTCAATGAGTCCTCCGATCCTACCTCTCTCCTGCATCAGTTCACTTCAATCTAGAGACATCCACAAGAAGAGATCATAGACTTCAATGTTAGGTTCGCTCGAACCTGGCAGAGAGTACCAATTGGACTTCGGCCAACCGACGAAGCTACAGCATACTATTTCCTTCGGGCTTTCAACCCTGATATCAGTATCATGGTAAGATATTCTAACATCAATACTTTTCTCGAGTTGTATGAGTTAGCCAAGAGGGCAGAAATGGATTTGATAGTTGTGGGCAAGCTTCCCCAAAGGATGTCGATGCCAATACTTCTCGAATTTCCTCAATCCCAGTATGCGAGCACAACTTCTTCATAGATCTCTGCAACTCCTGCACTCCCGATCTCATCTTGGAACCCGAATCCTATTGTGTCTCAAATCACCGCTCCACAAATTCATTTTCCCACATTTTCAACTCCATAGCCCATGGTCACTTCGGCATTCCTTGTACTACCAGCACCATTTCAACCCCCTGCCTTACCTCCAATACCAACGATGGCTACATTACCTCCAATTCCAAAAGTTGAGGATATGCAAGCTAAAATTCTGCAAGAGATGCAGTCTCTGAACTCCACAGTTCAGACGTTGTCCAACGACATGACCATTGTGAAGAAGAAGCAAGTGCAACAAGAATTTCTACCAAGAAGGTCTTATCCTACACCTGCGCTTACCAAAGACCAAGCAGTCCAGCAAGGAAAGGCTTCGGTGAGAAATGCTACGATTGATGAAGCTCCGAGCACTTTCGATTATGTATATTGGTGCTCTACATGCAATGATCCGCATGAAGAGAATACCTGCATGCTTCACCAACACTATGTACAAACGTTGGTGAGCAGTAGTCATGGCGGCCAAGTCAACGTCATTAGGAAAATGAGTCAAAACCTGGCGATTGGTGAAGAAGAGCCGGTTGCAGTGCTTACTAGAGGAGGAAAGAAGGCAATAGAAGTGGATGCTACTCAGATGGCTCCCTTAAAAGTGCACGCTCGACCCGAGAAGGGAAAATCATCTTCTTTGGCCTCGAATGAAGCTCCTCCGCCTGCATCGATCAAAGAAAAAGCTCAAAAGGCCTCTATCGAACCACCTCAGGCAGAAACAAGAGAATAGGCTAGGGAAAAGCTCAAGTTTCCTTCACTAACTAAGCGATAAAGAGTTGAAGCTACGGAGCAGTATCACACCAGATATGAGCCGAGAAAGGAACCCGAGGTGCTCAGTTCCCTGGCATACAACATTGTGGAGGAGTTAAAGAGGATCCCAGCCAAGATCAGCTTGTACAATGCACTACAACTACCTGGACAAGTGGACCTGCTACAAGAATCATTGAAGACAACTAAAGCAAAAAAGGCAGCACCGCTTGCTCTTGTGCAGACTCTATCCACATCCATTATGGGGAAGAATAGACCACCTCCGTTCTACCTGTCTCTATAGATGGAAGGGTATATCGTACATAACTGTATGATCGACTCTGGGGCCGCTACAATAGTCATGTCGAAAGCGGTCTACGAAGAAATAGGGATGGAATATATGCGAAGCAGCCAAGGCATACTCCAGTTGGATGGTACCCCAGTGAAGACTATAGGAGTGATCAAGGACATTCCTATTCGACTACATAATATGCCTTAGATCACGGTCATACAAGAGGTAGTGGTCATCGACTTGGAGCCATACTTCAGTATGTGCTTGTCAAGGGAATTCATAGCAAAGTTGGGTGGATATCTTTCTATGGATTACTCTCATCTAGAGATTCCATTCAAAGGAAAGAAGGTGAAGATCTACAATGAAAAGCCTTCTTCCTTCCTTGTGCAGAAGATGTTCGAAGAAGAGAGCAGCGATCCAGTGAATGCAATAATGGAGGAAGTAGAGCAGGTGGACCTGGTCGAGGAGTCTCTTGTGCAGCTAAGTTATGAAGATGAGTTCTCATTGGCAGACTTTAATGCCATGGTAGAGATCGAGATAGGATGTTATGCGATCGCCAAGCCTGAGAAACACACCCAACCAGAGAATAGAACAAGTGCCCAAGAAGGACTATGGAAGTTGTTCTTCGATGGTGCCCGATGTAAAAATGGTGTTGGGGTAGGGATTCTTCTAGTTTCACCATCCGAAGAGCAAAATGAATATTGCTACCGGTTGATATGGAGCTGCACCAACAATGCAGCAAAATATGAAGCATTATGCCTAGGACTCAAGAAAGCTGATAAGTTAGGCATAAAGCATCTCCAAATATTTGGAGATTCTAAACTGGTGTGCAACCAGGTCACAAATAAGTGTACTTCAAAGAAGCATTATCTAAAGTCATACCGCAATAGGGTATGGGACCTGTTTGACCAGTTCAAGTCTCTCAATCTGTAGTCTATCCCACGAGAAAAGAATCGACATGTTGATGTTCTGGCATCCATCGCAACCAAGTACTCTTCCACAGAAGACATGGTGCATAAGCCCAAAGTTGTGAGGATGATCTACAGACCCTCTGTCCCGGACAGAGACCTACATTGGCAAGTCTTTGACAATGATGAGCAGATTGTAAATTTCATGATCCAAGAAGCCGCCACAGTCGAAGACAGAAGCCCTGACGAGGAAGAATATGAAGGGCTAGTTCAATTAAAGAATAATCACGTTCCCAAGGGACTGATCACTCTTGAAAGCCTCTTCGATCAGAATGATCGAGCACTCTCTCACAAGATCAAAGTTAATGAAAAGAAGTATCAAGATTTAGAGCTTGAACCTAGAAAAGCAATAAAAGTTGGAACCGATTGCACTTCGAAAGAGATAGAACAGATCCAAACTCTGTGCAAGAAGTATCCCGACATTGTTGCTTGGTCTTATCAAGACCTCAGGGGATACGATCGATAGATGATCCAGCATACAATTGAATTGCAGGAGGGAGTCAAACCCTTTCGACAAAAGCAAATGTCGGTTAACCCAAAGATCGAGGTCCTGATGAAGGCCGAACTCCTGAAAATGCTCGAGGCAAAGATAATTTATCCCATCAAGCATTCTTCTTGGGTAGTGAACCTAGTCCCCATCAGAAAAAAGAACGGAGATATACGGTTATGCATGGACTTTCACAACCTAAACCAGGCTTCTCTCAAGGACCACTATCCTCTCCCGCAAATCGATCAGATCTTGCACTCGATGGCTGGAGCTCAACGCTTCTCCCTGCTCGATGGTTTCTTTGGATACAATCAGATCTGGGTCAGGGACGAAGACCAGCATAAAACAACGTTCACCACCAAGTGGGGGACATTTGCTTACCAACGAATGCCATTTGGCCTTTCGAATGTTGGTGCCACTTTCCAGAGGGCGATGGATCTAGCTTTTGGTGAGCTTCTGAATAAGGTTATCGTCATCTATCTAGATGACATGACCATTTTCTCCTAAAGAAGGGAGGATCACCCCGTACACCTACAACAAATTTTTGAAAAATGTCGAGAGTTTGGCATTTTGATCAATCCAAAGAAGTCCATATTTGCAGTCAACGAAGGAAAGTTGCTGGGACATGCGATATCAGAAAAGGGCCTCATTGTAGATCCCGACAGAGCTGAGGCTCTAACAAAGCTCCCACTCCCAACAGACAAGAAAGGACTTCAATATTTCTTCGGCCAGATCAACTTCGTGAGGAAGTTTGTCCCCGATTTCGCCCAAGTCATCAAGCCAATGTCCAAAATTTTGAAGAAGGGCACCGAATTCATCTGGACGGAAGAGAGAAAGGAGGCATTCGAAGAGATTAAGGCCCGAATCGCTCAGGCACCGGTCCTGATCAACCCCGACTACAGTCAAGATTTTATCCTGTATGCCATAGGTGAACCCGAGAGCTATGTTGTTGTCCTGACACAAAAAGGGGAAGATGGTGAAGAGCGTCCCATCGCGTTTCTGAGCCAGGTGATCAATCCCCATGAAGAGAAATACAATTTCATAGAACGTCAGGTGCATGCAGTAATGAAATCTCTGAGAAAGTTCAAGCAGTTCATCTCCCAAAGTCGGGTCACGGTCTTTGTCATTCACCCTAACATGCGCAATTTCATCATCCAAGGGGAATTGGGAAGTAAGAGAGCTGGTTGGGTGAACAAGATATAGGAATTTGACATTGAGATCAAGCCCACAAAACTAGTTCGTGGTCGTGCATTGTGTCAAGAATTGGCGAAAAGCACAGCGATCGAAGCAACAAAATCTCAATGGGATGACTCACCAGTCGAAGGATGCTTCACAAACCAGGAGGAAGACGAGAAAGATTGGGTTAGTGAAATAGTCGACTACTTCAACATCGGCAGATGTCCTTCGCATCTAAATGCATCACAGTGAAGGCATTTCAGGATGCGATCCTCCCGATACACTCTGCGCCCCGAAGGCCTATTTTTCAGGAACATTGATGGTGTTCTTCTTAAGTGCATAAAAGATGATGATAAAAGGAGAGTCCTAGGAGAATTTCATTTAGGACTATCTGGAGGTCACTTCGTAGGGAGAACAATGGCGCTGAAGATCATCAAGGTGGGTTATTATTGGCCCACACTCTTTGTCGATGCCTTCACAGTTTGTCGCAAATGCGAGCAGTGTCAGAAGTTCATCGGCCGAAGCAGAAATGCTTTGATGCCTCTCCAACCGATACAAGTAGAGACACCCTTTCAACAATGGGGGCTAGATTTCATAGGGGTCATATCACCGAACTCCTCCATTGGGCATAAGTTCATATTGACTACGACTGACTACTTCACCAGGTGGGCCGAAGTGATTCCTACAAAGCACATGGATCAAGAGACTGTCATCGCCTTCCTAGAAGGGTTGATCACCAGGTTTGGCCTCCCCAAAGCAATCATCATGGACAATGGTCCTGGCTTCATAGGCACCAAAATCAATGAATTCCTCTATAGATATGGGATATATCATAAAGTATCCTCCAATTACTATCCACAAGGCAATGGCTTGGCAGAATCCACCAACAAGACCTTGTTGAGGGTGCTAAGGAAGCTTATAGAGCAAAAAAAAAGGACTTGGCATCTCCTTCTAGATCGGGCCTTGTGGGTCGATCAAATTTCTATCAAGAAGTCAATCAAGACTTCACCTTATGCCTTGGTCTACGACAAGGAGGCCATATTACCCACTCATGTGGAGATCCCTGCACTGAAACTGTTAGAAGAAGAAGATGGAGTTAGCCCAATGGAAAATAGATTAGCTCAGCTATTGCAGTTAGAGGAAGATCACGAGGAAGCCTACCAGAACTTCGCTAAGCATGCTCAGGTCACCCAAGATTGGTTCAAGAAAAAATCATCCAATCGCACATTCAAAGTGGGAGATCTGGTATGGAAGTGGGACTCTTGGAAGGCCAAGCCTAGGAATCATGACAAGTTGGACACCTTCTAGGATGGGTCGTTAGAAATTGTGAAGGTAAACTCGGCCAACTCTTTCATCCTCAAAGATGCAAATGGCCAGGTTTTTCCGATCTCTATCAATGGTCTTCATCTGAAGACTTTTCACCGCTAAGGTAAAACACAATTTCTTTCTTAAAAAAAAAAAAAAATTTGTATGTACTCTTGTATATATTTTCCATTTGTGTATATACATCTTGTTCCGAGATTGCAAAAGCTAAGTGGTACAAAATCTCCTTCGGGGAATTTCAATGCGAAGTAGTGGCTGCAAGGAGGTTCGCAGCGAAGTACTTTACCCTCAAAAGGGGGTCAAACCAAGATTTAAACAAAGGCACTAAAAGAGCTTCGCACCCGAAGCATCTCAAGAGGTTACTTCGGACAAAATTTTGGCGAAGATGTTTCAAAGAAAGCAAGCTTCGGTAGGCGGTCTCCGCAAAGCAAAGTGGCAGTACGACGAAGAAGAAGTATTTCGGGCCCGAAGCACAGAAAATTAGCCCAAAGAAGAGGTTCGCTGAGAAACATTTCCAATTTCGATCTCAACTTCATTGAACCAATAACGTGCAAGGCGAAAGCATTTAAAATGTGCCTCGAAGAACACACTGGCAGCAACCTTGAAAAGAGTTTGAAGTGGATGAATTTAAGGCAAAGGTGGTGGAGCACATTCCAAGGCGATTTAGTTAGGAGAAAAGCTCACACCAAGGTACGAGGTAGCAGCAGGTCGCGTTCCCGATACGAAGCATAATCATCAAAAGCGCGTGGCCTTGCGTACTACGCCGCTGTAGAACCAATCAAAGGGCATAGCAACTTCCTCCGTCTGAAGCATAATTTAATTATGGTAAGAGCCATAAATAGGGGTAGTTGCCCCTTAAGGCTATAAACCGTAGGTTCTAGCAAGGAAAGGGTTATTTGTAAATGCGATATTGAGAGCCCATTGCTAGTCTACAAATTATGCCGCCATTCGCTGTGAGATTCCTTGATGCCAAAATAGTCTACGCTGCAAGTTTCATGGCCATAAGCATCCAACATGGGAAAGAAAAGCTCCACACAGAGGGGGAAGGAGCCAGAAGTGACAGTTCCCAAAAAAATAAAAGGTTTGGAGGAGAAAAAGTAGAGACCTAAGAAGGTCAATCCGAACCCCCGCCCAGAAAAACAAGTTGTGGAAGAAGAATCTGAAGACGAACAACTTGTAGAGCCACCAGTTGATAGGTGGGAGAAAATCAAAGACATAGAGCTCTCAAGAAGCATGGTCGAGCTCAGGTACACTATTGATTTTATGAGGAGCAGGCTCTCGATGGACAATAAGAGGGCCATCGCGTATTATTCACAAATCTATTGGTATCTGACTCCTCCTGTGCACCATTACCCTGAGCTAATTTATGCCATCGCATAGAACTACCAACCAACTTCCAGGAAAGTGCTGAACACCGCTAGCCATAAATTATTCTCTATCTTGAAGGAGGACGTGCAAGTAGCTTTCACGCCATAGCAAGGGCCATCGAAGGGGTATACAGTTCGCAATGTCATTCTAAGCGAACAGATGGAGAGGTTCACCTCGAACAACTACGTGTTGAAATTCCTACGAGAAAACCTCAAAAGTGGGCTCCCTTCAGGCAAGCTACCCCAAATGCCCCTACCCTTGGAGGCCTTCAAGAACACAAACATTTTTTCCATCATCGCATGGGTGGCGGGCCTGTCAACCGACGCTTCGGTACACCCCTGGCAGGTGTCTCTGGCCGAGTGTATTTCTAGAGGGGAGTTTTATGCCCCCGATGCTTCGAGGCCAAACACCAACCCAGTCTTCTTCGACTGGGTAGAATGGGTAGCCCAAAACCTTCACACGTGGCTTACCACTATGAAGAACTCTGGAGCGGAACAACACTTCAGTCCATGCTCTTTCCTTGTCTGGCTATTCTTTTACCATGTGCATAAAAATTTTCCCCATATTGCAATTACATCAAGTGGCAAGGATGGAAATCCTCTGCCCGTGTATCAGTGGACTCGCCTCCTATTGAGGTCAGAGTCTTATTATCCTTTCAATCAACAATTTTTGGGACCCGCCATGCAATTGTTAGCAGGGACTAGCCCTCGGGTGCCTCTCAGTCTGAGAGACAAGGTGGTGCAGGAAAGGAAGGGAGATGTATTCCAACTAACACAGGGGCTTGTGATACACCTATTCGGCTTCATGGGGAAACCCTTCCTGCTACCTATCTTCCCATCCGAGTACCAATTCACACTAGAGGTCGCTCGACAAAGCGACGCAACCAACGAAGTCTACGGCCATAGTCGAAAGTGGGCCCACACCTATGACTTTCCCTTCAGGATGGGGGTAATTGAAGTATTCTCCTTAAGGCAGAACGTATTCCTGGAAGAAAAGCTCACCAATTTTGGCCTGCTCCAGATTTCGTAGAGGTGGCTTTACGATCCTCTAGGAGTGATGAAGGATCACTTAAAATGCAAAAATTTTCATGTCTGCCCCCACCTTGAAGTAATGGAGCAGAGAAATAATCCCAACGGGAAGGATCTGGAGTGGCACTTAGAAAGAGTGAGAACGTTTCCTCCCTGGCATGATTTTTACCCCATGGAAATGGAGTTTGACCCTGACCAATACCCCTTCCCGACTCTAGAATCCACATTCTGGAGGAAAGCCAAGGACGATTTAAAGGAAGAATTGAAGAACTGGGATGAGGAACAACTGAGGGAATGGTGGATAATGAGAGTCCATCATCGAAAGATGAATTCCTATGGACTCTTGGCAATGGATAGGGACTTCACAATTGTCTACGAAGCCAATGTTGGATCTTGGAAGCCTATATCCTTCATCGATTTTGTTCCTCCAGCTACCCCAGGATCGGGCAAAAGCCCAAGAAGGACCGATGATGCCTCGGGAGGACAGAAAGAAGCTAAAACTGCACCAAGGGCACTACCATAGGGACCATCTGAAGACACAAGTGCCGAAGAGTCAGAGCAACCATTTGAGAGAAGGAAAAGAAGAAGGTCAAAACAAATTCAAGTGCCTCCGAGCCACCCAAAGTGACCCCGCACAAGGCATCCAAGTGCTCCTATCGAACAACCTACACCAGGCCCGATCGAGGCAAATGTTGAGGGAGCGGTGCCACCAAGTGCCAAAATAGTCCCAAATATAGATATCATTGATGTGGAGACACTCCTCCAATCAGAAGGGGACGCCAAAGTGGAAATCGTAGAGGCAGGGGGTGCCGAAGCCCAAGACGAGCAGGAGCCGATTACTCAAGAAGTCACCATGGCCACTCTGCCAAGAGGGCATGTAGGTATGCATTCTCCTCAGTCTCCCCTACCCCTGCAAGGTCAATCACCTCTTCACGTCATGCCCATGGCCATCCCAAGTTCACCTTGTGCTCTGCCTAGCCCTACTCCACCCGAGTCATCCGGCCAGGACGAGCCTATTGAAACTGCTTCACCCGTACATGCCACCATTCCCTTAGTTCCTAGTCAGGGCCAAGACAGTACTCAAACGCCGAACCCTGTGTCCCACTCCCCCATCATCCACAGCATTGTCCCACTCGTTGAAGCTCCCATCACCCCTATCACTAAACCTTCTGGTGAGGCATCCCCCATCAATTCATTATATTTGTTTACTCCTTTGGCTGGAGATCTAGCCTCCTTTGAATCTAAAATGTCCTTGATTAAGGAATGCCCCCTAGCCGAGAAGCTACTTCGGGCCCAAAAAAATACCGAAAGAATGTTGAAAGAGGCCAAGAAAAAGAAAGGACGCTCTCTGGCCGAAGTAGAAAAATGCACCATTTTTGACTTGAAGGGCGGGAAGCTGCATAAAGTGAAGAAGGTCCCCAAGGTCCAGAAGCCTCTGGATGAAATGACTCTAGTAGATTATGATTACCAGGAAAAGACCAAGGACCTGGAGAATTTAAATGTAGAAAAGGAATCTACATCCATGCATGTCAAAATCGAGACTTTTTGAGCGCATGCAAATATCTCCAGTCAGCGCAGATTTGAAGTAGAGAGCGCTAATATCAAACTAGAAGAAGAGTTGGCAAGAATTCGGTCCAAGTTAGCAGATGTCGAGGAGCAGTGCAAGCTGATGAGGAAAGAAGCACATGCCCTAAAATTGTAGATACAACAACTAGAGTGTACAGCTGAAAATCGAGCACAGAG
This sequence comes from Wollemia nobilis, assembly GCA_028583015.1. NCBI lineage: Eukaryota > Viridiplantae > Streptophyta > Pinopsida > Araucariales > Araucariaceae > Wollemia > Wollemia nobilis. The sequence continues at coordinate 6,605,132 of JAQPPZ010001745.1, read as the reverse complement.
ACAGGCCGAGAATGATCTGAGGGCCAAAGAGCTCGAAGGAAAAATCTTGTAGATGCAGAGTCAGTTGTATGAAAAGGAGGGCCTAGGGCTATGTGACAGAAGTAGAATCAAGGAGATTCGCTCGCACTTGCTCAAAAAATTTAGATCTCGGGCCTCCAGTGCCCTTTCAATTTTGGCCTATATCATGGAAGCCCAGAATGCCACTGCCGAAGGAGGGCCAATCATCGATGAAATCACTCAGAAAGCTAGAGGCCGACTCAAATTAGCTTTTGATGTCCAAAGCACCAAATATCAAGACTTGCAGGTCCCTGCGATGAGTCGGATAGCTAGGGATTGGTCTACAGCCCGGGCCATAGTTCGCGCTTTCTTCTCTAAGGTGCAAAAAATGCAGAAGGTGAAGGACCTCCTGGATGTGTTCGAGAATGAGCAGCACACATCAATGGGCTATTTTCAAGATCTCTCTTCCATGGGCTTCCCGAGCTTCATAGATGATGATGGGAATCTCCTGACCAAAGAAGAGATTAAGCCGACATGGCTTTAGTTTGAAAGTGATGTCTCAGAGATAGACGGATGGGCGGAACCAATAACAGAAAGGCAGATCATAGATTACCTTTTAAGATACTGCAAGATCATGGCCTACCTGAATGACCTGTATGCTAGAGCCCAACACGTCGATATCGGGCAGATTGATCGGTTCCATGTTTTAATCAAGGCTCTGCAAGATCTTGAGCCTTTCTCAAAGAGTTCCTGGTCTCAGGTCCACCAAACTATGAGGAAAATCCATGAGCATCTTGCCCCATCACCACCGTAGGAAGCTACTCCCGAGGAAGCCATGCCAGAAGAAGAAGGAGAAGAAGAAGAAGAAGTAGAAGAAGAAGGAGAACCAGCTGTGGAAGCGCTCCCAGAGGGAGAAGGTGGAGAAGGATCTGGAGGTGACTCTGGCCCAATGGATCAAAGCTAAGGGTTCTCCCACCGAGACGAGCTCGTTGCCCCATGAGCCACCAAGAATGTTGACAATTTTGTCACATTGCACAAGGGGTAGAAAAATAAATCAAAATTTTGTACAGTGTTTTTGTAAAGTATTTCTTTGTTGTTTTTTATTTGCAAAGTTGTAGCAATTTTGGCTTTCCCTGCCACCCCCTTGTACATAAAATGAAAAATAAAGAGCTTCGCTGCCGAACAAGCTAGGGAAAAGAGCTTCACTGAAAGAAAATGAGAAGAGCTTCGCACCCGAGGCATTTCCAGCACTACTTCGGGTAAAAATTTTGCGAAGTAGTGTTGCCGAAGAAGAATAACAAGGGAAGCGATTAAAAGAACTTTGGGCCCGAAACACTTCAAACCATTACTTCGGGCGAAAGTTGTGCGAAGCGGCATTCAAAAGAACAACTTCGTCGAAGAAGGAAAGTCCAGACCACGGTCCAAATTGGCTAAGGCAAGAAAACTACTTCGGGCCCAAAGCATTTCCAGCAGCTACTTCGGGCGAGATTTTTGTGAAGCGGTGTTGTCGAAGTAAAATACAAATGAAGAAGAATGAAACTACTTCGCACCCAAAGCATTTCAAAAAGCTACTTCAGGCAAAAGTTTTGCGAAGTGAGATTTGAAGGAGCGCAATACTGAAAACACTTCGTCGAAAAGCCGTCGAAGCATCCACTTCGGGCCCTGTGTCAGTGAACCATTTCTACTTCACCGAAAATCATTGCGAAGCATCTGCTTTGGCAAACTTTCATGTGAAGTACTTTCACCCGAAGTAGAAGATGCATTTTGAAGGCAGGGATGCACTTCGGCCGAAATACTCCCGAACCACAGTTTTGAAGAAGGTTCACGGTGAAGCATTTTTTAACTCACCAGCGAAGTATATACTTCGGGTAGAAGGCCTAGCCGAAGTAGTTTCGGCACATTTTCCAGCGAAGCAATTATGAAGAGCCCATTTTGCGAAGGAGATATGCTTCGGCCTCCATCACCCCCGAAGCTGTCTTGCGAAGCTTCACCATGTGAAGTGCAAATCAAGGAGAATCTGCTTTGGCACAAGTCCATTGCGAAGCGAAGTTGAAAACTAGCGAAGCACTTCAAAGGCACGTGCTCCAAGCCGGGTATTTTCTCGAGGCGATCAAGTGCCTCATAAATACACTTTTTCATGCCCGATAAGCCCGTTGTTCATTTTTAGCAATCGAAAATGAAGTATCAGTTCATGATGAAGAAACCGGTGAGCATGGCGGCCACTCGAGCACCGCACCCGAGGACCAAGGACATCCAGGTGGCTCATTAATGCATATTTCCTCGGTTGACCCGGTCGTAGCTGCTAGTTCTGGTAACAGAATTGAGAGCTCAGTCATGAGGGCCGTGAGAGCCGACTTCTCAGCTTTCGAGGATGTACTCCTCCATTTTGTGTAATTATGGCTCAGAGGGTCGGGTCCTCTATAAAAACCTAGGCGTTGTAATGAAAAGGGGGGGAACTATCTGCTAGAAATTTGTTGTAACTTGATGTCCTGCGATTAATACTAAAGAGATTTGGGCTCAATTTCTCTCTTTTATGCTAACTTCTGTGTTTATTTCTTTTGTCTTTCTTCATTTGCATACTGTGACTCTAAATCCTGAATCCGGTGTGCGATTGGGGACTATACCCTAAAACTTGCCTGAAGGATACATAGGGGAGGAAAAATGCTATATTGGTTTTCTTTTATGTTGCCTGGTGGGTTGTGGTTTCTATTACATTCACTTGTCCTAATCGTCGTTACTCTGAACCCTGAATTTCGATGAAAGGGAGAAGGAGAATCCCGGAGCTCTCTCAGAGGATACATAGGAAGGTTAATGTGGTGTTTCTTTCGTTTATTCTTGGTGTTCTTTGCTGCTATTCAAGTTGCTAGTTAGTGATCGTGCTTCCTATTCTCTCCCACTTTAAATCATTGATCTCTCTTCCCTTACCCCTTTTTTATTTCTTTCTCTAACCCTAACTCCTTTTATCTCTTTCCTACTTTTTTTCCTCCTGCATCCCTTATCTCAAAACACCAAAGTAGTTTAGCATAGGAGCCGACCTTTCTCCGGATATTGGCACGAGGGGCATCTCTTCCCTTCGGCCTTTCAATGTTGGTCCAGGTCTAGGGCGCATACACTTACCCAAATTCTTTCCTAGGTAGATTTGATGACCAACAGTACAAAAACCCAAGTTGTCATTAAAACAACATAATTCTTAGTTTGTATAATAATCAAATATGCAAAATGTATTGTTCAACTCAACATTACAAAGCCTTTAATTTTCCCAACTTCTAAATGTTCACAGTTCTATGAAGCCACTCCAAATGATCCTCTATCCAAACACAAGTTAGCAAACCTCTTCATGATGGGGAAAACACCCACAATTTCATGAGGTATACTTAAGAATCAGAATAACTTTTCATGCAATGCAACTTATATCATGTCATGTTCTACTATGCAAACAACCATGCACATAACATAAACAAGCTATAAGAAGATAATCCTTCTTCTTTTTATAATGATCCCTTAACCCACAAAAGTCTCAGGAATCATTATAATAGTTTCTCTTTTCAAACCAACATCAAACATTCAACATCAATACAAGAGAATCCCATACTTCTCTTCTATAATGAATCCTTAATCTACCCAAAATCTCAAGAATATACTATGATATTTTTTTTCAAACATTATATAACAATTTCATATAAGAGAATCCCATACTTTTTTCTAGAATGATTTTTTAACTATATCAATCCTCAAAATTCATTTTCTCTTTCAAAACCAACATGCATTAATCCATTGATTCCTTAACTATCACAAGTCTCAAGAATAAATAATAGTTTCTCTTTCAAAACCAAAATCAAACAATAATCCATTGATTCTTAATCCACAAAGATCATTATATTAGTTTCTCTTTCAAAACCAAAATCAAACATTCAAAAATAATACAAGAGAATCCCATACTTCTCTTTATAATGATTCCCTAACTCACAAGAGTCTTGGAAATAATTATACTAGTTTTTCTTTCAAAACCACTTTCAAGATTCCAATTTATTAAACTACCATTTTCAAACAAGAATATACATTAAGAAAGAAAGAAACATCCTTTTTCTTTATCTCCTAACACATAAAGATACTTCATCTATTAGAAAGCTTCAATCTTCCAAAACTAAAATAAACATACAAACTCAAATAAGAGAATCCCATACTTCTCTTATAATGATTCCCTAACTCACAAGAGTCTTGAAAAATATTATTAAAGTTTCTATTTCAAAACCAAATTCAAACATTCAAAAAAATAACAAGAGAATCCCATACTTCTCTTTATAATGATTCCCTAACTCACAAGAGTCTCAAAAATTATTACATTAGTTTCTCTTTCAAAACCAAAATATTATTTAATCAACTACAATCAAAGTGATTAAATATAAGCAAGGACTTAATTAAACAACCTATAATTAAACATAGGCAAAGTACTTTATTAATAACCTATTAAAGAAAGATCAAGCAATCTAACTTTCTTTAACAAAAGTGTTCCTCAACTTTAAAGAAAGGTCCAACAAATTTAATAAAAAAAAATTCCACACGTTATCCTTCTTTCTTAAATATCTACGAATCAAAGACATATGCTTTGAATTTCATAAATAAAAGACCAATCAAATAACACTTAACTTATGCCTTAAAAAGCTTCATTATTCTAGCTAATGAAATGAAAGCCCATAGCATTATTTTTCTAAATAAAATATGGTTCAATGAGTTTCATTCACCTTATACTATGAATATTATAATTTCCAAATATAAAAGCACTTTCCAATCAAAATAAATAAAAACTGACCATCATAAAATAGAGTTACATTCTAACCATATCAAAAGAGAGCAAAATTATAAAAAAGGCTAGGGTTCCCTACTAACTCATGAACGCTCTAGGAAGATGCGGTCTAAGGTTAACATTGATGACCACACATAGAGGCTTCCTGACCAAGCTCTAAAACCAACCAAACCAAGATAAGGAATCCAAGGAACCATGCATAAATGACCTAGCCACACTAAAAATACCAGATGCCTAGTATGACTAGCTATCCAAGGCAAGAACTGCATCGATGACAACTAGGATTTGCAAGCAAACCCAAGCAAAACACGTAGACCAAGGAGTACAATCCGATATAAGTAATTGACTAGTATTTTATGAGCCACTTCAAAAGGGTACATAGGGAGTTATGTTGGCTTACATAATTTATAGAATGTTACAACATGACTTTACTGACCCACAAACTAGTGTTAGTCAAAGGAGCAATGTAAGCACTCCTCACCTTCATCAGTTGTAGGCTAACAGGATGAAACCACTTCAAAAATTGACGAACACAAGCAGGAAGGAAAAACATCAACCCAACTACCAAGGCTACCAAAATAGAGGTATTACAAGCTTAAGAAGCAAAATATCCAATGAAAGACTAAAATCCAAAGCATCAAAGCTTAAACTAGCAATGGAACCCGATGACAATGAAAATAAAGTTATCCAAAATTAAAAGATGCAACAAACAATAAGAAAGCACTTAAACCTTCATACTTTCCTACATCTCACTAGGCGTCATTGCATTCCTCCCAAACTCTACCTTCGGATTGCTTCCTTCCAAATGACCTCCTTTGTCTTCCTCTCTTCTAATGCTAAAACCTCCAGAGAATCTTTCCCCTGTAGAAACCAAAAAACTTCAAAATATAAATCCCAAACCAAGGCTTCCATTCCATGCAATACATTACACTTTTAGAGGGAATTTCTACAAGAACATTCATTAAATCCATTTTTCCATTTCGTAATGTTCTCTTGCAAAACAACTTAAGTTACATTAGGTTGGCGTTCATGAATTAATGTAATGACCTTTAGCCTTCTTTTCACATGTTACTTGGCATAATAATGATGAAAGTATATTGCCCATAAATTAGATATATTTGTGTGCTAATACTAATTATTAGCTCTAATATCAAACAACCACCAAAGATTCCTTTCCAAGCCAACTAACATTAACATAAGCAACAAAAAGCAACAAATTAAGTCACACATTGCAAAACATACCTTAGCCACCTTATACCTTAGGATATAATTTAATTTTTAATAAAAATTTAATCCTTCTTTGTTGTCGCATGTCGCTTGTCATCAGGATTTGAACCCATGTTGCCTACTGGACCTACACCCTAGCCACAACTAGGCTACCACATGGGCTAGCCAACCCACATGCAATAAAAAATCAAGACCTCCTTATTGTCTTTATCGTCGATGTAAAACCTTAAGTCGACCATGCAGTAAAATAACCTTTGCGTGAATTGAACCCGCACCTTCTGCATCCTACGTCATTGTGCAAGCCTTGCTTGCCAGCTTGGCTACCACCTCACACGAGTGGGGACATACCCCATCCACATTTTGACCAATATTCTACACCAATATTTGTGCTATCTCCTTTCTGCTTCCTCTACCGCGTCGATTGTGCAAGGCAAATACTTCGGGGAATTTATTATTCGAATTTCACTAAGGCTTAGGCTAAACCTTAGCCTTATTAATACACATGCCCACTTCTATTATTTGACATTGGCTTCTTTTTGCAATTTGAATTTTGGTATTTCAAATTATTATATTTAATTATAATAATTTAAATCCTAAAGGATTTAAATATTATAATTTAAATATTAAAAATATTTTGGGCTTCTTCTTTTTAGGGATAACCTTACCACCATTAATGGGTATTTTAACCTTTACCAAATTACCACCAAGGTAATTTATAAATCCTTTCTCAAATATTATGAAGAGGTATTCCTTTCTTCTTGTTGCCTTATACCTCATGTGCCACCAAGAGAACTATTCTCACAAATATTTCCATCAATTTGGGAGCTTAAACCTTTTGACATTAATCAACCCTCTTCATATTAATTCCATAAAATTGGAACATCAAACCTCTTGACATCAATGAAAACAAAACATGCTCAAATTTCCAACAAAGAACATATTGAGTATTTATAATGCATATCATTCTTTATATGTTAATGAAGAAAAATAATTCTGGGTAGAATATGTCTAAATTACTTTAGTCAAAGAAAGCACTTTAACATTGTTTATATGCAAGATTTAGGAATATTTGAGCAAGTTTTGTGAGCAGCATTGAGGTATATTTGAGCAGGTTTATGAGCAGGTATTATGAGAAGATTTGAGCAAGCCTTATGTGCAGGCTTGGAGTAGATTTGAGAAAATTTTGGTGAGCATATTTGAGCAAGCCTTATGTGTAGGTTTGGATCATATTTGAGCAAGTTCTATGAGCATATTTGAGCATATATGAGTGGATTTGAACAAATCTTGTGTGTAGGCTTAGAGCATATTTGAAAAAAGTTAAGAGCAGGTTTTAGATAAAATTTGAGCAAGCCTTGTGTGTAGGCTTGGAGCAGACTTGAGCAAATTTAAGAGCAGGTTTTGGAGCAGATTTGAGCAAGCCTTGTGTAAAGGCTTGGAGTATATTAGAGTAGATAAAATTGAGGTCTCCTATGGATAGAGGTCCATGAACTAGAGAAAAGTGTATTGGTGTCTCCTTTGTATGAAGGTCCACGAACCAGAGCAAAGGGAAGTGGTATCTCCTGTGGATATAGGTCCACGATCTAGAGAAAAGGGAATTAGTGTCTCTTGTAGATAGAGGTCCATGAACTAGAGTATATGGGATTGGTGTCTCCTATGGATAGAGGTCCACGAACCAGAGCAAAGGGGATTGGTTTCTCCTATGGATAGAGATCCACAAACCAGAGTAGAGGGGATTGGTGTCTCCTATGGATAGAGGTCCACAAACTTGAGCATAGGGGATTGGTGTCTTCTCTGGGTTAGTGCCCATAAATATTGTAATAGGGAATTGGTTCCCAAGATATTTGTTGAGAAAATTTAGAATAAATATTTTATCCATGGATGTAGCCCACATTGGGTGAACCACGTTAAATCTGTGTCTCTTATGTGTGTGATGATCTGTGTATTGTTTCATTATTGCAATTGATAATATTGGATAATACTACTTTGGAAAGAAAATTAAAAGTTTTATCTTATATTGTTCACCCCCTCTTAGTATAATCTTGTGTTCTTTAGTTGGTATCAGAGCGGTTCCTTCGTGAAAGTCTAACAGCTTGAAGGAAATCTTATAAGAACACACATGGTCATTGAAGTGATAGAATATGCTCCTATGATCGAAATCAACAAGAAATATTTAGAAAAGTAAGAGGAAGCCACAATTGATATGGAAAAGGAACTTATTGTTGCTCTTAGAGAATTGAAAAGGGTTAAAGAAGAATTTAATATTGAAGGCTCAAGTTCAAGAGGATGAGGAAACAAAAACAAAGCTTCTACAAGATCTCATAAACTTAAAAGTGAAGGTTAAAGAGACAAAAATAATTGAAGAAGTTATGGTTGAGAAATTAAAGGTAAAAGAATTAGAATGTGAAAAATTGGAACATGAAGTTGTCACTCTAAGAAATGAAGTAGAAAAGTCTAAGGATAAGCTGTAGCAAAATATAAGGTTAGAGAAACAGAAAGAAGATTCAAGCTCAAAATTAACAAAGACATCAAAGAAAGTTAGTAAAAATAAGCCCATGACCTATGTTGATGTATTGAAGGAGAAAGAATATAGAGAATCATCATGAAAAGAAGTCAATCACAGGAACAAAAATGAAAGAACCATGCAACCATATCATTCAAGGCAATCAAATAGGTTTAAAAATTTCTTCCATGGTTATTGTTTTTTAAAGTTGTACATTGTATGGTCTATGTGAAAAATAATGTTGGCATCATCAATAGAAATTACAATTCTATTGACTAAGACGTCGGTGGTTGAGGCAAAAATAGTTAAATACATCTTGCAACTCTACGAGGATGTTGCTAGTCAGAAAGTTAATTTCAGTAAAAGCAATTTATATTTCTTGAACACCCCCATTCAGAGGTAAGGAAGGATTGCAAAAATTTTAGGGTGTGATATAGTAAACCTCCCCACTTCGTATCCTGGTCTCCCTCTTTTCATTGGTTCTCCGAGAGAGTCAATGTGGGACAGGGTTATTGAAAGAATTCAAAAAAAACTTGTTGGATGGAAAGGTCATCGTCTATATCAAGTAGGAAAGCTAACCCTCACTAAGGCCTCTCTTCAAAGCATTTCAGTCTATTTCCTCTTCGTTTTCAAATACCCTATGAAGGTTTTCCATTAAATTGAGAAACTCCAAAAAGAATTTTTATGGACTGGATCAGAGGAGAAAAAAATAATACACCTTGTAGGATGGACCAAAGTGTGCAGACCTAGGTAAAATGGGGGCTTAGGTCTAAGGAGAATTGCTCATATGAATTGAGCTTTACTAGCTAAGTAGGCATGGTGCCTCATTTCTGGTGAAGAAAACGAATGGACAACTATCATCAAATGAAAGTATCTTCAAAATATGGAATTTATAAGTGACTCAATTTCAATCAGAGGTTCTGCTTTTTGGAAAGCAATTCTCAATTGTAAGGAAATCATCAAAAAAGGTTTAATATGGGTTTCAGGCAATGGTGAGAGGATAAATTGTTGGAGTTACAGGTGGGCTAAGGATGAACTACTGACGCAATATCCTAACTTAGCCCGAAATAGAGATATCATGGAAGAACTCATTGGTAGAAAAGTCTATGATTATATGGTTGAGGACAAAGGTAGAATGAACTAGAAAAAATTAAGGATTTAGGAATTTCAAGCGGAATCAAATGATCTTTGTAACATTCTTGGGCAACATTTTATCCCCATGAGACCCAAGGAAGATCAAGTGACCTAGGCTCCTATAGAAAATGGGCAGTTCACTGTTAAATCAGCTTACAAGCTTCTACTTGATGACGAGGATTTTGTCCTCCAAAAGGACTTAGTTTGGATAAAAAAATTAATTCCAAAAATTATAGTCTTTTCATGGCTGGTTATCCAAGGAAGAATTCTAACCATTGATAATATGATACGTAAATGTATTTGTGTCAATAATCGTTGTTATCTATGCAGGGCTAATTGGAATACCATTTATCACATTTTCCTTGAGTGCCCTTTTTCCTTGACTGTCCTAAGTGGGGTTTTTCAGGCCTTCAATATTTTTTGGGTTAAACTAGCCATCATACTTGATTTGTTCAGCTAGTGGCCTTACCCATTTTCAAGCCAAATTATTAGATAGATGTGGAAAATTTGTCTCAATCACTATCTTTGGTAGGTGTGGTTAGAAAGGAACCATAGAGTCTTTAATGAGTCTATCCATGATCATCAAACTATCATTGCCAGGATCCTATCCTTTGCCAACGAGAATGTGAACCTTATCCCTTTTGATAGTCATAAACCTCATCTATAGGAGACCACGATTGCTCAATATTTAAGCTTAACCTTTTTAGATGAGTCTGTGCCTAGGGTATTCAACCGTAGAGCCAATGTTAAGTGGTCTCTACCTCCTACGGGTTGGTCTAAGCTTAATTTTTATGGAGCGGCTAAGGACAATCCTAGCAGAGCAGACACTGGCGGTATTGTATGAGATCATAATGGGAATATGATGCTTGTGTTTTTTGAATATTTGGGAACAAGGATGAACAACGAAGTTGAAGCTAGAGCTATGTGGAGAGGCCTTCAAATGACTCAAGACTTAGAAGGCAATTTGATCATAGAAGGAGACTATGCATATTATAAATCTCCTCAATAATTGGAAAACACCTCCTTGGAGGATTAAAACAATTGTTGAAGAGGCTAGGATCCTTTTCCAAGGAATACAGGATAGAAAATCCCAACATGTCTTTCAGGAAGCTAAAAAAGTTGCTAATAAGCTGGCCAATTTGGGTGTCGATGGTGATGAACTTTTCAAATGGGAACACAGTGTTCCAAGCAAAGTAGAGGAGCTTATTCAATAAGAATTCCAAGAATGATAGTCAAATTTACCAACAATGAAGGCACTGTAAGTTCGAAGGCTATGAGTATTCCCATATCTTTTTTGAAATGGACTCACAATAAAAATTATCCGAGTTGTCTGTCTTGGTGGATGCTGCTTGGAAATACCACAAAGACTAATGGGGACAGTCAAATATCAGATAATATGGCTCCTAGTCATCTTAGTAATTTGAGGTTGGTTGATAATCATAGGGTAGGAAAGAAAAATAAATATAAGACTTCGAACCAGAGCCACATGGACCACCAGATAGCCACTGCCATAAATCTAGCCAGCAAGTTCACTTCTCCAAGGTTGATTGGCCAAGATGGGATGTGGTCCCAAAGCATGTCATATACGGAAGAAAGAAATTACCAAATAATTATTAAGAGTAACTGTCAATATAGAGCTTATGGGAGTTTTTTTTAGTACTCTGCTATGTGTGTCTACAGCTTTTTGTTTCTCCACTATTTCAAGGAAGAGATTTGTGTGTGTTTCTTTTTTTGTAATTATGATGTAGGTGTGTTTTCTTGGGGTATACCCAAAATGTTGTATGGGAAGTTTCTTTTTGATAACAGGCTATGTGCCTTACCGGATGTAATGGCTTTGGCAACATGTAGATATTACATATATAGGATCCTTAGTAAGGACATGTTCATCAACAGGCCTGGGCTGGTTTTTGTAAGGGTCAACCTATAAAACCTAGTATTAATGCTATAGTATCTTATCTACCAAAAAAAAAATGTCATATGTTACAAATGTAATAATTTTGGGCATAAAGCTAGATGGTGTAAAACAGTATTTCCTAAACTTCCTAAATAAATTAAGAAAGAGGAAGGTCAAACAGTTCAGAAGGAGATGTCCTCAAAAGTTTAGAAAAAGGAAAAGGAACAAGAAAAGGAAAATTCCATATTGGTAAAAACAACTCTTCATGTGCAAAATGAAGGAAATAAGTGGTACATTGATAGTGGTCATTCAATCCATATGACAGGTGATAAAAGTAAATTTCTTTTTCTCAATAAAATAAATGGAGAAATAGTGAAATTTGGTGATAATGCTTCTGCCAAAATTGTTGGAAAAGGAACTTTGAGTTTGGATAATGGAAAATATAAGACATAAAATGTGCTATATGTTGAAGGATTGAAGCACAATCTACTAAGCATAAGTCAACTATGTGATCAAGGGCACATACTCACATTTCATCCAAATGGATGTGAGATCAAGAAATCCAAGACAGGAAATCTTATTGTAGACGCTAGTAGAACTACAAACAATATCTACATGTTAAGTGAAATTAAGGGATGAAAATGATTTTTATCACAAGAGGATGAGAGCTAGTTATGGCATAGAACAATGAATTACCTGAACTTTGACAACATAGTGAAAATAAGCAACAAACATGCAGTTAGAGATTTACCCAAAATAGAAAAACCCCCAAGCACGATTTGTGCACAATGCCAGCATGGTAAGCAAATAAGATCAAGTTTCAAATCAAATGAGTTTTCTTCATCCAAACCCTTGGAGCTAGTTCACACCGATCTATGTGGGCCTACAAGGACAAATATTTTACAAGGTGAGAGTTACTTCATATTCTTTATTGATGATTTCTCTAGAATAACTTGGGTAACATTCTTAAAAGAAAAATCGAAAGCATTTGAAAATTTCAAGGTATTAAAGGCACTAGTAGAAAATGAAACAAACAAAAAGATCAAGTTTCTAAGATCAAATAGAGGAGGAGAATTCACTTCAGTTGAATTTGTATAATTTTGTGTACAACGTGGAATCAAGATACAATACTCAGTAGCAAGAACTCCACAACAAAATGGAGTAGTTGAAAGGAAAAATAGAACTATTCAAGGTATAGCCAAAGCTATGTTAAATGAGTCTAAGATTTCTTATGCATTTTTAAAAGAGGTAATTCATACAGTTGTTTATATTATCAATAGAGATCAAATAAGAGTAAATCACCACAAAACCCCATATGAGCTTTGGAAGGGAAGACCAGCTACTATGAAGTACTTCAAAAAATTTGGAAGCAAATGCTACATTAGATGAGAAGAGAAAATTTTGGCAAGTTTGATTCTAGGTGTCAAGAGGGTTTTTTCCTTAGTTATTCTAGTAGAGCAAAGCCTATAGATGCTACAATAAAATATCACATAAATTTGTGGAAAATACAAATGTAAGAGTTGATGAAGAAATATATATGGTTTACATCTAACAGATAAAAAAGCTGAAACCTATAGAGCAACCAGATGGTTTCAGCCTAACAGATAAGCTGGACTATGTATACAAATTAAATAAAGCTCTCTATGGACTAAAGCAATCCCCTAGGGCTTGGTACTCAAGATTGGATAAGTATCTCCAAGAACATGGTTTCAAAAAAGGTATAGCTGATAGCAATCTATACATCAAAATTGAAGGAAATAACTTGTTGATTGTAGTGGTCTATGTGGATGACATCATTTTTTGAGGCAGTAATGACAAGATGTTGATGTTTACACAATGACACTGAGAGGGGGGGGTGAATCAGTGTAGCTATTAATTTTTATATCTACAGCATTTAATATGAAATAAAGAGAACTTGAAAACTAAAAAAACAACTTGAACAAGAGAGCACACCACAACACTCAATATACCGAGGTTCACCAATTTGGCTACTCCTCAAAAATGATCGCTTGGACTCCAATCCAAATCCAGTCTTTGCAAAATCAATTTTACAAATACTTTACCAAGCACCAACCGGAAGGAGCACCAACCCCCGTACTTTTCTCACTGCAAATGATGGAGCACCAACTCCTAGTACCAAGCACCAAATTGGACCGCAATTCTGATCAATTTAGAATGACATAAAAATGTCTTCACTTTATGCACGACCCTGACTGGTCTGCAATTAACCCAACTCTACACACTCTCACGGCTCTGCTTATTTTTCTCTTGATTCTTTTCTAACCCTCCTTTTACAGCAATTTCTCTCTAACAGCAGCAACATCTTCTCTGTACGATTATTCTTTTATAACCTTTCAATCCTGCATGCAATCGAATCACATACTCTGACTGTTCGAATCCATGCAATACGGCTGTTCGGTTCCATGCACTTCGACTGTTCGAAACCCTGCAATACGTCTTTTGAAAACATGCAGTACGACAATTTTGTTTCATGCACTTCGACTGTTCGAAACCCTGCAATACGGCTGTTCGAAAATGACTGTTCGAAACCCTGCAATACGGCGTTTCGATTTCTTGTAGTATGGCAATTTTGTTTCATGCACTTCGACTGTTCAATTTCTTCGAATACGGCTTTTCGAATGCTTTTTCGAAATTCCATATGTGATTCTTCGAAAGCTTTTCGATTCTTCATGTTCGGCTTTTCTGTATGCTTCAAATACGTCTGTTTGAATGCCTGCAAATACGACCTTTCGAATGCTTTTATTATCCTTCATATTCGGCTTTTCTGTATGCTTCAAATACGTCTGTTTGAATGCCTGCAAATACGACCTTTCGAATGCTTTTATTATCCTTCATATTCGGCTTTTCGAATGCATTTCAATTATGCATGTTTGGCTGTTGCATTGCATGTTCAACACCTGTCAACGTTTAACTGTCTGTCTGACTTCAGTTACTTCTTATGTGACAGACTGCATGACGCTTTTCTGCCACGTGTCACCTTTCATGTTGCTTCGGCATTTTCCTGCCAGACTGTTACCTGTCATGATATCACGACACTTTTAACTTATGCTGACGTCACCCTCAATGCTGTCACGAAATCGTGACCATTTTGGCTTTTAAAGCTTACCTTCTGTTCATGTCGCGATATCGCGACACTTAGAACTTTTGCTGACGTCATCATTAAGCATGTCACGAAATCGCGACCATTTTGGCTCTTGGTTGCGATATCGCGACACTTTCAACATTTGCTGACGTCATCCTTAAGCATGTCACGAAATCACGACGCTTCCGGCTTCCAACAGCTTTCCTTTCATCCTGTCGCGAAATCGCGACACTTTTCAACTTTGATGACGTCATCATCCTCTTGTCGCGAAATCGCGACACTTTCGTTCCGTACACTCTCCTTGCCAACGAATGAAAAGGAACATGTCACGAAATCGCGACACTATGCTTCATGCAATGGCAAAATTTTTACATCTTTGTGCCTTGTGTTTTCACCTTGCCTCTTTTCATGAAATTTTGACTTGTAATATCATTGTTGCATCTTTCGCTTCTACACTTTTGACTAGTAGCGAAATCGCTACACCTTAGTTTCCCTTTGTTTCAACATGTAGCGCCATCGCTACACCTTAGTTACCATGTATTTTCATCATGCAACGATATCGCTACACCTTTGTTTCCATTCATTTCAACATGTAGCGATATCGCTACACCTTTGTTTCCTTCTCTCCCAAGAGTGTCGCGAAATCGTGACAGCTTTGTTCGCCTCTTCTCTCTCCTTGCCATGTCACGAAATCGCGATAATTTTGCTTGCATCTTCTCTCTCCTCATGTCGCGAAATCGCGACACATTTTCTCTCTCCTCAATGAAAACTCGACATGTCACGAAATCGTGACATTTTCGGCTGCGCCTTCTCTCTCCTCGACCATGTCGGAATACAGAAAACATGTCGCGATATCGCGATAGTTTTCTTCCTTGTCTCTTTTTGCCAGTTTTTGAATCTGGGTCACCTCTGTTTTCCTTGAAACTTTCTGCACTTGATCCGACTGCCCTCTGAACTGCATCAATCGCATCAATCTGACTGTGTTGACAACAATGACAATACTTTTGCAATTCTTTTTCTGCACCTTGCTCAACAATCTCCCCTTTGGAATTGTTGGCAACACACTGCAACCTTGCTTAATTTCTTCTCCCCCTTTGCCAATAATACCAAAGGGCTACTGTAGACTCCCCCTGAGTCTATGCACAACATTCTCAGACTTAAAAAGTTTGAATGCTCCCCCTGAGAATGTGTTTCCCATAGCTAGTCAGTGCTTGGGTGGTGTGACTACTCCCAACTTCTTCCGAAGGTATTCAAATACTTCCTTTGGCAAAGGTTTTGTGAATATATCAGCTACTTGCTCTGTAGTTGGAACAAAATCCAATTTAACCTCTCCTTCTGCAACTTTATCCTTCAAGAAATGATATCGGATTGCAATATGTTTGGTTCTTGAATGCATTACTGGATTCTTGGATATGTTGATAGCACTAGTGTTATCACATTTAATTGAAATTGGTTCATTGAAATGAATACCAAGATCTTTCAACGTTTGTCTCATCCATAATATCTCGAGTACAAGCATGTTGTTGCCGCAATGTATTCTCCCTCCGCAGTGGATAGAGATACCGATTCTTGTTTCTTGTCGTGCCATGCTACCAACCTGTCACCAAGATAAAATGCTCCTCCACTTGTGTTCTTTCTGTCATCAATACATCCTCGCCCAATCTGCATCGAATATGCAATCAAAGTGAAATCTTTACCTTTTGGGTACCACAACCCATAATCCATAGTGCCCTTGAGATATCCGAAAATCCTCTTTACAACTGTTACATGAGTTTCTTTGGGACTCGGCCTCGAAATCTTGCAACCATACATACCGCTTGTAATATATCCGGTCTAGTGGTCATTAAATACAAAGAGCTTCCAATCATAGACCCGTACATTGTTTGATCTACATCTCTGGGATTTATCATCCTTGCTCAACTTGGCACTCGTTGTCATAGGAGTGCTGACCGGTTTATCGTCTTCCATTGTGAACTTTTTCAGCATTTCTTTTACATATTTAACTTGAGAAATAAAAATGCCTTTTTCATTTTGATTGACCTGCAGTCCTAAGAAATAAGAAAGTTCACCAATCATTGACATCTCAAATTCTTTTTTCATTTTAATTGATATGTCTTTGCAGTATTCATCCATGCTATTGCCAAATATTATGTCATCTACATAAACAACAAGAACAATAAGATGACCCTTCTCTGTTTTGACATATAAGTTGCTATCCACCAAACCTTTCTTAAACCCTTGTTTAATTAGATAATTATCCAGCCTTGCATACCATGCTCTGGGTGCCTGTTTTAATCCATATAATGCTTTCTTTAACCTGCAAACAAAATCTGGATTATCACCCAGTTGGAAGCCATCTGGTTGTTCAATGTAAACCTCTTCTTCCAGCTTTTCCATTCAAAAATGCTGATTTTACATCCATTTGATATACTTTGAAGTTTTTATGAATCGCTAATGCCGTAAACATTCTCGATTGCCTCTAGTCCGGCTACCGGTGCAAAAGTTTCTTCAAAATCAATGCCTTCAACCCGAGCATAGCCTTTACATACCAATCTTGCCTTATTTCCGACAACCTCGCCCATCTTCATTCAATTTATTTCTAAAAACCCATTTAGTGCCAATTATGTTTTTATTTGTTGGTCTAGGTACTAATTCCCAGGTATTGTTTTTCTCTATCTGATCTAGTTCTTCATTGATTGCCTTCATCCAACTTTCATCAGTGCTTGCTTCAACAACATTTTTAGGTTCAATACTAGATAACAGAGAATAGTTCCTCACTGCTGTTCTTCTTGTTTGAATACCATCTGTGGGATCCCCAATAATCTGTTCACTTGGATGAATTTTCTGCCAGTTGCCTGTTTTAAATTTCCTGTTTTCTTCTTCTTCATATTCAGCTTTTACACCATCCTGGATCAATTTTCTCGATTCTTCTCTGCTTCTTTTTCATCATCACCTTCAATGACTTCTTCATACATAGGGTAGTTTTCTTGATAAGTAGTTTCTTGTTCTCTACCTTCATCAACTTTCACATCAACACTTTCAACAATTTTCTTCAACCTCTTGTTGTAGCATGTGTATGCCTTGCTTTTTGTTGAGTAACCGAGAAAGATACCTTCATCAGCTCTATCTTCAAATTTATCGAGGTTATCTTCAATCCGTTTTATGTAGCACTTGCCGCCAAATACTTTGAAATGTCTTGTTGTTGCCTTTCCGCCAAACCACAACTCATAAGTTGTTTTGCTTTCATGTGGTCTCAAAGATGCACCTGTTTTGAATGTAAACCGCAGTATGAACCGCCTCTTTCCAAAATCTGTCACCTATTTTGTTTTCTCGCAAGCATTGTCCTTGCCATTTCCTGCACTCGTTCTATTCTTCCTTTCTACAACACCATTCTCGTCGAGGTGTCCTAGCCGCTGAAAACTGTCTTCTTATCCCATGTTTTTGACAGTATTCCGCAAATTCTTCGGAGATAAACTCTCCTCCCCTCGTCTGATCTTAGGCATTTAATTCTTTTTCCTGATTGATTCTCAACAAGATTTTTGAAGGTTTTAAACATTTCAAAGGCTTCTGACTTGAGTTTCAAAAATAGTACCCATGTCATTCTTGAGTAGTCATCTATACATAGCATAAAATATTTGTGTCCATTTATACTTTCAGTTCTCATGGGTCCACATAGATCAGTGTGAATTAGTTCTAATGGCTTGCTAGTGAAGTATTCTTTTGCTTTGAAAGTGGCTCTGGTTTGTTTTCCCTTTTGGCATGACTCACAGATGCTATTTACAGGTTTGCCAATGTTTGGTATATCTCTAACTGCTCTTTTTGAACTGATTTTTGCCAGATTGTCAAAACTAATATGCCCAAGCCTCTTGTGCCATAGCCAGTTTTCATCTTCCTGTCCCATCAAGCATGTTCCTTCTGCAGTTTCTGAAAGTGTATACAGATTTCCTGAAGTTCTCAGTCCAGTGGCTATTAACTTTCCATTTTTTGTCTTTCTTACTTCACAGCCCTCCTTCTTGAAGATTACATCATGACCTCTGTCACATATTTGACTTACACTTAGCAAGTTATGCTTCAGGCCAATTACAAACAAGACTTCTTTTGATTTTATATTGCCATCACTGATCTTGACTGATCCCTTTCCAACAATCTTTGCTCCATCATTATTTCCAAATTTCATAGAACCACCTTCATAATTCTGTAAATTCTCAAACTTTTGCTTGTCACCTGTCATGTGACTGGAACAACCACTGTCAAGTATCCAAGGTGCTGATTTGTTCTGAGCTTTAAAAGCAGTCTGGACAATCAAAGATTCCTTTTCTTTCCATTCTGATTTGATAGCAGATTTTGCTACTTGTTTTGCCTTTGTCCTTTCATTAGCATGTGCCTGTTTTTCAAGAAATTTCTGGTTTTGTTTCAACCCACTTGGCTGAGATTTTCTACCCTGATAATTATTTGATGCAAAAGTGCTTCTACAGCTTTCTAGCAATATGTCCAAAATTATGACAATTATAACATTCAACTGCATAATTCATTAAAGGAGAAAAAACATTTCTGCTGGTAAAATTCCTTTGAGATACATTATGCCTGTAATCTGAAATCTTATGGCCATAAGCATTGCATTTAAAACAATAACCAGAAAATGCATGATTAAACCTGGGTGCCGGTCTTTGCCAGTTTGAAGTAGGAGCCATGACTCTTATCCTCCTCGGATGTGTGACTTTTGTGAATCCATCTTTGTCAGTATTCTTCTTGAATCCGGCATTATTGTTTTCTTTTGCATGATTTTGTTTTTCTCGGTTCAACCCCCGATCTTTTCTTCTTTCTTTGTGGGTTCTATATTCAAGTTCTTTGAATCCTTTGAAGATTCTCCTTCATCAAAGCCTAAACCAAATTTGATGCCCGAAGGCCTTTGGTTATTTAACATTTTATCCAACTTTACAAGTACTTTCTTCAAACTTATGAAAATAGTTCAATTTTCTATTCATCTCCTCTAACCGCATCCTTAACTTAACAATGTCTTCCTCTAGCTTGCCGCATTCAACCTGCCTTTACAGCTTAATTGTTCATCAAGAACTTCGGACATTTTCTTGAATTCCTCTCGTCTCGTATTTTCAGATTGTTTATTATGTCCGTGGCATTCTCTAATTTCTTTGAAAAATTTTTATTCTTCTTCCTTTCTCGCACTCAACTCTTCAAGTGCAAAGCAACCAATTCTCCTTCCAAATACACTTCAGCTTCATCCTTGGAATTTTCATCACCTTCCCGATTTTCCTCTCGTTCTTTCTTCTTCAAGTGCCATGAACAGAGCTTCACCTCCTTCTTCTTCGACTCCTCATCCGTGCTTTCTTCGAACTCGTCGACATTCTTGGTTATGAAGCTTTTCTTCTTGAAGTTGTTCTTTCGAAATTTTGTTTCTTCTTCCACTCACCTTTTTCTTGGTGTGAACCTTCACCATTTTTGGTTCTCTCCTGCATTGGACATTTGGCTGCAAAATGACCGACTCCTCCACAATTGAAGCATTTAAAAGGTAGCTTCCCTCTATATTTTCCTTTTCCTTTTGTGAGTTTTCGAACAAAATTGGCTTCTGTTTCATCCAATGTTCCTTCATCCTCAGATTCATGTTCAACTTTTACATTCTTGTGTGCTTTAAAAGTCGCTTCTCTGTTTGTAGACTTGGTTTGTCCTATTCTCATTTCATATGTCTGTCGTGGAACCATGCAACTCATCCATGCCGAAGTTGTTTAGATCTTTTGCCTCTTCTATTGCAGAGACTTTGGAGTTAAATCTTTTGTGAAGTGTTTCGAGAACCTTTTTCACAACAATCGCATCATCAATTTCTTCACCGAGTCCTCTCGATTGCATTAATAATTCCGTTGACTCTCAAAGATATAAGTCTCTATGTTTTCATCTTCATTCATTTGCAATGCTTCGAACCGTGCTCGATGAGTTTGCGCTTTTGCTTCCTTAATCTTACTCGTCTCCTTCATGGATGCTCTTCGGTTTATCCCACATGTCTTTTGCTGATTTACAACTCATGACTCTTATCGCTTCACTGTCAACAAGCCCACACATTATGGCATTCTTAGCTTTGGAGTTGTTTTCAAATTTCTTTTTCTCAGCAGTATCTGTTGGAGGGGTAGTGGGTGCTGTGTATCCACTATCTACAGAATCCCAAATATCGTATCCCAATGCACTCAGATATGTTTGCATTCTGAGTTTCTAGAAGGTGTAATTTGTTCCATCAAATAAGGGAGCTTTGTTGGATGAAAATCCTTCACCACCTGCCATTGTTTCTTCCAAGATCTCCTTAGCCGATTAAGCTTGTACAAGGAACCTCGCTTCGATACCAATTGATGATTACACAATGACACCGAGAGGGGGGGTGAATCAAGTGTAGCTATTAATTTTTATATCTACAACATTTAATATGAAATAAAGAGAACTTAACAAAAAAAAAAAAACTTGAACAAGAGAGCACACCACAACACTCAATATACCGAGGTTCACCAATTTGGCTACTCCTCAAAAATGATCGCTTGGACTCCAATCCAAATCCAGCCTTTGCAAAATCAATTTTACAAATATTTTACCAAAGACCAACCGGAAGGAGCACCAACCCCTGTACTTTTCTGTTGCAACAGATGGAGCACCAACTCCTAGTACCAAGCACCAACTTGGACTGCAATTCTGATCAATTTAGAATGACATAAAAATGTCTTTACTTTATTCACGACCCTGACTGGTCTGCAATTAACCCAACTCTACACACTCTCACGGCTCTTCTTATTTTTCTCTTGATTCTTTTCTAACCCTCCTTTTACAGCAATTTCTCTCTAACAACAGCAACATCTTCTCTGTACGATTATTCTTTTATAACCTTTCAATCCTGCATGCAAACGAATCACATACTCTGACTCGTTCGAATCCATGCAATACGGCTGTTCGGTTCCATGCACTTCGACCGTTCGAAACCCTGTAATATGTCTTTTGAAAACATGCAGTACGGCAATTTTGTTTCATGCACTTCGACTGTTCGAAACCCTGCAATACGACTGTTCAAAATGACTGTTCGAAACCCTGCAATACGGCGTTTCGATTTCTTGTAGTATGGCAATTTTGTTTCATGCACTTCGACTGTTCAATTTCTTCGAATACGGCTTTTCGAATGCTTTTTCAAAATTCCATATGTGATTCTTCGAAAGCTTTTCGATTCTTCATGTTCGACTTTTCTGTATGCTTCAAATACGTCTGTTTGAATGCCTGCAAATACGACCTTTCGAATGCTTTTATTATCCTTCATATTCGGCTTTTCTGTATGCTTCAAATACGTCTGTTTGAATGCCTGCAAATACGACCTTTCGAATGCTTTTATTATCCTTCATATTCGACTTTTCGAATGCGTTTCAATTATGCATGTTTGGCTGTTGCATTGCATGTTCAACACCTATCAACGTTTAACTGTCTGTCTGACTTCAGTTACTTCTTATGTGACAGACTGCATGACGCTTTTCTGCCACGTGTCACCTTTCATGTTGCTTCGGCATTTTCCTGCCAGACTGTTACCTGTCGCGATATCGCGACACTTTTAACTTATGCTGACGTCACCCTCAAGGTTGTCACGAAATCGCGACCATTTTGGCCTTGAAAGCTTTTCCCTCGCTCATGTCACGATATCGCGACACTTAGAACTTTTGCTGACGTCATCATTAAGCATGTCGCGAAATCGCGACCGTTTTGGCTCTTGGAAGCTTTCCCTGCATCTTGTCGCGATATCGCGACACTTTCAACATTTGCTGACGTCATCCTTAAGCATGTCGCGAAATCGCGACGCTTTCGGCTTCCAGCAGCTTTCCTTTCATCCTGTCGCGAAATCGTGACACTTTTCAACTTTGCTGACGTCATCATCCTTCTTGTCGCGAAATCGCGACGCTTTTCGACTTTCCGACGCCATCATCCTCTTGTCGCGAAATCGTGACACTTTCTGCTTCCGTACACTCTTCTTTGCCAACTCAAATAAAAAGGAACATGTCGCGAAATCGCGACACTATGCTTCATGCAATGGCGAAATTTTTACATCTTTGTGCCTTGTGTTTTCACCTTGCCTCTTTTCATGAAATTTTGACTTGTAATATCATTGCTGCATCTTTCGGTTCTACACTTTTGACTAGTAGCGAAATCGCTACACCTTAGTTTCCCTTTGTTTCAACATGTAGCGCCATCGCTACACCTTAGTTCCATGTATTTTCATCATGCAGCGATATCGCTACACCTTTGTTTCCATTCATTTCAACATGTAGCGATATCGCTACACCTTTGTTTCCTTCTCTCAAAGATGTCACGAAATCGTGACAGCTTTGCTTTCACTCTCTCTCTCCTTTGACATGTCACGAAATCGCGACAATTTTGCTTGCATCTTCTCTCTCCTCGTTTTTGTCACGAAATCGCGACACATTTTCTCTCTCCTCAACGAAAACTCGACATGTCGCGAAATCGCGACATTTTCGGCTGCGCCTTCTCTCTCCTCGACCATGTCGCGAATACGCGACAGAAAACATGTCGCGATATCGCGACGCTTTTCTTCCTTGTCTCTTTTTGCCGCTTTTGAATCTGGGTCACCTCTCGTTTTCCTTGAAACTTTCTCGCACTTGATCTGACTGACCTCTGAACTGCATCAACTGCATCAATCTGACTGTGTTGACAACAATGACAATACTTTTGCAATTCTTTTTCTGCACCTTGCTCAACAAATGTGTCAAAAATTTGCAAAGTGTACGCAAAATGAATTTGAGATGTCTATGCTTGGTGATTTATTTTTATTTCTTGGGTTGCAAATTTTAAAATCAGATAAAGGTATATTTCTCTCTCAAACCAAGTAGGTGAAAGAAATATTGAAAAATTTTAGGATGGAGGTTTGCAATCCTGTGAGTACCCCCATGGTTACAGGATGTAATTTAAGTAAATATGATGAGTCTCCTGAGGTAAATAAAACATTGTATAGATCCATGATTGGGATTTTATTGTATGTCACAGCTACAAGGCCTGATATAATGCAGGCAGTTGGAGTGGCAGTAAGATTTCAAGTTGCACCAAAAGAAACACATGTACAGGCAATTAAGAGAATATTTAAAAGATATTATGGATTTTGGACTGTGGTACCCCAAGTGCAATAATTTCACTCTCACAATATATACAGATGTGGATTGGGTAGGCAATGTTGATGATATATAAAGCACAAGTGGAGGAGCATTCTTTCTTGGAGATTGTTTAGTCTCTTGGCTAAGCAAGAAACAAGCATCAGTATCCTTATCCACTACATAAGTAGAGTATATTGCAGCAGTTGCTTGTTGTACATAGGTTTTATGGATGAAGCAGGCTTTAAGTAATTTCAAAATAGAACATGATCATCCTATCCCCATACTGTGTGATAATACAAGTGCTATTAATATCTCAAATAATCTAGTGATGCATTCAAGGACTAAGCACATTTCAATCAAATATCATTTTTTGAGAGAGCAAATGACTGATCAACAAGTCAAATTGGAATACATTGCTACAAAGGAATAGATTGCGGACATCTTTACCAAGCCACTTCCAAAGGAAACTTTTGAGTATCTCAGAGGAAATTTGGAAGTAACTTCACTCCCATCTCAAAATTGATCACCTCAATAAAAGGAGGTGGTGAGGGGGCTAGGCTAAGTGTTTTATTTTTAGCCCCAAGGAGTCCTTTGCCATTGATGTCAAAGGGGAAAAAACTTCAGTGAGGAGGAGCAGATTGAGAATCCAACGACAATAAAAGAAAGTTTTGTTTGTAAGGTTGCCATCAATGACAAAGGGGGATATTGTTGGAAATATTAAGTATATTGAGTTGTCATTTATGTCAAAGGAACATGGTATTCAAGGCAGAAATATTCTTCAAGGTTGTTGAGTTTATGAGGTTGGACAAATTACTCAAGGCAATGTTTATTACAAAGCAAGGCAAATATTTTTAAGGAAAAGATTATAATATTTAAATATTATAAATAGAAAGGTTTAAGAGGCTTGGGACGAAATTTTTAAAATCTTGAAACAAAGGTTTATATGGACAAAGTATGGGACTTAAGTATGCATTATTTAAATCAAAAGGATTTAAATATTTATGGGTTTAAAAGGTAATGTTATAATATTTAAATTAAATATTATAACCAAAGGTTTAAAAGAAATCAAGGCGCCTACGTTTTGGGAGATATTCAAAATACAAGTTAAAGGTTGAGCCAACGTCTTGAAAATTTGAAGGCCTTATAAAAGCATATAAATACATTATCTCATTCCACATTTCAACTAACGCAAGCATTCGATTTGATATATCTTTCATGGTGATTATTGTGAATGGTAGAGAAAATAAATACAATGATATTTTAAAGGTGTGCAAGTGCTATACAAAGTTAAATTCGTGCGTACACCTATTACATCTCACCCGACTAGGGTAGCCCAACTATTGGTTGTCTTGTGTGAGTGTTGTTATGGGAAAGGTTGTATAATTGAAACCCTTGGATACCATTTTGTTGTGGACAAAGCTTTGGTTTGTGCACTAAGGATAGTTTTAACATTATACGGTGCCCTTTTGGTTCTAGCTACTATTGTAGCATAGTTGGTCACAAACGCTTGTGAGAACGTTATGTTGTGGGAGATCACCATTTTGATCCATGACAAGGCAAAGGTATTAATTTTTTATTTTTGGATTAAATTAAATTGAGTGGGAGTCATAAGGTTTTTCATGTCTATTTGGAAATTGTATTTTGTATGAAAGAATTATTTTTGCATAACCAAAGTGGGAGTTATATGATGTATTATGTTATTTGAAAATTGCACTTTGTAGTGTATAAAATGATTATTTTTACATATCAAAGTGGGAGTTATATGGTGTATTATGTTGCACTTTGTATAGTGGGTAAGAGGATTATTTTTACATATCAAAGTGGGAGTTATATGGTGTATTATGTTGCACTTTGTATAGTGGGTAAGAGGATTATTTTTGCATATCAAAGTGGGAGTTATATGGTGTATTATGTTATTTGAAAATTATAATTTTGTCTAAAGTGTGAGAGATTTATTTTTGCATATTTAAAAATAGGGAGTTATAAGGTGTAAGTGTGATTGATTTTAAAATTGTATTGTGAATAATAAAAAGGGTTCAT
Organism: Wollemia nobilis; assembly: GCA_028583015.1. Classification (NCBI taxonomy): domain Eukaryota; kingdom Viridiplantae; phylum Streptophyta; class Pinopsida; order Araucariales; family Araucariaceae; genus Wollemia; species Wollemia nobilis. The sequence continues at coordinate 6,579,299 of JAQPPZ010001745.1, read as the reverse complement.
AAGTGGATGATTTTAAATCTATGCTAGAAAGTAAATATTACTAACCAAATTTTAAAGGAACAAAAAGGAAAATTATTTTTGAGATAGGTTTTGAAGGCACATCATCATCAAGGTAGTTTTAGAGGTATGGTGATTTAATTATTTCTTAAGGAGGTTTTGTTTTAAGGAAATATTTTTGTTGTCATATAGTTGGAGATAAGGAATTATTGGATATGAATTGTTTGAATGAAATTGGGATTATATGTGCAAGGGTTTGAGGATAAAGTTGAGCATTAGTGTTGAATGAAATTGGAAAGAAATTTGCAAGGGTTATAGATCAGTTTTGTGAAGCAAATTTATGCATTGGTTTTGATTGATATTGGGAAGAAATCTGCAAGGGTTATAGACTAGTTTTGTGAAGTAAATTTATACATTGGTCCTGATTGATTTTGGGAGAACATAAGAAAATCAATTATCAAATTCTAGACTAGATCTATCCTTTAGAGTGAAAGAAACATGAGACATTTGAAAGTGATAAATTTAATGAATGTGAAAAGAACGTATTGAGTATTTATAATACATATCATTATTTATATGCTCATGAAGAAAAATAATTCTAGGTAGAATATGTGTGAATTACTTTAGTCAAATAAAGCACTTTAACATTGTTTGTATGCAAGATTTGGGAATATTTGAGCAATTTTTGTGAGCAGCATTGAGGTAGATTTAAGCAGGTTTATGAGCAAGTGTTATGAGCAGATTTGAGCAAGCCTTATGTGTAAGCTTGGAGTAGATTTGAGCAGGTTTTGGTGAGCAGATTTGAGCAAGACTTATGTGTAGGTTTAGAATAAATTTGATCAATTTTTGTGAGAAAATTTGAGTAGATGTGAGCATATTTGAGCAAGCCTTGTGTGCAGGATTGAAGAATATTTGAGCAAAGTTGAGAGCAGGTTTTGGAGCAGATTTGAACAAGCCTTGTGTGTAGGCTTGGAGCAGATTTGAGAAAATTTGAGAGTAGGTTTTGGAGTAGATTTGAGCAAGCCTTGTGTAAAGGCTTGGAGTAGATTAGAGTAGAGGGGATTGAGGTCTCCTATGGATAGATGTCCATGAACTAGAGCAAAGAGGATTTGTGTCTCTTTTGGATAGAGGTCCACAAACCAGAGGAAAGGGGATTGGTATCTCTTGTGGATAGAGGTGAACTTTGAAATTTTGATTTAGGGATATGATCATCTGTGTGCTTTAGGATTAAAATGACCCATAGGTGAAATTTTAAGAACTTGAGTTAGGGAATTAACTAATTTCAAAAGAACTAAAGAACACAAGCTTATATTGAGAGGGGGGTGAACAGTATAAGACCAATTTTTACTTTTCTTTCACAAATAATATTATTCAATATATCAATGACAATATCAATAGCAGTAATCAAAGCAATGTACAAATCACCACACACAATAGAGACACCAATTTAATGTGGTTCACCCAATGTGGGCTACTCCATGGAGAAAATATTTCACTAAAATTTTCTCAACAAATCTCTTGGGAATCCTTCCCTATTACAATGTTTATGGACCTTTGTCCAAAGGAGACACCAATACCCTAATCAAGTCCATAGATACCTATCCATAGGAGACACCAATCCCCTTAGTTGTTTTATGGATCTCTATCCATAGGAGAACTCCTTCTCCTTTGCTCTGGATGGTGATCCTCTAGAAGACTACTACCTCCACTACATTGGCTTGTGGATATCTTTTTATTGAATACTCCTATCCTCACTTAGAATACCTCTTTCCTCAATACCCTAGATAATGGATCTCTATCCATTGGAGACTATTGTCCTCTACTCTGTCACCTCCAAATCTTACTCTCAACTCTGCTCAATCTCTATCTCAAATCTGCACTAAACACAATATTTTAGTCTAGCACAAATCTACTCAATATCTATCTCAAATATGCACTAAATACAATCCTTCAATCTAGCACAAATATTCTCAATCTCTATCCTCAAGCCTTAACATAAAGCTTGACTCAATCATAAATCAACTCTGCTAAATTTGTTCCAATCCTTAAGTCAAATCTTGAACAAATTAATCTATTAAATCTACTCTCAAGTCTTCACAAAGACTTACCTAAAATCTGCTCACAAGTCCTTCCAAGAACTTGCCCAATATGCTCAATAAGTCTTCACCAAGACTTGCCTCAAATTTTCTCAACAAGTCCTTACTAGAACTTGTCCAATATGCTCACAAGTCTTCAACAAGACTTACCTCAAATCTGCATTGTAAGCTTCCATAAAAGCTCACACTAATCTTTCCACAAGTTTTCACCAAGACTTAACTCAAACTTGTTTGTAAGCTTCCACAAAAATCTCACACAAATCTATCTTTAAGCTTTCACAAAATCTTACTCAACTTTGTCCTTAAGTCCCTTCTAGAACTTACTCAAATCTGCTCACTAGCTTTCACAAAAGCTTATTCAAATCAATTGCAAAACTTGCATGCAAAACTCAACTCAATCTCTCACAGAAAACCTCTTCAATCCTACAAACAAGTTTCACTCAGAATCTTGTTTAACTTATAGAAACATATAGATAATGGTTAGAGATTCAATATGTTTCACACTCAATCACTTTCAAACTCTCTCTCAAATCAATTTATAATAAAGAACAATTTGTTTCATAGAACTTGAACTATCACTCCAATGCATTCAATCAATAATGCTCAACCAACCATTCATTCAATGAAATAAATCTTGCTTATAAACCCTAAACAAGTGTTTCACAATGCTTCCAACAACTCACACTATAGAACTCAAAACTAGACTCAAGATGATTCCAAATTCACATAACAATGATACTCATGATCTTTCACAAACCCTTTTTCAAGATAGTTCTCAACTTCACATAACAATGATACTCATGATCTTTCACAAACCTTAGTCATGCACATGAATACTTACTCCAATATTTCTAATAATGCTTATCAAACAATCTCACATAACAATGATACTCATGATATTTCACAAACCCTAATCATGCACATGAAGGCTTACTCCAATATTTCCAACAATGCTTATCAAACAATCCTTTTCACTCCAACTTTGCACTTCACAACATTCAACAAAACAATATTTCACTCACAAGGATAATATGCCCATACCTTTTGTTTGATGGATATTTGACCTCAAAACCTATCTCAATTACAATCAACCTCTTTGCCAATCTCAATGGTTAGATATCAAAAATCTACACTCAATTATTTCATTCAAAATCACTTCACCATATAAAAGTATTAAATACACCTTATTTCTCCTCCTTTACAAATTCTAACCACAAAAATTAAAATAAAATATTTTAACTTTATTTTCCCTTTTATCTCCCTCAATAACTCATAAACGCCTTTTAATTTTTCACACTATGCAATTTTTAAATTACCAAAACCTTGGGCAAAATAAAATATTTCCACACTATACAATTTTAGATTATCAAAACCTTGGCAAATAATACTGTGAGCGCATACCTTTTATTAAGCCAACCAAAAAACTTCAGCAATATTCGAACACCCAACCTTGCCTCACCAAGCGCCTTAGCGCAAAGCACATCCACCGCTTATGCTACGTGCCCTCACAAGATAATAAGGTGCACGTACTTCATCTTAACCCTTAAGCTGGTCAATTTGGGTGTCGATGGTGACAAAATTTTCAAATGGGAACACGGTGTCCCGAGTGAAGTAGAGGATCTTATTCAACAAGAATGCCAAGAATGATAGTCAAATTTACCAACAGGGAAGGCACTGTAATTTTGAAGGCTATGAGTATTCTCATCTCTTTTTTGAAATGGACTCACAATAAAAATTATTCAAGTTGTCAATCTTGGTGGATGTTGCTTGGAAATACCACAAAGACTAATGGGGACAGTCACATGTCAAATAACATGGCTCCTAGTCATCTTAGTAATTTGAGTTTGGTTTATAATCACAAGGCAGGAAATAAACAGCAATATAAGACTTCGAACTAGAGCCACATGGACCACCAGATAGCCACCACTATAAATCTAGCCAGCATGTTCCTTCTCCAAGGCTTATTGTCCAAGACGGGATGTGGTCCCAAAGCATGTCATATATAGAAGAAAGCAATTACCAAATAATTATTAAGAGTAACTGTCAATACAAATCTTGTGGGAGTTTTTTTCAGTACTCTGCTATGTGTGTCTGCAGCTTTTTGTTTCTCCATTGTTTCAAGGAAGGGATTTGTGTCTGTTTATTTTTTTGTAATTATGATGTAGGTGTGTTTTCTCGGGGTATACCCAAAATGTTGTATGGGAATTTTCTTTTTGATAACAAGCTATGTGCCTTACCGGATGTAATGGCTTTGGCAGCATGTAGATTTTACATATATAGGATCCTTAGTAAAGACATGTTCATCAACAGCCCTGGGCTGATTTTTGTAAAAGGTTTTGGGTCAACCTGTAAAACCCGATATTAATGCTATAGTATCTTATCTACCAAAAAAAAAAAACCTTATGGATCCTCAATTTCGATGCAGACAAAAACTTTTCTCCCTTTGCAAAACAGTGATCACGTGGATCAAACCCGTGACCTCGAGCTTTGTGAACATCCTAATGTAGTCCTCGGCTACCACTTGCGCTAGCAAGTTCCTTGAGAATTAGATGGTGCTCCCCTTGTCTTTATTGCCATTTTTACCCTATTTTTCTTTAAACACACATGAATATTTTCCTCACCAATGTAGCACACGATTTCCTTTTGGGCAATTAACATTCGCATGGATGATTTTTATGAAACCAACTTGCCCCCTTTTATACCATATGCCAATTTGTTTAACACGTCGGTGAACCTTAGAAATTCAAATTTAATTTAAACTTTGGCACCTTGATTTATTATTTAAATTTAAATTTTAACCTATGGTTAAAATATTTAAATTTAAATGAATTAAACCATAGTCTTTAAAATATGCCAAATGGGTCTTTTGGAGAAATTAAAATTTGATAACTCCTTGGCCTTCGTTTTTCTTCAAACCAACCTGTAACCTAGAATATTATAATATTATTATTTCCATTTAAACTTGCTTCTTTGCCTTTTTGGAAAAACCATTGGAAGACATTAATGACAATGAAACTTGGACATCAACCTCTTAACATGAATGCATGGATGACAACAAAACTTGATCATCATCCTCTTGACATCAATGACAACAAAACTTTCTCATATTTCCAACACCACACATGAGTAGGATTAGCAACATAATTTCTAAAGAGAAATATGTAGAAGGCAACATGAATATTTAATAGGTTGGATGACAAGATGAGCCTATAGGCTACTGAATAGATCTTATCTATGATCTCACAAGAGACCAACATAGCAAGGATTCAAATTTTTTGACTTGACATCTTTTTATGGATATCACCCTTAAGAAGACTTTTTCTTATACAAAAAAATCTCTTGGTGATCCTTTTCAATCATCATATCTCTTTTGGCAATCGACATATTCCTAATATGAATCACTTTGAGCTACACCTCCATCTCTTAGATAGTATCCAACCTAACCATCACTTGATCCTATGAACTAACCCATGATAGAGGTGTCCTGCATCTTTCACCATACAAGGCTTCAAATGGGGCCATCCCTAATGATGCATGGTATCCAAATTATTACATGTAAACTCCATGAGATGCAATAAGTCTTCTCACTTGACTTTTGATCCATGCAATACATGCATAACATATCTTCTAAAACTTGGTTTACCCTCTTGGTCTAACCATCTATTCAAAATAATATGTAGAACTTAAAATTCAACTTAGTGCCTCCTGCACACTATTGAGCTTGTCAAAATTTAGATGTGAACCTAAAATTCCCTGTATGATATGACTTCCTTAGGAAACCCATGTAGCCTCTCATATTACCTTGGCCATCATGAAAGATACCACCCCCACCAGCTTTACCTAGGTTCCCCCGAGATGCACCATCAAAGTTGAACTTAACAAACCCTTTATGGAGAGGTTGCCATATGATAGTATGACTCTTACAAGTTTTATTTGTCTTGATTTGGAGTTTTTTTTAAACCTTTATAGGAACTGATAAAGCAAAGAAGTAGATCAAAAGAGCTTGGAGAAAAAAATTAATAAGGGTTAATCTACTAGCAAAGGAAATCCATTTTAAATTCCATCCCTGCAACCTCTCTCTAAATTTAGAAATAATTTCACTCCAAAATATTTTTATATTATAGTTAATCAAAGGAAAGCTCAAGTACTTGAGAGGAAGAGAGGATTTGTCAAAAACCTGGATGTATTCACTTGGACACGAATAGAAGTGTTGAAAAAAATTATACTTGATCACATTAATTACCCCTCCAAAGGCAGCCAAATAATTCTTAAATTCTTCTTAAATCTTCATGCCTCCTTGAGAGTGGTTTCATCCATAAGCAAAGTTTCATCCACAAACTGGAGGTGAGAAATATTTTGATCATCCCTTGCCACATAAACACCATTTAAGCGGCCATAGCTCTTATCTTTTTGAAGCAATCTACCTAGACCTTCTACCAAAATAATAAAGAGTTAATGAGATAGAGGGTCCCCCTATATTATGTCTCTAGATGGAGCAAATGACCTATTAGGATAACCCTTCACCAAGACTACCACTATGATAAAGGAGATGCAATATTTCACCCACTCAATCCACTCATGAAAAAAAGCTAATGCTTTTCAATATGTTTAAAAGGAAGGTTTTATTAACCTGATCATAATCTTTAGCCATGTCTAACATAATAAGCATCCCCCTATATGTGTTATTCTTCATGGAGTGAATAGTTTCTTGAGCGATGAGGATGTTATCCAAAATTTATCTACCATGCACAAATTATCCTTACTCTTGATAAATGATTGAATCTAAAGTATTATTAAGTCTTTTAGCTATCACTTTAGCGATAATTTTGTAAGTAGTATTACACAAGGATATGGATATAAAGTTCTCCATACAAGTAGCTTGATGGGTCTTAGGGATTAGATTCAAGAAAATAGAGTTTAGAGTTCCTAAAATTTGCTTAGAGTTACAAGCCTCCTCCACCACCTGATGGATAACATTCTTAACAATATCCTAGTAATATTGGTAGAAATCGATGGGAAAGCCATCAGGACCAATATATTTCTCTTTCTTTAGGATGAAAACAACATCTTCCACCTCTTTCAGATTAAGAATCTTAGTAATACTTTCATTTTTCTCTCAAGTGATCATCGAGGGAATGGCAGATAGGACTCTTTTTATCAATTATTCTTATGAGGCATCTGAAATAGTTCTCAACCAAAAGGACAATCCATTTAGAGTCCTTAGTGATATCTCCCTCAAGGTTAGTCAATATAGAAATTCTATTTAAATTCTTGTGTTGGATAGTTGTTTGATGGAAGAAGGTATAGTTTCTATTTCCTTCCTTCAACCAATTAATTCTTGACTTTTGTTTCCAAAACATTCTTCCTTCAACTCTTGTTCATCCACTCATCTAATGAGGTCATTTTCATAGCTAATAAGAGCCTCATTAACCCCTTGGACCTCCATATACCATTGAAGAAGAGTTAGCTTCTTATCCAGGGCTTACCTTTGTTTGAAAATATCCCCAAAGACTTCCTTATTCCAAATCCTTATTTTCCTCTTGATAAAACTGAGTCTTTTTGCTGGAAGATACATATTAGTGTCTCAATTTGTATTTCCTTCTCTCCACAAAATCCTAAATTTGTCTTCCAAACCAATATGAAGTAGCCACATGCTTTTAGATTTAAAGTAATATTGTCTTGGGTGGGTTGAAATATTTAAACTTATGGATATGGGCCAATGGTCTGAGAGAAAGCTTGGTAAGATAAAGGACTTTATGATAAAATATTCCTCAAGGCAACTCTCAGTAACAAGGAATCTATCCAATCTCTCAACCACAAAGGCCTTCCGAACTCTTTTGTTATTCCAAGTATATTACCTCTCTTTTGGGACCACAAAAATGAAGAACACAAGCTTATACTGAGAGGGGGGGTGAACAGTATAAGACCACTTTTTACTTTTGCTTTAAATCAACTTTCAAATCAGCTTTATGCAGAGAATAGATAGCAGTATCAAGAGCAACAATTAAAACAATGCACAACACATCAACAACAAAGAGACACAACAATTTACGTGGTTCACCCAATGCGGGCTACTCCACGGATAAAATTTCTTACTAAATTTTATCAAAGTCCTCTGGGAATACTTCCCGATTACAATGTTTATGAGCCTCTGCCCAAAGGAGATACCTTCCCCTAATTCTGCTTTGGTTGGTGATCCTCTAGAAGACCTCTACCTCCTATGCCCTTAGCAAGTGGAACTCTTTCCATAGAAGACACCTGTCTTCCCCGCTCCGGTCGGAGATCTCTCGTCCTCAACTCTGTCACCGCAAAGCTGGTCCTCGAATTTGCACTAAAACACAGTCCTTCGGTCTAGCACAAATGTCCTCTTCTGCCTCAATCTCTGTCCTCAATCTGGTCCTCAAAAATGGTTAAGGAAAATGGTTCTCAAGCTTTCAGATGCTTGCTCAATGTTGTCCCCAAGTCTTCACCAAATTTCACATAGACTGCGCAACACAGCAGCACATAGCACTTCGGCTATCGAACTTCTCACTTCTGCACGTTGTCTTCGAATGTTGCAACACCAACAGCTTTAGCTCCTTTGCGCATCCACCGTAGTACAGTCTTCGCACACTTTGCGCAACCACAGCAGCATAGACTTTGCACACTCTGCTTCTCGACGATCGAACTTCTCCCTCGCACTATAATTGCGTAGATCGCACTTCGAACGCACACTTCGATCGATGCCAAACTCTTCAAGCATCCCTCCTTTTATATTCATAATCTCAAGATTAGAATCTTGATCTTAGTCGATTGATTAACCTTCAATCACGTCGGCTGTAAAACCCTACGTTGCATCGGCCCAGATTTAACTCTGTCGGCTTCACTACCTCCCTGTTGCTTCTGGCGTGAAACTTCAACATGTCACGATATCGCGACACCTTTGCCTGTCGTACACCTTCTATAGCTTGTTGTAGCGATATCGCGACGCTTTTGCTTTTGTCTGCTTCCTTTGCTCTTCTGTCGTGAAATCGTGACACTTTTGCCTTTCGCTGACGTCATCTCACTTCTGTCATGAAATCACGACGCTTTAGACTTCAAAGCCTTCTTCTCCGCTTCTGTCATGAAATCGTGACACCTTTGCCTCTTGCTGACGTCATCAGCAACTCTGTCGCGAAATCACGACGCTTTAGACTCCAAAGCCTTCTTCTCAGCTTCTGTCACAAAATCGCGACACCTTTGCCTCTTGCTGACGTCATCTGCAACTTTGTCATGAAATCGTGACACTTCTTGCTTCTTCAACCTTTTCTCGGTTTGCACTAGCGAAAATGGAACATGTCACGAAATCGTGACGCTTTCACTGCCTTAAGCTCTTTTCTGCCAACTGCTCGTGAAACTGGAACATGTCACGAAATCACGATGCTTTCGTTGCCTTAAGCTCTTTTCTGCCATATGCTCGTGAAACTGGAACATGTCACGAAATCGCGACGCTTTCGCTGCCTTAAGCACTTTTCTGCCATATGCCCATGAAATCGGAACATGTCACGAAATCGTGACGCTTTCGCCAACTGCAAGCTGCCAACTCAACCTGTCATGAAATCGTGACACTTTTTGCATCCGTACAACTTCATTGAAACTTGTCATGAAATCGCGACACTTCCTCAACTCAACTTGTCACGAAATCGTGACACTTCCTGCAACTCAACACTGCCAACTCAACTTGTCACGAAATCGTGACAGTTTTGCCTAAACTTTCTCTCTCCTCAAACATGTCGCGAAATCATGATAGTTTTGCCTGCTTCGTCTCTGCCTTCCAGCATGTCGCGAAATCGTGACAGTTTTGCCAGAACTTTCTCTCTCCTAAAACATGTCATGAAATCGCGACAGTTTTTCCAGCTGCCTGCAAACTTTTTCTAACTTATCTTTTTCTTGATCTTTTGCAACTGGGCTACTCTGATTTTCTTGGAGACTTACTGACCAACTGAAACCTTCATCAAAACACATACTTAGACATAAAAACAAATTGCTCCAAGAACTCCTTGACATCAAAGACAACAACTACCAAGAGCTCCTTGACATCAATGACAACAACTAAACTTAGACAAAGGCAATGTACTCAAGGTACCCAAAATTGCCAACAATCTCCCCCTTTGTCATTGATGGCAAACCTTTACTAAAAACACATCTTCAAGAGCCAAAACTAAAAACAATCTCTTGAAGTTTTTGCTCCCCGACTTGAAGCTTTCCTCTTCACTTGAAGCTCTCCCCCTTACTCATATCTCTCCCCCTTTGTCATCAATGGCAAAGGGTCACCTTTGGGGCTTGGGACTAAGAATGAGCCTCTTAGCTTAGTCCCTCCCCCACCTCCTATTGAGGTGATTTAAAATAGGGTTGGGAGTGAAACTCCCATTAGACACTCATCATCATCAGTGTCTACAATTTCTTTGTCGGGCCTTTTCTTGAGCTCTTTGTTAAAGTTTCTATTCTTGGCACTTTTCTTGTTCTTGTTCTCATCTCTTTTCTTGTCCACACCTTGATCCTTGGACCTGTTTATACCACTGTTCCTGTTCCTGTACCTTGGAAGATCAGCTTTGCACTGTCTGGCTGTGTGACCTGTGTTGTTGCACTTGTAACAAACAACAACATTATTTCTTTCAGGCATAGCTGTTCTTTGAATCCACCTGTTCTGACTAACCCAGTTCCTGTCATTGCAAAAAATTGCTTTGTGCCCGAACTGATTACAAGAGTAGCAATACCCTTGAAATAAATTACGACTTCTGAAATTATTGTTACCCTTCTTGATTTGAGACATACAATGTGCAGCCATGTGTCCAAACCTGTAACACGCAAAACATCTGCCGTGAAATGTTCTTTTAATCGATCTCTTGGGTCCCAAAAACTTCTGTTTCACATTCAGAAATCTGTTTTCTATTTCTGCGCATTCATCACTCATGGACTCATGATCTGAAGTACTTTCTTCATCAGAGCTTTCTTCCTTTTGAAATCTCTTGCTGGATTCCCCAACCTGTTTCTTGTGCGGCTCAACAAAACCGAGACCTATTTTATCTGTTGGATTTCTTTGACTTTTGATGAGAGACTTAACTTTCTTGGAGCTATCCTGAAATCTGTAGAGCTTATCCTTGTAATCTTTATTTTCTTCTTTCAGAGAAACCATTTTCTGCTCTAACTCATTATACTCAAGAATCTTAGACTCTAACTCATCCTTGAGTTCTTGTGTTTTGGCTATAGAGAAGTCAAGACTTTCTATAAGATCGTCTCTCTCCATACAACATTCATCTAACTTAACCTTGAGTCTATCATTCTTCTTTCTTTCCTTTTCCAAAGCATCGAGAGCATTATTGAGTTCACATTCAAGATTCTCTATTTGATTGCATTTTGAATTATCAAGGCCTTTTTCTCGATTTCTTATCACTAGAGGTGCTACCCTTTTCAAAAACCATACATACATCTTCCTTATCATTTTTTGAAGCATCCTCATACATACTAGTAACCAATTCATTATTTGTGCAATCATCCTCAAGGTGCCCAAAATTTCCACATCTAAAACATTTCATGACAGTGAACTTATGTTTCGGTTCTTCCTCCTTTTCTGAAATGAACAACATCTCATTTTCATTATCACTGGAAGAGCTTTCACTATCACTGCTGGAACACTTACTTGCTTTGTCCAGATAGAAGCTCTTCTTGTTCTTGTGTGAATACCTCTTTCCTTGATTGCTGCGCTCATCATTGTTCTTTCTGTAATACCTGTGCTTTTCAGAATCCTTGCTCTTAACATCCTGTATATCTTCATCACTTTCATTTTTGGAAACAGTACAGTCAGTAGCATAATGACCATACTTTCCATAGTTGAAACATCTTATATTTTTCTTGCTTTTGTGCTTTCTAGAGAACTTGCCTTTCTTGCTGTAATATGCTTCTTCCTCACTAGAAGACTCATCACTCTCTTGAATCTGTTTGCCTTTTGATTTCTTGGTAGCTTTGAAAGCTGCCTCTTTCTTTATATCAACATTCACTTGAGTTCTCAGCTCAAATGCTGCAAGAATACTATGGAGCTCATCCTTTTTCAACTTATCTAAATCTTTGGCTTCCTCAATAGCAGAAATATTTTCACTAAATCTATTAGGAAGAGATCTTAAAATCTTATCACATACATCATTTTCAGCAAGTTCAAGACCTAGGTCTTTCATAGAATTAACAACTTCATCCATACGGAGCATGTAGTCACTAATATTTTCATCATCATTCATCTTGAGTTGTTCAAATATACCTTTGAAGTGTCTCAACTTGGCCTTTCGGACATTTGCATCACTCGTATGAACAACCTTGCAATTGTTTCCACATTTCATTGGTTGTCTTGCGGTGAATAACTTTGGTAAGATCAGCCTTCTATAAACCCTTCAAGATTGCATTCATGGCTTTTGAGTTGCTGTGATGTAGGAGCCTATCTTCTTTAGTATAAGGACCATTTACAGGAATGGTGTACCCATCTTCAATAACTTCCCATACCTCATTACCAAGAGCCATAAGATAGACTTTCATTCTTGCACTCCACAGACCGAAATCTGATCCATCCAGAATAGGTGCTGCATTGCCACCTAAAAAATCCATTGTGTTCTTAACCGGTTCTTCCTTCGGCTATAAAACCTTTTCGAAGGAACCCGCTCTGATACCAATTGAAGAACACAAGCTTATACTGAGAGGGGGGTTGAACAGTATAAGACCACTTTTTACTTTTGCTTTAAATCAACTTTCAAATCAGCTTTATGCAGAGAATAGATAGCAGTATCAAGAGCAACAATTAAAACAATGCACAACACATCAACAACAAAGAGACACAACAATTTACGTGGTTCACCCAATGCGGGCTACTCCACGGATAAAATTTCTTACTAAATTTTATCAAAGTCCTCTAGGAATACTTCCCGATTACAATGTTTATGAGCCTCTGCCCAAAGGAGATACCTTCCCCTAATTCTGCTTTGGCTGGTGATCCTCTAGAAGACCTCTACCTCCTATGCCCTTAGCAAGTGGAACTCTTTCCATAGAAGACACCTGTCTTCCCTGCTCTGGCTGGAGATCTCTGTCCTCAACTCTGTCACCGCAAAGTTGGTCCTCGAATTTGCACTAAAACACAGTCCTTCGGTCTAGCACAAATGTCCTCTTCTGCCTCAATCTCTGTCCTCAATCTGGTCCTCAAAAATGGTTAAGGAAAATGGTTCTCAAGCTTTCAGATGCTTGCTCAATGTTGTCCCCAAGTCTTCACCAACTTTCACACAGACTATGCAACACAGCAGCACACAACACTTCGGCTATCGAACTTCTCACTTCTACGTGCTGTCTCTGAATGTCGCAACACCAATAGCTTCAGCTCCTTTGCGCATCCACCGTAGTATAGTCTTCGCACACTTTGTGCAACCATAGTAGCATAAACTTTGCACACTCTGCTTCTCGACGATCGAACTTCTCCCCCGCACTATAATTGCATAGATCGCACTTCGAACGCACACTTCGATCGATGCCAAACTCTTCAAGCATCCCTCCTTTTATATTCATAATCTCAAGATTAGAATCTTGATCTTAGTCGACTGATTAACCTTCAATCACGTCGGCTGTAAAACCCTACGCTGCGTCGGCCCAGATTTAACTCTGTCGGCTTCACTACCTCCCTGTTGCTTCTGGCATGAAACTTCAACATGTCACGATATCGCGACACCTTTGCCTATCGTACACCTTCTATAGCTTGCTGTAGCGATATCACGACGCTTTTGCTTTTGTCTGCTTCCTTTGCTCTTCTGTCATGAAATCATGACACTTTTGCCTTTCATTGACGTCATCTCACTTCTGTCATGAAATCATGACGCTTTAGACTTCAAAGCCTTCTTCTCCACTTCTATCATGAAATCATGACACCTTTGCCTCTTGCTGACGTCATCAACAACTCTGTCATGAAATCATGATGCTTTAGACTCCAAAGCCTTCTTCTCAGCTTCTATCATGAAATCGTGACACCTTTGCCTCTTGCTGACGTCATCTGCAACTTTGTCATGAAATCGCGACACTTCTTGCTTCTTCAACCTTTTCTCGGTTTGCACTAGCGAAAATGGAACATGTCGCGAAATCACGACGCTTTTGCTGCCTTAAGCTCTTTTCTGCCAACTGCTCATGAAATTGGAACATGTCACGAAATCGCGATGCTTTCGCTGCCTTAAGCTCTTTTCTGCCAACTGCTCGTGAAACTGGAACATGTCACGAAATCGTGACGCTTTCGCTGCCTTAAGCACTTTTCTGCCATATGCCCGCGAAACCGGAACATGTCACGAAATCGTGACGCTTTCGCCAACTACAAGCTACCAACTCAACTTGTCATGAAATCGTGACACTTTCTGCATCCGTACAACTTCATTGAAACTTGTCGCGAAATCGTGACACTTCCTGCAACTCAACACTGCCAACTCAACTTGTCGCGAAATCGTGACACTTCCTGCAACTCAACACTGCCAACTCAACTTGTCGCGAAATCATGACAGTTTTGCTTGAACTTTCTCTCTCCTCAAACATGTCACGAAATCATGACAGTTTTGCCTACTTCGTCTCTGCCTTCCAGCATGTCACGAAATCATGACAGTTTTGCCAAAACTTTCTCTCTCCTAAAACATGTCGCGAAATCGCGATAGTTTTTCCAGCCGCTGCAAACTTTTTCTAACTTATCTTTTTCTTGATCTTTTGCAACTGGGCTACTCTGATTTTCTTGGAGACTTACTGACCAGCTGAAACCTTCATCAAAACACATACTTAGACATAAAAACAAATTGCTCCAAGAACTCCTTGACATCAAAGACAACAACTACCAAGAGCTCCTTGACATCAATGACAACAACTAAACTTAGACAAAGGCAATGTACTCAAGGTACCCAAAATTGCTAACAAACAATTAAGTTGAAGATAGAGATGAAAGCACTAAATTTTTCACTACTTTTATCCAATTTTCTTACCCCCCATCTTCTTGTCATTGAGATTTTTAATAGCATTGAAATATTCTCTAATCCAATTATCATTTCTAGACTGGTCATGATAAAAGAGAATATTATTCTAACACTTTAATTTGTAATGTGCATCAATAGGACCATAAATGTTTGTGACCCAAACCTAGAGGGGGGAAGAGACCAATCTAAATTTAATAGAAATCCACTAGTTACTTACAATGGATTCCACTAGTGTACACTTTCTAGGATTCCACAAAATTGCCAAACCCCCTGCCTGTCCCTTAGCTACATTTACCATACCTTCTTCTCCTTTCTAAATTTGATTAGTTTTTTGAGCAATCTCTTTTATATTCAGCTTGGTTTCCTGAAGAAAAATTATGTCAGGGCCTTCCAAGCCTATCCTTCTCTTAAGGACTCTACATTTTATTAGAGAGTGTAACCCATGAAAATTCTAGGAGACGATCTCCATTATGAACCACTTGTGAAGAGTTTTCTTGCCAAAAACTTTGTACTCAAGGGAACCACCAGTCTAGAGTCTATGAGGGTCTTCCTTGTATCTTCCAGGAGCTTTGTCAAAGATTTTTTTCCTCTTGTTAACTGAATTAATTTGTATGACTTTCTTTTGGTATATGAGGTAGACTTTAGTCCCAAATGTAGAGCACTTGAGGAGAGGTTCCCAATGTCTTTTAATTTTTTCCTCCTCTTCACTTCTTCAATGTCCTATTTTTTATTTTCTTCAATATTTAAGGTCTCCAATATGCTATAATTGAAAGGGATAGTGGAAATATCATGAACATTAGGAATTAAGAGGGGGTTTGAGGTAGAGGTTACTACATATTTAGGAATAGATCTTTGTTGTAGGAGGTTTTGGCCAATCTCCTCCTTTTCTAGTTGACAAAGTCCCTTCAAGGGAGGGTTCAAGGATCTTCCACCCAAAATCTTCATGGTATATCATTATCTAGGGATTCCTCTGGATTAAATCACCTTACTTTGGGTTTTCAAGATATTTCATTGATTGCTCGACAAGAATTTCTAGTGTGTTTTCCCTCGTACTCCATTTATTTTTATTTTTTTCATGTTCCCCTCATGGGATATGCATGGATTCCTCCATCTCTTGGTTTGTCTCTTGTAGAACCACAAATTTATTTGTTTGTTGATTTTTTTGTTCTCATTTTTTGCCACTCTTGTTCATGTTTTTTGTTTGTCAATTTTTGATATTGTCGCTCTTCCTTCTTCCCTAATGAATCCTTATTTTTCTCTATCTCCTCCACTTTTTGCTAAGGGTAAGACAATTTCATAGGATATGGCCATGAGCATGGAAAAATATGCATCATAAGGACATATTCTCATAATCTAGGTCTTGGATCCACTCATAATCCCCTACACTTAGAATAATTACCTCCAAAAGAGGGCTTGATAGGTCTACATGGAGATAAATCTGAGCAAAGGTAGTTACATGAGCCTCTTTAGTTACTTTGGAAATTTCTATATATTCTCCAATAGTATTCCCAGTTCCTTTCAAGGTTTCCTCATTCTAAAATTCCAGGGGGGGAGCATACAATTGCACCCAGACTAGGGCTTTGGTTGAATTTTCTTTATTGGGATCAAAACCTATGGTCTAGTTTCACATAAAAAGACCATCCCTTGCCATGAAATAAGGCCCCCCATATTGAATCCCCTTCTTATTCTTTAAGTGAAATAAAATAGCAGTGAAGAGGCCTTTATGGCATATTGTAAGTTCTACATCTCGCTTTAGTTTACAAAATTTCCTACTTCAATTTTGCAGATCTTGCTCCATCGGTCAAAAACATGTGAAGTGGAAAATTTATGTTTGCTCAAATAAATAAGAAATTTCTTGTTTAAAGGATTTTTAACAATGCCTTCCTTTGCAAATGGAAACCTTTACACCACCATAAAATGTTTGACCAAAATATCACAATGCATGCATGGAAGAAGCCTTGAAACTAGACAATATAGGTCCTTGAGCTTGTAGGTAAGGTAAAAATCTGCATCTAGGTAAAAAATTGCATACAAGTTGCAAGTGCCACCAAATATCACTACATCCAAGTAAAAAACTATACCCCGATTGCATCCATGATTTTATGAAAACTCCATGTCAAACCCTAACTCTCACCATTGCCAAAAAATTTCTCAAGTAAAATTCAAATGTGTCTTTCGAACTCCTTCAAATTATTATTTTTTCAATGAGTTTACACGGGTTTTTATGAGGGGTCCTAGTCCCCTCATATGGAGTGGTATTTGAACCTTGGACCTCTCAAAGAGAGGTTAAATCCCTTACTACTATAGTAAGCTTATAGCTTTCCTTTACAATGATATTTATAAGGTAGGATCAAGGGATTTCTTCCTTCAGACTTTTATTTAGGTATATAAATTATTCCTTGTTATGCAATTGATATCCTTATACACCTATAGTTGGATGCCTCAGGTTTTCTAGATCTAGGTCCATTAATGTTGGATATTTTTAGGCCGATGGATGATAATTTGTTGTTGCCATATCATATTGTTGTAGTTATAGGGTGATTTTGCTATCAAATTATTGCTAGACTCTTCTTTGAAATCTCTTAGTTGTTGACATAGTTGGTATGGCCTCCCTAAAAAACATAGGTTAGAAGGGTAGGCTTACCCATGTGGTGAGTGATTTCTACAACTACCACATTGATGACTATAATAGGCTAGGCCACAAAATTCAACTTCAACAACCAATGGAAGGTACTCCCTCAATTACCTTTTGGTTTGTCTCCTTTGTATTTGCAAACAACCACCATGTATTTTGGGTGATGCAGGCTCCCTTTTAACCAATGGTAAGCCTTATCAGACTATGCTCCAATTATTTTCTCCTCTGGATTTCGATCGGTTGCAAACTATTCAGCCTCAGCTACAGTGGGGCTATTTTCTCCTCTTATGCTTTCCTCTATCAAAAGGATTAGTGCAAGTCGTCATATGGAAAATTGATGGCTTGAGGTCCTTAGTGCCCATAAGTTGCCTACTATAGGCAAAAAATGAGTGTTGACTATTTATGAGAGATCCAATGGTTAAAATGGCTTGAAGCTCATTTTCCTTCCTTTTGTGTAATTGATTTGGCACTTCCCCTTACAACTAAAGGTAGGCTAAGCCTTCCCACACTTCTTCAGCTTGTCTTTGCTTTTGAATGGATCACTTTCTTGAATGAAGCAAGGATGTAGGAAAAATTCTCTATAGTATTGGTGACTCCTAGGGGTTCTTCAACCTATTAAATGTGGTGAATCCCAAACTGTTTGCCTTATCTCTAGGTGTGGATTCAAAAGGTCAAAAATTGGGATATAGCAAAATACATAAAAAATAAGGGAAATAAACAAAACTTAAGAAACAAAGTGGGGAAGTTATTGTGGGAGAAATCTGTTCATTTGGGCCTTCACTTCTTCCTACTCTTCCTTGGAGGTCAAACTTACCTCTTGGAAGTTATGGTAGCACCTCTAGAGCTTGACTTACTCATTTTGAGAGAATCATATTGCTTTGTGCATGACTTATTGGGCTTGCATTTTGAGCTCTACCAAAGGCTCGATGGTTTTCATAACATCTCCAACAATGAGGAGTTATGGCCACTTCTAAAAATATGGCCTCCTTTCTTTTTGTGCCTCTAGATCTTGTCTGTATTCTTGCTTTGATAAGGGCCTTTCATTGGTCTTCCAATAAGGCGATAGACCCTTACAAATCAGGGACTTTGTGGGACCCTAAAAACTAGAAATCATCATGATCAAGATATGTGCTTGGGCCTTACACTCCTACACTATCTATTATTTTTTTAGGGTATCCAATTTTTTCCTCAACATTACCTCTTTTAAATACTTGTAGGTAGTAGCTCTTGATTGCTTGTTGCAGTGATTTGGGATTGGAGTTTTCTTCCTCTATCACTCTTCTTGAACCTATCACTAGAGCCTATTTGATCTCCTAGATGATAAACTCTTCTTGAACCTATCACTCTTCTTGAACCTATCACTTGTAGGTAGTAGCTCTTGATTGCTTGTTGCTACATTGTATTGATAAACTCTATCATTTGGGACATTGATGCTATGGACCTTGCTATGTTGTTCCAATATGTGACACAATTCCCTCTTATCAATCCTATGGTGCTCTATTGCAAGGCCTCTGATATCATCTTCTTTTCTACCTCCAAATCTATCTAGATGTTTTCCTTATCTAATATGAGCTTGACCTCAAAGATGATAAGTTGGTTGTCCAATATCTAACCTTCTTTTATCCTCTTCTAGGAGGATCATTGTCGCTTGAGTACTCGTAACTTTCTCCATATAATTTTAGAGCCTATTAACTTCAAGATGAGAGATCCTAAGGGTGTTTTTGACCTCCTTGAGCTCCTCCCTTTTCTTCAACTTCCTCTTGAGATCCATTTAATCATGTTTGGTGATATTTTTGGCTAGATTGACTAACATGGTCTTATCCTTAGCTTTGAGCCCTCAGATATTGATGGCTTCCAGGGTCATCGGATAGTCCTACAACTATACATGTCCTTTAGGATTACAAAACATTGGGTTCAATGGGATAAATGGAGGATCTTCTCTTTAGGATCAAATTGGACCCTAAGCCTCCTCTACTACCCTTGTTTCCTCATTTGCTTCTTTCCTTTGGATATATTGGGAGTCTCTCCATTGGATGTATCCAAAATGGAGTGGCAATATTGGTGCAATATCCAACTATCCTTGTAGGGGAAGGGGTGGTAACATCAACTATAATAATGGATAACTTAAAATGGGTTGAGAGGTAGAAGGAAAGTGATGAGGCCTAGAAATGCCTCATTATTACACTATTGTTGACATATAAAAACTGCCATAATATTAAATATGACAAAGTTAAAGTGCCAAATAGTGATTAGAATATGTTATTTGTTACATGTTTGCATGATTTTATGTTTGGAACATTATACCTCTGTTTTGACTATTTTCAGCATTTTATGCACTATTTCAGTTGATTAGGTAGTAAATAAAACATGTATTGCAATTACATTCTGATGGCATGAATAGATTCCTCTCATCAAGAACTACAACTTTGCTTTTTGAAGCAAGTCAATCCGAGCTGTAGATAAAAATTTATGAAGGTTACATCGTTCTTGCGCTCATTGTTCGTTCCTGCGCTCATTGTTCATGCCTTAGTCTTTTCTGGAACTGTTAACAGGTGCAAATCTGCGTTAAAGGGAACATTGGTGGATCTACTGGGAATGATCCAGAGTGAGTTAAGGTACCAAATTCATACCAATGGTACTTCATAATATAGAGAAAACATGGCCAAAATTTGAAGGCATATGGATAAGTAACCTGGAAGTTATGGGGCCTACAAAATGGCAGTTTCACACTTTTTGACAGCTGGAAATGCTGGTAAAAATCTGTGTTAAAGGCCAACTTGACAGCGATGCAGGGAGTAATTTATGAGGAATTAAGAGTTGAAAATTTAACCCAATGTTGTTCATATAACCAAGAACATGTGGACATAATTTGGTAAAAAATGGAGTTACGATGAACAAGTTATGAGCACTCCAAAAAGGCATCTGGGCATGTTTTGGCAGCTGGAAATAGTAGGTCACAGTCCATACAAATTCCAGCCACCTGTCACTTTGAAGGAAGGCATGGAATTTGTCAAATAAAGAAGAGGTAAATGCTTGGAAATAGTTGAGGGAGAATAGGCATGACTCTTTCTCCACCTGACAACACTGCCACGTGATGCAAATGGAAGCAACAAGTCAAAAGGCTAAAATGCAGGAAATTTGGTAAAAGCAGGACACAGTCATGCAAATTCCAGCCAGCTGTACATATACAATAGGGCTTGGAATTAGTCACTCCAGCACATGCCACCAATGCATAAGGGTGTACAAGATAAGGTAAAACAATCCAAATGGTCAACAACTTCCTCCCTATGCGTTTGGAGTGCAGATAAGCAATGAATTGTCACCTGCCTGTTATTCTGGCGCAGGAATAGGGAATAGCGTAGGAACAACCGAAAGTGGTCAAAAAGTGACAAATCAATGGAGGAAATTATTGGCAATTGACCAGGAGGTTGTCCCAACTCATCTTAACATGATTTCCTCAACAAATGCAGCCCAACAATAATGAATGGATAAAGTTTTGACAAAGCAAATTCTTGCAGTCTAGGAAACAGTTATGTAATCAGTTGTAAATCCCTACAAAGTAGTAACCAAGCATATCAGTGTTATATTATAAATAATAAAGCTCCCATATGGTTGAGCATATAGAGATATAGATATAGAGATAGATAGATAGAAAAATTAGCATAGAGTAAAGTTTTCCTGTAGTAGAACAATAATTTGCAGGTTTTTCCTGCATTACTGTAATGCATTTTTAGATTCAATAAAAAGGTGCAATCTTCAGTTTTCAATTGGCATGTTGAAGTTGATGAGTAACAGCTAAATTCTCTTAGCATAACTCCTCACCTTCTTCCGGTTCTGGAAGCAAGGGCCACTTGCAGGCCAGAGGAAGGCAGTCTTCTGATAGAATTTCTTGTTGAATTCTTGCTGCAACAGGTTAGCAGAATTCTGCCAGTTTTCATTTCTTTAATAGTTTTCAATACAAATTTCAGTAGTGGACAACATTTCCTTGTATTTACAGCAATTCCCAGATATTTTGTCATCTTGCAGTTTTACAGTTATTATTGATTCAATTTTGCATTACACAACAATTTCCAGATATCTTGTCATTTTGCAATTTGGCAGTTTTTGTTGATTCAATCTTGCAGTAGATGAAATTCTATTTTGATATTATCTAGTTGATTTACTTTCATGCAAGAGTGTGTGTGTTCTAAATTCTGCACTTTATTTTTCTGTCATTTCAATTTAGCAACATTTCATTTTCTGCAATTTTCAGATTCTGTCATTTCATTTCTTGCAATTTTATTTCTGCAAAAGTAAATAGGAGTTAATTTCAATTCTTAGGAGTTAGAGGTCACAACAAACCCCCAAATGCTAACTGATCCATCAATAAAGCCTATTTTTTGAATGAACTAATCTTTAACCTGTTGGAGCCTTCTTTCGTATATAGCCTTGGACACCGCCCTGGATTGACACACATAATGATTAAATGATGAATGAACAATGACACTCATCATTTTTGGCACCGTTGTTGGGGATAGGTGTTGTTAGAAGAGGAAAGCAGTCCAATAATTGTTAGTGTGCTAAGTTGGGAACTTCATAGTGAAATCTGAATGTAATAATTGGCATAATTAATAGTTGTTGGTAAATTCCATTTCAGTTCATTTAGAGAACAAGCAAGTATGAATAGGTTAAAGGATGTGAAAGCACGATGTCAAAGTATGAAAAATCCTTTGCCTACCACAAGAAGATAAATTTCACAAGAGGTTGAAAGTATGTCAAAGTTGTCCAAATTTATGATTCCCAAAACTGTTGGAACTTTCAAAGAATTACAATCATCTATGTCCAGAACTGTAGGATCCTTTGAGAAATCATCACAAGGAGGAACAATCAATAGTTCAACACCTTTTTTTCTTGACAAATCCATACAATCAGGATAGTTTAATAGGATATCTAATTGTGATTGGGAACCTATAAGGGTAGGCTCACAAGAGAATCTAGGGAGAGCCAATAATGTGCTCCAACCTAGTGCAACTAGTACACCTGCCAAAACTTTTCAAAATCCCATCCAATTAGATCCTAATCAAAATGCTCCCATGAAGGTCATTTCACCTTCTATGTTACCGAATTTTAAGGGAGTTACATCTGAAGACCCTGATTTGTTTTTGTTTGAGTTTAAAATTGTGTGTCAAGCTCATGATTACACTAACGACAATCAAAAGCTCAAATTGTTTCCTTCCACTCTTAAAGAGTCAGCTCTACGATGGTTTATCACCTTAGCACCTGATTCAATTAGAACCTGGAATGAGATGGAAAATATATTTTTGGAGAGATACCAAGAATATTGTCAAGTCAAGAATCAAAACAATGAATTGCTTGAAATGAAACAAAAGGAAAATGAAATCTTAGAAGATTATGTAGACAGATTTTCTTTTGTTCATAAGAGATGTGGTAGTGTTGAACCTGAAATGTGCAAAATTATATTCTTAAGGGGACTACAAGATGAATTTCGGGATGCATTGGATATTTTAGGAAGAGGCGATGCAAATGCACTTGAAATCCAGGAAATCATTAAACTTTGCAAAAATTATTCTCATTCAAGGCATAGAAAACATAGAATTGGTAATGATAAACATGATTTGAAAGAATGCATGAAAGAGTTTGCTAAAGCTGATATTGTTGTACATCTTGATAAAATAGTAGATAAAAAGAGTAAATCTACTGAACCTTCAGTTATCTATTGTTCAAGATGTGAGCAGCAACACTTTGTTCATGACTGTCCTTTGAACAAAACATTTATACCAGCTACATGTAGCATTTGTCAAAAAGGACATTCCACAAATCAATGTAGTTTATTGCCGAACTCAAAAGTGTCTTTGAAAAACAGCCTCAACCTATGAAAAAACTCAATTTTGTAGGACAAGGACAAGGAGATAATTTTCTTAAGTTTCCATATCAGAATGCTTCTCAATTTCCTATACATTGGGGAAATAATCCTTGGTATATGCCATGGTATGCTTCAGGTCCACTTCAACAATGTTGGAGTCAACCACCATGGGCATATTCCCAAGAGTGGTCTCAACATGGATGGATGAAACAACAATGGAATCAACCACATCCACCATGGTTGCAGCCAAAACTGCAAGGATATCAATGGGGACAACAACAAAAATTGCACAAAGGGCAGCAACATTATCAAACACAAAAATCAAATTTATTGCCCACTCATACCCATAGTTTCTCTCATGGACAACAACAACAAAATGAAAAACAACCTCTATTTTTAGCTCAACCTGTGGTCAGTCCAAACAATGTTAAACAGGTAACCCCTGTCTCTATGGCTAAATCAAAAAATACAGCCATAATAAATGCTGGTGACTGTCATAAAAATTAGTTGTGTTTAGGAAAACCACTTCTTGAACATATTCCACTTACCAGTGTAGAAATAGGAGCTAAAATGAATGCACATAAAAACAAATCTGCACTGAAACAAGAAGAAGAAAAAGAAAATCTCCCACAAAAAGAATCATATCTTGAACAGTTTGAAATATCAAAACTAACATCTTTGAAATCAGATTTGATAAGGGAATTAAAACATTTAAATGTTATAGTCCCTTTACTTCAAGCTATTAAAGATGTGCCAATCATTAATACAATTGTTCAAGAAATATGTTTTAACAAACCAAGAAAAAAGAAGAAAATATATCCTAAAAACATACAAGTCGGTGGTAAAAGAGTAAACTTGCTTGCAGGAAACCTTAGTCCACCTAAGTATGATTGTCTAGGATGCCCATGGTTTCGTGAAACATATAAGGAAAATGAAACGGACATTTCAATTTTGGCCTCCATCATTGTAAAGGATAATGTAGAAGAGATGGATTCATCCAAACAGTCTGTTTTTGATGAAAATGTTCAAAATTCAGATTTTAAAGATGAACCAATCACTGTTCAACAATTATTATGGAATGATGAAAAACAAAATTCTAAAAATTTGTCATCCATTCCAATACAAAACAATTTTCTTCACTTGTCACATGGATGTCATCATTTTTTCTCATCTTTTCCTTTCCATTTATCAAAGTTAATTCTTTTAAGAATTGTTTTTGGTAAACATACACAGATTTTCCATTCTTTTCCACCATATCATTGTTCTCTTAATTCATTAATGCATCATTCTCCAAGAACCAATTCAAAACATCTTGGTACAAAACAAACTGAAATGCAGCCAAAACAACCTTTGAACAACAATAGTTGGTTGACTAAAAACCAGGAAGTAAATTTGTTTGATGTATTGATCCAACATCCTAATGCTCTACTAACACTTTATGCATCTTTAGCAGTTGGCATTGAGTTGTTGCAGGTACAAAAAAATAGATTTCGTAGTTGAATGCAGTTAATGAACTTTGGTTGGAAGCACTTCACCAAATAGAGTTCATTCAACAAAAATGGAAAATGTGGCATGATGATCACATTAAGAGCAACAAGGATGAACCAGAAGAGTTTGAGAATGGAGTTGTTCAACTTTCTTCGATTGATGATTCAAGAAGGACATTAGTGGTGAATGGACATCTTTTACAGGTTGTACCATAAACCACTCACAAAGAAGGAATTTGCTCAATCTTTCACACAGTCACATTTGCATATGATAGAAGAGGATTCCTCTTCTAACAAGGTTTCCAAATGATCATATTTTTTTAGCCTTGAAAAAAAAAAAAAAAAAGTTGAAAAAAAAAAAAAACAAAAGTTGGTTGAAAACCAGAAATGGCAGCCTCTTCTGATAAAAAAAAAATGAATAATTCAGTAGTGAAAACCTTCTCGGAGGCGCTGCTGAGTTGGCTTGCATGAAAACCGGTTTTCCGGCATGCATTGCCTTGTTGATCCACCCATCATTGTTCTACCATTGTACAAATCTCACCTACTGCACCTATGTTGTTCTTATTTCAGAAAAAAATCATCATCAGAAGCAACTTGTAAGGTGGATGATAAATTTTCAGGACAATAAGGTATGTGTTTCTTGCATTTAGTCATGGTAAGCATTTAGCATTTAGTATATGATAATCAATATTTGGCATAAACTGTTCATACAATATTGGCAAGTTAAAAAAAAATGGAACATGTTGTTCAAAATGTCAAGAAACACCCCCCTTCTGCCCTTAGTTGCATGGGAAATTCAAAATTGTGAAAAACTTGATTTTGGGATAGATATGACAACCATTTTATCTTTATTAGTAGGGAAGATTTCAGAATAAAATGTCCCACCAATACCTCATAAATCTGAGAAGGATGAAATGCACCTGAAAATTTTGTTTTACTACTACTGCAATAAAACAACAACAGACAAAAAAAAATAGCATGGAAAAATAATTTTTGATGTTATGGAAGGCTTATACACTCTAAATATGGGCCCACACTAGAATCTGTAGCTAAATTTTGCATAGGAGGCCATTTCAGCATGTTTTTGACACATCTTCAGAATGATAGTCTCATTCTAGAGAACTTTGGAACAATAGTCTCATTCCAGAGCAAGCTTCAAAACGAGACAAATTATGCCAGAAATTCTTGAAAATGTTGCAGAACAGTAGGGCACATTAGATATTAAGTTTCTTAAAGTTCTACCACAAGTACAAAGGAAGAAAAGAAAAAAAAGGAAAAACAAAGAAAAAAAAAATTGCAGGAACTACAATGCTTGGTGTAGTGCAAGAAGAACTTTCTCGGGTAGTAGGTGGCAAAAGTATGTTGTTCATCTTACTAGGGCCTACTAGGATGCATGAGGGCATGCATCAGTTCAAGCTCGGGGGAATGATGAGGCCTAGAAATGCCTCATTATTACACTATGGTTGACATATAAAAACTGCCATAATATTAAATATGACAAAGTTAAAGTGCCAAATAGTGATTAGAATATGTTATTTGTTACATGTTTGCATGATTTTATGTTTGGAACATTATACCTCTGTTTTGACTAGTTTTCAGCATTTTATGCACTGTTTCAATTGATTAGGTAGTAAATAAAACATGTATTGCAATTACATTCTGATGGCATGAATAGATTCCTCTCATCAAGAACTACAACTTTGCTTTTTGAAGCAAGTCAATCCGAGCTGTAGATAAAAATTTATGAAGGTTACATCGTTCCTGCGCTCATTGTTCGTTCCTGCGCTCATTGTTCATGCCTTAGTCTTTTCTGGAGCTGTTAACAGGTGCAAATCTGTGTTAAAGGGAACATTGGCGGATCTACTGGGAATGATCCAGAGTGAGTTAAGGTACCAAATTCATACCAATGGTACTTCATAATATAGAGAAAACATGGCCAAAATTTGAAGGCATATGGATAAGTAACCTGGAAGTTATGGGGCCTGCAAAATGGCAGTTTCACACTTTTTGACAGCTGGAAATGCTGGTAAAAATCTGTGTTAAAGGCCAACTTGACAGCGATGCAGGGAGTAATTTATGAGGAATTAAGAGTTGAAAATTGAACCCAATGTTGTTCATATAACCAAGAACATGTGGACATAATTTGGTAAAAAATGGAGTTACGATGAACAAGTTATGAGCACTCCAAAAAGGCATCTAGGCATGTTTTGGCAACTGAAACAAGCAGTCACAGTCCATACAAATTCCAGCCACCTGTCACTTTGAAGGAAGGCATGGAATTTGTCAAATAAAGAAGAGGTAAATGCTTGGAAACAGTTGAGGGAGAATAGGCATGACTCTTTCTCCACCTGACAGCACTGCCACGTGATGCAAATGGAAGCAACAAGTCAAAAGGCTAAAATGCAAGAAATTTGGTAAAAGCAGGACACAGTCATGCAAATTCCAGCCAGCTGTACATATACAACAGGGCTTGGAATTAGTCACTCCAGCACATGCCACCACTGCAGAAGGGTGTACAAGATAAGGTAAAACAATCCAAATGGTCAACAACTTCCTCCCTATGCGTTTGGAGTGCAGATAAGCAATGAATTGTCACCTGCCTGTTATTCTGGCGCAGGAATAGGGAATAGCGCAAGAACAACCGAAAGTGGTCAAAAAGTGACAAATCAGTGGAGGAAATTATTGGCAATTGACCAGGAGGTTGTCCCAACTCATCTTAACGTGATTTCCTCAACAAATGCAGCCCAACAATAATGAATGGATAAAGTTTTGACAAAGCAAATTCCTGCAGTCTAGGAAACAGTTATGTAATCAGTTGTAAATCCCTACAAAGCAGTAACCAAGCATATCAGTGTTATATTATAAATAATAAAGCTCCCATATGGTTGAGCATATAGATATATAGATATAGAGATAGATATATAGAAAAATTAGCATAGAGTAAAGTTTTCCTGTAGCAGAACAGTAATTTGCAGGTTTTTCCTGCATTACTGTAATGCATTTTCAGATTCAATAAAAAGGTGCAATCTTCAGTTTTCAATTGGCATGTTGAAGTTGATGAGTAACAGCTAAATTCTCTTAGCATAACTCCTCACCTTCTTCTGGTTCTGGAAGCAAGGGCCACTTGCAGGCCAGAGGAAGGCAGTTTTCTGACAGAATTTCTTGTTGAATTCTTGCTGTAGTAGGTTAGCAGAATTCTGCCAGTTTTCATTTCTTTAATAGTTTTCAATATAGATTTTAGTAGTGGACAACATTTCCTTGTATTTACAACAATTCCCAGATATTTTGTCATCTTGCAGTTTTACAGTAATTATTGATTCAATTTTGCATTACACAACAATTTCCAGATATCTTGTCATTTTGCAATTTGGCAGTTTTTGTTGATTCAATCTTGCAGTAGATGAAATTCTATTTTGATGTTATCTAGTTGATTTACTTTCATGCAAGAATGTGTGTGTTCTAAATTCTGTACTTTATTTTCCTGTCATTTCAAATTAGCAACATTTCATTTTCTGCAATTTTCAGATTCTGTAATTTCATTTCCTGCAATTTTATTTTTGCAAAGGTAAA
Source organism: Wollemia nobilis (assembly GCA_028583015.1). Lineage (NCBI taxonomy): Eukaryota > Viridiplantae > Streptophyta > Pinopsida > Araucariales > Araucariaceae > Wollemia > Wollemia nobilis. Next base: position 6,550,665 of record JAQPPZ010001745.1, on the reverse strand, counting down.
TAGGAGTTAATTTCAATTCTTAGGAGTTAGAGGTCACAACAAACCCCCCAAATGCTAACTGATCCATCAATAAAGCTTGTTTTTCTGAATGAACTAATCTTTAACCTGTTGGAGCCTTCTTTCGTATATAGCCTTGGACACCGCCCTGGATTGACACACATAATGATTAAATGATGAATGAACAACGACCCTCATCAGAAAGGGCAATAATTTCTAGACTAAGAAGGGTTGAGAACTAACATACAGGGTAGTCGGAGTAGAGGCTAATGACATGAGGGCTTTAGGATTTGCAATCATAACCTTCATATGAAGGTTGGTCCTATTGGGGATATATAAGGGGTGAAACTAATGAGGAGGAGAATGAAATAGAGGCTTACGTTGGTGGTACCAACACCATAGGTGGTGAAGAACTTACATTAGGAATGGAAGAAAGAGGGGTGTTGGAGAACCCATCGGTCAATTGGGATGCACAAAATTGGGACCTTGCCTTAGAATATTCTCTTCTCTTTTTCTTAACAAGTGGAGGGCTATTGTCATAGGGTGACTCTCTTCTTTTCTATTTCCACTTTGTCAAGGAAGAGGCTTCAGGCTATGGATCAACAATTGAGGCATGTTGTTTAGGCTTCCTTTTTGCTATGGTTTTTGGAGGAGGTTCCTCTACAGGTATCAGTTCTTTTGAAGTTGATTCTTCTACCATTATTTATTGGGTAATAATTATTTCTACCATATCCTCGCTTCCCTCACCCACTAAAGTGCTTTCCTTGTTTGCATGCTTCTTATCCTAGTTTTCTTTGAAGTCTGAATCCTCATTTATTTAAAAGAATAAAGGCACCATATTTTTTTTATTTTTTTAAACTTCCACCAAGCATTGATCTTATCCTCCTTCCACTCTTCTTTATTCAATAATTTGAACTTTTTTTTGTGGATTTGGTAGTTCAAGTCTACTTTACCTGTTGATGTACAGAAGATTTCATAGACCTTCTTTCTCAATGGTTGTGATGGTGATTACTCTATAATTTGCTTTAGTAGAGGTGTTCTAGCTTCATTAGCAAGATTATAGATAGCTTATAGTCTCGATTGGACTCATGTACAAAATTTGTTATGTTATTGACCTTGGCCAGCTAATCCATGAACCTCTTCTAAGGGATGTGTTCCCACTCTCCTAGTGCCAATTGTAGCTTGATGTCTACTAGCTTTTATTCTAGGAGGTTGTTCCACTTTAGCAAGGTAATCTCTACATGAGTGAAAAGAAGCTTGAAGAAACTAATCTTGTTTATTTCACTTGCAAAAGTTGTATCAATAGAGTCCATTTGGCATAGCACCTCTATCGTGAAGACCCACTCGATTACATGCCTTGGGAACTAGTAGGCACACTTGTAGAAGCCATGAATTTTGATAAGGCTTATGTCCTTGATGAATAACCAATCCCATGGGTATTGACCTCCTAGTAATTTTTTATTGTATGCCGAGAGCCACTTGGGATTTTACCCCTTCAAGGCCACTAGCATCAAGACCAATAAATTCTCAAAAACTTCATAATACAAGGAGGAGGACCCTCTCAAGCCCTATGTCTAAGAAGGAATAAGCAATTTTTAACCTAAACCATCCATGGGATTTACTACCATTCTAGGACATACACTTGGATTATAGAAAATGATCAAATGGGCCAGAAAGATCAAGAATCGAAAGACTCAAGTCTCTAGGAACTTGACTAGTCCTTCATGGATATTCTCAGTGATGTAGTTTTTGATGTCAAAAGCTACTCTTTCTATGTTGGGTGTGCATCTCATTTGATATAAAATGCCCACTTGAGATTGGAACAACTATTTTTATCACTTTAAGCCAAAACTAAATGTTGATATTTGTGTGACATCCCTGATGTATATTTTATACTATTAATGTCTAATGGAAATATTGGCAACTTGTACTCCTTGAAGATACATTCCTATTGAAGATAAGATATTTTGTTGGGAATAACATCGTAAAGCTCTATGGTGCTTTCAAAATTGGCTATGGTATTTCCTATCTCCACCATCAACATTTTTTGAATCATATGGGCTTGGATGATGACCCTAAAGCCTTCATTAGGAGATTGGATCTCTTGGCTTTTGGGATTGTATAGCTCAAAATATGCGATGACTATCTCAAATCAGTTGTGCACCATATACTAAGCTAAGGTGGTGTTGTAGATTTAGGCCCCAAATATTTTGAAAGGGCTTTGCTTGAAACTCTCCAAGGCCTCATCCTTTAGGCTTTTTGTCTTCCTTAATAATTTAGGATGTGTCACCCCTTCTATTCTATCTCTTAATAAATTTGGAACCATGGATTGAGAAGCTTAGGTTATCATTTACCAATCTAAATTGGATGGAGAGGCATCCAATGAGATAGGGAGAGGTCCTACTCTAGGTGTAGGGCTATGGGTGCTACTTTATTACTATAAACTTCTAGGATTCTCTAAGGATTATGGAAGTAAGAAGAGCTTTAAAGGTCAAGGTATTTATTCTTAGAGATCCTCATTTTTGACATTGGCATGTGAATCATAAATAAATTCTCCATGCACATGATATCTTTCTTTTTTAGGAAAGGTGACAAGATTTATCTGTTGTTGCTTTATCCTTGGCTTGTTTAATTTTTTTAAATGATTACAATCTTCTCAAGTCATAAAACCATTTTTTTTCAAGGTTATTGATCTTGTCTACCATGAATGCATAGTATGACCATCTACACCCAAGAGATTTGGCACTCGAACCAATGCACTGAATTTGTATGCTTTGTTCAAAAGGGTGGCAATGCATCAATAATGCTTCCTAGTTTGAATTCATCCAATGTTGAACTACCCTTGCACACCATTAGTGTGGCAAAAGTCATGTCGCTTACAATGACTTGAGGATTTTTGTCATGACCCTCCCTGGTGGGCCTTATGGCATAGAAACTAGGTGTTGTTTAAAGATAACTTGTACATAGTTTTGTTGTAATTAAAATAGCTATGCAATGTCTAGAATCAACCCTAAAGACTATTATATATTTATAATAGGAGAATAATGTATTATAAATAAAAGGTTATTTATAATAAATACTATTATATATTTATAATAGGAGAATAATGTATTATAAATAAAAGGTTAATAAAGACTATTATATATTTATAATAGGAGAATAATGTATTATAAATAAAAGGTTATTTATAATAAATACTATTATATATTTATAATAGGATAATAATGTATTATAAATAAAAGGTTATTTATAATAAAGACTATTATATATTTATAATAGGAGAATAATGTATTATAAATAAAAGGTTATTTATAATAAAGACTATTATATATTTATAATAGGAGAATATTATATTTATTATAAATAAGGGAATGTTTATAATAAAGAATATAATATAAAAGAGAATTTATAAATAATTTTTATAAATTAAAATAATATCTATTATTAGTTTGAATGTGCATTCTAAATAATAATGACGTTTTTGAATGTAAAGAGATATTATTTTGAAAATAGAAATAAAATATTATATTTTAGATATTTTAAAATATCTCTATCATCTTTTGGATAAGGGTCGACTGATTTACATTTAAGAAACAAGGGTTTTTTGACATAAGAGGTGGTGAGCCTTCAAAATTGTCAAGGGATTCATTGATTAAAGGGGACTCGAGACCAAAGGTGGTTGGGCCTTGATGGATAAAAAAGGGAGTGAAAGATTTGACAAAGGAGGAATGCGAAGATAAGGAGTGAATTGGGGGAAGACGAGCAGAAATGAAATCCACCTTTCAAGGAACGAGGTTGGGATTAATTTTGCTTATGATCTTTTTAAAAATTTGGCTCACTTATTTGATGCTAAGTTTTTAGCTCAGTTGTATGTGTTGGTAATGGTTCCATCATATGGTTCTAACCGGCCCTAAGTTATCCTTACAATCTCCTTGCTGCTCAACATAGTGGTAGGTACCTTTGTATAGGACGCAAGCTTGCTTGCAGTGGTTGGAAAATGGTTTCTAACCCTTTGTGTCTAGCGTGAAGCCTCCCCATTTTTAGATTTACCTTTTGAAAGGTTTTTGGGTTGGTTTTAAAGCCTTGAGTACCCCTATTTAGGACATAGCTATTGTAGATGTGTTTGATGCACTCGACACCCCTCCTTCCCTCCTTGCAAAATTATCCCTAGGTTGTGTTTGACCTCAAGAGGGTGGATTTGACTACCTTTTTATGTTGCTATGGATGTGCTCATAGTTGCAGGTTATTACCATAAGTTTTGAACCCTTTGTTGCTTTATGGTTTCTCCTCCTTAGTGTGTAACTCACCTCTATTATTTTTCAGTCGAGCTTAGTTGAATATAGATGACTGTGTTTTGTTTAGTCATTGTTTTTTTTTAAGCAATCACCCAAAGTATTTAATTGATTATTTTTTCAACCTTAGTATGTAGGCGATCCCTCCAAGTCTTGATGCATGGCAATTATTGGACGTGCAACATCATTTGTGGTTTTATAAAACTGGGGAGTAGATTTTTGTCAACCTTTGGTTTATTTAAGTCCCATATAGGATGTGTCATGGCTTGGGCATGGTTTAAGAGGGCTAGCGCCCATAGTATTTTTCATCCAAGCACATTGGATGCACTTGGCAGGATGATAGTTGGTTGTGATAAAATCCTCCTTTGACCACTAAATATCGAAACCCGCCACTTGGTATAGGATAGATAGTTTCTTGTTGGTTTTTGTATGTTTGTCTATCCCCAATTTTTGCCCCTGCGGTTGAGGGTAAACTTAGTCAACTTTTTGAAAAACATCTATTATAATGGAGATTAACATAGTTTTACATTGTAAAGTTGTAGCTTATGTTATAATGGAAATTAACATAGTTTTACATTGTAAAGTTGTAGCTTATGTTATAATGGAAACTAACATAGTTTACATTGTAAAATAGTAGGTTATGTTTATATAAATATTATAATATGGTTTTATAATCAAATGAAATGCATTCAAATATAGTTGTATAGCTTTTATGGAAAGACTATAGAAATATTATAATAGGGTTTTATAATAAAATGAAATGCATTCAAATATAGTTTTATAGCTTTATGTAAAGTCTATATAAAGATTATAATATGGTTTTATAATCAAATTTAATGCATTAAATATATTTGTATAGCTTTTATGGAAATATTATAATAGTGTTTTATAATCAAATGAAATGCATTCAAATATAGTTGTATAGCTTTATGAAAAGACTATAGAAAGATTATAATATGGTTTTATAATCAAATTAAATGCATTTAAATATAGTTGTATAGCTTTTATGGAAATATTTTAATATGATTTTATAATCAAATGAAATGCAATCAAATATAGTTGTATAACTTTTATGGAAAGATTATAATATGGTTTTATAATCAAATGAAATGCATTCAAATATAGTTGTATAACTTTTATGGAAATATTATAATATGGTTTTATAATCAAATGAAATGCATTCAAATATAGTTGTATAGCTTTTATGGAAATATTATAATGTGGTTTTATAATCAAATGAAATGCATTGAAATATAGTTGTATAGCTTTTATGGAAAGACTATGGAAATATTATAATATGGTTTTATAATCAAATGAAATGCATTGAAATATAGTTGTATAGATTTTTATGGAAATACTATGGAAAGATTATAATACAGTTGTGTTTGAAGATGGATTATGTTATAAGTTGGTTTAACATGGTTTATATTGAAATAAATGTAGATTATGTTATAATTTGGTTTAACATGGTTTATATTTGAATAAATGTAGATTATGTTATAAGTTGGTTTAACATGGTTTATATTTGAAGGAAATGTAGATTATGTTATAAGTTGGTTTAACATAGTTTATATTGAAAGAAATGTAGATTATGTTATAAGTTGGTTTAACATAGTTTATATTGAAAGAAATGTAGATTATGTTATAAGTTGGTTTAACATAGTTTATATTGAAAGAAATGTAGATTATGTTATAAGTTGGTTTAACATAGTTTATATTTAAAAAAATGTAGATTATGTTATAAGTTATTTTAACATAGTTTATATTAAATAAATGTGGATTATGTTATGAGGATGATAACATAGTCTGCATTGACTAATGATGGATTATGTTATGAGGTAGATAACATAGTTTACACTGAATAATAATGGATTATGTTATAAGGTAGATAACATAGTTTATACTGAAATGATGGATTATGTTAAAATGATGATAACATAGTTTGTATTGGAAAGAATATGGATTATGCTAAAATAAGATAGTATAGTTCATATTGAAATGAAAGGGATATAGGTGATACTTATATCTTGTATAGTGGATTCATTTTTTAAGGTTGGAGTATGGAAAGATGATCCAATGAGTACTTAATTAACTAGGAGTATGGGCTCCTAGGTAGTTAAGGAAGGATGACTTAAAAATATTTGATTGACTAGGAGTATGGGCTTATAATTAGTTGAGGAGAGATAGTTTAAGATGTGATTACTAGGTTGAGTATGGGCTCTTAGTAGAAATAAAAGAAAGGATTCTTATGTAGAATCTAATACTTATGGTATGAGTACATTAAGAAATTGTGGAAATTTTATGTGTATTAAATGAGCAATTCACGGTAAAGTTGTATGAACCATGTGTTCTACGTATTGTATTGGCATATGTTTTATAGAAAGGATTATGGGATCCCTTGTGTTAATGAAGATCAAAATTATGCAATAAAGGAAAATTTTGAGGTTGGGTTTTCCCAAAAGGGTTTTCTACAAGATAAATATTATGTTATGAGTATCTTTATTTATGTTCTTTCTTTTAATGTATCTCTTGCTAGTTGATTTTCATGTTTGATTTGATTAGATACTTGGTATATATTGTTTCTTGTTTGTTTAATTAAATAGACTTTATGGTTGTTAAGCATGTGATATTAGTTAGTGTTGTTTATGATTGTGTAAAAAAAATTCTAGCAACCTCTTAGTTTGATTTTGGGTTGTTAAAGATTTTCTTGTGTCCAATTGAGATTGTTGCATGTCTCCTTGGTTCCTAAAAACAAATCCCATCCTTTAGATCCACATATCTATCACATAGATTTCCCTTTTTTGCTTTTGGATTTGGTACATGCCTTCAAAGTGTCAAACATCATGGTCTTACAAGCAACTTCCTTGTGGTAGATATTAGAGCATACCTCCCTAGGAGTGGTTCAAGTGCCCCTATCATGTGATAGCTTGATATTGGGTTGTGTGCTCTTAATAATATCAACAATTGATGAAGAATATTTTGGATGGGATGGTCATGCTATTGGTTTTTGATGGTATTTGATCTGATGGTGGGTTTTGGTTTACCCTTAGCCCCTTTTGATCTTTTTTTTGGGTTGGCATGGGTTTGCCACGTGTTCAACCTAAAGTATAGCATCTTTTTGCAAGGCTAAAAATAATTTAGATTTTTTTCTTGTTTTGATATTTGATCGGATGATCTATGCCCCTTCAACCCAACACAACTCCATCCACAAGACTATGTCATGTTTCTCTATGGAGATACATCTCCTTTTAATTAGATAAATAATGGGGCTACCATGAGTTTTTATTTATGAATGTATTGGACCCCTTTGCATTGGAAGTACTTTCTAATTAGTGAGGAGAAAATATTTCTCTCTCCTAAATATGTACAATATACATAATATACCTAACGATAGATCATCTCATCCTTGCTTGATCGAATGTCTTGTCAAAACTTGCTCCCCACATTTTGAATGTTGATTATTCTAGGTAATTTTTAGGAATGTATAAATTTACTTCATTAACAGATAGGTCCTATTTTGATGACTCCTCTTCAGTCAAGTAAGTTTGATCCTCCCTAACCTCTATGGGGGAACTTGCTCCACGTGGTAAATATGGAGAGGTTTGGATAGTTTTTATAGCTTAGTGCCATACCTAGTTTGCAGTAGCATATGAATCCATGCTAGTGATAGATACCCTTTGATCTTGGTAGTGAATTCACTCAAAATTCCTATGCCAAACATGGAAGGAAATTTAATCACCATTATATCTTGGTGCATTGTTGGATCTAGATAATCTTGGAGAGCCACGAGAAAGTCACATTCTAATCTGAATATTAGTAATGGAGTGCCATCTGGATGAACCACCCTATTTTTGGAAGGCTCATATATTAAACTGGGTGTATTTGCTACCCTTTTAGGCATGACCAATATGCTAGACCTAGAGTCCACTAGATAATTATGTATCATTTGCTCTCCATAGATCAAGTTTAGATAGAATGGTATAGTTTTAGTCTAACTTGGTTTCAAATTACAGACTTGTATTAAAATGGATGTCTTTTTCTCACCTAGCTCTTTCTACCTTTATAGGGTCTCCTCCAAATGCTTCATTTGCTTTGGTCCTTAAAGCACATCCCAAAGGGGCATTGGTACCATGGACTTACTCAAATGATCTACCACATTGAAATATTCAATGGAAGAAAATTTGGAAATGGTATCTAATGTGTGCAAAGGCCTATACTTTTTTGTTATCAAATCCAATCACGATGGTTCTATGGTAGGCTACCTTAGAAGCTTTGGATCCATCCTCGAAATTGTTGAAATTACTTAGGCTTGGTTTTTAGTTGAGCTTATGTTAGGGATTCCTTTGATCATCCATCATCTTACCCTAGGGCTAAGGGTCTAGTGGACTATACCTTCCTTGTTATTTAATGGTCTTTCTATTAGCCCTAATGATGTAGTTAGATCATACTTATGATCTCCCATGGGTTGAGGAGCTTGCTTCTTCTGACATGACATGCACTTCTAATTTATCCTAGGTAACTAATGTCGACTCTAAAACTAAGTAATTAGATATTGGTGGTGTATTAAAATGTTGGATAGTAGATTCTTGGCTAGGCATCTGGGATTTCAAATATGCATAGGAAATGAGTAGTTGATTTGGTGGAGGTGTCTTGACTTTTTGAGACTCGCTCCTAACATGAGAGTGAAAGGAGTAATATTTGGGAGTAGAATAATACCACACTTTGGATCTTCAATATAATATTTTGTGGTGAGTATATCCCTAACTAGGTTAGGAAACATTTGATGAAATGGGACCAGTACAAGTACTATTTATTGAGTCAGGGCTTGGATTGACCTGTATCTCTATTATATGATAGTGGAGACTTTTTATGACCATTTGAGGATGGTCAAAAACCCTAATTTCCTTATTTCAAGGGTGGACATAGATAGCTCTGATAAGAGAACCTTTTATAATTTTATTGCTTATTCATGGATGTGATTTTGTTAGAGAATATCCTCATCATATTACTCATCTAATCAAATTTGGTAGCATAGAGGTTAGGCAAGGGTGAAGGTTCAATTGAGTCAATATATTAGGTTTATTCTAATATTGTGATAGGAGTTAGATAGAAATCTTGTTGGATAGTCATAGCAGGGTGATACAAAGGTTGTACAAAGGAGAGTAGTGGAAAAATTGGTCTAGGAGCTAGCCTTCCTATTTGGATTAGGTCCTTTTTAGCTTGGATGACTATCTCATAGGCTTTCAAAAATATTTTTTTCCCTTAGTTTTGACCATCATGGCAATTTTGGAATTAAAAGCTTTCAAATAATAGATAAATTCTATACTTGGTGGAGGTATCATCTTGATGAGAATCCTTTACCAAGATTTGTGGAATCAAATGTTGAAATCATCCATAATCTCCACGAGCACCCTTTTGATTATCATTAGCAGCTGTAAGAGAAATACCCCTTTTTTTTCAAATTTGTTTATCAAGAGATCTACCAACTAATCCTAGCTTTTGATTTATTGAGGATTAAGATCAATGTACCATTCACAAGCTTTTACTTTGAAGGAGGTAGCCAACAATCTTAGTTCTATATCTTGTTTTTCAATTAAATATATGTGCACAAGTTCATCAAGTGGTGCAAATGCTCTACTGGGGTAATAGAATCTTCCCCCATGAAATAAGATGGGAACTTAAGAATTTATGCAAGAATCAAATCCCTTACAAAATGTGGGGAAGGTGAGATTAAGGGATCCCTTTCATTGCACACCAAATATCTTTAAGGTTGGTTTAGTGGAGCTACCATGTTGCATCATTAGTTCCTCCTCCTTGCTCTTTGATTCAAGGGTAGTATTAACTCTTTCTAATTAGATCTAACAAAGGACCTAGTGATAGGCCTTCCACTCATATATAGTTTTGGGTCCTTTCTCAAGAATAGAGTCACCAAGTGGGGCTAGAATACTTCAATAAGCCAAAATATAGAGATTCCCACCAGAATCTCTTGATGCTTTACTTTAAGCAATCTAATTATGACCTTCATTGGGACATCAATCAAAAAATTTATGTTAGCATTGTGGGGTAGATATGTTAAGCTCATCCCATAAAGCATTCCAAATGGAATATTGTCATCTCATAATATCTTGGCCTATTAGGGTAGTGACCCCACATGTCTAGGACACCGATACCTCATGTAGAGTGAGACAATAGGAAGCTCTATAGTCAAAATGAATACCTATGATGTAACCTATGGGTTTTTTTTAAGGCCAACTTGTCATCAGATTTGATCTTTGTGCAACTTTTAGATCTCATAGGCTCATGTCTATGTTTCTTATGGATGAGGAAAGAAGATAACAAAAATTTTAAAAATAGGAAAGTAACCTGAGCTTTGGGGACAATGCACCAAGCTAAAATCTCCCTCCCAATAGCATGAAAAAGTTAGAAATGAATGCATTCACCACATTCTAATATCTAGAATTTGAACATACTTCATCACATAACCCAAAAATGAGAACACATTGAAGAAGTAGAATAGAGGGAATATAGTTACAACTTCCATTCATGCACCAAATGATTATAATGCATGCCTAAAGAGGCTTGATACTCCTTAGAAAACAACTCAATGTATAAATCTTGCTCATACAACCGAAGAGGAGCTAAAAGGAAGAGCTTAAAAGGCCATATATGAGTCATGAATAGGTAGCATCCAATGCCTTTACAATGGGATTTATAGACCTATTTATAAGTTGGGATCGAGGTATTTTTCTCTCCAAAATTTTACGTAGGAGGGTTATGAATTAATCTTTGTTCTACAACCAATATACTTCTACACCTATAGTTGACTACCTTAAGGTTTCTAGATCTAGGTCCATTAATATTGGAGATTTTTGAGCCCTTGGATGACAAGATGTTGTTGTCATCTCACATTATTGTGGTTCTAGGGAGGTTGCATTATTAAATTTTTTCCAACCTCTTCATTGGATCTTCCCTCCTTGATGTAGTTAGCATGGCCTCCTTGATTGGCATACGTTAGCAAGGTAGGCTTTCCTATGTGGTGGGTGGTAGCTACAGCTACCATATGGATGACTGTGATAGGCCAAGTAGTAAAATTCAACTTTGGTGGCCACTAGTAGGTACTCCCTCAATTTCCTTTTGGTATGTCCTATTTATATTTGCAAATTACCACCACATGGCTTAATTAAGGTGGGATCCATTTCAAGCAATGGTAAGTCTTCTTATATTGTGTTCCAAAACTTTCCTCCTCTCTATTTGGATTAGCTTCCATGTGTTTGGATTTATCCATGGTGGGTCCCTTTTCTCCTTTTATGCTTTCCTCCATCAAATGGAAAATTGATTGCCTATGGGCCTTAGTGCCCAGAAGTTGCCTACTCTAGGAAAAATTAAGAATTGACCATTGATGAGAGATCCAATGGTCAAAACTACTTGAAGCTTATCCATATTCCTTTTGTATGGCAAATTTGATGCCCATCCTTTCAACTGAAGGTGGGTTACACCTTTTGACACTTCTTTAGCTTGCATGTACTTCCAAAATGGATCACTTTCTTAAATGAAACGAGGATGTAGGAAAAAAATTTCTACAATTATCATTGCTTTTTACTTCCTTGATCTGATTGAATGAAGTGCTTCCTGAGAAACACCAATAGCTTCATGGATTTATCTCTTACTCAAGATACTAAACTATTCTTCTGAGAGGATGTTTGAAATAACCCCATTTAACTTTGTAGAAATAATATTAGAGATTATTTTATAGAGACTATTATACAATGATATAAGCCTATACTCTCCAAATAATTATGGGTTATACTTCTTAGGAATCAAAGCCAAGAAATTTTTATTGATAGACCCAATTACCTTCCCAAATTTCCTTGATTTTTCAACCACATTTATAAGGTCTTCTTCAAATATCTTATTAAAATCCACATAAAATTCAATGGACCAACCATCCAATCTCATAATCTTTTCCTTTTTAAAAATATTCATTGTTGTATGTAGCTCCTCCTTAGTAACTTCTATCATCAAAGCCTCTTTGACTTCATCACTAACCATCTTAGGTAGATAAAGTGCTAGCTTAATGATTTATTCTATATTTTCTCTATTGGGTTCTTGATACATTTTCTTAAAGTAGGATACTCCTAATCCAACTATATCCTAAAACCTTGTCATATTTCTTCCATTTTCCCATTTCATCTCCTAGATGGTATTTATCATCTTCTTTCTTTTGCATGCTTCTAAAATAATTTTGTATTATAATACTCTTGCTCTAGTCAAAGTGCTCTACTTTTCATTCTCCACTTTGCATATTTCCATTCTAGCAATCTCCTCTTCCTTTTTTCCAACTCGACCTACAAATTCTCCTTATCTAAAAAAATCTCATTACCTTTGTGACCATACCGTTGAATCAATTTAGATTTCATGTTAACTATTTTTGCCTCTACTTCCCAATATTTGAATTTGGCTTATGTGATTGTAGCAAATTTGATTCTCCTAATATTTTAGAAAATTAAAATATAGTTGTCTTTTATATTGTTGGATTGATATGTCTCCACTTATATTTTACTAAATATATAAATTCCTCATCTTCCAATCAGATAGCATTGAACTTAAAAGGACCTTTTGGTTTCTTTTTGTTGGAAATTTGAGTTAATTTGAGGCATTTTATGTTGTCATTGATGTCACATGGATCATTGATGTCACATTGAGTTTTGGTGGCAAAAGCACTTCATAGATAATCATCTATGATATTTTGGAGAGCATGGATATATACAAGGTTTTTATGAAAACCAAGGTAGGAAAAATAAAAGGTTTTATTTAAAACCATGGTGGGCTTATGTGGAAAGGGATTTTCTTAAAAGCCAAGGTGGAATTTTGTTTCATCGAAAAAGGACCTCCGGTGATGAAGATATTAAAGTTTAAAGTTTAAGTTTAAATTAATGGAGGGCCGACCTATGTGCAATTAATGGAGGTTGGCATATATATATGTAAAGGTTTCAATTTATTTCGGAAATGTGGCATATTATATATCGTCGAAAAGCTTATTTCGAGGGCTATTTGACTAACTTATTTAGAAGGAGAAATAAGGTGTGTGTAAAGAGATATTTCTGATTTTGCAAAGGGGTTCCAAAAGTGAAGTTTGCCTTGTTCTTTTTTCAAGAGGATTAATTCTTTCATGAGGTGACAAGGTATGCAATATTGTGATTTATTTTATTTTATGGTATAAGTGGTTTTGGGAGTGAAAAGGTTATGCAATGTTTTGATTTATTTTATTTTATGGTACAAGTGGTTTTAGGAGAGATAAGGAAGTTGTGCAATTAAAGGCCTTGGTGATGATTATTGAAAAGTGGAGTAATGTTGATTATTTTGTGATCTACTAACCCTTGTGAAGATTGGCAAAAGAATTTTGTGATTGTGGCAGATTTACAAAGAGGTTTTTTCATCTTCATAAAAGGTATGGGCACATTCTCCTATTGATTGTTTATGGTGGTTGATTTCTGAAATATCATTGGAGGGAAAAGGATTGTTTGTGGTTTCCTTTTCAAAAGTGGTTGGTTGAATGCTTCAAGGTTTTCTAAATTGAGAGTTGTGTCTAAACCTTGTTTGATAAGCATAGTTGTTGAAGCCCATTGGTTGTGAAAGAACTTGAGTTAGAAAAGAACATGAGTATCATTGTTATGTGAGATTTGTGGTTGAGCATTGTTGGAAACATTTGAGTTGGTTGATACATACTTGGACTAGGGTTGTGTGAGAGAGAGTTGTCCCTTGTGATGATTGGTTGAGTTGAGTTGATTGAGCCTAGTCAAGTGATGTGTGAAGTGATTTTTCAAGTTCTATGAAACAAACTATTCCATCATTCTATGTTGAGTTGAGATTAAGGTTAGAACATATTGAGTCTCTAACAATTCTCTTTATGGTTCTATAAGACTTGAGTTGAGTTGAGGTTGACTTGAATTGAGTTGAGGTTGATTTGAGTTGAGAGTGAGATTAGAACATATTGAGTCTCTAACAATTCTCTTTATGCTTCTATGAGTTGATTTGAGTTGAGTTGAGATTGATTTGGGTTGAGAGTGAGATTAGAACATATTGAGTCTCTAACAATTCTCTTTATGCTTCTATGAAGTTAATTTGAGTTGAGATTGCCATTCATTGTTGAGTTCATTTTGAGTACTACTTGAGCATGATTGATTGAGCCTTTGAGAAGGCCTTTGTGGACAGATTTGAGGACAGTGTTGGGATAGATTTTAGGATAGTTTTGGGACAGATTTGTGGATATTTTTGGGCAAGTTCTTGGTGAGCTTGCTAGAGAAGATTTGGGCAAGTTCTTGGTGAGCTTGCTAGAGCAGTTTTGGGCAAGTTCTTGGTGAGCTTGCTAGAGCAATTTTGGACAGGTTCTGTGTGAACTTGTTATTCAGCATTGGACAAGTTCTGTGTGAACTTGTTATTCAGCATTGGACAGGTTCTGTGTGAGCTTGTTATTCAGTTTTGGACAAGTTCTGTGTGAGCTTGTTAAGCAGGTTCTATGTGAGCCTATTGAGCAGGTTCTTAGTGAGCCTATTGATAGAGCTTTGGAGGTGACAGAGTACAGAGGACAGAGTCTCAGTGGATAGAGATCCAACAGCCAGCACAGTTGAAGATAGATCTGAGTGAGGAGTCTTCAAGTGGAGAGAGGTCCACCAGTTAGTGCAGCAGAGAGACAGAGTCTTCTAGAAGATCACATAGCCAGAGTAGAAGGGGAAAGAGTTCTCCTATGGAAGAGATCCACGAACTTGAGATTAGGGGATCAACATCTCCTTTGGATAGAGATCCATAAACATTGTAATTGGGAGTGATTCCCAAAGAGATTTATTGAGAAAGTTTTAGTAAAATATTTTCTCCGTGGAGTAGCCCACATTGGGTGAACCACGTAAATTGTGGTGTCTCTATTGTGTATGGTATTTTGTGCATTGCTTTGATTACTGCTATTGATACTGCTATATTTACACAACATAATATTGAATTGGAAGAAAAAGTAAAAAGTGGTCTTATATTGTTCACCCCCCTCTCAGTATAAGCTTGTGTTCTTCAATTGGTATCAGAGTGGGTTCCTTCGGAAAGGCTAACAACTTGAGGGCAGATTCTACAAGAACACAGATGGCTTCACAGAAAGGATTATCTTCAAATAAGGCTCCATTGTTTGATGGTAACAATTATGCTTTCTAGAGCATGAGAATGAAGAACTACTTGATATCACAAGGATATGAGGTATGGTAGATGGTTGAAAAAGAGTATAAGGTTGAAGGTGATCCCGAAGAAGATAAGACTACCAGGAAATTGGTTGAGATCAATGCAAGAGCAATGAATTGTATTTTGAGTGGGCTACGTGAGATAGATTTTGCAAAGGTCATGGTATGTACTTCAGCTAATGAGATGTGGACCAAGTTGAGGAATACTTATGAAGGATATTCCAAGGTAAAGTTGGAAAAACTACAAACTCATAGAAAAATATTTGAGGAATTGAAAATGGAAGATTTTGAAGATATTGCAAAGTTTTTACTTCGAGTTGATGAGATTACTAACACCATGAGAGGCCTAGGTTTTGAGATGAAAGAATCAGAAGTTACTCAAAAGGTTTTGAGATCACTTCCCATGAAATATGATGCAAAGGTTTCAGCAATAGAAGAAACAATGGATATCAACAAGTTAACAATGGAAGAATTGCAAGGTACTCTCACAGCTTATGAGATGAGGGTAAGTAAGCATCAAGCTCCAATAAAAGAGATTGCATTCAAGGCTTCAAAAAAAGAGAAAGGGAAATTTTCAAAAATAGATAGAGTTTTAGAAAATGATGAGGAAGCTAACTTCATCAAAAGGAATAAGGACTCAAGGAATTTTAGAGGTATAAGGAAAGTTAGGTGCTACAAGTGTGGTGATCTTGGTCACTATGCATACAAGTGTCCACATGAAGAAAATAGTGATGATGAAAAATAGGGTCAAAGAAGAAAATAATATGGAAAGCATAAGCATGACAAAGATGACAAATTCAAGCAAAACAGGTATGAGAAGAAGAAAATTTTTCATAAGGCAAAGAAATCTTACTACATTGTAGAAGCAAGTGATAGCTCAGATCATAGTGATAGAGACAAATCAGATGATGAAAAGGAAGAACATCTATTCCTAGGAATAGAAGGTGAAAGAGAAAAGTGCTTTGTGTGTGGTCAAAGAGATCATAGATCAGGATATTGCAATGGTTTCAGTGATAGTGAAGATGAGATGACACATCAAGGAAACAGGCATGGTCAAAGAAATCTTGAGAGTTTGTTTGCTATAGAAGATTATAATGATCTTAGTGACAATGAAAATAAAGAAGTCTCACTTTTGGTAATAGAAAAGGAAGAGGATGAGCCAAGTAAACAAAAATCAGAAATCAAAAAGCTAAAAGAAGAATATAGGAATCTTGAAAACAAGATTCGAACAGATGTCAAAATCAGAGAAGAACTACTTCAAACAATCAGTAATCTCAGAGAAGAGCTTCAAAATGCAAAAAGGATAGAAGAAAG
Organism: Wollemia nobilis; assembly: GCA_028583015.1. Taxonomy (NCBI): domain Eukaryota; kingdom Viridiplantae; phylum Streptophyta; class Pinopsida; order Araucariales; family Araucariaceae; genus Wollemia; species Wollemia nobilis. The sequence goes on along the minus strand of JAQPPZ010001745.1, from coordinate 6,533,843 downwards.
GATGAATGAAGAACTAAGGGTAACCACAGCAAGACATGATACATTAGATGAAAAGATTCAAAAAGGAGTGGAAACTTATTTTAAGGTTGTATCTTACTTCCAAGAAAAGTCACACTCAAAAGGAAAGGAAGTTCTAAAATATGAAAGCAAGGAAGCACCTAAGATTTGTGAGGAAAGTTCCAAAGTTCCTATGGCTCCAAATATTCAGTTTGGTTCTTGTTTTGAGATAGGTGAATCAAGCTCAAAGGGAAAAGAAATTTTTGAAGAGAAAGGCAAGGAAGAAACTAAGGAAGAGGTTTTAGATGCTACAAAGAAGATTCAAGGATGCAATGCACAAGTTGAAGATGATCATAAGGATAATGGTCAAGAAAGATATGAGGAACCAAGGCATGAACAAAGGACTTTTCAAGGACATTATTTTTCTTGTAGTGGATTTGGACACAGGGCTATACACTGCAGGGTTTATGGATCAAAGAAGTTTGATTTTGCTAGAAGAAACTTCAAAGGAAGAAGGTATGATTTTCAGGGACATTGCTTCTCATGTAACAGGATTGGTCACAAATATTTTTAGTGCAAAAGAAATGAGCAACATGGTTTTGGTTTTAGAGCTACACAATTCAGAAGTCATGGTTATAATGGTCATGAAAATAGAGCTACACAATACAGGGTTCAGGAAAGGAATGGATATGGAAATTATTTTAAGAATGATTTTAGGACATGGGCACCAACCAAAGGCTACAATATCAAGTGTTTTAATTGCAATAACTTTGGGCATATTGCAAGATTGTGTAGGACTCAATTCCAAACAGGTTCAAGGCAAGAAGGTCAAAAAGGTTCTAGACAAGAAGATCAAGTAATTCATCAAGAGAAGGATATCAGAAAAACATGGAAGGAAGTTGATAGAGGAAAGAAACAAAGTGATATGGGAGTAAAAGTACTCCCACCCCAAAATTAATCACCTCAAAAGAGAAGGTGGTGAGGGGGCTAAGCTTAAGAGTCATATATTTTAGCCCCATAGGTGTCCCTTTTGCCATTGATGTCAAAGGGGGAGAGATTTGAGTAATGGGGAGAGCATTGAGTTAGGGATAGAAGCCTCCAAAGAGAGCATTGAGTTAGGGGGAGCAGCCTCTAAAGAGAGCATTGAGTTAGGGGGATCAGCCTCCATAGAGATTATTGAGTCAGGGGAGCAGCTTTGATTCTCAGAGATGGTTTTTGCAATGATTGTGGTGTTTGCATTAGAGGTGTTGCCATCAATGACAAAGGGGGAGATTGTTGGAAATTTGAGTTAATTTGAGGCATTTTATGTTGTCATTGATGTCACATGGATCATTGATGTCACATTGAGTTTTGGTGGCAAAAGCACTTCATAGATAATCATCTATGATATTTTGGAGAGCATGGATATATACAAGGTTTTTATGAAAACCAAGGCAGGCAAAATAAAAGGTTTTATTTAAAACCATGGTGGGCTTATGTGGAAAGGACTTTTCTTAAAAGCCAAGGTGGAATTTTGTTTCATCGAAAAAGGACCTCCGGTGATGAAGATATTAAAGTTTAAAGTTTAAGTTTAAATTAATGGAGGGCCGACCTATGTGCAATTAATGGAGGTTGGCATATATATATATGTAAAGGTTTCAATTTATTTCGGAAAGGTGGCATATTATATATCATCGAAAAGCTTATTTCGAGGGATATTTGACTAACTTATTTAGAAGGAGAAATAAGGTGTGTGTAAAGAGATATTTCTTATTTTTCAAAGGGGTTCCAAAAGTGAAGTTTGCCTTGTTCTTTTTTCAAGAGGATTAATTCTTTCATGAGGTGACAAGGTATGCAATATTGTGATTTATTTTATTTTATGGTATAAGTGGTTTTGGGAGTGAAAAGGTTATGCAATGTTTTGATTTATTTTATTTTATGGTACAAGTGGTTTTAGGAGAGATAAGGAAGTTGTGCAATTAAAGGCCTTGGTGATGATTATTGAAAAGTGGAGTAATGTTGATTATTTTGTGATCTACTAACCCTTGTGAAGATTGGCAAAAGAATTTTGTGATTGTGGCAGATTTACAAAGAGGTTTTTTCATCTTCATAAAAGGTATGGGCACATTCTCCTATTGATTGTTTATGGTGGTTGATTTCTGAAATATCATTGGAGGGAAAAGGATTGTTTGTGGTTTCCTTTTCGAAAGTGGTTGGTTGAATGCTTCAAGGTTTTCTAAATTGAGAGTTGTGTCTAAACCTTGTTTGATAAGCATAGTTGTTGAAGCCCATTGGTTGTGAAAGAACTTGAGTTAGAAAAGAACATGAGTATCATTGTTATGTGAGATTTGTGGTTGAGCATTGTTGGAAACATTTGAGTTGGTTGATACATACTTGGACTAGGGTTGTGTGAGAGAGAGTTGTCCCTTGTGATGATTGGTTGAGTTGAGTTGATTGAGCCTAGTCAAGTGATGTGTGAAGTGATTGTTCAAGTTCTATGAAACAAACTATTCCATCATTCTATGTTGAGTTGAGATTAAGGTTAGAACATATTGAGTCTCTAACAATTCTCTTTATGGTTCTATAAGACTTGAGTTGAGTTGAGGTTGACTTGAATTGAGTTGAGGTTGATTTGAGTTGAGAGTGAGATTAGAACATATTGAGTCTCTAACAATTCTCTTTATGCTTCTATGAGTTGATTTGAGTTGAGTTGAGATTTATTTGGGTTGAGAGTGAGATTAGAACATATTGAGTCTCTAACAATTCTCTTTATGCTTCTATGAAGTTAATTTGAGTTGAGATTGCCATTCATTGTTGAGTTCATTTTGAGTACTACTTGAGCATGATTGATTGAGCCTTTGAGAAGGCCTTTGGGACAGATTTGAGGATAGTGTTGGGATAGATTTGAGGACAGTGTTGGGACATATTTGTGGATAGTTTTGGGCAAGTTCTTGGTGAGCTTGCTAGAGCAGATTTGGGCAAGTTCTTGGTGAGCTTGCTAGAGCAATTTTGGGCAAGTTCTTGGTGAGCTTGCTAGAGCAGTTTTGGATAGGTTCTGTGTGAACTTGTTATTCAACATTGGACAGGTTCTGTGTGAACTTGTTATTCAGCATTGGACAGGTTTTGTGTGAGCTTGTTATTCAGTTTTGGACAAGTTCTGTGTGAGCTTGTTAAGCAGGTTCTGTGTGAACCTATTGAGCAGGTTCTTAGTGAGCCTATTGACAGAGCTTTGGAGGTGATAGAGTACAGAGGATAGAGTCTCAGTGGATAGAGATCCAATAGCCAACATAGTTGAAGATAGATCTGAGTGAGGAGTCTTCAAGTGGAGAGAGGTCCACCAGTTAGTGCAGCAGAGAGACAGAGTCTTCTAGAAGATCACATAGCCAAAGCAGAAGGGGAAAGAGTTCTCCTGTGGAAGAGATCCACAAACTTGAGATTAGGGGATCAACATCTCCTTTGGACAGAGATCCATAAACATTGTAATTGGGAGTGATTCCCAAAGAGATTTATTGAGAAAGTTTTAGTAAAATATTTTCTCCGTGGAGTAGCCCACATTGGGTGAACCACGTAAATTGTGGTGTCTCTATTGTGTATGGTATTTTGTGCATTGCTTTGATTAATGCTATTGATATTGCTATCTTTACACAACATAATATTGAATTGGAAGAAAAAGTAAAAAGTGGTCTTATACTGTTCACCCCCCCCTCTCAGTATAAGCTTGTGTTCTTCACTTTGATCCTTTTCGAACTGAAAGAAAATAGTGAATGATCAAATCCTTCACCTTGATCTATCCAAGACCTCAATATTTCTACTTCAAATATGAGGTTTTTAGACATGAAAAACTTGTCCAACATTTTAGAAATACCTTATCTTCTAGTCCTTTGATTCCTCCAAGTGGGATCTAATTTAATGGGTTATGCATCACACAACCCTACATTCTAGATTTCCTATAGGAATTCAGCAAGGAAAACCATTTTTCTTTCTTTTCCAATATTTATATTCTCTTAGTTACAAAATATAAGTTCCCTACCACCATTATATTTCCTTTTCACAAAAAAAAAAATTGTATAAAGAAGTCTTTCCAAAACTCCCTTCTACTACCATAAGGACCATACATATTATCTATAGAAATAATCTTTCCTAGATCTATAGAATATAAGTTTGTAAACACCCTTGCCTTAATATAAACCTTGTCAACTAGTTGGAAGGAGGAATCCCATCCTGTTACTTTCATCTTGACCTTCTATTTTATTCTATCCCTTCAAAGTTCCAATTTTATAGGAGAGAGGCAAGGATGGCTATTGTTTTTCTTGCATCCAACATAGTCTCCTAGATTAAAATTATATTTGGCTTATGAAGTTTAAACAAATGCGTTAGATATTTTTTTAGGGGCCCCAATACCTTTGACATTTAAAGATATGATTATCAATTATTTCCTTTTTCCTATGGTTTTTCTACTCTAATAACCCCAACTATAGATTTTTGTTTACTAGATCAACTTTTCTTAATTTTTTTGTGCAATTTTAAGTAGAATCTCCTTCCTACTATAAACTCTTGATATTGACTTGTCTCAAGATCCAATCCCCTTGATACTTGACCATATCCAATATCTCCTTTATTTTTCTAGGGTTCTTAGGGCATATTTTCTAGAAAATGTACATGTATTATGATGATTTGGAAGACTTGGTGGGCAAGATAACCTACTAGGGTTGCTTACGCCCTATTGCTTCCTTGGCCTGAAATATCTTTATCTAAATAGGGTAAGAACTTAGTAAGTTTTACATCCTTCTCCTATAATTCATTTAATCCCTTTATAGAAAGAGGTTGTAGAGTCCCACTTGGATTTAAAACCCTTCCCCCTTCCTCATTTTGATCATAATATCTCTCCTCCTTGCCTTCCCAAAACAAAATAACAACACCACCCTCTTAAAATATCTTATCAAAACTATGACCTATCAATACCTCCATATAGGGGCTCAACCCAATATAAGTTGATATAGCAAGTTTGTCATTATTAGAATTCAATCTCCTATCCCTAGAAAAGGGTAATATTAGGTTTGGGTTTTGAATGGTACTTGATAAAATATCTTGATACACTTTGTTGATTGCATGTATTTTCTCCATTCCCTCATCTAAAACTTCCTTATTGCAATCACTTGGAGACAACTATTTCTCCTTTTTTGGACATTAATGGTAGAAAACCTTTCCTCAAGTGATTCAATAGTCTTGATTGGGTCCTCCTCTATTTGTGCTTTGGCCACTGCTACCTCCTCTATTTTTTTAGACTAGAAGATCGTCTAACTTTATTTTATATAGTCCTTTGCCCTCTCCCATATTCTATTTCATAATTTTCCTTGATATTACCATAATGATGATAGTTACTACATCAAAGTGACACCCTAATGTAGTCAATTTTCTATAAATACATCCAATTTTTTGATGCAAACTCTATTTTTTGGTAACCCTAAATTAGGATCAAGCTACACTAAGATACGAGCTACCAATTTTGATACCATTTAAGTTTTCCATATCTACTCTAAGAAAAACTCCCAAGGAGTTCCTAATCTCATGTAGCATTATTTCATTCTAGAATATAAGGGGAAAAAAGAGGAGATTAACCTAGATAGGTTGGTTATTAGTCCTCTTAGACCATAGGTTGAACCCATGAGTCCAAAATTTTAGATTTAAAATATTGATCACCCAATTCCATATTTTACTTTTTATTATTATAACATCTTTTTCCTTTGGAAGACAAATATCATCCAACCCTTCATTATCACATGATATGTAGGAATATATCCTAGAACCTCCAACAAGGTAACCTTGATCCATTTTTATAGAGCTTTTGGTTTCATGCAGTGGCCCATAAATCTACCTCCCAAAGCCTTCTCCTTTAGTGACTCAACTTGCTCTAGTTCAATATCCTCACCTATAAGCATTCAGACTAGTTCCTTTCATAATTTAAAATGGTGATTTCACAGTATTTTTCCCTTTTTTGCTTAGTTTGTTATCTCCTAATCTATCCAGAGTACCCTTTAGTGTTTTCTTTCATTCATTTGTTGACACCTTGCCTTCTTTATTTCCCTCCTTTCACACCCTATGGTTATTATTTGAGTTTTATTGGACCTTTAGGCATGGGTCCAAATCAATTCTTCTATGTACCTTTTCCCCCTTATGCTATATGTCAAAATGTTCTTCCTTAGAGAAATAAATTAAGACCTTCATATATTTCTTAGGCACTTCACCATAGTCTACTACACTAGGTCAAGTCTACACTGGTTGATATTTCCCATCAAATTATTTTTCAAAATTTTCATCCTTCCCTCTCCTTATTGGCCCTATTGACTAAAATTCTACAATGAGAGCATCATTTCTTCTAGTGCAAGTCATTAATATTTTTTGCTAGATCTCAATGATTACCCTATGTCATGCTTCTACAATGACAACAACCCCATTTTCTTTTCAAGATAACTCTATCATGGCCTATTATTTCTTCTTAGATCTATAAACCTTCAAGCCAACTCTATCATGACTTGTTGTTTCTTGCTTTGTGAAGGTAGATATGCAAACCTTTAATTCAACTCCATTGTGACCTATTGTTTCTTATTAGATCTATAAATCTTCAAACTAGATTTGTTGTGACCTACTATTTCCTTTTAGATCAATAAACCTTCAAGCTAGTTTTGTCATGACATGTTGTTTCTTCTTACATTTGCAAACCTTCAATCCAACTTATTCATGAACTTTCTTTGTGAAGGTAGATATGCAAATATTTAAGTCATCTCCATTGTGACCTATTATTTCTTCTTATATCTACAAATATTCGAACTAGATTTGTTGTGACCTACTATTTCCTTTTAGATCTACAAACCTTCAATCTATTTTTATCATGACATGTTGTTTCTTCTTACATTTGTAAACCTTCAATCCAACTTAGTCATGACCTACTATTTCTTCTTATATGTACAAACCTTTAATCCAAATCCACTATGACCTACTATTTATTCTTATATCTTCAAAACTTCAAGCTAGCTCCACCATTATATATTGTGTTTCATGATTTTATATTTTATTGCAATATTTATGTGAATGTGCTGATTTTAATGAGAAGGTTCCTAATAGAAACTAGCAATGTAGATCTGGTAAAGCAAGCTATGATAGTACGATGCTTTGGAAATATTACTCTACTAAGATGCAATGCATAGATAGTACAGGTAAAATTTTGGTATTGTGAAGGTTTTTGTAGGAAAATGTCAAGAAGGATGTTGAACTATGGAATATTTGTATTCGCACAAAAATTTGAAAAAGTTCTCAAAAATGAAAATCAAGAATTCAAACATTTTATGTAAAATGATGCAAGTTTCTAGCTATAGCAACTCGATTGGGATGAGAACTAAATTTATTTGTAAACTCACATGCTATTATTGAGTGGTACTGGGGGATAAGTAATAGTGGGGCCTAAAGAAGAGAGTTGTGATTTGTCAATGGTAGAGAATCCAAGTACAACCCCTTGTTCTCCAACAAAAAAAATGGAGTTTGGATTAAATTGAAATTTGAAAGTGAAATTGTGAAATAAAAATTTAGGATTTATAAGAAGAAAAATGAATTGATTTTGGAATTGAAATTTATTGACTAATTGTTAATTTAAGGAAGAAGAAAATTGAATAATTGCATTGATTGAGATAAAGTGAAGAGAGCAGATTAATTATGGAAAAATATATTCAAAACGTATCATTATAAGATAGTGAAGAAATGTTGAAAATTTTAAAATAATGCACACAAAGTATGATTGAGAATGTTAGAAAACAAAAATATGTAAGATTAAATAAGGTTTTACAAATAATTTTCAAAGAAACCAAAGATGAACTATTTATAACACTTGAATATTATCTAAGCACAAAACTAACTAAAGCAAGTGAAGACTCTAAAAATACTATTACAGTACCCATTGATATTAGGGAAAATAGTATATATGGCATTATTGTCTTTAGAAGTTCAAGTTTGTAAAAAGAAAAAGAGTTGTCAAATGTCAAATATTTTGATCAAGAAATTAAGTACAAAAAGGACTTGAACATTGAATAAGATTATACAAAATATATGAAATCATCAAATGATCATGATAAGTAATCACTTGACAATGAATATAAAAGTAGTGAATCTTTACATTCTACATCGAAGAATATATCAGTTTAGATGATAAAAAGATGCACCATAAAATAGGAAAAGCAGGAAAATATATATGTATTATATAAATCCTTCGTCCTCTTTTGATTACAATCAAACCCTCATAGGGTTGTACAAGTGTATGAAAAGGATGGATCTCTTTTACAAGATGTAATAATTATTGTATCTTCTTTTTTCTATAGTACTGGATGTACAGGTTTCTTGTGACCACCTCTTCGTTGGATCTGGATCTGTTGGTTGTGGATCTAGATCTATGTTAGATCTATTGAATGCGTTAAATTTGTGTTAGGGATCATTTGGATCTGGTGGATATCATCTAGGTGCTAACTGTCAGAGGTGTTGATGACTAAGTTTTTTGGTTTTCTGGATGCAATAGGGCTGAGAACTAAGACCTTCTAAGATCAAACAATCGAGAGTTGAAGTCTCCTACTATTGCTAAAAGCTGGATCTAATGGATCTATTTGATCTATATACCTGCATCTAGATATTCTTGTTGGGTCTCTGTACTTACATCTGGATCTACTTGCTAGAGTTGTGTACCTACACACAAAGTCACTGTAAACCTATCAGTAGTATATGTTGGGTCTCCCAAAGTGAGACCCATGTTTAAAAGAATAAACTAAAAATCAAATACAAAAAGTAAGTGTGAATGTATGAAATGAAGAGTAAATATAAGAAGATCTTATCTTGCTTGTGATTATTGAAGTATTGTGTTGTGTTGTACTACATTTAGAATTCTGCACGTAGGTTTGATATTGACCATCTAGGTTTGGATGATCACGATCAGAGACTATCTAGGGTTGGACAATCATGGGCTATGGTGTCTTGTCGCTTACAAAAGCTAGATTTGGGCTTGTAAAATGATCTTATTAGTGTTTGGTATGGTATAGGTATGGTTGTGTGTGATTTCTCAGGTGATTGAATGCAAAGTTAGCTCAAATTTTCATTAGTGCTTTAGTGCATATACCATCCTCATGCTCTGTGAAGTAGGAGATGGTGCATTTTTAGAATTTCTAGGAGGAATGGATGCGATGGTGACTTAGCTAGTTAAGTGGTGTAACCAAGAGTTTCTCTTTTCATTGATGTTATTACAGAGAGTACATGCTTGCATAGGAAGATAAAATTACCTCATAATTATCACCAGATGTACACACCTTGAAGTTATCACCAAGAATGCATGTGTAAATTGAAACGAATGTGCTTCTTGGATTCTTCACCCAACATGTATGCATAGTTAATTGAGTGTACACATTAAACTAAGTGTGCATGGTGAACTAAGTGTGCAAGTTGAATGAGTGTGCACATTGCAACTGAGTGTGGAAGCTATAATCCATGTGTGTTTTGAAATATCCACAATGAGGATGGAGGTGGAACTGTAATATGTGGCAAGTGTAGTAAACTGGAGTTCAATCTTAGATAAGGGTAATCCTTTTTTGCACATGTAACCGAAATGGGGGATGGGAGATGGAATTGAAGTAAAGTGGAGATGATGTAGAAGGAGGGATGGAAAGGGTAATGTTCCCATGAGGAGGGGTGAGTGTATGGATAGCCTATGTAGTAATTAACCCATTACTTAATGAATTAATTAATTGATTAATTAATACTTAGTTGAATGATTATTTAATTTAATATTAAATATACTAATTAATTGTGATTAATTAATTAGCATTTAAGATGCTTGATTTTAGTGTCTACAGATACCTCTTTTTGTATTGTATTGTGTGAAAACACAATGCAATGCAAAAATAAATGACACCTGTAGTTGTGTGGATGAGTGAATAATGGAAGTGACTTTTGTGCTTGAGGAAGGTGATGTTTGGTTTTCCCAAATCAAGAACAATGTGGGATGCTCCAATGGGGGCAACAAATATTTGTGAACCTTATCATTCAAAAATTGATTAGTGCCTTGGTTTTGGAAAACAAACTACTCATATGGTAAGTGGTCTCATGTGCTATAACTACTTAGGTGGTTGTTCAACACCGTCATCTTTATTATAGCATCCGCATGTACCCTTACAGAAATTGACCTGACACGTTAACCACTTGAGTTTGTTAAGATAAATTCTACATTTAGACCTAATAGAGTAGGGTGTATGATTAGTCATAGACAAGGTTCTTGGACAAACATTGAGTCCAAAATGGGTGTTTGATTATTGATCTTGTTTAGGATAAAATTTTGTTGGTATTGTCTACCTCCTCATGCAGTGAGTTTGCAGAGGATAGAATTTATGAAAGCAATGAAGCTATTGACTTTAGTAGGATTGGACATGAGCTGGATGGATGAATTTGGTATGTTGTTTTTGTTGTGTTTTTATTTTTATTTTTTTTCTTAGAAAATGTACAGTCATCCAAGATGATTGATAATCATGATTGTCTAGGATGATCATGCATTGAAAGGTATAAAATGTAGGTTTGGGTGTGTGAGTGGTCATTTGCACCATTTCAGATGAGGAGCAAAAGGAGAGTGAGGTGTGGGGAGGTAAAATTGACATAGAGATCTTGCTAATTTTCAAGTGGAGTGGATTGGATGGCATCAAGAGGTAGAGTGGTTGGATTTGGAGGGAGTGTAGGATTGATAAGCAACAAAAGTTACCCTTTCGTATTTTCATTTTGGATAAAATGAACCCAATTTTGTGTTTGATTACTTGCAATTGAATTAGTTTTTGTATGCATTTGATTTTTTTCTTGAAATATTGTGTGTATGTTCATGGTGGATGTGATGTTTGGTGACCTTTGGGGCCTCGAACGGTGATGGTTCAAGGTTTTTTGAGTGTTGGACATCTAGGGGAATGATGATTGTGTGTTGAAAATGATTTTTTTACTGTTTGAGAGTCGAACAGATGTTGTCGTTGGTCATCCTTTGCTCAAGCAGTTGCATGTTTCAGTTATCCTTAGGTCAGATAATTATGTGAAATGGACATCAAGTTACCAGATGGTTATTGTATATGAATTATGATGAGTTTTGTTTTTTAAATTAATGACATAACATTGATAACTTTGTGATGTTTTTATTATGCAATGGAAATTATTGAGACCGAGGCATCAATTCAAGGACGTGTTTTACAAAGCTTGACGATGGCTATTAAAGGATGATTGGGGATGGCTTAAGGTGATTGGGTTGTAGAATATAGCCATATTGGAGAATGTGCATGCAAGTTATACATATTTGACTGCATTGGTAGATAGATAGGACTATTTTTATTATGTAGCAAAAATTATTGATATTGAGGCATCAATTCAAAGGTGTGTTTTACAAAGCTTGACAATGTCTATCAAAGGATGATTTAGGATGGCTTGGGGTGATTGTGTTGTACCATGTAGCCATATTAGAGAATGTACATGCAGGTTATACATATTTGACTGCATTGGTAGATAGATGGGATCCTGATACATGCACCTTTTACATGCCTACTGGGGAGATTACGATCATGCTCAAGGATGTGTATCACATTCTTTGACTACTAGTGGAGGGTGCTAGGATTTATATGGCACCAACACATCATAGGAATTTTATACTACAATAGGTGTATAGGGATTGGTGGAATGGTATTGATGTGGATAGTGGTGTCATGGAGTTTTATAGGTACTACAATCTTCGATGGTTGACAATGATGCACGTAATTATAATGATGTTGATTTCCATCATAATGCTTCTAGATTCATCGGATATCCAATTCCCATGGAACCTACTTAGATTAGTTTAATATTTGATAGAGAATCCCAAGATGATGGGATGGGCTCCAATTTTTTTTTTGTAGACTTATCAGGAGTTGTATGAGATACATCATGGCCAGTCTAGATTGGGATGCATTTTATTGCTACAGGTATGGGTGTGGGAGCATTTTATGATTGGACAACCAGTAGGGTTGCCTTGGATAGTATACTAGGACATGGAGATGATGTTCCTTACGCCATGATATGGAGTAAGGATTGAGAGGAGGGCTAAATCTGACCCTTTGGAGGAGTTTGGATGTATTATGATGATTTATTTTCATGGTTGCAGGTTGAGGAAGTCATATGGAGGCCATGGATGGGAGGCCCAAGTTAGGATGGGGATGGGGTGCACTTGGTATAAGTGCAGCAAGGAATATGGGTGGTGAGTCATCATGGGATAAAGTATGAGTTCTTTCAGTAAGACCATGTGTTGTGATAGTTTGGAGAGCAATAGGGCATTCCTCCACCACTGATAATATATATATGGTGATAAAATGAGACCACCACTAATCCATGATATGAACATATTAGGGTGGATGCGGATGTTGTACTAAAGAGGTGGATGTGGAGGATGTTGGCATGACTCTAAAGTATGATGTATGGTTCAGTGGCCAAGATTTCTACCCATAGGCATAGGGCGGTGTCACAGGTGATGGAGGGAGGTACTTGAGGAGCCTTTAGGGTGACGAGTACAATGCCAGATGGATCCTAGAGCAAGACCATCATGAGATATAAAGAAGGAGGTCATGAAGGGTATCTTAATAGGGGAGGCTCACAGTGAGAGTAGATACTCTATACCAAAGTATGCTACTCTAGCTAATTAGGTGCAAGTGTTGGAGAAGCAGAAGTAGAGTTGGAGACTACCATTGCTCAACAGAAGAGTCAGTAGTATGGGGAGCGATAGAGGTGGTAGAGTTAGAAGGAGTGGGATACACTATGGGCTTAGGTTCATAGCCTATAGGAGGAGCAAAATAGATTGCTAGTTGAATGAGATGCATTATGGGCAGAGCGTGATGCGACGTAGGTAGAGAAAGATTCGCTCCAGGCCAATATGTCACAAAGACTTACAATGAGTTAGGGATCAAGGGTCTTAATGGTTTAGTTAGATCAATAGAGAGACTTTGTGAGGTTATTATAGAACACCCTACTACTTAATGATATACAAATACCATAGCTATCATCCTCTTAATCCTCACGGAGTCAAAGGATCAGAGGGTCGAGTGGTTCTTTAGTAGCCCTACCTATATCTCAATTTATAGGGATATCAACTTCCCAGGCATTAGGAGCAGGGGTACCTCATGGAGGGAGTCGACATTATAGAGGCAGTAGTGGATTGGCCTGAGGAGGTTAGGCCAAGGGCAGCAGTGAGAGCAATGGGGGAGATGGGTGATATGTGTGCATTGAGCGATGTAGGACTATTTTTGTATTTTTCTCTTGTATCTCTTTTTTATGATGAGGATGAGCATGATGGCTCAAACATATGTATCCTATGGGTGAGACTCGATATGTATTTTATTTATGATGATATATGATATGATGTGCTTTATTTATGTGATGTGTTTCTTATGTGTGTGTAATGTGATGAAATGGTTTATTGAATGCATGAATTTTGATGGATGCAATGAATGTATGCATATACTTTTGATTATATTTTGAATAATGTTTAAATATGTATGATTATTCGCATTTTTAATCAATTAATCAAGAGCATAAACCCAAGGGTACTGACATACATGTGGAATGGATGTGAGTGGATGTGATGGAATGGTTTGCAATAAATGTGCTACTATAGAGGTAAATATGACATGATTTGTTCTTTTTGCATGTCCTAGTGAAGAAGAATTTGAAAGTGCTTTCATGATGCTCAAACACCCTAGTGACATCGATCAAACTCATCTATTAATCAAATAGGTACTTGAAGATGCTAATATCAGCCAAGTTATTCAAGTTGTTGCATGACCAAAATGTGTGCAATGATTGTTCATTTCTAATTTTGAGTGAGGTTGGACTAATAATTTGTGACTTACGCCAATAAACTAGCTCATTCATGAGCATACATAGGTTTGTACAAAAGGTTGCTAATGCAACAAACGTGTTGCCACATGGTGGGTGTATTCCACTACCAATTAGATGTCTATAGTCTCGATGGAGGTTAGCCCCATGATCTAAGGACCTAAGAATTCCAAGGATTCAAGATTTTATTTGTTTTTTTTTTGTTTTTTAAGAATTTTGTCTTTTGCTTTGTGCTTGTCCTTTTTCCAATCCTTAAGGTTAGACCATGTGCATGATAGGATGAGTTTGTTAAACCATTCATTGTATGGCAATAGCAACTCATGAATTTTTCTTTCCTTGGCATCAAAATTTTATTTAATGTGTGATACATGTGCATGATCTAAAAGAAAATTTAAGGTCATCAGGAAGACCTATAACATTCAAGGATTAATGACATTCAATGTAGGTTGAATGAGACACTAGGTGTGGTGGAGCGACCAAAAGGACCTAAATTTTTTTCAAACTAGAGGCTTGAAAAAAGACGTCATAGGGTTTTTATGGGTGAATGAGTGGGGGTGTGTGGTGGAATTGGTATAATGAGGAATAATGCAAGATACATACCATAAGGAATATGCCCTTATTTAATGTGACAAAATCAATCCTAGCATAACAAATAAAAGCATGAATCGAATGATATACAAAATATTATTGGTGATGAAATAATTAGATGTTTTTAAATGCAACGGACTTTGTAGCAGTGTGTGCTTATTTTTTATTTTTATAGATTTTGTGATTCTTTTTTAAAATATTTTGATTGATTTTTTTATGTTTTTTAATTTTGATTGATTTTTATTTTTTTTGTAGTTTGATTTATTTTTTATTTTATTTTTTGGAATTTTGATTGAGTTTTTTTATTTTTTTTTATATTTTGATTGAGTTTGATTTTGAACATTTTTTTTTTAGGGATAGTCATGATCTAGGCATAAAATGCATGTAAATGAAGGATATTTATGGGTTCATATTCCTCAATTCCCTGAAGAATAGCAATTTTGTAGGCTCTAGTTTTGAATCTTTACCCCTATCACCCCATTGTGGTCCCCTTTTTCCCTTGAAGATTAAAGTTTTCATTAAAATTTCCTTTACCCTAAACCCTCCCCCACCATGGTCACCTCTTTCCTTAGGTCCCCTGAGTGCAAAATTAAAATCTAGGTCCCCTTCATGATCGATGTTTCTTAAAGGAGCACACAAGTCCATGGTGCAGGGGAGAGCATGCAATTCCAAGCACTTCAACATGGCAATGATACATGGCATTAAGCAATTGGCCTAGGCAAATCAACAACCAAAGGGAGAGTGCACTATGCAATAGTACGATATGAGTGGGAGGCAGCGTGAGTTCCAAACCACTCTAATACGATGATGACATGTGGCATAATAGTATTGGTCTAGGTGAATCAATGGCCTAGGGGAGATTGCATGATCTAATGACATGGGTATGAGTGATGGGTAGTGTGAGTTCCAAAGTGCTCTAATCTGAGAGTGCCATGTGGTGGTAGACATAGTGGGCTTGAGCGTGCATGGAGGTCAAGTTTTTCTTTTGTTGCTCAATTTTATTTTCTTATCCCACATCAGGGGTGTGATTGACCCTCAAGTGGTTTAAGGGTAAGGAAGCGCCCATGGTAAATTGACCACATCTCGGTGGTCGAGGTGCCTCCCTTGTGGGACCCCTTGGAGGTGCCAATTGGCAGTGCCATCCCAAGGGCCTACCTTGGTGGCTCGAGGACCCTTAACCCCATTCAAACTCAATGGTTGTATTAAGCATAGCAGTGGCCCACATGGATGTAAATGATTCAGGGGATAATTTTTGTGAGGTCCAAACTAAATTGAATCGAGTGTGTTAGGATCCTAATCCTAACTTAGATTATTATTCATTTTATTCATTTAATTAATGGACCATCGTGTCCTTTCACCATCATGACTAATAGATAGGTTTATATATGCATTCGTAGAAGGTGTCTTTGGGCATCGAAGAACAATTATATTTATAACTCCTTGTGAGCAATTGGAAGGGTAACCTCCATTTTGAAACAACGATCAATAAAAAGTGATTTAATTTCATTCATTTGCATTCCATTTCTATTCTTCTTCACTGATTTCCAATCATTAGGAACTAGGTTCCTAACAACTGGTATCAGAGCAGAGATCCATAAGGCCATTCACACTCATTTTTACAAAATAAATTCCCTAGATTCATCATTGTTCATTGTTACCCATTCCACACCCATTTTTCACTTAAAGTACACCACCATACCACTGCATTCACCAACATTCGACCTCCACATTACACCTCAGGGCTCCACCTTATACCTCCCTCACAAGCATGTTCGAATCCACCCAAAAAAGTAGAAGCAGCGCTCTTGAGAAGATGAAACCAGCACAGGGAGTAACAACGATTTCAAGAGACAATAACAAGGGAGAACGTGCCAAAATTCCATTGCAAATACCTTCAAGAGGGACGTCCTCAACCTCTGTTGCTTCCAGATCGATGAAGAGCTCGAATACGCACGTCAAATCATCCAAAAAAACCTTTTTGCTGCGTATACCTGCATTTTTTGATGACGCTGAAGAAATCCGATGAATAATTAAAGCAAATATTAAAGTTAACCTAAAGTTTAAATAATTTTTGATGACCAAAATTATTTTTCAAGCATCGAGAAATTTTAATTCGAGTGCGATGTCAAATTTTTCATCGAGGATAAATCCCACATACTCCGTATTAAAGAAAACTCAGGGTTTATAATGATCGATGCTCTTACATTGGAGTGCCTAGCATGCTAGGCCTACGCACTCATGCATGAAGCATTGAGCGCCAGTTGTGGGTGCCATGTGTTGGACTTGTTGGGAATAGTGTTTGACTCATTGACCTTAGACGCTCCACCTACGACGCTCCGCCTACCCCCCTGCTTAGCCACTCCACTCCGCCACTTTGATTTCCACTCCGCCTTTCCCCACCTCCCTCACTATCCATGCATGCTAAAATTTTAAAATTTAAAAGAATTTTACCCACCAAATAGACCATTCAAAAATTCAAATTGATTGACCGTTCTGTCAAGGACAGAGAAGGAGTTATTTCAAAAGAAAATAACAAAAATTTTACACCATATCAAGCAAAATTGATAAATTTTTCAATTTTTGACAAAATATCCCCATATATTTTTTAAAATTTTGTCAAAAGTTGATTTAAAATTTTACTAATTTTTCAAGAAGAATTGAAATTAAGAAGGCTAAAACTCGCAAAACTATATCAAAATGGTCGATGGTAGGAGATCACAAGACCAGATGAAGGACTTCATGGATGGATTAAATAAATGGAAAGATGATCTCGAACAAAAACTCTCGACAAAAGTAGCAGAAATAGATTTAAAAATCATTGCTACTAATCACTCCGTGGACATGTTACAACAAAATATGGCAGTCATCCAAGCTGGCCAACCTCTCACACCACCAAAACAACAAGCATTACTCGGAGGGCCACAAACATCAATCCTACCCCGAACCACTAAATTGGACTTTCCAAAATTTGAAGGAGGCGACCCCACAAATTGGATCTATCGAGCGGACCAATATTTCTCCCTCTATCAAATTCTTGAAACCCAAAAGGTTCACATCGCATCCTTCCACCTAGAAAGTACCGCTACGCAATGGTACCAGTGGTACGAAAAGATAAATGGCACCCCCACATGGACAAAATTTACAAAAAATATAATGGTACGATTCGGCCCAAGCAAATTTGAGGATTTCACAGGAGCCCTCACCAAACTCCGCCAAACCACTACAGTACGAGAGTACCAAGCTCAATTCGAGAAATTGGTAAACTTTACATCAGGACTAGATGCATCATTCTTCCAAAGTTGCTTTATCAGTGGTTTAAAAGAAGACATTCAACTAGAAGTGCAAATGCTCAATCCTCCTGACATGCTGCACACTATTGCATTAGCTCAAATGGTGAAAGAAAAAATTAATAATCAACATCGACTTGGGATTCAACCAATGAGCAAATCTCAACATTCCTCCACCACCCCAAAACTAAATAGAGTTTTACCAATCAAAAGAATTAGCCCTGAAGAGATGAAGGAAAGACGAGAAAAGGGCCTTTGTTTCCATTGTGATGAGAAATTCATTCCCAACCATAAATGCACTACCCCCAAACTCTATATTTTAAATACGCTTGACCAAGGTAATTCAAAAGAAACTATTGAAGTGGAAGAAGTGACAAAAACCCCAAAAAATAACACAAAGAATGCACCTAAAATCTCCTTTAATGCCTTTGTTGGTTTCTCCTCCCCACAAACTATGAAGGTCAAGGGGTACTTTAAGAAACAAGACCTCATTGTGCTTCTAGACTCTGGAAGCACACACAATTTTATCGATCCAAAAGTGGTAAAACAAGTCGATTGCTTCATACATCCTTGTAATAATTTCGAAGTTATGATCGGCAATGGAGGACGAATTGCATGCAAAGGAAAATGCCAAAATATTAAACTCACTATGGGTGATTATAATATGAAAACTGATATGTATGCATTTCCACTAGGGGGATGTGATATCGTTTTAGGAGTACAATGGTTGAGAACACTAGGCACCATCCAATGGGATTTTGAAGACCTATGGATGAAATTCACTCAAAATGGTCAAACCTATACTATCAAGGGGTTAAATTCAGGCCCTTCCCAAGTAGTAAGTTCCCATAGAATGGAGAAGCTTATTCGAAAAGGAGGTAAAGTTATGATGGCACAATTATTCTCCATTCAACCAACAAATGAGGAACAAGCAATAGCACCTGAATTACAACAACTCCTAGCATGCCATGACAAGGTATTTAACGAACCAAAAGGATTACCTCCTCAAAGAAGCCATGATCATACCATTCCACTTCTTCCTGGGCACCAACCTCCTAATATTCGACCTTACCGATATCCATATCTACAAAAGATAGAAATAGAAAAACTAGTACAAGAACTACTAAAAGCAGGAATTATTAGACCTAGCATGAGTCCTTACTCTTCTCCTATCATATTAGTTCGAAAAAAGGATGGGTCATGGCGCTTATGTGTTGATTTCCGTGCCCTTAATAAATTAACTATCAAAGATAAATTTCCTATCCCCGTCATTGACGAGTTATTAGATGAACTTCATGGAGCAACATATTTCTCCAAATTAGATTTACGATCAGGCTACCACCAAATTCGAGTTAAGGAAAGTGATATTCCAAAAACTGCCGTTCGTACTCATGAAGGGCATTATGAATTCATGGTTATGCCATTTGGCCTTACTAATGCACCCTCTACATTTCAAAGTTTAATGAACAAGGTATTCCATCCTTTCCTTCGCAAGTTTATTTTAGTTTTCTTTGATGACATTCTAATTTATAGTAGAACATGGGAAGATCACTTATGCCACATAGACCAAGCACTAAAGACCTTGGAGGACAACCAATTATACGCCAAAAAATCCAAATGTTCCTTCGAAAAACAAGAAATTGAATATCTAGGCCATATTGTCTCTAAAGAAGGAGTTAAAGTGGATCCCCGTAAGATTGAAGATGTGAAAAATTGGCCTATACCAAAAACTTTAAAGGGATTGCATGGATTTTTAGGATTGACAGGGTACTATCACAAATTTGTCAAAAATTATGGTAAAATTGCAGCCCCTTTAACAACACTACTCAAGAAAAATGCTTTTCTTTGGTCTTCAAAGGCTGAAGATGCCTTTAGCACTTTAAAAAATGCAATGTGTACCACCCCTGTCTTAGCCATGCCAAACTTTTCCAAACCATTTATTATTGAGAGTGATGCTTCAGGAGTGGGCATAGGAGTTGTGCTAATGCAAAATGATGAAGAACACAAGCTTATACTAAGAGGGGGTGAACAGTATAAGATCAACTTTCACTTTTCTTTCCCAAAAAATATTATCCAATATTATCAATGGCAATATCAATAGCAGTAATCAAAGCAATGCACAAATCATCACACACAATAGAGACACCAATTTAACGTGGTTCACCCAATGTGGGCTACTCCACGGAGAAAATATTTCTACTAAATTTTCTCAACAAATCTCTTGGGAATCACTTCCCTATTACAATATTTATGGACCTCTATCCAAAGGAGACACCAATCCCCTAATGCTCTGATTTGTGGATCTCTATCCATAGGAGAACTCTTTCCCCTCTTCTCTGGTTTGTGGAACTTGACCCAGGAGAACTCTTTCTCCTCAACTGGTTCGTGGATCTCTCTCCATAGAAGAACTCTATCTTCCCAGCTGCTTCATGGATCACACTCCATAGGATAACTCTTTCCCCTTGCTCTGGTTCATGGATCTCTATCCATAGGAGAACTCTTTCTCCTCTACTCTGGTTGGTGATCTTCTAGAAGACTACTACCCCCACTACACTGGCTTGTGGATCTCTCTCCATAGAAGACCTCTGTCCTCACTCAGAAGACCTCTATCCTCACTACCCTGGCTAATGGATCTCTATCCATTGGAGACTACTATCCTCTACTCTGTCACCTCCAAATCTTACTCTCAACTCTATCTCAAATCTACACCAAACACTATCCTCGATCTAGTACAAATCTGCTCTAACTCTATCTCAGGTCTAGCACAAATCTGCTCTCAAATCTGCACCAAACTCTATCCTCAAATCTATCCTCAAGCCTTAACACAAATCTTGATCCAATCACAAATCAACTCTACTTAGATTTACCCTAAGCCTTAACACAAAGCTTGAACAAATCAATCAATCAACTCTACTCAATGTTATCTCAAGTCTTCACCAAGACTTACCTCAAATATGCTCTACAAGTCCTCTCAATAACTTGCTCAATTTGCTCTCAAGTCTTCACCAAGACTTACCTCAAATCTACTCTCAAGTCCTCTCAAGAACTTGCTCAATCTGCTCTCAAGTCTTCACCAAGACTTACCTCAAATCTTCCTACAAGCTTTCACAAAAGCTTGCTCAAATCTGTCCTTAAGATTTCACAAAATCTTACTCAAATATTCTCAAACATATGCTCAATACAACTCACAAGATATGCTCAATCAAACTCAAATCTTGCACACAATGCTATCAATTGTTTTGTCTAATCTTCAAAGTAATTCCTTTAACTTGAAGCAGTTTAGACATATTCTATTCAGAATTCGTTTAACCTCTAGAACATATAGAGAATGATGTATTCTATCAAAGACTCAATATGTTCTACTCAATCATTAAGTCTGTCACTTTCACAAATCTGATTTCTAATGTTTGCACATTCACTTTCAATATCACTCAAAACCAATGCTCAAGAATTTCACTCAATCATTCAATCAATGAAACACAACTTTCTCACAAACCCTAGCCAAGTGTTTCACACTACTTCCAACAACACACAATATGGATCTCAAACCCTAACTCCAATAATCTTCAATCTCTATCTCAAATGTTCTCTAAACATTCACCAATCATGCATATAAAAACTCACTCAAATATTTCCAACAATGCTTATCAAACAATCCTTTTCACTCCACCTTTGCATTTCACAACATTCAATTCAACAACACTCTAATCAAAGGATGATGTGCCCATACCTTTTGTTTTTATGGAGATATATCTTCAAAAACCTGTTTCACTCACAATGACTTTTGCTACTATAAATATTAGCACAACACTTCTTTATGAGTTAGCAAACCTTCAATATGTGTGCCCAAATAAATTCCAAACCACTCTCTTGGTTTCTCAAAATATTGCATCAATTCCAATAATCAAACCCTTCAAAATATTTTAGCAAAACATACACACATTCAAAATTCCTCATACACCTTTTAACTCCCTCTTAGCACACTCAAAACATAATCAACAAAGACTTCCAATAATTCACTCTAACTTCCTTCAGAAATTTAATGCATAGAATAATCAAAATTACTTCCTTATATCTCCCTACTTATCAAAATGCATTTTCAAAATAATTATAACCACCATTCAGAAATATTCCAATGCACTTTTAAATCACAATTTAAATCATTCAACACCCTCAAATATGGCAAAAATAAAATTTATTTTAACCACCTTATCTCTCCACAAAGGTGCATACCATACAACTTAGACAAAGGCACAATTTATTAAATCAAAAATTTAAATACCTTTTCATGTGCTACCTCGATGGGATTCGATCCCCTATCATGCTACCACTAGTACCCTAGCCATGGCCTAACCACCATGTGAGCTAGGTGCTCACTTGAGATACTAAAGCACCTCTTGCGCTTTGTTCCTCCTCTTGGTGCCAAAACCAAAACATCAAAACCTTTGTCCCCTCTATTGCCATCGGGACTCGAACGTGAGACCTCCACTCACCCAACGATTTACACTAGCCATGCCTTGCCACTAGCCCAACCACATGGTTGGTGATAAGACCTTGAGCCTTAGTCACTTTAACCTTCCACGATTTTTTGTTGCTTTTAAAAATTAAAAATCTTTTTCCCTTTTGCACTCACGAATTCACATCAACACTTATCAATACTCGCACATGCAAATAATTCGGAGACTTACCATAATGTCACAAACCTTATGGTATAAATACCATACTCCTTTTGCTTCGAACGTCGATGAGGGAAAATTAACTTTAATGTTTTTGCGCCCAACCCTAACTTAGGGTTTTAATTAATTTATTTTATAAATTAATTTATAATATAAATATTATAAATAATTTATAAATAACCTTAGGCATTATTTTTAACACTTAATATTATAATAATGAATATAATAATATTATTTCCTTTGGGCCTAGGTATTTTTTTTTCAACCTTAGGCCTTATTTAACACCTTTAATATTATAATAATAAATATTATAATATTATTTCCTTTGGGCCTAGGTATCTCCTTCCTTCAGGGTATTTAGCCAACCTTTTGACCAATCATGTGAAGCTTTTAAACCAAATCTCTTGGGCTTAAAATATAAATATTTTAACCCTCCTTTTGTCAAATCCTTGCACTGACTTTTGACATCACTGACACTGACTCTTGACATCAATGACAACACAACTACTCAAAATTTCCAACAATCTCCCCCTTTGTCATTGATGGCAACCCTTTTTCCTTAACCATTCCTTTTTCCTTTTTCCAATTTTGCTCCCCTTGAGAAACTGCTCCCCTGATTGAATGCTCTCCCCCTAACTCAAATCTCTCCCCCTTTGACATCAATGGCAAAGGGCCTCCTTTGGGGCTAAATATAAGACTCTTAGCTCAGCCCCCTCCCCACCTCCTCTCCTTGAGGTGGTTAATTTTGGGGTGGGAGTATCTCTACTCCCAGCATACATTGCTCTTTTTCTTTGTCCACCTTCTTCCTCAATTGATCCTTCTGATTCTTTTGAGTATCCCTGTTCCTGCTTGTCTCTAGAAATTTTGTTCTACACCACTTAGCCATATGCCCAACATTATTGCACTTATAACACTTAATGTTGTGGTTCCTTGAAGGTGCAAATATCTTGAAGTTCCTCCTGGTGAAGCCATATCCATTCCTATCATGAACCCTACAATGAACTGCCTTATGACCAAACTGATTACAAGAGTAACAATACCCTTGAAATAGATACCCATTTTTAAAATTTCTCTTGGTGAAACCATATTCCTTCTTTTCATGTGTCCTACACTACATAGCCTTGTGACCAAACCTATGATATGAGAAGCAATATCCATTGAAGAAATCTTGCCTTGACCCCATTGGTCTCTTAGTCCTTTCTTCCCTATGATGTTTCATGTTCCTCATTTGTGCATTGTTCCTTTCCTTGTTGAACCTTCTATTTTCCAAATTATCCTCAAATCTCACTTTCTCTTTCACTCCTTTTAAGCTTCTTCTTCTTTGGATCCTTAAAATTGACTCCTCTCCTTGTTCTCTTTGTCCTTCTTCAAAACCAAGTCCTGTCTTGTTTGATGAAGATCTTTGTACCTTGATAATCTTATCCAAGGTCTTTGAGCTTCTCCCAAACTTGTGTAGCTTGTCTTTAGACTCTTTCACTTCCTTCCTTAGTGAAGCTACCTCATGCTCTAATATTTCACATTCTAAGACTTTTACCTCTAACTTCTCTTTAAATCTCCTTGTCTTAGCTATTGAGTTTGTCAGATCTTGTATAAGCTTTCCTTTCTCTTCATCACATTCTTGAAATTGAACCTTGAGTCTTGAGTTCTACTTTCTTACTTTTCTTAATTCCTTAAGAGTATAAATAAGCTCACCTTCTAGATCAACTTCTCCTTCTTCTTCATTTTTTGATTCTTCCTCTACCTTTTTGTCTTCAAGAGCATATTCATACCTTTCAGATTTATCTCCAATAGAAGCACTTCCTTCTTCCTCTATTGCCAAGAAGATAATTTCTTCTTCATCATTACCTGAAGATCTTTCATCACTATCACTTGAACTCTTGCCTATCTTATCTGCATAGAAACTCTTCTTATGCCTCTGGAAAAACTTCTTTTCATGCTTGTTTTATCCATACCTATTTTTCTTTTGATACCTAGATTTTCCTGCTTCCCTGTTCTTATGATCCTATTTCTCTTCACCACTGCTACTTCCAGCTTTTGGATAGTTAGATGCATAGTGACCATATTTACCACAATTGAAACACTTAACTATTTTTGTACCTTTGTGCTTTCTTGAGTCCTTGTTCCTTCTACCATAGTTTACTTCTTCTTCACTGGATGACTCATTACTTGAATCTGACTTCTTATCCTTTGTCTTCTTTGCTACTTTGAAGGTTACCTCTATCTTGGGGATAGGATCCTTTCCTATTCTCATCTCAAAAGTTGTGAGAGTTCCATGTAACTCATCCCTAGTCAAAGTTTCAATATCTCTTGTTTCTTCTATGGCTGAAACCTTTTCACTATACCTCTTAGGGAGTGACCTTAAAACCTTTTGACAAACATCTGATTCTTCAACTTTAAACCCAAGTCCTTGCATGGAGTTAACAACTTCATCCACATGAAGTAAGTATGTAGCAATGTCTTCCTCATCCTTCATCTTCAAGTCTTCAAATATTTTCTTGTGATTTTGCAATTTTGCCATCTTGACCTTTTTGTCTCCCTCATATGTTTTCTTCAACTTTTCCCAAATCTCTTTTGCTGATGTGCAATGCATAACTTTTACAAACTCTACTTCCCATAAACCACTTAATATTGCATTCATTGCCTTTGAATTATTCATATGTAGGAGCTTACCATATTTATCTATAGGAGGTGTAGTTGGTGGTGTGTACCCATCCTCAACTGCTTGCCATGTCTCATTTCCTTGTGCCATTAGGTAAATCTTCATTCTTACACTCCAAAATGCATAATTATTCCCATCAAAAAATGGTGCCTTATTTGTTGAAGATCCACTCTGAGATGCCATCTGTGTTCCTGTATACTTTTCCTTCAAGCTATTAAACTCTTTCGAAGGAACCTGCTCTAATACCAATTGAAGAACACAAGCTTATACTGAGAGGGGGGTGAACAGTATAAGACCAACTTTCACTTTTCTTTCCCAAATAATATTATCCAATATTATCAATGGCAATATCAATAGTAGTAATCAAAGCAATGCATAAATCATCACACACAATAGAGACACCAATTTAACGTGGTTCACCCAATGTGGGCTACTCCACGGAGAAAATATTTCTACTAAATTTTCTCAACAAATATCTTGGGAAACACTTCCCTATTACAATGTTTATGGACCTCTATCCAAAGGAGACACCAATCCCCTAATGCTCTAATTTGTGGATCTCTATCCATAGGAGAACTCTTTCCCCTCTTCTCTAGTTTGTGGAACTTGACCTAGGAGAACTCTTTCTCCTCAATTGGTTCATGGATCTCTCTCCATAGAAGAACTCTATCTTCCCAACTACTTCATGGATCACACTCCATAGGAGAACTCTTTCCCCTTGCTCTTGTTTATGGATCTCTATCCATAGGAGAAATCTTTCTCCTCTGATCTAATGGTGATCTTCTAGAAGACTACTACCCCCACTGCATTGGCTTGTGGATCTCTCTCCATAGAAGACCTCTGTCCTCACTCATAAGACCTCTATCCTCACTACCCTAGCTAATGGATCTCTATCCACTGGAGACTACTATCCTCTACTCTATCACCTCCAAAGCTTACTCTCAACTCTATCTCAAATCTACACCAAACATTATCCTCGATCTAGTACAAATCTACTCTAACTCTATCTTAGGTCTAGCACAAATATGCTCTTAAATATACACCAAAATCTATCCTCAAATCTATCCTCAAGCCTTAACACAAATCTTGATCCAATCACAAATCAACTCTACTTAGATCTACCCCAAGCCTTAACACAAATCTTGAACAAATCAATCAATCAACTCTGCTCAATGTTGTCTCAAGTCTTCACCAAGACTTACCTCAAATATCTCTCAATCAAACTTCTCAATTCTACTCTCAAGTCTTCACCAAGACTTACCTCAAATCTGCCTACAAGTCCTCTCAAGAACTTGCTCAATTTGCTCTCAAGTCTTCACCAAGACTTACCTCAAATCTGCTCTCAAGTCCTCTCAAGAACTTGCTCAATCTGCTCTCAAGTCTTCACCAAGACTTACCTCAAATCTACCTATAAGCTTTCACAAAATCTTGCTCAAACCTATCCTTAAGCTTTCACAAAATCTTACTCAAATATGCTCAAACATATGCTCAATACAACTCACAAGATATGCTCAATCAAACTCAAATATTGCACACAATGCTATCAATTATTTTGTCTAATCTTCAAAGTAATTCCTTTAACTTGAAGTAGTTTAGACATATTCTATTCAAAATTCATTTAACCTCTAGAACATATAGAGAATGATGTATTCTATCAAAGACTCAATATGTTCTACTCAATCATTAAGTCTATCACTTTCACAAATCTGATTTCTAATGTTTGCACATTCACTTTCAATATCACTCAAAACCAATGCTCAAGAATTTCACTCAATCATTCAACCAATGAAACACAACTTGCTCACAAACCCTAGCCAAGTGTTTCACACTACTTCCAACAACACACAATATGGGTCTCAAACCCTAACTCCAATAATCTTCAATCTCTATCTCAAATGTTCTCTAAACATTCACCAATCATGCATATAAAAACTCACTCAAATATTTCCAACAATGCTTATCAAACAATCCTTTTCACTCCACCTTTGCATTTCACAACATTCAATTCAACAACACTCTAATCAAAGGATGATGTGCCCATACCTTTTGTTTTGATGGAGATATGTCTTCAAAACCTGTTTCACTCACAATGACTTTTGCTACTATAAATATTAGCACAACACTTCTTTATGAGTTAGCAAACCTTCAATATGTGTGCCCAAATAAATTCCAAACCACTCTCTTGGTTTCTCAAAATATTGCATCAATTCCAATAATCAAACCCTTCAAAATATTTTAGCAAAACATACACACATTCAAAAATTCCTCATACACCTTTTAACTCCCTCTTAGCACACTCAAAACATAATCAACAAAGACTTCCAATAATTCACTTTCTCAATAATTCACTCTAACTTCCTTCAGAATTTTAATGCATAGAATAATCAAAATTACTTCCTTATATCTCCCTACTTATCAAAAATGCATTTTCAAAATAATTATAACCACCATTCAAAAATATTCCAATGCACCTTTTAAATCACAATTTAAATCATTCAACACCCTCAACTATGGCAAAAATAAATTTTATTTCAACCACCTTATATCTCCACAAAGCGCATACCATACAACTTAGACAAAGGCACAATTTATTAAATTAAAAATTTAAATACCTTTTGTGCATGCTACCTCGGTGGGATTCGATCCCCTATCGCACTACCACCAGTGCCCTAGCCACGGCCTAACCACCACGTGAGCTAGGCGCTCACTTGAGACGCTAAAGTGCCTCGTGCACTTTGTTCCTCCGCTTGGCACCAAAACCAAAAATAAAAACCTTTCTCCCCTCTACTGCCGCCGGGACTCGAACGTGAGACCTCCACTCGCCCAACGATTTACGCTGCCAAGCCTTGCCACTAGCCCAACCACGTGGTTGGTGATAAGGCCTTGAGCCTTTGTCGCTTTAACCTTCCATGATTTTCGTTGCTTTTAAAAATTAAAAATCTTCTATCCTTTTGCGCTCACGAATTCGCATCAACCACTTATCAATACACGCACATGCAATAATTTGGAGACTTACCATAATGCCACAAACCTTATGGTATAAATACCATACTCCTTTTTGCTCGAACGTCGATGGGGGAAAATAACTTTAATGTTTTTGCGCCCAACCCTAACTTAGGGTTTTAATTAATTTATTTTATAAATTAATTTATAATATAAATATTATAAATAATTTATAAATAACCTTAGGCATTATTTTTAACACTTAATATTATAATAATGAATATTATAATATTATTTCCTTTGGGCCTAGGTATTTTCTTTTTCAACCTTAGGCCTTATCTTAACACCTTTAATATTATAATAATAAATATTATAATATTATTTCCTTTGGGCCTAGGTATCTCCTTCCTTCAGGGTATTTAGCCAACCTTTTGACCAATCATGTGAAGCTTTAAACCAAATCTCTTGGGCTTAAAATATAAATATTTTAACCCTCCTTTTGTCAAATCCTTGCACTGACTTTTGACATCACTGACACTGACTCTTGACATCAATGACAACACAACTACTCAAAATTTCCAACAAATGAAAGACCATTGGCCTTTACTAGCAAGGCTTTTTCTCCAAAGAATTTGGCTCGTTCCACTTATGAAAAAGAGATGTTAGCTATTATTCATGCTATTCAACATTGGCGACCTTACCTTATAGGTCAACATTTCACTATTTGCACTGACCACCATAGTCTAAAATACTTTATCAAGCAATGCATAACCACTCCCGAGCAACAAAAATGGGTTACAAAATTACTAGGATATGACTACGAGATCATATATAAAAAAGGTAAAGATAACATGGTTGTCGATGCACTTTCCAAAAAATTTGAAGACATTCCCTAATTTTCACTTTGAGGACAAAGCTCTTTTTAAGAGGGGTGGCTTGTTAGGATCCTAATCCTAACTTAGATTATTATTCATTTTATTCATTTAATTAATGGACCATCATATCCTTTCACCATCATGACTAATAGATAGGTTTATATATGCATTCGTAGAAGATGTCTTTGGGCATCGAAGAACAATTATATTTATAACTCCTTGTGAGCAATTGGAAGGGTAACCTCCATTTTGAAACAACAATCAATAAAAAGTGATTTAATTTTACTCATGTGCATTCCATTTCTATTCTTCTTCATTGATTTCCAATCATTAGGAACTATGTTCTTAATAGAGTGATTCAAAAATAAATTTGGATAGGGTATTGTAACGATGACCAACAACTAGTTTTTGGTGCCTTCTTTGTTTTTAATTTTTATTTTATTTTATTGATGCATAAGGTTTTAAATTGGTTGTCTTTTAAATGGTTAAGGCTTTGATTTAAATAATTATTTAATAGCCTAAAGTCGTTATAAAAGAGAAAAAAATAAGCAAATATGACCATTATAAATATGACCATTATAAAACTTCAAATAGAGGCAGTTTTAACCAATTGATACCACTACCAAGCCACATATGAGAACCACTAAAAATGTAGTTAATAATATGGGTCATCATGAAGACAATTACAATTAAGGACCATCATTGAGCTTTGAATGAGATCCAATTGAGAAATATAATCATGCTATATGAAAGAGTTGTTGTAGCAAAAAAGGGGATCAAGTTTTTGCATAATAAAATTTTGCAAGAGGTATACCAGAGTGCCCATCCTTGTTAGTTGTATTATTTTTTTCTGTGTTTTTTCCAATCACCCTTTTTCTTCCCAATTACTATGCAGGTTTTTGCTGAGGAGGTACCCATTTTACTGAGGTCACTTCCAATGGATGAGGTTGGAATACAAGAGGCTTTTTGTTGCATCATTTGAATGGAGAGTTGAAGTTCTCTATTACATCATTTCAATGGAGAGCTTATTTGTATCTTCTTAGTGATATATGGTTATCCTGACCAAACTCCATTTTAATGATCTATTGATTAATACGATCTTGCTTCCTCCTTTTAATAGTTTTGTGTGTAGTTTTGTGTGTTATCCTATATACATGTTACATCATTTGAATGTGTAAATGGTGTCTTATTTTACTAGCATGTTCAATCATTTTTGTTACATTATTTAAATGAATGTGATTGGCTTAATTTTTATCCTCTCCCCCTTCTCTCCTTGCCATATTTTAATCCTGGATATAATTACCCAATGGATAAGGTATCGATCTACTGATTGAAGCACTATTTGGGAGTTACTTCAAAGCTTGGTCAACTTTTATGTTGTAGTTTTATTTCATTTTTGTAAATATAGATGAGCATGAGCATATGAGAAACATTATATGATCACCTCTAGGGTTTCCTTACCTTACTCAGTCTTTCTAGAGTCTTGAGATAGTATTTTCTTGAGCCAAAGAGGTGGATCCACTAGAGTCCACAGTGTTGATTGGATCAGGGAAGTCTTGTAGCATGACAAACATCCAAGGGTGTAAGAATTTACCTCAACAATTTTTGATGTTTTTATTGGGGATTATAATTCTCATTGCTAGGATTTCTAAGACTTGTGAATTTTCTTTTATAACCAATTTTGTGAGAATTGAGTGAATATCAAGCTAAGCAATATTGGCCTGAGTATTGTTGAAGATCTTGTTCTTTCTTTGCACATTTGTACTGGTGACTCCGAATGAAATCAAAACTTTGAAAATAAATGAGGAGTTGGATTTCGCATCTACAAGAAGAAGTGGCAAATAAGTGCTTGTTGGAGTACCAAATCCTAAGGTATTATTCAAATCTCACCAAAAAAATTTAAATCCAATTCATGTTATTCTTGTTTTTAGTCCAAATCCTGGTTTAAATCGGTGTTCTCCTAAACCAAATACCCATAGTAATCAACCTGTAGTGAGTTGTAACAATCCCAAAGGATACTTCGTTTCATTGATTAGTTGTGTTCATTCATCTATTCTTCATTTATTTATAGGTAGAGTAGTTATCCAAGTGATCATCAATTATCAATCATCTTATATTCCAATTGCGTATTTCGTAAGAGAACTTACCTCTCTTAAGTGGCTACGAGACTTACCCTCTCTAAGTGGCTTTAGATTCATCAAGTAAGGAAGTTTACTTACAAGTGGTATCAAAGCAACGATTTTGGCAAAGTGGAGATTTTTGTGTGAAACCCTAGAATTAGGGCAATTTTTTTTGAAAAAATATCTCATCTTTCAGGAATCATATCTATATGCAAGTTTATGTGATTCAAGCGATTCTTGGATCAAATTGTGCAGAATTTGAAGAGATTTAAAATGGGTGGTCATATGAAGGAATCTGAGTATTATTGAGGGAGATGCAACCTTTTGAATTTAGTCATCCAAAACAAGGATAGTGACGAATTTCACATATTTTTTTTGGAAAAATGTCTCATCTTTCATAAGCCATATCTCTACAAGATTTTATCCGATCCAGGAAATTATTAGACCAATTTGTGTAGAATTTGAAGAGCTTCAAAATGAGTGGTCATATGAAGGAATCCAAGTAGTATTGATGGAGATATGACCTTCTGAATTCATCCATCTAGAATAATTATAGTGATAAATTTTCAAGTCATAAAATTTTTAAAAGACAAAATTTGTTTAGTTCGGGTAAGCAAATCAGTTGCACTTTTTTTTTTGGACGAAAAAATTGTAGATCTAGTTGTCTATGTGGATTTTTAGCTTCAAATCGGTGGGAAGATATTTATTTCCATAAAACCCTAGTTGCATTAGGGCATGCACAATGGCACTCCAAAGTTTTTCTGGAGAAGATGATATTGATGCTATGGAATGGTGGAAATATTTTATCCCTGATGATCCTTCCTGGAAATCCTTCCTTAATTTATCTCTTAAAGGGAAAGCTTTGTCTTGATGGATAAATTTTTGTAAATAAATGAATAATGAATACACTTTGGAGGAAGTGGAGCATGCATTCTTGAATAAACGGGATCCATATTATGTATATCACCTAATGGATTTGATCGACGACTATGAAAACTTTTAGCCCATTGATATTAGTAAATGGATGAATGATTTTATATTTTTGCATATGATAATAAATTTATGCAAAAAGTGGTATCATAGCGATGAATCCCATGCGCATTACTTTCTAGTTTTTCTCCATAAAATTAGTAGAAATTTTTTTAGCCCCAGATTGAAGCTCCCGTAGTTTAAAAAATTTTGATGGTAGGAGAAGGTTGTTGTTGTCTCCATTTAGCACACTTAGCAGAGAACCTAGTTAGTGGTAGTATTTTTGGCTCTATGTGCGATTCATAGAAGTAACTAAATTTTTGGCATTAAAGCATCGATGTTTGGAGTGTTTTGGGGGCAGTCGAATAAGAAAACAAGCGGTGAAGAGAACGCACAGTAAAATATAGTGCAAGATTCACATTTATTCTAACATATGCGGGAGGAGATCTAGTATGAAATCACAGCCAACCAATGCCAAATAACTTCTTATTTCCAGTTCGAGGAATTCAAAAAAATTAAGCGATCTAAACAAATTTAGATCACAGCCGAACGAATAAGAGGCAAAAAAAATTATTAGTGGAGAAGCGGTTAACTTTCTGCTCTAACTTTAATAAAATTCAGTTAAATAAATTTTCATCAGTGCACATTACACAGTTTTCGTAGCAAGCAATAGCATCTCAAAACCTAAATTTAAATTAACTTAGAAAGTTAATAATCAGATGCAGCGTGCACATATCAATACCATTATAATCGAACGTAATTCACATAGGTTTATTTGCAAGCAATAGACGTTATTGTCACGTTAAAAGTGTGGATTAATATATTTGGAGACGTGGAAGTGACAGCATAACAATCGAGCGAGTGAAATTCAAGATTTCTTAGCGTTTCATCTCCATAACAAGAAATCCGCAACCGTGTAATTCTAACTCCAAAAAATAAGTTCATAGTGTTGCATTATCACTCTATAAAACTAGTTGTGTACACCGCATAGCCAATAATCACAGGAGAATAGACGTTTACAGAAATTACAAAGTTCCTAGAAGGATTGCCTTGGATAAATCCATTCAATTTCCATTCAAAGGACACTAGGTCATCAAATCACAAATTCACAAAATTTTCAGACGAATCGATTTTTTTAGGGTGCCTAAAGTTTTGATATTAAAATACAACCCTAAATTTTCCTGTCGATTAGCATCTGACAAGTGGCACCGAGTAATTGCATTTCCTGAAAAACCTAGACGAGTGTGATTAAATTCATTTTTTTTTTTAGCGTCATAGCAATATCGTAACATTTATGCATATAATTCGGACAACATCAAAAGGAATATCAGGCAGAATACGTAGCAAAGGTTAACTATTATTAAATTTAATAATATTTTTTAAAATTTCGGGCGTCATTCAATTAATTCAAGAATTAAAAATAAAGGCAATTATAGAGCAAGAGACACATGAAGTTTGCAGTAATATTTAGTGATTTGGCATTCTATAAAAAGAATCTCTCCTCAAGGGTCCGAAAGAATTAACAAATTTTCAAAAATAATAATTAAGCAATAGTTGAAACGCTTGTTGAGGAAGTGATTCGAATAAAGCATATCTCGTTTAAGACTAATCAATGAGTGATTTAAATAAATATCACGTGTAAAGATAGATTGAATTCAGATCGCTTCTTTCAAATGTAGTCATTAACTGTCAAAGACATGGTAAATCCTACTTAAAATCTGCCAATCACAGAGCTAGCATTTTATCTTTTCAGCAATACATTCACTCCAAGTCATCCTAATAGGCCTTCGTTTGCTATCTACAATCCGTATAAGTCAAATTCTTGTTGACCACAAAATAACGCATTCAAATACTAGTCGTTCGTTGTTTGGCAGTAACCGTTGATATTCAAAAACTCACAAAAGCATTCCACAAGTGATCGTTGACATTCCATTCGAAAACTCGCAAGCAATTTTCCTGAAATAATTTTTTGCAACTTTTGCACCAATTTCTACAACCATATTTTACGACGATAATTTTTGCAGCAATATTGTCGACGACTCTTGGGCGACAACTTTTTTGTAGCAATTTTAGCAATGATTTTTGCAGCAATATTGGCGACAATTTTTGCAGCAATATTGGCAACAATTTTTGTAGCAACATTGGCAACAATATTTTCAGCATTTTTTTGTGACAACTTTGGTAACAATTTTTGTGATAAGTTTTTTGCATCAATTTTTGTAAAATGAGAAATCTAAATTCAATTTTTTGACTTCATCAACTCAATAAATTTGCAAATGGCGCTAGCAATACTACAATCTAGAGTACGCCATCATCGAACCCACCAACTTCAAGAGTTCCTAATTAAATGGCAAGGACTTCCAAAAGAAGATGCTACATGGGAGCCTGAGAGTATTCTCCAGTCCTTTACAGCTTTGAGGACAAAGCTTTTTGAGGAGGGAAGTCATGTAACGATCCTAAAGGATACGTTGGTTCATTAATTAGTTGTGTCCATTCATATATTCTTAATTTATTTATAGGTAGAGTAGTTATCTAAGTGATCATAAATTATCAATCATCTTATATTCCATTTGCATATTTTGCAAGAGAACTGCCCTCTCTAAGTGGCTACGAGACCTGCCCTCTCTAAGTGGCTTTAGATTCATCAAGTGAGGAAGTTTACTTACATGAGTATAATAGTACCTAATGCATATCAAAATATTAATGCTAACCAAAATATCAATTAGTGGAGAACCAATAGAAATAGGTATTTTGTTTTCCCTCCAAATTTGAATCCTCTCCCTGGTAAAGCTCATAAGTACTTGCCTAAATTCTAAGGAAACAATGTTGTCACTTGTGAAGATCATATTAGGGATTTTATGTATGCCATGGATAGTCTAGAGTTAGATGATGAAGATGTTGTACTTATATTGTTCTTTCAAACTTTAGATAAAGATGCTTGAGAATGGTTTAACAGCCTTAGAGCTAGTACTATCCATAATTTTTAAGAACTAGAGCAAACTTTCCTTAGGAAATACAAAAAGAGGAAGAATGAACAATCCTTGCTGACAGAGTTAGCTACCATGAAGAAGAAAGAAAATTAATTAGTGGAATATTTCAATACTTTTGGGCATCAAATTGACATCATTTTTTATTCAACACTGTGACTATATATCTTCCAATTTTCTATCTAGGCATGCACCCGATAGTCACAACTCGACACTTAACATTGGATGGACCAAAGGCAACTTCAATCCAACCTCCAGAGAATAGGCTAGTTCCTTGTCAACTTAGAATGGTGTTGGCACAATTAAATCTCAATTAGGGTTTTGAAAAAATTGTTGGAAAATATTTAGGGTTAGAGATATTATGAAAAATAGTGGTTGGATAGGCTAACAACATAGGCAACTACAGCAAAAATCTCCCAAAAACTACTTCCAGTATATCATCACTCAAGATTAACAATACCTAAACCCATGATATCTTCATACATTAAAGCACAAACAAAGATATGTTGAAAAAAGCAATTCCAAAATCTAATATTGATAATCCAAATTAGCAAAATAGACCAATAGTTAGATTTAATAGTAATAAACTTTCTAAAAAAATAGATCTAACTATGAATAGATTTCAATTACTCTCACAACTAGTAATCCAATGATATGGAATGAACTAACCACTAAAGTATTGATAGAAATGCAACTCAAAGCTTCGAACCTCTTGTAAAAATATAGCGAAGATAACAAATCTTGAGTCAAAAACCAGAGTAATGTTCTTTCCATTAATTCATAGGAATATTTATAGTAGGGCAAGCAAACGCACTAGATTTGACCCTTAAAAATGAGGGTTTGACCTCTATTTATAGTTTGTAAAATGAAAATATTAAGGAAACATTACAAATATTACAAATTTATAGCTCAATAGAGAGTTTGGTTGGCATTATCTTAGTGGCAAGCAAAATCCATAAAATTCACTGAGTAATCCGCCATGGTTGCCTAGGTTTGCAAATTGTTGTGGTAGTTGGATTTTAGGCGGTTGAAAACTACATCTGATCCATTGATCATTATTGGAAGCTCCATTCCATTGTAGATCTTCAACCACTCTGGTTCTTGATCTTGGAAACCCTCTAACGCTTCGTATTCCTGCCTTCCAATTGATTGCTCTCTGATTCGATGAGAATTTGATTTTAAATACTTCAATAGTGTCAAAAAAATTTAGATCATTGATCTTCATTGTGGATGTCTACGATTAACTTCTACAAATACTCTACAAATTGGTAGGGAAAGCACAAAATGCCATTTTGCACTTTTTAATTGTTGATATCATATTTAGTAGCCTTTGATTTTGCAAAATCAGATTTCGATGTGAAATGCACTAAGGAGTGAGTGGGATGTAGTCCGATGTCAATCCTCTCACTAGCCTTCTTTTTCTCTTCCTCAACTTCAAACAAATCGTAATCCGCACAAAAAGTATGTTGGAATCATTTTTTCCTTATTCAAAATGCAAAATCACCAATTCACATCAGAGTTAGTGCGAAAATTCCTTTGTTGTCATTTTGCATTGGAAGTAGTACAAAATAGTCTTTTTCCCTTCAAGTCATCATTCCGTACTCTTTGTAGTGCTTTCTCCCTTCAAGTCACCATTTCATACTAGATTACTCTTGGAAATCAACAGAATTAAAACTTATCAACACTTAGCCACTCGGAGAATGCAAAAACCAACCATGATAATTATTCCACATTTTTTCTTGTGTTGACATCATCTTTGCCCAAAATTTTTGTGGAATAGGGACTCACTTGGAATCCACTGCTAAATACACTATGAACTGAGCGAAATGGAATTTTAGCTTGTTAAGGCAAAAAAACACTAAGTGTTGAGCGGAATCGGGAACTCTCATTGCGGATCCACTCCAAAATACTCTATATCCTCAGTGGAATAGAGATTTCATGCCTTAGAATAAAATCTTCAATGTTTTCTAAGGATGTGGTCATTTTGGGCCTACATTATGGCACCACCTGGGTGAATTTACTCATAAATCCATTCGAACTCAGAGTCTTATCCATTGGGCATCGAGAGTCAAAAATACTTATCTTCAAAAAATGCTTCAAAGAATCATTTCCATATAAACATTACCCTCTAAAAACTTTATGGTCATCTTCGAGGATAAATTTTCATATCAAGACCATGCTAGAAACATAGATATCTTTGTCATTCCTCTCGAAAATATCTCAAAGAATAATTTTCATAAGAACACTATCCTCTAAAAACTTTATGAACATCCTAGAGGATAACTTGTTCTAATGAATATCATGTTGAAAACATAAAAATATTTGTTGTTCCCTTCAAAATGCTCCAATACTTTAACAAAAACATAGCTATGTTTTCCTTATAAAGCCTTTTTACAACAAATTATATGGATACCTTCACACAAAACTTCTTGTTTTCTGCGTCTCTCTGGACTCATGCTTTTATTATTTTTTTTGACAATGTTAGAGTAAAAATGAATCAAACAAAATACAAAACTTATGACTACATATGTATAAAACAAAAATGCTAAACTTGTGTCCCTTCAGGGTCTACAACAACTCTATCTGGCTCTTCTTCTTCCTATTGAGCCTCTTCTTCAGCATTATCTTCTTGATCTTGCTCATCTTCTTCCTCAAGTGAAGTTTGCTCTTTATTTTCTTCTTATGTATTATTACTAAACACCTGCACCATTAGCTTCAGATTTTGTAGGGCCTATTTCCAAACTGCTTCAGAGGGGTTGGAATTTTCCTTAAGCTACTTATGAATGTATTGTAGCTCACTGATGTCCTCGTAGTTTGCAACACTTCCTTTGTTTACCGATTCTTCTGTTAGATCTTTGAGCTTGGTAAAATCAATAATCATCTGTGAAGCCTACTCTTGATCAATTGGCTCTTCCAGAGCATCAATCTCAGACTCTTCCTGCAAGCTCTCATCCACACTCTTCTTAATTTTTTCTACTGATAATAGAGATTTATCTTCCATCCATAGACCTCTAAAATCATTCTAAATCATTTCCTTATTTATACCCACTACATCACTGATCATATTTTCCACTTTTTCAAATTGTAGCCAAGCCTTTTGGAGGGCTCTATGCTTCTTCATCATAATTCTAGAAGAAAATCTAGCAATATTCCACTCCTTATTAGAAATTGTATTAGCAGAGTCACTAACCCTACTATCTACCAATTTGTAAATTTGCTCATCCGAAATCACCATGGGTTGTAGCTCTTCAGTAAAACTATCCATATCCTTCTAAATATTTTGGATCAGGTGGCTAGCATCATCCAAATAATCAATAATAGGTTGTAGCTCTGAGCATTTTTCTAGAACTTCATAGAGCAATTCATTTCTCACTTTCTTTAGCCCAGTCTTGGAGAAACCAAAAGACAGCCTTTTTAATTTGAATTTGGTGTTTCAGAATCTGTATTTCCTTAGCTTGTTCTTCATTTTTGCCTTCTACTCCTCTATTTGGTCCTTGAGCTTATTAGCCTCTTATAAATTATCCTGCCAGCTATTTGCTTCTTTTTTCAGAGCCTTCTCCACTTGTTTCTAATTTTCAATGGTCTTCTAGAGCTTTTCTATTTTCTTTTTCAGCTTTTCCACCTTTTCTTTGTATATATCATTCTTCACATAAAAAGTGTCCAAGTGAGCTTTGGCCATGACCAATTCATCTTCTACAGGAATTTGTTCAATATCTTCTATATATTCTTCTATGAAATAATCTTGAATAGTCATCTCAGTTTCAAGCTTGCTCACTAGGGTAATCATGGATCTAGATGTCCTTTGCCTTGAAATTGGATAAACAAACATGCTTCTCCTCTTTGTGGCCATTATATTGGAGGGTTTGGGCAACTTCTCTACCCAAAAATATTGAATCTTCTATGAAGCTTCCTGCTCCTTTTGAAAAATTGCTTGGGTAGGGTAACTCACAGGAAGAGGAGAAGAGGCTACAAGGTATGCAAGAGAAGAATCAATAGTTGATAATGGTTGAGAAGAAGTAACTATAGTGGAATCTATGACCACAGTGTAATTTGTGACCATTATTGTTGTTGCAATTGGTAGACTCATGGAAACTGAAGCAAAACTTACAACAGGGTGAGTGGGTGTGCTCAAAATAGTTTGTTTCTCAGATGATGGAGGCGGTTGCAATAGCAAGGATAGAATTATAGGATATGATGAAGGGATATTTTAGGTGATTAAGAAGGAATTTGAGGTAACCTTGGAGGATATGGATTGGCTTACCCCTCAATATTTACTGATGAAACAGGGGGTGAACTATGAGGAGAAGGCACCTTTGTTTCAATCTCTTACTCAGAAAGGGAGGGATATTTCTTAGGGGAGTCCGGAGGAGGAGGAGGAGAAGAGGGGTTAGAGACCATACCTTCACCTACTAATGTAGGGTTTTCTGGAGATGTCTCTGTGTTTTACTACTATACTTGTTAAATCAATTCTTTTGCAACTGAAATGGAGGTTTCTTTAACAACTTCCTCATCCAAATTTTGTTTCTTGGAAATCTCCTTCTCAACTCTTTCCAGTGCCCTTTTGGCCTTTCTCTAGAAAACTTGCAAGGGGACTGATTTCTCATTTTCTATGTCTTCTTTAGACAATCCTTCTTGGATTGGTTCTTCCTATAATGCTTGTTTAGAAATAGGATTTAATTCCACTATTGTTGCAGTGGTAAAACTCAATGGTGTGAAAACAAAGTCTTTATTTTTTTATTACAATCTACATGTGTATCCAAGGTTTTTCCACCCAGGGCTAGGCGCTTGAGCCTGCTTTTTTTTTGAATGACTGGTGTACCGGTATCTCTTTCATCAGAATAGTACATTTTACTCATCAATTGCACCCCTTTTGAAAATTTTTCTATCTGCTCAATTGAAGGCTGAAAAGTCTTCAGAACTTCAGTAGTATTCAATGGAGTATCAGGTTCCTCTTCTTGAGCTTCTTCTTCTGAATATGGGGATGGGGAATCAAACCCTTTTTGTGAATTTTTATAAATTAGCACTATATTCCTTGGGTCTTTTGGTTTTCAAGTTGTGACATTCTTGTCATACTTATTAGAAAATTCATCATCAATTTTCAATCCAAACTTGGATTTCTCTTTACCAATCTTGACTCTCATCCTCCACCAGTTTGATATCTTGGCTTCATTCCATTTTTTCTTTTTTTATATACAACATGCTATCAAAACAAAACTTGATACAAAGTGCAAAAATTAATATGATACAAAGTATTATATATATTACAATGAGCTTATATTTCAATCAAAGTAGAGTTTAAGATGAAAACCATTAACCAAAATCGGCTGTATGTTTTCCTACAGATATTCAAGATAAAAAATATTGGTTTCTTTAACCTCTTATATCTTGAAAGGTCCATCCCAGAAGGATTCAAACTTTTGATGATGTCCTAGTTTAGCTCTTTCAACATTCCACCTGAGTACAAAGTCCTCAACCTGGAATTTCTTGAACCTTGCGTTCTTGTCAAACCATGTCTTGATGTCCATTGAATGCTTTTGAAAGTCCTCATAGGCCTAAGTTATTTTCTCTTCCAACTGTAGTAGGTGTTTCAACCTTGTTTCCACTGGATTTTTATCCAATTTCTCTTCTATGTTTATCATTTTGAGTGCTAGAATTTCTAAATGGACAGGTAACATTGTCTCCTTGCCATACACTAAGGCATAAGGAGAAGTCTTGATGGACTTATTAATAGTAATTTTTTCTGCCCACAAAGCTTGCTCCAGCATTAGGTGCCAACTTCTTTTATTCCCCTCTAGTGATCTCAAAATCCTTAACAGGTTTTTGTTGGTAGACTCTGCAAGTCCATTCCCTTGAGGATAATAATTTGAAGTATTATTAATGGTGATGCCATATTTATTGGCAAACTCAATTCATTTTACCCCTATAAATGCTGGTCCATTTTCACTCACCAAGGCTTTCGAAACACCAAACCTTGAAATCAAACTTTCCATAAAGTTGATCACCACTTCCTAGTCTAATTTCATGGTAGGGATAGCTTCTACCCATCTAGTGAGGTATTTTATAGCAGTTAGAATGTACTTGTGCTTATTTTAAGAATGAGGGTTGATAACCCCTATAAATTCTAGCCCCCATTGCTAAAAGGGCTCCTCCAGTTGTATTGTCTTAAGGGGGAATAAGGCATTCTTTGTCCTCCCTACATGTCGTTGGCATTTATCACAAGCTCTAGTGAATTTGAAGGTATCATCAAATATAGTAGGCCAATAATAGCCTACTCTAATTATTTTCAAAGTTGTAACTCTTCCTGAGAAATATCCTTCAAATGGTCCTCCATGGAACTCCTCTATGACCCTTTGTTGTTGATCATATTTTAAGCATTTAAGGAGAACACCATCAAGGTTCCTTTTGTACAGACCTTCTGGCAATAGGACATACTTCAAAGCTTAAATTCTATATCTTCTTATTTGTGATGCATTAATATCAAGAGGGCATACCCTAGTTTGGAAGTACTTGATCATTTGATCTACCCAATCAGAGTCACTCAATTGTAATTCTTCAGTCTAATCATCTTCTGTTACCTGACAAGTTATCATTTTAGCTGATACTGCTACTTCTACTAGACCTTGGCATAGGGCCCTACTTCTCACCATCTTGGTGGGATGGATCTCCACATCATATTCCTAGATTTTGGTGATCCAACCAATGCTCTTATCTCCTAGTTCACCTTGTAGAATAAAACTTCTTACATCCAGATGAACAACATAAACTAGGGTATTGCTTTGAACTAAATATTGCCTGAATTTTTTTAATGACTTCATCACATTAAATATTTGTTTCTCAATAAAATTATACTTAACCTAGTAATCATGGATATTCTAGCTCCAAATGAATATGGGGTGCTCCTCTCCTTGATCATTCTTTGGGTGAGCACTGAGGCATAACTTTCCTCAGCTCCATAAGTGTAAAGAATAAAATCCTTACTGAAATCTAGATTTACTAGCATTAGAGTTGTGCCAATGGACTGCTTGATGATTTTGAAGGTTTGCTTTCTTACCTCAGTCCATCTAAACTCTATATTTTTCTTCAACAGATCAAATATAGGCCTCACCTTTTGAGCAAATTCAGAGATGAATTTTCTAACAAATTTTATTTGACCAAAGAAAGACTGAAAGGCTTTCTTGTTGACAGGTAGTGGAAGAGAAAGAATGGATTTGATTCTATCTGTACCAATGGTCATACCTTCTTTTGAGACCACATGACCTAGCAACTTTCCCTCATGGATTGCAAAGAAATACTTCTTAGGATTGAAGGAGATGCCAAATTATCTGCACTGAAGAATGTAAGCTTATACTGAGAGGGGGGGTGAACAGTATAAGATCACATTTTACTTTTCTTTCCTAATCAATATTATGCAATGTATAGATATCAATATCAACAACAGTAATCAAATAAATGCATAAAACACCATACACAATAGAGACAACACAAGTTATGTGGTTCACCCAATGTGGGCTACTCCATAGAGAAAATATTTCTTCTAAATATTTCTCAAATAATCTCTTGGGAATCCTTTCCCTATTACAATGCTTATGGACCTTTGTCTAAAGGAGATGCCAATCCCCTAAATCTGGTTTGTGGATCTCTATCCATAAGATAACTCCTTATCCTTTGCTTTAGATGGTGATCCCCTAGAAGACTACTACCTCCACTACATTGGCTTGTGGATCTCTCTCCACTGAATACTCTCATCTCCACTTAGAAGACCTATCCTCACTACCTTGGATGATGGATCTCTATCCACTAGATACTACTGTCCTCTCTGCTCTGTCACCTCTAAAGATCTATCTCAAATCTGCACTAAACATAGTTTATTTTATCTAGCACAAATATTCTCAACAAGTTCACTCAAAACTTGCTCAAATCTGCTCAAAAATTCCACTCAAAACTTTATCAAATTTGCTCAACATGTCCACTTAGAACCTACTCAAATCTGCTCAATAGGTCCACTCATAACCTACTCAAATATGCTCAACAGGTCCACTCAGAACCTACTCAAATATGCTCAACAAGTCCACTCAGGACTTGCTCAAATCTACTCAACAAGTCCACTTAGAACTTGCTCAAATATGCTCAATAGGTCCACTCAAAACCTGCTCAAATATGCTCAATAGGTCCACTTAGAACCTGCTCAAATCTACTCAACAGGTCCACTCAGAACCTGCTCAAATCTGCTCAATAGGTCCACTCAAAACCTGCTCAAATATTCTCAACAACTCCACTCAGGACTTGCTCAAATCTGCTCAATGGGTCCACTCAAAACCTGCTCAAATTTCCTCAACAATTCCACTCAGGACTTGCTCAAATTTGCTCAACAGTCTACTCAAAACTTGTCCAAATATACTCAACAAGCTCACTCAAAACTTATCCAAATATGCTCAACAAGCTCACTTAGAACTTGTCCAATCCTGCTCACTTGTCCAAATCTATATTGTAAGCTTCCATAAAAGCTCACACAAAATCATTCCACAAGTCTCCTCAAAGACTTAACTCAAATCTACTTAACAAGTCCACATAGAACTTGTCCAATATCATACAAACATAAAGAGAATTTTTAGAGACTCAATATGTTCTTCACTCAATGCTCAATAACTTTCTCAATTCAAATCATAATATAGAATAGTTTATTTTAATGAACTTGAACAATCACTCCACACAACCACTTGACTAGGCTCAACAAAATCTACTCAACAAATCACTCAAAGAAACAACTCTTTCTCACAAACCCTAGTCCAAGCATGTAATCACCAACTCAAAATATTTTCAACAATGCTCAATAATAAATCTCACATAACAATGATACTCATGTTCTTTTCAAACCCAATTTAAGTTCTTTGCACAAAAACTCACTTCAACAATAATTCTCATAAAACAATCTTCACATAATAATAATACTCATGTTCTTTTCAAAACTCTAACTCAAATTCTTCACACAACTAATGGCTTCAACAACAATGCTTATCAAACAAGGTTTTAACAACAACTCTTTATCTAGAAAACCTTGAAGCATTAAAACACTCTCTAAAAGGAAACCCTAATCAAGTCCTTTTCACTCGAAAATTTACTTTTTAGAAAGCCACTCAATCAACTCAACCAAGGAATAATTTTGCCCATACCTTTTTGCTTGGTGGTAAAGAATAGATCTCAAAACCTGTTTCAATCACACTCAATTTTCCTTGACAACTTTAATGGTTAGGTAGAAAAATATTCACTTTAAAACCCCTTG
Organism: Wollemia nobilis; assembly: GCA_028583015.1. Lineage (NCBI taxonomy): Eukaryota > Viridiplantae > Streptophyta > Pinopsida > Araucariales > Araucariaceae > Wollemia > Wollemia nobilis. Next base: position 6,489,572 of record JAQPPZ010001745.1, on the reverse strand, counting down.
TAAATACTTGCACAATAATTATTTTTATACAAAGATAACAGGTCTTATATACACCTTATAATCTCCACAATCTCAACATTAAATATAACACCCAAAATAAGCCTTTAGGAAACACTTTATAGATCTTCAATTCAAACTAATTTATCACCTTATTACTCCAATTTAAAATAATATATTTCTCTTTTTATAGATCACAAATCAACACATAAACAATTTGCTTTCACCCCTTTGTTGAGCAAGGTGCAGCGACAGTATTGTCATTGTTGTCAACACAGTTAGATAGATCGGTTATTCAGGATTTTAGAGGTTATTCAGAGTATGTATAGTGATGTTAAATGCTTATGAGGATGTTTTTGATGTTTGGGTGAAGTTGTTACAGGTTGTTTGTGCAAATTTGAAAAAATCGTCATGTTGTGGCTGCTCCACAACGTACCCCAAAATTGGGGATCCACCTTTTTGCATATTTTCCAAGAAGACTAAAGTGGCCCATATGCTAAAGATCAAAGAAAAAGAAAAACACCGCAAAGAGAAAAAAGTGTCGTGATATCGCGACATGTTGCATTTTCACGGCCAAAAGAGAAGCGAAAAAGCAAAGAAAAAAAATGTCGCGATATCGCGACATGTTGAATTTTTGCGACCAAAAGAGAAGCGAAAAAACAAAGAGAAAAAAGCGGCCAAAAGAGAAGCGAAAAAGCAAAGAGAAAAAAGTGTTGCGATATCGTGACATGTTGCATTTTCGCGGCCAAAAGAGAAGTGAAAAAGCAAAGAGAAAAAAGTGTCACGATATCGCGACATGTTGCATTTTTGCGGCCAAAAGAGAAGAGAAAATGCAAGGAGAAAAAAGTGTCGCAATATCGTGACATGTTGCATTTTCATGGCCAAATGAGAAGCGAAAAAGCAAAGATAAAAAAGTGTCGCAATATCACGACATGTTGCATTTTCGCGGCCAAAAAAGAAGAGAAAATGCAAGGAGAAAAAATAGTGTCGCGATATCGTGACATGCTGCATTTTCGCGGTCCAAAGCAAAGAGAAAATGCAATGAGAAAAAAATGTAGCGATATCACAACATGTTGTATTTTCACGGTCCAAAGCAAAGAGAAAGAGCAAGAAGGAAAAAGTGTCACGATATCACAACATGTCACATTTTTGTGACTCAAAAAGGGCAGGCAAGCAGAGAAACAAAAGTGTCGCGATATTGCGACATATTGCATTTTCGTCGAAGGAACAGAGTAGTTGACAGTGCATCCGATATTAGTGATGAACACCAGGATAGTGAAACTGAATACTGCATAGTGATGTGGACCTATAAGGAATAAATCAAAGATTGAATAAGATAATTTGTGACATAAGGACAAAATTCAATGAATAAGACAAAACGTTACATAAGGAATCTTTAATGATTTGAAATCATCTAAGAGGGTCGTTACACATGGAAAGAAGAGGATGCATGCCCATGTGGAGAAAAGGAAATGAAGGGTCACAAAATAGAAACGAAAAGCCTTTTCAAAAACTATTGACAATTTTGTCACATTGCACAATGGGGTAGAAAAATTGAATTTTTGTAAAGTATTTCTTTTAATTTCATGAATTTGTTCCCTTGCTTTTTTTAGAAACAACATTTTCAAGCATTGCAGCAATTTTGGCTTTCCCTGCCACCCCCTTGTACATAAAATGAAGAAGAAAGAGCTTCGCTACCGAACAAGCTAAGGAAGACAGCTTCGTCGAAAGAAATCGTTAAGGATAAAAACTACTTCGGGCCCGAAGTCCCTCAAACAACTACTTCGGGCGAAAACCTTGCGAAGCAGCATTGCCGAAGAAGAAATTCTAGCAAGGCGTAAAAAAGAGCTTCGCACCCGAAGTATTTCCAGCAGCTACTTCGGGCAAAAGTTTTGCGAAGCGGCATTTCAAAAGAACAGCTTCACCGAAGGAAAATCGCGGTCCGAATTGGCTAAGGCAAGAAAGAACTACTTCGGGCCCGAAGTCCCTCAAACAGTTACTTCGGGCAAAAATTTTGCGAAGCGGTGTTGCCGAAGCAAAATGCAAAGGAAGAAGAATGAAAAATACTTCGGGCCCGAAGCACTTCAAAAGACTACTTCGGGCAAGAAACTTGCGAAGCGGGATTTGAAGGAGCACAACATTGAAAATACTTCACCGAAAAGCCGTCGAAGCACCCACTTCGGGCCCCCGCGCCAGCGAACCATTTCTACTTCACCGAAAGTCATTGCGAAGCATCTGCTTTGGCCATCTTTCATGCGAAGTACTTTCACCCGAAGCAGTAGCGGCCATAAAGAATGCAACATCTTTCGAAGGCAAGAATGCGCTTCGGCCGAAATACCCCCGAACCGTAGTTTTGAAGAAGGTTCACGGTGAAGCATTTTTAAGCTCACCAGCGAAGTATCTACTTCGGGCGAAGGGCCTCGTCGAAGCAGTTTTGACACATCTCTCCAGCGAAGCAGCGAGAAGTGAAGAGCCCATCTTGCAAAGGAAATCTACTTCGGTGCTCGCCACCCCCGAAGCTGTTTTGCGAAGCTCCTCCATGCGAAGTGCAAATCAAGGAGGATCTACTTTGGCTCGAATCCATTGTGAAGCGAAGTGCGAATGAAAATTTAGCGAAGCGCTTCAAAAGGCACGTGCTCCAAGCCGAGTATTTTCCCGAGGCGATCAAGTGCCTCATAAATGCATTTTTTTGTGCCCGATAAGCCCGTTGTTCATTTTTAGCAATTGGAAATGAAGTATCAGTCCATGATGAAGAGCCCGACGAGCATGGCGGCCACTCGAGTATTGCGCCCAGAAGCCAAGGACGCTCAGACGGCTCATTAATGCATGTTTCCATGGTTGACCCGGTCACAGTTTCCAGTTTTGGTAACAGATTTGAGAGCTCAGCCACGAGGGCCGCGAGGAGCCGACTTCTCAGGTTTCGAGGGTGTACCCCTCCATTTTGTGCAATTATGGCTCAGAGGGTCGGGTCCTCTATAAAAACCCAGGCATTGTAATGTAAAAATGGGGGGAACTTTCTGCTAGAAAGTTGTTGTAACTTGTATTCCTACGATTAATACTAAAGAGCTTTGGACTCTATTTCTCTCTTGTATGTTGCCTTCTGCGTTTATTTCTTTCATCTTTCTTCATTTGCATACTGTAATTCTGAACTCTGGATTTAGGTGTGTGATTGGGGACTGAACCCTAAAATTTTCCCGAAGGATACATAGGAGAGGAAGACGCCGTGTTGGCCTTCTTTTATGCTGCCTATGAATAGTGTTTCTGCTATATTCACTTTTCTTAATCGTCGTTACTCTGAACCCTGAATTTCGGCGAAAGGGAAAGGAGAATCCTGGAACTCGTCCAGAGGATACATAGGAGGGCTAATACTGTGTTCATTTCATTTATTCTTGGTTTTCTTTGCTGTTGTTCCAAGTTATTGGCTAGTAATCATGCTTCTGGTTCTTTCCCACCACTAAACTACTAAAATTTCTTCCTTTACTCTTTTATTTCTTTTCTGCACCCTTACTCTGTTTATCTCTTTCCTGCACCCTTATCTTAAACATCGAAGTAGTGTAGTATAGGAGCCGGCCTTCTCCAGAGATTGGCATGAGGAGCATCTCTTCTCTTCGGCCTTTCAATGTTGGTCCAGGTCTAGGGCGCATTCATTTACCCAAATCCTTTCCTAGGCAGATTTGATGACCAACAGTTTCTGGCACGCCCGATGGGACCCGGTCAGTCTCACCTTGTGAGTAGTAGTGAGAACCGATGCTCTCATTACCAAAAGACTCTTAGCATCTGGCGACTCTGTTTTACCCAAGAATCTTTAAGTCGTAAAGACCGGTACCAAAGTCTGTGTCTTCATGCAAACAAGATGGAGAGTTAGGAATAGAGGAGAGGAAACTGAGTTCTTTGAGCTTGATATTGATGCCTTTGGGGAACGATCTAGGTTAGTCACCCCCGAGTCTCTGTTACATGGAACATCCTCGCAAGAGGCCACTGTTGACGAACAAGGCCTAACTTCTGATAGCACAACGGCTAGCTTTCCTCCTAATCCTCCCAACTCACCGAAGCATCCTAGTGCCTCCATTCCTATTGGTCATCCTGTTAGCAATCAAGGAGGAGCTTCGAGAATTCCTGTTTCTCAAAATCCAATAGTAAATATGGCACAACAACAACAACAATAACAACAATAAATGCAGCAATAGCAGCAGCAACCACCGCCCAGATTATTCCCAGCATGGAATTCTTCGGGACCGCTAAATCTAGCGGGACAAGGGCAAGTGCCGCCTGTTGCTATAAAGAAGATCCCAACGTTCGATGGAACTGGGAAGACTACTCTGGAGCACATCCAGGACATAGTTTCTCTGGCGGCGATCCATGACATCACAGAAGAGCGGGTTATGGTAAAGCTTCTGGTTCTATCTCTTAGAGGAAAACTCCTCTACTGGTATAGATCTTTACCACCCGATACTATTACGGGATGGGACCAGTTAGCTAGATAGTTGATGCGAAGCTTCAATGAGTCCATCGATCCGACCTCTCTCCTGCATCAGTTCACAATGATCCAGAGACATCCACAAGAAGAGATCATAGACTTCAATGTTAGGTTCGCTCGAACCTGGCAAAGAATACCAGTTGGACTTCGGCCATCTGATGAAGCTACAACATACTATTTCCTTCGGGCTTTCAACCCCGATATCAGCATGATGGTAAGGTATTCGAACATCAATACCTTCCCAGAGTTATATGAGTTAGCCCAAAAAGTGGAGATGGATCTAATAGCTATGGGTAAGCTTCCCCAAAGGATGCCGATGCCCATACTTCTCGATTTCTATCAATCCCAGTATGCAAGCGTAGCCGCTTCGTAGATCTCTACAACCCCTGCACTCCCAATCTCATCTTGGAACCCGAATCCCATTGTATCTCAAATCACTGCTCCACAAATTCATTTTCCCACTTTTTTGACTCCGCAGCCCATGGTCACTTCGGCATTCCCTATACTGCCAACACCACTTCAACACCCTGCCCTACCTCCAATACCAACAATGGCTCCATTGCCACCGATTCCCAAAGTCGATGACATGCAAGCCAAAATACTGCAAGAAGTTCAGTCCCTGAACTCCATAGTGTAGACCCTATCTAATGACATGACCATTATGAAGAAGAAACAAGCACAACAAGAGTTTCTACCGAGAAGATCTTATCCTACACCTGCGCTTACTAAAGATCAAGCGGCCCAGCAAGGAAGAGCTTCGACAAGAAATGCTGCAATAGATGAAGCCCCAAGCACTTCCGATTATATACATTGGTGCTCCACGTGTAATGATCCTCACGAAGAGAATACCTGCATGCTGCACCAACACTATGTACAAACACTGGCGAGCAGTAGTCATGGCGGTCAAGTCAACGTCATCAGGAAATTGAATCAGAACTTGGTAATTGGTGAAGAAGAGCCAGTTGCAGTCCTTACCAGAGGAGGAAAGAGGTCGATAGAGGTGGATGCTACTCAAATGGCTCCCTTAAAGGTGCATGCTCATCATGAGAAGGGACAACAACCTCCTCCAGCCCCGAGCGAAGCTCCTCAGCCTGCACCAGTCAAAGAGAAGGCCCAACAGGCCCCTGCAAATCCACCTCAGGTGGAAACCAAAGAACAAGCTAGAGAGAAGCTCAAGCTTCCTTCGCTGACCAAGCGATAAAGGGTCGAAGCTACGAAATAGTATCACACCAGATATGAGCCAAGAAAGGAACCCGAGGTGCCTAATTCCCTGGCGTACAACATTGTAGATGAGTTGAAGAGGATTCCAGCCAAAATCAGTCTGTATGATGCACTGCAACTACCCGGACAAGTGGACTTATTGCAAGAATCATTGAAGATAACCAAAGCAAGAAAGGCAGCACCGCTTGCCCTAGTGCAGACCCTATCCACATCCATTACAGGGAAGAATAGGCCACCACCGTTCTACCTGTCTCTATAGATGGAAGGGTATATTGTTCACAACTGTATGATTGATTTCGGGGCCATGACAACAGTCATGCCCAAAGTAGTGTGCGAAGAGATAGGGATGGAATATATGCGAAGCAGTCATGGCGTACTCCAGTTGGATGGTACCCCTGTGAAGACTGTAGGAGTGATCAAGGACATTCCTATTCGACTACACAAGATGCCTCAAATCATAGTTATACAAGAGGTAGTGGTCGTTGACCTTGAGCCCTACTTCAGCATGTGCTTGTCGAGAGAATTCACGACGAAGTTGGGCGGATATCTATCTATGGATTACTCTCATCTGGAGATTCCATTCAAAGGGAAGAAGGTGAAGATCTACAACGAGAAGCCTTCCACCTTCCTCGTAGAGAAGATGTCCGAAGGAGAAAGCAGCGATCCTGTGCATGCGATAGTGGAAGGAATAGAGCAGGTGGATCTGGTCGAGGAGTCCCTCGCACAGTTAAGTTGTGAAGATGAGTTTTCATTGGCAGACTTTAATGCCATGATAGAAATCGAGATGGGATGTTATGCCATCGCCAAGCCTGAGAAACACATCAAGTCAGAAGATAAGGTCTTCATCGAAGGACTATGGAAATTATTCTTCGATGGTGCCCGATGCAAAAATGGCATCGGGGCGAGGATTCTTCTAGTATCACCTTCTGGAGAGCAGAAGGAATATTGTTACCGGTTGGTGTGGAGTTGCACCAACAATGCAGCAGAATATGAAGCATTATGCCTAGGACTCAAAAAAGCAAAAAATTTAGGCATAAAGCATCTCCAAATCTTTGGAGATTCTGAATTGGTATGCAATCAAGTCACAAACAAGTGCACTTCAAAGAAGCACTATCTCAAGTCATACCGAAATAGGGTATGGGACTTGCTCGACCAGTTCGAATCTCTCAATCTATAGTCTATTCCAAGAGAAAAGAACCGACATGTCGATGTTCTAGCATCCATCGCAGCCAAGTATTCTCCAATAGAAGACATGGTGCATAAGCCTAAGGCTGTGAGGATGATTTACAGGCCCTCTGTCCCAGATAGAGATCTACATTGGCAAGTTTTTGATAGTGATGAGCAGATTGTGAATTTCATGATTCAAGAAGTAGCCACAGTTGAGAGCAGAAGCCCTGATGAAGAAGAATATGAAGGGCTAGTTCAATTGAAGAATAACCATGTTCCCAAGGGATTAATTACTCTTGAAAGCCTCTTTGATCAAAATGATCGAGCAGTTTCTCACAGGATCAAAGTTAATGCAAAGCAGTATCAAGATTTAGAGCTTGAGCCTGGAAAGACAATAAAAGTTGGAACAGATTGCACTTCGAAAGAGCTAGAGCAGATCCGATCTCTATGTAGAAAGTATCCCGACACAGTGGCTTGGTCTTATCAAGATCTAAAGGGATATGATCGGCAACTGATCCAGCATACAATTGAGTTGCAGGAAGGGATCAAACCTTTTCGACAGAAGCAAAGGCCTGTCAATCCAAAGATCGAAGTCTTGATGAAGGCCGAACTCCTGAAAATGCTCGAGGCAAAGATAATTTATCCCATAAAACATTCTTCTTGGGTAGCGAATCTAGTCCCAGTCAGGAAGAAGAATGGAGATATACGATTATGCGTGGACTTTCGCAACCTGAACCAGGCTTCTCTTAAAGATCACTACCCTCTCCCATAGATCGATCAGATCTTGCATTCGGTGGCTGGAGCTCAACGCTTCTCCCTACTCGATGGTTTCTCCGGATACAATCAAATATGGGTTAGGGATGAAGACCAGCATAAAACCGCATTCACTACCAAGTGGGGAACATTTGCTTACCAACGAATGCCATTCGGCCTTTCGAATGCGGGAGCCACTTTTTAGAGGGCAATGGATTTAGCTTTTGGTGAGCTCTTGAATAAGGTTATCGTTATCTATCTAGATGACATGACCGTCTTCTCCCGAAGAAGGGAGGATCACCCTTTACACTTACAACAGATTTTTGAAAAATGTCAAGAATTTGGCATTTCAATCAATCCGAAGAAGTCCATATTCACAGTCAGCGAAGGGAAGTTGCTGGGACATGCGATATCAGAGAAGGGTCTCATTGTAGATCCTGATAGAGTTGAGGCTCTAATGAAGCTCCCACTCCCAGTAGACAAGAAAGGACTTCAATACTTCTTCGGCCAGATTAACTTCGTGAGGAAGTTTGTCCCAGATTTTGCCCAGGTCATCAAGCCGATGTCCGAACTTTTGAAGAAGGGTGCAGAATTCATCTGGACGAAGGAGAGAAAAGAAGCATTCGAAGAAATAAAAGCCCGAATTGCTCAAGCACCGGTCCTGACCAACCCTGACTACAATCGGGACTTCATCCTATATGCTATAGGAGAACTTGAGAGCTATGTTGCGGTCCTGACACAAAAGGGGGAAGATGGCGAAGAGCGCCCCATCACGTTTCTAAGCCAAGTGATAAACCCTCATGAAGAAAAATATAATTTCATAGAAATGCAGGTGCATGCAGTAATGAAGTCTCTTAGGAAGTTCAAGCAATTCATCTCCCAAAGTCGGGTTACAGTCTTCGTCATCCACCCCGATGTGCACAATTTCATCATCCAAGGAGAATTGGGTAGTAAAAGAGCCGGTTGGGTCAGTAAGATACAAGAGTTCGACATCGAGATCAAACCCACAAAATTGGTTCATGGTCACGCATTATGTCAAGAACTGGCGAAGAGCGTAACGATCGAAGCTACAGAATCTCAGTGGGATGACTCACCAGTAGAAGAATGCTTCACAAACCAGGAAGAGGACGAGAAAGATTGGGTCAGTGAAATAGTCGAATACTTCAACATCGGCAGATGTCCTTCACATCTAAATGCTTCATAGTGAAGGCATTTCAGGATGCGGTCCACCCGATATACTTTGCGCCCCGAAGGCCTATTTTTTAGAAACATTGATGGCATCCTTCTCAGGTGCATAAAATATGATGATAAAAGGAGAGTCCTGGGAGAATTCCATTCAGGATTATCTGGAGGCCACTTCGTAGGGAGAACAACGACGTTGAAGATCATCAAGGCGGGTTATTATTGGCCCACACTCTTCGTTGATGCCTTCACAGTTTGTCGCAAATGCGAGCAGTGTCAAAAGTTCATCGACCGAAGCAAAAATGCTTCGATGCCTCTCCGACCGATACAAGTAGAAACTCCCTTTCAACAATGGGGGTTGGATTTCATAGGGGTCATATCGCCGAACTCCTCCGTTGGGCATAAGTTCATCTTGACCGTGACTGATTACTTCACCAGATGGGCCGAAGCAGTTCCCACGAAGAATGCTGATCAGGAGACTGTCATAACCTTCCTTGAAGGGTTGATCACACGGTTCGGCATTCCCGAAGCAATCATCATGGACAATGGTCCTGGCTTTGTAGGCACCAAAATCAATGAATTCCTCTACCGATATGGGATATATCATAAAGTATCCTCCAATTACTATCCACAGGGCAACGGCTTGGCGGAATCAACCAACAAGACTCTGTTGAGGGTGCTAAGAAAGCTCATAGAGACGAACAAAAGGACTTGGCATCTCCTTCTAGATCGTGCCTTGTGGGCCGATCGAATTTTTATCAAGAAGTCAATCAAGACTTCACCTTATGCCCTAGTCTACGGCAAGGAGGCCATCTTACCTACCCATATAGAGATCCCTGCATTGCAGTTGTTAGAAGAAGGAGTCAACCCTTTGGAAAATAGACTGGCTCAGCTGCTACAGCTGGAGGAAGATCACGAGAAGGCTTACCAGAGCTTCGCTAAACATGCTCAGGTCACCCGAGATTGGTTCAGGAAGAAATCATCCGATCGCACATTCAAAGTGGGAGATCTAGTATGGAAGTGGGACTCTTGGAAGGCCAAGCCTGGAAATCATGACAAGCTGGATGCTTTCTGGGATGGACCATTCGAAATCATGAAGGTGAACTCGGCCAACTCTTTCATCCTCAAAGATGCAGATGGCCAGGTATTACCTATTTCTATTAATGGTCTTCATTTGAAGACTTTTCATCGCTGAGGTGAAACTCTAAAAAAAAAAATGTGTATGTACTTTTGTATATAATTTTTCATTTGTGTATATACATCCTGTTTCGAGATTGCAAAAGCTAAGTGTTACACTCCAGAATCTCCTTCGGGAACTTTTGATGCGAAGTAGCGGTTGCAAGGAGGTTCGCAGTGAAGCACTTTGCCTCAAAAGGTCCTCAAAACGAAAAAAGGAAAAGTAGGAATGAAAAGAGCTTCGCACCTGAAGCATTTCAAGCAGCTACTTCGGGAAAAAATTTTGCGAAGTATTTTCCAAGAAGACGAGCTTCGGTGAGAGAGAACTACTTGGGCCGAAGCATTGAAAAATAGCCCACACCAAAGGTTCACCGTGAAGCATTTTCAATGACGATTTCAACTTCGCCGAAGTGGAAGCATTTAAAATGTGTCTCGAAGAACGTGCAGACAACAACCATGAAAAGAGTTCGAAGCGGATGAATTTAAGGCAAAGGTGATGGAGCACATCCCGAGGCGATTCGGTTAAGAGAAAAGCTCACGCCTAGGTACGAGGTGGCAGCGGGTTGCATCTCCAATGCAAGGCATAATCATCAAAACATGTGGCCCCATGTACTACGCCGTTGCAGAGCCAATCAAAGAGCACGACAATCTCCTCCGTTCGAAGCGTAAGTTTAATTATGGTAGGTGCCATAAATTTAGGTAGTTGCCTTTTAAGGCTATAAAACACGAGGCCCTAGCAGGGAGAAGGTTATTCATCCATCAGTTCATGCAAGACTAAGAGCCTTTGCTATTATTCTGCAAGTCTTATGCCCTTTGCATCGAAATTCTTGGTGCCAAAGTCCTCCGTATCAAGGAATCATCCGTCGCTCATTTTCAAAATGGGGAAGAAAAACTCCAAGGAGAAAGGAAAGGAACCGAAAGTAGCAGGCCCCAAAAAAATAAAGAAGGGCAAGGAAGAGAAAAAGCATACACCAAAGAAGATCAATCTCACCCCTCGCCCTGAAAAGCAGTCGATAGAAGAAGGAGATGACTCAGAAGAGGAACAACTTGTAGAACCACCAATTGATGGGTGGGAGAAAATTAGAGACATAGAGCTCTCTAAGGGTGTGTCCGACCTCCGACGCACTATTGAGTTTATGACGAGCAGACTCACCCCAGAAAATAAGAGAGCTGCTGCATATTACTCTCAAATTTACTGGTATTTGACCCCGCCTGCTCACCACTGTCCTGAATTAATCTATGCTATCACGCAAAATTACCAGCCTGCATCCAGGCAAGTGTTGGATGCTTCAGGTCATAAATTGTTTTCCATTTTGAAGGAAGATGTGCAAGCAACATTTGCACCACAACAAGGTCCACCCAAGGGTTATTCCATTCGCAACGTCATTCTGAGCGAACAGATGGAGAGGTTCACCTCCAACAACTTCATATTGAAATTTTTGCATGAGAACCTCAAAAGCGGGCTCCCTTCAAGCAAGCTGCCCTAGATGCCCTTACCCTTGGCGGCCTTCAAGAACATCGATATTTTCTCCATCATTGCATGGGTGGCGGGCCTATCGACAGATGCTTCGGTGCAACCCTGGCAGGTGTCTTTGGCCGAATGTATTTTGAGAGGGGAATTCTATGCCCTTGATGCTTCAAGACCAAACACCAACCCAGTTTTCTTCGATTGGGCGAGAATGGGTGGCCTGAACCCTTGCATACGTGGCTCACCAGTATGAAGAATTCGGCAACGGGCCAGTACTTCGCACCCTGTTCTTTCCTTGTCTGGTTGTTTTTCTACCAAGTACATAAGCGATTCCCCCATATCGCCATTTCTCCAAGCGGTGAGGATGGAAATCCTCTGCCGGTGTACCAGTGGACTCCCCTCCTATTGAGGACAGAGTCTTATTATTCTTTTAATCAATAGTTTTTGGGACCCGCCATGCATTTGTTGAGGGGTTCTTGCCCTCGGGTGCCCCTCAGTTTGAGAGATAGAGTGGTGCAGGAGAAGAGGGGAGACGTGTTTCAACTGACGTAGGGGCTCGTAATTCGTATGTTCGGCTTCATTGGGAAGCCCTTCCTGCTACCAGTCTACCCCTCCGAGTATCAGTTCGCATTGGAGGTCGCTCGGTAGAGCGACGCTACAAACTCCGTGTACGGCCATGGTCGAAAATGGGCACATACCTGTGACTTCCCCTTCAGGATGGGGGTAATTGAAGTATTTGCCTTGAAATAGAATGTTTTCCTAGAGGAAAAGCTTGCCAATTTTGGCCTACTCTAGATTCCTCAACAATGGCTCTATGATCCCTTGGGAGTGATGAGGGATCACTTAAAATTCAAGAATTTTCATATCTGCCCCCACCCTGAAATTGTGGAGCAAAGAAATAATCCCAATGGGAAGGATCTGGAGTGGCATTTGGAGAGGATGAGAACATTGCCTCCCTGGCATGAATTTTACCCCATGGAGGTCGAGTTTGACCTTGACCAACACCCCCTCCCAACTCCAAGCTCCACGTTTTGGAGAAAGGCAAAGGATGATTTAAAGGAAGAATTGAAGAATTGGAGCGAGGAAAAATTAAGGGAGTGGTGGATAATGAGAGTCCATCACCAAAAGATGAATTCTTATGGACTCTTGGTAGCAAATAAGGACTTCGCAATTGTTTATGAAGCCAATGTTGGGACTTGGAAGTCCATATCCTTTGTCGACTTTGTTCCTCCAGCTACCCCAAGATCGGGCGAAAGCCCAAAAGGAGCTGGAGATGCCTCAAAACAAGAAGAAGAGGAAGAAGCCGAAGCTACACCAGAGGCACTACCACAGGGACCATCGAAAATCCATGACACAAGTGTCGAAGAGTCGGAGCAACCATTGGAGAGGAAGAAAAGAAAGAGGCAAGAGCAAATTCAAGTGCCTCCGAGCCACCCAAAGCGACCCCACACAAAGCTCCCAAGTGCTCCTGCCGGACAACCTGCATCAGGCCCGATCGAAGCAAATGTTGAAGATGCGGGGCCACCAAGTGCCGAGACAGTCCCAGACATAGACATCATTGATGTGGAGGAACTCCTCCAACAAGAGGGAGACCCCAAAGTAGAAGTCATGGAAGTCGGGAGTGCCAAAGCCCAAAAAGAGCAGGAGCCTATCACATAAGAAGTCACCACGACCGCTCTACCAGAAGGGCACGTAGGTACGCACTCTCCACCCTTTGCCTTGGTCTCTCACATGTCCACCGTGGTCTCGACCGAGTCTCCCCATCAGTCTCTCCCTCCCTCACAAATTCAATCACCTCTTCGCACGTTGCCCCTTACCACCGATCCCGTTAGCCCCACTCCACTCGAGTCATCAGGCCGGGACAAGTCTGTTGCTACCACTTCGCCTTCCCATGCCACCAATCCTTTGGACCTTAGCCAGGGTGAAGGCAGTGCCCCAACGTCGAACCCCGTTCTTCATTCCCCTACCTCACATGGCATTGTTGCACTCGCTGGGACTCCTAGTACACCTGTCGCCGAACCTTCTGGTGAGGCATCCCCCATTCATTCTTTGTATTTGTTTACCCCTTCGGCTGGAGATCCAGCCTTATTTGAATCTGAATTGTCCATGATGAAGGAACGCCCTCTAGCTGAGAAGCTACTCCTAGCTCGGCAAAATACAAAAAAAATGTTGAAGGAGGCGAGGAAGAAGAGAGGGCGCTCTCTGGCCCAGGTTGAAAAATGCGTTGTCTTCGATTTGAAGGCTGAGAAGTTGCATAAAGTAAAAAAGATCCCCAAGGTCCAAAAGCCCCTGGATGAAATGACTCCAGCGGACTATGACTACCAAGACAAATCCAAGGACCTGGAGCATTTGAATGTTGATAATGAATCTGAATCCATGCACGTCAGGATCGAAACTTTTCGTGCGCATGCAAACATCGCTAATCAACGCAGATTTGAAGCAGAAAATGCCAACATCAAGTTGGAAGAAGAGCTAGCTAGAATCCGCTCCAAGCTGGAGGATTCAGAGGAGCAATGTAAGCTGATGAAAAAGGAAACACACGCCCTAAAACAGAAAATACTACAACTGCAGTGTACAACTCAGAACCAAGCACAGAGACAGGCCGAGAATGATCTGAAGGCCAAGGAAGTTGAAAGCAAGATCTTGCAGTTGCAGCAGCAGTTGCACGAAAAAGAAAGCTTGGAGCTGTTTGACAGAGGCAGGATCAAAGAAATCCGCTCACACTTGCTTAAAAATTTTAGATCCCGGGCCTCCAGTGCCCTATCAATTTTGACCTATATCACTGAAGCACAGCGTGCCACTGGCGAAGGAGGGCCAATCATAGATGAGGTCACTCAGAAAGCTAGAGGCCGACTCAAATTAGCCTTTGATGTCCAAAGCACGAAATATCAGGACTTGCAGGTCGCTGCAATGAGTCGGACGGCTAGGGATTGGTCCACGGCCCAAGCCACAGTTCGTGCCTTCTTTTCCAAGGTGAGGAAGGCACAAAAGGCGAAGGACCTCCTGGACATGTTTGAGAATGAGCAACGCACATCGCTAGGCTATTTCTAGGATCTCTCTTCCTTAGGTTTCTCGAGCTTCACGGATGATGATGGGAACCTTCTGACCAAGGAAGAGCTTAAGCCGGCATGGCTTCATTTTGAAGGTGACGTCTCGGAGATAGACGAATGGGCGGAGCCGATAACGGAAAGGCAGATCACAGATTTCATTCTGAGACACTGCAAGATTGCAGCCTGCCTGAATGATCTGTACACCAGAGCCAAACATGCTGATATCGGGCAGATTGATCGGTTCCACGTTTTGGTGAAAGCATTGCAAGATCAAGAGTCTTTCTCAAAGGGTGCCTGGGCCCATGTCCGTCGAACTATGAAAAGGATCCGCGATCGCCTTGCCCCATCGCCGCCGCAAGAAGCCACGCCAAAGAAGAAGAAGAAGAAGAAGAAGAAGAAGAAGAACAAGTCGTGGAAGCACCCCAAGAAGATAGAAAAGGGAGAAGGGTCTGGAGGTAACTCTGGCCCAACGGATCAAGGCTAAGGGTTCTCCCACCGAGACGAGCTCGTTGCCCCGCGAGCCGCCAAGAATGTTGACAATTTTGTCACATTGCACAATGGGGTAGAAAAATTGAATTTTTGTAAAGTATTTCTTTTAATTTCATGAATTTGTTCCCTTGCTTTTTTTAGAAACAACATTTTCAAGCATTGCAGCAATTTTGGCTTTCCCTGCCACCCCCTTGTACATAAAATGAAGAAGAAAGAGCTTCACTGCCAAACAAGCTAAGGAAGACAGCTTCGCCGAAAGAAATCGTTAAGGATAAAAACTACTTCGGGCCCGAAGTCCCTCAAACAACTACTTCGGGCAAAAACCTTGCGAAGCAGCGTTGCCGAAGAAGAAATTCTAGCAAGGCATAAAAAAGAGCTTCGCACCCGAAGTATTTCCAGCAGCTACTTCGGGCAAAAGTTTTGCGAAGCGGAATTCAAGCGGCATTTCACAAGAACAGCTTCGCCGAAGGAAAATCACGGTCCAAATTGGCTAAGGCAAGAAAGAACTACTTCGGGCCCGAAGTCCCTCAAACAGTTACTTCGGGCAAAAATTTTGCGAAGCGGTGTTGCCGAAGCAAAATGCAAAGGAAGAAGAATGAAAAATACTTCGGGCCCGAAGCACTTCAAAAGACTACTTCGGGCAAGAAACTTGCGAAGCGGGATTTGAAGGAGCGCAACATTGAAAATACTTCGCCGAAAAGCCGTCGAAGCACCCACTTCGGGCCCCCACGCCAGCGAACCATTTCTACTTCACCGAAAGTCATTGCGAAGCATCTGCTTCGGCCATCTTTCATGCGAAGTACTTTCACCCGAAGCAGTAGCGGCCATAAAGAATGCAACATCTTTCGAAGGCAGGAATGCGCTTCGGCCGAAATACCCCCGAACCACAGTTTTGAAGAAGGTTCACGGCGAAGCATTTTTAAGCTCACCAGCGAAGTATCTACTTCGGGCGAAGGGCCTCGTCGAAGCAGTTTTGACACATCTCTCCAGCGAAGCAGCGAGAAGTGAAGAGCCCATCTTGCAAAGGAAATCTACTTCGGCGCTCGCCACCCCCGAAGCTGTTTTGCGAAGCTCCTCCATGCGAAGTGCAAATCAAGGAGGATCTGCTTCGGCTCGAATCCATTGCGAAGCGAAGTGCGAATGAAAATTTAGCGAAGCACTTCAAAAGGCACGTGCTCCAAGCCGGGTATTTTCTCGAGGCGATCAAGTGCCTCATAAATGCATTTTTTTCATGCCCGGTAAGCCCGCTGTTCATTTTTAGCAATTGGAAATGAAGTATCAGTCCATGATGAAGAGCCCGACGAGCATGGCGGCCACTCGAGTATTGCGCCCAGAAGCCAAGGACGCTCAGACGGCTCATTAATGCATGTTTCCATGGTTGACCTGGTCACAGTTGCCAGTTTTGGTAACAGATTTGAGAGCTCAGTCACGAGAGCCGTGAGGAGCCGACTTCTCAGGTTTCGAGGGTGTACCCCTCCATTTTGTGCAATTATGGCTCAGAGGGTCGGGTCCTCTATAAAAACCCAGGCATTGTAATGTAAAAAGGGGGGGAACTTTCTGCTAGAAAGCTGTTGTAACTTGTATTCCTGCGATTAATACTAAAGAGCTTTGGACTCCATTTCTCTCTTGTATGCTGCCTTCTGCGTTTATTTCTTTCATCTTTCTTCATTTGCATACTGTAATTCTGAACTCTGGATTTAGGTGTGTGATTGGGGACTGAACCCTAAAATTTTCTCGAAGGATACATAGGAGAGGAAGACGCCGTGTTGGCCTTCTTTTATGCTGCCTATGAATAGTGTTTCTGCTATATTCACTTTTCTTAATCGTCGTTACTCTGAACCCTAAATTTCGGTGAAAGGGAAAGGAGAATCCTGGAACTCATCCAGAGGATACATAGGAGGGCTAATATTGTGTTCATTTCATTTATTCTTGGTTTTCTTTGTTGTTGTTCCAAGTTATTGGCTAGTAATCGTGCTTCTGGTTCTTTCCCACCACTAAACTACTAAAATTTCTTCCCTTACTCTTTTATTTCTTTTCTGCACCCTTACTCTGTTTATCTCTTTCCTGCACCCTTATCTTAAACATCGAAGTAGTGTAGTATAGGAGCTGGCCTTCTCCGAAGATTGGCACGAGGAGCATCTCTTCTCTTCGGCCTTTCAATGTTGGTCCAGGTCTAGGGCGCATTCATTTACCCAAATCCTTTCCTGGGCAGATTTGATGACCAATAGAAACCGAAACACATGCATGCACAAGGGAAGGAGAAAATGAATAGTCATGGAAGGAGAAAACGAACAGTCATGGAAGGAGAAACAAAAAAAATTTAGAGAATTTTTTATCAGTTTTGGACAGTTTTATGTGATAGCGGTAAATTGATAAATATTGAAGTCTGATTATGGATTCATTTTTAGCTCATCAAGATGAGCAAATTTGCTTTTTGAACCATGCCAATCTGAGGTCCAGAAGTATGAGTTTGAGTAAGGTGCACTGTAGTTGGTTGTGAAGTGTTTGATGAAATGTCTTCTCCAGATTTGAACAGTTGAAAGTAAGATGTGACCAACAGTGACTGTAGAAAATATGGACTAGGTTGAAAATATAAAAAGGGAGTTAAAATTGACAAGTGGCATAGGAGAATATTGTGTCATAAATGAGTTATATAAAAAGGGAGTTACAATTGACAAGTGGCATAGGAGAATATTGTGTCATAAAGGAGTTATATAAAAAGGGAGTTACAATTGACAAGTGGCATAGGAGAATATTGTGTCATAAAGGAGTTACATAAAGAAGGAGTTACAATTGACAAGTGGCATATGAGAATATGAAAGGAGTTACAATTGATAGGTGGCATGTGAGAATATGGAAGTTACAAAAGGAGTTACAAAGAGAAAAGGTAGTTATAAAAGGAGTGTTTCTTGGAGAATTTCAGTTGGGGGATTTTATTTTGTGTGGGCGATAAGTGTGTGTGTTTTGTGAATTTTGATAGATGTTGGGTAAGCAATAGACCAGTCAGGGTCTTATAAAAGTGAAGGCATTTTTATGTCTATCTTCTAGTTTCAAAATGGAAGTCCAAGTTGGTGCTTTGAATCAGGGGTTGGTGCTCCTTCTATTTGGTGCTGGTAAATCAGGGTTTGGTGCTCCTTCTAGTTGGTGCTGGTAAATCAGGGGTTGATGCTACTTCCAGTGGATGCTGGTAAATTGATTGTAAATTTGTTGCTTTGCAAAGTCTAGATTTGGATGGGAGTCCAAACAGTCATTTTGAGGAGTAGCTAAATCGGTGAACCTCGGTACATCTTATGTTATGTGATGTTATCTTGTTATATTTGCTTTATTTGGTTTTAAGTTTTCATTGTTTTGGCTTTAAGAGTTGAATATTTAAGTAACAAGAGATACACTGATTCACCCCCCCTCTCAGTGTTATTGTGATACTAACAATTGGCATTAGAGCTAGTTTCCCTTATCAGGCTAAATTAGCTAGGGTTGATCTTGGATTAGTACGCAATACGTAAGAAGAATAGATCCTCCTCCAATAAGGCATCTCAGTTAGTTTTAGTTCCTGTGGAAGAGAAAATTGAACTAGAAAAGATAGGAGTGAATTTTGAAGTATGTGATGAAAACCTTGAGGTTGAAGTAGATCTAGAAGGTGATTTGATCGCTGCACTTGAAGAGTTGAATATAGAAAGGAAAAAGAACAAAAGAATGTCCAAGAAGTTGGAATAATATGGGGATAATATTGAAGATCTCTTCTTACAAATTCATAAAGCCAAGAAAATAGAAGAATCCTTGAAGTCATACCTGGATGATAAAGTCGATGTATGTAGCAAACGTGAAGAGGAATCTAACAAAGTTATTAGTGATCTAAAGCTGCAAGTAGAAGAGTCCAAAAGGATTGAAGAAACTCTCAGGTCATAGATCAATGAGAAAGAGATTTTTTGCTGCAAACAAGAAGAAGAGATTGTTTTTTGAAGAAACAACTAGAAGAGGCCAATACAAATCTCAAATTTGAGAAGAGCACAGAGTTGCTAGATGAAATGATAAGGCAACAAAGAAGCTCCATGGCTAAGCTTGGTCTTGGATATGAAGTTGAACAACCTTCATCTTCCAAATATATAGAGAAGAAGTTCACTATTGAAGGATCGAAGCAAGAAAATTTTGAAGCTGAATCTTCAAAAGGAAGAAAATATCAAAGGAGATCTACAACAAAGCAACCACAACAAAAGAGGTTCTATCACTCTCACTCTATTCATAATAATGCTTTTAATGGCTATTGTTTTAGATGCAACCATTATGGTCACAAGGAAATTTATTATGGATTGACTAATAGATCAAAGAGTTATGATGGTAGACATACATCTGCTTTTCTGATTGAACACCATATGCAATGTTTTAAATGTAATGGTCATGGGCACATAGCAAGATTTTGTCCAAGCACTTTTGTATCTAATCTAAGGCAAGACAGTAGATTTCATCAGACACAAATAATGCAACACAGACAGGGAATAAATCATGTGTATAAAAGAAAGGAAAATAATCATCCATCAAGGATGCACAAGAGACAACCACCCAAGAGAAATGTTCAAGTTCACGAAAAGGTTCAAAATAGGGATGTAGTTGAAAAACTCAAGCCCAAGTTCAAGAAAGTTTGGAGAAAGAAAGAAGAGAGGAAATCATGTCTCCTTGGACTGAAGGAGACTACTCCTCTATTGCATTAAGCAACTCCAGGTAGCACATCCTCAGGGGGAGCAATCTTAAAGTTTTATTTTAATGCTCCTATGTATTTGTTTGGTTATCTCAGGATGAAAGGCAAGTAGTTAGGGGGAGTTGTCATATAGTTGTCAAAGTATGTTTCAGTTAATGTAGTTGTTTGTGGAGGTACCGTGAAGGGTGGTGATTAAATTGAGAGTTGTCACCATTGGTAGTATTGCTATATTTCAGTGTTGTACTTTTGATGGTTCTTACTGCCATTGTTCAAAGTTATGGATTATAACAGTTTTGATACAAAAGGTTTAGAAAAATTAGGCATTGTTAACATTGGGTGGTTGTCATAGCTAGATTTAATTCCTTGAAATTGGTTTTGACAACATAAAAAAATTATTTTGCAACATGGTTTTCAAGGGAGTCAGTATCTTTCCATAATTTTGCTTAAATTTGTGGTAATATCTAGTGAATCCCAAAATTTCTTGAAGTCACTTTAGGGTTTGAGGATTTGGCCATTCTTGAACAATCTAAATCTTTTTAGGATATAATTTAACTCTTTCTTTGGTGACATGTGACCCAAATATTCTACTTCTTGCAACCCAAAATAACACTTTGACCTCTTAGCATAAAGTTGATTCTCAAACAAAAGTTGTAGACTCTGATCCAAATGCTAGAGATTCTTCTTCCAAGAATGTCTGTAAACAAAAATATCATCAAAGAAGACTAGAATAAATTTATGAAATTTTGTAATCTTACTATAGTGATAAGGGTTTTGGCCTCCCTTTAAGAGGTCTAAGGTTCAAACCCCACTAAGTACGAGGGGATTGGGACCCCTCATAAAAACCCATGCTTTACCCTAACATTTTTAGAAAATGCAAAATTTGATTTGTAAGAGGATAAGTTATTTTTTAGGCATGGATTGATTTATTTGTTATTCTTGGATTATTAGAGTTGTAAAAAGGAGGGGTCCCTTTCAAAACCCTATTATTTACCAAAGCAAAAAAAAATTATGAAGGGCCAAAAAATGAAACTCATCAAACTCTGAAAAGTGGAAGGTGCATTGGTCAAACTAAATGATATAACACTGAATAAGAATAGGGAATAATGCTAGGGTGAATAACCCTTGTAGAATGAAGTTCCTACACCAATTTCTCAAATTTTTTTTTTTTTGGACATATGGATACTTGTAAGCGAAAATATTTGGAGGAAGACTACCTGGAATAAGTTGTATCACATGGTCTAAAGGGTTTTCAAAAGCAAATGATTGTGTGAGGGTTTCAATTGTGTTGAGCGCAAGTGACTCCAAAGGTTATTTTTTGGGGCCTTTGGGCCCTAGCAAAAAATATTTTTGCAGTTTCTACTCAATATTTTAGTGGGATATGTTGTAGGGGATCAAAGATGGGTTATAAATTTATCTTTTAACAAATCTTCATGCTATGAACTTGATTTAAAATAACTTCCAATTTGCTGCACAAAACAAAAGTGAAAATCATACCTTTCCTCAAAGGCATGGATTAAAAAGATCTCAAAACAAGTTTTAAGCAGCTGATCAAACAATGGTTCAAGTCTCAAGTGAATTTGATGCTAAGGAGCATCCAAAAATAAATCCACTATGGAAACCCATTTTAAGGATAAGGATTTCAAATACTCAATCCTAATAATAAATTTTAGGGATGCCCTCCATGGTGGACAACCTCAACCTAATGCTAAAATTAATCTTAGGGCTTCCCATAAACCTATAAGAATGTTTGAGATTCATCCTAGGAAAATTGAGTCAGGATGTTTTAAGACAACTAATGGAATTCTGATTATTAAGCTAGACATGGGCGACATTCAAACTGGCATAGAAGATCTAGAAAAAGATGACTAATTTTTTATTTCTTGGGTTTTCGACTAATCCTATCTGCTTTCAAAATTTGGGTTGCAAAAAACTGAAAAACAAAAGGTGAGTTACAAATATTTGTTTATCCAAATTGTTATTTTATTTTTTAATAATGAAAATAGAGAGAAATTTTTTCAAGGGGGTCCCTATTCTTTGGAATTGTGGGTCTTTTCATGAAGTCTTGGCATACAAAATTTAAATTTGAAGAAGAGATGCCTTCTACAAGTTTTGTGTGGGTTAGAATCTTTCACTTCCTAATTGAATTATGGAATTTGGTTGTTTTTCTTCAACTGGAAACTCTTTGGAAAATTTTATGAAGATTGTTGATTGTACTCAAAAGCTTGAATTTATTATTTATGCTTGGTTTTGTGTTTTAATGGATTTTGACAAACCCCTACCTGGAAAGATCTCATTACAATTTGGGAAGGATACTTGGAAGCAAGTGGTGGACTATGAGAACATTCTTTTTTGTTTTATAATTTGCTATGAATATGGTCATTTGGCTAGTGTTTGCCAAAATAAAATTCGAAATAAAAAGAAAGAGGATACAAACTTAGCAGGTTTCCAAATTCCTAATAAGAACACTAAAAAAAATAGTTATGAAGGATCAATCGAAGTTATCAACTAATATGTTTAAAATTATTTTGACAAATGATGTCTCGGGTGAGGAAGACGAAATAATAGAGATAGAAATATTAGAAATGCAATTTAAATATGTAGGGAAGGACTCAAAGACAAACCAACAAATCAAAGGTTTTCAACAGGAAAAAATGAGGAAATATACACAAGAAAAACAATCTTTTAAATGTTGAGACTTCAAATAATACAAGTCCTAATATAGACTTTGTTGAATATTCTAGTAACACTTTGGATTTGTACACACATTATTTGAGGTTAGAAGCCATCCTAGATTCAATTGAGGTAAGTCAAGAAACAATAAAAAACTAAATATGGATTCCAACCAAAAGGTAGGTCGCAAGACCAATCAACATCATATGGTAAAAGAAGGTGAAAAGCTTGTAGAGGAAGGTAATATTAATGCCCTTACCAATTTTTTTAGCCTTGGTATTAATGAAGATCATCACTTGGAATATTAGAGGACTCAAAGGGAGTCTTTCAAAACAAAATAAAATTAGAAGAATGATTCAAAAAAACCATCCACATCTTGTTTTCCTTTAGGAAATGAAGATGTTAATAGAGGAAATGGATTCAATTGCTAGTAAATTTGGCTAGCTAGAAAATTTGCTTCCCTTAATTCCCAGGGGAATTTTGGTGGCATTGCTTGCCTTTGGGACCCAAAAGAGGTAGTTATTCACCATATGGTTGGCAATTGGAGTCTTTTGGTTATAGCTATTCAAAGTAGACATTCTAACCAAATTATGTTTTGCATAACTATTTATGCTTTGACTAATTTTGAGTAGAAGAGAAGATAGTGGAAGGATATAACTTATATTATATCTCATTTTCTTGAAGCTTGGATCTTGATCTGAGGAGATTTCAATACCGTCGTCTCTTTGGATTAGAAAATGGGAGGAAATAGAAATTTATATAGGAGCACTAGCCTCATGAATGAATATATTGTAAACCTTTATATTGTGGACATCTAGCTAGATAATGGTCTTATGACTTGGTCTAGCAGAAGGTAAGGCTTAGATTGTATCATGGATATATTAGATAGGTTCATGTTCTTTGATAATTTCTTAATCCATAGGTGAATACTCTTAACAATACAGGTTTGGATCACTGGCTAGTCATGAAGGAAATTTGGAAAACCAATGTGAGTTTCTTCCCTTTTTGATTTCAATTAATGTGGCTTATATATAGTTACTTCAAACCCCAAGTGCAACAATGGTGGAAGGAAGGTAAACCAAGGTATGGGACTAATATGTTATGCTTTACCAAAAGGTTGCAATACATTAAATCCAAAATCAATCTTTTAAACTAGAAGGAGTTTGGAGAGGTTCGATAAAAAAAACATGAAGTGATTGCTCAAATTGAAAATTTGAATAATAAAATCCATTTAGATGGCCTCACAAATAGTAGAAGTATAGATGAAATTTGAATCATAGCTCACTTAGAGGAATGTGAATAAAGAGAATAACTCTTATGGAAGCAAAAATCTAGGATATAGTGGCTCAAGAAGGAGATCGAAACACATATTGCTTCCGCAAATCTCTTCTAGCTCAATGATCTCACAAATTTATTTCTTACCTAAAATCTAATTCTGGAGATGTTGTCTACACTTGGGATGGCATGAACTCTGTTGTTGTCAATTAATTTTATAATATTTTTGTTGCTGCACTTCTTGACTTGACTTCTGAACAAAATGTTCTTCAAGAAATTCCTACTCTTATCACTTATGTTGAGAACTCTATTTTTACTAATCCATTTACTATCAATGAGATTCAACAAGTGGTTTTTAAAATTCAAAAAGGAAAAACCCCAAGTCCTGATGGTTTTCCTATTGAGTTCTACCAAGAGTTTTGGGATATCCTTCATGATGATTTAAGATATGGTGGAAGAAGCTAGGAAAGCCAAAGAAATTTTGAAGGTTATCAATAAAACTTATATAGCTCTTATCCCAAAAGCTCAAGAGGTAGATCATATCTCAACTTTTAGACCTATAGCTTTATGTAATTTTCTTCTCAAAATCATTACAAAGATCATGGTGAAAAGGTTGAAACCTATTTTGCATAAGATTGTTTCCCCTAAACAAGGGGGTTATGTGGAAGGGATTCAAATTATGGATGAGATAGTTCTTGCTCAAGAAGCCATCCATTCCATGGAAATGCAAAAATCTCCATCTATGTCCATTTGTTTAGACTTATCAAAAGCTTATGATGAAGTGAATTTGAACTTCCTTATCAAAATTTTGAGGTAGTTTGGCTTCTCTCAGGATTGGATGGATTGGATTATGGGATGTATCTCTTCAGTGTCCTACTCAATTATTATCAATGGTAGACCTTCTCAGTTGTTTCCAAATTTCAGAGGTATTAAGCATTTTGACCCTCTCTTCCCTTATTTATTCGTAATTTTTGTTGAATGCTTGGGTAGTACTATAACCAAAAATAGAGAAAATAGAACCCTTGAGGAGTTACCATTGCTCATGGATCTAGGCCTATTTCTCTTCTTCAATTTTTTGATGACTCTACTATGCTAGGTTAAGCTAAAATTAAGTAAGTTTATAAGATTAAGCAAATCACTAATTATTTTTCTAATGCTACTAGGAAATTGACTAATGAATAAAAATCTAAAGTCATTTTATTTCACTACTCTCCCAGATAGGAATCCATGGTCTTGGATAAATTAAGATATAAGAAGGCCTCCCTTTCGATCAATCATTTAGGTACTCCTATCAATATTCAAAGATAAAAAAGACTAGAATTGATTGTTGGACAAAGTTAAGGAGAAAATTGGAAAGTGGACCAATAGGTGGATTTCATTTGGGGGTATAATTACCTTGGTTAATTTTGTTCTTCAAGCTATACCTATTTATGTTTTTGTTGTGTTGAATGTCCCAAAGGAATTTCTTAAAGAATTGGATCAAATCAATCATCAGCTCCTCTTAGGTGGTACTAAGGAGAAAATAAAATGGGACTTGGTGAAATGGGATACTTTATGCCTTCCCAAGAATGAAGGGGGTTAGGATTTTGATCTGCTATTAATGACAATAAGGCTTTGGATTTTAAACTATATTGGAGAATTTTGCATAACCCAAATGCTCTTTAGACCAAAATTCTTTGTGCTAAATATGTTGAGAACAAAATTCTTGAAGACCTTGTTTGCTATCAATTGCCTATCAAAGGTTCTCCCATTTTAGCAGTTCTTAATATTGGTGAGGATTTGATTAAGAAAAATTTATTTTAGATCATTCATAATGGTCAACAGGTAAATTTTTGGATAGATTCTTGGGATGGTCACCAACCTTTGATAACTCGATTTCCTAATTGGAGGCCTTGGATTGAGGAGCTTCACTGAGCTAACTGGATAAAGGTAGCTAATTACTATTGATACCATACTAGTAATTCAGATGTTGGTAGATATTGGATACCTATTGAGGACTGGCCTATTCAAATGCTAGAAAGGCATAGAAAAGATATCCAAAGAATCATTTATATGAGATCTCTCTTTTGGTCCCATGATAAATATTATTTTGGATGGGAGAACACTACTAAGGATGAGTATTCAATTGCTCAAGGTTATTTGTCCTTATGCCATAATAATCCTAACCAATCTTATGACATATTTACTCGGTTGTGGGATCAAAAGCTCTAGCCTAATGTCAGGTTCTTTACTTGGATTTTATTGCATTGTAGGGTGCTTACTGGTGAGCATCTTATGAAATGTGGTGATCTATGGAGGATAATGGTCATCTTAATTGGATTATAGTGATCCATTTTTTTAGTTTTGAACAATTTTTTAGGGATTGGCCTAATTAGGAGGGTGTTGATCATTTTATTAGGCAGTTAGTTTGGATGGGTTCTACCATTCTACCTTGGAAAATCTGGAAGCAAAGAAACAATCAGATTTTTAATCATAAAAGGAAGGAAATTCACTATATCTAGAAAAATACCATTTCCAACTTAGTTGAATCAATCCAACAACTCCTTAATCATCCCCAAAACTCCCACCAAATATGGGATCAAGTGATTCAAAGATTTAAGATTAACTCTTCTAAGGGCAACCAACTTAAAGGGATTATGAATAATCAAAATATGGATAGAAAAAGGAATTAGCAGCCTCCTACTAAGGATTTTGGAAAAGTTAATGCTGATGGAGCCTCTAGGGGGAATCCTGGAAAAGCTAGTGTAGGAGAAACTGGTAGACTTTCAGATGGCTCTCGAGTTTTCACTTTTAATAAGAATTTGGGTATCCTTTCCAATAACTTTGTTTAGGGGTATGGTATCCTTAGAGGCCTACGAGAGGCTACTAAGGTTATATGGAAAAATGTGTTGGTTGAATTTGACTCCCAAGTCATGATTAATCTATTGAAGACTCCTAAGAATCATAAAGTTGATTGGAGAGTAAAAAGAATTATTGAGAAGATTCAATTAATCCTTATGGGATTTATTAAAACTGAATACAATCATGTGGTGAGAGTGTAGACACCCAAAATTTGCACCTTACCATTTCTCCCATCATCAAGATTGATCAATTTACAAAGCTCATGAAATATGCATAAAATAGCCTCAAAAAACTATTCATTTATCAAAAATACTATTCATATCCATAAATCCCCTTGGGATACTTAAGCCCTTTCCTAATCCTAACTTTGGATCCTCATGCAACCACCATCATAACTTAACCTTAGTTAATATCTACCCTAGTCAAAAGTTATTTTATGGTCAAACACTACCCTATGGTAAACCTAACCATGGTCAATATGATTCATGGCCACCTCACCTAGTCTACTGTTTGACTAGCCTAGGTGCCACCTCACCTATTTGACCTTGGTCTAACCTAGGTTCAACCTAATCAGGGTTAACATTAATCCTTGCTCCACACATCATCCTATGCACATTCAAGGCCTTAAATGAATATTGGATACTTTTATGCCCCAAAGCATGGATCAAGGGTGAGTCACTTTCCACCTCACCCAAAAATTCAACAACTAACCTAGGGTTAACCTAACCCTAGTCACAACTAATCCTTGCTCCATTTGAAATCCCTATGTGGTTTTGAATTCCCAAATGACTTTTGAAGACTTTTTGGTTTTCAAAGCATGGGCATGGATAAATCACCTTCCACCTTAGCCAAGTCAACTCTCCACCCTGAGATAACCCTACTATGGTTAGGATTTAACACTAACTCCACTTCACCTCACCATGATCATTCATGACAGGTATATGGGTGAGGATTCTCTCACCCAATTGTATTTATGAAGCATGCCATATTAGGGGACACCTCACAAAGGATACCTCACAGGGGATACCTCACACGAGACACCTCAACCCCTCCCCTAACCTTGATGTCAACCTTCTTATTGGCAACCTCTACACCCAGATAAAATTGATATTTATTATCATTGATTCCTTTTATAGATCTATGATTAACCAAGTAATTTTGTTGCTTTTGGGTAATTTCCTCTACATAAGTCTCTTCAGGAATCATTTGCAGATTCACTAGATTTATATTTTTCTATGAAATCACTCCTATAGTTTTCTCCTTTTTTGTAGACCCTTCATTAGTTTTATCCTCCACTATTCTATTCCTGAGATTAATAACATGCATTATCTCTAAAGACTCAACCTCTTTTGTTGTAGGTATAAGCTTTCCCTGCTTCATTCTATCAAATCTGGTATTAGGAGACCGAAGTTGATGTCTTTACAAATACTAAGGCTCTTTGCTCATGATTATTGGCACATATGTCCATGTTACTTTTAAATTATTTTTCTCTAATTTCATCCTCTTGAGTCTAACACATATTAATTCTAATACCTTCATCTTTAGATTCAACATTTAAATCAACATTGGAATGCAGACTTAGATAAATACCACAATCAATAGGGTTATGTGGTGCATCACAAGCAAAGAAATAAAAAGGATGATATGATGCTATATTATTAGAGGGTTTTGGGTTTGGAACATAATCTAGATCTCTTTCTATTTCTTTCTTTTTTCAATTGCCATTCTGATTCTTGTTTCCCTCTTTACTTTCACTATTATTCCAATTTCTATTGAAATTCCTTCTAAAAGGAGGCCTATTATCCACTTGCAATCTATTATCATCCTATGAAATTTCTGCAATGTTGTCTTTACCTTTTTAAATTCTTGTAAATTTATTATTTAAAGTGGTAAACATCTCTCTCAATTGATTAGCTATTTTGTTCATTGGATCCTGATCTATTTTCTTAGGGGCAAAGAACTCAACTTTCTTGGGTTTCCTTTCAAGTTGATTGGAATATAAAGAGTATGCTTTCATATTCCCACTATCTATCATATTTATTTATATTTCAATAGCCCTATCCATACATATATCAATGGTGGTTGCTGCTTGTCTCAATTCTTAACTGAAATATCCAGGGAAAGCATTCTTGTAAAAACAAATGGACTGCACATCATTTGGCCTTATTGCTACTAAAATCTTATTTTTGGTCTTAAATAATATCCTATTTGTAGGTCCAAAATGGTCACATCCTTAGAAGACATGGAAGATTTTATTCTAAGGTATGAAAACTCTATTCTACTGAGGACAAAAAGTATTTTGGAGTGGATCTGCAATGAGAGTTTCCAATTTCGCTCAACACAATGTTTTTTTGCCTTAACAAGCTGAAATTCCATTCCACTTGGTTCATAGAGTATTTGGGAGTGGATTCCAAGTGAGTCCCGATTTCATAAAAATTTTGGGCAAAGATGACATCAACACAATAAAAAGTACAGAATAACGATCATGGTTTTTTTTTTGCATGCTCCAAGCGGCTAAGTGTTGATAATTTTTTATTTCGCTGAGTTCGAAGAGTAATCTAGTGTGAAATGATGACTTGAAGGGAGAAAGCACTACAAAAAGTGCGAAATGGAAACTTGAAGGGACAAAGACTATTTTGCACTACTTCTAGTGTAGAATGACAACAAAGGAATTTTTGCACTAACTTCGATATGGATTGGCGATTTTGCATTTTGAATAAGGAAAAGATAACATCAACATACTTTTTGTACGTACTGTGATTTTTTTGAAGCTGAGGAAGAGAAAATGAAGCCTAGGGAGTGGATTAATGGTAGACTGCATCCCGCTCACTCCTTAGTGCATTTCATGCCAAATTTTGATTATGTAAAATCAAGGTTACTAAAGATGACATCAATAATTAAAAAGCGTGGAATGGTATTTTGTGCTTTTCCCACCAATATGCAAAGTATTTGTGAAAGTTTAACCGTAGCTATCCACGATGAAGATCAACGGTCTAGATTTTGTTGACACTATTGAAGTATTTAAAAGCAAATTCTCACCAGATCAGAGAGCAATTAGTTGGAGGGTAGGAAGATGAAGCATCGAAGGGTTTTCAAGATCAAGAACCAGAGTGGTTGCAGATATGTAGTGAAATGAAGCTTCCAAGAATGATCAATGGATCATATGTAGTTTTCAACCGCCTGAACTCCAACTACCATAACAAGTTACAAATATGGGCAACCATGGGGGATTACTCATAGTAGATTTCACGAATTTCACTAGCCAGTAAGATAATGCCAGAAAAATCTCTACTGAGCTATAAATTTGTAATCTTTGTAATATTTCCTCAATATTTTTTATTTTACAAACTATAAATAGAGGCCAAACCCTCATTTTTAAGGGTCGACTCTAGTGCATTTGCTTGCCCTACTATAAATATTCTTGTGAATTAATGGAAGGAGCATTACTCTAATTTTTGACTCAAAATTTTTTATCTTCACTATCTTTGTGCAAGAGGTTTGAAGCTTTGAGCTGCATTTCTATCAATACTTTAGTGGTTAGTCCATTCCAGCTTATTAGATTACTAGTTGTGAGAGTAAATGAAATATGTTCATAGTTAGATCTGTGTTGTTAGAAAGTTTATTTTTGTTAAATCTAACTATTGGTCTAATCTTCTAATTTGGATTATCAATATTAGATGTTGGAATTGATTTCTACAACATATCTCTGTTTGTGCTTTAATGTATGAAGATATCATGGTTTGAATTTTGTTAATATTGAGTGATGATATACTGGAAGTAGTTTTTGGGAGCTTTTTGTTGTAGTTGACTATGTTATTAGCCTATCCAACCACTGTTTTGCATAATATTTCTCACCCTAAACATTTTTTAACCATATTATCATAACCCTAATTGAGCTTTAATTATGTCAATACCATTCTAAGTTGACAAGGAACCAACCTACTCTAGAGGTTGGATTGAAGTTGCCTTTGGTCCATCCAATATTGAGTGTCAAGCTGTGACTATCGGGTGCATGCCTCCATAGAAAATTGAAAGATAGGTAGTCACAGTGTCGAGTAAAACTTGATGTCAAGTCTATGCCCAACAGTTTTTGGCACGCCCGATGGGACCAGTTTACAAGAACTAAAAATTCCCATCACATGATTTATTATTTATCTCTATATGGAGGAATCAAGATTTGGTGAATTATCTTGACCTTGTTAAGTGGAGAATAGCAAATTCACCTGGTAACTCCCTGGTCTTGAAACCCATAAAATAATTATCCTTGTAGATCATTGTTCTTTGATGTATACCAGGTCATTCAAAAGGAATAACCCTGACTCATTTTTCTATTGTGAGCTACCTTATAGAGGGTCTACTGTTATAAGAAATTTGAATCAAGATTTTCATTTAGAAGAAGAGCCTCCTGAGGAAAATCCTACAATTAATCCAACAACCCCTCCAGTAGGACCTACACCTAGAAACATGGTAGGAAATACAACCCCAAATTAGGAAAATATACCCCCAAATCAGCCTTTGCAGAAGTACCCTAGTTGGAACACAATTGGTCCCCTTACATTAGCCCATATGCATGAAATTCCTCAAGCTATTTCTAAGGCTATTACCACTTATGATGGATATGGAAAAACTACATATGAGCACTGCCAAGATATTTTGAATCTAGCAACAATCCATAATATAAAGAATGAGGATGTTATTGTGAGAATCCTATCCCTATCCTTTAAAGGGAAATATTTTGCACTAGTTTAGGACCCTTGAGGATAAAACCATCACTTCATGGATAGCATTGGCTGATCCTTTTGTGGAAGAATTTAATGAATCTGCTAACCCTTTCTCCTTGCTTAATCAATTCACATCTATACAGAAACATCAACAAGAAACTATCTCAAATTTTAATTTAAGATTTAGCAGAACCTGGAAGAGAATTCCCCCTGTAGCTAGACCAGTGCATGCCTTGCTTATATGTATTATATTAGAGCTATTGGATTAGATCTAGGCCTACAAACCCAATAATATGGGGTGGAAACCTTTCCACAAGTTTATAATATAGTCATTCATGTAGAAAATATCCTAATTAATGTGGGGAGATTACCTCCAAAATTTGTGCTACCTTACAATTTAGAAACCACTAATGTCCAAATCCAAGCTACTAATTCATCTTATATGGAACCCCCTCCATTATCATCGTCATTTCTGCAAATGAATCCCATTCCTCAGCCAAAAACACCATTTGCTATAGTTCCTTTCCATCCACTTCCTTCTCAAACTCCTCAAGAGTTTTCTATCATCCTTGATATGCAAAATACTTTAAAAAATCTTAGCAAAAAAATGAATTCAATGGAGAAGAGAGATATGGGGAGGTCTCAACAATGGAGATTTCCATATGTGAAAAAAGATCAAAGATCTGGTCCTAGTAATAGTACTGGGGTCAGAGTAAATGTAGCTTATGAAGAGTTTGAGTGTTCTTCAAAGAAAAGTTTGGTGAATGTATGGTGTTTGGTTTATAATGATCCTCATGATTCACAATCTTGTGTTATGTACCAACACCATGTTTAACAAGCTATGCATCAAGCAAAAATAAATTAGAAGGGAAGAGTAAACATGCTATGGAAACCTGACCAAATCATGGTCGAAAAAGAACTTCATAAGGATGGCCCTATTTTTGTTATGACAAGGTCAGGGAAGAAAACCTTGCAAGTTGATCCACAGAAGATGGATCAGTTTTAGGTCCCTTCTCAAAAAATAATGACCCACCTCCCCAAAGCAGTGATACTTTCCCTATTTACCAAGCCAAAGGAAAAGGAAAAGCAGACAAATTTCCTAAAAGAGTTGAGAAAGAAATCGAGGAAGAAAGGATGAGGTCCAAGGATGAGGCTCAAGAGAGGCTTAGATTCCCTTCTATTACCAAAATATAGAGAATAGAGGCCACTCAACAATATAAGAGAAAATATGGTGAGCCATAAATAGGGTCTAAGAGACCCACTTTAGCTAAGTCTGAATACAATATTTGGGAAGAGATGAAGAAGATACCATCAAAATCTAGTTTATATGATATTATCTTCATTCTTGGCCAGATAGACTTGCTTAAAGCCTCTCTCAACAAGTATCTGCAGGATAGGCAGGCCAAAAAAATCCTTAGTATGCCCTATGAAAAGAAAGAAATGTCCCCTATTGTTTTAAAGAATAAATCTCCTTCCTTTTATATCTCTCTAAGGATGGAAGGTTGGGTGGTCCAAAATTGTATGATTGACTCAGGAGTATCAAATACAATTATGCCTAAAGTAGTATGTAAAGAGATGGGTATGGAGTATACCTGATCCTGCCTTTGAGTATTGTAATTGGATGGAACACCTGTGAAAATAGTGGGAGTAATAAGATGAGGCTACATAGAGCCCCTGAGGTAACTATAGTACAAGAAATAGTAGTGGTTGATCTAGAAACCTACTTTGGCTTATGCATTTCAAGAGAGTTCACTACAAAGTTAGGTGGATGCATGTATATGGATTATTCCAGCATGGTTATTCCCTTCAAAGGAAAGAGGATAAGGATACCACCTAAAAATCATGTGTCTTACCACATAGAAAAAATTAAATAAGACATGTGCAATCTCACCCCTCTTGAAGAATTTGAAATTGTGGATAAGTTTGAAGAGCTGGAAATAGAAGATGAATTACCTTTCAAGGAGGATTACAATCAATTTGGGACAAGCATGGACACAGTATTTCTGTAGAATCAGAGAAGAAATTTCCTGCTATATCTAATTAGTCTCTAAGAAAAATAGAAGTATGGACCATGCACTTTGATGGTGCCACATTTAGAAATGGTGGTGGTGGTGGTGTGGTACTACCGTCCCAATAAGAAGGGACATAGAGTTTTGCCTATACATTAACATGGTCATGCACTAATAATATTGCAGAATATGAGGCTCTATTCCTTGGATTGATGTAGGTTAAAAACATGGGCATTAAAATCTTGAACATATATGGTGACTCTGAGTTACTCGTCCATCAGGTAAGAGAAAGGTGCATCAGTTGCACCATTACCTAAAAGTATATAGAAATAGGGTATGGGATCTAATGGAATCTTTTGATAACCTAAACATAAATTTTTTTTCCAAAAGAAAAGAATACTTTGGTAGATTCCTTAGCAGCAAGGGGAGCTAACTTCAACCCTTCTACAGACATAGGAGTCAAGAAAGACAAGGGAATCAAAATGATTTTCAGTCCTGTAGTGCCAGATAAGTAGATTTTTTGGAAGGTCTATGAAAGTGATGAACAAATCATTGATTTTCTAGTAAGATAAGCCTATCTATCCACTGTTCAAGAGGAAAATCTAGAGGAAATTCATCAATAAGATGTCATTCAACTTAGAATCTGATGTTTGGTCATTCAAAAATCTAGAAGTATGGACCATACCTAGAGGTTTGGTTATTCTAGAGAGCTTGTTTGACAATGAAGATAGGAAAAATATCTAATCCATGGAAGTCAATGAGAAAATTTATAAAGAAGTTGAATTTGGAACTGAAAAGAAGCTCAAGGTTAGAATCCGATGTTCACCAGAGGAAGAAGAGGATATCAAGGCTTTATTCCTAAAGTACCAAGACATTGTAGTTTGGTCATATGAAGACCTTAGAGTATATGACAAAAGGGTTATCCAACACACCATTTAGCTAGAGCCTAATGCAAAGCCTTTTAGGTAGAAGGAAAGGCCTGTAAATCCAAAGATCGAAGCCATAATGATAGAAGAGCTCTTAAAGTTACTAAATGCTAAGATCATCTATCCAATAAAATATTCAACCTGGGTAGCCAACTTGGTACCTATGAGAAAAAAGAATGGTGATATTCACTTGTGTGTAGATTTTAGAAATCTTAACCAAGTGTCTCTTAAGGATCACTACCCCCTTCCACAAATTGATCAAATATTATAGATAGTGGCAAGGGCAAAAAAGGTTCTCACTATTGGATGGTTTCTCTGGATATAACTAAATTTGGGTGAAGAATGAAGATCAGTATAAAATAACATTCACCACAAAATGAGGTACATTTGCCTACCAGAGAATACCTTTTGGACTGTCCATTGTCGGAGCCACATTTTAGAGAGCTATGGACTATACCTTTGTGGAGCTAATTAATAAGGTCATTCTGATCTGTTTGGATGACATGATTGTGTTTTTCCATGACAAGCAAGACCACTTAACACACCTAGAAATTTCTTTGCAGAAGTGCATGTTGGACATTTTGAGTCCCTAAGTCAAAGTTGTCATTGATGTCACCGGATGAAGTCATCATTAATGTCAAGGATTTCGGCAAGAAATAAAGTCATCAAAGTTGTCACTAATATCCAGGAAGAAGCTTCAACAATGCAGAAGTTAAAGGCAAAAGGGCTCCATAATATTTTAATATTATATGAGAGCATAAGTTAAAAGGGTTTTCAAATTTAACCCAAGGAAGGCCTTAAAAGCCAAAGGTTATAATTATAATTTATAAAATTTAAATTCCTTGGAATTTAAATCATTTATAAATTATAAAGGTTAAATGGGCTGACATCATCAAAATTAAAGCGCCATTTATAAAGTTGTTTTAACGCCGACGTCATCGAAGAATTTGGAGCACCGACGTTCGAAGACTATGGAGGCATCGTGTATAAAAGGGTGGCCAAAGGACTTTACAAATTATCCCTCATCGATTTGATTAATGCGACCAAGGAAAACTTTATTGTGTGATTCACTGTTTCGGTTGAGGAAGAAGACAAAAGGTTTTTGTCTTATGCGCAAGGTTTAAAATGAAGAGGATTCATTGCTTAAGGCACGTTGGACGTGGTGGTCCATTGGCAGTGCACGTTCTACAAAGGCGTTAGTGGAAGAACTAACCCGCATTCGAATCTCATGGAGTGGTAGCACCAAAGGGAAGGTTTTTGATTTGCGTTCTTTCGTTCGGGCGCCAGGAGAGGAATAAATTGCGCTAAGAGCTTTTAAGCTCTTAACGTGCGTTGAGCACACGTGGTTGTGGAGCCCATGGCTAGGGCATTCATGGAGGCAGAGGTTAAGGGTTCGAAACCCGTGGAGGCCAAGGTAATTTTTTAAATAAATTTTTATTGCCTAAGGTTTGATTAAAGATTGTATTAGGAGTTATAAGGGAGTTTAAAAGGTTTTTTATTTGGCAATAAATTAGTGATAAGGAGACATAAGGGGTGAAAGCAAATTGTTTATGTGTTGATTTGTGATCTATAAAAAGAGAAATATATTCTTTTAAATTGGAGTAATAAGGTGATAAATTAGTTTGAATTGAAGATCTATAAAGTGTTTCCTAAAGGCTTATTTTGGGTGTTATATTTAATGTTGAGATTGTGGAGATTATAAGGTGTATATAAGACTTGTTATCTTTGTATAAAAATAATTATTGTGCAAGTATTTACAAGGGGTTTTAAAGTGAATATTTTGCTACCTAACCATTGAAGTTGTCAAGGAAAATTGAGTGTGATTGAAACAGGTTTTGAGATCTATTCTTTACCACCAAGCAAAAAGGTATGGGCAAAATTCTTCCTTGGTTGAGTTGATTGAGTGGCTTTCTAGAAAGTAAAGTTTGGAGTGAAAAGGACTTGATTAGGGTTTCCTTTTCGAGAGTGTTTTAATGCTTCAAGGTTTTCTGGAATAAAGAGTTGTTGTTAAAACCTTGTTTGATAAGCATTGTTGTTGAAGCCATTGGTTGTGTGAAGAACTTGAGTTAGAAAAGAACATGAGTATCATTGTTATGTGAAGATTGTTTTATGAGCATTGTTGTTGAAGTGAGTTGTTGTGCAAAGAACTTGAACTAGGGTTTGAAAAGAACATGAGTATCATTGTTATGTGAGATTTATTGTTGAGCATTGTTGGAAATATTTTGAGTTGGTGGTTATATGCTTGGACTAGGGTTTGTGAGAAAGGGTTGTTTCTTTGAGTGATTGGTTGAGTAGAGTTGGTTGAGCCTAGTCAAGTGGTTGTATGAAGTGATTGTTCAAGTTCCTTAAAACAAACTATTCTATATTCTGATTTGAGTTGAGAAAGTGATTGAGCATTGAGTTGAGAACATATTGAGTCTCTAACAATTCTCTTTATGCTTCTATGAGATTGGATAAGTTCTGTGTGGACTTGTTAAGAATGGGAAGTTTGAGACGTGGAGATTTTGAGTGGATTTAAATTGGAAAGTTAGGAGCTGTCAGATTTGGACAAGTTCTGAGTGAGCTTGTTGAGTAGATTTGGATAAGTTCTGAGTGAGCTTGTTGAGCATATTTGGACAAGTTCTGAGTGGACTTGTTGAGCATATTTGAGCAAGTTCTGAGTGGACTTGTTGAGCATATTTGAGCAAGTTCTGAGTGGACTTGTTGAGCATATTTGAGCAAGTTTTGAGTGGACTTGTTGAGGATTTGAGCAAGTTTGAGTGGACTTGTTGAGTATATTTGAGCAAGTTCTGAGTGGACTTGTTGAGTAGATTTGAGTAGGTTCTGAGTGGACTTATTGAGTAGATTTGAGCAAGTTTTGAGTGGACTTGTTGAGCATATTTGAGTAGGTTTTGAGTGGACTTGTTGAGAATATTTGAGAAGTTTGAGTGGACTTGTTGAGTATATTTGAGAAGTTTGAGTGGATTGTTGAGTATTTGAGATGTGGTTTGGTTTTGAGTTTAGTGGACTTGTTGAGTATATTTGAGTAAGTTTTGAGTGGACTTGTTGAGAATATTTGAGCAAGTTTTGAGTGGACTTGTTGAGCATATTTGAGCAAGTTCTGAGTGGACTTGTTGAGTAGATTTGTGCTAGATCGAATGGACTATGTTTAGTGTAGATTTGAGATAGAGCTTTGGAGGTGATAGAGTAGAGAGGATAGTAGTCTCTAGTGGATAGAGATCCATTAGCCAGGGTAGTGAGGATAGGTCTTCTGAGTGGGGACAAGAGTCTTTAGTGGAGAGAGATCCACAAGCCAGTGTAGTGGAGGTAGTAGTCTTCTAGAGGATCACCAACCAAAGCAGAGGAGAAGGAGTTCTCCTATGGATAGAGATCCATGAAATTGATTTAGGGGATTAATATCTCCTTTGGATAGAGGTCCATAAACATTGTAATAGGGAAAGGATTCCCAAGAGATTATTTGAGAAATATTTAGTAGAAATATTTTCTCCATGGAGGTAGCCCACATTGGGTGAACCACGTTAAATTGTGGTGTCTCTATTGTGTGTGGTGATTTGTGCATTGCTTTGATTACTACTATTGATATTGCTATCTATACATTGCATAATATTGATTTGGAAAGAAAAGTAAAAAGTGGTCTTATACTGTTCACCCCCTCTCTCAGTATAAGCTTGTGTTCTTCAATTGGTATCAGAGCGGGTGCCTTCATAAGAGTTTAACAACTTGAAGGAAAAGCTAACAAGAACACAATGGATCCTAAGGAGGTGTCCTCAAATAATTCAGCACCAGTATTTGATGGAAGTGACTATATGTATTGGAGTATGATGATGAGGATCTACCTAATGGCACTTGGCAATGAAGTTTGGGATGCAGTGGAATTTGGATATGATCCAGTAGTCAATCCTCCTACAGATAAGGAAGGTAAGCTTCTACAACACTATAATTCAAAAGCAATGAATGCACTTGTGAGAGGTTTGCGTAGAATAGAGTCTATGAAAGTTATGCATTGTAGAACTACAAAAGAAA
The DNA here is from genome assembly GCA_028583015.1 of Wollemia nobilis. NCBI lineage: Eukaryota > Viridiplantae > Streptophyta > Pinopsida > Araucariales > Araucariaceae > Wollemia > Wollemia nobilis. The sequence goes on along the minus strand of JAQPPZ010001745.1, from coordinate 6,451,434 downwards.
TGTGGGATAAATTGCAAGGTATATATGAAGGAGATAAAAGTGTCAAGAAAGCAAAGATACGAAATCTCAAAGGACAATTTGAAACATTGAGAATGAATGATGAGGAAAATATCAGTGCTTATCTAATTCGAATTGATGAGGTTGTTAATGATATGCAAGGACTTGGAATGAATATTGATGAATCAGATGTTTGTGATAAAGTCTTAAGAACTCTTCCAAAAATATTCAGTGAATAGGTTTCTGCTATAGAAGTGTCAATGGATGGTGATTCTTTGACAAGAGATAAGTTGCTTGGTATGCTTACAACTTTTGAGATAAGAACAAAAGATCCTATTCCCCAGAAGGAAGCAACATTCAAAGCAATCAAGAAAACAAAGGGTAAGAAGTCAGAATCAAGAAGTGAGTCATCCAGTGATGAAGAAGCTAATTATGGTAGAAGAGATAAAGATTCCAGAAGATCCAGAGATCTAAGATCTATTAAGTGTTTCAATTGTGGAAAGTTTGGACATTTTGCAATAGATTGTCGAGAACCAAAGAACAACAATGGTGAAGAAAAATAGGATCACAGGTACAGGGAATCAGAAAGATATAGGCAGGATAAGCATCAAAAGAAAAACAAGGATGGACAAAGCAGACAAGGAAAGAAGTTATTTCAAAGATAAAAGAGGAGCTACTATGCGGATAATGCAAGTAAGTACTCAAGTGATAGTGATGCTAGTTTTTCAGACAATGATAGAGATGAAGTCCTATTTATGATTGAAGAAAAAGAACCAGTTAAGAAAAGACTCCAGTAATTCTCAAGTGTTTTAGATGTGGTAACTTTGGACATCTTGAAGATGATTGTACAAGGGATGGTTATAGTTTTAGTGATGATGAGTATGAGAATGCACTTGAAGGACCAGATGAAAATATTCTAATGGCATTAGAAGAAGAAGTAAGTGATCCTATAGAAGACAAGCCAAAAGAGAGTAAATATGTGGACAAAGGTAAACAAATAGAGGATTATTCAGAAGAGAATGGTTATGATCTCAAGGGAGAACTTATCTATGCCCTTGACACGGTAAAGAAGGTAAGAAAGCAACACTCTAAACTTGAAATTCAGTTTCAAGAATGTGATGAAGAAAGAATATTGCTCATAGAGGATTTAGAAAAATCAAAGGCTAAGGCAAAGAAGTTCAAAGATAAGTTAGAAGCAAAGATCTTGGAATGTGAGAAGTTAGCACAAGAAGTGGCACTACTAAAAGAATATTTAGAGGACTCCAAGATCAAGATGAAAGGATTTAAAAATAGCTCAAAGAACTTGGATAAGTTCATCAAGACACAAAAAACTACATCAAGCAAAATAGGTCTTGGATTTGAACAGGATCAAAATAAATGGGAAGGAGAGTCAACTTCAAGTTTTGGAGGAGAAGAAACCTCAGATGAAGATACTTCAGAAGAAGACAGTGTAAAATAAAGTGAGACATCTAAGGATGAGTTGGACAATAGAGGATTCAACAAAGATAGGAACAATGCACAAAGAAGATATAGATGGAACAACAATCAGAATAGGAGACCAATGAGGTCAAGACAAGGAAACTTCAATGGAAGATGATTTTCATGTCATAGGTTTGGGCACATGGCTTCACAATGCAGGACACATGAAAGATAGGAATATGGGAATAGACAACTTTTTCATGGGTATTGCTACTCATGTAATCAGTTTGGTCACAAGGCAATGAATTGCAGAGTTCATGATAGAAGAGGATATGGCTTCACTAGGAGAAATCCTAAGACATTTGCACCTCCAAGGAATAATAACATTAAGTGTTATAAGTGCAATAATAATGGTCACACAACAAAGTGGTGTAGAGCAGATATTCCAGAAACAAGTATGAATAGGAATAGGAACAAGAACATGGATATGAATAGGAATAGGAATAGAAACAAGAATAGGAATAGGAACATGGATATGAATAGGAATGAGAACAGGAAAGAACATGGATGTGAATAGGAATAGGAATAGGAATAGGAATGATGACATGGATAGGAACATGGACACGGATAGAAATAGTTAGAGGAATCAAAAAATTTAGATAAGAAGAAAAGAGGATAAAGGTAAAGAATAGTGCTTTCTGGGAGTAGAAATACTCCCACCCCAGAATTAACCACCTTAATAGAAGGTGGGGGAGGGGCTAAGCTAAGAGGCTTATTCTTAGCCTCGAGCCCCAAAGGTGACCCTTTTCCATTGATGTCAAAGGGGGAGAGATTTGAGTAATGGGGAGAGATTCGATATTTGAAGAGAGCATTGAGCCAGGGGGAGCAGTGTCCCAAGGGGAGCAGAATAAAAGAAAGGTCAAGTTTTTGGTAAAAATAATTTGGGTTGCCATCAATGACAAAGGGGGAGATTGTTGGACATTTTGAGTCCCTAAGTCAAAGTTGTCATTGATGTCACCGGATGAAGTCATCATTAATGTCAAGGATTTCGACAAGAAATAAAGTCATCAAAGTTGTCACTAATATCCAGGAAGAAGCTTCAACAGTGCAGAAGTTAAAGGCAAAAGGGCTCCATAATATTTTAATATTATATGAGAGCATAAGTTAAAAGGGTTTTCAAATTTAACCCAAGGAAGGCCTTAAAAGCCAAAGGTTATAATTATAATTTATAAAATTTAAATTCCTTGGAATTTAAATCATTTATAAATTATAAAGGTTAAATGGGCTGACATCATCAAAATTAAAGCGCCATTTATAAAGTTGTTTTAACGCCGACGTCATCAAAGAATTTGGAGCGCCGACGTTCGAAGACTATGGAGGCATCATGTATAAAAGGGTGGCCAAAGGACTTTACAAATTATCCCTCATCGATTTGATTAATGCGACCAAGGAAAACTTTATTGTGTGATTCATTGTTTCGGTTGAGGAAGAAGACAAAAGGTTTTTTGTCTTATGCGCAAGGTTTAAAATGAAGAGGATTCATTGCTTAAGGCACGTTGGACGCGGTGGTCCATTGGCAGTGCACGTTCTACGAAGGCGTTAGTGGAAGAACTAACCCGCGTTCGAATCTCATGGAGTGGTAGCGCCAAAGGGAAGGTTTTTGATTTGCGTTCTTTCGTTCGGGTGCTAGGAGAGGAATAAATTGTGCTAAGAGCTTTTAAGCTCTTAACGTGCATTGAGCGCACGTGGTTGTGGAGCCCGTGGCTAGGGCATTCATGGAGGTAGAGGTTAAGGGTTCGAAACCCGTGGAGGCCAAGGTAATTTTTTTAAATAAATTTTTATTGCCTAAGGTTTGATTAAAGATTGTATTAGGAGTTATAAGGGAGTTTAAAAGGTTTTTAATTGGCAATAAATTAGTGATAAGGAGACATAAGGGTGTTAGTATCACAATGACACTGAGAGGGGGGGTGAATCAGTGTATCTCTTGTTACTTAAATCTTCAAATCTTAAAGTCGAAACAATGAAAACTTAAAACCAAATAAAGAAAATATAACAAGATAACATCACACAACATAAGATGTACCGAGGTTCACCGATTTGGCTACTCCTCAAAATGACTGTTTGGACTTCCATCCAAATCCAGAGTTTGCAAATCACCAACTTTACAATCAATTTACCAGCACCCACTGGAAGGAGCACCAACCCCTGATTTACCAGCACCAACTGGAAGGAGCACCAACCCTCGATTTACCAAGCACCAACCTGGAAGGAGCACCAACCCCCGATGCCAAGCACCAACTTGGACTTCCATTTTGAAACTAGAAGATTGACATAAAAATTCCTTCACTTTTACAAGACCCTGACTGGTCTATTGCTTACCCAACATCTACCACAATTCACAAAACACACACACTTATTGCCCACACAAAATAAAATCCCCCAACTGAAATTCTCCAAGCAACACTCCTTTTATAACTATCTTTTCTCTTTGTAACTCCTTTTGTAACTTTCGTATTCTCACATGCCACCTATCAATTGTAACTCCTTTCATATTCTTATATGCCACTTGTCAATTGTAACTCCTTTATGTAACTCCTTTATGACACAATATTCTCCTATGCCACTTTTCAATTGTAACTTCTTTTTTATATAACTTCTTTATGACACAATATTCTCCTATGCCACTTGTCAATTGTAACTCCCTTTTTATATAACTCCTTTATGACACAATATTCTCCTATGCCACTTGTCAATTGTAACTCCCTTTTTATATTTTCAACCTAGTCCATATTTTCTACAATCACTACTGGTCACATCTTACTTTCAACTGTTCAAATCTAGAGAAGACATTTCGTCAAACACTTCACGGACAACTACAGTGCACCTTACTCAAACTCATACTTCTGGACCTCGGATTGGCATGGTTCAAAAAGCAAAGTTGCTCATCTTGATGAGCTAAACATGAATCCATAATCAGACTTCAATATTTATCAATTTACCACTATCACATAAAACTATCCAAAACTGATAAAAAATTCTCCGAATTTTTTTGTTTCTCCTTCCATGACTATTCATTTTCTCCTTCCCTTGTGCATGCATGTGTTTTGGTTTCTAAAAAGGCTTTTCGTTTCTATTTTGTGACCCTTCGTTTCCTTTTATCCACATGGGCATGCGTCCGCTTCTTTCCATGTGTAACGACCCTCTTAGATGATTTCAAATCATTAAAGATTCCTTATGTAACGTTTTGTCTTATTCATTGAATTTTGTCCTTATGTGACAAATTACCTTATTCAATCTTTGATTTATTCCTTATAGGTCCATGTCACTGTGCAGTCTTCAGTTTCACTATCCTGGTGTTCATCACTAATATCAGATGCACTGTCAACTACTCTGTTCCTTTGGCAAAAATGTAACATGTCGCAATATCGCGACACTTTTGTTTCTCTGCCTGCCTGCCCTTTTTGAGTCACAAAAATGCGACATGTCGCAATATCGTGACACTTTTTCCTTCTTGCTCTTTCTCTTTGCTTTGGACCACGAAAATACAACATGTCGCGATATCACGACACTTTTTTCTCCTTGCTCTTTCTCTTTTCTTTGGTCCGCGAAAATGCAACATGTCGCGATATCATGACTCTTTTTTCTCCTTGCATTTTCTCTTCTCTTTTGGCCTCAAAAATGCAACATGTCGCGATATCGCGACATTTTTTTCTCCTTGCATTTTCTCTTTTCTTTGGACCGCGAAAATGCAACATGTCGCGATATCGCGACACTTTTTTTTTCTCCTTGCATTTTCTCTTATCTTTTGGCCATGAAAATGCAACATGTCGCGATATCGCGACACTTTTTTCTCTTTGATTTTTTGCTTCTCTTTTGGCCGCGAAAATGTATCATGTCACGATATCGCGACACTTTTGTTTCTCTGCCTTCCTGCACTTTTTGAGTCATGAAAATGCAACATGTCGTGATATCACGACACTTTTTCCTTCTTGCTCTTTCTCTTTGCTTTGGACCACGAAAATACAACATGTCGTGATATCGTGACATTTTTTTCTCCTTGCATTTTCTCTTTGCTTTGGACCGTGAAAATGCAACATGTCACGATATCGCAACACTTTTTTTTCTCCTTGCATTTTCTCTTCTCTTTTGGCCGTGAAAATGCAACATGTCGCGATATTGCGATACTTTTTTCTCCTTGCATTTTTTCTTCTCTTTTGGCCGTGAAAATGCAACATGTCGCGATATCGCGACACTTTTTCTCCTTGCATTTTCGCTTCTCTTTTGGTCACGAAAATGCAACATGTCGCGATATCGTGACACTTTTTTCTCTTTGCTTTTTCGCTTCTCTTTTGGCCGTGAAAATGCAACATGTCGCGATATCACGACACTTTTTTCTCTTTGCTTTTTTGCTTCTCTTTTGGCCGCAAAAATGCAACATGTCGCGATATCGCGACACTTTTTTCTCTTTGCGGTGTTTTGCTTTTTCTTTGATCTTTAGCATATGGGCCACTTCGGTATTCTTGGAAAATATGTAAAAAGGTGGGTCCCCAATTTTGGGGTACGTTGTGGAGTAGCCACAACATGACGATTTTTTCAACTTTGCACAAACAACCTATAACAACTTCACCCAAACATCAAAAACATCCTCATAAGCATTTAACATCATTGTACATACTCTGAATAACCTCTGAACTCCTGTCCACTGTATCAATAGATCTATCTGACTGTTTTGACAACAATGACAATACTGTCGCTGCACCTTTCTCAACAATCTCCCCCTTTGGAATTATTGGCAACACACATGCAATTTCCTGTAACTCTTATCCCCCTTTGACAACAATACCAAAGGGCTGCTGCAAACTCCCCCTAAGTCCATGCACAACATTCTCAGGCAAAAATTATTACACTTAGAAAAAATCACAAACATGAGCAAAAAGATAAACAAATACATAAATGCTCCCCCTGAGAATGTGGTCCCGATAGCTAGTCAATTCTTGGGAAGCGTGACCACTCCCAATTTATTGCGAAGGTACTCAAAGACTTCCTTGGGCAATGATTTTGTGAAGATATCCGCTACTTGCTCTGTTGTTGGAACAAAATCCAACTTAACCTCACCTTTCACAAATTTCTCCTTCAAAAAGTGATACCGGATAGCAATATGTTTTTTGCGAGAATGCATAACCAAATTCTTTGAGATGTTAATGGCACTGGTGTTATCACACTTAACTAAAATTGGCTCACTGAAGTTAATACCAAGATCTTTTATGGTTTTTTTCATCCATAATACCTGCGTACAACACGTTGTCGCTGCAATATATTCTTCCTCTGTTGTGGATAAGGAGACTGACTCTTGTTTCTTACTATGCCACGCGACCAACCTGTCTCCAAGATAGAATGCACCTCCACTAGTACTCTTTCTATCATCTACACATCCTACCCAATATGCATCTGAATATGTAATAAGGGTGAAGTCCTTACCTTTCGGATACCATAACCCATACTCCATAGTACCCTTGAGATATCGAAGAATCCTCTTCATTGCTATCACATGAGTCTCCTTGGGACTAGCCTAAAATCGTGCTACAATGCATACTGCCTACAAAATATCTGGTCTGGTAGCTATCAAGTACAGTAAGCTCCCAATCATAGATTTGTACATGGTTTGATCAACATGTGGAGATTTGTCATCCTTGCTCAACTTGCAACCTGTCATCATGGGAGTGCTAACTGGCTTACAATCCTCCATTGTGAACTTTTTTAGCATCTCTTTCACATTTTTAATTTGAGAAATAAATATGCCCTTCTCATTTTGATTAACTTGCAACCCGATGAAATACGAAAGTTCACCAATCATTGACATTTCAAATTCTTTCTGCATCTTATTTGCTAAATCTTTACATGACTCATCTTTGTTGTTGCCAAATATGATATCATCTACTTATACAACAAGAACAATAAGATGGCCATTTTCTATTTTGACATACAAATTACTATCCACCATACCTTTCTTGAACCCTTGTTGAGTAAGATAGTTGTCTAGCCTTGCATACCATGCTCGGGGTGCCTGAACTTATCATCATTAGTGATGATGAAGAGGAGGTAGCTGAGAACAACTATGAACCTGAAGAACCTGCCTTCATTGTCATCAGTGATGATAGTGACAATGGCTATGAACCTACTTCATACAAATCAGAAGAAATCGGATACCCGAAGATCGGTGACCCGATGGCGATTGAACAAAATATTGCACACGCAGTTGAGAAAATGTGTAACGATCAAATGTGGATTGATCTAAATTTGTCTCCCTAAATATTTGTACTCAATTTGTATTGATGTAACTTCCTACTCATGTAGCCGCTTTGAATGAAATAATAAAATGTGAGCTTTCTAATTTTGCACGCGAATTAAATATTTTCACCAAAGCGTCATAATAGATCTAACAATATTCACATCAATGTGTAGTACAAATACACACTACTTTTATCGAAACACATATATGCAGCTAGGGCAACATTCTTTCACTGTAATTGGGGTAGTTTTGATGCAATAAGGAAGACCATTGGCCTTCACTATTAAAGCACTTTCAAACCATAATTTGTGCAATTATACTTATGAAAAGGATATCTTAGCCAACTTACATGTTAATTATTAGATGCCATATCTTAGTGGGTGTCACTTTTTAATCAAAAGTTACCATTAAAGTCTTAAGTACTTATTGGAATAAAGGGTAGCCACACATGAAAAACAAAGATGGGTATCTAAATTGTTGGGCTATTATTATAAAATCACTTATAAAAAAAAGGATAATGTAGTGGCCAATGCACTACCCCGACAATATGGAGATCAAGGAATGTTAAATGCTATATTTACACCACTTTCTCAATGGGTCAATCTTCTCAAAGAAGAAACAACCAAGGATTCTAGTTTGTAAACTTTGATCAACAAAATCCAAGCATAGTCTAAATCATACCCTAGATACATTTGGGATGGTCAAGACTTGAGATATCATAATTGACTTATCATTTCCCAAATGTCACAAATGCAAGAACTCAGCTTGTAGAAAATGCATGCATATCCAACGTTGGAACATTCTAGATTTATAAAAGCATACAAAAGAACCAAGCGTACTTTCTTTTGAAAGGGAATGAAAAGGGATGTTCAAAATTTTATGGCAAAATGTGATAGATGCCAACATACAAAAGGTAAAACTATGTGTTCCCTTGGAACACTTCAACCCTTGCCAAGTTTGAAATAAGTGTGGGTAAATATTTCTATGGATTTTATTGAAGGGTTACCCAAGTTAGGAGAAAAAATAGTTGTTTTGGTGGTAATGGATCATCTCACAAAGTATGCTCATTTATGTTCCTTAGCCCATACCTACATAACCTCCATAGTTGCCCAATTCTTTTTAGACTCCATATTTCACCTTCATGGAATACCCAAATCTATTGTGTTAAATAGGAACCCTACTTTTACTAGTCACTTTTGGTAGGATCTATTTAAGTTGTAGGGCACTTAGCTCAAAATGAGTTTTACCTATAACCCTCAAACTGATGGCCAAACTAAAATTGTCAACAAGTGCTTAAAAACTTACCTTTATTACTTTGCATCAAAAGATCCTACATAATAGGTTGAATGGCTCCCTCTAGCCGAATGGTTGTATAATACTTCATATCATATAGCTACCAAAATCAACCCATTTGAAGTAGTGTATAGTATTCCTCCTCTAAAATCCTCCTACATTCTAGAAAGCTCTAGGGTTCAAGTTGTTGATTCCACCCTTAGCTAGAATGCTACCATCCTTTGACAACTTAAGGTAAATCTTGCTTTGACCTAGAATTATATATGTCAACAATCTTATTAACATCATTTTGAGCACAACTTCAAAGTGAGGGATATGGTTTTCTCCTATGTAACCCTACAAACAATCATCCCTCCAATTCCATGGATGCTAGAACCTTACAACTAAATACTATAGTCCCTACTAGGTGTTATAATGGATCAAATCAACCACCTACAAATTGGCCCTTCTGACCACTTCCAAGATGGTAACAAGGTATAGGTACAATCTACATTACCAAATTTGGATGAAGAAGGATTCGTCATTTTTTAGCCTAAACAATTTTTGGACAAGAGATTGTACAACCTTCTCCATCGTGTCATCATTGATGTTCTTGTTCAATGGCATTGATCACAACCTAAGCATGCAACTTGGGAATCCCTCCACCAACTCCAACAACAATTTCCTCATATTCAATTTTGAGGACAAAGCTATTTGAAGGGGAAGGGCATGTTAGGACCCCATCCTAACACTGTTATGTAATAAACCCTTTTCTAATGTGGGGACCCCATCCTAATAATATTATGTAATGTTTTGTAATAGTTTGTGGAACTAGAGGTGCCTAGATAAGTGATGTCATTTAATGTAACTATTATCAAAAATGTAATTGTTTTGTTTTGTAGAAGATTCTAGCTTGGGTGATATTTTGCATGTAAGTCAACCCTTCAGCATTAGGTTTAGGGTTATGAAGAGTATATAAAAATGTGGAGTACATAGATGGATGTATCTTTTTACATATTGAATCAAAGTTCTATTTAGTAGTTTGCACCCTCGAAGAGGCAATTATTATGTATTATGATTTATGAGATTAATATATATTTTTGCATTTATATTTTGTATTATAATATGTTACTCTTTCATGAATTGTTGCTTTTTTTGAAATATATATGTGGAAGTGCTTATTTTAGTTATAATATTCCTAACAGGTGCATGGAACTTCAAAAGAGGCTTCTAAATTTGATGAGGCACATTCTTTAGATTTAGTGGGAATGTTCATTTCTAAATCAAGATCATACAGAGTAGAAAATTCCTTGTTAATATTTTGATCTTGTTATACCATATCCTCTAAGCTCTGATTTGATTTTTCTTCATAGGTTAAAACCTCAAAAGAATTAGTATTTCCAATATCTGAAATAAAACACGCATTAGTTTTTCATTATTTAGCAGCGGAATAAATAAGCTTACAAAGGCCGGGAATAGAACATCGGCGGAACTGATCTTGTTACAGTAGTTGTAACAGTCAGCTAATCAATATAATAGATACAAAATACAGTATGCTAACATCCCCCTTTATTACATTATTTGGGTAATGTAATAACTAATAGCTATACTAACATCCCCTTACATTATTTTGCAATACAAAGTGAGTCACGAAACAATTCAAATTTGACACGTCCAAGTGCCTTAGTGAAAATGTCTCGCAACTTGAGCATCGGTGGGAATGTGTCTAAGCTGAATTCGGTGCTTTAGAACTTCATCTCGAATGAAATGACATTGTGTGTCAATGTGCTTTGTTCTTTCATGATGGACTGGATTCTTGACGAGGTTCAGAACATCCTGATTGTCGTAAAACAAGTGTATTGGAGATTTTGATGGATGGCCCATACTTGTTAGAATGCGACGTAACCATATCACTTTGCACATAGCTTCATGTGCGGCACGATATTCTGCCTCTGTTGATGAAATAGCAACCACCTGTTGCTTCTTGCTGTGCCAAGAGACAGGACCGGATCCCAGATGAAAAATGTATCCAAAAGTTGACTTGCGATCATCAAATGATCCGGCATAGTCGGAGTCCGTGTATCCTTGCAAGAAGAATTTGTTGTTCCTCTTGTATTCTAGGCCATATTCCATAGTACCACGGACATAGTGAAGAACACGTTTTGTTGCTTTCCAATGAGTGGTCTTAGGCTCCCGCATGTACCTCGAAAGATAGTTGACAGCAAATACGATATCTGGCCTAGTATTGGTCAGATATATGAGACTCCCAATCAACCGTCGATAGAGAGTACCATCTACCCGAGGTGAGTCATCATATCACGATAATCGAAGTCCATTCTACATCGGAGTTGCCATTGGCTTGCGATCAATCATGCGATATTTTTCCAGACAATGTCTTGGCATATTTTTTCCGAGACACTTTGATGGAGTGCTCCTTCCGGCTGAATTCCAGACCAAGACAGTAATGGAGAAGTCTGATATCTGTCATCTCAAAAGATTTGCACAAGTTTCTTTTGACAGTAGAGATCATAGTTTCTGAACTCCCTGTTATGAGCAGATCATCCACATAGAGTACAAGCAACATTATCTCATAACCCTATTTCTTGAAATAGAGGTTTGCATCTGACGGACATCTCTTAAATCCATGCTGCATAAGGTGATTGTCCATTTTTATATACCAAGCTCGAGGAGCTTGTTTCGGACCATACAAGGATTTGACCAATTTGCAAACTTTTTGCTCTTGGCCTTCCACTTCAAATCCTTCAGTCTGAGTCATATAGACTTCTTCTTGGAGATCACCATTTAGAAAGGCACTTTTGACATCCATCTGGTGAACTTTCCACCCATATTGTGCTGCCATAGCACACATAACCCGAATTGTGGTCATCCGAGCAGTAGGTGCAAAAGTTTCCTCATAGTCAATGCCTTCTTTTTTAGCATAGCCCTTAGCAACAAGACAGGCCTTATGCTTATCAATTGTTCCATCTACCTTGTACTTGACTTTATATACCCATTTGCAGCCAATGGGTTTCTTTCCATGCGACAGATCAACAAGCTTCCAAGTTTTATTCTTCATCAAAGACTCATACTCTGTATCCATAGCGGCCTTCCACTGAGGCTCACTTAGAGCATCTTGCACTGATGCAGGTTCAAGATCATCTATGGTAGACATGAACGCCCTGTCATCATCAATATCCATATCCTCTACTTCGTACTTGGAGTCACGGAAAGTTCATCAAAAGATTGACAAAGATCATCAACCTCACCGGTTTCTCCGGCTTCTCTTTCCTTTTGAGCCATACCGCGTGTACGAGGTCTATCCAAATTCAAATTGGGAGGAGTGGATAAATTTGCATCTCTCGATTGTATTTGTACACCATTTAGGATTCTTCTTCGATGGAGTTGAAGAAGATGTAGAAGGACCTCCTGTCTGTGTTGACGAAGGAATCTTCTCTTCCTTAGTTTCCACAATATCTTGGTGTACTTTAGATGTGCTCTGTGATGTGAAAGCTTCATCAAAGACAACATCTCTACTAATATGAATTTTCTTGGTCAAAGGATCTATCAACCAATATCCTTTAGAGTGCTCAGAATAACCAAGAAAACTACATCTCAGTGTTTTCTCATCTAGCTTCTTCCTTTTCTCTTTCGGTATGTGCATGAAAGTGTGACATCCAAAAATACGTAGATGAGATATGGAGGGTTTTCGACCACTCCATGCTTCCTGTGGAGTCATTCCTTTTAGGGCATTTGTGGGTGCCCTATTCAACAGATACACTGCAGTGGTGACAGCTTCTGCCCAATATTGTTGCCCAAGAGTAGCTCCTGTGAGCATACAACGAACCATTTCCATGATAGAACGGTTCCTTCTCTCAACAACTCCATTTTGCTGAGGAGTATAGGCAGTTGTTAACTGTCGCTTGATTCCATGCTTATCTAGGAATGCAAAAAATTCATTAGAGGTAAACTCTCCCCCTCGATCTGAGTGGAGGGTTTTAATAGAAGCTCCTGACTCCTTCTCAATGGATTTCTTGAACTGCTGGAAGAATGCGAAAGCTTCGGATTTCAGTTGGAGAAAGAAAACCCACATCTTTCATGAGTAGTCATCTACGAATAATTGAAAGTACCTCTTCCCTCCACAAGCTCGTTGGGTGTGAAAGGACCGCACGGATCGGTGTGAATTAACTCCGGAGGTTTTTGTGCTCTTGTAGAGCTCTTCTCAAATGGTACTCTATGCCGCTTTCCCGCCAGCGATCGAGCACACTCGGCAATGTGGCGTAAAGGGAAGGAAGACCCTTTACCATCTCATACTTGCTGAGCTCAAGTAAGTAGCCAAAACTAAGATGCCCATATCTCTTGTGCCATAGGGAAGTTGCATCCTTGGTAGATACAATCATGGCAACATGTGGAGTAGAGATAGCATCTAGTGCAAATAAGCCATGCTTATATGAAGCCATTGCAATCTGCTTACCCTTCCCGGTAATAGTACAACACTTCTTTCCATTCTCAACTCGAAAGTTGACAACCATATTTCTGTCCAGGATTTGTGTCACTAACAGCAAATTGTTGGCCAATCCCGAAACATAGAGGACTTTGTCAATCTGACACTTGCCATCAAGAAGAGTGACTAAAACTGTACCCTCTCCCTGAACCCTGTAGGTTTTATCATCGACAATGGTGACAGGTTTGCCCTCTTTGGCCACAAATGATTCAAACCATGATCCGTCGCCGATCATATGTTTGCTAGCTCCGGAATCGACATACCAAATAGGATCCTCTCGTGTGGAATCTATGGTAGTCATGAGCACTTTGTGTGCCCATTTAGAATCTGAGTCAGATTCTTCAACAACAACATTCACCTGGGGTTGCTTGTTTTTATTTTGTGGTTTGTTTTGGCCTTTTTGCTTGTTCTTATGCCAACACCTGTGGGTGTCATGGTTGTCTTTCTCACAGATCTTGCACCACCTCTTCTTCTGTTGAGGTTGTTTGCCTTTTCCTTTCGTATCCTGTTGAGAATTTTCTCCTTTCTAAAAGTTGCCTCCTTTTTGCCCATTACCTTTCTTCCTAGAACCCTGCCTGTTGGTGTATAGGGTTGTATTGGAAGAATCATCCTTGTGAAGTTTGCGTGCCTCCTGTTGTTGAAGCAGATTGACCAACTCGATGTAGGTAATTTGTCGTTGAGACACCTGGATGGAGGTTATCAAAATATCAAATGAAGAAGGTAAAGCTCTCATCACAAGTGAAATGAGAAGCTTTTCATCCACAATATCTCCCAAAGAACTCAATTTCTCTTTCAACTCAGACACTCTGCACAGAAAGAGTTCAACTGTTTCACCCTGCCTCAAACTCAAGTTATGAAGTTGTTGTTGAATATGAAGAATGGTGGATTCATTCTTCCCCTCATAGATGGTTCTAAGGGCATCCCATGCCTCTTTACCACTTGCTTTGTCAGCTATATGAGGTTGCACTTCATCCGAAATAGCAAACAAAATGAGCACCTTTGCTCTACTGTCTTTCTTGTCAAAAGCTATCTGATCTGCTGAAGGACCTGTGGATCCTACTGTTGGTGAAGGCCTAGTTACTACTCCAGTAACAATATCCCACAAATATTCCATTTGGAGAATAGCCTTCATCTTATGTTTCCATGGTGTATAATTTGGACCTTTCAATAACTGATGCGGATCAGTCATCAATTTTGCAACAACGGCCATAGTGAAGGTTCCTTATATCACCAATTGGTCCCCCTTTCGATATACCTTTTGCTAGGCCAATATACCGTACAAAATACCCGCCCTTACGTGAGGGAAACTATAGGTATTTAGAAAGATCAACAAAAATCACCCGCCCTTACGTGAGGGAGACTATAGGTGAGTTTTAGAGATCATACGATACGTGGAACATAAGTGGTACTGAAAGGGAATCGCCTTGTTGATGGCACCTACCATAGAAGATTCTTCTCATGCGTGGGGCGTAAATTCCCCTAAAAACTATGAAGAATACTTCATCGGGATTTATGCCTAAACACAAGTGCGATAAAGGGTAGTGGATGGAGAAAAAAAATGCAAAAATGGCGTACTTATTCCTCCCCGACGATTTATAGAGAACAAGCTCAGACGTCGTTATAGCAGCTATATTAGGCGGCGGATACAATATCCAAATCACAACAACTTTACATGTAAGTGCTGGCCAGAGGTATCACAAATACCAAACGCTGCAGTGCAATAAATTGCACGGATGGGTATTAATTATTCCGGGGACTTAGGGAGTGAATTTGCTTTTAAGTTTTTAATGTTATAGTGCAAAAATGAAATATGCAACATACAACATAAAAAATTGCCCACAAGAATAACCCACAAGGTGTCGGTCACAGTCGAAAATGCACCTTTTACAATGCCAAATTGCTATTTTTCATAAAATTACTCTCAATCCCCCTTTGATTTTTTGAAAAAATATCCCCCCTTCAAAAATTTCTTTAACAAAGCATTTTTAATAATTATTATATATTTAAAATTAAAATAAATAATTTTAATTTATATAGTTTTAAAACTTAAGAAAAATAAATTAAAATTAAATTTTAATTTATAAAGTTTAAAACTATATTAAAAAAAATTAAAATTAAAAATTTTAATTAAAAAAATAATAATTAAAAAAAACAGCTTTGAAAAAAAATATACCTTGGGGGGAGTCGACGGGATTTGAACCCCCGACTGCTGGGTTATCGGAACCCACCACGCAGCTCACTTGCCAGTGAGCCCATGGGCTGATCTGGGAGGAGAAAGCCCGATCAAGCTTAAAACACCTCCTCTCTGCTTCCCGAGCCCGCTGTGGCTGCCTCTGCCACCTCCGCAGTAGCCTCCTCTCTGCTTCTCCTTCGCGCTTCTGCTTCGCGGCTGCGCTTCGCAGGCGCTCTATTTTCCGAAAAATTTTGGCCCGAAACTCTTACGCGATCTCTTTTTTTTTTTTCCATAAAAATTTCACTTTTTTTTTTCTTTGCTTCCCGAAGCACGGGGAGGGGGGGGGCTACGTCTAATCAATGCAGTCAGACGTCGTCACGTCGCATCGCGCCTGGGGGGTTGCGCAGTCTCCTATGCGGACTACGTCCTGTCCGGGGAGCTGCGTAGGGCGCAGTTGACGCATGACGCGTTGTCCTCCCTCCGGGGCCCTCCTTGCCGATGTCGCTGCATCGCGTCGTGCCTGGGGGGCTGCGTAGTCTCCTATGCGGACTGCGTCCTGTCCGGGGAGCTGCGCAGGGCGCATTTGACGCGTGATGCGTCGTCCTCCCTCTGGGGCCCTCCTTGCAGACGTGGACGTGGCAGTTGCGACTGGCGTTGCCTTCGTCTATAGACGTCGGCGACGTAGCGCTGTGACGTCCTCCTCCTTGGTGGCGTCTTCGCATGGGGTCCGCGTCACGACGTGCACAGCCTCGCAGTGCTTCCCGAGGCTCACAGGTCTGCGTGCGAAAGGGAGGGTCCGTGAGCTTGCGCGCGGGCAGGATGAAAAAAAAATTTGCGCCCGCAAATACAACCTCCTCTGCAATCACCTTGCCCAAAAAAAATACTTCGGTGGCTCTGATGCCATGAAATAAAACACGCATTAGTTTTTCATTATTCAGCAGCGGAATAAATAAGTTTACAAAGGTTGGGAATAGAACACCGGCGGAACTGATCTTGTTACAGTAGTTGTAACAGTCAGCTAATCAATATAATAGAGACAAAATACAAGTACGCTAACAATATCCTCACTTATTGGTCTTCACTCTTTATTTACATTCATCTGTCTGGACCTATTTTTTAGAAGTTGAAAACCATCCTTATCCATATCCATTTTTTAATTTCTTATGCAGTTTTCTACATATGTTTTTGTTGGACTCTTCTTAGGGCATAATATATCAACATGCCCCATCTCATGACATTTTCTACATATGAAAGATATGTTTTCATAATCCATGGTTTGAATCCACAACTTACCCCCATACTTAAAAATGATTGATTCTAGTAAAGGTTTATTGATATCAATCATGACCAATATTCGGGCATAAATAGCCAAGAATATATCTTTTGTAGTTTATAAAATCTCAAGCAACCCTCCCATAGTGGTTTCTATTGCTTTAAAGGTATCCATTTCCTATAATTCAATTGTCAACCCATACATCCTAACCCAAACTAGTACTAGGGATACATTTACGTTTTCAAGTGCAAAGCCTTCATACCAACGAGTAAGGAAGAGTCCTACTCTTTCCATAAACCAAAGAGCCCATTTTAGATTTCTATATCTTTCCTCCATGGCACAAAAAATTTCTAGGAAAAAATCTTTGTGAAGAAAGGATAGACTCACTCTTGGAGACTTCCAACTATCAATCCATTTTCTTAGAGTTGAAGCCCCTGGTTAAGACCCATTAAATTTACCAGTAACTACCTTATCTTTGAGCAACAAGAATATTTTCTCTATGAGGTCCTCCTTAACCTCTACTACTAAGAATGAATCTAAGGATTCAGCTATAAATCCATCCATAGGAAGGAAGCTATAACTTGAAATCTACTAAAATTTACTAATATACCCTATAACAATTATCTTATCTAGAAATAAACCTACAATAATTTGCATGAAGAGATAAATGAAACTTAGCTAAAATAATCCATGTCTAGATAGAATATCCTACCTTGTTGATGCCCTAGCCTTCCATTGCCCCTCCCATCATCTGGACCCTAGTTGACAAATATCTACAAAATTATTTTTTGCGACTTAAAAAATCATCACTACCCTTATTTTGGATGGATAATTTCACAAGGTCGTATCTCCCTCAATAGTACTTGGATTCCTTCATATGACCACTCATTTTAAATATCTTTAAATTCTGCACAAATTGGTCCAAGAATCATATGAAATAGATAACCCTTTGCAAAGATATTTTAGACACCTAAAATGCATCATGTTGAGGAGACTACCCATATGGACACATCCATAGGCCATATGAACCCTCTTGGATCTCCCCAAGGGCAAGCAATGGTCCTAACCACTCAAGAAGGGTAGTTCTAGCCCATCTAGGCTCGATCACTCTCAAGTAGAGCAGCTAGCACATTTGGCCACTGGAGACTACAACAGCTAGATCTGGTCACTGAACCTGATAACAGCCAGCATCACATTAAGTCTAGCCATTAATACAAGCCCAGATTGCATAGTCTAACTACATCTTTGCATGGATAACAGGTGAATTTTGGCAAGGAACTCCCTAAGTTCCTCCTAACTACCTCTTCCATACCATTTTGTGACTAATGCTTCCCACCCATAATAGTTAGTCGCATGCATTTGGGACTGAAGCTTCTCCAAGAAGTCAAAGTTCCAAATTTGAGAGGAAATTCTACATATAGACTCTCGTGGGAAGAGCAAAAGGCCATAAAGTTTGAGAGTTAAGCAACGAAGCCCTATCAAAATGGAGAACCGATCTTTATCACTTTGAGGAGCATTGGAGCACCGTTCGGCTGAGCCATGCCAACATAATTCGTTGTCATATTCACTATTCCCAACCTCCAATCAATGTAAGAGACACACTCGACGACCCTTGAACATTAATTTTGGCAAAGAGGGTAGCACAAAAATCCCTGAACCACAAGAAGAAGAGCATCACATCACAATTGTTGTCTTGGACAGTAGCCTATAGGCATATCTTAGGGCATAAGTGTTATTCCTTCTTTCTTTTAGTTTAGCTTTGTTACTGCTTGATGTATGTCTTGATCCTAGTTCAAATTTGGTTTCATTCATGCTTTTATTTCATTGCTTACCTTTCATTTATTATTCTATTCATGTGCACATTTCGATATCAGTATCATGAGTATTCAGATCTGCTAACAAAGGCCTCGTCCAGAGAGGTAGACCATCCTACTGAGCATATTTTATTGTTTTCATGAGCGTAGGTACAAATCCTTAGGATCATATTAAAGCAGCAAGAGCACAAAGATCCCTTCAAGACCAGATCTGGAGAAGGGGACATCTGTAAGCCCCCATACAGTTTTATGTGTGATACCAGAAGGCCTACGTAGATGCATTGTTCCCTTACGGGGAACATATATGATTGTTGCTCCATATTGTGTAATATTTGTATCAAAGTGATGGGTATCCCTTAGAGGGATGAACTTGTAATTGCGGTCTGGATAGATTAATAAAAATGCTTCTTTATTTTGTCTTCTTTACTTTTGGGTTGCATGTGCGCTTTCATAATTTTTATTTTGGTGCAAATAATAATAAATAAATCAAACTACAAGTAGGACAACCAGGGTGCACGCTTCTCAGGGTTGCACAAATGGTAATCACGATGGGACGCCCACTAGGTTTTTGTTTTTTGGCTGATTCACTGATGTTTCAGGTGTTTTTATCTATGCAAGTTTATCCACTTTGGTCGACAGTGGCCAAGAGACCTTAGCCATTATAGCTTTCAACGGCCATATTTAGCCACTCTGGTTAATAGCGGTTAGCAACAGAACAAAGACATAGATCAACCAAGTCATCATCAGGTGAGGAATTTAGGTTGGTACACATGTCTGATTCTCTGTGACTTTTTGTCTACATTTATTTTCCAAAAATAGTAAGCAAGAACATAGCTAATTGGGGAAAAAGGAAGAAAATGAAAATAAAATTGTGTGATATGTTTCTTAGATTTCTTTTGTTTCCTCTAGGCACTGATAGGAACAACGGACCTCTGCTTGTAAGGTATGCCCTAGTCTCCAACGTGCTAGGACATTTTGTGATACGCTTGCTTGCATGTGGCCCAATCAGTGGTCGCCCATTCACAAAGTAGAAAATACATTGCATGGAAAATCATCTAGATTATATTAGATATGCATCTTTCTGAAATAAAAATGTTCCTTTTAGGCATGTAGGGATATAAAGCATGAATTTTTGTTGATTCATCATTTTATGTTTAAAAATCTAAAAAGAACACCACACACTCACACGTTACATCATAACATTTGTAAGGTTGAATTTCATTACCAACCCCCAATTCAGACTGATAACGTTCGAATTCATTTCCTTCCACCAGCTTGACCCCTAGATATCCTTAGATGGAATAGAGGACTCTTTTTAGTTGGTTATGGTCATTTGTGTTCAAACTGTCTCCCACATGTCATAGTGGAAGAGCTAGGTGAACCCCCCACTGGGATTTAAGCGGTGTACCCTAGACTCTTTTGAGAAATCATGTTTGGCATTAGTGTTCCTAGTCTCCACTTTAATTGAGTTCCCTTATTCAAAGTCACAAGCACAAAAAAAAAGTCAAGATCAACAACAAATCCAAACACACCAGATAGTTTAGGGAACACTTTAATCCTTAAAAGAGATAAACACTTGCTTGCTTTAGTTGAGTAGTTAGAAAACTAATTAACAAGATAACGCACAATCAAGATGGTGTACACACGTAGCAACCACCCCCGATCCAACACTGAGGGGGAGACCAATGACCCGCACACTCACCATCACACAAGTGTTGAGCTGCCCAGTCATAGTGTCATCGGATGAAGTTTAGCAAGTCTTAGGGGCGATAACTCAACTCTTTGGGGGACTCCATGAGAAACCCTAGTGAGAGAGCCACTTCCTGGTTCTCCATCACATAGACATGAGAAGGCCTCAGAGCCTCCCTCATCACGTAGAAGTGAAGGGTACTCATGGTGCCTCTCATCATGCGGGCACACGGAGGCATCACAACCTCCTTCATCATGCAAGTGCAAGGAAGCCTCAAGGCCTTCCTCACCACACTGGCAAGCGGAGGCATCGTGCCCTCCCTCTGCACACCAACATGTAGAGGCATCATGACCTCCCTCATCACATAGACCTATAGAGGCTTCAATACCTTCATCCTCACGCAGGCATAAGGAGGAATCCAAGCTCCCATCATCGTGTAGTACTGTAGGGATTGCAATACCCCAAGCTTCATAGGACACACATAGGATAGATCCGCCCACTAAGGGGCAAAACCATAGGGCTATGCCCAAGCATAGGCCTGAGACATCTTATAGCCTCCCTGCATATGGAAGTTTACCTTTGGACCATCAACTCATTGGCATCAATGGGATACCGCAGGATCAGTCATGGAGGATCCGAAAACTTGATAGGTTGGATTGAGTTCCCTTGAGACCAACCCCTATGAGCATCACTATCGCACATTTTGCTTTGGGAAGTTCACACAATGTAGCCACTAGACGCACCAGTAGGCCAAGGAGAGCCTCAAAGCGACCCCATAGTACATACACTGCTTTATATCATGAGCGTACTCGACCCTTAATGCAATATATAGAGCAAGTCACCCTAGCAGATAGGGGTAGACACACAATAGAAATATCCCTGAGAGACCACAACATTAGAACTCCTCATCCAGAGGTAGAAGGACATAAGACCTCGATAGTAGGTCACTTTGATTGCCTATGTAGATTGGAAGAAGAGCTACGCATTGAACGGGAACACATGGAAGACCTTGAGCAAAAAGAGCACAAGAAAATGCACTTACTCTTACAAGAGAAACTTGCAAGGGAAGAACGAGAGGAGTGTGAAGATCTAGCAGAGAGGTTAGCTCGAATAGACGCATGCATAACTGGTGAAAGGTATCAACCTGGACGACGTGTTGATTCTCCATAAGGGAGAGGTGCCAAGCCAAGGCAGGAGAACACCCAACAAGCTCCACAACATCACCAACACCTAGACCTTGAGAAAACACAATGTGATGAGGACCAAAAAAGGATGGAGGATCAGCAACAGACCCATCTTGAACTTCCAAACATGGTCACAAGAGAGGAGTACAGACACCCGATTAGGGCAAACACTAGTTTACCTCCTTTATCATCATGAGAAAACCTTTAGGAACATGACATTATTTCCTTGAAGGTATACCAAACCTCATTGAAAGAGTCAAGCCTCTCAAGAAGGACACAAATGGACAAAATTTGATAGTAGACAAGATACACAACCATCCTTTCCATCAGTCCCAAGTCCCGCATATCCTAGGCACTTTGATATGCCTAGATTAGATAAATTTAAGGGAGAGGGAGATGCATAAGAACACATGACCAACTTCATTAATACGTGCTTTCACCTTGATAAAAATGATACCCTAATGTTGAGGATATTCATCACGACGTTCTCGGATACGAAAACACAATGGTTCAACTAGTTGCCCAAGCATAGCATCACCAAATTTTAGCAACTTGTAAATACATTCCTTGAGTGATTCTCCTTCGAAGTTAAAAAGAAATTAAACTTGTCTGATATATCCAACCTGAAACATTATTATGATGAGCCAATAATTTACTATGGGTACATATGGAGAAATATTATGGCAAAACTCATAGAAGCCTTGGCTTAAGCCAAGCTCATAGAAGACATTAAGGTCTATGAAGGAGACCTTAAGCTCCGCAAAAAGAAAGAATGGAGCAAAACCAATCAGAACAAAAAAAAAAAGCAGAAGCAGGCCAAGTCTGCTCAATTTAATCAAGTCGTATTAGCTGCACCAAAGGAGATGAATGGATAGAAACCCCAGAATTACCAAGCTCACCCTCTATCAACCAACTATGATACGAGGAACAACCAGGGCTGAAACAAATAAATATGGCCACCTCGTTATTACACGCCTCTGAACGAATCAATGCAATCGGTATTTAATCAACTAAATGAGACGCAGAGGATAAGGTTTCTTGATGTACACCTTTTAGACCCTAATCATCCCAAGCCAAGGGGATGCAGGGAAGATCAATACTGCCCCTACCATAGGATATAAGGGTATGATATCAAGAGTTGCATCAGATTCAAGAATGTGGTATAAGACATGATTGAAAAGGGAGAGCTCAAATTTGACAACCTGCTAGCTCCTGACAACAAGGATATGGGTATATACCAAAACCCATTGCCTAATCACAAGGCCCCTAGAGATCAGGGTTCCCAAGTTAACCAAGTCTAGATCAAGCCACCCATTCAAGGATGCATCGAAATGGTCAAATTGGTCAATGTGACAACCAAAAGTTAGATATATGGGCAACCATAGCTTCTAGCAGCTCCCATCAATATCCCAATTGTACCTCAGCAAAGATAGGCACAGGATAATCTTCCAAGTCCACCAGCAAGACTTGTGGTGACTATTTGGAGTAGACTAGAACAAAATCTATAGATAACTCTGGCTAAGTTATCTATTTACAAACTCATACAACAGTCCCCTAGGCATAGGGTGACTTTAATGGATATTTTGAGATCAATTGAGCTCCAGTCCCAGAACCTAGATGCATTCACCAATTTTGTGGGGCAATTTCAATAGTTCCAAGAGCACGTGATTCATTTTTATGATCATGAAATTAATGTGGTTCCTACTGCCTCAATAGATATGCCTTTGCACATTATTGCATCAATCAAAGATATTCCATTCAATCGGGTCCTAATCGATATGGGCTCATCGATCAACATCACCACCACCAAGGCTATGGGGCACTTGAAGATACCTAAGTACAACATTATCCTGACTTCCTACACACTCAGGGATTTCAATGATGTGTTGTGCTCCACCATGGGTATGATCATTTTGCCAGTGAAAGTAGGACACAATACCATCCCCATGATGTACCATGTGTTAGAAGGGGCAATGCAATATAACATCTTGTTGGGGCATCCCTGGATTATGGACATGCAGTGTGTACCCTCAATCCTACACCAATGCATCAAGTATGTGCATGAGGAATAATTACATGTGGTCTCGTCTGACGAAGAACCATTCAAGTATGTGCATCAAGTTGACTTACCAGGAGGTTTCAACCTGCCATCAATGCACTTGTACATCATACCTTCATCCCCAACCATGCATCTAGGTAGAAAAAACAAGTCAGTACGAGGTGACCCATTTACGTTGGCACCACCTCCTACATCCAAAGCTAATGGTGCTTTTGGAAAGCCTTCTATAGATAAGGCAAATGACAAATAGAATCTAAAGGTGCCCCTGGTGGAGGAAGGGTCCAAGGAACTTCCAACAATAGCAACTACAAGAATCTCTACTCCCATGGAGGAGGAGCATTCCTAAGAAACAGTTGAGGAGGTATCATAACCTACCTCACCTACATTGTCAACAACATCATCTGCACCGCAGGTGACAATTCACCTAGCCAACACAGCACTAGGTGAATATCTTGTGCAAAATGTGACTTTCACACTAATCATTGAATACGTACGACATGGGGCGATCAATAGTCCCAAATCTGCTAGTAGGGACATTGGTTCCCTTGGGGGTTCCACCTAACCAAACTAATTTCATATATGTTGGTCTGGATTTTGCCCACACTGCTCCTAATCTAGAAAGGGACAAGGATGAACCTTTCACCACAAACATTCATTACTTATCAAATTTGAAGTTCACTCTAAAGTAACTTGAGTAGTGTCACTAGAAAGGCTATGGCCTAGGCCTGTATGAGCAAGGGTACCGGTTGCCATTCCAGACACAATACCAACTACCCACTGATCGAAGTGGTTTGGGTTATCAAATGTAGGGCCATGATGACTCTTTAGAGGTTGTCCTACACATATTAAGCATTGGGTTCGAGGAGGACATCGACTAGAACCCCTATCACACCCCACATAGAAACCTTTGGGATGATGAATGGGTTTCAATGGTCAATATCATACCACCTGAGGTATACCACCCAAAATCCTCTATTGAAGTGCCCCCATCAAAAGCCATCCTATAGGAGCAGGAGCCAATGCATGTCTATGAGCAGGAGGAGTATTATTATGTTCCAAGCAAGGACGAAGATGGGATCGGCCTGGCCTACCATGGGCCTCGGTATGTGCAAAGCCTTGCTTGGACGAGCCACACAAAAAGTGGTTACATATCAAATGAAATCGAATACACCTCAGATGAGGGTGGATACATGTTTGATGGAAGTGACTGTGAGTCAGAGGATGCAACAGAGATGGCCTACCTAATGCCTAAACACTCAAGCCATGCAATAGTTCCAGAGATAAATTCCAATGGGTTCTTCATAAGTGATGATGACTATGAAGACGAGACTGATATGGCCTATCTGGGGCATCAGCAAGCCAGCCACCAGCTCATCCTGGGACTAGAAACCAATGCCAACGGCTTTTGAATAAGTGATGATGACTTTGAGGACAAGATCAAGATGGTTTATCTTGGACCTCGACACTTAAGACCAGTCGATATGCTTGTGGAAAGGGAAGTGGAACTCTGTGTGATCTACCCCAATATTTGATTCCTAGGGAGACCAGTAAACCTAGATTTCATCCATCGAATGTCAACCTAGAACCACCAACGTTTAGAGAGCAGCTACTACCAAATGATCCCATTATCTTGTCTATTCATAGATTGGATCTTGAGATCCCTATACCACCAGAGCCTCATTACTAGTATGGGGGGCACACCCAGCATATAGAGTTCAACCCGCATGGTCCTGGAGATTACATTCCATCCATCAACATGATCTCCATTGATTTGACCACTCCACTCCATAACCCAGCAGATCCTAAAAAACTATGGTGTCTTAATCTAGATGTTATTGATTGGTATCATGCTAATTCATACTTAGAGCTTGAGGATTTCCTCCCTAATGAGGATATGTTGCAACCATTCCATTTCACATCAGGTTGTGTCCTTGATGTTTGTTTCGCTGGTCTCAACCTCGAGTCAGTAGAAACTATAAATCTAGCATACGAAATTCATTTAATCCCTCCTCATCAACTAGAGGATGGATTCCACATGGCAATAAATGATACTTTTGAGATAGACATTAGCAATGATCCCTCTCAGCTAAAGAAATTCAAGTTTGGAGAAAGCCTATATCCATAATAGTAGGCCATCATTATTCCTCTATTGAGAGAGAGACCAAATCTCTTTTCTTGGACCTACAAAGACATGTCGGGGTTAGATCCTAAGTTGGTTGTCCATAACCTATGCTAGACCCCGCAAAGAAGTTGGTCAAGCAAAAACTTAGAAAGATGCATCCAACCATCGCTTTGATGGTTAAAAATGAGTTGCAAAAACTGTTGGATGTAGTCTTTATTGTCCCCATCGACTATCCAGAGTGAGTATCAAACATGGTGCCTATAGGAAAACCTGATGTAAGAGTCCACATTTGTACATAATTTAGGGATATTAATAAGGAAACCCCAAAGGACTCATTCTCATTGCCCAACATAGATGCTCTTGTAGACACAACTGTAGGTCATGATATGCTCTCCCTAATGGATAGTTTTTCTGGTTACAATCAGATTTGGATTAAACCCAAAGACCAAAATAAAACTGTATTCACTACTCCATGGGGGATATTCTGCTACAAAGTGATGTCATTTGGCCTTAAAAATGTTGATGCCACATATCAACGGGCTATGACATACATTTTCCATGACTACATGCACACAATCTTGGAAGACTACATCGATGATATGCTAGCCAAGTCATTATTGCATGAAGAGCATGTTGAGACCCTCACAAAGTTATTTGATCGTCTGATTGAACACAATGTCAAGTTGAATACCAAGAAATGTATATTTGGCATAAAATCTGGAAAACTCTTGGGATTCATCATTTCTAAATGAGGCATCGAGGTAGACCCAGCTAAGGTAAAGGCTATCCTAGAAATGGCACCACTCACAAACATCAAAGAACTAAGAATCTTATAGGGTAAAGTAGCATCCATAAAGCGATTCATTGCACAACTATTGGACAAATGTCATCCTATGAATCAGTTTTTACACAAGGGAATTCCATTCTAGTGGGACAAAGAATGTCAGCAAGCCTTTGCTGAAATCAAAGAATACATGGTGATGTCACCAGTTCTAGCTCCATTGAGACTAGACGTGTCATTCTTGTTATATATATCCGCTACAAATTTTTCATTGGGCACCATGTTGGCTCAAAAGAACATGTAAGACAAAGAGCAAGCGATATATTATATTAGTCACACCATGGTGAGCTATGAAATTGGATATGCATACATAGAGAAGTTGTGCTTAGTGGTGGTCTTTGCAACCAAGAAATTGCACCACTACATGTTGAGCCATATGACATATGTGATATCCAAGAAAAATCCTTTACTGTATATGATGAGCAAGATGTACCTTAATATGCGCACTACAAAGTGGATCATGCTACTGATAGAATTCGATTTAGAATTCATAAGCCAAAATTCCATCAAGGGACAAGTCATAGCTAATCAGTTGGTTGAGGTGCCTCTCCAGAATAGTAGGCCACTTACCATAGAGCTTCCTAATAACACGATATTTGCATTATCAGAAGCACCCAAACCTGAAGAACCAGAGAATAAAGCAAACATGACTTTGTTCTTTGATGGTTCGAAGTGTGAGCAAGGAGGTGGCACGGGGATTATCTTTTTCATGCCACAAGGTGCTCCAATGCCCTTATCATTCAAGCTATACTTCCCTTGCACCAATAACAACATCGAATATGAGGCCCTAATCTTGGGTCTCCAAACATCCATCACCATGAACATCAAGAGGTTGAATATATTCGGTTACTCCCTCCTCATATTCAACCAGGTCAAAGGACTATTTCAATGTCGGGATCCAATCCTGAAAGCTTACAAGGAGCTTGTCAACACATATCTAGCCAAACTAGAATGGTACGACATCGAGGCAATCCCTCATTCATCAAAAAAATTTGCAGACACCATGGCATCTTTAGGATCCTTGATCCCTTAGAATCCATTCGTTGATTTCACTACCATTCATGCCAAAACACTCTCACATTCAACAATTCAACGTGAGGCCTTTGATAACAAGGAATTAGTTAACATGATCCATATAGATCCAAACTATGACTGGTTCTATAAAGCCAAATGCTTCCTAAAGAAGGCACCTTGGGGGTCCTTGATCTCTCAGGGTCCTATGGGGAATGGTACCACTATTTGCCACAAGGTTGTGTCTCAATCTGCATTTGCGTAAGTCAAATTATGGGAGGCACAAGTCATCTTATCCATTGAGGTTGTAACCTATCAGGATTGGCTATCCCAATTACAAGACTTCCTTAGGCTAGGAAGTGTTCTATAGGGACTGTCGCATGCCGAGAGACGAGCATTCAAGCAAAAAGTGACTAAATATGTCTTTCTAGGAGGCATATTGTATCATCGAATCTATGATGGAATTCTACTACATTGCTTGGAGCCCCAGGAATGAGCATGGATGATTTCACAAGTTCATGATAGTACGTGCGATGGCCACTTCAGCGGCATGGCCTATTGGAAAATTACCATTGGTAAAAGGTTAAAAATGGTATTTTACCTTGGGTAAGATTACTTACCTTTTACCTTACCTGGACGGTAGTTGGACGGCAGCATCTTTGGGCGGCAAGAGAGTTTGATTTTAATTTCTTCTCCCTTAATTTCTCCTATCCCCCCTTTTCTCTAGCATGGTTATTTTAATGTTTATTTAAACTTTGTAACCTGGAGTTAATGGTTAATGCAAATTACCTTTGTTTCAATTGCTCTCCTCCCACATTTTGGTATCAGAGCCGAGAGCCGAGACCGGCCCGAATCTCGAGGCGATGGGGCCCGTAGTTCGAGGCGGTGGCACGGATCTCGAGGTAGCCCGTAGGAGCCGAGGCGGCATGGATCCCGAGGCAGCCCGTAGGAGCCGAAGAGGCCCGTAGGAGCAGATCGACGTGATTCTCGAGGTGTTGGAGCAGATCGACATGATTCCCTAGGCGTTGGTGGAGCTGGACGTTGACGAGGCGGCACGTTGGAGAAGGCGTCACGTGGCCCGAGGTGATTTGTTGATGAGGCGACACGTAGCCCGAGGAGGTTCGTTGACGTGGCGACCTACACGCAACCTGCACACGGCTCGAGGTGGTTCGTTGACGTGGTGACCTATGCGTGGCCCGAGGCGGCACGTGGCCCGAGGTGGTTCGTTGATGTGGCGACCTATGCGTGGCCCGAGGCAAAAGGTTCTTCACAGCCTACGACTGCCCGTAGGCAATCAAAGCACATTGTGTGCTTTGCTCTTTTTAAAGAGCATAAACATCGCCGCATAGGCGATGTGGGACTAAAGTCCCAAAGAAAAACCATTGCTTCGCGTCGAAGCGCGAAGCCATAATAGCTTCACGTTCGACGCATAAGCAACAAGGGCAGGGAGCCTGCTTTAGCTCTCGGATCTGCCCGGTAGCACAACGGCTACCCTTTGCCTTGACTCCCGCGAGGTCGAACGATCGAACCTCGATGGGGTCATTTTTTTATTTGCTTCGCGCGATCTTGCGAAAGCAACAAGGGCAGGGAGCCTGCTTTAGCTCCCGGATCTGCCCGATAGCACAGTGGCTACCCTTTGCCTTGACGCCCGCGAGGTCGCACGATCGAACCTCGATGGGGTCAACAGTTTTTTTTTTAAATTATATTTCTTTAAAAAAAAAAACTTTAAGGTAACTTTAAATTTTTAAATTTTTTTTTTATTGTCATTTCCTAAGAGGAAATAGATGTAAAAATTTTAAAAATTTTGTTGAAAAGTTTTTTTTTATCATTTAAAGTTGATGATTGACATTTCCTAAGAGGAAATAGTTGTAAAAAAAAATTTACGCTTTAAGAGTTAAAAAAATTTTAGTAAAATTTCCTAAGAGGAAATCTTTGTAAAAGAAAATTTCTAGGAAATTTTCTTAAATGATAAGATCGGAAGGATGTTACCAAGCACTTTGCAGTTTGTTATTGAGAACAAACGCTGAAAGCTTTGATGAGCACGTGAGAACACTAGGAATCAATACAGTCTTTTCACAGTTGCAAAACGCGGTTATTGCCCAACAGAGAAATCTTGATCTAGGATACGAAGCAGATTCAGAAGATAACTCCTTTGGGAGCAGATTTGAACAATCCGACACAGTGGAGATTGCTCCACAAGGATCTGAATATACTCATTATAGTAATTCAGTTGAAATCCTACAAACTCCTTCTCCTAAAATTATATTGATCAGTGATGACGACGAACAAGTCGCTGACAATTTTGTAATTGTTGAATCACAACAACAAGAGTGAGTTGTTTATGATTGTAAATCAAGCAAGGCTTGATAGTTTGTAAAGTATTTTTGAAATAAGACTATATAAGAGAGGTTTCTTGTTTTATTAGATAATAATGGGATCAAGTAACAATCTACCAATCCCCGAATTCAGTGGGGATAATTATGAGTACTGGTCCATCAAAATGAGGACATTACTCATAGGAAAAGGACTATGGGATAGTATTGAAGATGGTTACACTGCTCCAACAGATTGGACTACTTTGAGTGCAACCGACAAGAAGATCTTCAAAGATGCACAGAAAAATAATTCTTTTGCCTTATACCATCTTCAAGCGGCATTAGATCCAAGTATCTTTCCTAGAATTGCATCTTACTTAACTGCCACAGATGCATGGAATGCCTTGAAAGAAGGATTCCAAGGAAGTGATAAAGTGAAGCAAGTCAGGCTTTGGACCTTAAAAAGAGATTTTGAAAATATCGGAATGAAGGAAAATGAAAGAGTCGGTGACTATACGTACGAGTCAAAGCGGTAGTTGATATGATGCAAACTTTAGGTGATGACACACAAATTGAAACAATTGTGAAGAAAGTGTTGAGAACACTTCTTCCTAAGTGGAATCACATTGCCATCATAATTGAAGAATCCAAAGACCTTTCTACTCTTACATTTGATAGTTTGATTGGATCATTAACATCACATGAAGAGCGACTTCAAGGAACACCTTCAACAAACTATGGAGGTGATGACAAAGCCTTCACTTCGAATGAAGTTGCAAGACGAGGACAAGGAAGAGGCCGAGGCAGGAGGACAACAACAAAGAGGCAAAGGCCAAAGCAACTCCTACAGAGGAGGCAATCAAAACAGAGGTGGAAATCAAAATAGAGGAGCCAATCAAAACCAAAGCGGCAATGCAGGCCATGGAAATCAAGGACGAGGAAGTAACAAGACTAAAACAGCTTGTTTCAATTGTGGGAAACAAGGACACTTCGCTCGTGACTGCTGGTCAAAGACTTCCAAGGATCAAAGCAGTCAATATGGCTCATTCTACGAAGAAGAAGAAGGTCCATCAAATCTTTTTCTCTCTTATGGACAGTCAGATCAAAATCTTAAAGATACATGGATTTTGGATACTGGTTGCTCCAACCACATGAGTGGCAAAGAAAATCTCTTTGCTACATTAGATTCAAATTACAAATCCCATGTTAAGTTAGGGGATAATAAATCTTTGCAAGTTGAAGGCATTGGAGCTATGGAAGTTCCAACAAAAGAAGGCCTTAAAAAAGTGAATGACATATACTATACTCCACAGCTACAACACAATTTGTTAAGTGTTGGCCAAATGATGGAGAAGCATTACAAATTAGTTTTTGATGACAACAAATGTACAATCCTTGATAAAAACAATTGTAACCGAGTCATCACAGAAGTACCTATGACGAAGAATAGGTTATTCCCTCTAAAATTTGGTGAGCCAGGGGGAGCTCAACTTGCAAACATTGCTATTACAAATCCAAGTGAATTGTGGCACTTGAGATATGGTCACCTCAATTCTGCTAGCTTGAAAATGTTAACATCACAAGCTATGGTGACAGGACTACCAAAGATTCAAGAACATAAGAAGGTATGCGAAGCATGTGCTTTGGGAAAGCACTCGAGAATGAAGTTTCCAAGAGGCCAAGCGTGGAGAGCAAGCTATCCTCTTCAGCTAGTACATTCGGACATCTGTGGTCCAATGCAAACAAAAAGCCTTGGAAACAATTCTTATTTTCTAACATTCATAGATGATTATTCTAGAATGTGCTTGGATCTATTTTCTGAAACACAAAGATGAAGCATTTGATTGCTTCATAGACTTCAAAAATAATGTAGAAAAGCAAAGTGACTACTATGTCAAATGTCTTCGCACTGATAGAGGAGGAGAGTACTCCTCAAATGAATTTTTACATTATTGTAAGCAAAATGGGATAAAAAGGCAGTTCACCATTGCCTATACCCCACAGCAGAACGGTGTGGCTGAGAGAAAGAACCGCACCCTTGTTGAAATGGCACGAACAATGCTTCAGACAAAGCATCTAACATACAACTATTGGGCGGATGCAGTGAGAACTAGTGCATATATTCTAAATAGAAGTCCGACTTCTAGTTTAGATGGTATCACTCCTTATGAAGGATGGTACGGTAAGAAACCAAATGTCAAAAATTTTCGCGTATTTGGTTCTTTAGCTTATGCACACATTCCTGAGGAGAAAAGAAAGAAGCTTGATCCAAAGAGTCAAGCATGTATTTTTGTAGGGTATTGTGAATCAACCAAAGGGTATAGATTGTACAATCCCAAGACACATAAAATAATTATCTCCAGGGATGTAATTTTTGATGAAGGGGGAGAATGGGGTCATAAAAAATTTGTTGATATAGACTCTAATTCGGAAAGTTCCACATTTGTACAACCCAAGAAAAGTAGTGGAAAAAGTTCCCCTCCACAAAGTCCACATCAGGAATCTTCATCAAGTACATCAAGTGGTACACCAAGTCCAAGAGGGACTTCTTTGTTGGCACCCCAAAACTCTCCAAAACGATTTCATAGATCCGTAAGCGCTCCAAGTCCGATGGATATTGATCCAGTTTCTCAAAGGAAAGAGACAAATAAAGGAAAGCACATACTACGGAGTCATCCATCTTCTCAAATATTGGATAGGAATTTCCAACAAAGATACACTAGGAGTCAAGCTAGTGAGATGGACGACATTTTGTCAAGACTTGAAAATCTTCAAATGTCAGGAGATGATGAGTCTCATGAACCAAGGGGTGATGTAGTCAATTATGCTTTGTTGGTTGCTGCACAGCTAGAACCATCTAGCTATGAAAAAGCATGTACTGAAAGTATATGGCAAGATGCCATGGAAGAGGAAATATCCTCAATTAAAAAGAATGATACTTGGGAGCTTGTGAAGCTTCCCAAGGGAAAAAAATGTGTTGGATGTAAATGGGTCTATAAGACCAAATTCAATGCTGATGGAAGCATTGAAAGGCACAAGGCAAGATTAGTAGCTAAGGGTTTTACTCAAAAATATGGAATAGATTATGAGGAAACCTTTGCTCCAGTTGCTCGACAAGAAACAATCAGAACTGTTCTTTCCTTGGCAGCCCATAAAGGATGGAACATTCAACACATGGATGTGAAAAGTGCATTTTTAAATGGATACCTGATAGAAGAGGTGTATGTACAACAACCTCAAGGTTTCCAAGAACAAGGAAAAGAGAACCTTGTTTATAAATTGAAAAAAGCACTTTATGGTCTCAAGCAAGCACCACGAGCGTGGTACTCACGAATTGACAGCTATTTCAGCAAGTATGGTTTCACAAAAAGCAAGAGTGAACCAACTCTATACTACCTGAAGAATGGAGTAGATATCCTCATAGTTTGTTTATATGTGGATGATCTAATATTTATGGGTAGTAATAATAAAATGAATATGGAGTTCAAAAACTCCATGATGAATCAATTTGAGATGAAGGATCTCGGATTAATGAGATACTTCCTAGGAATGGAAGTACATCAATCAAAGAATGGGATCTTCATATGTCAACAAAAATATGCTCGTGACATGATTCAAAAATTTGCTATGCGACGGTGCAAATCGGTTGCAACACCAACAGGACATGGAATCCAGCTAAGCAAAGATGATGGAGCACCAAAAGTTGACATGACCAATTTCGAAGCATGGTTGGGAGTTTAATGTTTCTCACCAACACTAGGCCGGATATACGGTATGTTGTTTCTCTAGTATCAAGGTTTATGGCATGCCCATCCGAGCTGCATCTTCAAGCAACCAAACGAATTTTACGATATGTAAAAGGTACATTGGATTTTGGAATCCATTACCACAAGTCTAACTCTGTGAAGTTAGTTGGTTATAGTGACAACGATTGGGGCAATAATATAGATGACAAAAAATCTACATCGGGGAACTGTTTTAGTCTAGGTTCGGGACTAATAACTTGGAGTTCCAAGAAGCAATCTGTTGTAGCATTATCATCTACAGAAGCTGAGTATATAGCCATTACCCATGCTAGTACTCAAATCCTCTGGTTGAGGAAAATCCTTGAAGAGATTGGCGAAAAACAAATTGGTCCAACTAAACTGAATTGTGATAATATTAGTGCCATACGAGTTGGCATATAATCCAATCCACCACAAAAGGTCAAAACATTTTGATATGAAGTATCACTTCATAAGAGATATGGTGGAACAGCAGATAGTTGAGCTTCAATACTACAAGCACTTTGGATAATCTAGCGGACATCTTCACCAAAGGCATGGCTAAAGCTCAATTTATAAAGTCGAGAGACTGTATAGTCAGTCCTCTCAACTTTAAGGGGGAGAATGTTGGAAAATTACCATTGGTAAAAGGTTAAAAATGGTATTTTACCTTGGGTAAGATTACTTACCTTTTACCTTACCTGGACGGCAGTTGGACGACAGCATCTTTGGGCGGCAAGAGAGTTTGATTTTAATTTCTTCTCCCTTAATTTCTCCTATCCCCCCCTTTTCTCTAGCATGGTTATTTTAATGTTTATTTAAACTTTGTAACCTGGAGTTAATGGTTAATGCAAATTACCTTTGTTTCAATTGCTCTCCTCCCACATGGCCATCATCAAACGTATTCTTTGAATGGGCTATTACTGGCCCACCATGGAGAAAAATTATTGTGAACATCATGCAAACCTGATGCACTTGCCATCTCAGGCCTTACAACCCATTTAGGCAGCTTGGCCATTTTCTCAGTGGGGTTTAGATTTGATTGGAAATATTTCTCTCCCATCCTCAAGCCGACACATGCTCATCTTAACGACCACTGAGTATTTCACCAAGTGGGTGGAAGCGGTCCCCTTGACATCAACAATTGGTACTTCACAATATCATTTGTTGTTTTGGGGTACCCTTCAAGATAATCTCGGATAATAGACCGTCTTTCAAAAATAAAAATGTGTGATCTTTAAAAATTAAATACAACATTCAACACAGTTTTGAACACCATACTATCCACAAGCAAACGGGCAAGTAGAGGCCTCAAACAAAATAATAGTAGCCATCTTAAAGAAGATGGTGAAAGAAAACCATAGGGATTGGCATCTACAATTACCCTTAGCATTATGGGCTTACAGTACTAGCATACAGACACCCACTGGGGCAACATCGTTTTTGCTTATATATGGCACTGAGGACATTATGCCCTTAGAGTTGGAAATTCCAATATTGCGTGTCGCATTGAAAGAGTTCATCAATGATGATACTGCATGGCAAGTTTGCTTGGATCAACTGACCCTTCTATATGAATGATGCATCAATGCCCTTGAGCATCTTCGCATCTACCAGTATCATCTAACACAAGCTTACAATTCTAGAGTCCACCTAAGAGACTTTAAATTTAGTGATCTTGTGCTCAAAGAGAACCAACATAACTCAAATTTGCCACTGCATCTGTGAGACAAATTTATGACCAACTGGATAGGGCCCTACATCATCTCTGAGAAGATTGGGTCTAGGGCATATCGCCTAACAATGTTGGAAGGCATTGAGGAGCCAGAGCCTCTCAATATCATTCATTTAAAGGCATTTCACACATAAATCACAAAAACACAAAAACATTCAAATAACTTCAAAAGATTCAAAAATAATAGAAAACATTAAAATTAAAACAAATCATCAAAAGGCTCCAAAGGCATCTTCAAGTTGTTTTGTCCAATCGTCAAAATGCTCTAGCGGCATCTTCACGTCGTTTAGTCAAATCATCAACAGGCTCCAAAGGCATCTTCAAGTTGTTTGGTCAAATCATCAAAAGGCTCTAGAGGTATCTTCACGCCGTTTGGTCAGATCACAAAAAGGCCCAAAGGCACCATAAGACCTTTGGTCAACATCCAAAATAATCAAAAGCACAAAAAACAATTTAAAATCAAAATATCAAAAACATTCAAAACAATCAAAAACTCAAAAACAATTGAAAGCATCAAAAATACAAAAACATTTAGAGTATGCATTTCATTTTTGCATTCATGTAGTTGCATTGCATATAGGCATGACCATCCATTACAGTTGCACTAGATACATTTATGTTTACAATCTTACAAACGACACCATGTTTGTACCTCAATCATGCATCTTCAAAATCCATCATCATCCATCATCCATGTGTGTAACTATGTTTTTCAACACAACCCATCCTGTTGCTATAAGGGATATACTAGGGTTTTTCGGTCACTTAGCTATACCTAGTGGTTTTATCAAATTGTGTGGAAAGTTATCTTTGATTTTGATAGGTGAGGTTTAGTTTTGATAGCACCTGGTATATTTTAGAATCCCATCACTAATTACAACATTAAAATACTAGTTGGAACAAGGGTATGATGAGCACTATGAAGTGGTATTAGGTATCCTAAGGTGAAAAGTTTATCCTGCTCATCCCCCTATGCGACCGGTTCGAGAATTGGCAAAAGGAAAAGTTCACCCCTACCCAAAATAAATCCCTTGCTTTAATCAAATAAAGCAAAAATCCTTAACAAAGCAAAATTCAAAAATTAAACAAACAAGTGATTATCATCACTACATAAATCCCTTGCTCAAATAAAAATAAAAAGTCAAAATAAACAGTGATTTTCATCACTAAATCATGAGCAAGTATCCCAAATAAATATGACAAAAATAAGGGTGTATAAACTTGAATCCCTAGAATTCTCAACATGAATGAGCTTTATGCACGATGATATGTCTCTCACGTTAGCAACTCACTTTTGTACAGACCAATGTTTGCATGTGGAAGAGCTATCCTTAGGTGTCCTGTATCGCCTAGCGGTTTAATCCAACTAAGTCCAACTCAAGATCAGGATAAACATTTGAGGATCCCCAATACAACAATGTATTGAATGAATCTCATTTGGCACTGGGTATGCTTATGTTCTATCTAATATATTCATTTGCACACATAGGGATAATGAGTATCTAGGTCTTCATAACAATAACTTTATCCTTCAGAAGCTCTGTCTGGTCAGTATACAACTTTTGATCGAATAACTAGGGTGTTTGAGTCTCATGGAAAACCTCAAAAATCCCTTCATAGCAACAATTCATATCATCACTCACATCATCAACTTTCAACAATTCATATCATCACGCATACATATCACATCATCTCATAGCACATCTGGATGCTTAAATGATTAATTCCTATTGTAGGAATTATTATTTATTCATTATTGTGATACATTTTTTGGTGTCGCCCATTAGATTGTTAAACTCATATTACATGAATACCTTGGGTTTTAAGTTATTAAATCATACAGGTTCATTCCATTAGATCATAAGTATAACATAAAATATTCCATTTTTCATACCATAACAACATAAGGTTAGAAGCATCAATACATCACATAACAGAAATCAATACATATAATCATAAGCACCACGTATGCATCCATCATCGTTATCTAAAGTATGCCATCTAAGTGTTAATACATCACATAACATAAATCAATGCATATAACCATAAGCATTACGTATGCATCCATCATCATTATCTAAAGCATACCATCTAAGCATCAACACATCACATCACATAAAATCATAACTGCATCCATATGCATAAAAACCTACAAAGATACACATGGTGAGTCTCAAAGTCTAAGTATCATATAAACATGTGTCAAATAAGTACAATAGGTACAAAACCACCATCCAAGCTACAACTGTGTAGGTCAGCTGACCTTACACTCAAAAATAGTACAAGTATTAATTGAACTATAACAAATCAGGAGTGGCCTGCACCACTAGTCTCACCACCACCCTCACCACCCCTCTAGGAGGTGGCATAAAGCTGGCATCTCTAGTACACTCTATCTGAGACTTGGTCCTATGGCTCAATCGAGCTAAATACTGCGTATAAGTGCTCCGTGTGCTGCACCCTAAACCCCCTACTATGAGCCTCTCTCGAGGAGTAGCACCTAGAAGCCATATATATGACTTGAGGATAGAAAAGTAGGTGGTATCTGATGTCATTTGGGCATCATCCTCCTCGATGATCCCCTACAGACATCTTAGCTTGACCCTAAGATCTAGACCTGTACCTGAGGCAACCTAACTTTGAGCCTCATTGCGCTCAGCGATAACCTGGACAAGCTATCCTTGAAGCTCTGCAATAGTGGCATCCCGCTACTGTACATGTATTTGGGTAGTCTGCAGCTCAACCTTGACCTGGTGTAACTGAGCCCAAAGGGGATAATCCTACTCCTTGGAAGCTAACTCCTCCTCCTCAAGGGCAACCTCCCCTATAGTTTGCTCCTCTACCACCTGCTCCTGCTACCCTGCCTGCCCCTAGTTATCAGTTTGAGACCGCACTTAGTGCCCATCAGGATCTATAGTCTCAACCACATTCAGATACCGCCCTAGGCAGCCATCGCCATGCCATAGTTAGGTATCCCACCAGAGGGTGTATGCATTTGTCACTCCAGCATCAGCCACACCAGGACTAACTTTGGGAGGATCGTCCTCCTCAAGCACTATTGTAACACGGGGCAATGGAAGGTTCCTCTCGATAGTAATATGGTGATAGACAACCGACTCGAGAGGAACATCCTGTTGGATCCTAAACTGACGGAGTACCCTGGAATAGTAAAATAACTACCTGATATCGACCTTGCAATCGATCAACCATCAATCATGGTGAGTCCTTGCAATAAAGCTGGTAGGATCACCCTAGGAAGGACACTCATGATAGGTTCTCCATATAATATTTGTAGCCAGTAAACCTATCAAAGATGCCTTGTAGTGATAAAGCTCCCCTACATGACATCGACTCTTTTGCTCCTCGAGTGCACTAGGCCACCTAGATCCATAGCACTGGACATCCTTGTCCAGATCAGCAATCTCCACTGGGAGTCCTCTAGGGCGGTCTACTCTGATATGCTCCCAGCACCAGACCTAAAGAAGCAAGTTGCACACTATATTGGCTCATCCGTGGTACTAGATGTGATACAAATCATCATATCACTGCACCAGCAGTGCACTCCCCCAGACGTAGATGATGGACTGCTCACTATCGATCACGTCTTGTACCATCGCCAAGAGGTTCCATGGGAACCTCAGTTCAGAGCAATCAGGTATAAGGTTGTTGTAGATGACCATCAACAACATATCATGTAGGTGGGTTAAGGCATCCTCATCGTACCAATGGGAAATAGAGATTCCCCCAAGTGAGTGTATGTTAGAAGGAAAACTGATAAGATTTGTATTGATACAAATGGATTACATATATAGGCATAAGGCCTATTTGATAACATGACAAATGTCAAGTGAAACTGAAAAGTGTCAAGGTGAAGGCATAGTGCACTTTAATTCTAACATTCCCTCTTAAAGTGCACTATCCTAACTAAATAAAAAAACAAGTCAACATTAGGTAACATTCCCCCTTAATGTTGACTTCTCTAAAAGCAACCTATCATCCTTTTTTATTGCTAATTTGGTCTACACTCATGCTCCTTGCTCTTGGCTCTCCAAATTTGAATAATGCTAGATCAACTGTGTATACATCTCGATCTGTTACCACAGGGTCAGCCACTTCCACGGGTTTGTTGCCACTGGGTCAGTCGTCTAAGTGCCTCTGGGTCAGCCACTTCTAGGTATGTTACCTCTACAAGTCATCCTCAGAGGATGTTTCCTCTCGTAGGTCACTGACTAGATTCACCATGAATATCAAATCCCTCCTCATGGTGAACTCAATATAGAAGGTGTCGGTCTCTACCGAAAAATGCACCTTAATACAAAGGAAAAAATGAGCCATATAAGAGTGTCGGTCTCTGTCAAAAATGCACTCAATACAATAAAATGAGCCATAGATCCAAATATGGATGAGAACAAGAAGATAATAAGAGAATATTCTGAAGTGTCTTTGTTTGTAGTCTTCAAAAGTAGATCCAAAAAAAACTTGGATAGAGTCTAGGGTGTCTATGTCTATAGTCCCTAGAATAAGTGTCCTTATGGTAGTCACCTCATCTTACCAGAATGCATGGGTAACCAGTCATTGCATCCACCAAGTAGAAAGAGGAGAATACTAGATACTAGGTTCACTTACAAGTGCCTTGGGAGTGTCGGGTTCAACCGAGAGTGCACTCCAAGGTAGAAAACTTTGAGGCTTAAAAACTCAAATGAAATAGCCTCATAATTACAAATGAACACCACCAATGTGTCCGTCTTGAAAAAATCTTTCCAACGACTATAAACATGGCTATAGTCGGATCTCAATAAGTCCATCCATGGGAAAAACAATAGTAACCTCACTAAGCAGCAAATACCCCTCGCAATGTGGTGGCATCGCTCTCTAGAATAATAAAAAACATATCAATTTACCCTCATAGGGGAATTACATGGGCCATCTAGGCCTTCCACTCTTCATGTGAAAAAAATAGGGCCATGTAGGCCTTCCACTTCCACTTCCTATTTGGAAAAAACATTTAAAAATGCCCAATAATACAATAAACATGCCATGTAGGTCTTCCACTTCCACTCTCCATGTGGAAAAATAACAGGGCCAATAAGGCCATCTTGTCGGCCAATAAAAAATTCTCCACCATGATTTAAAAATATTTCCCCCTTGGAAAACTACAAAGTTTGAAAAAATATGGCCATGTGGGCCTTTTCCACTCCACTTGCCATGTGGAACAAAATATTTTTAAAAAAATAAAGTGCCCCGTGCTTTGAAAATAATTTTCAAAATTAATGGGCCATCTCCTTATGGCCATAAAAATAAAATACTTCCCCCATCATCTATTTGAAAAAATTAGGGCCCATCCACTATCTATGTGGAACACTTGTGGATTTACAATAATGATGTGCCCATACTCTCTTTGGGATCTAAAAAGCATATTAACCAAACTCATTCAAACTCGAACCCGCAACATTTTTAGGAGTCGTGATCTAGGTGGTGGGCCCGCGTGCGTTTGAAACTGATCGACCATAATGGTCCTGCATATCATGCTTTCGCAATAACCTGTGCTGGCAAAATTTGAGGGAAGAACCACAATGATTCTTAAGGCTAGAATCTTGTTACCATTGGAAAAACCATTACCTCCACTAGAAGAATAACTATCGTCAAACACAGTTGTGCCAAAAAATGCGTGACTTGCACAACGGATAGCATAGATGGAGTTTGAGAGCATGAACTTGCACCAACAGCTCGCTAGGGGTCCTCCTGCCTCCAAATATCGATGTTGCCATGTCACCACTTCCAAGCTGGATGGTGGAGTCCAAGAAGGCAGTGCGCTACGTGGAATCCTCCCACTTTGACGTTCCCAAGGGGAAGAGGGGCCTCCAGCTGCTCTCTGATAATGAGGGATCTGTCTCGCAGACCATCAAGACAGTGATGGGAAAATCATACACCCTCTCATTTCTGTTAGGTGACGACAGGGACAGCTGCCACAAACCAATTACATATTTTTGAACGACCACATCATCATCCAAAAATAAGATCCTGTGCAGTTTGGGATACATATCAGGCAAATAAAACTGCACATGATTCAACATGGACAAGTACTTGGGATTCCTAAACTTCATGTTAGGATCTTTGGTTGCATTCTCCAACTTGTTCTCAAATTAAAATTGTTGCATGGTATGGCAACAACTCCACCACTTAGACCTCCTCGTGCACCTGCTACATCTTCTCCAGGTATGGCACAATTAAGTGGTTTGTCAAGGCCACCTACCTTGACTCCTCTATTAGCCATAGGAATAAGACCATCGACACCTCCAAGAGTCTCTACCCTTTCATTTTTTGTTTCTCTTCTTTATCGTTGGATCTTTGCTCTACGAAACCAACCCCTCGACGCATCAGGTTCAAATCTCGGGAGCACAGATGCCAACGGGGTCGATCTTTGCAAGTTATATTACAAATACATTCCTGGCGCTAAAGACAGATTTGCTGAAGACGCAGTTGGATCTGTTGTACAAGCAAGCGAATGATCACCTGGTGCTTGCGAACGCATACGTGAGCAGGACATTCCTGGCACTGAATATGGATCCACTGAAGACGTGGTTGGATCTGTTGTACAAGCAAGCAAATGATCACTTGGTGCTTACGAACATGTACACGGCATATGCCCGAAGGCTGAAGCTAGAGAACATAAAGCAGGTGCAGATTTTCACGGATCAGGCGCAGAACTACACGAAGCTGATGAACAAGCTGGAGTACCAAGCGCTGTAGGAGTCGGTGGCCATGATCTAGGAGGAAACCCTAAGGCAGTTCAAGAAGGAGCCTAAGGAGAAAATCAAGCTCATGCGTCAGCTGATTGCGGAGGCCAAGGATTCATTGACAACCAACTAAAGATCCAAAAGCTCAAGGACACGATCTTCACCGTCAACGACCAGTTGAGCCATGAATTTTTTCAAGCTATCTGGTTTTTGATCCATTTTTAAAAAATGAAGAGCATACTCCCTAGGCTTGGAAAAAAAAAAGGGGGAAATGAGGAATAAATGGGGGGAGGGAGGATTTCCATGAGGGAAATCCCCCCTCAAGGGTTTACACAGGCAGGGAGAGCGACTAGGCTCTGATACCAAATGTTAGGAGGAAAACTGATAAGATTTGTATTGATACAAATGGATTACATATATAGGCATAAGGCCTATTTGATAACATGACAAATGTCAAGTGAAACTAACAAGTGTCAAGGCGAAGGCATAGTGCACTTTAATTCTAACAGTATCCTTGGAGGTAGTGTCAGCATGCTCACCAAAGACCCCCGCAAATACAACACATCGTGCAGTGGTGGAGGAAGAAAAAATGGGCACTCCATCAAAGGGGATCCTGAAGATCCTATAAACATTCTTCGGTGTAATGGTCATCTCATCAATAGGAAGGTGGAAGGTGTTGGTCCTATGCTCCCATCGGTGGGTCAATATCGTCAAGTAGGCCTGATCTGACATAATCATGGGTAGGCCAGTGATATATTGGAGCTCGCGAGCCTTAAGACAACCCCACTTCACATCAGTCATATCGTGCAAAAGATCACAAAGTAGGTTCGGGTCCCGAGCCCAAGCAGATAAGATCTAAGGTTACAAAATAAGGGCCTAAATCAATGCACTACAACTAAATAAATGTGATAAACATGCTAAACAATGTGAATATAATCAAACTATGCTAAGGCTACATGAGTAATAAATAAATGCACCTAATCATGCAAAAATTTTCATAAAAGTAACTCAAAAATCCAAAAAAATCAATTAAGTGGCCTAAAAATAAAAAATCTAAATTAAAAAAACCTAAGGTTTCTTGGTCACTCGTGCCAAGAGCGACCAGACCTTGGCCGCTGCAACTGGAAGCAGGCATTTCCCAATGGTCAAAAAATTGACCGTTGGGTTTTCAAATTGGTCGCTGACGACAACAATGGCCAACCTCAATGCAAACTAGTCGCTCTAAGAGATAGTGGCCAACGAGCGGCATGCCAATGGCATTCCTCCCCGACCCAAAAATTAAAAAAAAAATTGCAAAAGTATAAAACAAATTAGAACCCATCTAACTATAACCTAAATGAAGCCTAACTACTGGTGAGATTCATTGCCAATGCAGTTAATGAGGTTCTTTTTCCAAAATTACTTAATTTGGTTCATTTTACCCAAAATAACAAGAAGTTAGGCTTTAATGAGAGTACCCGTGAAGCTTCGACTCCTCCACTCGTTGAAGCCTCGCCCTGCTCAGCCATGATGTCAAAATCGACAAAGTCTTGGTCAACCAGCAATCACTCTCACCTTAGAGCTCCAATAGCAAAATAGACAACTGGCAAAATGATAACTCGAAAACCTAATTTACCTTTCGTTTTTCCAAATCATGCCTTGGTCACTATCGACGCCAGTGGCCCAAACTTCATGGACGCTGAACCTAACAGCGGCCACGCACGACAATTGGGGATCGTTGAACTTGAAAGCGGCTAGAAAATAAAGAAAATTTTCACCAAATTGTCATCGTAGAGCACTTCAAAATGGGCCATAAAAAGCACTTATGGGTTCAAAGCATTGCAAACCTAAAGCAAATACCCAAAAATCTCCAAAAACATCATAAACATCAAAATTAAAAATTGGATAACAAGCAAAACCTAAATGAGCATCGTACCTAGTCATTTGCTCTATACACTTGGCGATTGTAGAGATAAGCACTCCATGCAACTCAGTAAGATGAGCAAGTAACCATAAGGCCACTTGGGGTAAAACAATTATGGTAG
The DNA here is from genome assembly GCA_028583015.1 of Wollemia nobilis. Lineage (NCBI taxonomy): Eukaryota > Viridiplantae > Streptophyta > Pinopsida > Araucariales > Araucariaceae > Wollemia > Wollemia nobilis. The sequence goes on along the minus strand of JAQPPZ010001745.1, from coordinate 6,407,214 downwards.
AGTTGAGACGTTTCACCAACCCAAAGAAGGTTGTAATAGTCAGACCGCCCCACGAGAGCAGGGATGCATCTCAGTTCTCCTAAAGCAAAATAGTGAGTTAGCAAAAGCTAAAGCAGAATTGCTATCACCTTGATTTCCTATGAAGGTCATTATGATCGGACCGCCCCATGAGATAAAGGTGTGCAAAAATCAAGCAGAGTTGAAATCACTCCTAGATGGGAACTGCTCTATAACAACAGAGCAAACCTCTAAAGAGGTCCAGATCTTTCATTTTGGTCAAGCGACTAGTCGCTTCCTTATTTTATCCTTTCCTCATCAACCTGTCGCTTGAGGGGGTAGTCAAAAATTTTCAAAAATCATAGTCAAAGTCAACAAAAGATCATCTCAATCATGTTAGAGTCATGTTCATCTTATGAATCATTGCCAACAACTAACATAAGCTTACCCTTTGTTGGGGCAAAAACAAGCAAATATGACAGTTATTTTGTAGCTCTCCTCTTTTCAAATTTGCAGTAGAATTGAAGCTACCCGATCGTCGACGGATGAGTATAAACTTCCACAAATTTAAGCCTTTTATTCTGTTGGAAGCAATGATTCTAGGATTCGTACCCTCCTGCATGATTGGGGCATACTATGTTGATCAGATCAATGGTCATCATGCAACCTACAATATGGCCTTAGGTGGTCTACTTTTTTTGCTCCACGCTATGTTTTGCTCGTAGTGCATCCCAAAAGGGGCATCTATAGACACCTAAAATGAATCATGTTGAGGAGACTAGCCATATGGACATATTTTTAGGTCATATGAACCCTCTTGGATCTACCCAAGGGCAAGCAGTGGTCCTAACCACTAAGGTAGGGCAATTCTAGCCCATCTAGGCTCGATCGCTCTCAAGCAAAGCAGCTAGCACATTTGGCCGCTAGAGACTACAGTGTCTAGATCTGGCCGTTGAACCTGATAGCAGCTAGCATCACATTAAGTCTGGCCATGAATATGGGCCTAGATTATGCAGTCTAATTGCACCTTTGCATGGATAACGAGTAGATTTTGGCAAGGAACTCCCTGAGTTCCTCCTGACTACCCCTTCCATTCCAGTTTGTGACTAACGCTTTCCACCCAAAATGATTAGTCACATGCATTTGGGACTGAAGCTTCTCAAGGAAGTCAAAGTTCCAAATCTGAGAGGGAAGTCTATATATAGACTCTCTCATGAAGAGCAAAATGCCAAAAAGTTTGAGAGTTAAGCAACAAAGTCCTGTCGAAATAGAGAACCGATCTTCCACACTTTGAGGAGCATTGGAGCGCCATTTGGCTGAGCTACACCAACATTATCCATTGTCATATTCATTATTCCCAATCGCAAATCAATGTAAGAGACACACTCGATGACCCTTGAACATCAATTTCGACAAAGAGGGTAGCACACAAATCCCTAAACCACAAGGAGAAGAGCGTTACATCACGATCGTTATCTCAGATAGTGTCCCACAGGCATATCTTAGGGTACAAGTGTTATTCCTTCTTAATTTTAGTTTAGCTTTATTATTGCTTGATGTATGTCTTGATCCTAGTTCAAATCTGGTTTCATTCATGCTTTTATTTCATAGCTTACCTTGCATTTATTATTTCGTTCATTTGCATATTTCGATATTAGTATCATGAGTATTTAGATCCGCTAACAAAGGCCTCGTCTAAAGAGGTGGCCCATCCTACTGAGCATGTTTTGTTGTTTTCATGGGTGCAAGTACAGATCCTCAAGACCAGATTGAAGCAGCAAGAGCGCAAAGATCCCTTCAGGACTAGATGTGGAGAAGGGGGCATCTATAAGCCCCCATACAATTTCATGTGCGAGACTAGGAGGCCTACGTAGATGCACCATTCCCTTGCAAGGAATATATCTGATCGCTGCTCCATATTGTGTAATATTTGTATCAAAGTGATGGGTATCCCTTAGAGGGACGAAATTGTAACCGCATTCTGGAAAGATTAATAAAAAGGCTTCTTTATTTTGTCTTCTTTACTTTTGGGTTGCATGTGCACTTTCATTCTTTTCATTTTGGTGCAAATAATAACAAATAAGTCAAACTGTAAGTAGGGTAGTCAGGGTGTGCGCTTCCGAGGGTCGCACATATATGAATCCTAAAGATAAAATATTTTTTTGAAAACATTTACCCCAACGGTTCCCTTATTTCAGACAACTATCTTCACGTAGTCATATCTCCCTCAATACCAATTGGATTATTTTATATGATCACTCATTTTAAAGCTTTTCAATTTTTGCACAACATGGCACAAGAATCATCTAAATCAGAAAACTCTATATAAAGATATGACTCTTGAAAGATGAGTTATTTTTTAAGAAAATTTGCACTACCTTTGCTGATTCATAATTAACTTTGTTCAAGAAATAATATGCTTGATATACTCTTATGTAAATCTTTAACCATTATATAATTATTAAAATTAATCTTACAACTTTTATTTGAAAGACTACAAAGTAGATCTTTAACATTTATATAATTATAACCTTCATAATACTTTTAGAAAAATAAAATTACTTCTAAATCTTAAAAACACAATCTCTTAATGTTCTCTAAAGTTAACTATAAAATCAAACTCATCAATTGATCTTATTCATTTCTTACTTTTATTTTCCAATAAATAAATAAATATATATATATATATATATATATATATATATATATATATATATATATATATATATATATATATATATATATTAATAAGCTATGTGTGGCTTCTATTTGGGCCACTCCCATTACAAAAACAAAACATTACATTGCTCTCATTACATTTCTATCAAGTTAATTAAACCATATCCAACTTGTCTTTCTATCAAAGATATTCATCATCTTCCTCAGTTTGCTAAGTTTCCATAATTAGCTCCTAAATATCATTTTTATTAAGAGATAAAGTCTCTCTCATACAGATGTGTAGACACCTAAAACACGTCAATTTGAGAAGACTACCTATATGGACACCTTTTTAGGCCATATGACTCATTTTGGGCCTTTCCAAGACCTAACAGTGGTTTTGACCACTCTAACAGGGCAATATGTCCTTTTTGAGCCTGGACCATCATACCCAAGAGTGGCCTCCAACGGTTATTGGACCCTGTGACGGCCCCCAAGTCTAGTCATTCCACCTTGGGACGGCCTCGCCTATAACAAATTTGAGCTCCCCAAGCCGAGCCAAATCGGTTATAGAGAAAGTTGCATGTAACGATTAACCATGAGAAGCTTCCAAAAGTGATGCTTGGGTTACCTAGATCATAATTGAATCTTGATCTTGGCTTCGCTTTCAAGCCAAGATGCCAATTAGGAAATCTTATAAGAAGAGCCCAAGCCTTCATCAATCATATCAAGAATTATTCATAACGAAGTGTTGTCGACTTGAGTAACAGAGAGAACCTTCTCTCATATGCAACGGAGTGCTACCCAAATCCCATCATGAATATTGCATTCACATCAATGGATTTGTTGAGAGTTTGAAGGTCAAATACCACCATTGTGTATCACAATTCACCCTAAATTTGAGCCAATTCCTGCAATTCAACTATACTTCGAAGCACACGATCCTTGAACATCAATTTGACAAAAAAATCAAATGTCACCCCGTATCGAGCACAAAGAATAGGCTCTCTATTCAACGACTGCTTCACCTCGAAGCGCCCACAAGTGCAGCTGCTAGACCCTCTGATGACTAACATAGCTAGCCATTGTACCCCATGATGGCCTCTCGGTGATATTTTATTTGCTATATTTTCTTAGTTAGATTAGATTTAGTAGCTTTCAATTTGGTTTCTAACATAGTTTAGCATATTTTCATTCAGTTTTGCATGCATTTCTTTATTGTTTTAAGCATTTTCCTTTCATTTGCTTACTATGAAAATGGGCCTCACCTTAAGAGGTTCCACATTTGCTACTAATGTATTGTAAGTACTTTTGTGTGCAAATCTTAGGTTTCCACAGGAGCTAATCATCATAAAGATCCTTCAATCTTTACATCATCAAGTGGAGGTCACAAAGAAACCCTCCATAATCAGTTTTGAGAGTGCAAAAACTCTGTGGATTACACCTACCCTTTTGGGTCTCATTTTGTAATTTATATCAATTGGTATAATCCCTAAGAGGGATATGTTGTAACCATTTTGTAAAGAATACTTTCAAATATCAATGAGGACACCATATTTTATATATTTCTTTGTCATTATGGTTACATGATTTGCATTGTCAATTTGATTTCATATTACATGTTTAGGTGTATGGTTTTTACTACTCTACAGTGGCGATCATCGTGGGAATTTTCCCATATTTCATAATTTGTCACTAATATTTACTTTTCTTGTCTTTCTTGAATTGTAGGTACCGTCGCTCTAGGCTAGAACGACTCACAGTCTTAGTCGTTATACCCTATGATGGCCAGCAGGTCTAGCCATAAGACCTTGTGATGGCCATCAAATCCAGTCACTCTGCCCCCTAACAACCCTAGAGTAGAGTGCAAAAATCAAATTGGTATCATCTTCATCGAATGTTGGCTATAACTGTGAGTATCATTATACTTGAATTTATTGCTTTTTACATAAAAATATAGGATTTCAAGTTTTGGTAGAGAAATTTAAAGAAATTTTCAATTTTCAAGATTTCTACCTATGATCACTCTTGGGTCCAGCGGCCTCTGCTGTTAGCCACTCCAAGGTACAGTGACCCCTATTTATGACCACTCTAGTGTTATACGGCCTCTGTTGTAGACCGTGTTACACAGAGATAACCCCTGTTTTACTGCTTGTTAAGGTTTACTTGCTTGTTGCCTGTCTAAAGGCTAACTTCATTTAGGGTTTGCACTTTCAAATTCTTTGAAATTGAAACATATTTATTTAGAAATTTGGAAATTTGGAAATTTGAAATGTATTTTATGCATTACCAAAATATCATGGATTGCTTTATGTTGCATTTTCCTTCTTGCATAAAATAAAAAGAACCCACACACACATCACATCTCAAATTAAACATCAGTGAGTTGGAATTCACACCCAACCACTGATCAAGACTAACAATAGTGGCCTTCATCACCACCTTGTTAGCTTGTTTGTGGTTCTTTGCACCCCATTTTGGCCAAGGCTAGTTCCAAGAACTGTCATAGTTGAGGAATATAGCACGCATCTCTTTTTGAAGAGGTGTATCGCTAACCGAGGTGAATTAGGTGAGGAACTGGTAGGACCTAGACTCCCTCATCAGATTTGGACTTCATCACCAAATATTGATGGGTTTCATGACCTGGACTTCATCACTAGGCTAGTGTGTAAGAGGAAACAGGTGAAATCCCTTCAATTTGAGTATTACATCAATAATATCAAAAATTTGAACAAGATAAAAGCAATAAACAACGAATCAAAATACATAATCCAGCTTTAGGAAACACAAAGAACCTTTAAAAGAGATAATCATTTTTTCTACTTTGTTTCCTTTTTTATTTGCTTAATCAAGACAAAATGATAAATATGCAACTGGGCTTAATCATGAGCTAGCGAAGCGAAAAACTTACGAAAAGACCTTGAATGCATTCACTATTCTCTTGAGGATCTAATCATTCTCACACAATGCCTTGATAGTCATCACGAAGCTAACACCTCACATAGAGGATAAGAACACCAAATTACTTCGACCACCAGAACACAAATGGGTTATTCATGTGATCAAGTGGATAATTCTATCAGTCAATGTCGACCTCAAACTACTACCAATCATAACCAGTCTAGCAAGAGGCCTAGTAGTGAAATTAACATTCCCTCTACGATGTGACCTTTGCCACCCTTAACTCACATCCAAAACCCACTAACTCAATCGATGGTCATAATAAAAAGTGGGCCTATGTGAAGTTTTCATACGCCATCAACCAACATGACCATGAGCGAGTTACTACAATAGTCCCCCAAATATCGGGAAACTCTCATGAAGATTTTGGGTTCAATTGAATTGCAACCCCATGACCCTAATGCTTTCACAAAATTCATGGGGTATATACAAATGTACAAAGATCATGTTATCACTTTTTAGGATCATGAGATCAAACTCGTGCCCGTAAATATACCAGACCCTCATTTGCACATCATCGTGTGCATCAACAGGATCCCTTACAAGTGGGTATTGGTTAACATAGGCTCCACGATAAATATTATTACCACAACTGCATTAAAGCATCTCAACATACCGCCTTCACACATTGCAACATCCATGTTCACCTTGCAAGCATTTAACAATGTTGTATCTCCCACGATTGGCAAAATAGTCCTCTTCATATAGGTTGGAAATAATTACCATACCTACATTGTGCTACATTTTAGAGGGTTCAAGACAATACAATATACTACTTGGAAGGCCATGGATGAGAGCCATAGTCCATCAACATATCAAATACATACATAAGGATAAGTTCCATGTGGTTCATGTTGAACCAAATCCTTTTAAGTATTACATGCAAATGGATCATTTGTAGGAGCCTACTATGTCACCCACACATCTGAATACTAAACCTAATGACTTTATCCAAAGTCTATATGCAACCTCACGGTTCACCATGGAACTACCTTCACCATCGACGTTACCATCAGTTTCTCATGCCATTCCTCCTTCATCTTTGATTTCTCCAAGCAAAGATAAGTCGACAAAGCCAACAATGGAGATTCCCAAGGACATCCCCAACATGTCAGTAAAGTACCTACCCACTCATACCAAAAAGAAAGAATCCACAATGGTTATGGATGAATCAATTCATATCATACCATCTTCATCCACCACATCGCAAGTCACTATTCACTCAACCAATACTAAACACAGAGAGAACATAATAGAAAACATTACATTTATGCCTATCATTAAGTCCATCAAGGATTTAGTTTGACCACCTATCAAGTTGCCACCCATCGATACCATCCTTTATTCTTCATCAAAAATATGGGGGACAAGAAAATCACCCTAGACAAGTTGATGAGACATCCATGACTTGTCAAAATGCCAATATATCTTCCCATGATTTTATGGGAGTGGTGAATGTTATGACAGGAAATAGGGTTTCTCTAAATCAATCCACACAACTGGTAGCCTCATCAAACATTAATTCTACATCAAAAGTGCTACCACCATCAAAATTAGTCATACCTAGTTCATTTCACACATCTTGACAAGAACGAGAACAAGTGTATCCTTCACACCAAAATGGGGGTACTCAAGTTGTTACAGTTGAACACTCCAAAGTAGAACAAGAGTAGGAAATATGTAAAAAAATAAGAGCATATGGACACACCCACTAAATAGGATCATTGTGACACATCCACATCTCCTCAGATAATGGAGATTTGTGATTCACATCTACCTAAGGGTCCTCTAGCACCCACACTCATTATGCACCTACATCATCTACCAATTACCATCCAAATTCATCAATGACTATGCAATCATCATCCCCATTAGTCTTACAACACATTCTAGATCGCCTAGCCAAATTTGAGACACAAATGGGTCATCAAAATGATGCTTTGCAGCAAATCATGCATTTGCTCACAAACATAGATCTCCAACAACAAATTGCATCCACTGCTAAACCATCTCAGCCATAAATGCAAAATGCATCCTTACAAAATTAGGGACAAAATCAACAACGTCGTCCACCCCTTGTTTACACACCTTTGTCTGAATCGTTGGCATTGATTTTCACTCAATTATGCGAGACAAAAACTATATTTTTACCTGAAATGTCTACACCAGATCCAAACCATAAGAAACCTAAAGGATATAGAGAAGATATACATTATTTGTACCATCGATGCGATAGTCACGATATTCAATCATGCTACGACTTCAAGAATAGAATAAAGGACATGATTGATCAGAATCAACTTAAAACAAGTAATCCTCTCACTGCAAAGGATCAACAAGTAGGCATAGGGGATGAAACATTACCTTCACCAAAATACAGGTAGAACAACTTAAGCAGGTGACTGAGATACACACAACCCATCCATATCATCAAGCAGGTCGATCATGTTCACCTCATTTAAACTGATAACTTTGTACCTGGACTTAATTATCTGAGCCCATGTCAACCATTTTTTAAAAGTTGCAAAAATCTAAGGCCATAATTTTACCTGATATACACCATTTAGATCCAAATATAACTAAGCCTAAGGGTTATAGGGAGGATCAATTTTACCTTTATCATCAAATAGAGGGCCATGACATTCACAACTGTTATGGATTTGAAAACGTGGTCCAAGACATTATTGACAAAGAGGCTTCACCCATTTAACCTCGGCCTATCATAATGTAGGCCACATCATCCCATATGTGACCCCAAGGTTAGCATCATCCTCATAAGCCTACCAAGATGCCTCGATAGTACATTACATTTGCGATGACTACTTCGGCCCTATTTCAAAAACTATACGAGGCACATGCAATTACATTACCAAAAATCAAACTGAGAAAACCTAAAGCTGGGTCAAATAGTGAAAATTTCTACTATCTCTATCATCACCAAAATGGGCATGACATCCATACCTATTATTTATTCAAGAATTAGGTTGAAGAGATGATACAATAAAATAAGCTCCACATAGATGGTTCCCTCATTTTACCCCATCAGGTTATGGGTATTTCATAAAATTTTGAGCCATAACATGAGGAATCAATTTCTATCACTCTTCCTAGCCAGGCCAATCACATTGTAGTAGATAAAATGCAAACTGGGGGTCTTCAAGGTGTCACACCTTCCCCACCATCCACATCACAATTGATGAAGCAAATTAGGGATTCTAAAGGTATTGCACCTTCCCCGCTTTCATCGATTATCATACACACTAGGGGTACATAAGGTATCGCACCTTCTCCCTAAAATCATAAATCAATAAAAATCACAAAAACAACAAAATCATCAAAATTTCAAACAAATCAAGAAAACATAAAAGCATAAAACAATACAAAACATTAAAATATAAAATATTTGCAGTATGTTATCATTCATTTCATTAGTTGCATTGCATTAGGCATCCTTATCCATTGCACTTGCATTAGGATAGGTTGTGTTTACATTCTTATGAATGACACCATGTTTGTATGCCAATCATGAAGTCTGCATATCATCAAAATTCACATTTTCCTTGTGAATAACTGTGTTTTTCAACACATCTAATGAGTTGCTAGGGTGTATACTAGGGTTTTCGGTCATTCAACCATCTCTAGTTATCTTTTCAATTTTTTTAGAAAGCTATCTTGGCTTTTGGAGGTAAGGTCTAGTTTGGATAGTACCTTGCATATCTCAAAATCCCAACACAATTATACACATTAACAATCCGAGTATGAACAAGGACGGATGACACTACAAAGTGGTCTTGACCACCTTAAGTAAAAGGTTTTCCTTGCTCAACTTATTATGTACATGGTCTAGAATGCTAAGAATTGACAAAAGGACAAGCTCCCCTCTACCCAAATAATCCCTTGCTCAACCACAAAATGAGCAAATTCCCAAAACAAAACAAAATAAGTAGTGATTTTCATAACTAATTAAATCCCTTACTAAAAAACGAAACAAAAATGTAAAATAAACAGTAGTTTTTTCCACTAAGCATGAGCAAGTATCCCAAGAAATTAAAAGAAAAGAAGGGGGTAACGATCTTGAATCCTTGAAATCATCAATATTCAAAATCCATTGGGTGCTCTCCATTACAACAATGGTTGAATGAAACCCGTCTGGCAATGAAATAGCCTTACGCGTGGTGATATGTCTATCATATTAGCAACCTTCTTTTGTCCATACCAATGTCAACTTATGGTTGAGCTAGCTTTTGATGGCTTGTATTGCCTATTAGTCTAGTCTAACTGCGTCCAAACTCAATATTAATATGGCCATAGGATGATCCTCATTACAACAATGGGTTGAATAAAATCTGCTTGACAATGAGCTAGTCTTATGCCTCATCTAAATATATTCATTTGCACACATAGGGATAGTGAATATCCGGGTCTTCTTAACATACTTGTATCTTTTAGAAGTCTTGTATAGCCAATATACAAATTTTGATTAATCAACTAGAGTGTTTGAGTCTCATGGAAAACCTCAAAAATCCCCTCATAGCAACAAATCATTTCATCAAACAATCATAGTTTTCCTTATGAACTTTTGTTTATTAAGGGGTCTTCATAGAATAAGATAGACATTGGATGAATATCAACAATGGTATTTAGATGACCATTGACTATTTTTTGCTTATCTTTTAGTTTGCAAAAGCTTATAGGGAAAGCCCCTACATTTCATATCATTTCATCAAACATATGCATGTATAAATGTATAATTATTTTGATAAGAGTTAGCATTTTAATTCATGATTTTTATACATTCAGTGGTGTCTGCCATTAGTTTGTTAAACATAAATTAGATTCATATATTATGTTTTAAGTGATTAAAATATACATATACATTTACATAGACCATACACATGAAATTAATGCATTACATACACATTATATCCGTCATATCATATAACAAAAATTAAATGCATAATCAATTGAACAAATCTAAACATGCATTTAACATGGCATCCATATACACATACATAGTAGTACATACACACATCTAGATCACATAATCTAATCATACATCAATCATCTAATTGTTGCATGTCATTAGTACATCATATATATAGCATAATACATCATCATATAAGCATTACATACATCAATGCATCCATAACATAAATCCAAACCAAGACACATGATGAATAATAAAGAACATCTCATATATATTGGAATAATATAGTACATCATGGTAAAAAAATGATCCGCAAGCTACAACTGTGTAGGTCCTCATACCTTACACCAAAATATAATGAATACTAACATAATATCAAGTGGGACCTGCATCCCCATAGTCACCTCCACCCCCAGCATCATCGCTACGAAGCTGCTTGGAACCACTAGTCACTGATCTCTCTAGGTGAGTTGATGACCTGTGACTAGGTCACATTAAGGACTGTCCAGACTCGTTGTGTTGACTCCTCTGAGATCCTCCTATGGTGGATTTCTCAAGTAGAGTACGATCGAGAATCACCACCCACCCCTCTAGCTACAAAATGTATGTGCTATCAAACTGGTGTCGAGCATCATACTAACCAACTAGAGCTTGCAGTCTAGCCACCTGAGCCTGCAACCCTATTGCATCCCCTACAGCTTGTGTACCTACTATATCATATCCTAAACTTGTAGTAATAGCAACTAGATGAACCTATAGAGCATCTTGCTCTACTATCCAGGCATCCCTCTCAGTTGTCCTAGCATCCCTCTTGACTGTTGCGGCTGCCAACTGAGTCTGGAGAGCATCCCTCTCTGTAGTCACTCTATAAATCTTTGTCTATGTAGTGGCCAACTATGCTTTTAAGAGATATCTCTCCTAAAAATACCCTTGCCACTACTATTTTTCACTATTAAGCTAGCTTTAGACTATAGCAAGAGTCATCTCCCACTCAGCCAATCGCCCCTATGAAGTCTATAGCTACGCTTGTGTATTTTGTAGCTATACCTGTAGTTGGGCCACCTCATAAATCTGTGTATCCTCCTTGCCCTCCTCCTCAACCTAGGGCCCCTTTTCCTTCTATCTAGCCTACCCCAACTCCCCCTCAATCTTGTGAAGCACTCATCACTCATCTCTATCTCCACCCCCTCCACTACCGCCTCCGTAGGCCTACCCATCTGATCGCCTCCCTGTCATAGTCGGGTAACCCACCAGGTGTCGTACTTTGTACTAGTGCATGGGTCAACCCAACCAATATCAACCATCATAAGGTCCTCCTCCTTAATAAGTGCCTCTACCTAAGGTAGTTCTAGATGTGTCTCATCACCATGATGACGATAGAGGATTGGCTCCTCTAGCATATCCAGGTAAATTTTGAATTATCGCCTGACCTGAGAGTTATGGAGATACTCTCTCTCAGTACCATGGCGACCAATGAGCCATCTCCCACATCTAACTCTAGCTAGATATCCTATCACCTCTGACCAATCAAGGCAGTCCAAGTAAGACCTGCATATCACCTGCTTCCACTGTAGTCTTTCTAGTGACTTAGTGTAATGTGCCAGCATACTTGCATATGGTCAACTCCAACCAATCTCCTAATCCCGCCATCAAGCTGCATAGCCAATATCTATATCCCCAAGATCATCTTAAAGTACTGGTAGTCCTATGAGTCGATCCACTCGGATATGCTCCCACCCAAGGTTATGCATAAGGGGTTGGACCTAAAATATACTTGTAAAAAAATAGCGAATCCTAATCAAAATCAAGGCGAATCCTAAGAAAATCAAATCAAGTATCTTCACACCAAAATTTGGGGGTATTTGAAGCTCTAAAAAGTAAGGTCATCTTTGGGATATATTTTGACCTATTAAATCATCTTATAACTTCATAAAAACACCACCATTAGATCAGGCTCAAAAAGAGCTTTCCAATTAGTACAAATATGCCTATGTTTGGATATATATTGTGGCAAATTGACCCTAAAAAAATATTGGTCCTAAAAATTTTAGGTGAATGGGTCATCGTCGAGGATCCTTATATTCATCAATTTCTAATTTTGAAATTCCTAATATTCACCCAAAATGTAAATATTTGCCACTGTACTAACCTTGCTTCCATCCTTAGACCTGGAGTAGTAGACTACACCCCAATCCAATCCATTGTTGATGCTAAATCTTGTATAGCTCATCATACAGATGAGCCAACAGTGTGCTACCCCATGCCATAATAATAGGTTATTGAATTTCACACTCCAATAGGTCCTATACCATGTTGAGGAGGTTCCAAGGGAACCCTGTTCTTGATGATTCTAGTAGTCGGACATTGGATATGATGTACATCGCCATAGCCTACCGTCGAGAGAATGCATGCTCCTCGTACCACCCGTTGACTAGGACCCCACCATGGTTTATATCTGCCAAAGCCTTATCTGCCCTGTCACCAAAGATCTGTTGTAGCACTCGCACCCGATCTCAAAGAGGAGTGGAGGTAATGACTCGTCCCTCAATAGGAATCTTGTAAATCCTATAGATATCCTCCAATGTCATTGTTATCTTGCCAGTTGAGAGATAGAAAGTGTTGGTCCTACTATCCCAATGATGAACCAGGACCATGAGATATGTCTGATCCAACATCACTGTCGACAGGCACACAACCTATCGGAAGCCAATCGTCCCAAACCATGCCTAGTCATCTTGATCTAGCTCTCTTCATAAATCCATGAATAGGATGGGATCCCTCGTGTGAGCCATCAAAGTTTGATGCCCAACAACAAAAAATCAAAACAAAGCAATCAAAATCCCAAAAAAATAAAAAACATAATTAAAACTCAAAAAATTAAAAAATTTCTAAATTTGGGAGGCCGTTCTAGGTCCCGAAGACCGTCAAGAGCGATCACCGGATCCTAGGACAGCCACCCAAATAATCAAATTTTTTATCGTTAGAATTCAAATGCGGCCACCATGCCCCATGATGGCCCCCTTCTCGCCAAAGGGGAGCCACTCTTGCCCAGGATGGCCCCACAATGGCACCTAATTAGGGACGAATCTCATCCTAAAAATTAAAAAAAAAAACAATTAACACCTACCCTTAAGATAGCCTAATCTAGATTCCTAAGCTAGGGTGAGGTTCTTTGCCTGCATTTTAATGAGATTCATTTAGCTCATTACTTAGTGAGATTCATTTTAAATTTCACAATTTACAAGCAAAGGATTGAGTGTTCTACCTTAGGAGCTTTGACTCCTCCACTAGTGGATGCCTCCGGTTGGTTTGTCATCATCGTATGTTGGAATTTCAGCAGTTTTCCTTGTCAAAATCTCTCCCTTCGACCTCCCAACTCACTTTTATCTCAATGCCAGTTGTCACAATAACATTAAAAATTGGAAAATTGCTTTTATATTTATAATTTTCCTAATCGCCCTAGGGTGGAGCGATCACATTTTGGCAAGACCATTGTACCCCAGGATGGACCTAGAATTTACAGACCACGATCGCTATACCCTAGGATGGCCTCCAAATGGCAATAAGTGCGATCAGTCTGTTAGCATCATGAGCATCAAGTTGGGAATTTAATCACATCTAATGGTCCAAAATTTTAAAATTGTAAATTAAACAAATATTTTCAAACATCAAAGGGGCATTATCAGTATTATAATTCCCCCAATCAACAATTTATCAATCAAGCAATGCAAGGCAAATCAAGGTAGCGTGCCTCCCTAATTAAAGGTCTAATTCAATTTAATCACCAATCAATCAACCAGTTGCTAGGTTTCAAAAGTTTGTGCCCTTTGCCCGCATTCAACTAAGCAATCAATCAATTGCCAGGTTTCAAAATGTTGCACCCTTTGCCTCGCATTCAATCAGTCATAAAAAATCAACGTCTAGGTTAAAAGGTTGTGCCCTTTACCTCACATCTAATCATAACAAATCAATTGCTTAGTTTTCATAAGGTTGCACCCTTTGTCTTGCATTCAATCAATTAATTAATTAATTGCTAGGTTTCCAAAAGGTTGCATCCTTTACCTCGCTATCTGAATTTCAAAATGCTCCAAAGAAGCCTAGTTTCCTTTGGTCAATTTCAAAAGGCTCCAAAGACATCTAGTTTCCTTTGGTAAAATTTCAAAAAACTCCAAATATGCCTAGTTTCCTTTGGTCAAATTTCAAAAGGCTCCAAAGATTCCTAGTTTCCTTTGGTCAATCTCAAAAAGGCTCCAAAGATGCCTAGTTTCATTTGGTGAAGTTTCAAAATGTTCCAAAGATGCCTATTTTCCTTTGGTCAAATTTCAAAAATATTTAAATAAGCCTATACCTTTGGTCATTTCACCAAGTCATATTGGTCAAGCGACTCACCGCTTTCATCATTTTACATCTCCTCATCGATGTGTTTCTTAAGGGGGTAGTCATAATCATAACATTCATAATCAAAGTCAATAATCAAACACTTAATCATGTTAATTGCGTTCATCCACAAATCATTGCCAAAGACAATCATGCCCTTGCTTGGGGCAAAACATAAGTAAAAAATTTCAACCAAACAAATACTTGGTATGCTTGAAACATGATGTTTGTAGACCCCTATGTTTACTCCACAAGAACTCAAGTTATTCAATTTTATTTGAAGCAATGATTCAATGATGCATGCTCTTTCATGAGTAGGGTATTTTATATTGACTAAATCAATGATCAACATCAATTTTCAATTTGGTTTTAGGTTATATATTTTTGCTCAACGTTGTGCTTTCACATAACGCATCCCAAAAATGGGCATTTTTAGACACCTAAAACATGTCACTTTGAGAATATTACCTATATGGACACCTCTTCAGGCCATATGACTTATTTTGGGCCTTCCTAATACCTAACAGTGGTTTTAACCACTTTAACAGGGCAATCTATCCTTTTTGAGCTCGGACCATCATACCCAAGAGCGACCTCCAACGGTCGTTGGACCCTGTGACAGCCCCCAAGTTTGGTCGCTTCACCCTAGGACAACATCACCTGTAGCAAACTCGGGCTCCCCGAGCCAAGCCAAATCGATTACAAAGCAAGTTGTGCGTAACAATTAACCACAAGAATATTCCATAAGCAATGCTTGGGTTGCCTGGATTATAATCGAATCTTGATCTTGGCTTCCCTTACAAGCCAAGATGCCAATTGAAAAATCTTATAAGAAGAGCCCAAGACTTCATCAATCATATCAAGAATTCTCCATAATGAAGTGTTGTCAGTTTGAGTAACAAAGAGAACCTTCTCTCATATGCAACGGAGTGCTGCCCAAATCCCATCATGAAGCTTGCATTCACATAAATGGAGTTTTTGAGAGTTTGAAGGTCAAATCCCAAAATTATGCATAACAATTCACCTTGAATTCGATCCAATTCTCATGATTCAACTGTGCTTCGAAGCACACGATCCTTGAACATCAATTTTATAAATAAATTAAACATTACCCACACCAAGCACGAAGAACAGGATCTCTGTTCAGCGGTCGCTTCACCTCGAAGCGACTGACAGACGCAACTACTAGACCCTTTGATGGCTAACAGAGCTATATTTTTTACCCCACGATGGCCTCTCAATGACATTTGATTTGCTATATTTTCTTAGTTAGATTAGCTTTAGCAACTTTCAATTTGGTTTCTAATATAGTTTAGCATATTTTCATTCAGTTTTGCATGAATTTCTTTATTGTTTTATGCATTTCCCTTTCATTTGCTTATTATGAAATGGGTCTCATATTGAGAGGTTCCATATTTGCTACTAATCTCTTGTAAGTGTTTTTGTGTGTAGATATCAGGTTTACACAGGAACTAATCATCATAAAGATCTTAAATATTGACATCATCAAGCGGAGGTCACAAAGAAACCCTCCATAATCAGTTTTGAGAGCGTAAAAACTCTGCAGATCACACCTATCCTTTTGTGTATCATTTTATAATTTGTATCAATTGGTATAATCCCTAAGATAGATATGTTGTAACCGTTTTGTAAAGAATACTTTCAAATATCAATGAGAAGGACACCATATTTTAAATATTTCTTTGTCATTATGGTTACATGATTTACATTATCAAATTGCTTTTATATTACATGTTTAGGTGTATGGTTTTTGCTACTCTACAAGATGCTTTCCAAAATTTAAATTTTGTTAAGATGAAATTCAACACTGCAAATGGCTAAAATATTTGCTACCCAATTTCCATATCTATAAATGTATTATCTATAACAACTTTACAATTTTTTAATACCTTTTTTCCAAATTCTTATTCATGCCCCTAATATTCCAAGATATTATTTTAATTGTTAAATGTTGTTTTTATTTGTGGGTTTAGCCCCACTTCTTGTTAATACTTGTGATATTTGCTTTTGTTTCCCCATATCAATATCCCTTTGGGTTTCTTTTTCTCTTTGTTTTTGTTTCTTTGGTATTCCTATTTTTCATTCCCACCAATACTTTCATCTTCATCAATCTCTTCAGTCTTCTCACATTGCTTATAGTAAGACTTATCATCTATTGGCTTGTCTTGCTCCGAAGGATCTAAAGTTTAAGGAAAAACCTCAAAAATATTATCTTCTTTATGTTGGTTTGAAAACCCTAAAGTAAAAGGATGCTTTTCCATAAAAATCACCTTCTTGTTCTACCTTGAAAACCTTGAATTGTTACATATTTCCTCCATCCTCTTTTTTGTATTATGCTGCTCTTGAAACCCTAAAGTATAAGGGATAACCTCTACACCATTTTCACTTTTATTACTACAAGATGATTCTATACTACTTGAGAAAAATGAAGATGATTTACTTGGAATAAACTTGACCTCTTCTATGTTCTTTGTTTTAAGATTTTCCTCAACTTCTTTTGCACCTTTATTTCCTTTTGAACTTGAACTTACACTTTGTACTTTCTCATCTCTTATATCCTTCTTTGTTTCTTGTAATGATTGATCCAAATGAGGTTATCCCTTGCCATATGAAGTTGTAGATAAGATTTCTTTGCCTTTTCTTTTGGAGTGGAATATTTTTTAATGTGGTCTAGATTTTATTATTGTGTGATTTCCTTGCTTCATCTTGAATTTTATCTCATGACCAAATTTTTATTTCTTCATAGTTTTCACAATGTAAATTTTTGGCATGTGTCTAGTTTCCTAACAATTGTGGCATCTAAATGCAATATTTTCTTACTCCAATTCTTGATCCCATTGTCCTGATTCAAATTTAATCTTAATGGATTGTGGCAAAGGTTTTAAAATATCCATAGAAACACATGTTCAGGTATATATAATATGCTTTCACTTCTTAATAATTTGAATTTCCTTAGGTATTTTAAATATTTTTCAAAACATATGTATTGATAAGTTGATATGGAAGTCCAAAAAGCCTAACCCACATTAGAAACTTCTTAATAGTTTTTGTCTCAACATAATTATTTTCATTCCATGGTCTTAAATAAAGGGTATCTCTCCCCCTTAAACATAGGCCATCACCCATTATTTTATCTCATATTTGTAAACTAAAAAAGATGAGTAAAAAACATTCAGGAAGAAAAGATACAAAGTAATTTGAATTCAATCCTCACTTTCACTAGATCCAATTTTAAATCTCCAAAACCCTAGCCAGAATTTATGAAACTTACATATTAACCTTCTACTTTTAAGAACCTTTATATCATGCTCTTTTTAGATTTTGATGCAACATGTAATGGGAGATAACAAACACAAGATGTAGAATAATATGACATAAAGTAAATATGCGAGATGACTAAAAAATAATATATATAGAAATGATGGAGATGTTTACAAAATAGCTCTGGAGGACATGAACACTCCATGAATAGAGCTACTTCTCAATAATGGGCATTGAGAATATCACACTCCATCATATTCTATCACACTGCTACATCACACCACTCTGGTCAATACTACTTCCTACTGATGTAGTACTCACTCTCTACACTCATATCTATGTTCTATAACTATGGCCCTTTATATAGGAAATAGGTTCCTTGGCCAACACTCTACGATGCGCAAGGGACAACTTGCACTTTATCACTTGTGCAGTTATTACATTGCATAAAGTAACTAGATAACTTCCCCCTAAAGCAATCTAATGTCCCAAGTATATACCAAGGAAAGGTACATTTACATGATACAAATGATATAATAGACTCTATTTCTAATACCCCCTGTATTACATTATTTGGATACTAAAGACTTTAGTCTTCAATGTGGATCTTCTTCAGTTGATGACTTTGATTCTTCTGTAGATGCTTCAGTATTTGAATGATACAAAAATAGGTTGAATTTGTAGGTTCTCCTTTTAATTGACCTTGCACTAATATCCTCTTTCTTTGGATTTATCTTTGTTTGTTGCTTCGATCTTCATGTTATTTCCTCTATTCTTTTTTAGTTCAAATTCCCTTGATGTCAGGCGTTTTTGATGAACAATTGTTCTCATGATTTTGCATGTCATGAGTGGATCTGAATAGGTTCTTCTTCTCTCTTTTGTACTTATGTAAGACCTACTTTTTTGTCCTTCATAAGTATCAACCTTGAGATCAAAGTTAGTAGATCCATCTAAAATAAGTTCTTTAAGATAACAATTTATTCTTTGTAGCAATCTTCTTTCATAGCCCTTATAGTGTCTGTATTTGAAATAATAGGAAAAATATGAGTGATTTATTCCATCATAGTATTTGCAAGGATGAAAACTCCAACAATTTGTCTTTTCATGACCATATTGATTGCAATAGGTGCACAATAGAGATGATATGGTTGCTTTGAAGTCTGTTTTAAGAACACCATGTTTGTCTATCTCTTTAATAATATTTTCAAACCATATATGCACAATTGAAGCTATTCCATATTTTCCTTTTTGAATAAAATCTTGTTGATCAATTTTTTCTTGTCTTGTGTCTACTTTGATGTTAGATTCACTGGATGAATCTCCCTTCATATGGATTTCAATTTCAAATCTTATTTCATATTGTATTGGTTCTTCCTTTTCTTTGTCTTTTTCATCATTGTAATCCATCAGGTTTTTGATCCATGTTGGTATCTTCCTTATTCTACTTTTAAGAGTGTTTCTTAGCATGCTAGTAGTCATTTGTGTTATATATATTCTTTGGGATAGAGTAGGCTACCTTATAGCTCCCTACTCAATGTGTATAAAATCCCTGCTAAATATAAGCTTGATTTGATAAAACCTTTATTAATCCTTGTTTTGTAGACTACCTTATGCCTCCCAAGTAATGTGAGCATTTACTCCTAAGGATTTTTAGATTTTGAGGAAAGCTTATATTTTATAACTTGATAAATTTTGATAGAAGCTGATATTACTCAGTTTTGTAGAATGCCTTATGACTCCCTAGTATGTTGTGGATAAGATATAGTGCTTTTGTAAATTATAGTTCAATATTTGATTGATTTTTTAAAGGTTTTGTAAATGCCAAAAATGAATTAGTATTATCCCTTATTGCTCCTATTGAACTAAGCACTGTTCCTAAATTTTAAAGAGATAATAATGTTGGATCTTTTGTCTCCTTTTGAGAAGTTTGAGACAATAATATTATGAATATCCAACCTTATAAAAATCTATGATAAACCTCTCTTTATGAATAACCTTTTGGGAATTAGGTTTAGTGTATCTAATTTTCCAATTAATTAATTTGATGTAGTAGCACTTATGACTCCCAAATATTTGGATAAATTAGATCACAATAATATTTGCAAATAATTATTATTTATTCCAGTAGAAATCCTTATTACTCCTAGGATTTATATTACAAATATTGTATTTATTTGATAAAGTATTCCCTTTGATAAATTGCTTTCAATTAATTAAATTCCTTTAATTACAACCTTATGACTCCCGAGGAAAGAAAGCATAT
This sequence comes from Wollemia nobilis, assembly GCA_028583015.1. Lineage (NCBI taxonomy): Eukaryota > Viridiplantae > Streptophyta > Pinopsida > Araucariales > Araucariaceae > Wollemia > Wollemia nobilis. Next base: position 6,386,749 of record JAQPPZ010001745.1, on the reverse strand, counting down.
AATTATGGGAATTAAAATTTACCTTTCACCAAGCAATATACGACGTTGTTTTGTTGAGAAGCTAGGGTTAAACACTGTTTACGTAGATGTCTTGATGCTATGACTATACCCTCTAATGGAATCGCTTGAAGTTATACACGTTCCAAAATCGATGCTGCCTGGACTCTTGCTTTGACCTTGATTAGATTGAGCATTGAAGGCTCTAACACCTTTCCATGCTGCAATTCTCCACTATGCACGCAGATAGTGAACTGTAAATGCTGAGATGAGAATTTACTTGCCTTCTCCTTTGACCTTAGTTTTTGATGTCCTTAATATGGAGAAGCTTCTTGTCTAAGGTGCTAAGTGGCACGTCCATTTCCCATCAATGCTTGAGGAGAGTTCGGTGCAAAATATACGTTCATAGTCCTTCTTGTAACGTATGAGCATTACACTCTTTTGCAAACATTTGATCTTCCAAGGGATAAGTGTATCCCATACACTCAATGCACCAACCTATTTGTGTAACTCCTTTCTTGAAGATGAGTGCTCTCTTGACTTGAGAATTAGGGTTTTCTTTTGGTGATAAGTGTCACATTCTTCTTTGCATGGACGTCCTCCCTTTCGCTGGTTTAAACGGATCTTTTTGGAGATCCTTTTAGCTTCAAAAATTCCCAACTCCTCTTTCATTCACCTGCACTTGCTTTCAGCTAGGATATGGAGCAAAAATATGGAGTCTTTGAGCACCAATTTCTGCTAATGGGTGTGGAGTAAGTGACACTCCAATGGTGCTTCACTTTTCTTTCTTCCTTGCTTGCTTACATCCTCCTTCCATTGATGCTATTGCTCTTGATTAACATTGTTTCTCCTTTTTTTTTGCATGTTGTATCTTGTAGGTTTGGCCATCTTGGATGCAAGGAGTACGATCCCATTGATTGGCTCCTTGAGCTAAGCTTTATTGTTGCTAGCATACGACCTCTTTCGACTGGTTTTTCCAGCAAGTGTAGTGCCTTTGGGGCACCTTTAAATCTGGCTTTTCTCCCCATATAACCATATTAGGATTGTGCAATATAATGTAAAATAGTTTTTACATAAAATACCCTTATTGCACCTTCTTTTGCACTCCTCTTTAAACATCTAATTTTTTTATTTTGAGGCAGAATATTTGAGAGCAATATAGGGGATTTTGAGGTTGTCTTTTTGAATAAACACTTTCCCCTTTTAGCTTGGATGTTTTATGAATGGATCCAAGCTTGTAACCACATGATGGAAGCTTTATTTTGTTGTATTTTTTTGCACTATTTTTGTGCCTTGAACTTGAGACTCACCAAGTCTCATTTGATGCTATCTTTGATGCTCTTTTTTTGTTGTTACCTTCTTCTCCGATACTTGGAGAATTGAGCTTATTTTGTAGCTTCCTCAGGCAACCAAAAGTTTAAAAACTTTATGCACTAATAGTGTCTTTAGAAACTTTGATAAATTTTGTTTTTGTGCCCTTTTTACGAACACAAACAATAATATTTTTGAGAGCAATAGTACAAATCTAATAATCTTGCACTAATAATATCACCTTATAACTCCAATCAACTCTAAAAAAAGAACTAATGCATTTAATCAATCTACTGCAACTAATAAAGAATAATCTGAAATGGATCTTCAAGAATTATTCTAAAATTTCTTTAACAACAAGGTAATAGGAGCTAGTCTTCATTGTATTTTCCAAAGTAGATAATAGGTAGTTGATAGATAGTTTAAGATTCTAAAATCTAATCAACTCTTAAAGTGCAAACGAACCTTAAAGAATCCTTTATTTTTACACCTTTTGAAGACTCTAATTCAACTCTCTTTTTTGCAATTTCAATCCAATTAAGGTGCTTAAACAAATCTGATAAGTAATCCACTTAATGAATCTACTTGCACCAATAGTTGCTTAACTTTTTCTAAAAGTCCTTTTTGCCACTTCTGTAGAGGATGTAGATCTTGGTGTCTATGATCACCAAGTTGTTGCCTTAGATAATGTTGGACATTTGAGGTAATTTGAGGCATTTTATGTTGTCATTGATGTCACATGGATCACATTTGGTTTTGGTGGCCAAAATATTTTATAAATAAGCATTTATGATATTTTGGAAAGCATGGCTATTTATAGGGTTTTTATGAAAACCAAGGCAGGCAAAATAAAAGGTTTTATTTAAAACCATGGTGGGCTTATATGGAAAGGGCTTTTCTTAAAAGCCAAAGTGGAATTTTGTTTCATCGAAAAAGGACCTCCGATGATGAAGATATTAAATTTTAAATTTTAAGTTTAAATTAATGGAGGGCCGACCTATGTGCAATTAATGGAGGTTGGCATATATATATATGTAAAGGTTTCAATTTATTTCAGAAAGTGGGCATATTATATATCGTCGGAAAGCTTATTTCAAGGGCTATTTGACTAATTTATTTAGAAGGAGAAATAAGGTGTGTGTAAAGAGATATTTCTGATTTTGCAAAGGGGTTCCAAAAGTGAAGTTTGACTTGTTCTTTTTCAAGAGGATTAATTATTTCATGAGGTGAAAAGGTTATGCAATGTTGTGATTTATTTTATTTTATGGTATAAGTGGTTTTAGGAGAGAAAATGTTATGCAATGTTTTGATTTATTTTATTTTATAGTACAAGTGGTTTTAGTAGAGATAAGGAAGTTGTGTAATTAAAGACCTTGGTGATGATTGTTGAAAAGTGGAGTAATGTTGATTATTTTGTGATCTACTAACCCTTGTGAAGATTGGCAAAATAATTTTGTGATTGTGGCAGATTTACAAAGAGTTTTTTTCATCTTCATAAAAGGTATGGGCACATTCTCCTATTGATTGTTTATGGTGGTTGATTTCTGAAATATCATTGGAGGGAAAAGGATTGTTTGTGGTTTCCTTTTTGAAAGTGGTTGGTTGAATGCTTAAAGGTTTTTTGAATTGAGAGTTGTGTCTAAACCTTGTTTGATAAACATAGTTGTTGAAGCCCATTGGTTGTGAAAGAACTTGAGTTAGAAAAGAACATGAGTATCATTGTTATGTGAGATTTGTGGTTGAGCATTGTTGGAAATATTTGAGTTGGTTTATACATACTTGGACTAGTGTTGTGTGAGAAAGAGTTGTTCCTTGTGATGATTGGTTGAGTTGAGTTGATTGAGCCTAGTCAAGTGATGTGTGAAATGATTGTTCAAGTTCTATGAAACAAACTATTCCATCATTCTATGTTGATTTGAGATTAAGGTTAGAACATATTGAGTCTCTAACAATTATCTTTATGCTTCTATGAGTTGATTTGAGTTGAGTTGAGATTGATTTGGGTTGAGAGTGAGTTTAGAACATATTGAGTCTCTAACAATTCTCTTTATGCTTCTATGAGTTGAGTTGAGATTGATTTGGGTTGAGAGTGAGACTAGAACATATTGAGTCTCTAATAATTCTCTTTATGCTTCTATGAAGTTAATTTAAGTTGAGATTGCCATTCATTGTTGAGTTCATTTTAAGTACTACTTGAGCATGATTGATTGAGCCTTTGAGAAGGCCTTTGGGATAGATTTGAGGACAGTGTTTGGAGCAGATTTGGGCAAGTTCTTGGTGAGCTTGCTAGAGTAGATTTGGGCAAGTTCTTGGTGAGCTTGTTAGAGCAGATTTGGATAAGTTCTTAGTGAGCTTGCTAGAGCAGATTTGGGCAAGTTCTTGGTGAGCTTGCTAGAGCAGATTTGACAAGTTTTGTGTGAGCATATTGTGCAGGTTCTGTGTGAGCCTATTTATCATGTTCTTAGTGAGCCTATTGATAGAGCTTTGGAGGTGATAGAGTATAGAGGATAGAGTCTCAATGGATAGAGATCCAGCAACCAACATAATTGAAGACATATATGAGTAAGGATTCTTCAAGTGAAGAGAGGTCCACGAATCAGTGCAGCAGAGAGACAAAGTCTTCTAGAATATCACATAGCCAGAGCAGAAGGGGAAAGAGTTATCCTATGGAAGAGATCCATGAACTTGAGATTAGGGGATCAACATCTCCTTTGGACAAAGATCCATAAACATTGTAATTGGGAGTGATTCCCAAAGAGATTTATTGAGAAATTTTTAGTAAAATATTTTCTTCATGGAGTAGCCCACATTGGGTTAACAACGTAAATTATGGTGTCTCTATTGTGTATGATTTTATGCATTGCTTTGATTATTGCTATTGATACTACTATATTTACACAACATAATATTGAATTGGAAGAAAAAATAAAAAGTGGTCTTATACTGTTCACCCCCCTCAGTATAAGCTTGTGTTCTTCATATAAGATCTACAGCTCTATGTAGGTTGTACTGAACAACTTTGTCTTCACCAAAATATGGTCTCCCTTTCACAAGCCTATGATTTTTTGTGGCTTGTTCTCCTCTTGTAGTCTCCTCATTTTTGTTGTAGAGATCTTTGATTATGAAGTGGTACCTTCTTGCTATGAGAGGCAATCCCAAGTCTCCTAGATTTGGTAGGCTTCTTCTATCTGAATCTTCCTTCAAGCTTCTTATCAATTTTTGATTTCAAACGGGATCTTCTTCTCAAGATTTTGTATGTCTTGAGGTCTTCTGATATTTGGCACTCCTTGCCAATTTCTTCTTCTTGGGATTGTTGTCAAATGGTGATAATTGTGCCAAATCTTTCACTATCTTCAATAGTGAATATCTCTAATGAGTTCTCCTTGGATCTCCTTTGATGAATTATTCAACAAGGCTCTCCAAGTCTTTTACTAGATTCTCATAGAGACCTCTCCAAGGCCTTTGATCTTGTAGCTCCTTATGGTCTTCCTTGAGACCTTATCTTCAACCTTCTGGGTAGCGATATCTTCTCTTGGATCTCTGATTCTTCTACCTCTATATTCGAACAAGACTCTCCTAGTCCTTCTTCATCAATGAGATCTTCTCCCGATCTCTTTGCTTTAGGTATTAGATTGATTTTGAAGAAGATACTCCTCCTAACATTTTTATAGGAAGTTTTTCCAACTCACTAAATCTATATGTTCCTACAACAAAATATTAGCACTGAAATCTGCTTCTAAATTAGATACTCTCTTCTGAAGTCTTCTTCAAGATCAAGGCTACTGTGGCCTTTTTAGTATCAAGGCTTCTGTGGCCTTTTTCAATATCAAGTTTATGTGGCCTTTTTTAGTACCAAGGCTTTTGTGGCCTTTTCTTCAAGGCTTCTATGGCCTTTCCTTCTGGATCAAGGCTACTGTAGCTTTTACTTCTGGATCAAGGCTTCTATGGCCTTTTCTTCTTGTGAAATTTCCAATTTAACAATGGAGATCTCCTATCTCCCAACTTCACCATAATTCTACTCTAGAAGTCTCTTCTGTAGTATTTTTGTTTTGTAGTAACTAATCTCTGCACTATGAAAGCACTCTGAAATTCGGGTAACAAAGTTGAAATATCCTATATTTCTATTGTAGGAGGTGTCCCAATCATCTAAGAATTAATTCCTTGCAATAAAATAAACTTCAGGTCAATTTCTTTAGATCTCTTAGATGAGCTTCACTATTTGATTCATCAAAATAGTGGATCAAATGCTGAGTCCTAGTCTTCATAAGTTTTCTCTTGAAACTCTGTGGAAAGACTCTATCCATATGCAATCTCAGTATTCTAGAAATTAAGATTTCTTTTAGTCCTAACTTGTGTCTCTCCTTAATTATACCACCTAGACTTTATTTTTGACAATGACTAGTCCAATGGCGAGTTAGGTTGACAAAAACTGAGGGTCAATGATAATGGTGGTTTTCTTATTGACCTACCGTAGCTCTGATACCATTGTTAGCTTTTGATGCAACATGTAATGGGAGATAGCAAACACAAGATGCAGAGTAATATGACATAAAGTAAATCTACAAGATGAATGAAAATAATATATATAGAAATGATGGAGATGTTTACAAAATAGCTCTGAAGGAAATGAACACTCTATAAATAGAGCTACTGCTCAAGAATGGGCACTGAGCATATCACACTCCATCATATTACATCACACTGCTACATCACACCACTCTGGTCAATACTACTTCCTACTGATGCAGTACTCACTCTCTACACTCCTATCTATGTTCTATACCTATGGCCCTTTATATAGGAAATAGGTTCCTTGGCCAACACTCTTCCTAGATGTGCAAGGGATAGCTTGTACTTTGCCAATTGTGTAGTTATTACATTGCATGAAGTAACTAGATAATTTCCTGTAATCTAATGTCCTAAGTATGTACCAAGGAAAGGTACATTTACATGATCCAAATGATGTAATAGACTCTATTTCTAACAGCTCTGATGTAGAACTCAAATGTGAAGCTAGATATCCATTATGCACAACTGTATAAATAGTACATGAAAGGGAATCACAAAGGTTACAAGGGTTATAACAACCTACAACAACATGCTAAGTAGGGATAACCAATAGTAACCACATGGATGCAAACAAACCAACAAACTATTAGAAGACAGAAAATCCCTAACAACATAACCATGCACCCTAATGACTAACCAAAACATGTCCAATGTGGGCATACTATGCCTTATGTAATACAATGCAAGAAATAAGAAATAATATCTTAGGCTTATAATTAAGCCTAAGGTACTGTAATATCCTCAACATGCTCAATCATCTCATCCTTGATAGTCACTTATGGTGTAATGTCTGCTACTTGGATTGAACTTGCTATATATTCGCTTTTCTGCTTATCTCCAACTTAGGCATCCATACTTCCAGCTAGGGCATCCTGATTTCTAGCTTGAGTATCCTAACTTCCCATTAGGGCTTTTAGTTATGGCTTTCCTGTAACCTTTAAAATACTCTAAGGAAAAAACCTTACTTTTAAAAAAAAAAAAGAAAAAAAAAAGAAAAAAAAAAAAAAAAATATATATATATATATAAAATATAAAAAAAACCTTACTTTTCAATTTATATTTTTATATATATATAATAATAAAAAATAAATAAATAAATGGGTTTTGAAAGGGTTATCCTTTTCCTTTTTCCTTTTACATCGATTTAGTCACACTAAACTATTTGGTGCCATTGAGATTTGAACGTTGGTGTAGGACACATCAACTATTTGTCCCAACCGTTGAACCAAGAATCCTTTAACTCAATTTTTAAAAATATTGTCTCTAATAATTATTCAAATTTTTTTTTGTTATTTTTTTTGGATACATAGGGAAGTTGGTTACATCCACACTACTTTTAGTAACTACCAAGTGCAGGGTTCAAACCACATGGGGCTGCTTCCAAGAAGCCTATACGACCTCGTTATTGTTGACCTGGTGTGAGGGGACTACCAGCTGCTCGGGGTTTATATCATCGTTATCAACACACCCTCAAAAACTACTATCTTTGCAACAAACATGCCCCTAAGATTTGAACCTAGATTTCTTGACCGAACAACTCAAAATTTAAACTAACTAAACAAGTACCAATCCACCATAATCATTTAGTTTCGAAGTTTGGAAAGACCCACCTAAATTCAAATAAAAAAAGAATACGTAAACTTTGTAAACTTATTAATAAAAACAATTTATAAAATTCGACGGAACTCATCAAAATTCAAATTAATCTTTGCAATCCTTAGTTTTATTTTTATCTTGTCTTCCCTCAAGAGCATTGAGTTTGAAGCGGTAAAAGAAAGATACTTATGCTATTCAGATTCAAGATTCGAGTCCTTTGAACACTCGAAAGTATACTTAAAAACAAAAAAATCTTCCCGCTTTCAAACGGTGCATTCGATTTTTTCTTTCCTATAACCTTTTCAGCCTGAAGATTTCCGCTACTTCCCTGTATTTGTAGCCGACCTGCTTTAATTTAAAGAAACAAATGAAAGGTTTTGCCTTGCACAGAACGAGAAAAACAGAGAAGAGGCTCGATTTAGCTTGTCCCAGCGTCGCAAAATAACCGAAAATAGTGCAAATTTCCGGGGCGCAATCAGCTGAAGAAAAAAATGTCAGGAGAAAACGCAGATGCGGAGGAGGTGGGCAAGCCGGATCTGAGCGAGATGCGAGAGATGAGCAAAAAAGCCGCCTGGAGCGTCAGCTCTTGCAAGCCTGGCAATGGCGTTCACCTTCTCAGAGATGACAATCTCGAAACCTATTGGCAGTGAGTTAGTGTTTTTCATACTTAAGTTTTTATTTTTAATGATTTTACGCATGCAAAGAACCTAAGACTAGGAGGGGCGCTTGGCACTGTAGATTTGCTTGAAGCCCTCGAACTCTTCACTGTGAACGCGCCAGCTACTCTGCCGATATACTGTTGTTTATTAAAAGTGTGTTTTGTAATGATCCTTAAAAGTTCAAGGAGTTTCTGAGTTAAATTTCCCTGTGGAAATACAAGGAATCGTGCAAAACCCTAGACACTCTCGCTTAAATAGCCTGCGTAAACTGAAAAATAAGTAAACAAATCACTTCGGGTCTGACAGACGACCTTCGATCAAAGCTTTAACGTGGAAGAAATACTTAGCGGCATATTTACATCGCGTTTTATAGGATAATAGATCTCTTTTTACATGGCATCTGGCCAGGTACTGCACCTGAATCTCGAACTCCTAAGAGAGTGAAACTCTTTTACCATAAAACCGGTTGGTTCCAATGTGGGTTGATTTTATTTTATTTTTATAATTTCTATTGAATTGATCATATGGGATGATTGAATCAGACCCATCCACATTATGACTACTGTTTGACAAGATTATAACCCTGTCCTTACAAATTGACGCTTAACCAGATCAATTCCTCCCATTAAATAATGGTATTTATTTATTTGTACCAGTTGAATGCGAAAACTATACTTCAATCTCTCTATATTTTTATTTATTCCTTGGAAGATTGCCTGTTTTCATGTGTATTTCAACCCCCCTGCCCCCCCCCCAAAAAAAAAATCTTTACAGTTTAGAGTCTTAAACATTTGTGAATTCAATATTGGAAGAGAATGCACAATTCCTTAAATTGTTCCCTTAACACTGGATTACCATTTCTCGTCTGTTGGAAATTATGAATAAAAAATACAGCATAGATTCCTACTTCTGATTTTATTTTTTTATTTTTACAATGTAAATATACACTTGACCGTAAATTCTGGATGACCTACAGAGCATCTATTAACAATTACCTTCTTGTTCCAGTGAGTTTCCTCTGGAAGTTGGGTTGAAACCTAGGTCTCCCTGAAAGTTGAGGAATATAACTGGTTGAGCTAATGCCATTTGATAAAATAAATTAATATTTTTCTCTATTTTTTTCAAATTTGTTGATTGCTATTCTTCTTTTTGCTATTTTTTGTCTTTATAGGTCAGATGGTGCTCAACCTCACTTAGTAAATATACAATTTCAGAGGAAGGTCAAGCTTCAGGTACTAATACTAATTGGTAGCTAATAAATGTTGGCATTGAAGTTTTGATTTGTCTTATACAGCATCTAGGGGGATGTAGAATGTCATCATATTTTTCTGAGAGCTTTGGTTTGGGATACCTTATTGCAGCTTCTTGCATTTTACGTAGATTACAAGCACGATGAGAGTTATACACCAAACAAGATTTCAATTCGAATTGGGAATGGTTTTCGTGATTTAAAGGTGAGAAAACAGAAATATCACAAGTTAGTCAATTTACTTCTTTTGTTTAATCAGACTTTAAAACGTTTACTATTTGCCTACTTTCTTCATATGCACCTGCATTGGCGCACAAGTGACATGTAATATAGTGGTGGGAAAAGTTGGAGAGTTGCTATATTCTGAACGATTTAATGGTGCTAGAAAGCATTTGTGTTCAGATATTTAAGAAGCAGGAATAGAATGAACAGTGACCAAGTGTTTATTAAATTATTCTTTAAATACCATTAGTATGAATTCGGCAATGTGTATCATTCATATAAACTAGATTTGTTGTCTAATTTGTATTACAGAGATGTTAGAGAAATGTGTGATAATATCATATTTTGTGCATAGTTATTCTAATATGCAATGTGAGCAACTTGTTTAATATGTATAAGCCTTTAAAAGAAGCTAGTAGATGTTGTGATGTACTTGACGACAAGGAATAAATTTGATATCTATAAAATTTAAACAAATGAACACAACTATATTGATGGTAATGGGATGTGATTGCTGTTATTGCACAATGGGCTACTGATAGTGGTAAGCTGAGGTGTTTCTTGTGACAAATATCTAGGTCCAAATATATCATCATTCTCTCCATTATGAGGCAGAAATGTTGGTTTTGTTTTGCTAACTATTGTCATGCTTCAGAAGCTAGGGAAACTTTATATTATATTAGCAAGATAAAGTCCGCCCTCCCTTCCTCCACACACACACAATTAATATAGGGAAGAGAAGTATATCTTGTATTAGTATCTGAAGTCCAAGAATATGACAGTGACAATGTGCACAAAGAAATTATGTAGTTCTTGAAATAGCATAGACTACATTCGTAACAAACTCATTCAATACTTCATAATAGACACAACATATACTTGCAATGAATAATTATAATACTTGGTGAATAATTACACATGGCTGGATCGCTAGGTAAGATATTTGCTAGGAGGAAGATGCACCTCAGATTCTTTTAGACTAGCAAGTTTGAGCAAGCAAAGCCATGTTGTTTTGTTGGGTTTGACTTGGTCTTTGCTTGGCATATTGCAAAAAAAATGTAGGCTCGGTGGCACTTGGCAGACTTATGAGGCTTGTGAGTCAAATAGAGGCTTCGTGAATGGAAAAGCCTGACTCAAATGGCCCAGAAATCAAAATTTAGAACATAAAATACTTTGGTTAATTTCTTTTGCATTGTCAATACATTCAGCCGTAAAGTTGGGAGGAGGCTGTTAATGATTGTGCATCGCAGCACATAGAGATTTTTGACAGATAGGGAGCCCCTTTTTTCTTGAGACTGCATTCACACTAGAAGCTCTATCGGTAAGGATTTCACAACTGTTTCTGAGGGTGGTAAACAGAGACATTGGGAAACAATGTGGGAAGGGTTTTAGAACACTAGGTGTTATTGGTAGAACATCTGCAGGAATATGATAAAGTGCAAAACAGAAACAAAGATTATGAATTAACATCCGTAGGGCTATGTCAGTCTTAGGTACATAGTTCTTCTCTTTTAACATTCCTTGACTTCTAAACATAATTTCATTATCTCAGGGACATAGTTCCTTAACTTCTAAACATAATTTCATTATCTCAGGTTCATAGTTCCTTAACTTCTAAACAAATATTATGCATTAACATCCGTAGGGCTATGTAAGTCTCAGGTACATAGTTCTCTTTTAACATTCCTTAACTTCTAAACATAATTTCATTATCTCACTAAAGTCAAACTAACAGTCCATATGGATGATTAATAACCCAAACACCTTCCCGGATTAATCATCTTAGGAAAATGTTGGCCCCTCCTCTATTATTTCCACTGCAACTAAAGTTGCAATACCACTAATAGAAATCCTTTAGCATCTTGTGATGATCCACACCTGGATCGTTGTCCAGATTCCCTCTAAAGTCATGTCCCTTGACATAGTCAATATCCTGTTACATTGCATTTAGCCGACCCTTCCTGACCATGATCCTTCAGCAGTTACTTTTGTTTAATACTATTTCTCATCAGATTTCCAAAATTTTCACAGTATTACACCTTTTTTCTTTTCCAAATTTCCACTTAACTGTTTTTTTTTTTCACTTGAATTACAGATTTAGCTGGTGTTTAATTTTCATTTTATCCGTCAATACACATTTCTCGTTGGAGTAGCCCTGTCACTATTTCAAACTTAAATTTCCTTTACCTTCACTGTTCTGTTCACCTTTTTCCTGAATGCCCTGGATGACATTGTGAGATTGTTTAACATTATCAGTATTATCAATTTTCTCACCAATCACTAAACCAATCACATGTTCAATCATCTTTTTCGTTTTGCACATATGGAACAATGTTATCACTTTCTGATAAGCTGATGGTCATCAAAGCTTTCAAATTTATGTGCACATCTTTCACAACAATTACGTTATTCTTGTCTTCTTTTTGTGACTTTGAGGTTAAAAAATTCCCTCAACTTTCTATCCAACAAAATTATCCTCATTTTATGTTTTTAGACCATAACCTTTGGTATTAAGTTACAGAAATCTGCCATCATGATACCTGTTACTTACCTACAAAAAGACATAGGCTTTATATGTGTAACACTACATCAACACACATCAAATATGCATGAGCAATTTATAGATTTTTAAGAATACTTGCTCCATTAAACTTAAAACTCTTTGCACAACAATTTACCTACTTGATCATTTGATTTTGCCCATACTCGAATATTAAATACTTATGACACCCAATCCTTAAGTATTTCTTATATTTCCAAAGGAAATGAAATGGCAGAATAAAACCTGTATGTTCCAAAAGAATGTTATATTCTAATGACTCACAAATGTCCCAAGTAGCTACAATAAAACATCACAAGAATTAACACCCAAAACTGATATGATTACATGGAAATGAGGAGGCAGACATTAATAAGGTATAAAAATGCCTGGGCTTTTTAACTTATTTATAAAGATTTAAGTTGTGAGGTTGTTTTTTGAAACAAATCAAATTGTTTTCTAAATTCTTATCTTTCATGATTGCAGCACAATCCCCGAAGCTTGAAATCTATGACAAGCTTCAATAGAGCTCCTAATTAATGCAAGCTTTAGACAATGCCGTATTCTAATTGCTATACTCTGCCCATTTTCCTTTTAAACTCTTCAACATATTGGTTTCCGGTGTTCCAATATTCAGAGTGTTTTTTTTTTTTTTTTGAATTTACATGGTGGAATCGGTAGCCGCCATGAATCCGGGCAGGCTGTCCAGCTTTTATGGCCGCCACAGTATTCTGCGCTGTCCGCCCTAGAAGCCGCCACACAGATCTTCGCGCAGTCCGCCCCTCCAATATTCAGAGTGTTGACATTTTGTTTATGAGAATTGATTCTTCAAATCTTCATGCAACATTCATAGTTTGCAACAGCTTCACATGTTGACCAAATGCTATGCATAAAATCTTCACATTAAGATTTGTTTCTCCTACAATACTCATTCCTACTTTTTAAATTAAAGTGTTAAAAATAGTTATCAAATCTTTAAAGCAGTCAAACTGAATGTGAACCAACTTCCAAAATGTTTTCACTTATTACTATTCAGAAGATTTAGCCTTTACAACTCTTCATTTAATTGTCGAGGAGAACTTCCATACACTGCTGTAGTTTTAGCTGCTCTGCAACAATATTAATAATTTTTACAAGCACAAAACTTGGTCTGCAATCAACACTTCAAGCTTCTTGAGAATGGCACACAAAAAGTATTCAACAATTGTCTTATCACCAATCCACTTTGTATCAATCACAGACAAGGAACCATTAACCTCTGATACCTTATGTTTTTTTTGGCTGGATAATAAGGGGTTGTACTCGGGTCCCCTACCCTTGACAGATTACAACTCTCTTCTTTAGAACTTGAGAGTTTACAAATAGATACACTTCTCATCTCAATTGAGATGCTTTAGCTAGAAACCTACATCATTTTACATAAATTGTTTGAATTCTTTATTTTTATTTTTAGGATCTTTTCAATTTTCTATATGAATACTAATATTCCAAAATCCAGCATCCTTCTTGACATTTTCCTATAGCAGCCTTCACAATGCAAAACTTCACCTCTATATATTTACAAAACATCACACTATCATAGTCCACTTTACCAAATCTGGATTGCTAGTTTCCTTCCTGAAACACAAGTGCAACCAAAAAAATTATAATAAATAGTTTATATGAAAATACATTATTGTTACAAAATAAAGCAGATATTACCAATGGAAAACATTAAAGTAAATCTTAATCATTAATTGATTCAGGCAATCAACATTTTCTTGTTAGCTTCAACTAAACTTACTACTTCCTCTAACCATGGAAAGGAGAATTTAACTTCACGATCCTCAATCAAAACCCCTCTATTGGCTAGCCTATCTACACATTTGTTTCCTTCCCTTAATGTATGTGTAAACATGAAACTCTTTAACAAGATCTTGAATTTCCACAATTATCTCTTGTATGTTCCATGGAGCCTTAGCTTTCCTCAAAATTGCATTTATTACTATGAGAGAATCACCTTCCATCCATATTATGTTCCATTTTATTTGTTTGCATATTTTTAACCCTTCTAAAGCCGCCCAAGCTTCAACTTCATTATTTGTCTTAAATCCACTATTGAAAGCGTAATGAGATAAAATCTCTCCTCTATTATTTCTAATTATTCCTCCTCCTGTTGGTGCTGGATTTCCTTTAGATGCTCCATCAAAATTAAATTTAACCCACTTCACATCTAGTGGTTTCCACTTTATATTCTTTGCCTTTTTTTTGCTTCTCTTGTACCCAACATCATAATTCCATTTAATGACTTGACTCCATCTATCAAGGCTCTTTGCTTCCAAATTAGGGACTGGGTGAGTTGATAGGGTTGGTTTAGACTCCTCTATGGCTAAACATATCTTCCTTTTCATTACCTATAAACTGCTTTCCTTTCCTTCAAATATTCTTCTTTTCCTTTCGAGCCATACAATCCAAAGCATTGTATCTTTTGATATATCCCATATTGTTTGTAAAGCCTCACTTTTATAAGTGCTATGCCATTGCTTTAATCAATCTTAAATTTTGCTATTCATCACCATGCATTTACCAAACATATTAATAATCCATTGCCATAGATTCCAGACTATTGAGCAATGTCCTAAGAGATGGTCTATACTCTCCTCCTTTTTACAAAGAACACATTGAGAGGGGCCATGAAAACCCCTTTTCATAAGGTTATCCCAGGATAAAATTCTTCTATGACCTACTAGCCAAAATTTGCGTTTGACTTTAGGAAGGCTTGGGCTATCCCAAATATTTATCCATATTCTAGTGATATTATTATTTTGTTGATGTTGTACATTATATCCACTTCTTGTTGTGTATTCTCTTGAGCTATTCAACTGCAAATCAATTTATCCTTGGCTGCCCTCAGAATAATTACAATTGTTATCTTTCTACTCAATTGCCTCCTAGCATTAATGTCTTGTATACTTCTAAATTAATCTTCTTTCCATTTGTATCTTCCTTCCTGATCCTTGTACAAATGTTTGAAACCCTATCACCATATTTGTCTTAAAGCAATCTCATCCAAGGTTTCAAAATTGGATCTAAATTGAGTGGTTTTTATCACACCAATTTTCCATCCAAATAGAATTTTTTCTCCAATTCCCACCACCCATCTTAATCCTTTAATCATAAGATCATTCGATTTTTTAAACCATTCCAAAGAGCAGAACCATTTGGTAGAGAGAATGCAGTAAATATTAAACTTGGGTCATTAGGACAACACACTTACTTAGAAGAATTCTTGCCCATTGTCTTTTACTCTCTTTGTACAATCTCCAAATTACTTTTACCCTAAGAGCTAAGTTTGCATCCGTAAGAACTCTTAAACCAAGACCTCCCCTAGTTTTATCATCACACACCTTGCTCCATTTCATCGAAAGAAATTTCCTTTTATCATGTAAACTTGACCATAAAAAGGATCGCATAATATAGATTAAACTTTTTTCAACTGATTTTGGCATAGAATACAATGACATATAATATGTTGTAATGGCCTGTAAGACTGACTTAATTAACTGCACTCTTCCTGCTAATGATAACCATCTACCTTTGCCAGCTGGAAGTTTATTTTGAAATTTACTAATAATTGGATTCCATAATTCTATCCTCATTCTCCCCTTAAATAAAGGCATCCCTAGATAAGTTGCTAGAAATTTGCCTCCTCCATTTGAAGTAACCTGCAAATTCTTGCTTTGATATTAGTTGGAGTGTTAAGGAAGTAAATTTTGGATTTTGTCCTATTAACTTTTTGCCTTGAAGCTTTTTCGTATTCCTTTAAAAATTTATTCAAGCTCTAGCCTCATTTATCCTTGCCATTCTAAAAAGGGCTGTATCATCTACAAACTGTTGATGGGTGATGTTGTCAATGTTATTACTAACCTTAAGTCCACTTATAAGCCCATCTTTGTAAACCTTCTTTAAGTTCCTACTCAAAACCTCTACCATAATAATGAACAAATAACGAGGTAGAGGATCTCCTTTTCTAAAGCCTCTCGTGGCTTTAAAAGTTTTTGGTACTAACCCATTTACCAACACTGAATAAGAAAATGTAGAGACACAAACTTTAATCCATCTAACCCATTTCTTCTCGAATCCAAACTTTTCTAAAATTGCAAAAAGAAAATCCCATTTAACCCTATCATAGGCTTTACTCATATCAAGTTTTAAGATCATTGCTTTCTCTTTTCTTGAAGCTGTTGAATGTATAACTTCATGAGCTACTATGATCCCATCCAAAATTTGTCTCCCTTTCACAAATCCTCCTTGCTCTTCTAAAATGATTTTGTCTAACAATGGCCTTAATCAATTTGCCATCACTTTGGAGATAATCTTATATGCCATATTACATAGGCTTATGGGTCTAAAAGAATCAAACAGTTCAACATCATTCTTTTTTGGAATTAGAGTAAGATATGTTGCATTTATTTGATAAGGTATGTATTGTTTTACCCTAGACTGTTCCACTGCCACCAATAATGAATCCTTCACTATATCCCAATTATGTTGGTAAAAAGTTGCAGAGAGCCCATCTATATCGAAATCAAACCAGGTGGCACTATGAAAGATTAATAATAAAATCAACACAAATTAATCAAATTTCAATAATCTTCACGCAGCCATTACAACCCTAAAACATAAGAAATCGTGACTAATTTATATGGAGAGAGTAGGGAGGAAGTCGACGGAGAGGAAAGGAAGGGGAGGTTGGAGGAATAAGGGGAAAGGGAGTTGGAGGGATAAGGAGGAAGAGGGAATAAAGGAGGAAAAGGAGGGATAAGGGAAAGAGAAGAATTTATTGACTTAAAAAACATGCCGACATTTGCCGACAACTCTAACCTAACCTAACCACTAAATAACCACTTAACAATATTAAGTGTTCACATTTGCTACATTCTCCCCCTTAAAGTTGAGAGGTCTGACAATACAGTCTCTCAGCTTTACAAATTGAGCTTTAGCCGGCGCCTTGGTGAAGATGTCCGCAACATTCTCCAAAGTGGGGCAATAGTGAAGCTCAACAGTTTCAGTTTCCACCATATCTCTGATGAAGTGGTACTTCATATCAAAATGCTTGGATCTACTATGGTGGACAGGATTGAATGCCAACTGAATGGCACTAATGTTGTCACAGAATATCCTTGTTGGACCACTTTGCTGCTCTCCAAGTTCTTCTAAGACCTTTCGTAGCCATAGAGCTTGAGTACTAGCATGAGTGACCGCTATATACTCAGCTTCTGTTGAAGATAGTGCTACTACTGTTTGCTTCTTGGAACTCCAAGTTATTAGTCCCGATCCCAGACTAAAACAGTTCCCCGAGGTTGATTTTCTGTCATCAATGTTGCTACCCCAATCACTATCTCTGAAGCCTACAAGCTTGATAGTGTTACATTTATGGTAATGGATTCCAAAATCCCATGTACCCTTTACATATCTAAGAATTCTCTTAGCTGCCTGCAAATGCAACTCAGAAGGATTAGACATAAATCGAGAGACAAGAGAAACAACATACTTGAATATCAAGTCTGGTGTTGGCGAGAAACATCAAACTCCCAACCATGCTTTCGAAAGTGGTCACGTCAACTTTTGATGCTCCATCATCTTTGCTTAATTGGATCCCATGTCCAACTGGAGTTGCAGCTGGTTTGCAATGCTCCATAGCAAACTTCTTAAGCATGTCCCGAACATACTTATGTTGACAGATGAAGATCCTTGTATCTTATTGATGAACCTCCATTCCAAGGAAGTAGTGCATTAATCCAAGATCCTTCATCTCAAACTGCTCCATCATGGAGTGTTTGAACTTCATATTCAGTTTTTCATTACTATCCATGAATATGAGATCATCCACATACAAGCAAACTATGAGGATGTCATTTCCTTGCTGGAGGTAGTAAAGGGTGGGTTCATTTCTACTTCTGGTGAACCCAAATTCTTTGAAGTACCCATCAATGCGTGAGTACCAAGCTCGTGGTGCCTGCTTGAAGCCATAAAGTGCCTTTTTCAATTTGTAAACAAGATGTTCCTTGTCTTTCTCTTCAAGTCCTTGTGGTTGCTCAACATACACTTCTTCTGTCAAGTAACCATTTAGAAATGCACTTTTCACATCCATATGTTGGACTTTCCATCCCTTAGTTGCAGCTAAGGCAAGAACAGTTCTAATAGTCTCTTGTCTGGCTACAGGAGCAAAAGTCTCTTCATAATCAATTCCATATTTCTGAGTGAATCCCTTTGCAACTAGTCTCGCCTTGTGCCTTTCAATGCTACCATCAACATTAAACTTGGTCTTGTAGACCCACTTACATCCAACACATTTCTTGCCTTTAGGAAGCTTGACCAGCTCCCAAGTGTCGTTGTTTTTTATAGAGGTTATCTCCTCTTTCATGGCATCTTGCCAAATTTTCTGAGTACATGCCTTCTCATAACTAGAAGGTTCAAGCTGTGCACTAGTTAACAAAGCATAGTTAACTTGATCTCCCCTAGGTTCCTGTTGGGAGACATCATCACCATACAAGTGCATACTTTCTAATCTGTGTAAAACAGAATCCATTTCACTAGCTTGACTCCCAGTGTATCTTCTCGAAATTTTTTTATCCAACATCTGAGATGATGGATGATACTGTAGAGTTCTCTTACCTTTGGATGGAGAATCAATGTCCATTGGTGAGGAACGTACAGATCGCTGTGGAGAAGGACTTGGTGAAGAAGAGGAATCGAAAGATGAACTTGGACTGGTTGGAGGAGACTGCTTTCCTTTCCGTGGTGTCCGTGGTTGCACTCGTTGAGAAACTAAATCGATGGATTCAACATCATTGAATATTTGGGGCTTACCCCATTCTCCCCCTTCATCAAAAATCACATCCTTGGAAATCACAAGCTTTCTAGTCTAGGGATTATAGAGTCTGTAAGCTTTTGTATTCTCACAGTATCCTACAAAGATACATGCCTGACTCTTTGGATCGAGCTTCTTCCTAAGCTCATCAGGAATGTGAGAATATGCCAGCGAGCCAAATACTCTGAAATGCTTAACATTTGGCTTTTTACCATACCATGCTTGGTAAGGTGTCTGTCCTTTCAAACTTGAAGTAGGACTTCTGTTCAAGATATATACGCTGGTCCTGGCTGCATTTGCCCAATATGAATTAGTCAAATGCTTCGTTTGAAGCATAGACCTTGCCATCTCCACAATGGTGCGATTCTTCCTCTCTGCAACACCATTCTATTGTGGAGTGTAGGCAGCAGTGAACTGCCTCTTAATGCCATGTTGCTTACAAAAATTCACAAACTCATTAGAGGAGTATTCTCCTCCCCTATCTGATCGAAGACATTTTACAAAATGTCCACTTTCACTTTCAACTCTTGTTTTGAAATCGAGAAAACATTCATATGCTTCATCCTTATGTTTCAAAAAATATATCCAAGGACATTCTAGTATAATCATCAATAAAGAGTAGAAAGTAAGAGTTGTTACCCAGACTCTGTGTCTGCATCGGACCTGTTGGCATTTTTGCCACATTGATCTTGATTGAAATATTAATGCTTATATTGTTGCAGATCTAACCTCTATTTTTAGTTTTGATGCGGCTTTGAAGCAAAAAAGGAGCGAAATTGAGTAAAAAATAACTAAGTCCAGAAACTGCATCGATTCGCTGACATGTCGCGAAATCGCGGTCAACGCAGTCAACGCAGGCAGGTTGGGCGGAACCGTCGCGATATCGCGACATGTTCCAGAATCGCGGGTCGGTCGGCTTCAAAGACTCAAGTTGAAAAGTTGCAGCGCGTCGCTGACATGTTCTCAAATCGCGATGCTGGCGGCTTCGAAGACTAAGGTGCAAAACTTGCAGCGACGCGCTGACGTCTTATTTTCGCGATGCAGTTGTTTCAGAAGGCTTAAGGTGAAAGCGCAGCGATTCGCTGCACGTTTGTTGAGAAGGCGGTTTCAAAGGCTCGAGAGTTCAAGGTTGCAGCGATTCACTGCACTCTTAAAAGGGAACACACGAAACAAAGATCAAAGTCGTAGCATTTTCGCGACGCCGATTGTTGAAGAGAGTTTAAGGGGTAGGGATGGTAGCGATTCGCTGCAATCTTTTTGAAAAGGTCTTGTAAGACAAAGGTGTTGCATTTTCGCGATAAAAAGCAGGCGATTGGTACGGAGAGAAGAGGCAGTAGCGATATCGCTACATGTTTTAAAATCGCGGTCGCTACGGTCTAAAAGGCAGTAACATAAAAGTTGTAGCGATTCGCTGCAATTTTGATGATAAGACCAAGCAAGACAATATGCAGCGAAATCGCGCAGGGGATGAAAATTGAGGAAGAAACATGGAGACGGAAGTAATTTCATGCTGCATTGTGGGAAATTGATTAAGTGCTTCATTGTGCAGCGAAATTGCGACAAGGAAAAGTCGAAGGCATGCAAAAAGCAAAAGGCGTCGCATTTTCGCGACCCATCCATAAGACCGTACAAAGTGCTGAAAAGTGCAGCGATGCGCTGCATGTTCCATTTTCGTGGAGCAAAGCGAAGAAAGGAGCCAACGACCAAAAGACGTAGCGAAATCGCTACATGTGCCATTTTCGCGTGGATAAGCTAGCGATGGAGAAGGAAGCCGAATACGTAGCGATATCGCTACAGGTGCCATTTTCGCGAGTCAAAGGTGGTCAAAGCGTACGACGTTAAAATATGTCGCGATTTCGCGACCCGTCGCGTTTTCGCGACCTGCGACAGTTTCCCGCCAGAACATAGTATGAACGCCCGAGGAGATTTTTTTGATTTCCGATGATTTAATGCTGATCCGAATTTAATGATTTGCGGATTTCCAAGGCATTCAAAGTAAAAGACGCGCCCAGGCCACCAAGATTGAAGATTTAATGCATTCAAGGCTGCTGTTCGTGGATTGTCGTAACGGTTTCATGCACATGTTCGAAGAATCAAATTTAATGAAGGACCGCGAACGTTTCATTGCATTTAATTTTTGTTTCTTCGAGGCTGTAATCAAGGGGTCGTGTATGTAATTTCCAATGCACAATTGTAGATCACGAGGAGGATGGTGGCAAACATTTAATGCTGTAGAGAGGACGGACCTCTATAAAAACCAATGTAATTCTCATTTCAAGAGGTTGGAAAATTCTCTGCTAGAGACTGAAGTTCATTTGCAGGAATAAAGGATTGGCTTCTAATTTTTCAAGTGGTTGCATTGGTGATTTCCTTTCTGTTCCTGTTGCATTTCTAATAGTATTTGTATTTCTTCATGGTGGTTGCGTTTAAATTCTGCATATTGGATTTATGTATTGCCGTGAGAGTATGATTCCTGGAATGTGATTTTGGAGGGTTTCTCTGCGTACATCGTGCGAAAGTTAGGTTGATAACTTTTATTGCTTGCTGTTGCTGCACTTTAAGTTTCCTGCTGTTATTTTCTGATCCCATAACTTCGGCCTGCGGCCATATTTCCCATTCCTTTCTGCAACTTTTCAATTTCTTTCCCGCAACCCTTATCTTAAAACCAGATTTTAGAATAGTGAAGGGAACCAGCCCACTCTGGAGATTGGTCTGGAAGCCATTTCTTGCGTCCAGCCTTTCAATGTTGGCCGGGTCTAGGGCGCACTTGTAAAATCCTTTCCTGTGGCTGATTCGTGACCAACAGTTTTTGGCACGCTCGGTGGGACAGACAAGTTTTGTCTCCAAGAATTCATAATTGGTGGGATAAGCATAATTTTCCAAAGTGATAAACCCACCGGTGCCAACAATTTTGGCACGCTCGGTGGGACAGACTTCTTCTGTCTCACAAAAATCCACATTTATTTTAACACCCGGAGGTCTCAAGATTTGATGAGCTGTCTTGGCCTCACAACGGAGATTTGTAAGTTCATCTGGCGACTTTGCTGAGTTGAAGATCTGTTCGTGGACGCCTATTTTTTTTAAAATTCAAAGAATGTTCGTCTGGCGACTCTGACTTAATGGCGATGGCCGTGATTCCGCAGACCACTGCCACAAAGGTGAGGGTTTTTTCTAGATGGGATGATCCTGGCCCTCTGAATCTCCAAGTTCGGCATGAAATTCCCGAAGGTGCCCTGAAGAACCTGGCAAAATATGATGGCACCGAAGGCATGGCTCTGGCACATGTTGATGACATTGCTACTCTGTCCATGATCCATGTCATAGAACACGAAGATGTCATGATCCGACTTCTGGTTCAGTCTTTGGAAGGAAGAGCATTGCAGTGGTGCAGATTGCTCAAACGTCAAAGCATCAGCTCATGGGACGATCTAGCGGGGGCACCGATCAAAAGATTTGACGAAGATCCTTTCTACGGTTCTTTGGATCTCTACCAATTTTTCATGTACATCAAGAGAGCACCTCAAGAAAGCATCACGGACTTCAATGTCCGATTCTTGATAAGTTGGAAGAGAATTCCGGAGAAGATCCGTCCATCACCCACCCAAGCCCACCTCTTTTATGTTCGAGCTTTTAATTCCGACATAGGTCTCTTTTTGTTGCGATCGGGTGAACGACGGTTCCCACAAATATTTGAGGAAGCGATGCGAGCGGAACGACTTTTGCTCTTATCGAGAAAGTCACTGTGGGGAGAAACTCCATTACCTTCTCCGGTGGTTGCTGCTCCTGTCTACCCTGCACAGTACTTTTCATGCCAGATCCCTTATATCGAGCGAAAACCCGAGATGCAATCATGTGGAGTTCAAGGGACAGATCTCGTCCAAAGTCAAGGATTGGAACATGCAAGAACTTTTCCAGCAATGAACAATATGGTTGCTTGCAGTTTTCATCAAGAGATGGGCCAAGTAGAAGAACAAGTTCAAATTCCAGAACCTGAGGAGATCCCAGAATCAGATTTCTCACTTGAAGAGCCCTGTGATCACATCAAGGAGTTAGAGGAGCTCGTACTCAGCCCACGACCGATAAAGTCTGCAAAGTGGTGGTGTTGGTTCCAGCCACTACATCCGATGCACCGAAGAAGTCCTCCATGTGGGTACTAGTAAGAAGGATAATCTGCCGCATTGCATCCTATTCGCACCATGGAGAACTTCAGGAAGGAGCCAGCCCAGTTTCAAGAACCGACTCAAGTATGATTGGATCTGGTCGGGACATTGCAGATTTACCGGATAACACGTTGAGACTAGGTTTGTGGTGGCGACATGCCAATCATGTCGTGAACTATTGTATATAGTATTTTGAAAAAACAAAAAAAATAAAAAAAAGAGGAAAAAAAAAAAAAAAAAGAAAAAGAAAAGAAAAAAAGCGGTATTGTTTTTATTACTGTTCATCTCAGCTCTTTTGTTGTCTGCGAGCTGTAGGTGCTTGTTTTTTTCCTTTTGTCTCCTCCTTTCCCAGCAGTTGGTGGCTTTCTAGCACTTTCTTCTTTTCCCTTCCCTTTGTCTTTCCTTTCCCTTCTTCATTTTCCTTCTTTTACTTCTTTTTCTTCTATAGTAATAAAAATCAGCCACGGCTGTTGTTTCTTTTCCCTTTTTCTGTTTTTCCCTGTTCCTTCTTTTCCCTTTCCTCTAGTTTCTGTCTTGTTACATATTTAATTTCGCAGTCTAGTTCATTTCATTTCACAGCCTTCATACTTTTATTCCCACTCCATAACTTCGTTCATTTTCATTTCATCATTCCATTGCAGTCACCGCTTGCGCAATCGCAAGAGCTCACTCCATCATCGCGTTCCATTAGTCGTTTCATAATCAGTTATATGCAGGTTTTTCCAGTTTCAATTTTTCAGCAGAACATGTATTGCAGCAGCCAGCTTCCTGTTCTAATATGACTCTGTGCCCAATGGACTAAGGCCTGGATTCTTGCATACAACGAGCTGTATACCCCGCGAGCCGCCAAGAATGTTGGCATTTTTGCCACATTGATCTTGATTGAAATATTAATGCTTATATTGTTGCAGATCTAACCTCTATTTTTAGTTTTGATGCGGCTTTGAAGCAAAAAAGGAGCGAAATTGAGTAAAAAATAACTAAGTCCAGAAACTGCAGCGATTCGCTGACATGTCGCGAAATCGCGGTCAACGCAGTCAACGCAGGCAGGTTGGGCGGAACCGTCGCGATATCGCGACGTGTTCCAGAATCGCGGGTCGGTCGGCTTCAAAGACTCAAGTTGAAAAGTTGCAGCGCGTCGCTGACATGTTCTCAAATCGCGATGCTGGCGGCTTCGAAGACTAAGGTGCAAAACTTGCAGCGACGCGCTGACGTCTTATTTTCGCGATGCAGTTGTTTCAGAAGGCTTAAGGTGAAAGCGCAGCGATTCGCTGCACGTTTGTTGAGAAGGCGGTTTCAAAGGCTCGAGAGTTCAAGGTTGCAGCGATTCGCTGCACTCTTAAAAGGGAACACACGAAACAAAGATCAAAGTCGTAGCATTTTCGCGACGCCGATTGTTGAAGAGAGTTTAAGGGGTAGGGATGGTAGCGATTCGCTACAATATTTTTGAAAAGGTCTTGTAAGACAAAGGTGTTGCATTTTCGCGATAAAAAGCAGGCGATTGGTACGGAGAGAAGAGGCAGTAGCGATATCGCTACGTGTTTTAAAATCGCGGTCGCTACGGTCTAAAAGGCAGTAACATAAAAGTTGTAGCGATTCGCTGCAATTTTGATGATAAGACCAAGCAAGACAATATGCAGCGAAATTGCGCAGGGGATGAAAATTGAGGAAGAAACATGGAGACGGAAGTAATTTCATGTTGCATTGTGGGAAATTGATTAAGTGCTTCATTGTGCAGCGAAATTGCGACAAGGAAAAGTCGAAGGCATGCAAAAAGCAAAATGCGTCGCATTTTCGCGACCCATCCATAAGACCGTACAAAGTGCCGAAAAGTGCAGCGATGCGCTGCATGTTCCATTTTCGTGGAGCAAAGCGAAGAAAGGAGCCAACGACCAAAAGACGTAGCAAAATCGCTACATGTGCCATTTTCGCGTGGATAAGCTAGCGATGGAGAAGGAAGCCGAATACGTAGCGATATCGCTACAGGTGCCATTTTCGCGAGTCAAAGGTGGTCAAAGCGTACGACGTTAAAATATGTCGCGATTTCGCGACCCGTCGCGTTTTCGCGACCTGCGACAGTTTCCCGCCAGAACATAGTATGAACGCTCGAGGAGATTTTTTGATTTCCGATGATTTAATGCTGACCCGAATTTAATGATTTGCGGATTTCCAAGGCATTCAAAGTAAAAGACGCGCCCAAGCCACCAAGATTGAAGATTTAATGCATTCAAGGCTGCTGTTCGTGGATTGTCGTAACGGTTTCATGCACATGTTCGAAGAATCAAATTTAATGAAGGACCGCGAACGTTTCATTGCATTTAATTTTTGTTTCTTCGAGGTTGTAATCAAGGGGTCGTGTATGTAATTTCCAATGCACAATTGTAGATCACGAGGAGGATGGTGGCAAACATTTAATGCTCGTAGAGAGGACGGACCTCTATAAAAACCAATGTAATTCTCATTTCAAGAGGTTGGAAAATTCTCTCGCTAGAGATCGAAGTTCATTTGCGGGAATAAAGGATTGGCTTCTAATTTTTCAAGTGGTTGCATTGGTGATTTCCTTTCTGTTCTCGTTGCATTTCTAATAGTATTTGTATTTCTTCATGGTGGTTGCGTTTAAATTCTGCATATTGGATTTATGTATTGCCGTGAGAGTATGATTCCTGGAATGTGATTTTGGAGGGTTTCTCTGCGTACATCGTGCGAAAGTTAGGTTGATAACTTTTATTGCTTGCTGTTGCTGCACTTTAAGTTTCCTGCTGTTATTTTCTGATCCCATAACTTCGGCCTGCGGCCATATTTCCCATTCCTTTCTGCAACTTTTCAATTTCTTTCCCGCAACCCTTATCTTAAAACCAGATTTTAGAATAGTGAAGGGAACCAGCCCACTCTGGAGATTGGTCTGGAAGCCATTTCTTGCTTCCAGCCTTTCAATGTTGGCCGGGTCTAGGGCGCACTTGTAAAATCCTTTCCTGTGGCAGATTCGTGACCAACAGGACCACAGATGTCGGTATGCACTAGCTAGAGTGGATGGCTGGCCCGCCATGCTTGTCCATGAGGAAACTTTGATCTGGCATGCTTTCCAAGAGCACACCCTTCACAGACTTCTTTACCATCCTGAACTTTAGGAAGTCCAGTGACCATGGCTTGGAAGGTTAGCATTTTCAAACTAGCAGAATTCAAATGGCCATATCTCAAGTGCCATAGAACACTTGGATTGGAAATAGCGACACTTGCTAACTTATCTCCCCCTGGCTGGCCAAACTTTAAAGGAAACAATCTATTCTTTGACATTGGCACTTGAGTAATGATTCTATTATTGTTATTTTTATCAAAAATAGTGCATTTACTCTCATCAAAAAGCAACTTGTAGTTCTTTTCTAACATTTGTCCAACACTTAAAAGATTATGTTGGAGATGGGGTGTATAATAGATATCATTTACTTGTTTGACTCCTTCTTTAGTTGGAACTGCCATAGCTCCAATGCCTTTGACTGCCAATGATTTATCATCTCCCAATTTGATGCTGGATTTGTAGGAGGAATTTAAAGTAGCAAAGAGTTCTTCTTTGCCACTCATATGGTTTGAACACCCGGTGTCCAAGATCCATGTATCATTCATGTTTTGATCTGCCTGACCATATGAGAGAAAGAGATTTGTGGCCTCTTCCTCTTCTCCAAAGTTTCCAAACCGATCGCTTTGGCTGCTACTAGCTCTTTGTGAAGTCTTTGTCCAACAATCACGAGCATAATGGCCAAGTTTGCCACAATTGTAGCAAGATTGTTTTGACTTATCTCCTCCTTTACCTCTGCCTGATTGTTTCCCTCTATTTTGCTGTCCTCCTCTATT
This sequence comes from Wollemia nobilis, assembly GCA_028583015.1. Lineage (NCBI taxonomy): Eukaryota > Viridiplantae > Streptophyta > Pinopsida > Araucariales > Araucariaceae > Wollemia > Wollemia nobilis. The sequence goes on along the minus strand of JAQPPZ010001745.1, from coordinate 6,359,745 downwards.
CTGTTGCTGTTCATTGTTGTTTGAGAATCCTCCTCTGTTAGGAGTTCCACCTCTCTGATTATTTCTGCCTCTTCCTCTAGAATTTCCTCTGCCACGACCTCTACCTCTGCCTTCTTGAGAAGCAAAGGCTTTATCATCTCCTCCATAACTTGTGGAAGGAGATGGCTGTAATCTCTCCTCATGTGAGAGAAGTGAGCCAATGAGGGTTTCAAAAGACAGAGAAGTTAGGTCTTTAGATTCCTCTATAATGATGGCTACTGAATTCCACTTAGGAAGAAGTGTCCTCAACACTTTCTTCACTATAACTTCAGGCTTTACATCTTCTCCTAAAGTGACCATCTTATCTACTACGACTTTCATACGCACGCAATAATCACCAACCTTTTCATTTTCTTGCATTTTAAGAGTTTCAAACTCTCTTTTCAAGGTTTGGAGTTTAACTTGTTTGATTTGGTCACTACCCCTATAACTTTCTTGTAAAGCATTCCAAGCAGATTCAGCAGTTTTAAAAGAAGCTATTTTAGGGAAAATACTTTTATCAAGGGTGGCGTGAATGTGATAAAGGGCAAAAGAATTATTCTTCTGTGCTTCTTTTCTAGCCCTTTTATCCAGCACCACTCAAAACTGCCCACTCAGCAGCTAAAGGTTCAGTATATCCCTCTTCAATCACATCCCAAAGACCTTTGCCAATCAACAGAGTTTTCATTTTAATTGACCAATACTCGTAATCACCACCATTAAATTCAGGGATTGGTAAACTAGTATTGGAAGCCATTTTAGAAAGCAACTTTTATTTCAACTTCAAACAAACTGTACAAAGAAGTACAAAATAGATTACTGATTTACTGATTTAAATCAAATCTAGCTTTCTTAAAATGCTCACTGATTTGGTGTTCTTCTTCTTGAGGATTTCCCAAGATTGGAAAGGTGAAGTTGTCTGCTTCATCGTCATTGATTATAATGACTTCTTTTGCTGCTGTTGCTGGCTTAAGACGCCTTTTGAGAACAACTCGTTCTTCAATTGCAGGTTTCACCTCCACTGATTCTTTTTCCTCTGCTTCTGCTGGTTCTGAATCAGGAGAGCGAGGTGTATGGCTCTCACTCGTTTCAACTTCAGGCACTGCAGGAGTATAACTGTCACTTGATTGTCCTTTCGGTACTGTTTCAACCGTCTTGGATTCAACTACTCTTTGCCCAAAGATATTATCTTCGGAATTCGCCTCGTATCCAAAATTTGGTTTTCTCCGATGTGCAATCACTTGGTTTTCCAACTGACAAAACACCGTATGAAGTCCACTCGCTGGACTTTCTCGTCAAAGGAATCGGGAGTCTCTCTTCTCAACAGAGAGAGCAATGCATAATAGCATCCAGATGACCGAATCATCTACTCAAAAATACATCGCATGCACTGGGTTACAATAATGATGTTAAAAAAAACTTTTCACCCTTTTATTTTTAAACAATTTTTCAAAATTTGTTTTAATAAAGCCCTTAAAATTTTAACAATTTTTTTATATATATTTTAAATTAGTTTTTTTAAATAAAAGTTTATTTTAAAAAAAACTTAATAAAAAATATAAATAAAAATTATTAAATATTTAAAAAACTTTAATTAAAAACTAATAATGAAAAATTAAAATAAAAAACCTTATATTTTTTTTCGTCGCGAAATCCCCGACGGGATTCGAACTCAGGACCTCCTTGTCCTACCCGCAGGCAATAGCCGCTACACCACGCGGCGCCGGTGAGAAAAATGGTGACGTCCGCCGTTTTAAATTCGTCGGCGTCCGGAGATTTAAAAAAAAAAAAAAAAAAAACTTTGTTTTAACCCCCGGCGGGATTCGACCCCGAGACCTCTCCTCCGCAAGCCAGAGACTCAGCCGACTGCGCTACGCCCTTCGGCTGGAGACGAAAGGAACTGGCGGTTCCTTATACATACTGTCAACGGCGGCAATTTAAAAAAAAAAAAAAAAAAAGGTGGATTTATCCCACATGCAGTGGGAGGAAGACTAACAAGTCTTCAAATATGCGCGAAGGCGCATTATCTTTCGATTGCCTTCGGGCAATCGCTCCTCACCACTATGCTTGCTCCTCGGCCAATCTGCGACCGCCACGTGTCTGCTTCAGACGAATCCGCTTCCTCCACGTGTTCCAACCAATTTTTGCCACCGCACACGCTCGACCGCCTCGCCACCTCAGCGTGCCACGTCGACCACCACGTCGGCTCGCCACGTCGACCGCCACGTCAACGCTCTGTCAGCACCACGTCGACCGCCACATCAGCGCTCTGTCAGCACCCGCCACGTGTCAGCTGCCGCCACCTCAACACCTCGATCTGCATGTCCACGTTAGCTGTCCGCTCTGCGACTGCTCTACCACGTGTCCTCAATCCAATCGCCAGCTCCTCGAACACAGTGCGCCCTCGGGATGCGTGCCCAGCACACTCGCCAGCCAGTCACGATGCGACCTCGGGATTCGTGCCCAGCGCGCTTGCCCGGTTGGCTCTGATACCAAATATCGAAATCAAACCAGGTGGCACTATGAAAGATTAATAATAAAATCAACACAAATTAATCAAATTTCAATAATCATCACGCAGCCATTACAACCCTAAAACATAAGAAATTGCGACTAATTTATATGGAGAGAGTAGGGAGGAAGTCGGCGGAGAGGAAAGGAAGGGGAGGTTGGAGGAATAAGGGGAAAGGGAGGTGGAGGGATAAGGAGGAAGAGGGAATAAAGGAGGAAATGGAGGGATAAGGGAAAGAGAAGAATTTATTGACTTAAAAAACATGCCGACATTTGCCGACAACTCTAACCTAACCTAACCACTAAATAACCACTTAACAATATTAAGTGTTCACATTTGCTACAATCTAGACCTAGGGATTTATCTTTGTTAAAAGAGAAAAGAGCTAAATGAACTTCTTCGAGAGTAATAGGGTCCATTAGTTTCCTATTTTCTTCATTCATTATAATTGAAGGAACATCTTGAAGAAGTTTATCATTAAGAACTTCAATCTCCTTTGATCCTAGAATACTTTGATAAAAAAAGACATTGCCTTTTTTCTAATATCACTTTGATCTTCAATCCAAACCCCTTCTATTGATTTAATTATACTAATTCTGGATGTTGTTCTTTATACAATAAGCCATCCTATGAAAAAACTTTGTATTTTTATCTTCTTCTTTTAACCACATCTTTCTTGATTTTAATCTCCAGAATTTCTCTTCCTTACTCAAAATATTATGATATTCACTAAACAACTCCCTTTCCTTTGAGCTTGGATTATTATGATCACCTTTTTGGAATTTTGAAAGTTTTTCTTTTAGTTCTTCTTTCTTCTCAAAAATGTTTCCAAAAGTGTTCTTGTTCTATTCTTTTAATCTAGATGTCATAGATTTAATTTGATTTGGAAGAGTATATAACCCACTGTTACCTAAAGAATTCCACGTTTGAGCTATCATATCAACAAATTGAGGATGCTCTTTCCACAGCTGCTCATATTTAAAATATGATTTTTTTTTGAATTCACTTACCACCATTTTAACTCTTATTGGCTAGTGATCTGAACCAATCCTAGTTAAGGTATTAATTTTAGCACAAGTTCCTTCATCTAGCCAATGATCAGAGAGTATGCATCTATCTAATTTGTCTGCTATCAGGTTCTGGCCTATCCTGTTGTTGGTCCAAGTATAGTTGTCTTCTTCAAATTCAACCTCCCATAGATTATTGTTTTGAATAAAAGCTGAGAAATCTCTCATACATTGGGTTAATTACCTAATTCCCTCAAATTTTTCATCCAGCTTGGTTATGGCATTAAAATCTCCTATGGTCATGAATCGGGTTTCTTGGTCTTTACTTCTCATAAAGGCTTCAATCCCACTCCAAACTTCTAATCTACCTGATTGAGTTGTTGGTCCATAGATTTTTTTTTTTATTGAGTAAATACTTCTTATACATATACATATCCGTTGTGGGGATTGAACCCGGGTCACATCACCAATAATGCAAGTGGCGTCCTTGCCGGTAGATCACATCACGCGGATAGACTTTGATAAGGATGAAACAATAATCTTCAAAGTAGCAAGTGACTAAAGAGGCTATCCAATGCCTAGTTTTATGAATGGTTACACAGGAGGTTCTAGAAGGATTCCAACAAGTTAAAATTCCCCATGCCACTCCTTCAAAATCCATAGCATCCCATTCACATCTTGCCCATACTGCTTTCATAGTTTTTAAAACTTCTTCTTTTGTCATTTTAGTTCTTGAATACAAAGAAATATCAGGCGTATTACTTAAACATGTGTCCCTAATACACCTCTACTTTGAGGGGGCATTAGCACTACTTATATTCCATGAGATGACAATCATGTCTCATTAGGGGCTTTTGGCCCCGTTTGCATATTATCAATATCTTGTTGTTTGGTAAAGAGAAGTTCAACCAACTTAGTTTGTGTTCCTTTCTCTATGTTTGCTCTTGCTTCATTTGATCTTGCTTGATAATTTGAGGGTTTTCCTCTTTTTGCCTTGCCTATATCAAGAGTAGGTCTTATTATTCTATTCCTCAATATTCTTTCACAATTTTGTTTTTCATCATATTTATCCTCTCTTGGCTCTATTACAAAAGCTTTTGACTTGTCCTACTCATTTTTTGGTATTTCCTTATTAATGACAGAGGTATAAACTTCTAAAACCGCGTTTTCTTTACCAATTTTTTTATCTTGAATGGTGCATGGTACTTCAAGAGAGTCTTGAAAATCTGATGAGACAGATTCCTTAGGTTCATCGAGAATTTTCTTCCTTAAATCAGGATCATACTGAATAGATGGTTCCTTGATAATATGTTGAAATTGTTGTACTGTGTCCTTTAAGTTTTGATCTACTTTTTCTTCATAGGCTAAAGCCTCAAAAGAATTGGTAATTCTTCCAATATCCTTATTTACTGGTCTCCATTGTTTATTTTCTTTCATTTTTCTAGATCTATATTTTGGAAGTTGAAAACCATAACCATTTGTAAGTTTCTCTTGTGGTTTTCTACATATGATTATGCTAGGCTCTTCTTAGGGCATGATCTCTCAATATGCCCCACCTCATGACATCTTCTACATCTAAAAAATATGTTTTCATAATCTATGGTTTGGGTCCACATCTTATCCCCATACTTAAGAATGATTGATTTTGGTAAGGCTTTACTTATATCAATCATGAACAATATCCGAGCATAAATAGCCAAGAATCCATCTTTCGTCGTATTTGAAATCTCAAAGAATTCTCCTAGAGTGTTGCCTATTGCCTTGAAGATATCTATTTCTCAAAATAAAATGGGCAACTCAAACATCCTAACCCAGATTGGTACTAAGGATAGATTTACATCTTCAGGTGAAAAGCTTTCATATCAGCGGATAAGGAAGAGTCCTGCTATTCCCATAAACCAAGGACCCCCTTTTAGGATTTTTTCTCTTTCTTCACCTAAACAGAAAATGGCTAGGAAGAAACCTTTGGGAAGAAATGATAGAATCACTCCTGGAGACTTCCAACTCCTATCAATCCATTTTCTCAATATTGAAGCCCCTAGCCAGTATCCATTTAATTTCCAAAAACTGCCCTATCTTGGAGCAACGAGGATCTCTTTGAGGTGCGCTCACTAACCTCTACCACTAGAGATGATTCTAAGGACTTAAGTATAAATCGGTCCATGGAAAGGAAACTAAAACTCAAAATCTATTGAAATTTATGTGAATGTCCTATAGCAAATATAATATTTGATAAAAACTTTATAATAATTTGTATGCAAAATTTCTAAGATAAAGAAAGGGAAAAAAAACTTAGCTGAAAAATTCTATGTCTAGATAGAATGTCTTGCCTCATTGAAGTCCTAGCCCTTCATTGCTCTTCCCATCATCCGAACCCTAGCTGACAAATATTTGCAATTTTGTTTTTTGCAACTTGAAAAATCGTCATTGCCCTTGTTCTGGATGGTTGACTTCACAGGGTCCTATCTCCTTCAATATTGCTCGGATTCTTTCATATGACCACTCATTTTAAAGCTATTTAAATTCTGCACAAGTTGGTCCAAGAATTAGCTGAATCGGATAACCTTGCGTGAAGATATGGCTCTTCTCTCACTCATTTATGGATCTATTGCTACACAAGCCACATCCATCTCTTGGGGTAACGTACTATTCAACCCTGCATTGATACCTTATGTTAACACCAAGGAACATGCATAAATATAAAAACATTCCGCGCAAAAACAAGGATAAGAATATGCATGAATTAAATCAATGAGCTTTAAACATGTGAAATAGAAAAATAATAGGCTTGCAAATGGTTATCCCACTATGCAAGTCTTGAATATTCACCTTAACTTTTGAAATATGTTTACAATATCTCAATAAGTTTCAAAATAATCATTCACATGCATGATTGCTTTTGTTGATAGTGGGAAGGTTTGTTGTTTTGTGGTTGATGTCTGAGTCTTGCAGTGGGAGGTAGTGGGAAGGGTTTTTCTTTCATTCATGAGCACTATTGTGTTTGCATTTGCTCTCTAAATTGAGATTCAGATATTTTCTCTATTTTTCCCTCCTCAAACGTGAGCTAGAAAATACTGTTTTGTAGAAGATGAAAATCACTAATAATAACAGCCAAGGCCTGAACCCCATTAAAGATATTGCAAGGAAACACAATGTCTTGTGATAAAGCATGGAATTGATGCATCAAGTTGCTGAGAAGCCATGGCAGATTAGATGCATTTTTTATGGCAAAGACACGAGCAGGGAAACTCATTGTTTAAATACTATCTTATAGAGAGAATTGATAACAAAGCAACAACATGTCCCAAGTTGTCGCTTGATGTTGCAAACAAAATGGAAGCCAGACTGTACAGTTTTAAAGAGACCAAAAAATGCAAATAAAAATAAAAAATAAAAAATAAAAAATAAAAAAATGTCGAATGAAATGGGGCAAGTACCCTCTCTTGGGGTTGGGAGCATTAGCACGCAAACTAACCCTATTGGTAGTGGTATTCATTAACCAACATTCATGTCATAATTAGATACCTGTTCTTTTATACTATTTTGCCGTCTGTACCACTCCAAGTGCAAAACCTTCTCTTGAGAATGAAAAAAAGAAACAATAAAAAAATTATATTAATGTCCACAAATGGCTAAAGTAGGTCAATATGTCTCAAGTAAAACAAGTTACACAAGCTAATTAGAAGTTATTCAAGGAACTCCAGAATGATTAAAAAGAAACTAGTTAAAACCAAGCTTAGGAATCAATAGAATGAAAGTTAATTCAATTTTGTGTTAGCACGGTGATCCAAAATATCTCCTCTTAGATTCGGGAATTCAGGTTTGGGACTAAACAGTTCAACAGCTAATCTATGTTAACTGAATAGGTTGAGAATATTTGGAATGTTGAGACACGGTAGTTTGAGTTGTTATGACCAACTCCTGTTGTCAGTATTTATTTTAATGTTTAAAATATTTGTTGTTTGGTTAATTGAATTTAACTCAAATCACCTGATCAAAGTTGAACACCTTTTCACTTTGTTTCTTTAGGAGAAGTTTTTAGGCATACAATGCTTAAATACTTATCTTTGGTATAAATGATGCTTGCTATTCTTGATGACAATTAAGTCAAAGGATGGACTTTAGGTTTGCAGTGGTGCTACAAGTTTGATATCAGCTGGTTTATTGTTGCAGGTAAAACTGTTTGCAGCTGATATCCACAAGTTCGAAATTGAGGGGAAAAAAAAACTAGTATTCAAATTTTTATGATTGGCATTTGCTTTAAATTTTATTTTTTAAATTTTTATTGGTTATATGGGATTGAAACGGGCCCTAACCTTATTGTATCTTGACCGCATAATGGTATTACAACAACTTGGCAAATATGCATGTATTGCTTGGCAAGATTCGAACCTGGGTCTCCTCCTTGAAAGTTGAGGAATTTAATCAGTTGAGCTCATGCCATTTGATAAATATTAAGGTTCACCCAAGGGATTGGAACCTTAATGGGTGGCATGATATTCTTCACTCCCAATCAATTGCCGCAAATTCTGTAGGCAAATGTTAAGCTTCACCAATGAAATTGAATTTTAAAATTTCTCTCTCTACTTTGGAAGTAATTTTGGTAGATTGTGTACAAACCTTATTTCACAGTGGCAACATAAAATCTACTTAAGAATTTTAAGAGACCTTTTATTTCTCCAACCATTGGCATTAATAGCATTGAACAGAATTAGCTTTTCCCAGGATGAAGTCAACCAAACCTAGAGATCTTTGTCAATTTAGTTTTTGACGTTAATGTCTTCTTTCTCTCTTTGTCAGTCAGGATATTCTTCATCCATTTCAAATAACAGTAACCTTAATATTGAGTATTGCAGGAAATCAAATTGGTGGAATTAGTGGAGCCCATTGGTTGGACGTATATATCATTGTGTCCAAATGATTCTAGGTAAGGCGTAGTGCTTGGTATTTTCTTGTTGCTCATATTTTTTAAATCTTTTTTTTGTGCTTCACCTTAGGAACATGATAACTGCAAGAAAAGTTTGTTTTATGTGTAAAACAATATTGATGTGTCTTTCCTTATCTTTTTGAATTCAAGGTCTCTGATGGCTATTTGGTTAATGTTTTCTAATTTGACGTCTGGAATGCAATCCATATATGCTCTCTTTTGCGTTTTACGATTCTAATTAATGTGTTACTTTTTTTTTTTTATAAGCTATGTGTGGCTTCTATTGGGGGCCACTTCCATCAAGATAATAAAACATTACATTGCTCTCATTATATTGCTGTCAAGTTAATTAAACCATATACAACATGCCTTTTTATCAAAAATATTCTTCATTTGCCTTCCTTTCAAAACTATTCTTCATCTTCCTCAAACTGCTAAGTATTCATAATTAACTCCTTGATATCATTTGAATTAAGAGGTAAAATCTCACTCAACCAATTGCTTTCTAAAATTTGAATTTTTCCAAGAAGAAGATCAACACTGCGAATGACCCAAATATCTGCTACCCAGTTTCTTTTTTTATTAATATGCTGGTTAGAACAACCTATCAATTGCCTAATGCCTCCTTTTTTTAGGGGTCTTATTCATGCCCACAATATTCCAAGATATCATTTTCTTCATCTCTTTTTGTTTTTATTTGTGGGTTTAGCCCCTTTTTGTTAACAAGTGCAATATTGGCTTTTGTTTTCCCATATCAATATCCCTTTGAGTTTCCTTTTCTCTTTGTTTTTCATTCCTACCCATAGTTCAGAAAATTGGAATTGGCAAAGAATCAACAAGGCAAAATAATTGGAAAAAATAGGAATTGGCAAAAAAACAAAAAACTGAAGAACATATTTTTTTTAATTGACAAAAAGTTATTTTTCATGCATATCACAATGAATTAACACTATGCCAATCAAATATTAATAATGTAAGAGTGGCAAAAAATGAGGCAAAATGAAAAAAACAAGCTATTTATGTTGTTTCCTCTACCCATGCTGCCACGACAGATTTTTTTGGGCAAAAAATCGGGATTTTATCGGCAAGGGCAGGAATCAGAAAAATTCAGGATATTTTGTAAATTTTCTCAACTGTTCCCACCAACACTTTCATCTTCATCAATCTCTTCAATTTTCTCATACTATTCATAGTGAGACTTATCATCTATAGGTTTTTCTTGCTCTAAAGGATTTGAAGTGCAAGGAATAACCTCAAAAGCACTTTCTTCTTTATGTTGCCTTAGAAACCCTAAAGTGCAAGGACGTTCCTCCATATTAATTACCTTCTTATGTTGCCCTAAAATCCCTAAATTACTATGGATATCCTCCATCCTCATTTCTTTATTATGCTGCTCTTGAAACCCTAAAGTGCAAGGGATAACCTCTACACTACTTTCATTTTTATTACAAGGAGAGGATTTTATACTACTCGACGAAGATGAATGTGATTTATTTGGAATAAACTTGACCTCTTTTGCCTCCTTTGTTTTAAAATTCTCGTCCATTTTCCTTTGCAGCTTTAGTTCCTTCTGAATTTGAACTTGTACGTTGTACTTCCTCATCCTTTGTATCCTTATTTGTTTCTTCGAACGGATGATCCATGTGAATTATGATGGTCTTTGTCAATAGATGTTGCAGATAGGCTTTCTTTGCCTCTTTTTTGAACTAGAATATCCTTGATCTATTCTAACTTTTACTACAGTATGATCTCCTTGCTTCATCTTGAAGTTTATCTCATGACTCAAAATTTCTGTCTTTTTCTCCATCATTTTCACTTTGCAATCTCTTGCCATGTGTCCAATCTCATAATATTTGTGGCATCGGAATGCAATGTTTTCATAATCCACTTGTTGATCCATTCTCTTGATTTGGATTTAATCTTAATGGATTGTGGCAAAGGTTTTGAAACATTCATAGCAACACATATCTGGGTATATACAACATGCTTTTGCTTCTTAATAGTTGGTCCCTCTTGGATGAACTTTCCTAGGGTATTGCCAATATTCTTCAAAACATCCTTATTGATAAGCTGATATGGAAGTCCAAAAAGCCTAACCCACACTAGAAGCTTTTTAATAGTTTCTGTCTCGATAGAAAAATTCTCACTCCATGGTCTTAAATATAGAGCATCTCTCCCCTTAAAACCATGGGCCGCTATACATTATTTTATTTCTGATTCCCAAACTTGAATAGATAGTGAAGAAAAAACCTCTAGAAAGAAAAATTCTGGAGTAATTTGAATTCAATCCCCACTTCCACTTAGTAAAATTTTGAATCTCTAAAAACCCTAGCCAATATCCATGGAACTTACATTTTAACCCTCTGCTTTTAGAAACCATTATATCATGCTCGATCATCTCATCCTTGATAATCACTTCTGGTGTAACATCTGCTCCCTGGATTGGACTTGCCATATATTCGCTCTTTCTCTTATCTCCAACTTGGGCATCCATATTACCAACTAGGGCATCATTACTTCCCATTAGGGCTTTCAAATATGACTTTCCTTCCATGTTACCTAGTTTTTCTTAATCAAGAAAAGATGAGGGTTCCTTACTCTTACTTTCTTCTTATTTGCACTCTCCTTGCTCTTCCCCAAAGATCTAAAACAAGAAAAGGCAAGGCTCGCTCCTGGTTTGCACTCGCTTTAGGCTCACTTATGTGGTACTATTACAAGTCATTCAAAATGGTAAACAAGTTCACATACACTGCTCTTTGCTTGAACTCTACCTAAACTTAATTTTAAAATCTCTAATACTAATTTGCTTAAGTTGATTCTAAGCTCGTGAGACTTAGGCTGGTCACTTCAAATAACTCCCAAGTGATGATGAGCTAAAGATTCATTATATTTGCTTTTTTAGAACAACAAATTTATTTGGTCTGACCAAACAAGTTTAAAATGTAAAATGAATGGAGAAAAATCATCTAAATGAAATGAAACTATTTTTCTTCACCTTTTTGAATGCAAGGCCTCTGATGGCTATATGGTTAATGTTTTTTAATTAGACATCTGGAGTGCAATCCAAGTATGTTCTCTTTGGTATTTTAAGGTTTTAATGAATTCGGAACTGTTACAGGACATTCAAAATAGTGAACAAGTGCACATACGCTACTTTTTGCATGACCACTAGCTAAACTTAATTTTTAAATCCCTATTACCAATAAGATGATTCTAATCCGGCGAGACTTAGGTTGGTCACTTCAAAGAACTCTCGAGTGATGATGAGTTAAAGATTCATCATATTTGTTTATTTAGAATAACAAATTTGGTTTGGTCAATCACTTTGACCAAATGGATTTAAAATGTAAAATGAATGGAGAAAAATCATATAAATCAAATGAAACTATTTTATTCTCTATGTGTGACCAAATCAGGCCAATGGGATGGGACTTGAAAGTACAGCCTGAAACAGTTTAAACTTTAAACTATGAGGGGAGGGAAATTAATAGGATGGAGAAGTAAAATTATATGACTTGTATGAAAATGGATATGGTATTGGTCATGGATACTGCAAATTTTCAAGACCCCTGATAGGGAAACAGTTGGACATGAAGTAGATATGGCTCTAGAAGTGCTAGGCCATATGTGTATCTATCAGGTATGGACTAGATATGGGTATGCATTTGAATTTGGATACAATATTCATGTGTTTGTATATGGTATTTGATAAGCATTGTATCTGTATATGATACATGGATATGCGTATCCATGCAAGAGGAATGCCAAATATGGTAACTATGAATTAGAAGTTTGAGAACTTAATCTTCGTAAGGTTCTGTGTATATGTTGTAAGGGGTTAGACTTATAGTAATGGACTAATTTATTGGTTGTTGCAACTTTAATGTTAGGTTCTAAAATGTAGTGACTGAAGGGTCAAAAATAGAGTATGCAGAAACTTCAAAGGTCTCTTTCCATCCTATCTCAGCCATTAGAGACATCATGCTCCTGGTAGATTTGTTTTTACTATGTTGTCTACGGTTTCCAGTTTGGAGCTCACCATCTGTTAGTATTTTTGGACTTTGGCCTTTCATTTTTCTGTAGCCGATTCAAATATTCTCACATAGCTATTGTTACTTCTAGTTCCAGTGAGTTTCCTTGGTCTCTCACAAAAATTTATATAATTTCGTTTGTTTTCTACAACCAACCTGTACATCAATAATTTATTATTATTTTTTAATATGAGATTAATATTTTTAGTTACAGTTACAATTTAAAACATATCAGTTAAAATGAGACTTTGTGGTCTGCTCTTGATGTGATTCCAGACTGGGAATTTTTAGAACTGTGAAATGACTCATGAAAATGGTCTTGTATTCTTAATTATCAACTTTCTCTATTAACAGTGTAGTTTGGTAAGCTTATCCTTCTTTTCTCTAATGTCTCCCTTGTCAATGCTTTCCAGAGAAGTATTTGTACAAACATTTATGCTGCAGCTTGCTGTATTATCTAATCATCAAAATGGACGAGATACACATATTCGTCAAATAAAAGTTTATGGTCCTTATCCGTAAGTATTTGTTGTTGCCTTCATATTTTTACAAACTGTTTCAGCCTGTTCTAGTGCAGTATGATGGCATTGGTCTCAGTGTTAATATTCTAAGTTTTTGCATCTTTTATATTCTCAGCCTGATGCATTCTCATTATGTATGTGTGCTATGCTGAAACAGAAATCCAGTTCCCCTCCAGGAATTCCAGTTTAATTCGCTCGAGTTTACCATGTACTCTACCCTCAGATAGCGAGCGGTGTTCGATATTCACAGGCTCACCTTTTGTTTATTGAGCATGGAAGTCTTGGATGCATTTTTGTTATATTTATATTTATACATGTATTAAATATTTGAATGGATTAAACAAAACACTCAACATTTAAACTCTTGAAGTATTTTGACTTTCAGCTTTTGTATGTCCCATGTAAATTACAAGATTCCTTAAGACTGCAACACCCTGGCAATGTGGAGTCCTTTGTTTGATATGCATGTCCTACATATGTATACTTTAAAGTGTGGAGAATGCATCTACAAATACTTTATGCAGGTTTTTTTTCTTTTCTCCCCTGTACATCTTTATTCCTGTTCTGTACTATTCCTCAAGAAAACTAAGTATGAAGTCTTATATTTACATAACCAAACATACATGTGATCGTTTGTTTTGAAATAATTGCACCTTATACTGCACCAGAAGATCATAAGGTGCTCCCTCCACTTGGCCATGCTTGTCAAAGCTAAGCTTGCTGCTTCTTGTAAGTCATTGAGTCCTTTTGTTTTGATGACTTTGCCACCAATATTTTGCCGAAGTCATGATCTCTGAGAGACACTCTATCGGTACTTTAAAAATATTTTGTTTTGAGCTTGCATTCACTATGGATCATGGAGGAATGTTGCTATTAGGACAGTTGTAGGTCACTGGTTATGGGCTACGAGATATGCACTGCAGAGGCAGGCATTGCTGCAGGAGTGACTTTGGCTTTTGTGTGTCCCATGTAAATTACAAATGTCCTCAAGACTACAACACCCTGGCATTGTAGGGTCCTTTGTTTGGTATGCATATCCTACATATGTATACTATAAAGTGTGGAGAATGCAACTACAGGTACTTTATGCAGGTTTTTTGTTCTTTTTCTCCCCCATACATCTTTATTCCTGTTTTGACTACTCCTCGAGAAAACTAAGTATGAAGTCTTATATTTACATAATCAAACATACTTGTGATGGTTTGTTTTGAAAGAAGTGCATCTTATATTGCACCAGAAGATCAAAAGGTGCTCCACTTGGCCATGCTTGTCAAAGCTAAGCTTGCTGCTTCTTGTAAGTTGTTGAGTCCTTTTGTTTTGATGATAATGCCACCCATATTTTATCAAAGTCATGATCTCTGAGAGACACTCTATGCACTATATTAAAAATAATTTTTTCGAGCTTGCATTCTCTATGGATCATGGAAGAATGTTGCTATTATGACATTTGTAGGTCACACTGGTTATGGGCTAAGAGATATACAGCTAGGAGATATGCATTGCTGCAGGAGTGCTTGTAGAGATGGGTGTGTATAGAGGAATTGGTGCTGCAAGAGGAGTCTTGCATGGGGCTGCTATTCAAAGTGGATTTCAGGATTATTTATTTATTTAACTTATATTTTTTTACTTCATTATATGGGATTGATATGGGCCCACCCGTATTACATTGTGAACACAGTGGTATTACAACAGATTGGCAATTATGCATGTATTGCTTGGCAAGATTCAAACCTGGATCTCCTCCTTGAAAGTCGAGAAATTTAACTTGTTGAGCTCATGGCATTTGTTTGGATTTTGGGATGTTGAACACCAAAATTTGTGGCATAATTGACCTCTTAACCATGTTCTTTGTTATTCTTCTGGAGTCGTTGTACACAATTTGTAGCATGTTGAACAACTTTTGTTTTTATCTGAGTTACCTGAGGAACAGATCATTGCTACATAATTGGAATAACTTAGAACTGATGTTGATAAGCATCTGAATGAAAAATCCTTCGGCGTTAGTGGCAAGTTGGGCAACCATGCTGGTGAATACCACAATTAATTTTTCTTGGAACATTAATGTTGTAAACCATTTTAGATTCCTTGTCATACATTAGAGACAGTAGGGAACTGCAAAAAGTCTGTTACTCACTGATGTGACTTATTCTAAATAGCAGGGAAACCTGTAATTCAATGTCTCTGAATTGGCTTTTCAGAATAGTAGCTCATCATATGTTTGATGGCTTCTCCTATTTAAATCTTAATGTGGTGAGTTACGAATGGGAAAGCAAGCAACAGTTAATGAGTTACTTTAGAAAAGAATGTTGATAATATTAAGATAAAGAGTGTCACATGCTAGTCAGCAAGTTCTCAAATTCTTCATGTTATTATTTTAGTTATTTAAAACTATCTGTTGTTTTTGTTGTAGTAGTCAAGTCTGAAAATCTGGTCAATCACTGTGTGGTTCAATGCTAAATTCATGAATTAGCCATGATATAGAGTTCTGCCCTTGTTGGAAGTAATTTTACTTCTGATATGGAAATAATTTGACATAGAATCAATTTGAACACATAACCTTGTATTTTTGGATGTGGGTCCTTAACCAAAAGCCCGAACCAGGGGCCCGTATGCTTTTTAACACAACAAAAAGATACTGTGTAGGAAAACAAAGCCCAGAAGTTACTATAGGTATACTATTTTGACCTGTTTGTTACTGCTGGTAAGTTTATTTGATTAGTTGAGATTTGTGCTTACCAACATAAAGTCCTAATTTCAGAATGTAAACTTTTATATATTTGTAATATGCAATATGAATGGTGTGGCTTGTGCTAAAAATCTTATATGGTATCAGAGCCATAGAATTAAGGAGGAGCTAGTCCCATGCTGCACGCTTCAGCCAATTAACCTTTGTATTCTGTAGTCTAGCTATATGTAGTTTGTTCCTCTGCGGTTGTTTTATTTTGTTTCATGATCAACGAAGATCCCTCCTACGTTGTGTTTAAATATTACAAAAGGTGTTTGGTGTTGGTAGTTTGATCTCCACACTTTGGTGTTTGGTATTCAATGTTTGAAGTTTGATCTCCTCACTTTGTCTCTCATATAAGGGTTGTCACTTTCATGCTGTGTCGCGCCCATGGCACAACGGTAAGGTAGCTTCTGTGCTACAACAAGTTTACATGTTCAAATCTTGTGGATGCCTTTCAAAACATTTTATGAAGTTCGAACTTGTAGTGTATTTTCGTTCGAAGATACTTCAAAGTTAGAAAGTTCGGAGTTTGGTGCTACCCAAGTTCTAGATGTGGGCAAAGTTCGAAGATACTTTGAAGTTATCAAGTTCGGAGTTCAGTGCTACACAAGTTTTGGACGTGAATAGAGTTCGAAGATACTTTGAAGTTAGCATGTTTGGAGTTTGGTGCTCTGCCCATGTTCTAGATGTGGGCAGTGTTCAAATATACTTTGAAGTTAGAAAGTTCAGAATTCGGTGCTGCCCAAATTCTAGATGTGGGTAGAGTTTGAAGATACTTTGAAGTTAGTAACTTTGGAGTTCGGTTCAGTTTGTGGTGTCTACAGTCTGAAGGTCGGTCTAGATTGTGGAAATTGAAGTCCAGATTTTAGTTCGTGTTGTGGCATCCAAAGTCCAAATTTTGGATCAAGTTATGATATCCAAAGTTTAGAGTTTGGTCTAGGTTTTGGCTCCAAAGTATAGTTCAGGTTGTGACATCCAATCAAAGTTCAAAGTTTGGCATGTTGAAGCGGTGTTTGCCCAAGTTTACAGCTGGGGTGATGCAAAGTTTGGCATTTTATATTCATAGTTTAGAAGTTTAACATTTGTTCTAAATTTGGGGTTCATAATTCGATGATTTAGAGTTCGAAGTTTACAGTGAATTAAATATTGGCCAAGTTTATAGCTTGGGTGAAGTAGAGTGGTGTTTGGCATTCAATGTTCCAAGTTTGGTGTTCGCTTGTTCAACCTTTGGTGTTGCCATTGGTGAAAGAATGACAAATAAGCAAACCTGATATCTTCTAAATTCTCTGAAATTGACTAAAAGAAATTATAGTGTGTGGAGTTATAAGGTACTTACTTTTCTTGAGTATCATGATTTGACGAATATTGTTCTCAAGAAACCAAATTGGATGATGATGCTAATGATTTTGACAAAAGACAGAAGCTTTGATGCTTCTAAAATTTCTATCTAGATAAATTGATTTCTAAAGTTTGTAATGTCAATGATCCTGTAACACTTTGGACAAATTTATAGAATTATATCAAATGCCTAAAGTAGGACATTCTTTGCACTTCAAGAATCTTCTCTATTCTTCTCAGGAAGGAGGATTTTTTTTGAGTACCTTGTGCATATGAATTGTCTACAAGATTAATTGATTGCTATCTAGAAAATAGTTGATGACGAGAACATGGTCAACATTGTATGGTGAGGTTTCCTTCCATATTATGAATCTTTTGTTGAGTCTTTGCATTTGCTTGTTGAAACTAAAATTCTTCATTTTGAAAAGATGTCAACATTACTTCTACAAAAAGAGAGGAGATAGACATGGGGGGAATCCACCTCATGCAGTGCAAAGAGTGCATTCATTATTAACCATTTAAGATGGGCAAGTCTTATGTGTACAAGGTGTTTGGGATGTAGTACATATTGATTTGTATGGTCCGATCATTGTGCCAAATATATTTTGCCAAGGGTAGATGATTATTTGAGGAAGATGTGGGTATACTTCCTAAAATACAAGTTTGAATGCTCTTCATACTTTAAAATATTCAGGGCTTTAGTAGAGAAGCAAATATGAAGGGATATAAGGGTCTTGAGGTCAAACAATGAAGGTGAGTTCACCTCAAAAGAATTTTAGGATTTCTATAAGCATGAGGGTACACATAAGTAGTATACAACTCGATACACTCCACAACAAAATGGGATGGTGGAAAGAAGAAATAGAACAATCATGGTTATGGCCATATGCATGCTTCATAGCCAAAATCCATCGTACTCTTAATAGGCAAAAACAATAAATATGACAATCTTCATTCTTAACAAATGCCCATGTAAATCTTTACAAAATGTCACCCTTGAAGAAGCTTGGTTTGGAGGGAAACCATCAATTAATCATTTTCGTATCTTTGATGGTGTTGTTTTTGCATTAATTCCCAAGGATAAGAGAGATGCAAAAAAATACATGTTTGTTCACTATATTGAACAATTTAAAGCATAGGGATTATTTGATGTCTCTACTAATAAGATTGTTATTAGCAGAGATATTCTAGTAAAGAGAAGACATCTTTCTTCTTAGGTGATGGTAAACCCATTGAGATTTTTGTATGTGTTATGACTATTGATAGTGTTGCAATAGGTTCAAGTAGTCAAGTTCACTTGGATTTAGAAATATTAGAGACTGATGATGAAAAGAATGATGAGAAGACTAAACCACATTGGTGTGTTGCAAGTCCTCTTTGGGATGATCTTAGAGAACAAAGTTTGACAAAAGTTCACCCAAGTGAAGTTCACCAACAAGAAGAACCATGTTCACGACCAAAATGGTATGAACAAACTATGAGAGATATCAAAGATAATGAAAAGGCAATAATTGGACGATTTAGCAAGCTAGCAAAGAACCTAGATAGGTGATTAGGCAAACGCTTTTTTTCATAGGTTTTTGGACCTAGCAAATATGAAGAGGCCAAAGGTAAACTAGAATGGGAATTTGTCATGAAGGCAAAGTTTGATTCTTTGATGAAGATTAAAGCATGGGAGTCATGTGAATTACCCCTCCAATTGGCTATAAATAGGATTATAAGATAAAATGCAATTCCAATGGTTCAATTGACAAGTCCAAAGCCCATCTTGTTGTTAAAGGTTATGCACAACAAGAAGGAATAGATTATGGAAAAACATTTGCCCCAACTGCAAAGATGGTGATTTTTTGTTAGTTATCTCCATTGCAACATGGTTTAAATGGAAGGTATATCAAATGCATGTTAAGAGTGTTTTCCTAAAGGGAGATTTGGAAGAAGTATACATGGTCCAACCACAAAGGTATTAGGTACTAGGAAAAGAACACCTGGTTTACAAATTGATCAAGTCCCTATACGAACTTAAGCAAACTTCTGGAGCCTGGTCCTTCAAAATTGATTAGCATCTTAAAGATTCGAGATTTAGTTAAAGTATTTTTTTAATCATAATATTTATATCAAAACTACAATAATGACATTATAATTATCATTATGTATGTTGATGATATTGTCATTAGTGGTAGTGGAGACCACTTAATTCAAAAGGTATAATCTAATTTGTGTTTAGTTTTTGATATAATATATTTAGTGCTCCTATGTTATTACTTAGGTGTAGAATTTTGGCAATTTAATCATGTTATTTTTGTATCATAAATCAAGTATACCAAAATACTTTTGGAAAGATTTTGGATCATAAATTGTAATCCAATATCTATACCCATGGAAGTTGGGTTGAAATTGTTCGCTTACTCTAATTCATATCCTATCAACGAGTTTCTATATCATTACTTGGTGGGCAACTTGATTTATATTACGACCACTTGACCAGATCTATGTTTTGCAGTCAGTTATTTGTCACATTTCATGTCAATCCCACAAAGGGAACATTGTTAGGTTATAAAACACATTTTTCGATATATGAAAGGTACCCTTTGATATTTTGTATCAACAATCTAATGATTTTCAATGTTAGCTTTTGATGTAATGACCATAGGGAGATAACAATCATGAGATGCAGAATAGTATGAAAGAAAATAGATCTGCTAGAAGATTGAGATATGCAATAATCAAAATTGATATAAATGATTACAATGTAGCTATGGAGGAAATAAACACTCCATTAATAAAGCTACTGAACTACATTGCACCCATAACCACTGGATGGTGATCCACATAAAACTGTACTAACCTCCAAGCTACTATGTCCTCGACTCGCTTTATGTCTATATATCTATTTGTATGAGGCCTTTCTTATATAGGCAAAATAGAAGCCTTGGCCAACACATTACCTAGCTGTGCAAGGGACAACTTGCACATTGATATTTGTGCATTTATTACATTGCATGAAGTAACTAGATAACTTTTCTCTAAAGTAATCTAATGTCCTATTACATGACCCAAATAATGTAATAGACTCTATTTCTAACACCCCCTTGTATTACATTATTTGGGTATTGAAGACTCTAGTCTTCAATATGGATCTTCTTCTTCTTCATCTTAAGCTTTGTATTCTTCTTTTGCATTCTTTGTATTCAAGGTCAGCAAGTAATCTGTGTCTTGATATGATGCAAAGTTAGTTGTAGCTGAAGCTTCTTCTTTCAATGGACGATCTTTGGCTTGTTTAGATTCAAAATCCTTGTATTCTATCCAACCACCTTTATAGTTCTCTTTGGAAGTATCTCCATTTGGTTTTGATTGTTGATGAATGAGTAGAGCATGGTGCAATTGTCCTCTCATATTTTTGCTTTTGATCCTCTTGTGCTTGCCTTTTTGGTGTACTGGTTCTTCATTTTCTTCAACTTGTTCCTCTGTAAATATGTTAGTATCATTTTGAAACACCACAATATCTTGTGAGATTTTCATTGAGTCTAGGATGTATGTATTTTCATAGATTGAACCTGTTGCTTTTATTTCATCTTGATTCATAATGAGACATGTATTGATCCGATCCATATATCCAAAATTTATCATATAGTTGCTTTCTACTAGCTTGCTTACTGAAATGAGATTGAATGTTAATCCAGGAACATACAATACTTTATGTAGTAGAAGATTTGGAATCAATTTGATGGGTGTTACATGTCCATATCCATGTATAGGATAAGTTTGATTATCTGCAATTCTTAGTTTGTAACCTTTAGCAAATTCAAGACATTCAAACCATTGTATATTTCCTGTCATATGATGACTGGCTTCTGAGTCAATATACCACGTGTTCAAGATTTGTGAACTGGTTCCTGTTAGAGCAAGCTTTACATTCATTGTATGACATTCCTTTACCCATTTGAAGAGGTTAAATTTGAAGAAATGAGATAGAATTGTAGTCTTTCTTATAGCTCCCTATATATGATACCTTATTGAAGTATATAAGCTTGATTTGATGAAAACTTTATTAATCCTTAGGTTTGTAGACTTCCTTATGTCTCCCTAGTAATGAGAGTATGGACACCTAATTTTAGGTTTTGAAGAAAGCTTATATCTTCCCAACTTGATAATTTTTGATAGATATTATTATCAAGTTTTGTAGAATGCCTTATGACTCCCTAATGATTTTGGAGTATGATATAGTGCTTTTGTAAAATAAAGTTCAATTTATGGTTGATTTTGCACAATTTTGTAAAGATCAAAAATCAACTTTTCTAACACCTTATTTTTTTTTATTGGTAATAGGGGTTTTGAAAGGGTCCCATAACCTTTTACAAAACGAAGACTATCCGGATAAGCCCTCCAAAGCAAAAAGAAACCAGAAGTATCACCCCTCTATGGGTCATCAGAGAAACAAAAAGAGACTTGAAAGCCCACATAGGGGCACAAAGAGGGAACCCACAACTGGCACTGAAAAGGCCCACGCCGGGGCAGCCAAGAATTGAAAAGAAAAACGAAAAGCACTTAGACCCATAACAACCAAAATAGTTGTTGGGGTAACCAGAGCCCCAAAACTTGTAAAAAACTTCATTTACTGTTTAAAGCTCCAGGAAACAAACTACATTAACAAAAATTGGGAGTGGATCTCTTACCCCTAGCAAAGGGTTGAGAAGGATTTCCAACACCCATCTTCAATAAAGACTGAGAGCCATTGACAATCTCTGACTTTGTCTCTTTTTTCCTCAGAGCTTTAATTGATGGTCTCCCAACATTACACTCTACCCCAACATCTACAAATCCCTTTTTAATACTTCTTGGATTAGGGCAAAGAAATCCCTTCTCCAAGAAGGGTTTTGAGGGACATTTATGACTTTTGATTTTAGGGCCCGGGGACCTAGCCACAACATCGCACAACTTCCTCTGGGTTCGGGTAGGGGGAGGGCTAGGGGAAAAAGGACTGGGGGAGATAGGGATGCAACTAGGGAAGGCTTGGAGACTCTTAGGGGAAGGAGGAGAGCTCTGGGGACGGATAAAGGTGGGATTAATAATTTCAGTGGTGGCATCGTCGACGAAAAGGGGGAAAAATGGTTGGAAATAGGAATGGGTGGACTACGAGGAGGAGAGAAAACAAAAGTAGACAAAGAAGGTGCAACAATTTTCTAACACCTTATTACTCCTAATTGAACTAAGCACTTTTCCAATTTTGAAGAGGTTTTAATGTTGGATTCCTTTTGTCCCTATTGAGAAATTTTGAGACAAGAAAAAATATAAATTTCCAACCTTTGAAAATATTTAATAAACCTCTTTAAATATCCCTTTATGGTTGATTTTAATGGTTTTCTAATTTCCAATTCCTAGTTTGATGTTGTATTCCTTATACCTCCCAAATTTGGAAAATTAGAAAAAGTAATATTTGCAAGTAAATAAATTTTAGAAATAATCCTTATAACTCCAAGATTGACTTTTGCAAATATTAATAAAGTATGCTTGCTTAATAAAATTCTAATGCAGAATATTCCAATAATATTTCCTTATACCTCCAAAGAACCTTAGGTTTTAGTGCAAGCAAATAATAAATCAACCCTTACCTTATAATCTTCAATGTTGGTGGATTTGTGCTATTTGGAACGTAGCGCTCATGAGAGTCAAAGTCTCCTTTGACCTGCACTTTCTTCTCCCTCGTATGGCGCTCCTTCTCAACCTTGAAATGCGTTGTCTCCTTCTAAATTCAGGCGCTTGCTTTATGACAATGCTTTAAATGCACTTCTTACACCTTTGAATGGTGTATGGCTGGAAAATCATCTTCACCTTCCAAATGAGCTATGTATTGCCTTCGTTGTGCTACGTATTGCCTTTGTTGTCTTTTAGATGAGCTACGTATTGCCTTCCGTCTTACTTGTTTGACCTCCTTGGCACCTTAAATAGGATGAGCTGCTTGCACTTTGTGACAAGTGTCACCTGAAACATTTTTGATAGATGCCTTCAACGTAAACCTTGCAATGATGAGGTTTGT
The DNA here is from genome assembly GCA_028583015.1 of Wollemia nobilis. Taxonomy (NCBI): domain Eukaryota; kingdom Viridiplantae; phylum Streptophyta; class Pinopsida; order Araucariales; family Araucariaceae; genus Wollemia; species Wollemia nobilis. The sequence goes on along the minus strand of JAQPPZ010001745.1, from coordinate 6,336,629 downwards.
AACTCCTCCCAAGCATGTGTAACTCCTTCCAAGCATGTGTAACATCTTTCAAGCATGTGTAACGTCTTCTTGGTGAGCGCTTGAGTCTTCACATACGTTGGAGAGTATAGAGCATCTGTGCCAAGTGGCACTCGAGGCTTATGCATGCGAGCCTCCCTTGTAACGTTTCTTGGAGCCTTTATCTTGCCTTCTACGTAAACTTGCCTTGTTTCTTGAAATGCAAGTAATCTCCTAGCATCCTTGGTTGCTTCTACGTATTGGCTCTTGGATCTTCGGTGCTCCTCCATGGTGGTCCTATGGTAGCTCCTTGTAGTCTTCAATGGCGGATGCTCTCCTTGGATATACCATGTCCTTTTCCTTTGTTGTTGGTTCATTTTCACAATAGTTGAATGCTCCCTTTTGCTTGATTTTGATAATGCTCCTTTTACGTAGGTGATTTCTTCCTTGTAGGCTGCCCTTCTACATAATATTTGGCTGATTTTTGCTCCTTGTTATGCTTCCAATGTTGCAGGTGATACGTACTCTTCTAGGGCTTGATTTGAAGATTGAAAATCGGTGTTTGTAAACACCTTGACTCCTTGGACGTATGGGCACTTCGGTGGCTCCTTTATTTTGCTGGATAAAACGTCCTTGCTGCCCCCTATAGATAATACTTTTGTCTTTCCAAAAGAACAAAAGTGGTGCTTCTATAATATATAGTTTTTGCACCAAAAAGAAGAGTTTTTTATATGTACTCTTTTTCTTTTTCTTGGATGATAGATGATCCAAGTTAATGCTGATTTTGAATAGGAATTCCTGCTTTCTGCACTGAAATGAACCCCTTATAATTTCCTTGAATCTTGAGACTTCCAAGGTCTCGATTTGAGGTTTCCTTCAAGGATTTCAATGGTGGTTTTCTTCTTCACCTTTTGCTTCCAATGGTGGCTTCTATAGGCCATGAAAGTGCTGCATATTTTGTGCTAATTTTTATGCTTTCAACAACATAAATTAATTGAGATAACTAGTTAACAAATCAACTAGTATAGTGCTTAACAATGCACCTTTTCAATGGTAACAATAATCTCACCTTATTGCTCCACTAATCTCTTAAAAATGCACTTAATAATTTCACTGCAACCTTTCAAGCATAATCTGGAATGAACCCATGCATATTTCACTACAAACACAGTTGTAGGATCAAGTCTTCTTTTTCTTTTTCAAAGTAGAAGATAGGTAGTTGATAGATAACTCTGAAATCTAATCAACCCCTAATGTGCAAATGAACCTTAAAATGAACCCTTTCTTTTTGCACTTTTGAAGACTGTAATTCTGCTTTCCCTTCTTGCAACTTTAATCTAAATAAGGTGCTCCAATGAATCTGATAAGTAATCCAATTAATGAGAAAGCTAGCACCAATAGTTGCATACCTTTTTAAAATATTTTGTAGCTCTTTTGTCACTTCTGTAGAGGATGTGGATCTTGGTGTCTAAGATCACCAAGTTGTTGCTTTGAGTAGGATCTTGCAGCTTTTTGTAGACTGTCTTGAACAACTCCTTCTTCACCGAAATATGGTCTCAAAATTTCTTTCACGAGCCTAAGATTTGGTGGCTTGTCCTCCTCTTGTGTTCTCCTCCTTCTACTGTAGATTTGGAGAAGTCTTTATCTCTAAAGTGGTGCCTTCTTGCTATGAGAGGTAATCTTCAAATATCCTAGATTTGGTGAGCTTCTTCTGTCTTCAAGTCTTCTTGTCGAATTTTGACTTCAAGTAGGATCTTCTTCTCAAGATTCTGAATATCTTGAGGTCTTTCATTAGATTCTTCTTCTAGGATTTGGCACTCCTTGCCAAATTCTTCTTCTTAGATTTGGCACTCCTTGCCAAATTCTCCTTCTCTTGGGCTTGTTGTCGGATGGCGATAATTGTCCCAAGTCCTTCACTATCAAGAGCTTCTCCTTGGTAGTGGATTTCTCTAGTGAGTTCTCCTTTGATGATTTCTTCAGTGAGGCTCTCCTAGCCTTTTACTAGATGCTCGATGAGACCTTCCCAAGGTCTTTGATCTTGCAGCTTTTGTTGGTCTTCCCTTGAGACCTCTTCAACATTTTTCTCCTGGATCTCTGATTTTGCTACTTCTGATTCGAGCAGGACTCTCCTAGTCCTTCTTCTTCCAAGTCTAGAAGTCCTTCAATGAGATCTTCTCCTGATCTCTTTTGCTTCAGGTGTTGAATTGATTTTGAAGAAGATACTCTTCCTAAATTTCTTGTAGGAAGTTTCCCAACTCACTGAATCTTCTTTCCTTGCAACAAAAATATTAGTATTGAAATCTTAATCTGCTTCTAAATCAGATATTCCTTTCGAATTCTTCTTCAAGATCAAGGTTGTTGTGGCCTTTCTTTCAGTATCAAGGCTTATGTGGCATTTTCAATATTAAGACTTCTATGGCTTCTGCTTCAAGGCTTCTATGGCCTTTTCTTCAAGGCTACTATGGCCTTTTTGTATCAAGGCTTCTATGGCATTTTCTTCAAGGCTACTATGGCATTTTTGTATCAAGGCTTCTATGGCCTGTTCTTCAAGGCTACTATGGCCTATTCTTCAACTATGAAGTTCTTCAATCTAGCAATGGAGATCTTCAATCTCCTAACTTCACCATGACTCTTCTCCAGAAGTATTCTTCTGTAGTGTTCTTCTCTTGCACAAGGAACTAATATTTGCACTATGAGGGCACACCGACCTTCGAGCAATGAAGTTGGAGTCTCCTAGATTTTTTTTGTAGGAGAAGTACCAATCCTCTAAGAATTAATTATCTACAACAAAAGAAACTTTGGGCAACAGTTAGCAAGTTCCAGATATCTTGGATCTTCACTAGATGATCTGTCAATCTAGTGGATTGAATGTTGAGTCCTGGTCTTCATGATTTTTTCTTGTAACTCTGTGGAAAGACTCCAGTCAAGTGCAATCTCAGTATTTTCTAGAACTGAGATTTCTTTCAGTCCTCACTTGTGACTCTCCCTAATCCTACCACCTAGATTCTTCTGAGATCTTTTGACAGTGATTGGTCCAACGATGCGTCAGGTTGAAAAAACACTCAGGCTCAATGATAATGGTGGTTTCCCTATTGATCTACTTAGACTAGATCTACCGTAGCTCTGATACCATTGTTAGCTTTTGATGTAATGACCACAGGGAGATAACAATCATGAGATGCAAAATAATATGAAAGAAAGTAAATCTGCTAGAAGACTGAGATATGCAATAAATAGAAATGATATAAATGATTACAATGTAGCTATGGAGGAAATGAGCACTCCATTAATAAAGCTACTGAACTACATTGCACCCATCACCACTGGATGGTGATCCACATAGAACTGTACTAACCTCTAAGCTACTATGTCCCTGACTCTCTCTATGTCTCTATATCTATCTGTATGAGGCCTTTCTTATATAGGTAAAATAGAAGCCTTGGCCAACACTCTACCTAGTTGTGCAAGGGACAACTTGCACATTGACACTTGTGCATTTATTACATTGCATGAAGTAACTAGATAACTTCCCCCTAAAGTAATCTAATGTCCTAAGTATGTACCTTGGAAGATACATTTACATGATCCAAATGATGTAATAGACTCTATTTTAAATATTCAAATGGTTATATGCATTGATGCAAATTGGGTTGGATTAATTGATGGTCGAAAATCCACTACTGGCTATATGTTTGCTCTTGGATCAGGGTCTATTTCTTGGTAAAACAAACTTCAACATACACTTGCTTTATCATAAATTGAAGCAGAATACTAGGCAACATGGAATGCAAATTGTGAAGATGTTTGGTTGAGATGCATATTGTATGGTCTTCAAATAGATCAAATAACATCAATAAATTTTCATTATGATAGTAAAAAACGTGCTCAAGTTGGTAGAGAATTTAGTATATCGTGTCAAAACAAAACATATTGAAGTTCATCATCACTATATCCAACAACTTGTGGAGCATGAAGAATTTTTTCTAAATTATGATCCAAATTCTAAATAGGTTGTGGATGTAATGACTAAACCTTTAGGTAGAGAGTTTTGTAAAATTTAATGATAAACTTGAGATCGTATTTGGTTAGTCATTAAGGAGGGTGTTAGGATAAATATTGTATAGTTAAAAGTTACGATAAACATATATATTCTTAACTTTGATTAGTTGAGATTTGTGCTTACCAAAATCAGGTCCTATTTTTAGTATTTAAACTTTTATATATTTAAAAATGCAATACGAATGGTGCAATTTGTGTGAAAATATTATAATAAGGAAAATATCTCTTAACTTTCCTCAAATACTGAGGACACTGGGATGTAAAAAATCAACATTGAAATATCACTAACTACCACAACGATCTTGCTTTACGTAGCCTTCAATTTTACATCTATGAATAAAATGGTGCATATGCAATGCCCTATACAAAAGATGCAACTTATTTATACTAACCACAAGAACTATCGAATAAAAAACACTTAAGCTTATGCGATCTTTGATTGTCTAGTATAATACCAGGTCATATATTTTAAGATTAATCTCTCAATTGTAAGTTATTTTCCACATGGTCTACATTATACATCTAAAATATTTTTTATGTTATGAAGCATAATGGCCAATAACATAAATCACCATTCAACTATGCAAAAATAAGAAATTATTAATTAAATATAGATCCACACAAGGCATGAATATAGAAATTATTGGAAATTTGAGTTAATTTGAGGCATTTTGTGTTGTCATTGATGTCACATGGATCACATTTGGTTTTGATGGCCAAAATATTTCATAAATAAGCATTTATGATATTTTGGAAAACATGGCTATTTACAGGGTTTTTATGAAAAATAAGGCAGGCAAAATAAAAGGTTTTATTTAGAACCATGGCGGGCTTATGTGGAAAGGGCTTTTATTAAAAGCCAAGGTGGAATTTTGTTTCATCAAAAAAGGACCTCCGGTGATGAAGATATTAAAGTTTAAAGTTTATGTTTAAATTAATGGAGGGCCGACCTATGTGCAATTAATGGAGGTTGGCATATATATATATATGTAAAGGTTTCAATTTATTTTGGAAAGGGGGCATATTATATATCGTCGGAAATATTATTTCGAGGGCTATTTGACTAACTTATTTAGAAGGAGAAATAAGGTGAATGTAAAGAGATATTTCCAATTTTGCAAAGGGGTTCCAAAAGTGAAGTTTGCCTTGTTCTTTTTCAAGAGGATTAATTCTTTCATGAGGTGACAATGTATGCAATATTGTGATTTATTTTATTTTATGGTATAAGTGGTTTTGGGAGTGAAAAGGTTATGCAATATTTTGATTTATTTTATTTTATGGTACAAGTGGTTTTAGGAGAGATAAGAAAGTTGTGCAATTAAAGGCTTTGGTGATGATTATTGAAAAGTGGAGTAATGTTGATTATTTTGTGATCTACTAACCCTTGTGAAGATTGGCAAAAGAATTTTGTGATTGTGGTAGATTTACAAAGAGGTTTTTTTCATCTTCATAAAAGGCATGGGCAAATTATCCTATTGATTGTTTATGGTGGTTGATTTCTGAAATATCATTGGAGGGAAAAGGATTGTTTGTGGTTTCATTTTCGAAAGTGGTTGGTTGAATGCTTCAAGGTTTTTTGAATTGAGAGTTGTGTCTAAACCTTGTTTGATAAGCATAGTTATTGAAGCTAATTGGTTGTGAAAGAACTTGAGTTAGAAAAGAACATGAGTATCATTGTTATGTGAGATTTGTGGTTGAGCATTGTTGGAAATATTTGAGTTGGTTGATACATACTTGGATTAGGGTTGTGTGAGAAAGAGTTGTTCCTTGTGATGATTGGTTGAGTTGAGTTGATTGATCCTAGTCAAGTGATGTATGAAGTGATTGTTAAAGTTCTATGAAATAAAATATTCCATCATTATATGTTGAGTTGAGATTAAGGTTAGAACATATTGAGTCTCTAACAATTCTCTTTATGGTTCTATAAGACTTGAATTGATTTGAGGTTGATTTGAGTTGAGAGTGATATTAGAACATATTGAGTCTCTAACAATTCTCTTTATGCTTCTATGAGTTGATTTGAGTTGAGTTGAGATTGATTTGGTTTGAGAGTGAGTTTAGAACATATTGAGTCTCTAAAAATTCTCTTTATGCTTCTATGAGTTGAGTTGAGATTGATTTGGGCTCAGAGTGAGATTAGAACATATTGAGTCTCTAAAAATTCTCTTTATGTTTCTATGAAGTTAATTTGAGTTGAGATTGCCATTCATTATTGAGTTGCATGATTGATTGAGCCTTTGAGAAGGCCTTTGGGACATATTTGAGGACAGTGTTGGGATAGATTTGAGGATAGTGTTTGGACAAGTTCTTAGTGAGCTTGTTGGAGCAGATTTGGGCAAGTTCTTGGTGAGCTTGCTAGAGCAGATTTGGGCAAGTTCTTGGTGAGCTTGCTAGAGCAAATTTGGGTAAGTTCTTGGTGAGCTTGCTAGTGCAAATTTGACAAGTTTTGTGTGAGCTTGTTAAGCAGGTTCTATTTGAGCCTATTGAGCAGGTTCTTAGTGAGCCTATTGACAGAGCTTTGAAGGTGATAGAGTACAGAGGATAGAGTCTCAGTGGATAGAGGTCCATCAACCAACACAATTGAAGATAAATCTGAGTGAGGAGTCTTCAAGTGGAGAGAGGTCCACCAGTCAGTGTAGCAGAGATACATAGTCTTCTAGAATATCACATAGCCAGAGCAGAAGGGGAAAGAGTTCTCCCATGGAAGAGATCCACAAACTTGAGATTAGGGGATTAGCATCTCCTTTGGATAGAGATCCATAAAAATTGTAATTGGGAGTGATTCCCAAAGAGATTGATTGAGAAAGTTTTAGTAAAATATTTTCTTCGTGGAGTATCCCACATTGGGTGAACCACGTAAATTGTGGTGTCTCTATTGTGTATGGTATTTTGTGCATTGCTTTGAATACTGCTATTGATACTGCTATCTATACACAACATAATATTGAATTGGAAGAAAAGGTAATAAAAATGGTCTTATACTGTTCACCCCCCCTCTAAGTATAAGATTGTGTTCTTCAATTGGTATCAGAGCGGGTTCCTTCAGAAAGGCTAACAAATTGAGGGAAGATTCTACAGGAACACACATGGCAAATAAAGGCAAAGAAGAACCATGAGATCTAAGAAGAAAAATGAATTCGATCTTGAAGCTCTAAGAAGGGAAGAAGAAAAATCAGTAATATGTCTTGAGTGTGGTAAGCTTGGTAATAGGGCATTTTATTGTCCACAAAATAGGTATAGCAGCAATAGAGAGGAAATGGAACTTGACTGGATTTTCAAAGATATTGTTGCTCAAAAGACAACATTCAAGGTTTCAAAAGAAGAATATTCTTCTTGCGGTCAACTTGATCATGTCTCAAGTTACTGCAATGGCTTCAGTGATAGTGAAGATGAAATGGAACTCAAGGAAGATAGGCACAATAAAAATAGTGAATATGAATGCAAAAATAAAAATAAAAGGAAAACATGTATGAACAAGGCAGGCATGACAAGAAGAGCTTGTATTTGGAAGAAACAATCAATGCTTCTAGAAACAATAATGAAAGTCTCTTAGTCAGTGAAAAAGAAGAAGCTCCTACTGAAGATCAAAAGCAGGAATCTTAAGTAAGAATTTATCATGAAGAAAATATAGGCATAGTTATGATCATGAAGAAAAGAAAGTGTCAGATTAAGCTTTTGAAGAAATAAAAACAGAAAAATCAAGACTAAAGGCTCAAGCACAAGAGGATGAGAAGATGAAGGCAAAGCTCCTACAAGATATCATTGATCTAAAAATTATGGTTGAAGAGGCAAAAAAAATTGAAGAAGATATGCTTGAAAAATTAAAGGTAAGGAAGCAAGATTGTGAAAGATTAGAACATGAAGTTGTTTCCTTAAGGTTGGAAGTAAAAGACTCCAACTATAAGTTGCACAAGTTTTGAAAATGTTTCAAAGCACCAAAGGTCCCATATTTCAGGTTTGGGGAATCACACTCAAAAGGAAAGGAAGTTCTAAAATATGAAAGAAAAGAAGCACCTAAGATTTGTAAGGAAAGCTCCAAAGTTCCTATGGCTCCAAATATTCAGTTTGGATCTTGTTTTGAGATAGGTGAATCAAGCTCAAAGGGAAAAGAAATTCTTGAAGAGAAAGGCAAGGAAGAGGTTTTAGATGCTACAAATAAGGTTCAAGAATGCAATACACAAGTTGAAGATGATCATAAGGATAATGGTCAAGAAAGGATCCATGGATCAAAGAAGTTTGATTTTGCTAGAAGAAAATTCAAGGGAAGAAGGTATGGTTTTCAGGGACATTGCTTCTCATGTAACAAGATTGGTCATAAAGAATTTCAGTGCAAAGGAAAAGAGTAACATGGTTTTGGTTTTAAAGCTACACATTTTAGAAGTCATTTTCATAATGGTCATGAAAATAGAGCTTCACAATACAGGGTTCAGGAAAGGAATGAATATGGAAATTACTTTAAGAATGAATTCAGGACATGGGCACCATCCAAAGGATACAATATCAAGTGTTTTAATTGCAATAACTTTGGGTATATTGCAAAGTCATGTAGGACACAATTCCAAATAGGTTCAATGCAAGAAGGTCAAACAGGTTAAAGGCAAGAAGGTCAAACAGGTTATAGACAAGAAGATCAAGTAATTCATCAAGAGAAGGATATCATAAAAACATGGAAGGAAGTTGATAGAGGAAAGAAATAAAGTAATATGGGAGTAAAAGTACTCCCACCCCAAAATTAATCACCTCAAAAGAGAAGGGGGTGAGGGGGCTAAGCTTAAGAGTCATATCTTTTAGCCCCATAGGTGTCCCTTTTGCCATTGATGTCAAAGGGGGAGAGATTTGAGTTAGGGGGAGCAGCCTCCAAAGAGAGCATTGAGTTAGGGGGAGAAGCATCCAAAGAGAGTATTGAGTTAGGGGGAGCAGCCTCCATAGAGAGTATTGAGTCAAGGGGAGCAACTTTGATTCTCAGAGATGGTTTTTGCAGTGATTGTGGTGTTTGCTTTAGAGGTGTTGCCATCAATGACAAAGGGGGAGATTGTTGGAAATTTGAGTTAATTTGAGGTATTTTGTGTTGTCATTGATGTCACATGGATCATTGATATCACATGGATCATTGATGTCACATGGATCACATTTGGTTTTGGTGGCCAAAATATTTCATAAATAAGCATTTATGATATTTTGGAAAACATGGCTATTTATAGGGTTTTTATGAAAACCAAGGCAAGCAAAATAAAAGGTTTTATTTAAAACCATGGTGGGCTTATGTGGAAAGGGATTTTATTAAAATCCAAGGTGGAATTTTGTTTCATCAAAAAAGGACCTCCGGTGATGAAGATATTAAAGTTTAAGTTTAAATTAATGGAGGGCCGACCTATGTGCAATTAATGGAGGTTGGCATATATATATATATATATATGTGTGTGTGTGTGTGTGTGTGTGTGTGTGTGTGTGTAAAGGTTTCAATTTATTTTGGAAAGGGGGCATATTATATATCGTCGAAAAGCTTATTTTGAGGGCTATTTGACTAAATTATTTAGAAGGAGAAATAAGGTGTATGTAAAGAGATATTTTTGATTTTGCAAAGGGGTTCCAAAAGTGAAGTTTGCCTTGTTATTTTTGAAGAGGATTAATTCTTTCATGAGGTGACAATGTATGCAATATTGTGATTTATTTTATTTTATGGTATAAGTGGTTTTGGGAGTGAAAAGGTTATGCAATTTTTTGATTTATTTTATTTTATGGTACAAGTGGTTTTAGGAGAGATAAGGAAGTTGTGCAATTAAAGGCCTTGGTGATGATTATTGAAAAGTGGAGTAATGTTGATTATTTTGTGATCTACTAACCCTTGTGAAGATTGGCAAAAGAATTTTGTGATTATGGCAGATTTACAAAGAGGTTTTTTTCATCTTCATAAAAGGTATGGGCACATTATCCTATTTATTGTTTATGGTGGTTGATTTCTGAAATATCATTAGAGGTAAAAGGATTGTTTGTGGTTTCCTTTTCAAAAGTGGTTGGTTGAATGCTTCAAGGTTTTATGAATTGAGAGTTGTGTCTAAACCTTGTTTGATAAGCATAGTTTTTGAAGCCCATTGGTTGTGAAATAAATTGAGTTAGAAAAGAATATGAGTATCATTGTTATGTGAGATTTGTGGTTGAGCATTGTTGAAAACATTTGAGTTGGTTGATACATACTTGGACTAGGGTTGTGTGAGAAAAAGTTGTTCCTTGTGATGTTTGGTTGAGTTGAGTTGATTGAGCCTAGTCAAGTGATGTGTGAAGTGATTGTTCAAGTTCTATGAAACAAACTATTCCATCATTCTATGTTGAGTTGATATTAAGGTTAGAACATATTGAGTCTCTAACAATTCTCTTTATGGTTCTATAAGACTTGAATTGAGTTGAGTTTGATTTGAGTTGAGAGTGAGATTAGAACATATTGAGTCTCTAACAATTCTCTTTATGCTTCTATGAGTTGATTTGAGTTGAGTTGAGATTGATTTGGGTTGAGAGTGAGTTTAGAACATATTGAGTCTCTAACAATTCTCTTTATGATTCTATGAGTTGAGTTGAGATTGATTTGGGTTGAGAGTGAGATTAAAACATATTGAGTCTCTAAAAATTCTCTTTATGCTTCTATGAAGTTAACTTGAGTTGAGATTGCCATTCATTGTTGAGTTCAATTTGAGTACTACTTGAGCATGATTGATTGAGCCTTTGAGAAGGCCTTTGGGACATATTTGAGGACAAGTGTTGGGAAATATTTGAGGATAGTGTTTGGACAAGTTCTTAGTGAGCTTGTTGGAGCAGATTTGGGCAAGTTCTTGGTGAGCTTGCTAGAGCAGATTTGGGAAAGTTCTTGGTGAGCTTGCTAGAGCAGATTTGGGTAAGTTCTTGGTGATCTTGCTAGCATAGATTTGACAAGTTCTGTGTGATATTGTTAAGCAGGTTTTGTGTGAGCCTATTGAGCAGGTTCTTAGTGAGACTATTGATAGAGCTTTGGAGGTGATAGAGTATAGAGGATAGAGTCTCAGTGGATAGATATCCAACAGCCAACACGGTTGAATACATATCTGAGTTAGGAGTCTTCAAGTAGAGAGAGGTCCACCAGTCAGTGCATCAGAGAGATAGAGTCTTCTAGAAGATCACATAGTAGAGCATAAGGGGAAAGAGTTCTCCTATGGAAGAGATCCATGAAATTGAGATTAGGGGATCAACATCTCATTTGGATAGAGATCCATAAACATTGTAATTGGGAGTGATTCCCAAAGAGATTGATTGAGAAAGTTTTAGTAAAATATTTTCTCTGTGGAGTAGCCCACATTGGGTGAACCACGTAAATTATGGTGTCTCTATTGTGTATGGTATTTTGTGCATTGCTTTGATTACTGCTATTGATACTGCTATCTATACACAACATAATATTGAATTGGAAGAAAAAGTAAAAATTGGTCTTATACTATTCACCCCCCTCTCAGTATAAGCTTGTGTTCTCCAAAAATTACTTCTAAGATAAGATAAACCAATCAACACTCAAGGGGAGAAAAACTTCACCAAATATTCCAATATGAGTGTAATTTTAAGGATAACTACATTAAAGGTGATATAGTACAAAAATATCCATGTTTATAGTAAAAAAATATCCATGTTTATATTTACTATCTCATTTAATATTTTTAGACAAGAGTAAAGCCCTTCATCAACTAATTAGCCTTTCCTTATTTGACCAATATAGTATCTCAATACAATTAACCGTTGGTTATATATGGCACATGCAAACTATTCCATAATATTAATATATAGTATAAAATCATAGGTGCATATTATTTGATGTGATTCTACAATGTGAATATTAGTGGAACTTCAAATAATTCAACTTGTTTACAACACTAAAGGGAATGGATTTGAATATACCATATGAAATATATTTTTTTGCTTTATAAAAAGGGGTTGTACTCGGGTCCCCCACCCTTAACAAATTACATCTATCTTATTTAGAGCTTAAGAGCTTACAAATAAATACACTTCTCATCTCAATTGAGATGCTATAGTTAGAAACCTACATCATTTTACATAAAATATCTGAATTCTTGATTTTCAATTTCTAGATCTTTTCAAATCTCTATATGAATACAATTACTCCAAAATGTAGCATCTTTCTTGATATTTTCCTATAGCAGTCTTCACAATTCCAAAACTTCGCCTCTACTATATATGCCTTGCATCTTAGTAGAGTAATATTTCTAGAAAATCGCACTAACATAGTCTGCTTTACCAAATCTGGATTGCTAGTTTCCTTCTTGAAACACAAGTGCAACAACAAAAATTATAATAAATAGTCTAAATGAACACACATTATTGTTACAGAATAAAATAGATATTACCAATGGAAAAATTAAAGTAAATCTTAATCATTAAATGATTAACGCAATCAAATTTTTTTGTCAGCTTCAACTAAACTTTCTACTTCCTCTAACCATGGAAAGGAGATGTTAAATTCACGATCCTCAACAAAAACCCCTCTATTGGCTAGCTTATCTGCACATTTGGTTCCTTATTTTAATATATGTGTAAACCTAATTTCTTCAAACTCTTTAGCAAGATCTTGAATTTCCATAATTATCTCTTGTATATTCCATGTAGCCTTTGCTTTCCTCAAAATTGTATTTATTGCTATGAGAGAATCACCTTCCATCCAAAATCTATTCCATTTCATTTGTTTACATATTTTTAACCCTTCTAAAGCTACCCAAGCTTCAACTTCATTATTTTTCTTAAATCCACAATTGAAAGCATAATGAGATAAAATTTCTCCTCTATTATTTCTAATTATTCCTCCTCCTCCTGTTGGTCTTGGGTTTCCTTTAGATGCTCCATAAAAATTCAACTTAACCCACTCCACATTTGGTGGTTTCCACTTTGTATTCTTAACCTTATTTTTTCTTCTCTTGTACCCAATATCATAATTCCATTTAATGACTTGAATCTATCTTTCAAGACTCTCTACTTACAAATTAGGGATAGGGTGAGTTAATAGGGTTGGTTTAGACTCCTCTATGGCTAAACATATCTTATTTTTCATTAACTCTAAACCGCTTTCCTTCCCTTTAAAAATTATTCTATTCCTTTCTAGCCATATATTCCAAAGTACTATATCTTTTGAAATATCCCATATTGTCTGTAAAGCCTCACTTTTATAAGTGCTCTGCCATTGCTTTAACCAACAATTTTTCTATTTATCACCATGCATTTACCAAACATATTGAGAATCCATTGCCATAGATTCCAGACAATTGAGCAATGTCCTAAGAGATGGTCAATACTCTCCTCCTCCTTATTACAAAAAACACATTTAGAGGGACCATGAAAACCCCTTTTTATAAGGTTATCCTAGGATAAAATTCTTCTATGACCTACTAGCCAAACAAACATTTTGACTTTAGGAATGCTTGGGCTATCCCAAATATCTCTCCAAATTATAGTGATATTATTATTATGTTGGTGTTGAACATTATATCCACTTCTTGTTGTGTATTCTCCTGAGCTATTCAACTCCCAAATCAATTTATCCTTGGCACCCCTCGGAATAATTACAGTTGTTATCTTTCTACTCAATTACCTCCTAGCATCAATGTCTTGTATACTTGTAAAAAAATCTTCTTTCCATTTGTATATTCCTTCTTGATCCTTATACAAAATGTTTAAAACCCTATCACCATATTTATCTTGAAGCAATCTCATCCATGGTTTCAAAACTAGATCTAAATTGAGTGGTTTTTTATCACACCAAGTATCTATCCAAATAGAATTTTTTCTCCAGTTCCCACCACCCATATTAAACCTTTAATCATAAGATCAATAGATTTTTTTAAACCATTCCAAAGAGCATAACCATTTGGAAGAGAGAGAGAGCAGTAAATATCAAACTTGGGTCATTGGGATCAACATACTTACTTAGAAGAAATCTTACCCATTGTCTTTGACTCTCTTTGTACAATCTCCAGATAAATTTTCCCCTAAGAGCTAAGTTTGCATATGTAAGAGCTCTTAAACCAAGACCTCCCCTAGTTTTTTCATCACACAACTTGCTCCATTTTACCAAAGAAAATTTCCTTTTATCATGTAAACCTAACCATAAATGTTTTTTGGTAAGTTATATATTAAAAGTGGATTTTTATTAAGGATCCCAAAACCTGATTACAAAGGATCAGATTGCAACACGATACATAAAAATAAATCAAAAGGAAACATTAGAGGAACAAAAACAAGAAAAGGGATGCACCATCCTAAATACCAAAGGAAGGCACAGTCCTTTGCACCAGAGGAAGACAAATTCCTATGCACCAAGTAAAAACAGGCAGGAAGGAAAATCCCGCCAGAGAACCAAATTTGAATCAAATGGCGCCAATCGAGAATTTCAAGCAAACCAAGGGCTGGAGAAAGTGCCAAACCACCCCATCCACTAAAAACTAAATTGAAAATTTCCCAAGGGCAGGAAAAGGAAACAAGGACAAGATTTTAAATTTTGAAACAACCCAAGGGCGGGAAAACCAGAAACCACCCTTGGGAAACATATTTTGGCATATAAAAACCTGACCATAAAAATGATCGCATAATAGATATTAGAATTTTTTCAATAGATTTTGGCATAGAATACAAAGACATATAATAAGTTGGAATGGCTTGTAGGATTGACTTAATTAACTGCACTCTTCATGCTAAAGATAACCATCTACCTTTCCAAGATGGAAGTTTATTTTGAACTTTACTAATAACTGTATTCCATACATCTATCCTCATTCTCCCCTCAAATAAAGGTATCCCTAGATAAGTAGTTGGAAAATTTGCTTCCTCCATTTGAAGCAACCTACAAATTCTTGCTTTGACATTAGCAGAAGTGTTAAGAAAGTAAATTTTGGATTTAGTCCTATTAATTTTTTGCCCTGAAGCTCTTTTGTACTCTTTTAAAAAATTATTCAAAGCTTTGGCCTCATTTATACTTGACCTTCCAAAAAGGGTTGTATCATCTACAAATTGTTGATGGGTAATGTTATCGATGTTATTACTAACCTTAAGTCCACTTATAACCCCATATTTGTAAGCCTTCTTTAAGATCCTACTCAAAACTTTTGCCATAATTGTATCGCTCCAAATTTTTCGCACCCTTACCTTCAGGCTATAGGATCCGCGCCCGGAAGGGGGATGTGAAAAGGATGGGACAATACCTCGGACTGAGAGGCCTTTCGAAGGTCCCGCCTCTCGGGGAGGTGTATAAAGGTGAATTTTCGACGGATGGTGGGTTCACCAGGAAACTTTTGAATGGCAGTTTCCACGCCTAGGTTGAGAGGGTGTTTGATGTGTTCATTTTTATGTTTGATCATTCAACTCCTAGGTTTGGCCAAATGAATCTAAACTATTCTATATGAAATGCAGATTTAAATGAATACAAAAAACAGAATTGAACAAAAAATACAGAGAATAAGCTAGATTAGAAAAAAGCCATACCTGATCCGGATGTCTGATGGAGGTTCTGATTTTTGAAGCAGTCCAGATCGCCTGGAATTTGACAGGATCGTCTCTAATCTGATAGGATCGTCCCTGATCTACTGATCTGACAAGATCGTCTCTAATCTGACGATATCGTCTCTAATTTGACAAGATCGTCTCTAATCTGACGATATCGTCAGACGAATTCGTCAGAGACCTGTAATTACAGAAATGGATACCAAGAACAAAAAATACAATTGCAAAAGCAAGGGAAAATGATGGAAATGAAAGTATGAATGCTAGAATAACAATTACAGATGATAAATTAAATGAAATGCATTATCTTAATGACTGAATTTAACCTTATCATGCATCTACACTATATGAGGTGAACTCCAGGATGCAAAATAGTAATAAGTCTAACTAATGCAAAGCAAAACAGTAGATAGTGGAGAAAGAATGCAAACTCAGGGCACTGATTGCCCCCAATGTTGGCTGCAGTCGAAATCGCCTGCAAAATACAAAATCATCTTGAATTGCGGCGTGATCGTCCGAGATCGTACAGGATCGTCTGCGACGATCTGAGCTTGCTCCGGCTGAAAAACAATGAGGTTCCTGCAAGAAAACTTAGAAAGGCACAAATGCAAATGATAATTCAGGGTATTCTAATGCACACAAAGATCAAATTACAGGGGAATTCAGCCAGGGGAAGGTCAAGGGGAGGGCCTAAGATTAAATAGGCATAGGAAGGAGGTTGGGAGGTTGGAGATCATCCCAATCTGGGAGATCTCCAACGAGGAAGGTCTCTAACGGCACAAACACGCTTTTGCCCCGGTTAGAGACGCCGTTGAAACATAAGCTAATTTTGAAAAATTAGTTTTGGGACGAAATCGTCTGGACGTTCTGCTCCAGACGAATTCGTCCGATCTGAGGCGATATCGTCTGATCGACGACGATATCGTCCAACGGTCACAACAAATCCTAAAAATGGTGCGAAAAACGAGGAAAGCGGTTTAACAGGCGGTTAACGGGCGGTTTGGGGTTAAAATTCAAATTTGAATTATTACTAATAATTTTAATTATTTACTAAGGTTTAACCGTGCCAATTTTAGGGTGCTACATTTTGCCCCCTCTTTAGCGAATTTTTTGAAGAAAATGCGTTAAAGACGAGTTTTTCCCGTTTTACGAGAAAGCAAAAATTATTCTCAATTTTTAGACGACGATTCTTGGTCGAATCGTACGATAGCTTACTATGGTGCCCCCTCCGTGTTTTTACCCAAATCGAACGTTTGAGGTAAAAACGCGAAAAAGCAAAAATTAAAATGCTGATGGTTTTGAATAAAATTAAGAAAAATAGGGTAAAACCCTAATTCATTTTTGATATGATGTATATAATATTTTTGAGATATATATATGATCTTGTTTTTGATGATATGACTTGTTCATATGTTGTTATGATGCTTTAATGTTTGAATTGTTTGCTGATTGGATTGATGATTCATGTAATTATGTCGTTTGAAATATTATAATTTGATGTCATGTTGTAAGATTTTAAATGAAATAATCTGATGTAAACAATTGGTTGTGGTGGTGTGATTTGATAAAAGAAATAAAAAGGGACTTCTAACAATAATTTCAAAGGACATTGTCGTTGTTATAGACCATTTCATGGAGTCGCCGCTCACTCGGTCGTCAAGCTAATCCCAAGTATAGAAATATTGTTAAAAGTAAAAGAGTGCTTAAGAGACTGTCTTAAGACTTTGTGTTGTGATGATAGAAATAATGATGGTTTTGATGATTTGTTTTCAGATTTTCATAAAAAATAGTATGCATGAGATACGAAAATATGATTTTGCTAGGCATAAATTCCTAAGTGTGATAAAATTTTGAACAATTCCTTAGAATTTATACCATGGTTGCAATATTGAATTTGAACATAATGTCATGAAATAGAATAAGTGTTCGTTTGTTTGTAAAGCATAATTGTGTAACATAATGATGCAAGTCATATGTTTTGATGAATTTGTTTTTAAAATAAATGGAACATAAAATTAGAACAATGGTTTGCGCTAGGCATAGAATTATAGGTATAGACTTATACCATCATCGCGAAATCCAAAGAATAAAATAGATTGTTTTAGTTTTATTACAAGATGAATTTATGATTTTTGTGATAAATAATAATATGAAAATTTTGTTTGAAATTATTATTTTGAGATTTTGACTTTGTAAAAAGGTGTATGTAATTACGTTGATACAAACAACAAATTCTGAAATAAAAGGATAAAATCATTCCGAAAAGAGTTACAGAAATATTTTAAATTATCTCAAAGAGAAATATAGATTTATAAGGAATCCTCATGTGCAAATGTGAATTCATTACCGATCTTGATTTATCATAATGATACAAAATCTCTCAAATACAAATGTGTGTGCGATTGTATTGTTCATTCACCAATTTTGAGCAAGATAATTTGATACAAGTAATTTGCCTTGACCAAATGAATGTTCGTTGACCATGATTTATATGCATGTAACCGTACCAGACTACTATGTAAGTTAGGTTTATCAAGAGCTAGCTAATCCATAAGCTGACAGAGGTCTGTACAAAAGAAGGTCGCTAATGTGACAGACATATCGCCACGCTAGGGATTACCCAAGGCCAAGCGGGTTGGGCACAAACCACCTGTTATGGGGCTTACCTCACAGTTTTTGAATAATTGAGAATTCCAAGGATTCAAGCTCATTCACCCTTCTTTTCTTTTCAAGGGGTAGGGAAAGGATTTTATTGCATTTTTGCTTTTGCGTTTCTCTTTTGCTTCTTTTTCTCTTTTTTTTTTGTACTTTTGTATTGTTGCTTGATACTGAGATAATGCTGAAATATTGCTGTGATGAAAAATAACCTTTTTCTTTTTCTCTTTTTCTTGAACTTTTTCTTTTCTTCCTATGCTAGGGATACTTGCTCGGATTAGCTGTAGAGCAAGGGATTTTTATTCTGGGTAGGGGTGAGCTTGTCCTTTTGTCAATTCTCAAAGATTCTAGACCATGTGCATGATAGGATAGCAGGGGAAACTTTTCGCTCAGGAAACCAGTTCTACTATGTAGCATCATATCGAATTTGCAATGAAATCATTTTAATGTGAAAAGATATACTTAGTTCAAGTAAATAACAAGATCAGTTCTCTATGCTCAAAACTTTATTTAATTCAACTGTGGACTTTGATATAAGAGAGATTAATAATCATACCAAATAAAATCAAGATATTTATTCATGTGAATGTGAAAGTGCGGGATTCCAAATAAATGCTAATTTATCCAAAATAACTGAAAATATAACTGCAATACTTCACGATTTGAGAAGTACAAAATAAAAGATGTTTTTGAAGATTTTGATGATTTTGTATTTTTGTTTTGATTTATGATGGAATTGGTGGTATATACAAGATGATCTATATACACTATACAAGGTTATTTGAGTATAGCATGTCTAAGGTTGCTTCAAAATCAAAGGAGGTTTTGAAGGATAATTTGGTTGAGGTGAAGGTAAGAACAAAAGGTGATGAATAAAAGGTAGCGATAACAAAAGCTTTGTTATAATGTAGAATAATGTAGCAAAAGATTTGACTTTTATATGTGTAAAATTGATCATGTTACAAAATAAAATGTCAGAAGGATAAGAAGGTTCTTCATTCTTATCACTATATTCCAAATCTTGATAAGATGGAGGGAGCATATGTGAAAGATATGCATGGATGTTATTTGATAAACAAGGATGATCATATATGGATGAAGAAAAGTGATGGATAGAAGATAATTGTGATAATAGAGAATGTATAGAACTTGATGTTTCAACCATTAAATATTCTTCAAATGGTTTTGGGTCACCATGTATGGTAACAATTTTATTTGCAATTTCAAACTTCAAACATTGGTGAAGAGTGGAAGGGACAACCCACATCGTATGAATCCAAGGACTCCTGAGAAGTAGGTTGTAATATGAAGGGCAATATGCCACATAAAACAGAGTATCCAGGATCTTGGATCCAATATTGAGGGGAAAAATTATAGTACCTTGAGCTTCTTGAATTTCATTGTTAAAAGATTTTATAATAACATTTGATTCATTAAGATCTTCTTCCTTTGTTTTGAGTTTTTGGAATAATTGATAAGTGCATAAATTAAGAGAGGAGCCATTATCTACCATGATAGTTTTAACAGGTGTTTCTTTACTAGATCCTGTAATGTAAAGATAGGAGTCTTCTTGTGGAGTAGAGGAAGGAATCTCCTCATCATAGAATGAAATATGGTTAACCTCAAGAGGGTTTACACCATTAATTATGTTCTTAGAGAAAATATGATGAGGAACAAATTGTTGGCTAGGTATCTTGAACAAAGTTTCCTTATGAGAACTTTGTAATACTTCTAAAAGGGATATCTTTGCTTGAGGATTAATCACTTGTTGTTGGCTATCAAAGTGGATTTCAGATTGAGATTTTGATTCTAAAGATGAGCTTTCTATGCTTACATTCCATTTTGGATCATTCTCTAGAGCCAAAGATAGTTTTGAAGGTTGGTCAAATGAGGAACCCATATCTTGAATATCGGATTGAGTTGATTGAACTTGAGGTTGCTCATTTGTAGTTTTTGTTACAATATTAGTAATATCATCATGATGGAACACATTAACATGCAATATTTGATTGGTTTCCTATTGTTGATAATTGAATAGGGATTCTTGGGAGATCCCCATGTCTTTATTGATTATTGGTATTTGTTGTGTAGGAGTTTGATTGTTTAATGGAGATTTATAATCAGTTGTAGATTGTAATTCCTTTATATTAAAAAGACCCTTATCAATCAAATCTTGAATTGCACATCTTAAATCTTTACAATTTTGTGTCATATGTCCATCTACTCTATGATATTCACAATGTAGCTCAGGTTTAAACCAATCTGTCATGGTATCAGGTTGTCTTATGGAAGGCGAGTTCAATCCTATTTGTATCAAGTAAATGCTTGAGAATTATATCCATTGGTTGATTGAGCTTTGTAAATGTACGTGATGAAGGTTTTCGAGAGGTTTTTGATATGTGCCTTAGGAGTTCAGTCATAAAAGGACCTAATGGTTTCTTACCTCTCTTTTCTTTGTTATGGGTAGAATGATGATAGGAAGATTGTGAAGTATGATGTGAGTGCATGGTAGGATTGGAAGAATAAGTATTTTCTTGTTGAAATGGATGTGTTGTATTGAAAGAAGAATATTGAAAGGATGGAGGAGGATTATATGTGGGTTGATAGACATAATATGGATATATGGGAGAATAGATAATATCATTATGAAGAGGATTGGAAAAGGGATTGTCCTGTTGGGTTAAGGATGAAAAATGAGAAAAGTGTGATGGAGGTGATGTTGAATAGGGATGAGGTTGGTCATAATCAACAAATGTATTTGGCTGAATTCTTCCAACATTACTGATGGGCTCATATGGATTTGAGTAAAAACTCATGGTTTCTTTAGTACTTCTAAAAGTAATATTTAGTATCTACTATTTAGAATTGAATCTAAAACATACAAACTTGAAATGATGATTTTGTTATATATTTTTTTTTATATATATATATATATATATATATATATATATATATTTATTTTTATTTTTTTTTGTTTTCAAAAGGTTTTTAGTTTCACGTCGGGTTCACCAAAATGTATCGCTCCAAATTTTTTGCACCCTTACCTTCGAGGCTATAGGATCCGCGCCCGAAAGGGGGATGTGAAAAGGATGGGACAATACCTCGGACTGAGAGGCCTTTCGAAGGTCCCGCCTCTCGGGGGAGGTGTATAAAGGTGAATTTTTGATGGATGGTGGGTTCACCAGGAAACTTTTGAATGGCAGTTTCCATGCCTAGGTTGAGAGGGTGTTTGATGTGTTCATTTTTATGTTTGATCATTCAACTCCTAGGTTTGGCCAAATGAATCTAAACTATTCTATATGAAATGCAGATTTAAATGAATACAAAAAACAAAATTGAACAGAAAATACAAGAGAATATGCTAGATGAGAAAAAGCCATACCTGATCTCGGATGTCTGATGGAGGTTCTAATTTTTGAAGCAGTCCAGATCGCCTGGAATTTGACAGGATCGTCTCTAATCTGATAGGATCATCCCTGATCTACTGATCTGACAAGATCATCTCTAATCTGACAAGATCGTCTCTAATCTGACGATATCGTCTCTAATTTGACAAGATCGTCTCTAATCTGATGATATCGTCAGACGAATTCGTCAGAGACCTGTAATTACAGAAATGGATACCAAGAACAAAAAATACAATTGCAAAAGCAAGGGAAAATGATGGAAATGAAAGTATGAATGCTAGAATAACAATTACAGATGATAAATTAAATGAAATGCATTATCTTAATGACTAACTTTAACCTTATCATGCATCTACACTATATGAGGTGAACTCCAGGATGCAAAATAGTAATAAGTCTAACTAATGCAAAGCAAAATAGTAGATAGTGGAGAAAGAATGCAAACTCAGGGCACTGATTGCCCCCAATGTTGGCTACAGTCGAAATCGCCTGCAAAATACAAAATCGTCTTGAATTGCGGCGTGATCGTCCGAGATCGTACAGGATCGTCTGCGATGATCTGAGCTTGCTCCGGCTAAAAAAAAATGAGGTTCCTACAAGAAAACTTAGAAAGGCACAAATGCAAATGATAATTCAGGGTATTCTAACGCACACAAAGATCAAATTACAGGGGAATTCAGCCAGGGGAAAGTCAAGGGGAGGGCCTAAGATTAAATAGGCATAGGAAGGAGGTTGGGAGGTTGGAGATCATCCCAATCTGGGAGATCTCCAACGGGGAAGGTCTCTAACGGCGCAGACACGCTTTTGCCCCGGTTAGAGACGCCGTTGAAACAGAAGCTAATTATGAAAAATCAGTTTTGGGACGAAATCGTCCGGACGTTCTGCTCCAGACGAATTCATCCGATCCGAGGCGATATCGTCTGATCGGCGACGATATCGTCCAACGGTCACAACAAATCCTAAAAATGGTGCAAAAAATGAGGAAAGCAGTTTAACAAGCAGTTAACGGGCGGTTCGGGGTTAAAATTTGAATTTGAATTTGAATTATTACTAAGGTAATTTTAATTATTTGCTAAGGTTTACTGCGCCAATTTTAGGGTGCTACAATAATAATGAAAAATAGGGTAGGCCCTTCTGCTTTACAATAAGTAATCCATCCAACCCATTTCTTTCCAAAACTAAACTTTTCTAACACTACAAAAAGAAAGTCCCATTTAACCCTATCATAGGATTTACTCATATCAAGTTTTAAGATAATTGCTTTCTCTTTTCTTGAAGCTATTGAATGTATAACTTCATGAGCTACTATGATCCCATCCAAAATTTATCTCTCTTTCACAAACCCTCCTTGCTCTTCTGAAATAATTTTATTTAACAATGATTTTGATCTATTTGCCATCACTTTGGAAATAATCTTATATGTCATATTACATAGGCTTAAGGGTCTAAAAAATCAAACAATTAAGCATCATTCTTTTTGGAATTAGGGTAAGATATGTTGCATTTATTTTATAAGGTATGTATTGTTTTACCCTAGATTGTTCCACTAGCACCAATAAAGAATCCTTTACTATATATCAATTATATTGGTAAAAATCTATAGAGAGCTCATCCAGATTTGGAGATTTATCTTTATTAAAAGAGAAAAGAGCTAAATGAACTTCTTCTAGAGTAATAGGCTCCATCAATTTTCTATTGTCTTCATTCATTATAACTGAAGGAACATCTTAAAGAAGTTTATCATTAAGAACTTTGGTCTCCTCTGAACCAAGAATAAACTAATAAATGATTTTGCCTCTTTTCTAAT
The DNA here is from genome assembly GCA_028583015.1 of Wollemia nobilis. NCBI lineage: Eukaryota > Viridiplantae > Streptophyta > Pinopsida > Araucariales > Araucariaceae > Wollemia > Wollemia nobilis. The sequence goes on along the minus strand of JAQPPZ010001745.1, from coordinate 6,313,181 downwards.
TTCACTTTGATCTTCAATCAAAACCCCTTCTATTGATTTAATTCTACTAATTTTGGAAGTTGATCTCTATACTATAGCCATCCTATGAAAAAACTTTGTATTTTTATCTCCTTCTTTTAACCAAGTCTGTCTTGATTTTAATCTCCAGAATTTCTCTTCCTTACTCAAAATATTATGATATTCACTAAGCAACTCCCTTTCCTCTAATCTTGGATTATTATGATCACTTTTTTGGAATTTTGAAAGCTTATATTTTAGTTCTTCTTTCTTTCCAATTTTTTTTCCAAAGGTTTTCTTGTTCCATTATTTTAATCTAGATGTTATAGATTTAACTTGATTTGGAAGAGCATACAAACCACCACTACCTAAATAATTCCACGTTTGAGCTATCATATCAGTAAATTGAGGATGGTCTTCCCACATCTACTCGTATTTAAAATATGGTCTTTTTTTAATTCACTTACCACCACTTTAACTCTTATTGGCCAGTAATCTAAACCAAAATTTGTTAAGGTATTAATTTTAGCACAAGTTCTTTCATCTAGCCAATGATCAGAGATAATGAATATGTCTAATTTTTTTCTATTAGATTCTAGCTTCTCCTGTTGTTGGTCCAAGTATAGTTGTCTTCTTCAAACTCAACTTCCCAAAGACTATTATTTTGAATAAAAGCTGAAAAATCTCTCATACTTTGGGTTAATTTCCTAATTCTCCAAAATTTTCATCTAGCTTGTTAGTGGCGTTAAAATATCCTATGATTATGAATTAGGTTTCTTGGTCTTTACTTCTCATAAAGGCTTCAATACCACTCTAAACTTCTAATCTACCTGATTGAGTTGTAGGACCATAGACATTGATAAGGATGAAATAAATATCTACAAAGTAACAAGTAACTAAAGAGAGTATCATATACCTAGTTTTATGAATGGTTACACAAGAGGTTCTAAAAGGATTTAAACAAGTTATAACTCCCCTTATCATTACTTCAGAATCCATAGCATCCCATTCACATCTTTCCCATACAACTTTCATAGTTTTTGAAACTTCTTCTTTTGTCATTTTAGTTTCTTGAATACAAATAATATTATATTTATTACTTAAACATAGGTCCCTAATACACCTCTGCTTTGAGGGGGCATTAGCACCCCTTATATTCCATGAGATGATAATCATGTCTCATTAGGGGATTTTGGCCCCTCATGTGTATTACCAATATTATTGTGTTGTTTGGTAAAGAGAAGTTCAACCAACTTAGTTTGTGTTCCTTTCTCTATGTTTTCTCTTGCTTCCCTATATCTTGCTTGATAATTTGAGGGTTTTCCTCTTTTTTCCTTGCCTATATCAGGAGTAGGTCTTATTATTCTATTCCTCAATATTCTTTCACAATTTTATTTGTCATAATATTTATCCTAACCTGGCTCTATTATAGAAGCTTTTTACTTATTTTGTTCATTTTCTAGTATTTCCTTATTAATTGCACAAAAATTAACTTATAAAACTACATTTTCTTTACTATTTTTTTTCTCTTGAATGGTGCATGGTACTTCAAGAGAGTCTTCAAAATATAATGAGACACATTCCTTAGGTTCATCAAGAATGTTCTTCCTTAAATCAAAATCATACTAAATAGACGATTCCTTATTAATATGTTGAAATTGTTGTATTGTGTCCCCTAAGTTTTGGTATACTTTTTCTTCATAGGCTAAAGAATCAAAAGAGTTGGTATTTCTTCCAATATCCTTTCTTATTGGTCTCCACTATTTATTTTCTTTTATTTTCCTAGATCTATTTTTTGGAAGTTGAAAACCATCTTCATCCATAACCATTTGTAAGTTTCTCTTATGGTTTTCTACATATGATTCTGTTGGGCTCTTCTTAGGGCATGATCTCTTAGTATACCCCACCTCATGACATATTCTACATCTAAAATATATGTTTTCATAATCTATAGTTTGGTTCCACATCTTATCCCCATACTTAAGAATGATTGATTTTGGTAAAACTTTACTTATATCAATCATGACCAAATTTGAGCATAAATAGCCAAGAATCCATATTTTATCTATTTGAAATCTCAAGGAATTCTCCTAGAGTGTTGTCTATTGCATTGAAGGTATCTATTTCTTAAAATTAATGGGCAACCCAAAAATTCTAACCTAGACTGGTACTAGGAATATATTTAGATTTTTAGGTGAAAAGTCTTCATACCGGTGGGTAAGGAAGAGTCGTGCTCTTCCCATAAACCAAGGACCCCCTGTTAGGTTTATTTCTATTTCTTCCCTAGAACAAAAAATGGCTAGGAAGAAAACCTTGGGAAGAAATGATAGAATCACTCCTGGAGACTTCCAACTCCTATCAATCCATTTTCTCAAGGCTAAAGCCCCTGGCCAATACCCATTAAATTTACCAAAAACTGCCCTATCTTGGAGTAATGAGGATATCTCTGAGGTGCACTCACTAACCTCTACCACTAGAGATGATTCTAAGGATTTAACTATAAATCGATCAATGGCAAGGAAACTAAACCTTAAAATCTATTGAAATTTATTTGAATGTCCTATAGAAAATATAATATTTGATAAAAAATTTATAAACTTCTCATGCACAATTTCTAAGATAAAGAAAGGGAAAAAAAACTTAGCTGAAAAATTCCTTGTCTAGATAGAATTTCTTGCCTCACTGAAGTCCTAGCCCTTCATTTCTCTTCCCATCATTCAAAACCTAGTTGGAAAATAATTGCAATTTCATTTTTTGTGACTTGAAAAATCACCACTGCCCTTGTTATGGATGGTTGACTTCATAGGATCGTATCTCCCTCAATATTACTCAGATTGCTACATATGACCACCCATTTTAAATCTATTTAAATTCTACACAAGTTGGTCCAAGAATCAACTAAATCGGATAATTCTTCGTGAAGATATGGATCCTAAAAGATGAGATGTTTTTAAATAAAAACCCTAATCCTTCGCACTTTGCAATTTTGTTTTTCGCAATTTGAAAAATTGTCACTGCCCTTGTTTTGGATGGTTGAATTCACAAAGTCATATCTCCATCAATATTGATCAGATCGCTACATATGACCACTCATTTTAAAGCTATTAAAATTCTGCATAAGATGGTCCAAAAATCAGTTGAATCAGATTACTCTTCGCAAAGATATGGCTCCTAAAAGATGAGACATTTTTCAAGAAAAAACTCTAATCCTTCACATTTTGCAAGAGAACAAAGATCATATGATCAGTAATATTTTATAAATTACATATACCATATGAAATATTGACCTTATATTTTCTCTTGAATTAATTTTAAATTTTATAACTTAAGGCTCCTTGTAGCTTCCTTGGTTTGTTTGTCCAATCCATTATAGGAGCAGTGTTACCATTTTTATTTAAGAGGATGGGTTTAAGCTTGTGGAGGTAGTTCAAATTTTGATGAATAGTAAACTCGACTAGGTAGGAGGTAAAACTGAAGATCCATATTACTAAAATTTCTTCAATTGGTATAGCATTTTGATGGCGATGAATTTGGCATGGCCAAGTCTTTTCATCTTGGTTGCATTCAACATCTCCAAATGGTAATACTATATGTCCTTATGAATGAAATCCCTTGGAATTAATGCATTTGTTGAGATAATATCCTGAGCATAGTTGTTGAATGCCCTTATGTGCAATGACAATTTGTATATTTGCAAATCCTTTGAGTCCTTCAAATGTTGCCTTAGGAAGCTAACATAATCTTGTTTTTTCTTATGGTATTTAACTTGGGTCTAGATGGTGAAAGAGACCCATTCAACATTAGTTTCATCTGCAATGGCCACCATTTGTGTCATTATTTCTTGTTATTATAATATTTTATCCATACTTTTATTTGTATTTTCAAGAACACATGTTAGCCAAGTTGGGACACTCAAAGGTTTGGTAGACCAAGACTTGTGCAAATCCTAAGCACCAAGCAATTGATATTATATAGGTTGCTCTAAAGAGAATAAAACTTTACATGCTTCTTAGGTATGGTGATCTTCATCCCATTTTAATAGTAGATCTTCTTTGAACTCTATAAGGGTGGCCTTCTTGTCAAACCACCATTTAATAACTACTTGGTTATTGCTAAACTTTTTGAAAGCTTTCTATTGCTTTTTTTTAGGTACAAAAGTTCATTAAGTCATGCTTGCATGAGTTTAATTCTTGTATCTTCAAGATCCAACTATTTCATAAATTGCAGTGATGGGAGCTCCATATTAATAGGTAGGATCACTTCTTTCCCTCAGACTAACTTGTACATAGTGTTTCTAATGCATGCCTTTGATGTGATCTGATCAACTTGCAATACCTTCTTCAACCACATATGTCAGTTCCTTCTTGATTCATAGTCATCTCTTTTAATATGCATACCATGTTTTTCCTTGTGGACTTATTTACCTATTGCTAATAGTTTAATGAGATTTTCATGACTATCCTGTATTATAGTGCAAACTGAGTGACTTTTGATCCAACAAATGACATGACATTATCAATAATTATTACAAAGGGTACCTTGAAATTTGTGACCGTCTTTGAGGAGTTGGGCTATTGATGCTTGATTTACCTTATTTATTAGAATTACGTCTATCCATTGGTGAAATAATCTATGGTTGTGAGTTTTTAGTTGTGGTCAACATTGGATATAGTGTTGATTTTGCTAATTAAATCCAACCTCCATTTTTAAAAAGGCTCTATTACAATGATTGGTTGTAATGATAAGAGCATTTTTCTCCTCTTTCCAATGTACATGTAGCATGAATTGCATTGTTTTACCCATTTGAAAATGAAATATAAAATAGTTGGCAATTAATAACCAACCCTCAAGATATTGTGTTATTGGATGGGCTAAGTAGTATCCACTAGTTGGACCCTAATAGTAATATTTCAACAAATTAATTATCTTTTTCTTTTCCATGCGCCATAATAATACACTATTGTATCCCTTCTAAAATAATATATCATCAATCATTTTGTAGTTTATGTTCTACGTAAATGTATTTCTCTACGTCATTGTGAGGTTTCTTGGGTTTCTTTCAGTCTACACGTATTTGATAATATGGTACATCCATCCTTCTTGATGATGTTATTTTGGATCTTCCACTTGTTGCTTACCTTTTCCAAAAAAATTGCTATATTTTTGTATGTATTTTTTCCAAGTTTTCACATAGGGCTCTTCCTCTAACTAGATTCATGGGTTTTATCTCTATGTCAAATTCTTGAAATTTGGAAATCCATTTGGTTTTCTTTTCTACCAAATTTTATTGAAGCACAAATGATAGAACATTTGAGTGCACCATGAAAACTATAGCTTTGCTTTGCAATAATAGTGTTGGAACTTCCTCAATGCTTTCATCATAGCAAATACTTGCTTTTCAACAAAGTTGTATTTCTCTTTGTAGGCATGAAGTGTCTAAATCATGAAAGCAAGTGGGTGTGCTTCCTTTTCATTATTTTGAGTCAACATCATCACAATGCTTGTGTTTATCCTAAACCCAAAGTATAAACTCCATGTTATAGTCTAGACTTACTAAAACAGGTGATTGATCAATTGTCTTCTTAATATTCTAGAAGGTCTATTTCCCTTCATCTATCTAGGTGAATTTCATTTCCTTCCTAAATATTTTTGTATTGGGCCATGATGAAGTTTATTTGGTCTAGAAAAGAGAAAATTTCTTTTCTTTTAAGTAGGAAGTAATAGTTCCATGAGCGCTTTTACCCAATAAAGGTCAATGTCTAACCTATATTTTGAAACCACATGCACAAGAAGTTTTCCCTACTACACGTTGAAGATTAATTTCTCTGGATTGAGAGAAATCCCAAACTCCCTACATAAACCAAACATTGTTCAAAATATGGAATATGCTTACTCCCATCCTTCAATAATACCATCATATCATCCAATCTTATGAGAATTATTTCATTATGAGCCTTGTGAATGTGATGTCTATTGCTCACACAAAGGTAGTGTTTGCATTTGATAATTCAAATGGCATTCTTTGGTAATCAAAGGTTCTCCCAATTTATCATGAATATTTTTCTAATATTAATATTTCATCTAGATTTAGTTAATAGATTGAGAATATAAGTGAAATCATCAATAATCCTATAACTATCTATAATATTTGATTCATTGGAAGTGGATAGTTATCCTTGAGGGAAGATTTATTCAGGTTTTGGAAGTCTATGCATAATTGTATATCCTTGGTCTTATTTTGTATTAATACTAGATTTACAATCCCATAGTGAGTGCTTAACTGAATAGATAATTTTGGTTTGCAACAACTTCATGAACTCCTCTAATGGACGTCTCAATATTTGAATTACAAAACCTTTACTCATGATAAAATGACCTAGAACTTGAGACCAATTTTATATTATTTTGGATAATTATCTTGTCATAGAACTTAAGGTTGTCATAACTCTAGGTTATAATGCAGAACTCGTTGAAATTTTGTACCTCTTCTTTTAAATGGTCATTTCCTAAAAACAAGAATTTATTTTTTTGTGATTTGTATAGGAGGATAGTCCAAATATTTTATTAAAACACTCTTCTTTTTTTGCTTAGTCATTAGGATGTAAAATTTTGTCCAATATGATTAGTCCTTTTAAAAAATGGTTGCTCTTCAACTGAATCATGTCCTCATTAATGTCATCATTGTATTTGTTGCATTTTTTTGTATGTTGAACCTCCTTCACCAAAATATTCAATATCTATTGATAACTTTGAAATACTTGTTAGTGCTTAACATTATTCAATCTTGATAGTGTGAATATAACTTCCATATCCTCTAGTTTTACCCACATGTCACCAATTAGATCAATTTTGGTAACCTTAGCTCCTAGCTTCTCAACCACCTCATTTTGTTCATATTGGAAAGCTTGGATGTTGATTGCTTCAAAGCTTTCTATCCATTTGCAAACCTTGTGTTTATTAGACTTTAATTATTTGTGTTTCTAACATGCTTCACAAGTTGCTCAGAGTCATCAAAGATCTTCATATGCTTCACCCCTAGTTGTTTAACCTTGTGTAGTTCTAGACACAACAATTCATACACATCTACATTAATAGTAGATTGTAGTCATATTTGTGAGTTTTTTTCTATGAACTAGTCATGACTATGCTTGATCCTACACCATTTCAAGTTTGGGATCCATTAAAATAAAATATCCATATCTTTCCTAGGTTAGTGAGGGAAGAAGTCTCATCTAGACCATTTAGAACCATGTAGTTTTCATAATTCATCTCTTTGTGTGGGTTCCATAATTCATCACATTCTTCTTGTAGGCTTTTAATAATTACATCAACCTCATTTATTTGATAATCTTCAATATATTACTTATTTGACTCAATGTCTCCATTGTAGTGCATTTTATTCAAATATTTATGCACCTCTATCTAATAAATGGACACCTTCATGGAATCTATTCTTACTAATCTTATCCTTATAAGACACCTTCATGTGCATATAGTTCATTAAAACATAACCCTTATTAGACAACTTATTTATCAATTCTCGTGATAATAGCATCTTGAATAGTAGCAACAAATCAATGACATGCCTTTTGCACCACCACAATATTTGGGTAAGAGTGCATAGTCATCTTAAAATCTTTTAAAGCTCTAATCATATTAAAGATTGTCCTATCCAACTGTATTTGACCATTGAATGTTTGGGTGTATGTGAGGTTGAGTTTTCATAAATGACATGACCTTGGCCATAACCAATACAAAAACTCTTGAGTTGATAATGGTATTGTGTAGCAAGAATTGTTCAACTTATGTGATGTAGGAGGATTGTAGCTTCATAACTTTTGGCTTTTGTGCTTGTTGTGGGACAAAATTTGTGATCACTTCCAACTAATATTTATGAACCACCAAGTTCTATTGATTTTGTTGATTATGTTGTGTTTTTAGTTGTTTTTTAGCACTAATTTTACTTTCTATTGAGACCCAACATGAATGAATGCCACGTCAACCTACATCACCATGCACCCCTAATGTCTAGTAGAACCATTTGATGTGGCCATGAAAATAAATACTTCTTCTATTGTTCTAATAATGTTTACAGTTGCATCATTTTGGTAATGCCATTTCCAGTTAAATCTTCTTCGAAAATCATCACTTACTGACCTAATGTTGCCACTCTCAATGTTGCTACCATGGGTCCAATACAGATCCCCCATCGTGATGAGCATATCTAATGTCCAAATCATCAGTCAAATATCGCGTTTACTGCATCCACACCACGTTGAGTGTCATTAGCTACTATGCACACTCCATATGAGATCCCTACCACTAGTTTTTGGTACATTGTTTGAACCTACCATAGTGTGACTACGATAATCCATGACTTGTTTGAGCTAAGCCATATGATGTAGACAACTTGGTAAAGATTTACCCTCCATACATTATAGCCTGAACTGATCGTTGATGTGTTTTCCCATTACATAGGTGTAAGTATAATGCATAAAATATTACATATGTGTCCACGTTCATCGTCTTAGTAACTCGCCCATTTGAATCTCTACCCTGTCTTCGTCATCCATGTCAGCTCCAAGTTAATGGGCCTTGCATACCACATGCATCGTTCGTGTAGGCTGGTTCCACCATGTTCACCTCACCATTATATTCTTAATGTCAGCAATGTTCATCATTTGAAATACTTCTTTCTTCTATGTTACTATCATCCACGTATGTAAATTTCCATTATTTACATTATCCCCAACATGAACTCTTCACGATTGTAACATGCCCCGGTACATGCTTCTCGTAAACACACTGCACATTGGTCAGCATATTAAAACTAAAAACCATTATGGAGCCACCAGTGATAAGTCATGTCTACCTTAGTTAGCCATGTATCATCTGAGTCATCCATATTGACTACATCCATCCTAGTCGATAGTCCACTTTGCAAGCCATATTGTCATCCTATTTGGCATCCAAATTCGTTGACAGTGTCAATCGTGTTGGCTCCTGCTTGCATCCAATTGATACTATCACTGTCACCATGTCTATCCCATTCGGTGGTCCAAGCACCCACGTTGTCCACCACAACATCTATATCCTCATGCCATGCATCCGATCTCACCATCGATCCTAGTGTTGCATTCGTCTTCCACTAACATCAATCCGTAATTGACTGCATTGGACGTCTGTTGATTTGCCTTGTTTATACACTTTCAACATTTGCAGCACCATATTTAGAATCCTGAATACTTGCAAAGAATGTATAATACTAATACCTTCTTTTTACAAAAATAACATAACATTACTTAAGTTGAATACCTATTTTATATTAATAAAATGATATCATTTGACCCTTGTGAGAAAAAGAGGTATTATAGTGGGACAAAATTCCAACATAGGAATAGGAATATGCCACTCAAAATCATATAAAGAGGATTTTCAAATAGTACCCTATGTATTTATTTTATTATGATTTTCTTTATTTTTTATTTTTTGTTTTATTCTTTTATTTTTGTTTTTATACATAAATATAAATATATATATTTTTTATATTATATTTTTTTGGTTTCATATATATATATATTATTGTGAACACATCAAATTTATTGATTAATTCAATGTTAAACACTTAAATAAATAAATTTCAAACATTAACAAAAATATCACTCAAAACCAACCAACACTCTGAAACAACCGAATTTTAAATTGGGTCCCCAAGTTTTGGGGCTAGTTGTGCAATGGCCACAATAAATGGCAACTCTGCTAGGAAATTATCTTGAGCATTTTCAGTGAAGAACCCAGTTCTGCAAAATAAACAAACCAAATATCAGAAGGATATATATCATCTAGCAACATCTTAAGAAGATGGGGGAGACATCTTAAACTAAAAACACCTAAATAATTTGCCCTAGCTGAATGTGTGTGTATGTGATTTCCTTTCACATGCTTGAAAATGATCTGGATTCCATCACTTGACCTGCATTTAGGCTATAGAAATATTGCTCCCAAAAATAAATTTATAGACAGATCCCTACTGCCAGTCAGGCGTCCATAGCCCCGATAGATTTTATCTACATTACCCATGGTTTAATTGATATTTTGCAATATATTTTTTTTAACAAGATTTGTCTAGACATAGCCCTACTACCAGTCAAGCATCCATAGCCTTGGTAGAGTTTATCTAGATATAGTGATATATTTTAGCGTGTTTTACTTTGCTTGTTTTTTATAAGGCTTTGCAAAAATTTATGTATCACATGGGTATTTGAAGTTAGAGATGGAGCATATTATATTTTTGCCTTAATTTGTAAACCAACGTGACTTCATCCTTCAAGATTTCAAAGCATGCCCCTTAATATGATGTGTTCGTGTGTAGCTTTAGCAAACTAATTCAATACTCCAAAATTCACCATCTTAGTACAAAATCTAGGAGAGGTTACTAAACAACTTCATCCCCTTTTCCTTGATCTACATGATAGTCAGTTCACCCTTCATTGACAAAGGAGCACAAAAATGGTCAAGAGGCCATTAGTAGCGACCATAAAACATCACCTCAAACATAGGGACCAACCCTAAAATACAAAACTCACAAACCAAAACCTAAAACTTGACCTAATGCAAACTAACAAGAAAGCAATCACAAAACTTATCAAACCAAAAATTAAGGATAAAGCACAAAAACAACAAAGCTAAACAAACACATGAAAACCAAAACTATATACAATAATATACACTATGGTACAAAATGATGCACAATATAGGCTACCACTTCCCTGGATCCCAAACATGATTAGCACACTTTAAAATATATATATCATAATATGCATGCCAAACTTTATAGGAATCTAGCCAAAACAAGACTAAGCCATAAAGTGCAACAACCAATATTTTACCTCTTTCACCCTACCATTTTAGTCTGGTTCCATTAGTAATCGCATAATGGATTTTAAAATCATCAAGTTGATAAGACAATAATTGATCTTCAATTATTTTTTGTCTATTGCTTAAAATGCAGATTTCATAATTCAACTCATGATTTAGAATTAGGCATTTCTTTTCAAATATGAGATCTTGCAAGTAGGAGCCTATTTCTATAAATTTCGAAGCCAATTCATTTTCTCTTTTTGTAGGCCAATCAAACTTATATAACCATTTGCAAGAATATAGGATATCTATTAAATGAGGTTATTTATAAGTTTTTATCCTAGATTCAATTTTTAATTGTTTATGAATTTGATTTAGTAACTCAAAGGCATTTGCTTCCATTTCACTCATCAAAGTAATATTATTAGTGGTTTGAGGATTAGTTAACTCAAATTATTTATCAACCACACATGAGATTTCATCATTGATAGCTTATTTGAATCCAACAACCAATTAGGTAAACCTTCACCTGGAATTTGAGTGAATGAGCACAAAAGGTGAGATTCTACCTTTGATACATTTCCATTTACCAATACTTGGAGAGGATTTGTAACTTCTTTTTTCTCATGATATTCATCATCATCATCATGTAGCACTTCTTCATCCATGACCTGTTTATCAAAGACACCAAAATTAGGCACCCAATTAAAAGTATGTCCATACTTTCCAAACCATAAATCTTGTCGATCAAAGGATGTGTTAAATAACATATCTTCTTGATCAAATTTTTGAGTTGTTTTAAATAGAGCAACATTTTCATTTGGATCATCTATGATATCAAACTCAAACCACTTGGATTTTGGAATTTTCTCCATCTGAGGTATCGTAGATATTATAGGGCACTTAGTTGAAATAAGGCTTTCAATTTCTTACCCCTCAACTGGAAACGAACTGAGTGATTCCCTTTCTTCCTCCACAACAAACGAATCATAAGAAACATTCACCCTTACTTCATTTTCTCTTTTAGCAATATGTTCAATAAACTTATCTTCAAAATAATTGAGCCTTTGAACCTTCTCTATTTTTACAAATGGCTTGACATTTTCTAACTACATAAGTATTACAAATATTCATGTGATATAGGGGTTTCAGTGTCCTGCATATTGAGCGAAATAGAACTTTCATCAGTAGGTGTGTGAGAAACCAATGATTCCTCATACCTTTTCAAACAATTGTAAAAGTGGTCATCTAAACCCATGGGATGAAATTCTATTGCATCTTCCTCGTAATATTCAAGCTCTTCAAGAAACTCTTCTTCAAATTCTTCATGGTCATTATTTGAAACATGTTGAATTTCTTGACCATCATAATGATTGTCCTTTGAAAACAAGTGATGAAATTCTATCATGAATTCTGTGCAATCTTCAGATTCATTTCTTTATTGCTCCTCAGATTCATCTTCAACCACCTTTAGTGAGTCAAGGGTTTCTTTAATGGGATCCATTCTTGTATTTTTCTTTCTAAGATTGTCCCAATATCCCTTTTTGAATAATGACTCTAAGACTTTTATTTCTAACTTATCACAACTTGGCTCATGTTGGATTTCTTGATAATCCACTTCAATGATTTCATCCAAGTTACTGGAGAATTCTGAATTGGCATATATTTCAATGCAAGTATTATTTAGGCCTTTCCCATTACCTAAAAGAGAATAAAAAATAATACCATTGAAATTCGTATAATGAAATTTATTTGTAGTATGATTTGGAAGAATACTTTGAGGTGCTTGCTCTTGTAATGGAACCATATATCTACTTAACTTCTTGACCAACATCTTTAGGTCTTTTACTTCTGACTCAAGCTTATTGGGTTGGGTAGTATAAATGGTAGGATTAGTTAGATTGACATAAGTAGGTAAAGCTTGAGCGCTTGTTGCTATGACTCCATGAGTGGCCAAATTATTCTCTAATCATAATGGAATGATTAGATGGATAGATGTATTTGTATAAGCACATGTGGGAGGATAAGTGGGCATGGTAGGGTGAAAATGATTGTAGGGCAAAGTATTCAATATTAGATTCTACTGTGCCCAAGCCTGGTTTATCATTGGGATTTGATTGTAAGCCCTTAGCTATCCTATCATAGGTAATTGCTCCATCCCAAAATCTTGTGGCCTTAGTTGTTGTTCTATAGTCATGGCTTCCATATAGGCAAAGGCAAGAGCAGTGACCAAAGGATTTGTCCTAGTGAACATGGAAAGCAAGGGATCCAATACCGCAAGGTATATCTCAAGAGTAGCATTTTCCAAAATAACAAAGGGAGTAGTCAATATCGCATAAAGCTTTTGAAATATCATGCTGGACATTCTTAATGGATTATTAGGTTCCCTCCTGTAAGAAGCGAATTGATGATAGATCATGGCAGGATCTATGGCCAAACTAAACTAATTAATAAAAGTAGTTTTTAACTGGGCCTAAGATGTAATAGAGCCAACAGGTAGATTGATGTACCAATCATATGTCATGTAATCTAGGCTCAAAGGAAACAATCTACAAGCCACATTCTCATGTTTGACTTTCCATATAATTAAGGTATCCACATAGGACTGAATGTGATCCTCTACTAATTTTGTGCCATCATGTTTAAACTTGGGTAAAAATTCCTCTATATTCTTGGGTGGGTCATGAACATCTCTAGCAATGTTTAAAGGACTATTGTGCACCCCATACCACTTTCCAGCATTTGCAGCCATTGGATTAGGTTGTGGTGTGATTAATAATGACAACAAAAAAGTTGTTAACAATGCATCAACTAAACATCATAATAAAAAATATTTTAAAAAATAGTTAGCATTAATGCATTATCATTATAAACAATTTTCAATCCATGAACACCATCACCTATGAGCATAACCTCATTAGTCCAAACCAATGCCTTCAAATAACCTTTCAAATAATGAACAATTTAGCATTTAAGTAGCAATAAAATAAACCAATTCATGCCCTCCTTCTAGCACCAATTCTATTGAGTGCTAAAGGAGGCCTAAGATAATAGGACATGAAACATTCAACAATTCAAAGGTTACACAAAATCACATTATTCATTGTTTGAACAATTCAAAAGCATTAGAACAACAATGGACAATTTAGCATAAATAAAATAACACCAATTCAGGCCCTCCTTCTAGCACCAATTTTGTTGAGTGGAAATTTTACCCAATTGTAAAATCACCATCACAATCAATATTTTGATTAGAAAACCCTCTCTTGCAAAGAAATAGAAATTTCTTCAAGGTTTCTTTTACTTAATGTGTGCTTGTAATCTTGTGAAGATGTATCAAATAAGTGCTAGGAATACCTTAGTGATTTGCAAATAACTATTAACAAGGGGCTTGTGTTGGTTTATTTTATTATGCTATGTTATTGATTGTTCATGAAACTTAAAAGAAAGATAAAGTGTTATTGGCCCTCATATGACCATTATGTAAATGCCTTAGTTCATTTTATTTTGGAGTATTTTAGGTAGATTTTATCTTCTTTTGGTTAAGCATATTTTAAACAAGTTTTATCTTCCTTAAATCTTGCTTTGAGCATGAAAATAAAATGATCTACATGAATGACTTAATGAATACAATAGCCTTTGATGTGATAAATAAATTACCCCTCTTTAATGAAATTAGAATTTTCATAAAGAGAAGTTAATTTATTGCTTTAAAAATAATGGCCTTTGGAATGCCATATAAATCACTCCCCTTTAATGAAATTGTGATTTTCATAAAGGAAAGTTAATTTATTACTTGCAAAATGAAATGCAAAGCTTGAAATCTGATTTACCTTCAAAATGTGAAATTATGTCAAATTTCGAAATTACAAAATTCCTTATAAAACAACTTTGAACAATTTTTATAATTTTGAAATGGCTTCAAAATGAAATCAAAACTATTCTAAATATAATGTTAAAGCTTATTCTTCACACCAGTATATTTATTTTTGGAATTTTATTTTTTTTCAATTTTTATTTTAATTGCCAAAGTTTTAAAAAAATTGCAAAAAGGGAAGGTTAGAAAGATAAATATAAAATTTGGAAAATGGAATAGAATGTTGAAAACATTGAAAAAAAAGTACTAACAGTATGATGCTACCCTATTCCTGCAAAACCGGAGATGTGAAAAATTCTAAATGTAACCCAATTCACCCGAAGTTGCATTTGCACAGTCCGAAGTGAATTAGGTGCAAGCTTCTAAGGAAAAATAAAATAAATCCATGCATTCAAATATTCAACAATGCTATCATTTAACTGCATAAAACACTATCTATAAGCCTAAAAACATGGAAGGGAAAAATAGACATTAATTCAAACATTCAAAAATAAATCTCCTCCAATCTTGTTAACAAGGTGTAAATTTCTACAAAATTTTACATTAAAAAAAAAAATATAACAATCCCTGTTACAACAAAATTCTAGCCGTGGCCTGCAAAAATGTTCAACCCCTTCTTTGTCTTCGAACTGGATGTTTAAAGTTTTAGAAAAAACCTTTCACTTCCTCTCCCTCAATTTTATTTTTTTTCATCTGACCTTGAAACACCTTCCATTCCATACGCATAATAGGTAACAATCATTTTGTGTTGATCATTATATTCAACAAACAAAACAAAACGCCTCTCCAACTTGAAACGATTGTATTTTTGGGTTATCTTGTAATCCATGTAATATTGTTTTATTCGAATTTGACCTTATTTACTTTCTTATTTCCCTTGGTTTTAACTAGAGTCTTATAGTCAATAAGCCCCTTCTTGTTTTATTACTTATCTCTTCATTGACATGTTACACACCTACGAACACCTTTTTGTCTTATTAATCATTCACCAGTCGAACATCTTAATTATTACTCTCTAGGTCTACCTCTGACGTGCTAAATAGAACTTAATACCCTATTTGAATTTCATACAACATACATCTATGCAAAATTCATATAGTCACCAAATGTCTATTATCATCCAGATTATCATATCAGCATTGTCTACCCTCTACATATCACTCTGAATCTCCCATTTGGGATCACACTGTTACTGTTGTTCATAACCTACTCTATGCAATCTCTATGTTCTCATTTATGTGTCCCTCCACTATCACAAGTCAGTGGATGAACCAACATGAATGAATTCCACATCAACCTACATCATCGCACACCTCTATTGTCTGGTAGCATCGTCTGATGTGGTCACAAAGATCAACACTTCTTCTAATGTTCTAATAATGTTTACCATTGCATCATTCTGGGAATGCCCTTGTCAGTCAAATATCCTTTGGTAGTCATCGCTTACCGACCTACTATTGCCACTCTCAACACTACAATTATGGATCTAATGTTGATCTCCCATCATGATGAGCATATCCAATGTCTAAATCATCAATCAAAAATCATGTTTGATGTGTCCATGCCATGTTATGCATTATTAGCTACTGTGCACGCTTTGTTAGAGATCCTTATCACTGGTTTTTGGTACACTTTTTGAACCTACCATTGTGCTACTACGATAATCCATGACCTATTCGAGCTAAGACATCTGATGTGGACAACCCAATAAAGATTTACCTTCCATGCATTGTAGTATGCACTGATTGTTGATGTGTTTGTATATTACATACATGTAAGTATAATGCATGAAATATTACATTTGCATCCACATTCATCGTCCCAGTAACTCACCCATTTGAATCTCTACCCTATATTCATTTTCCACGTCAACTCTAGCTTAATGGACCTTGCATATCACCCGTGTCATCCACGTAGGCTGGTTCCATCATGTTCACCTCACCATTATATTCTTAGTGTCAAAAATGTCCATCATCAATAGCAATGCTCCTTTCTTCTATGTTATTGTCATCCACGTATGCAAATTCTCACTATTTGTATTATCCTCAACATGAACTCTTCACAATAATAACGTGCTCCAGTACGTACTTCCCATAAACATATTAAACATTGGTCAGTGTATTGAAATTGACAACCTTCACGGAGCCATCAGTGACAAGTCATGTCTATCTTTGTTGGCCATGTATATCTGAGTCATCCATATTGACTACATCCATCCTAATTGACAGTCCACTTTTCAAGCCACATCATCATCCTATTTGGAATCCTAATTCGTTGATAGTGTCGCTCGTGTTGGATCCTACCTGCGTTCAATTGATATTATTGTTGTCTCCACATCTATCCCATATGGTGGTCCAAGTGCCCACGTTATCCACCACAACATCTATATCCTTGCGTCATGCATCCGGTCTCACCGTTGATCCTGGTGTCTCATTCGTCTGTCGCTAACATCAATCTGCCATTGACTGCACTAAGCATCTATTCATTTATCTTGTTGATATGCTTTTGACATTCACATCACCACCTTTAGCATATTGAATACCTACAAAGAATGTATTATATTAATACCTTATTTTTACACAAATAACATAACGTTACTTAAGTTGAATACCTCTTTTATATTAATAAAATGAAAATCATTTAACCCTTATAAGAATAAGAGGTATTAAAGTGGGATGAAATTCTAACATAGGAATATGAATATGCCACTCGAGTGTATAACGAGGATTTTCAAATAGGACCCTATGTATTTATTTTATTATGATTTTCTTTATTTTTTATTTTTTGTTTTATTATTTTATTTTTATTTTTATCTATACATATATATATATATATATTATATATAATTATAAATGTATATATATATATATATATAAATTTTATTTTATTTTTTATATATTATATATTTTTTTATTTTATATATATATATATATATATATATATATATATATATCTTTTACTGTGAACACATCAAATTTATTGATTAATTCAATGTTAAACACTAAAATAAATAAATGTCAAACATTAACAAAAATATCACTCAAAACCAACCAACACTCCGAAACACCTAAATTTTAAAGTGGGTCCCCAAATTTTGGGGCTAGTTGTGCAATGGCCACAACAGATACTTTCCTTCATCATGCTTACCTCTTCCATACATTACTAATCGATAGACAACAAGTAACCTCAAAATTATTTTTAGCCAAGTGGGACCTGTTGATGCGGTCATAGACAAATGTGTGGTCGACATCCTCTTTAATCTAAGCAAAGTAGGGGTTTCTAAAGTCTAGGAATAATGATGCTAAAATAGTATCAACCTATAAGCCTTGGCGCCTATCTGGACTGCTAACCATGTAGGCTAACATCATAACCATGTATGATGCCAAACTCACTTATGGCTCTAATACTACTTGTACCATCATGAACACTAAGACAACAACTTTGCCTTGGTGCCAATGCCTACGGTGCTGATATACATTGATAGAAACACCTATGGCATTGAACTCTATCACCACTAGATGCTAGAATGTATAGATGTCATATTTCTACCATCAAGTATTAAGGACACAACTACAACCATCTAGTCTTTCTACTTAATATCTTATGAATTGGGACCAACTCTAGAAGAAGCAAATAGATAATTTTATAACTATCACTAAAAATAATTCATAAGTAGTGAGGGGTCAAATCGTTTCACCTCCCAAGTGATTTATAACTATTGTCAATTTTTTTATATAGATTAGAAATATTATAAATCACTTATTCCTCTAAGTTGCTTTCCCCACTTCTGCCTTTCCTTATTTTGAGAGAACCTTTATGTTCTTATATTTTCCAAGATTTTTTTTGGTTGCTTTGTTTGCTACACAAAAATAAAGTGTAGATGTACCTGTTGGTCATGAATCTACCTAAGTACAAAATGCTTGTGCACCCTAGACTCAGCCAACATTGAAAGGCCAAAGGAGAGAGATGTCCTTCGGGCCAATCTCTAGAGAGGGATGGTTCCATTACTAGTCTAATTTGGTTTAAATATTAGGTTAATAGGAAATATATGGGAAATGATAGAAAGAAATGGGAAATATGGCTAAGCTAAAAAACATTGGATGGGAATAAACTAACAACTAAAAATAAAATCAAGTTTCAATCAGCATGTAATGAGAAGGAAAGCATAGGAACATGTAGACACTAAAATCATGTAAATATGATTAGGCAGCCAAAAGCATTGGATAATTTGACATCATAGGGTCCCCTTAGGCAACCCTCATAGGTTATACAATGGTCCTAACCAATTATGGAAGGCTCTATCCCACTTTTGGAAGGTTTTGGGACACATAGGCATGCTCGTCCCACCTTGGGATGATCACAGTTCATGATCATCCCACCCATGGACGATCACAAGTGGCCATCCCTAGGTGGGACAACCATGGTATTTGACTCCCAAAAATTCAAAATTGGGACAAATGACACCCAAAAACTACCATTTACCCCACCTATTCAAGCATGCAAACCTGAGGGCACATAATCCTTATGACATGCTACTAAATGGAGGCCAAAAAGAGAGATTCCTTCCCTCTCCAATGCAAAAAAATCCTCTTTGTCTGTTGGGAAGAAAATAGATCCACTTTATAGTCGAAGGGAACCTATGGCCAAATGGGCATGCAAGGACATGCAAGGCAAGAGGCGCCATTTGTCCAAAATCTTGGCATGCATTGGAGAGGGAAGGAATATCCCTTTTTGGCCTCCATTCTATAGCATGTCATAAGGATTTTGTGCCCTCAGGTTTGCATGCTTGAATAGGTGGGGTAAATAGTAGTTTATGGGTGCCATTTGTCCCAATTTTGACTTTTTTGGAGTCAAAGACCATGGTCATCCCACCCAGGGATGATCACTTACGATCGTCCCTGGGTGGGACGGTCATGAACTGTGACCATCCCAGGGTGAGACAGTCATGCCTATGTGGCCCAAAACCTCCCAAAAATGGAATATATCATTCCAAAAGTGGTTAGGACCACTATATAACCTTTGAGGGTTGCCCAAGGGGGCCATATGATGTCAAATTAGTCAATGCTTTTGGTCACCTAATCAGATTTATATTATTTTACTATTTATAAATACCCCTTTTTGAGATGTGTGATGTTCAAAATAGTGTTGAGCAAAAATAGATGACTAAAATGTCAATTGATTAAGGTTATTCAGTAACCTAACCAACTCTAGATGCCTCGATCATGGAAAGAGCATGCGTTCTTGAATCCTTGCTTCTGATGAGCTAAGGAACTTGACTCAAGTACAACCTCCCCAGTAAGGCTTACTTGATCTTGGATATTCTTCAGTCATGAGGATGATTATGTAATTCCAAGAATTTGTTTAATTGAATTTTTTTCTTGTTTGCTACCCAAGCAGGGGTATGATTGTCTTTGTCAATGATTCGTTGGATGAACACAATTTGCATGATTGAGTGTTTGATTGTTGATTTTGATTATGAATTTGCTAATTATGACTACCCCCCAAGTAATGAGTCAATGAGGGAATGACCAGTGATAAAAGTGATGATTCGCTTGACCCATATGACTTGCTTAGGGTTTCCTTTAGTTATGAAATATGCCTATTTTGTAAGGATTTTTATGATTTTGTTTATGTTTCATTGAAGAAAGGAATTGAATATCTTGTTCCCGTGGGGAGGTCTAACCACAATGGCCTTATTAGGTATTGAAGTAAAGACCTTTCCATTCATCTATGGGCAATTTTGGTTTCATATTAATATTGAGTGAATTCCATTAGATTTGAATTATTTTTGGTGGGTTTGTAGACCCTTTTTAGTGCTTTTTAAAATGTTTTTGAGGTGTTTTAATTGTTTTTGAATTTTTGATTTTTGATAAGATTTCATAAAAGAAAGAAAATTAATACCTCATCAATTCTAGATGTCCCAATCATGGAAAGGGCATGAGTTTTAGAATCATTACCTTCGACAAGTTAAGAAATTTGATTTTGGTAATCTTTGGGATATTGGCAAACAAGCTTAAGTCTAATCTTGGCCTTGGCGACAATTGGAAGATGAGCTCAAGTCTGCATTTTAACCTTGATGGAAATTGGAATATGAGCTCAAGTCTACACTTTAGACTTGATGGCAATTGTAATATGAGATTAAGTCTACACTTTAGCCTTGATGACAATTGGAATACGAGCTCAAGTCTACACTTTAGCCTTGGTGGCAATTGGAAAATAAACTCAAGTCTACACTTTAGCCTTGGTGGAAATTGGAAGATGAGCTCAAGTCTACACTTTAGCCTTGGTGGCAATTGGAATATGAGCTCAAGTCTACACTTTAGCCTTGATGGAAATTAGGAGATAAGCTTACTGGTTTGCTTGAATTTGCTTTTGATCTTTTGCTTATTTTACCCAAGCAAGGAGGGTGCATGATTCTCTTCGAAAATGATTCATAAGATGAATGCGATTAACTTGATTAAGTTATCAATTGTTGATTTGGATTATACATATTATTATGAACAATGGGCTTAGTGGGTGCCATTGGGGCATTTTGGGTGACCAAAGGGTTTATGGATACCTTTGGGGATTTTTGGGTTGACCAAAGAGTTTATAAATACCTTTGGGAATTTTTGGGTTGACCAAAGGGTTTATAGATACCTTTGGGGATTTTTCGTTTGACCAAAGGGTTTATAGATACCTTTGGGACTTTTTAGATTGACCAAAGGATTTATAGATACCTTTGGGGCTTTTTAGAATGACCAAAGGGTTTACAGATGCCTTTGGGGCTTTTTGGGTTGACTAAAGAGTTTATGGATACCTTTGGAGATTTTTGGATTTACCAAAGGATTTATGAATACCTTTGGGGTTTTTTGGGGTGACCAAAGGGTTTATGGATATCTTTGAGGCTTTCTGGGTGACCAAATATTTTATGGATACCTTTGGAGCTTTTTGGGTGACCAAAGGGTTTATGAATACCTTTGGGGATTTTTGGGTTGACCAAAGGGTTATAGATACCTTTGGGGCTTTTTGAAGTTTATTGCTTAACTGTTTGATTGCTAATTAGGGGAGGTATGATACCAATAATACCCTAGTTGATGTTTAAAATGTTTGTGGTTTGCAATTGTGGAATTTAGGACCATTAGACGCATTATGTGTTATAATTTATGGATGCATTAATAGATGTAATACCTATTGATGATGTGAATATGCTATATGTATGTGATGTTTTGATGACATGCACTGGCTATATGATAAATTTATGATTGTATGTTGTGATCTAGATGTGTAGATGCTCTACTATGTATGCATATATGGATGCAATGGTGAATGTTAAATGCAATTTTAATTGTTTCAATTGTTTATGCACTTAAGTTATGTTGATATGATATGGTGAATGCAATGTATGTAATGCATTATTTACATGTTGATGAGCTAATGTAAATGAACTTGTATGCTTTAATCATTTAAAACATAAGGAATGCAATTGATATGTGTTTAACAATCTAATGGATGACACCATAGAATGTATGAAAATTATGACTCTTATCATAAGAATTAATCATTTAAGCATTCATATGTGAAATGAGATGATTGTGAGATGTGTGAATGTGTATGATTGATGTAATTATTTATTGCTATTAGGAAATTTTTGAGGTTTTCCATGAGACTCAAACACTCTAGTTGATTAATCAAAAGTTGTATAATGACTATACAAGACTCTTGAAAGATAAAAGCTTTTGTTATGAAGACCAAGATATTCATTATCCCTATGTGTGCAAATGAATATATTAGATGAGATACAAGACTACCGCATTGCTAGGCAGGATTCATTCAACCCATTATTGTAATGATGGGGCCATATGATGTCAAATTAGCCAATGCTTTTGGTTGCCTAATAAGATTTACATTATTTTAGTATCTATACATACCCCTTTTTGAGATGTGTTATGTTCAGAATAGTGCTGAGCAAAAATAGATGACTAAAATATCAATTGATTAAGGTTATTCAATAACCTAACCAACTCTATATGCCCCAATCATGGAAAGAGCATGCGTTCTTGAATCCTTGATTCTCATGAGCTAAGGAACTTGACTCAAGTACAACCTCCCTAGTAAGGCTTACTTGATCTTGGATATTCTTCAGTTATGAGGATGATTCTGTAATTCCAAGCATTTTTTTAATTGAAATTTTTGCTTGTTTACTACCCAAGTAGAGGTATGATTGTCTTTGTCAATGATTCGTTGGATGAACACAATTTGCATGATTGAGTGTTTGATTGTTGATTTTGATTATGAATTTGCTAATTATGACTACCCACCCAAGTAATGAGTCGATGAGGGAATGACCAGTGATAAAAGGGATGAGTCGCTTGACCCATATGACTTGGTTAGAGTTTCCTTCAGTTTTACCCATTGTGAAATGTGCCTATTTTGTAAGGATTTTGATGATTTTGTTGATGTTTCATGGAAGAAAGGAATTGAATATCTTATTCCCGTGGGGCGGTCTAACCACAATGGCCTTCTCAGGGATTGAAGTAGAGACCTTTCCATTCATCTATGAGCAATTTTGATTGCATCTTAATATTGAGTGAATTCCATTAGATTTGACTTATTTTTGGTGGGTTTGTAGACCCTTTTTAGTGCTTTTTTAAATGTTTTTGAGGTGTTTTAATTGTTTTTGAATTTTTGATTTTTGATGAGATTTCATAAAAGAAATAAAATTAATACCTCATCAATGCTAGATGTCCCAATAATGGAAAGGACATGCATTTCAAAATTATTACCTTAGACAAGTTAAGAAATTTGATTTTGGTAATATATGGGATATTGGCAAACAAGCTTAAGTCTAATCTTGGCCTTGGCGACAATTGGAAGATGAACTCAAGTCTGCATTTTAGCCTTGATGGCAATTGGAATATGAGCTCAAGTCTACACTTTAGACATGATGGAAATTGTAATATGAGCTTAAGTCTACACTTTAGCCTTGATGACAATTGGAAGACGAACTCAAGTCTACACTTTAGCCTTGGTGGCAATTGGAAGATAAACTCAAGTCGACACTTTAGCCTTGGTGGAAATTGGAATATGAGCTCAAGTATACACTTTAGGCTTGGTGGCAATTGGAATATGAGCTCAATTCTACACTTTAGCCTTGATGGAAATTAGGAGACAAGCTTACTGGTTTGCTTGAATTTGCTTTTGATCTTTTGCTTATTTTCCCCAAGCAAGGAGGGTGCATGATTCTCTTCGAAAATGATGCATAAGACGAATACGATTATCTTGATTAAGTTATCAATTGTTGATTTGGATTATACATGTTATTATTATGACCAATGGGCTTAGTGGGTGCCATTGGGGTAGTTTGGGTGACCAAAGAGTTTATGGATACCTATGGGGCTTTTTGGGTTGACCAAAGAGTTTATAGATACCTTTGGGTATTTTTGGGTTGACCAAAGGGTTTATAGATACCTTTGGGGCTTTTTAGTTTGACCAAAGAGTTTATAGATACCTTTGGGACTTTTTAGATTGACCAAAGAATTTATATATACCTTTGGGGATTTTTAGATTGACCAAAGGGTTTATAGATGCCTTTGGAGCTTTTTGGGTTGACCAAAGAGTTTATGGATACCTTTGGAGCTTTTTGGATTGACCAAAGGATTTATGAATACATTTAGGGTTTTTTGGGGTGACCAAAGAGTTTATGGATATATTTGGGGCTTTTTGGGTGACCAAAGGGTTTATGGATACGTTTGGAGCTTTTTGGGTGACCAAAGGGTTTATGAATACCTTTGGGGCTTTTTGGGTTGACCAAAGGGTTTATAGATACCTTTGGGGATTTTTGAAGTTGATTTCTTAATTGTTTGATTGCTAATTATGGGAGGTATGATACCAATAATACCCTAGTTGATGTTTAAAAATGTTTGTGTGGTGTGCAATTGTGCAATTTGGGACCATTAGACGCATTATGTGTTATAATATATGGATGCATTAATAGATGTAATACGTATTGATGATGTGAATATGCTATATGTATGTGATGTATTGATGACATGCACTAGCTATATGATAAATTTATGATTGTATGTTGTGATCTGGATGTGTATATGCTCTACTATGTATGCATATATGGATGCAATGGTGAATGTTAAATGTAATTTTAATTGCTTCAATTGTTTATGCACTTAAGTTATGTTGATATGATATGGTGAATGCAATGTATGTAATGCATTATTTACATGATGATGAACTAATGTAAATGAACCTGTATGCTTTAATCATTTAAAATATAAGGACTGCAATTGATATGTTTTTAACAATCTAATGGATGACACCATAGAATGTATGAAAATCATGAATGAAAATTTTGACTCTTATCATAAGAATTAATCATTTACGCATCCATATGTGAAATGAGATGATTGTGAGATGTGTGAATGTGTATGATTGATGTAATGATTTATTGCTATTAGGAAATTTTTGAGGTTTTCCATGAGACTCAAACACCCTAGTTGATTAATCAAAAGTTGTATAATGACTATACAAGACTCTTGAAAGATAAAAGCTTTTGTTATGAAGACCAAGATATTCATTATCCCTGTGTGTGCAAATGAATATATTAGATGAGATACAAGACTACCGCATTGCTAGGTGGGATTCATTCAACCCATTTTTGTAATGGGTATCACCATACGTTCATCATGATCCTAAGTTTAGACTTAGGGTGATTAGACCACTAGGCGATACAAGCCACCTAAAGCTAGATCACTTTGTAAATTGCTTAGAACTACCCCAATTCCAGGTGGGATTAATTCATCCCATTTTTGTATTGGGGATCACTCTATGGTTTTGGAATACTGACCATTCCAGGGATTCAAGCTCTTCACCCCCTTATTTTTTCACATTGATGTGTGATACTTGCTCATGCTTAGTGATGAAAATCATTTTTTATTTTTTATTTTGTTTTCTTTGAGCAAGGGATTTGTGGAGTGGTGATAACCACTATTTATTTTTCTTTTCATGTGTGCTTTTTGGGATTTCGCTTATGATAGTGGTGAAAACCACTATTTATTTTTGGGAATTGGGTAGGGAGGAACTTGTCCTTTTGTAAATTCTTAGAATTTTTGAACCATCCACACAGGGGGATGAGCAAGATAAAATTTTCACTTAATTTAACCTAGACCACTTCGTAGGTTTCATATTTCCTTGTGCAAAACTTGGATTATTAGTGTGTAAATGTGTTGGGATTTTAATGTATACAAGGTACAATCAAAGCAAGACTCTACCTTCTAAAAATCAAGATAGCTTTCTACAAAATTTGAAAATAAAACTAGAGATGGTTGAGTGATAGAAAACCCTAAATATACCCTATAAAAAATGACTGTGTGAAGGGAAACATACACTAAAAAGTGGAGAATGTAAGTGGAAATGATAAGTGGAACATGGAATAATGTGAATGATGACTGTAAAAAAACTATTTTTGAATGATGACCAGTGTACAGTCTTAGTGCTAGATATGTATGAGCAACTCAAAAATACAAAGTGCAATGATGAGTATGCCTAATGCAAGTGATTGTATAATACAATGGTATGCGATGCGATGCAATGCGATATTTTTGTATTTTTGATGTTTTGATGATGTTTTTAGATTTTGATTAAGATATATGTATATATATGTGACCAATGGTCTTATTGGGTGACATTTGGGCCTTTTGGGTGACCAAAGGGTTTTTTAGACACCTTTGGAGCATTTTGGGTTGACCAAGTGGTTTGTAGATACCCTTGAAGCATTTTGGGTTGACCAAATGGTTTGTAGATGCCCTTGGGGAATTTTGGGTTGACCAAGAGCTTTGTAGATATCCTTGGAGAATTTTAGAGTGACCTAGATGGTCTTAGACCATTGAGGAGTATTTTAGGGTGACCTAGACGGTCATAGACCACCTAGGAGGATTTTGGATTGACCAAGCGGTTTGTAGATACCCTTGGAGAATTTTAGGGTGACCTAAACGGATGTGGACTACCTAGGAGCATTTTAGGACTGATCCATGGTACTCTAAGCATGGAAATGTTGCAAATTAAGGATGTTCAAGGGTTAAATATCCTCTATTACTTCAAGGAAGGCTTGGCAGTAAGTTTTAGGCCTGATATGACTATTGATGATAAAAGGACCTAACCTGTTTATCGTAAACTTATCTCGTAGATGGGGCGACAAATTAGAATTTTGTTGGTTCTCTTTCAAAATGAGGTCACCAACCTAAAAGTATCTAGGATGGACTTTCATATTATAGGCTCTCTTAAGTCGCTCTTGATAAATGTACAAGTGCTCAAGAGCATTGACGCATCGTTCATCAAGCAACATAAGCTAATCTAGGTGAGCCTACCACATAGTGTCATCATCGATGAACTCTTGCATGGATATGCATAGCGATGGGATTTCTAGCTCTAGAGGCATGACCGCCTCAATACCATACACTAGTGAAAATAGAGTTACCCCAGTGGGCATTCGAATACTAGTGCGATAGGCCCATAGAGCAAGGGGTAATTGCATGTGCCAATATTTATGATTCTCTTTAACTATTTTCTTCAGGATGGCAATCATTATTTTTTGGATGCCTCAGCTTGCCCAATTTCTTGTAGATAATAGGGCATCAAAAATCCTTACTAAATATTATACTTCGTTATTAAAGCACGAACATATTTGTTCTTGAAGGATGTCCCATTATCAAAAATTATCTTGGATGGAATACCAAAATGATAAATGATATTATGCAATATGAACTTCGCGATGCGGGGTCCCATTGTAGTGGTAAGGGGAATTGCTTCCACCCATTTTGTAAAATACTCGATGGCTGTAATGATGAACATGTGATGACACAAGGATGTGGGTGAGATTTTTCCAATTAAATCAAACCCCTTTTGCGAGAACAACCAAACCGATTGAATCGGTTGTAAGGCCTAAGAAGGTATGTGTGTCAGGTTAGCATGGTGTTGAAACTTTACACACTTCTTAATATAAGCACAACAATATTGCTCTAAGGTTGGCCATGCCACTGAAATGTCCACCACATGTATCATCGTGTGCTTGGGTTATTACCCAAACTAAATCTTGATGCTCTAAGCAACGAAGGTGGACATCTTCATAGCTTCGATGATACAAAATGTCTCCCAACAAGACATAATTTACAACTTTTTTTAAATTTTCTTTTGGTGGCATGCGACAACCTAGAAGGGATATTACCAAGCTTTAGGTAATATTTTATTTGAGTAGACCAATCCTGATGTGAGGAAGCCTCAATTGCATGAATTACCTAAACCTTTTGAAGTTCATCCCAATAAAATGTTGATTGGGATAGAACTTGTAATAATTACGTTGTGCTACTATCAAAAGGAGTTTAAGGGAATAGAGTCCCCCAAGCAGTATGATTCAAGCGATCATGAATTTGTGAGAAACTTTTATGAGGAGGTTCAATCTGAATCATATGGAATTTTGGCATGGATTGAGTGTTCTCATGCTCGATCATATGCTGTGATAACATTTTGACTTGAATGGTTATCATATCATCAGTAGAGTTCTATGAAATTAAAGACCCCAAGGAGGCCATTGTATCTATAAAACTATTAGATGAACGAGGGAGTGCCTTGATATCGTACCATTAAAACTTTATCAAAATTTTATCCATAAGGGCTTTATAGGCTTGCATAATTGGACACTTGTATTGGTAAATCCCTTTGAATTGGTTTACAATGAGCAAGGAGTCACCAAAAATATTGAGCTTTATGGCGATAGTCGTTTGAAGACCTATGAGCAAGGCTTCATACTTAGTATTGTTGTTGGTGCATTGAAATCGAGTTTGAAAGATAAGGGTATTGGAACCCCTTGAGGTGTGAAAAACATAATTCTCGTACCACCCTCTTGCTTACACTTGGAGCCATCAAAGAATAGATTCATATTGGCCTATGACTCAATATCATCATAATCAGGTGATTTTGATATTTGGAAGACTCCATCATCAGGAAGCTCCATACTAAGAGGTTGATCATCCTAGAGAGGAGCCTCTATGAGTTTATTGGTGATGACCTGAATTTTAATTTATTTTTATCTGATGAATTCAAGGTCAAAATTTGTCAACAACATGATCCATTTTGTTGTGCAACTATTATGATAAGTACAACTCATCATATATCACAATGGATTATCTTTTGATACAGCATACATGGTATGACTAAGCATGTAATCTCGTAGATTTTTGGTGGTGAAAACCACCGTTAAACATATCTTTTCAATGTATGTGTATTTTAATTTCATAACTGACCAAGGTGCGGCTAAGGTAGTAAATAGCCTACTCCTTATGCAATTCATTCTTTTGGGTTAACATGATGCCCAATGCAATCTCAATGGTTGATATGTATAAGCAGAACGACACTTCTAGTCTGGGTGGAGCCAATACTGGCAGTAAGGCTAGATATTTTTTGATTGTATCAAAGGTAGCATGAAACTCATGATCCCAATGTAATATGACCCCTTGTGTAAATTTTGTTCATGGATCGACATTTATTAGATAACTACGCTATGAAGTGCTTGATAGATGCGACCTTACCCTGCAAGCTTCATAGCTGCTTGATGGTAGTTGGGGGAGACATATCAAGAATTACCTTGACTTTGTTGGGGTCTACTTTGATACCTCTTTTAGAGACTATGAATCCCAAGAGTTTTCTAGATGTGACATTGAAGACACACTTCTTGGGTTTCAGTCTCACGTTATGTTCAATAATATGATCGAGGATTTTGCTCAAAATATCGAGATGCTCATGGCGTAATAAAAATTTGGCCAATAAGTCATCCATGTAATCTTACAAAATTTTATGCATATAGTCATGGAAGATGTATTTCATGGCGTACTGATAGGTAGCATCGATGTTTTTAAGGCCAAAAGACATGACCTTATAGCACAATGTCCCCCAAGGTGTTGTGAATACCTTTTTGAGTTGGTATTCTAGATTGATACAAATTTGGTTGCATCCAAATAAGACATCTATGAGGGATAACATTTTGTGGCCCATTATGGCATCTACCAAGGTGTCGTTGTTCGACAATGGGAACTCATCCTTGGAACTCACTTTATTCAGGTTTCAAAAGTCAGTATAAATGTGAATCCTTCCGTTGAGCTTCTTGACAGAAAACATGTTGGAAAACCATGGCAGATAGTCCACTGATATAATTAACTTGGCATCCAATAGCTTTTGTAGCTCATATTTTACCATTAAGGTTACTATCAAATGCATTTTTCATAGCTTTTGCTTAACTTGCTTGGCATTTGGGTTAAGCATCATATTATGTGTGACTAGATTTGGATCTAGTCCTGGCATATATTTGTAGGACCATGCAAAAGCTTCCTTCTTCTTGGTGAGAATATCTATGTAATCGACCTACTCGATGGGGGATTAGCTTTCCCGTAACTTGATACATTGAGGATTCTCAGGATCTGAGCCGATATCCTTGTCAATCATTGGTTCAATTGACATATGCAACCCTTCCTATAATTGATGAGGAGTAGGGATTAGGTGAATGTCATGAGATGGGTTTAAATCATCAATTGGAACTTTAAGTTCAACCTCATCTTGAAAGACATTGATTATGCCTTGGAGATAAATGAAATGACTATAATATCTCATCGTAAGGCCAATACTTGGAAGACGATGGGGAGAATATCCTTGATCAAATTCAACTACCCCCAATTTGAGGTGCAATGGCTTTGATGGGTTATTCAGATCTCATAGGGGCGCAAAAAGGTCTATGGAAATCGTGTTAATGGATAACTGATTTTCCCTAGGTGGTTGATGGTGTCTATGGACATTAGGATGTCACAAGATTTGTGGAGGTGGTTGAGGTGGAAGTAGGATGACCAAAGGTGGTTGCAGTGGTAATGGGTGAGCTTACTCCTCTAAAGGTAGAAATTATTTCCAAATAGGATGGAGTAATGGGAACACACATAGATAGAACTCATCTTCATCATCCAAAGGGACGATATGCACATATTCCCCATACGAACTAGAAGAGTTGATATGTGTTACTCTATAATCTAACTCATCATCAAAAGTCCATTCATAGGGGGAATCTTGATCCTCTTCCTCACTATTGTGTGGAAGGGTATGCAAAATTTCACCCATTTCATAGTATTGGATGACATTTCAAGATATCTCTTGATCACTCATGGATGCAAGAAAGTAGTCTCCTAGTGAATAGACTCGATTGGGTTTGGCATAGGGATCGCACACAAGATCATCCCTAAAGTTTAATCTCATGCACTCTAAAATATTTGTGAGGACGTTGAGGGGCATAGGCTTGTTGTATCCCAAACCAGAATTTTCATACGACATTTGATATTGTGGATGGTAAGGGGTGCGAGTGCCCTGCTCATACAAGCCCAAACCATAGCCATATCAGTTGCAAATATGAAGGCATCTCATGGCAAAGTTTGGATTGGACATATAGTTAATATCCTCAAAAAAGGGATTTTCATCCTCTTCCTATGTTTTATACGGCTCTATGCCATAGTTGATGCCCCCATAAATTAAATTCATTTGATTTGGGTACAAGCCGAGAGGTACGATAGTGACTATGGGGAGAAGAGGTCGACCCATGTCTTGCACCGACTCGATGGCAGGGGTGGTTGTGATGTAATAAAATAATATATGGCTTCACCACCAGTATTGGATCCACCCAGACCAAAGAGTTGTTCTGCTTATACATATTAGCCACTAAGATTGCATTGGACATCATGTTATCCCAAAATAACGAATTGCCTAAGGATTAGACTACTTACTACCTTAGCCGCACCTTGGTCAGTTTTGAAATCAAATATGCATCCGTTGAAAATATATGCTTAGCGATGGTTTTTACCACAAAAAAGCTATGACATTACATGTTTAGTCATACCATGTATGTTGTACCAAAATAGAATCCATTGTGATATATGATGAGTCGTACTTATCATAACAGTCGCATGATGAAATGGATCATGTTGTTGATGGAGTTTGACCTCAAATTCATTAGACAAAAATCAATTAAAATTTAGGTCATAAAGTTCAGCTCATCACTGATCAACTCATAGAGGCTCCTCTCTAGTATGATCATCCTCTTAGCATGGAGCTTCCCGATGATGGAGTCTTAAAAATATCAGAATCACCTGATTCTCACGAGCTTGAGTCACAAGTCAATATGACTCTATTCTTAGATGGATCCAAGTGCGAGCAAGGGGGTAGCATGGGAATTGTGTTTTTCACACCTCAAGTGTTGGGAATTTACCATGTATAAACAATACACAGCCTATGCAAAGAGCAAATAATAATATCAAAAATGGAGAAACAGTTCAAAGCCTAGTTAAGCTCCCACAAGTAAAATAGGAAACAGTGCAATAAACAACAAGCAATCACACAAATGTAAGATAAACAAGATATACTTGGTTTGGGAAGTGTACCCTACATCCACGAAGAAATAATCATTCCTTTATATTAGAAACAATATAAAAATCTTCTTCTTTGTACAATGTCTCCTCTCCTTTCTTGCTCCAAACCAGAAAAAGAGTGTTAACCACAAAAGCGACCTTTACAGTAAAAAATATATAGAGGTTCACAAATTTTCCTCTATCCTAAAACCACATAGTGGTGTCGAAATACAATGGGCCAAAAACATGGGCTGAAACCACCCATACACTTATAACATTCTTTTGACAAGTATTTTTCACCAAGAAATACAATTAAATGGAATAAAATGCCTATTGATGATGTGAATTTATTGGAACCTCGTTCACGTTCCTATTGTTGATCTTTACCCATCAATAATATTTAATGGTCTTGGAACCCTACCAACAATATTTAATGGTAATTAATTTATTTCTTATAAATTTGGCTTCATTACCTAACATCAAGGGACTCCAATACCCCTATATTTCAAACTTGATTTCCCATGCACTAACAACAATGCCGACTATGAAGCCTTGCTCATAGGCCTTCAAATGGTTGTCACCATGAGAATAACCAAGCTCAAAATTTTTGGTGACTCCTTACTCATTTTAAACCAGGTCAAAGGGATTTACCAATGCAAGTGTCCAGTTCTACAATCCTATAAAGCCCTTGTGGATAAAATTTTGGTAAAGTTTGAATGGTATGATATTGAGGCACTCCCTCGCTCATCTAATCATTTTGCGGATACAAGGGCCTCCTTGGGATATTTAATCCTGTAGAACCCTATTGATGATATGACAACCATTCAGGTAAAAATGCTATCACAGTATTTGATCAAGCGTGAGAACACTCAATCCATGCCAGAAATACACATGATTTAGATTGAACCTCCTCATGAAAGGTTATCATAAATTCATGATCGCTTGAATCATAATGCTTGGGGGAATCTATTCCCTTAAAATCCTTTTGATAGCAGCACAACTTTATTCTTACAAGTTCTCTCCTAGTAAACATTTGCTCGAGATGAACTTCAAAAGGGTCAAGAAATTCATGCAATCAAGGCTTCCTCACATCAAGACTGGTCTACTCAAATTAAATATTACCTAAAGCTTGGTAATATCCCTTCTAGGTTGTCGCATACTGCCAAATGGACATTTAAACAAAAAGTGGCAAAGTATGTCTTGCTGGGAGACATTTTGTATCATCAAAGCTATGAAGGTATCATCCTTCATTTCTTAGAGCATCAAGAGTTAGTTTGGGTAATTTCTCAAGCACACGATGGTACATGTGGTGATCATTTCAACGGCATAGCCATCACAAAGTGTATTCTTCACATGGGCTATTATTGGCCAACCTTAGGGTAATATTGTTGTGCTTATGTTAAGAAGTGTGTAAAGTGTCAACACCATGCTGACCTAACACATGTACCTTCTCAGGACTTGCAACTGATTCAATCGATTTGGTTGTTCTCGCAATGGGGGTTTGATTTAATTTGGAAAATCTCACCTGCATTGCATGTGTTTTGCACAAGGAAATATGAAACCTACAAAATGGTCTAGGCTACCTTAAGTGAAAATTTTATCTTGTTCATCCGCTTGTGCGAATGGTCATCAAATACTGAGAATTGACAAAAGGACAAGTTCCTCCCTACCCAATTCCCAAAAATAAATAGTGGTTTTCACCACTATCATAAGAAGAATCCCAAAAAGCAAACATCAAAAGAAAAATAAATAGTAATTTTCATCACTAAACAAATCCCTTGCTAAAAAAAAATAAAATACAAAATAAACAACGATTTTCATCACTAAGCATGAGAAAGTACCCCACATTAATGTGAATAAAATAATTGGATGAAGAGCTTGAATCCTTGGAATGGTCAGTATTCCAAAACCATCAAGTGATCCCCAATATAGCAATGAGCTAAATGAATCCCACCTGGCATTGGGGTAGTTCTAAGTAATTTACAAAGTGAGCTAATTTTAGGTGGCTTGCATCGCCTAGTGTTCTAATCCAACTAAGTCCAAACTTAGGATCATGATGAACATATGGTGATATTCATTACAACAATGGGCTGAATGAATCATACCTAGTAATGAGGTAGTCTTATGTCTCATCTAATATATTTATTTGCACACATAGGGATAATGAATATCTTGGTCTTCATAACAAAAGCTTTTATCTTTCAGGAGTCTTGTATAGTCATTATACAACTTTTGATTAATAAACTAGGGTGTTTGAGTCTCATGGAAAACCTCAAAAATTCCCTAATAGCAACAAATCATTACATCAATCATACACATTCACACATCTCACAATCATCTCATTTCACATATGGATGCTTAAATGATTAATTCTTATGATAAGATTCATCATTTTCATTCATGATTTTTATACATTCTATGGTGTCATCCATTAGATTTTTAAACACATATTAATTGAATTCCTTATATTTTAAATTATTAAAGCATACAGGTCCATTTGCATTAGATCATCCTCATATAATTAATGCATTACATACATTGCATTCACCATATCATATCAACATAACTTAAGTGCATAAACAATTGAAGCAATTAAAATTACATTTAACATTCACCATTGCATCCATATATGCATACATAGTAGAGCATCTACACATCTAGATAACAACATCCAATCATACATTTAGCATCTAGCTAGTGCATGTCATCAATACATCGGATACATATAGCATATCCACATCATCAATAGGCATTACATCCATTATTGCATCCATAAATCATAATTCATAATGCGTCTAATGGTCCAAAATTGCACAACTGCAAATCACATAAACATTTTTAAACATCAACTGGGGCATTATTGGTATCATACCTCCCCTAATCAACAATCAACCTCAAAAATCCCCAAAGGTATCCATAAACCCTTTGGTCACCCAAAAATCCCCAAAGGTATTCATAAACCCTTTGGTCACCCAAAATGCCCCAAAGGTATCCATAAACCCTTTGGTCACCCAAAATGCCCCAAAGGTATCCAAAAACCCTTTGGTCACCCAAAATGAACCAAAGGTATCCTCCTTCATTTCTTAGAGCATCAAGAGTCAGTTTGGGCAATCGCCCAAGCACATGATGGTACATGTGGTGGCCATTTTAGTGGCATGACCATTTCAAAGTGCATTCTTTGCATGGGCTATTATTGGCCAACCTTAGGAAGAATATTTTCACTTATGTTAAGAAGTGTATAAAGTGTCAACACCATGCTAACCTAACACACGTACCTTCTCAGGACTTACAACTGATTCAATCGGTATGGCCATTCTCACAATGGGGATTTGATTTAATTAGGAAAATCTCACCCGCACCCTCAGGCCATCACACATTCATCATTATGGCCACTTTATAGGTTTCATATTTCCTTCCCTCTCTAATGCAAAAAACTCCTCTTTGTCTATTGGGTGGAAAATAGATTCACTTTATAGCTAAAGGGGGCCTATGACCAAATGGGCATGCAAGGATATGCAGGGCAAGAGATGCCATTTGTCCAAAATTTTGGCATGCATTGGAGAGAGAAGGAATCTCCCTTTTTGGCCTCCATTCTGTAGCATATCATAAGGATTATGCACCCTCAGGTCTGCATGCTTGAATAGGTGAGATAAATGGTAGTTTATGTGTGTCATTTATCCTAATTTTGACTTTTTGGGAGTCAAATACCATGGCCATCCCAGGGTGATACGATCATGCCTATGTGACCCAAAACCTCACAAAAGTGGGGTAGAGCCTTCCAAAAGTGATTAGGACCACTGTATAACCTCCGAGGGTTTTCCAAGGGGGCCATATGATGTCAAACTAGCCAATTCTTTTGGTCACCTAATCGGATTTACATGATTTTAGTGTCTATAGAACCATTCATATATTGCAGTGATAATTTCCAATGACCATTTCAGCATTTAGTTTTCTACTAAGAATTAAATTCAAAGGTACAAAATTTAAATTTACCTAACAAAGAACATGAACTTAATAGAAATGAAAGGCATAAAACAATTGCATGCAACACTACTCCAAGAACCAGAAGCCACGAATCCTTCAATTGATATAGAAAAATCAAAGTGTTTTTTTTACTGAGTGTTCATCCTCTTTCATTACATCAAAATTCTTAGTACTTATAGAGTATTTCGCCTTTGAAACTAAAAGCAAAATAAAACAAAATGCTAGCTAGTCAAAGACTAGCCATAGGACCCTTGAGGGAGTTACCATTGCTCATGGAGCTATACCTATCTCTCATATTCAATTTGTGGATGACTCTACTATTTTAGGTAAAGCTACAGTTAAGGAAGCTTCTAATATTAAGCAAATCATTAGCTGTTTTTCTAAGGCTATCGGGCAGTTGATCAATGAAGACAAATCTAAAGTTATGTTCTTTCACTACTCTGCTAGACAGGAATCCATGGTCTTGGATAAGCTAAGATATAAGAAGACCTCTCTTCCAATCACTTATTTAAGTATTCCCATAAATATTCAAAGGCATAAAAATAAAGATTGGAATTGGTTGTTGGACAAAGTCAAGAAGAAAATTGGAAAGTGGACCAACAAGTGGCTTTCTTATGGGGGTAGAATCACCTTGGTAAAATCAGTCCTTCAAGCTATTCCTATTTATGTTTCTTTCGTTTTGAATATTCCAAAGGTTGTTCTTCGAGAATTGGATCAAATTAGTCATCGTTTCCTTTGGAGTGGTACTAAGGAGAAAAGAAAATGGGCCTTGGTGAAATGAGATACTTTATGTCTTCCTAAGAGTGAAGGGGGGTTAGGTTTACGGTCTTCAATTAATAACAACAAAGCTTTAGCTGCTAAATTATATTGGAGGATGTTGCATAACCCCAATGCTCTTTGGGCCAATAATCTTCGTGCTAAATATGCTAAGAACAAAAGTCTTGAAGACCTTGTTCGCTATCAAATTCCTACCAAAGGTTCTCCCATTTTAGCAGTTCTTAAGACTGGTGAGGATTTGATAAAGAAAAAATTATTTTGGATCATTCATAATGGTCAACATGCAAATTTTTGGACAGATTATTGGGATGGTCACAAGCCTTTGATAACTTAATTTCCCAATTGGAGGCCTTGGATGGAGGAGCTTCACCGAGCTAATTGGATAAAGGTGGCTAATTATTGTCGGTACCATGCTAGTAATTCAAAGGTTAGTAGATATTGGATCCCTATTGAGGACTGGCCTATTCAAATCCCAAAAAGGCAAAGACAAGATATCCAAGGCATACTTCATATGGGATCCCTCTCTTGGTCCAATGAAAAATATTGTTTTGGATGGAACAACACTACTAAGGGTGAGTATTCAGTTGCTCAAGGTTATTTGACCTTATGCCATAATAATCCCAATCATTCTTTTGACATTTTTTCTCAATTGTGGGCTCAAAAGCTCTGGCCTAAGGTGAGGTTCTTTAATTGGCTTTTATTGCATCGTAGGGTGCTTACCGGTGAGCAACTTATGAAGCGTGGTTTTCATGGCCCTTTTAGATGTGAAATGTGTGAAGAGAATGTAGAAAATATCAACCATATTTTTATTGAGTGTACTTTAGCCTTTGAGCTATGGAGGAAAATGGCCACTTTACTTGGCTTACAAGTGGTCCAATTTTTTTACTTTTGAACAACTTTGGAGGGATTGGCCTAATCAAGAGGGTGTTGATCATTTTATTAGGCGCTTAGTTTGGATGGGTTCTACCATTCTTATTTGGAATATTTGGAATGAAAGGAACAACCGAATTTTTAATCAAGATAGTAAGGATATTCACTATATTTGGCAAAAGACCATAGCCAACTTAGTTGAATCAGTCCATCATCTCCTTAATCACCCCCAAAACTCCCACCAAATATGGGATCAAGTGATGCAAAGATTGAATATTAAACCTTCTAAGGGTAACCATCTTAAAGGTAATGTGAGTATTAGTAAATTGGATAGGAATAGAAATTGGCAACCTCATCCTAAGGATTCTGGAAAAGTCAATATTGATGGAGCCTCTAGAGGGAACCCTGGAAAAGCTAGTGTGGGAGGAATTGGTAGACTTTCAGATGGCTCCCTGGTTTTTACTTTTGCTGAGAATTTGGGTATTCTTTCCAATAACCTTGCTGAGGGGTATGGTATCCTCGGAGGTCTTCAGGAGGCTACTAAGGTTGGATGGGAAAAGGTGATAGTTGAGTCTGACTCTCAACTTATGATTAATCTCTTGAAGAATCATTCTAAGAATCATAAGGTGGATTGGAGAATAAAAATAGTTATTGAGAAGATTCAGTTAATCCAGATGGGATTTTTGAAAGTTGATTACAATCATGTGGTCAGAGATCAAAACAAGAGTGTTGATGCTTTAGCTAATTGGGCTTTGGACAAAGGTTATCTTACTTGTTATGGCCACCCTCCTATTTTGTGGGCTTCTCAAATTAGGGAAGCTCTTCTTTCTATCATTTCTTTGGATGGCTCCAGTTCTGAAGGTACCTAGTTTCTTGTTTTTTATTTTTGGCTTCTCTTTGGTTCATTCAGTTTTTTTTTAGTTCTCTAGCTCATTCTATTCTTTATTTTGTTCCCTCTGTTGATTCTTGCCTTAATAGTCTTCTGGTCTAGATAGGTCTTTGTTTTGTTCATTTTTATTTATTTTTTCCTTTTTGTTTTTTTTTTGTTTAGTTTTTTAAGGTGGGTGGGTTTTTTTATTTTGTTTTGTTTTTGTGTTCTTTGTGTTGTTTTTTGTTGTTCTTGTGTTTTTGTTGTTTTGTTTTTTTTTTATGTTTTTTGTTATTGTTCTTGTGTTTTTTTTCATTCTTGTTCTTGGGTTTCTCTTTGTTTGTGTTATTTCGTGTTTTTATGGGTGAGTGTTTTCTATATTTTTTGTTTTTTTTTTATTGTCTGTTGTTGGTTGTTTTTTATTTTTATTTTTGTTTTATTTTTTAATTTTTTAGGTTTTGGTTGTGTTTATTTTTCTTGTTTTTTTTTTGGGTTATGTCTTTGTAGTGTTCTGTTGTTTTTGTCTTGTTTGTGTTTTGTTATGTGTTTCTTGTGTTTTTCTATGTGGTTTGTGTTGTGGTTTCTTTTATCTTATTTTGTGTGTTTGGTTGTGCTTTTGTTTCTGACACACTCAAGGAGCATGTTTTTTATTTTATTTTATTATTTTTGTTGTTATCCGCTTATTTTTAATTGGGTTTGTGTGTTTGTTTGCTCCTTGAGTGTGTCAAATGTGGTAGGCCAGGTCCGATTCCTGGGCATTTTTGGCGGAATGGATACCCTTGCCTCCTTGGGTCTTTCCCGAAAGTGGCATCCCTTTTGGGATGTTTTCCACAAATAATAAAGAAAAAAAGACTAGCCAAAGCAATTCTCTCCTCGGTAATGGTAATGCTCAAATCAAAACATTCTTCAAGAAGCGACGATCCAGTTTTCATGGAGTGCACCTAGGAAATCAACAGAGATGGATGATAGGAAAAATATT
This sequence comes from Wollemia nobilis, assembly GCA_028583015.1. NCBI lineage: Eukaryota > Viridiplantae > Streptophyta > Pinopsida > Araucariales > Araucariaceae > Wollemia > Wollemia nobilis. The sequence continues at coordinate 6,273,546 of JAQPPZ010001745.1, read as the reverse complement.
CCAGGTGTCGATGCATCGAAACTCAACAATATCATGCGATAAATAAGAGCTTGGATATTAAATTCTGGACACCATTCCATCACTTTACACCTCAAAATCTTACCCTCGCTAGTGGAGACCCAACGAAAATTAACTTTGTCTTGAAAAGGAATAAAATCAATGGAGGGCACCTCAAAAATAAACAAGATCACACCAGAATCTAGGACGTAGCATTTAATCTTGGCATCTCTTCAGCAAGATTTGAGGAAACATTAATTTTATTTCTTCAAGAATTAAATTCCACCAATCTTCACTCTTTCCCGAAAGATATTAGCAACAATGACACCTTGAAAGAAAACATTGTCGAAAGGAAGGGGCAAGAATTGATTTCACCTAGGGAATCTGGTGTTTTCGCCCATCAACATGCTTTCACTCTCCTCTTGAGTAATTTCACCCAAAAAATAAGGAATTTTACCTAAAAATGGAATGGAAATGTCTTCTACTAAAAACTAGGCGAAAATAATTGATTTCGCCCTCAAGAGGGGCGAAAATGATTTTCACCCCCTACCTGGGGTGACTTTGACTTTGATCAGCTGCGATGTTTTGGGACTTTCACTCCAAACTGGGTGAAATCAATGTTCTGCTCAAAATGGGACGAAATTACATGGGCAAGCGCCTTCTTTAAATTGCTTTGACTTTGACTAGAGCAACCTTCATGACATCACTTCATCATTTATGCTCCAAAAACATCCTCAACTTGGATTTCACCCTAAAGAAGGGTGAAAATGATTTTCGCCCCTTCCTAGGGTGACTTTGACTTTGACTTCACCAGGCATGCATTTCACTTGATTTTCATCCCAGAATGTCTTCAATTAGAAATTCACCCTAAAGAAGGGCAAAAATGATTTTCGCCCCTCCAGGGGTGCCTTTGACTTTGACTAGTTTTCATCCATTATTTTTGCCCTTTTTCACTTGTAAAATTTTGCCTTCTTCTTACTTGGATGAAATCTTCTTATCATGGTATTTTCACCCCAAAAGAAGGGTAAAAATGATTTTTGCCCCTCCTTGGGGTGAAAACATCTTCCCCTTTATCTTCACTGGTGCTTTCCCTTTAAATAATAATTGTTGAAGCCTTAGACCATTTTCATCACTCCTTTGATCTTGAGATGTTCCTTGCCATACATTTCTCCCTTTTATATTTTGCCCACGATTTTCATTAATTTTTACTGGAAAAATTTATTGTGTATTTCCAAGGATGAAATCAACCTTCTTTATTTAATAAAATCACTCAAGGAGGGAAACAAAAATATTACATTAAAATAGTAAAATCAAAACAACTACATCATTCATCTTATATTCTTTAAATTTTTATAATCAAAATTTAGTGTGGCAAAATTACCAACACTTTTGGTGGCTCTCGAGGTATTCAGCTTATCTGGATGCAATCGACCCTAGGCCTTCATCCATTGGGCTCAATTATCACCACCATTGGCTGCATCAGGTGGTACATTTGATTCAGTAACCTCCTTCTTTTTCTTTCCTCTTGTGCCTATTTCTCCTGCTCTTCTGTAGCTACTTTCTGCTCTACTTCCACTCGTACTCATGCTTCTTGCTTGGTGAGACTTGCACTGGTAATCTCATATATTACAATTTCTTGGGCCCAAGACTCTTCATCAAGCTTCGAAGGATACTAGAGTGAATCAATGATAAAGTATAACATCTCGACTTGATCCATGTTGATGTGATTAGCTCTCTAACTGAGCTCCAATAGGGATGATTCGATGTGGGTGAGCCTCTCCATGCATGGTAATACTTGTTCCTCTATGATTGGCTCCTCCTAGCTATCGATCTCTAAAGTATCTTCTAAAAAATTTTCCAAGCTACCTCCAACTATTTCTTTGGTAAAAGCTCCCCCTGCTCATCAATGAATCTTAAAAACTCAACATCGACTAGAGCCTCAAAATAAATGAGTGAAATGCAATGCTCCTATTCAAACATAGTGGCCAACTTTTGGCCCTCTCTAGCTAGATCTAACCTAGAAAAGAAGTTACGCAACATAATCCTAGTGTTAGACCAAGCTTGATCCATCCCACTCAGTGTCTTAACTTGGAAGTCAGACTGAGCTAATACTTGAATCTTTAGTGCCATCTCCAACTTGGGTTCCAGCTGCTCCTCGACATACTCCAAGGTTCAATCACCAATGAAAATTATTATCCGAGCCTCATGAATATACAATAGAACTTTGAGCGCTTCTACCACCAATGTCACACAATATTTGGTTAAATGGTGATGAGCTTCTTTGATTTTCTCCTTGGAGAAGCCCACTATTGTATGGCTTTTTCCAACTATTTTTGCAAAGATTCAAGCTAAGGGTCAATGCTTGCACTTGCTTCTCCGATCCTACCCAATCTATCTGGTATCCCTTGGCTGTATTCTCCAACTCTCCATTTTCTCCAATGCTCTACCTCTATTTTTTGTTTCCAATTGTGCCCTATTTTTGACTAGAGCTTCATTTAACTCAACAATCTTCACCTTAACCTCAAAAAATATTTTCTTGTAATGCTCATCATGTAGGTAAAGAGAGCTCATATCCACCTGTATATTCCCTATCTTCTCTATAGTATCAATCTTCATCAGGTCCTCTGTAATGACTTCATAAGTGTAATCACTTGGAGCCATTTCTCCTTGAGGCTTCTGGACCTAGGGAATCATTTTTATAGTATGGGACTCCATAGCTTTGAGGTCAAAAGTGACCTTCTTCAATTTCTTTTCTAGAGCTTGAGCTTCTTTTCTCTTATGGATTTTTAGCCACTATGATGAACTTTGGTGGGCTCGACTCATTTTCATGCAATAGGATGCTCTAGCACAATCTCCATCTCTGGCTCTGGTAGCACCTGCAACTCAATAAATGGAGTAGGAGGGAAAATGAGCCTATTGAGGTTTTGGCTTGGGAAGGGAAGTAGAAATAGGAATGGTTGGTGGAACGAAAGTAGTTGAGGGAATGAAAGTGAGGGGTTCGACTACAGTTACACTTACTCGAGGAGGAGCTTGTGTACTTATAGTTATGGTAGAAATTATTGGAATGGAGGATGAAGGGAGCAAAAATGGATTGGGACCAGATGCAAAATAATTGAAAGAAAGGGAAATAGTAGAAGTGGGAATAGAAGAAGAGGGAGCATCGATGATTAGGGATTAGGAAATGGGAAGTAAAATGGAAGTGGATGGTATACTGAATGGGGGTGAGATAGAAGCGACAACTATGGAATGTGGTGCAATAGTCACCGAATGCTCAAGAGAAAGGGAAGAGGGTATAGAAAATGTACCTTCAAGCTCTGACACCTTTTGAGCTGATGATGAGGGTGGTTGTGACACTGGTTCACCCTTGTCTTGTTCCTCCTCTATCTCCTTCTCTAGATCTATAACTTCCATGTGTTGGCCAAGCTGTCTTACCTGAACCAAAGGAGGATTTCTTGAAATGTCAGCCTATGTGGCTTCGGTTATAGGAGGAGGGTTCACACTTAATGAAGAAACTATGCCTGTTCTTGGCTTCTTGGATATTTTTAAAAAGGAAGTACCTCACGCTTGCTCTTCTTCTTCTATTGGGGTTGCACTTCTGGTGATAGTTGTTTCTCTTCTTCCATAAGTGGCACTTCCTCAACCACTTGTTGCTCCTATCCAACCATGATCTCTTCACTATCAGATATTTGAAAGCTTCAAGGTACAATTTTAGCGAAAGAGATTGACTGATAACTATCATAGTATTCATCATATACTTCCAAAAATACCTCATCCATCGCCAGGCCATAAGCTGACCCAGTTTTCCCTCTGTGGGCCCTCATAACCCACCAGTTAGTAATTTTCTCCTCGAACCAAGTGGGCAACTATTCCTTCATTTTTCCAAACAAACCCGGAGGAGGAATCTAGTGCTTGTGAACTATAGGGTTATATTCAGCCTCCATCTCATAAAAGTCATGCCATGGTAGGAACATCATCATCTACTCAATGTGCCATTCGAGATCATGCCCTTCTAGATTATTTCTCATCTACTCAATATTCACCCAGGGGCAACAATGAAAACTTTTGGCTTTAATCAATGCCACAAAATGACCCAAAGGATCATACTTCCATCACTGAGGTAACTCCACCATACCCATGTCATAGAGAGCTTCATTAATCAATTTATTCTAGCCAACCTGGTCTACTTCAATATCATCAAAGCGAAATGACATGGTGCATGTAGTCTTCTTTCCTCGTCCTACCCCATAGATATCATTGATGAAGTCGATCTGGAGAACAACTTCCATCGCAAAAAGGCGCTCTGTAGTAAAATATGGAAGGAGAAACGACTTGCTAGTGAAGCCAAAAATTTGTACCACGATACCTTGCATCAACAAGAAAATATCTCCTTTCTCCTTCGCAATGATCTCCTCCCTCATCACCCTTGGCACTCTCTCACATGTGCCAAAAATAAGTTCAAGGGTAGGGCCCAAAAACATGTGATTAAAATTATAAAATGACTCCTTCCTAGACAAGCTTGGAGTCCACAAATAAACTAGCAACTTATTGTCTACCTCATCAACCTGCTTGACCACTATGAAAGAAAAATATTGGTGCATATGGAAGAAGAAATACCAAGCCAAAAATGAAGTGTGCCTGAATGAAACTACTCCTTCACTCTGTATCTTCTCCAACTGGGTATGCATTGCTCGAGCCACATAATCTACCCAATCAAATAAAATTAGATTTGTGCTTGCTTGCATTATTATTGGGGCATAAAATTCCACCTACGAAATACATTGTACCAATGCTGCTTACCATTTATACATCATGGAGTCGGTAGGAAGACCAGACACCCAAGCCAACATGGAATACATGTCTAGACTTTTAAACTCTATCAGAGGCTTTGGCAAAGTTGGCAACTCTCCAAACTGGGGTGCCTTTATCAGTTGGTTCTCCATGAACTAGCGCAACATCATAGTTGACTGGTACCTCTCTTCTTGCTCCTTGAGATTCATCTTTTTAAACATAACATCCAAAGAAGGCTTCACCCCACAAGCAAATGCTTCTCTGACTGTGCTAGGTGAAATGGTGAATAATTTATCTCCCTTCATATTTTGAATGGCCCTCATGGTAGGATGATAAAACTTTAAAATTACCATCACCAGCTCAGGGTAAGTATGAACAGGTGTACATAGGTACCAGGAAAGCTATGCATGATAGGCAATAGTTAACGAGATTTCTGGCATCAAGCCTTGCCCGACAATAGCTTCCACATCCTAGCACAATTTTTCCATGCCCTTGTTCGAAATAGCACATTCTCCAATCTAAGCCAATGCATCATAATATGGGTCAAGCTCTATATTTTCATTCTGCTTAGCTTTTTTAGCTTTTTTGCCTCCTTGTGCTTTCTTTGGCTCTATAACTTTTGTTGACTTATAGATTTCTTTCCCATATTTGTACGATCAACTTTACTACAATAATCTGATAATCCTACAACAAAGCAACAATTCAGGATAACTGAATGATAATCTGGTAATGCTCCAAAAAATAATTAACTTTTCTTCAACTGCAAGCTTCTGGTTCATCGTATTTAAAACCTTTGCTCCCAACTACCCAATTGAATGTAGGTGGCACTTTTGATGAATTCGGGTGGACGTGCTTCCTTGGTTCTCTCACTCAACATATTTTTTAATGAGAACTTAACTACCAATAATACCCTTGCATTATAAATCTTCCTCGAACTTCGTATCTAGCCACTTTTATCTTGAAGAGCATAATCTGGTTGTTTAACGACTAACTCTAGGAATGATAAATACCACGTGTGAGTGATGAGTACTTTTTGGGTGAAAATATTAATTCTGCATGATAATATCAAAAAATCTTCTAGGTTTCATGAAATTAACTCAATTTCATGCAATTAACTAAAGTTTACTCTAAATTAGCTAGAAAAAACGTCAATTGGGCCTTTTGAAAATATCCTTGGGAAAAATACCAAGACAATTGCACTTCAAAAATACTCTTCCACTTGCTGCTTGGTGAAATTACATGCTTTGCAGTCCTTTTAAAATAATTCATCTCTAATTTCACCCCAAAAAAGCTTATTGCTAAAAAGCAAGCTTTAACTGAGAGTGCTTTGCTGAAAAAGCAAAGCGAAATTAATTTCGCCCCTTCCTTTGCTGAACTTAGCACTGCCAATTGGAGTTCTTGAAAAAGCATGCATTTTTTTTTATCTTTTCTTGCAGTTTCACTCCAAAAATATCTTTGGGGAAATAAATGAGGATTTCACCCCAAAAATAGAAAAAACATGGCGAATCTTCTTTTTGGGTGAAAATAAAAGTTTTTATCTTTTAATTTTGCTTTACCTTTTTGCTTTTCTCTTATCCTTTTTTATCTTTTATCTCCTTTTTGGCAATTAAAAATAGGGGCGCTTTTAAAGCAAATCATAAAATTTAAAATCTAACTTTGACTTTGCCTCTGAAATTAATTGCCAAGGAAGTATCCCTTTTTAATGATTTTTTCCCAACATATGATTAAAAGTTTTAAAATATTTTCGGGTGAAAATTTACTTAGTAAAGATGTGATTTCGGGTGAAAACACTTGCTCGAGATAGAATTAAATTCTCTTAATGAAAACATTTCATCCATTTTTTTATATATCATTTTAAAAATACTTGACTCAGAATAAAATAACATAAAAAATTATGTACATATATACATACTTGATCAGAATTTTATCACTGATGATAGGCCTTCAAATGAAGACCATTTACTGGAATCGGCAATACATGACCATCCATATCCTTTAAATAAAATGAGTTGACCTGATTCACACCTAAAATCTGGAATGGGCCCTCCCATATCACTTCAAACTTGTGATGCTTGTCAGGCTTAGCCTTGTTTTCATTCCATTTCAGCACTAGATCACCTACCTCGAATGACTTTTCGAAGTTTTCTTGCCAAACCATTTTTGTGTCATCCGAGCATGTTCCATGAAGGCATTGTATGATTTCTCCCTCTCTTCCTCCAACTGTAAAATTTGAGCCAATCTCATGCTCATGGGATCAGATTCATCATCTTCACCATACAACAAGTGCCATGATTGAAGGGTCGACAATTCAATATGAATGGGCAAGACTACTTCTTTATCGTATACCAAGGAATAGGGGACATCTTGATGGATTTTTTCATGGAGATGTGATCAGCCCATAATGCTTGGTTCAGGAGCAAGTGCCAACTACGCTTATTATCTCCCAAGGTTCTCTTTAAAATTCTCAACAAATTCTTATTTGTGGACTCAACCAAGCCATTCCCCTATGGATAATAGTTAGATGATATCTTCAAATAAATCTCGTACTTACCCATGAATTCATTGATCTTGGCATCGATGAAGGGAGTTCCATTATCCATTATTATTGCATCTGGTATGCCAAAATGAGTGATTAAACCTTCAAGGAAAGAGATAACTATTGCTTGATCCACCTTCTTGGTCGGGATTGCTTCTGACCATCGGGTGAAATAGTCGGTTGTAGTCAGGATGTATTTATGTCCGATAGAGGAATTGGGATCAATGACCCCAATAAAGTCTAAGCCCCATTGCTGAAATGGTGCTTCTACTTGAATTGGATGAAGGGGTAATGATGCATTCTTGCTTCTATCGACATATCTTTGGCACTTGTCACAACTCTGACTGACTTTGAAAGCATCTACAAAGAGAGTAGGCCAAAAATATCCTACTTTAATGATCTTCAATGCCATTGGCCTCCCTGCATAATGGCCTCCTGATAAACTAGAGTGAAACTCCTCTAGGATTCTTTGTTTCTCTGATTCTCGGATACACCTGAGAAGAACTCCATCAATATTCTTATGGAATAATCCATTTGGCATCATCACATACCTAAGGGCCTAAAGTCTGAATCTCCTTCTCTGTGAAGCATTGAGGTGTGGAGGACATCTTCTTGAATGGAAATATTCGACAAGGTCCTCTATCCAATCATGATCACCTACAGAGTGATTAGCAAAATTGCTTACTGAATCTTCAAGTTGGCAAACCATGGATTCATATGTAGCACTTTTTGCAAGCTCTTGACATAATGCTCGACCTCGAACTAGCTTGGTTGGACAGATTTCAACATCATACTCCTAGATTTTAGAAACCCAACCAACCCTCTTGTCTCCAAGCTCTCCTTGAATGATGAAACTCTAGACATCTGGATGAACAACATAAACTATTGTTTTGCTCTGAGAAACAAAATGCTAAAACTTCTTCAAGGATTTCATCATCGCATATACTTGCTTTTCAATGAAATTATATTTTTCTTCATGCGGTTGGATGACTTGGCTTAAGAAAGCAATTGGTCACTCATCTCCATCATCTCCCTTCTATGTAAGCACCATTGCATAACTCTCTTGTTCACCAATGATATACAGGATAAAATATTTTGAGTAATCAGGGTTTACCAGGATCGAGGCTTGAGCAATTCTTTCTTTGATTTCCTTGAATGCTTGCTTCCTCTGCTCAATCCATTTGAACTCAACATTTTTCTTTAGCAGCTCAATCATCGACTTTACCACTTGGGTAAAATCTACAATAAAATTTTGAATAAAGTTGATCTACCCAAAGAATGATTACAAATCCTTCTTGTTGGCTGGCAATAGAAGCTTCAGGAGAGCCTCAACTCTAGCTGGATCAATAGCCAAACCTTTCTCTAAAATAACATGGCCTAGGAGCTTTCCTTATTTTACCATGAATATGGACTTCTTCGGGTTGATTGATATTCCAAACTCCCAACACTTCTCGAACACTTGTCTCAAATGTAGACTATGCTCCTCCCTATTGTGAGAGAAGATAGTCATGTCATCCAAATAAATCACAATAACATGATTTAACAACTCATCAAAAGCTACATCCATCACTCTCTAAAAAGTTGTGCCAACATTTGAGAGACCAAATGACATCCATTGATAAGCAAAAGTTCCCCATTTTATGGTGAATATCATTTTATATTGGTCTTCATCCTTGACCTAGATTTGGTTATAGCTAAAGAATCCATCTAATAAAGAGAATCTCTAAGCACCAACAACTACATGAAGAATCTGATCAATTTGTGGTAGTGGATAGTGATCCTTTAGAGATGCCTAGTTTAAATTTTAAAAATCCACACATAGGTGAATATCTCCATTCTTCTTCCTCATAGGGACCAGATTTGCTACCCAGGTAGAATGCTTAATCGAGTAAATGATTTTGGCTTCTAGTATTTTTAGTAGTTCTACTTTCATCAAGGTTTCAATCTTGGGATTGATTGGCCTCTATTTTTTCCTGAAGGGTTTCACTCCTTCCTACAACTCAATGGTATGTTGGATCACATCTTTATTGTAGCCTTTCAAATCTTGGTAGCTCCAAGCGACAATGTCTGGGTACTCATGGCATAATTCCTTGATCTGCTCCAGCTCTTCTTGAGTGCAATCAGTGCCAACTTTGATCAACTTCTTGGGTCCCAACTATAGTTCAGTGTACTCCTTTTCATCCACTTTGATCTTATGCTTTTTTGCTCTATCATTTTGATCAAAGAGACTCTCAAGTGTAATCAATCCTTTTGGGATATGATTATTCCATAGTTGGATCAATCCCTCAACTTCTTCCTCATCAAGTGTTCTTTCTTCCATATTACTAGCTTCTCTTATCAAGAAATTTATAATCTGCTCATCACTTTCAAACACTTGCTAGAAGATATTTTTTTCAGGGACTGAAGGTCTATAAACTAACCTCATAGTCTTGGGATTTCTCACCATATGCTCGACTAGAGAAAAATTAGCGCCAAGGGATGCCAAGATATCTACATGTTTGTTCTATTCTCATGAAATCGCTTGAATATTCAATGCTGTGAAAGACTCAAATAGGTCCCATACTTTATTATGGTATACCTTCAAGTAATGTTGCTTGGAAACACACTTACTAGTTACCTAGTTGACGATTAGCTCAGAATCTCCAAAAATCTATAGTTGTTTGATCTTGAGCTTCTCTACTTTCTTCAGACCTAAGCAGAGTGCTTCATACTCAATGGTATTGTTTGTACAACTCTAGGTCAATCAGTAAGAGTACATATTTTGTATGCTAGAAGGAGAAATGAGAATGATTCCAACTCCTATGCCATTCTTACACCTTGCACCATCAAAGTACAACTTCCATAATTGATCTAAAGCAGGATCTTGATCATCAGACACCTTCACTTCAGCTTTTTCAGGCTTAGTAATGGTGTAACAACTAATTTTGGTCTCCATCATGGCATTAAAATTGAGCATTGAAAACTCATCTTCTGTCTGAAGCTCATCCAGAACTTCTTCCATCAAATCTAATTCCTCCAATTCTTCGATCATCAAGTTGATAGAATTCATGGGTTTATCTTCTTCTTCAATCTTCTCTATGTGATAAGTTGAAGGCTTCTCATTATAAATTTGGATTCTCCTCCCTTTGATAGGAATCTCCAAATGAGAATAATCTAGAGAAAGGTAGCCTCCCAACTTGGCAGTGAACTCCCGTGATAGGCACATGCTGAAGTATGGCTCCAGATCAACCACAACCACCTCTTGGATCATAGTGATCTGAGGTATTTTATGCAACATAATGGGGATATCTTTGATGACCCCCACTATCCTCATAGGGGTTCCATATAATTGCAAAATTCTAGGGCTCCTTGTATATTCCATACCCATAACATCACAAACTACCTTTGGCATGATAATCATTGCAGCACTAAAGTCGATCATGCAATTATGCACAATCCAACCTTCCATCTTGAGAGACAAGTAGAAAGGGGGTGGTCTATTCTTTCTAGTGGTAGAAGTCATCAGTGTTTGAGCTAACACTATCTGAGTCAGATTCTTCCCCTTATCTTTCACAAATTTTAATGATTCTTGCAACAAGTCCACTTGTCCAGGCAATTGCAATGCATCATAGAGACTCACCTTGGCTGGAATCCTCTTCAGCTCTTCAACGATGTTATACGTGGATGCATTGGACTCTTTTCCTTCATTGGCAGCCTCATATTTTCTTTGATACTATTGTGTAGCTTCTACCCTCTAACGCTTAGTCAAGGATGGGTATTTGAGCTTTTCTCTAGCTTGTTCTTCCATTTCAGCTTTTGCTTGTGAAGTTGAAGCTTTTTCTTGCACTCTTTCTTTCACTCATGGAGGTAAAATATATTTTAATAGGATAGGTGCATCTGGCTTGGGTTCTGGAATAGCTACTTTCACTTGTACTTATTTTTCTCATTTTGCACCTTTGGATCAGTAGGTACCTTCAGGGGCTCCATTTCAGCTGGGTCCATAGTGATGGGTTTTCTTCTAGCTCTTGTGAGAACTAAAACTTGCTCTTCAGAAGGGACCATGAAATTATGATCAACTTCTGTGATCATGTTGATTTGACCATCAGAAGAACTTTCTACCAATGTCTGCACGTAGTTTAGGTGAACCATGCAAGTTTCCTCACCATGTGGATCATTGCAGGTAGAACACTAGTATGCTTTGTCTGATGTGCCAACTTCTTCATTTGCCAATACAGTCGAATTTCTCTCAGGCACCTTGTTGGTTGAAGTTGCTTGCTCCCTGGTGATTGGAAGGTTGAAATATCCTAGGCTGGAAATCTCTTTCAGCCTACTTCCTCTTAATAATTGTGATCTCATTGCCCATCGCTCTTATGGTTGAGTTCATTGACTGCATCTCTTTAAGCAACTTCTCTTGTGGATCAAGATTTGAGGGTGTTGGAGGAGCTGGTAATGGAAGTGGTATAGGTGGAGATGGTAGTGTTAGGAATGGAATCAGAGTGGGTAACTATGGAATGGTTGGATCGAGTAGTTTAGGGATATAAATTATCATCATGGTTTGAGATGAACTTGGACTCCATGAAGGGATTGGATACATGGGGGACATGGGCAAGGGTTGAGAAGATGCATTAGCATACAAATACTATGGAAGATCAAGAAAAATAGGCATCATCATTTTTGATGGAAGCTTACCGATAGCAATCAGATCAGCCTCAACCTTTTGTGTAGCAGAATACAAATCAGGAAATGTGTTGACATTGGACTATCGGATGGCCATACTAATGTCAAAGTTGAAATCTCAGAGGTAGTAAAATGCAGCTTGCTCAGGAGTTGATCGAAGACCATCAGGAACTCTCTGCCAAGTTTGGGTGAACCTGATATTGAAGTCCATGATTTCCTCCTACGGATACCTCTGAATGGTGGTAAATTGATGTAATAGAGAGAATGGATCCACTTGTTCATTGAAACCTTTGATCAATAATTCAGCCAACTGGTCCTAGGTGGTAATGGTGGTAGGTTGTAATGACTGGTACTAGTAAAGCAACTTACCTCTGAGAGAGAGCATGAGCAATATTACCATGATATCCTCATCTGTGATACTATGGATTGTCACCAAGGCAGCCACATCTTGGACATGCTCATAAGTCATCTTCCTCATACCATCGTAAGTAGGCAAAGCCTTCATTGCTGCTTGCAAAATCAGGTTCTGAGCTTGCAGATTTAGAGGTCTAGAGTGGTTCCATGTTGGGAACTATCTTGGTGGTTGTGGTGGTAGATTTTGAGCCATTTGGATTGGAGTGTTTGCTTGGGGAGGAGGAAAGCTAGTGGTTGTGCTAGCTGGACTCGAAGGAATAGAGAACACACCAGCTACCTATGAAGATGTTACACTTGATGGGATAGTCAGAGTGACTAACCTAGGATGTTCTCCTAACACTTGGGTGTCAAGCTCATAAAACTCAATGGGATCTTCTAAATTTTTGGCCTTCGATCTTGTGATCATGAAGAAATCTTTCGCTCACTTCACGTTCGGAGGCTTCTAGGTAAAATTGAGTCACTATATGTTCTAATCATATAGTAAAAAGATGAACATCAAACCTTAATATTATTCAAAGTGGAAATTTTTAGGGTCCCATCGGGTGTGCCAAAAACTTGTTGGTCATGAATCTACCTAATCATAAAATGTATGTGCCCTAGACCCAACCAACATTGAAAGGTTAAAGGAGAGAGATGTCCTTCGGGCCAATCTCTAGAGAGGGTTGGTTCCCTTACTAATCTAATTTGGTTTAAAGCTTAGGGTAATAGGAAAGAGATGGGAAATGATAGAAAGAAATGGGAAATATGGCTATGAGCTAAAAATAGATGGGGATAAACTAACAACTAAAATTCAAATCAAGTTTTAATTAGCATGTAATAGAAGGAAAGCATAGGAACCATTCATAGATTGTAGAGATAATTTCCAATGAGCATTTCAGTATTCATTTTCTTACCAAAAATTAAATTTAGATGTAGAATTTAAACTTAGCTAATAATGGACATGAACTTAATCAGAAATGATAGGTAGAAAGTGATTAAAAACAACACTACTCAAGGAACTAAAAGCCGAATGTCTTTCTATTGATGTAAAAAACTCAAAGTGTTTTTTGTAGATGTCTATCCTCTTTCATTACATCAAAATGCTTAGTATTTATAGAGGATTTCACCTCTGAAATTAAATGTGAATTAAAATAAAATGTTGGCTAGTCAAAGACTAGCTAGAGCAATTCTCTCCTCGGTAATGGTAATGCTCAAATCAGAACATTCTTCAGGAAGTGATGATCTATTTTCATGGAGTGCACTTGGGAAATCAGTAGAGATGGATGATAGGAAAAATGTTCCAGGCATTGGTGCATCGAAACTCAGCAATATCACATGATAATCAGGAGCTTGGATATTAAATTTTGGACACCATTCCATCACTTTACGCCTCAAAATCTTACCCTCACTAGTGGAGACCCAACGAAATTAACTTTGTTTTGAAAAGGAACAAAATCAATGGAGGGCACCTCAAAAATAAATAGGATCGCACCAAATTTGGGATGTAGCATTTAATCTTGGTATCTCTTCAGCAAGAATTATGGAAATATTAATTTCATTTCTTCAAGAATTAAATTCCACCAGTCTTCGCTCTTTCTTAAAATATATTAGCAATAGTGGTACCTTGAAAGAAAACGTTGTCGAAAGGAAGGGGTAAGAATTGATTTCACCTAGACAATCTGGTGTTTTTACCTATCAATATGCTTTCACTCTCCTCTTGAGTAATTTCACCCAAAAAATAGGAATTTAAAATGGGATGGAAATGACTTCTAAAAATTGGTGAAAATAATTGATTTCACCCTCAAGAGGGGTGAAAATGATTTTCCCCCTTCCTAGGGTGACTTTGACTTTGACTGGCAAATTTTTTGGGACTTTTACTCCAAACTAGGTGAAATCAATATTTTGCTCAAAATGGGGTGAATTCACATGGGTAGGTGCCTTCTTTAAATTGCTTTGACTTTGATTGGAGCAACCTTCACCTGGATGATGTCACTTCATCATTTGCTCTGAAAAATATCCTCAACTTGGATTTCACCTTAAGAAGGGCGAAAATGATTTTTGCCCCTTCTTAGGGGTGACTTTGACTTTGACTTCACCAGGCATGCATTTCACTTGATTTTTGCCCTAGAACATCTTTATTTGGAAATTTACCCTAAAGAAGGGCGAAAATGATTTTCGCCCCCCAAGGGTACCTTTGACTTTGACTAGTTTTCATCCATTATTTTCTCCTTTTTCACTTTGTAAAATTTTACCTTCTTCTCACTTGGATGAAATCTTCTTATCATGGTATTTTCGCCCCAAAAGAAGGGCGAAAATGATTTTCGCCCCTCCCTGGGGTGAAAACGTCTTCCCTTTTCTTTTTACTGGCGCTTTTCCTTTAAATAATAACTGTTGAAGCCTTGGTCCATTTTTCATCAATCCTTTGATCCTGAGACGTTCCTTGCCATACATTTCTCCCTTTTATTTTGCCCATGATTTTCATTAATTTTTACTGGAAAAACTTATTGTGTATTTCCAAGGATGAAATCAACCTTCTTTATTTAATAAAATCACTCAAGGAGGGAAACAAAAATGTTACATCAAAATAGTAAAATCAAAACAACTGCATCATTCATCTTATATTCTTCAAATTTTTACAATCAAAATTTAGTGTGGCAAAACTGCCAACAAGTATCCCATGCATCACACACCTTATATGCTTGTACTATTGTCAATTATGCAACATAAGCCTTATATTGTATAGTATATTTACATTTGCATTATCAATGAATAAGGTCTCATTATTTAGGAGAGATTCTATTGTGCATTGATTTACTATATAACTTTGAAGTTTAACTCATATGGTGCTACAAGCTCATCTAGGGATTTGTCCTTTGCACTATCGCATTCTAGGTCCCATGATGCAAATAAGAAATATTATATTATCATTTACGATCATCATGAATGTAAAAGGAATTGGTGGTTATTTTAAATGGAATGATCAACCATTTGAATAATTCTTCTTCGACCTAAAGGATATATTCCATATATCACTTAATTCAATTGATACCTAATGATAGCTTGACTTGAACTTAATTTTAGTGTACTTAGTTCTTCTAAATTAGTCTATAAATAATTGATCAAAGGAATTGGGTATCCATTATTTATTATAATATTATTTAATGTCTTAGAATCAATATAATCATCTTGTATCATCCTTATTTTATGCTAGTACAAATAGGCTTTTGTAGGATGAGGCATCTAGTTGAATGCCATATTTTTATATCAAAACTTGAATTTTGTGTGTGATCTCATCATTATTTAAGGCATATCAATGTCAAACTAACATAGTGAATAGAGGGACTTCTATAACTAATTCAAATGGGTGTTTAGCCTAATAATCAAGTGATGTCCATGTAGGTGATGTATATGCATCCTTATATCTTGACACTAGTTGATCCAAATAGATTTTTTGTACTATCAAGTCTTGATAAGGTTTTATCTTTATATTATAGATCTAATATAGCCATGTTGACTATATTATTGTTAACTCAGATCCTACATTTAGGTTAATCAGACCTTGAGCATTAGGATTAGGGTTATTGTTTGATTTAAATCTACAAATAGAGGAGTTATGTTGTACTTGAGATGACATTTCATATTTGTAATATATGTCCCCTCTATTGTGTGTATGAGAATTTTTCCTAAGTGGTTAGGATTTGTACTAATTTGAAACCTATAAATTTTTTACTTTCCATATTGATTTTTTGGTATTGAATCTAATTTACTATTCTAGTGGATGTTTCATTTTTCACATTATTGGATTGTTATTGTTGTTGTATTTTTTTAAGTTGTTTCATTACAAGTGGTATCCGATCATTGATATTGGCTCCTTATAGTGATGTGAAAAAAGGAACAAAAGCATGTGTGAACCATTTTAGACCCTTAAAGAGCCAAGTTTATTTTTTATCATTTGGGTAATTTTTATTAAATTTTCTTAGGGTCCATATTTTGGTGCTTTTTTATTTTATAATAATTTGATTTATCATTGTCATTTTCTTTTTCCAAACCTTTTTAAAATAATACAAGGGGTGTTTAGATCCTTTTAGGATATCCATCTCATTGTGATAGTCTCTTTGAGTCAATCAAAATAATGAATATCTCTAACAACACTTTTTTGGAAGTGCTCAAAAGGAATCATTTGGGTTTTGCTTTTGTTCTTGGTAGATGAATAGACCTTTTACTTCTTCTATCTAGTTGTGAATAAATGGGTATTTATAGCACATTGGTAAACCTAAGGATGTGTGCATAAAAAAAAAATGTTAACCCATAAATCTTAGTAAGCATTATAAAATTCCTATATGTATCAATGGCTTTGACATACGAGTCCTTTTTTTAGGCACCATGGTGTTGCCTCCTCCCACCATCCCTCTCACTCCTCTAATTTATAGGACTTTATTCAATTCAATTAACATCAATTTGTGCACCCATTTTATGACCTATAAAAATGATCATTGATCATTCCAAACTAGTGACTTTGGTTTTCTTAAATGAGGACATTCAAATCAAAATGCAAATGACTCTAGATTCCATTCAACAACTCTTTGATCCTACCCCCATAGACCATTCCCTTAACTAAGAGTTTCAATAATTCATTAGGTATAAGCCACAAGCCATGCAACAAGAACAAAATCTAAAGTGTTACCAATATCAAGACACCGACATCTACTACCATCCATCATTTGATCATAGACCCCCAATTTCCCATGACAGTCATATGGATCCCTATGCTACCAAGGGTACTCTTCTAGTTATGGATGGTTGTAACTTACTTATTTGTATAGATCTTGATCTCTTTGCAATAGGTATTGTTAATATCCTTTCTTGGACTCATGATGTTCCCATTATGTGCATCGAAATCCCTTTTTTTAGGGTATAAATTTGCATGATTAGGTAATATGGATGGCATCATCTAACTATACCATTTACCTAAAGAAGGTTGTGTCACGTTGAATGCTACTAATTTTGGAACCCAAGATAATTAGTGATTGTTGTGGAAGATCCATTGATACAAGCACTATCTTATTTGGACAAAGTTCAACGTGTTGTTATTTTATAATTTTAACGACACTTCTACTTCATATGTGGTCCATTTTATGCAAACTAAGCAAATAGGATTTGGTGAGGAATATTGCATGGATTTCATGCTTCTACTATTCTATGCATATCAATTGGATCTAGAAATAATGGTCTTATCCTTTCACCATGGCCCTAAGGATGAAATTTTGTAGGAGGTCGATATGCATGATCCATACACCCTTAAGAAGATCGAACATGTGGCTCTAACAGCAAAAAATATCTAGTTGTCCCCTCCCAAACCTTGACATGATTTCAAACCTCAATGATATTACATAAATAACCATTATGATGAGTGTCCTTAAGGATTCTTCTATTATATATGTCATTTATGCCATTCCCAATAACACACTTATGAAGAACGATGTAATTTCCTAGTGGAAGTTGAGGAAGCAATAGTGTAAGAGGATAAAGATAAATATTATTCGTAGTAAATCACTGACCAAAATAGTATATTTTGAGCATGCAATTGATACCATGTCTCTATTTGTATTTTTACTAATAGTGATCTAGGCTTACCATACCATCAAGATCCAAGGATTCCTCAAACTGTATGTGTCAATATGTTGATCAATTCAGGTAGCATGCATAACTTTATTGATGACAAAAACAAAAAATTATTTGGGACTATATATCAATACTATGATCTAGGAAAAATTTCAAGTATTGATTATAGATAGGTGCACAACTTGTTGAGTAGGTCATACAACTAAGGTTAACATCCAAATGACATATTATACTTGGTCTAGTCATTTTCTCCATGAATCTAGGTAGTGCAAATGTCATCTTGAAGCACAATAAATCTCATATCTCAATGATATTACTATTAATATGCAATAAATATTTGTCAAATGGGTAGAAAATGACATCATGTGTTGATTTTAGAGCAACCAAACATGACTAGTAAAAAAAACTAGTTCTAGTCTCTAGATTATTCTAGTTATACATGACAAGTCTCCCTAGGTGATGACACATCCTTTTACATCAAGGCATAGATGATGTCAATTTATAACTTGGGTCATGCACATTGAATATAACAAAAAATATATATTTTCTAAGACTCACTAAGAATATGCTATTTGTCAATCGATTACTTGACCATAGTTTGAAGGTTGAGCTTGCAAATGACAAGACTTTAAGGTATGTCTCATTTGTGATAAGACTAGAAAGTCTATTATTATTGCACATGGTAAAGGAATAGGAAAAATAGTTGATATTCATATAGTACATCATAACAATAAAGGATTAATTGTTAAATATGATATTTCTACATCATTCTAACATCAACGATATAGTCGTTTGAGTTTTGACCATCTTATTTCACTTCAAAATAAGAACATGGTCTGAGATCTTTCTTCCTTGAATAATTCCACTCAAATTTGCCCTTATTACTTAGTTGGAAAGCAACCTCGAGATCCATTTGGTTCTTTAGAATCTTGAACCAAAGGACCTATCATTCTAATTCACACTGATCTTTACAAACCCATGGCTCCAAGATATAATGGCTCTCGATATTTTCAACTCTTTTTGATGATCATACTTGCAAAATATAGGTATTTTTCTTACATAACAATGATGAAGTCTTTTACTAATTCAAAGAGTTTAAATATCAAGTTGAGACATTCATAGGTCACCAAATCTATGTACTATGTATAGATCGAGGGGGAAGTTTACCAACAATAATTTTTCTACTTTATTTAAGAAACGTGACATTTATTGATAGTTGATAGTAGCTTATAGACCACAAAAAAATGGTGTTGTTGAATGTAGAAATAGAACCATCATGGAAATGGTTTGTTATACGTTAAAATATTCTAAACTTGTAACTTATTTTTGGGTAAAAGTAGTACATATTATGGTTTACTTGCTCAACCATACCCCCACTACAATACTTGATCACATCACTCCTGAAGAAGCATGGACCGAATACAACCCATCAATATCTCATCTCTATATTTTTGGTTATACAACATATATTCACATCCCGAAGGAAAAGAGATAAAAACCGAATGAGAAGTTTCATCAATGTATTCTATTAGGCTACAATGATGAATCAAAAGCCTATATATTATTTAAACCAGATACCAAGAAATTCTATATTATTTGTGATGTCATTTTTTATGAGAAGAATAAGTCACTCTCATGTTCTCTATACTTCATAGTGATGAAGAATATGAAGAAGATGCTAATAAAAATATTTTTGAGGATAAATATGAAGATAATAATGATGATGTAGATTAATCTGCTCCACCACATCACACATAAAAATACCCAATTGGTACAATACCATATTAAGAGTTTCAAGGATAGATGGAGTTCCAAACACATCTACTACAAGCTTGAGGACACAACATGACTCGTGACAAGGTAAATATGGCCTTGATGAGTTCTGTTGTACAAATTTTTGAACCATCTATATTTTAGGAAGCTCTTCAATTTAAGTCTTGTAAGGATGCTATGGACTCTGAATATCAATAATTAATGAATAACAAGACTTGCAAGCTTATTGACATTCCACCAAGGAGAAAGATCATTGGATGCAAATGGATCTTCAAGACAAAATATAAGTTAGATAGTAGAGTATTGATAAATGAAAATCTCAACTTGTAGCTAAGGGGTATGTGTAAAAAGAGGGTATTTATTATGAAGAAACATTTGCACCTATGCATAAATAAAGACCATCATAATGATATTTGCTCTAGTTGCACAGTTCGGATGGAGGATTCATAAAATGGATGTCAAAAGCACCTTCCTCAATGTATACCTGAAGGAAGAAATATATATTATTTAATCATAAGGATTTAATACACATGGATAAGAAACAAAGGAGTATATATTTATTAAATATCTTTATGGTCTCAAACAGTCTCCTCAAGCCTGGTAGATAAATGGATGAATATTTTGAAAAACGTGGTTTCAATAGAAGTCCATACGATCTAAATTTATACCACAAAGAGCAAGGAGATGTTGTGATCATAATCGTATATGTATATGATTTGGTCATCATAGGTAGTTATGAGAAAATAATTCTTGCGTGAAAGGATGACTTAAAAAAATCATTTGACATGACTGATCTTGGACTATTACAATATTAACTAGGATTATAGGTGTAGTAGCAACATCATTGCATATTGGTCTTAAAAATAAAATATGCCAAGGCACTTCTTGAGAAAAATAACATGAATGATTGTATGCTTATGATGAATCCTATGGAACCAAGGCTACAACTCTCATTATTTTACTCCTCTTCATCGGTGATTACAACTCTTTAGTTGCATTTTGTTGGAAGTCTCATGTAACTAACAAAAACTAAGTCAGATATCAACTTAACAATAAGTTACCTCTCATGATTCATGCAATAACCAAAAGTATCTCATTGGAAGGGATCAAAGCATGTATGAAGGTATGTATGTGGTACCATTGAAACATGGTTTCAAGAGAAGTCCTTATGATCCAAATGTATACCATAAAGAGTAAGGGGGATGTTGTGATCGTCATTGTATATGTAGATGATTTGGTCATCATAGTAAGTTTTGAGAAAATTATTCTTGCATGAAAGGATAACTTGAAAAACTCATTTGACATGACCTACCTTGGACTATTGCATTATTGTCTAGGATTAGAGGTGTAGAAGACACATCATTGCATATTTGTCTCACAAATAAAATATACCAAGACACTTCTTAAGAAATATCACATGAATGATTGTAATCCCATGATGAGTCATATGGAACCAAGGATACAACTTTCACGATTTGACTCCTCTCCACCAATGAATGCAAATCTTTATTGCAATTGACTAGAAGTTTCATTTTCCTAGTATACACTAGGCTAGATATAAACTTTGTAGTAAGTCACCTCTCATAATTTCTAGAAGAACCAAAAGTATCCCATTGGAAGACAATAAAGTGTGTATTAAGGTATGTATGTGGTACCATTGATTATGGTTTGGGATATAAGAAAAGTGATAAGTTTTGTTAATCAACTGCATAGCTATAGATTATGCAAGATGTATTGATGATCAAAGATCCACTTTTGGTTATGTATTATTTCTAGGATCTAGACCTATATCATGGGGAAGTAAGAAACAACAAATAATTAAAGGAGAAGATATTATAGAAACAACAAAAATAGAATATCATGTTATATGAGGAGATTTTTGTGATACAATATGATTGAAATGTATGTTAAAAGGTATGGAAGTACCACAAACTAAACCAATAACCATGCACTACAACAATCAAGGTGTTTTGAAGCTTGTTCATAATCCAGTGTTCCATGAGCATACCAATCACATTTAAGTTCACTACTATTTCATACGTGAACATGTTCAACAATATAATATTCAGCTAAAATTTTGCCCTACTCAAGAACAATGTGCAGACATCTTCACCAAGTCACTTGCACGTGTTAAGTTTGAGGTATTTCAATATTTCCTCTCCAAGAAACTCTAAACTATGATGTAATAAGGGGATAACGTTAGGAAATTATTATTATCATAGTTTATTAGAGTCATAATAATTTAAGTGATTACAACCACTAAATGTAGGATTCATAAGTTAATCGTTAGTTATGAGTGGTTGTTGGTACTTATTGTCTTATTGCAAGTTGTTATGCCATATAGGGCATGCCTTATATATTTAAATAACCTCTTATGAATGAAAGATATCATTAAAGTGTTTTCCATAAGATGGAATATATCCATATGATAATTTAAGGTTTAGAGGAAAATATAAGAAAGTAATTACTATGGAGGAACATCCTTCTACTTTAGGTTTTTTACGGTAACATAAACAAGAAAGTGCTTTTGAGATTATTCCTTCTACTTTGGATCCTTCAAAGCAAGATATATGTATAAATGATAAGTACCACTATGAACAATATGAAAAGTCAAAGATTTTGAGGAAGATGAAAGTGTTGGAGAAAATGAAAAAGAAGAGGAAGACCCAAGAAGCATCAACCAAGAAAAAAGAAAACTCAAAGGGATATTGATATGGAAAAAGCAAATAGTACAGGTGCTAGCAAGAAATGGTCTAAGATTACAAATAAAAGCAAAAAGTGATAATGAAATGATAACTTAGAATACAAGACCCTTAAAAAAAGGTATTAGAAAATTGATAGGTTGTTATAACCAATATATTGATAGTGGAGAATTGAGTAGCAAATATTTTAGCCATTCATGGTGTTGATCTTTGTCTTGGAAAAATTCAAATTTTTAGTCAAGTGAAGAGTGAGAATTTATCTCATAATAAAAATAATATCAAAGTGTTAATTGTGACAACATAGCAGTTTGAGGAAGATGAAGAATATTTTTAATAAAAAGACAAATGAAAAATATCTTTGATAAAAAGATAAGTTGGATATGGTTTAATTAGCCTAACAACAATGTTTTTTTTTATTATTTTGATGGGAGTGGCCCCCAATAGAAGCAACAAATAGCTTATATTTAGAATATATAAAACTAACACTGTCATAGTAATTGACCACCACTTGACTCTTGTTTTTTAAGTGATTATATGAGACTAAAATAAGTTTTACTTGTGTTATAAGAAAGCATGTAGTGGTATAATAAATTATGTCATTTTTAAGTACTTGAATTCAAGATTTTATAACTTATTAATCGTAACAAATTTTTTAAAAGAAAGTAGATTTTAACGTCCATGTAGCCTTCGGCCATATGGGATGATATTCATGGAGGATGTCATTTACCCAACCAGGCTCCATTTTTCAAAGAATGATGTGTAACCCTATCCCCTTTCAAATTCAAACCTTAGACCTACTATTTGGAGTTCCAAAGTCTTCATTGTTAGACCCACTCAAGTTGTACAATAACAACTTGATTATTTATTTTTTATTAATTATAGGGGATGGAAATGGGTTTCACTTATATTATGACTTATTGTATTTGAACAAACCACAATGGTTTTTGACAATTATGCATATATTGCTTGATAAGATTTGAACTTAAGCCTTCACCTTAAAAGTTTGTATTTAGCTACTTAAACTCATGATAAATTAATTCTTTATAAATTACAATGAAGTTATTTCATAGCTAATAAAACATTAATGACTAAAAATATTTATTTTTAATTGATTATATATAATTGAAATGGGTTTCACTTTATTAAGATTCATTGTATTTCAACAAAGTACAATGTCATTTGACAATTATACATATTGCTTGAGAAATTTTAACCAGGTCTCCACCTTAAAAGTCCATATTTTTTATTATTTGAACTCATACATTGTTTTTTAATTTTTTATATTTTTTGTTGGAGAACAAGGGGTTGTACTTGAGTCCCCCACCCTTGAAAAGTTACAACTCTCTCCTTTAGAGATTGAGATTTTACAAACATATTCAATTCTCATCTCAATTGAGATGCTATAGCTAGATACCTACATCATTTTTCATAAAATGTATAAATTCTTGATTTTTATTTTCTAGATCTTTTTTAATTTTCTATGTGAATACAAATATTCTAGAATTCAACATCCTTCTTGACATTTTCCTATAACAACCTTCACAATACCAAAACTCCACCTCTACTATTTATGTATTGCATCTTAGTAGAGTAATATTTTCAAAACATCACACTATCATATTTTGCTTTACCAAGAGCTATTGCATGTTGCTTTTAATTGTATTAAGAAATAGAATTAGATCCAAGATAAAATACATATCCTGATGTAAATTTTTTGTCATCTATAGATCCAACATAATCAAAATCTGAATATCCTTGTAAATAAAATTTGTTATCATCATCATTTTTTATATATTAGCCCATATTTTGTAGTCTTGCTAATATATTGTAGTATTCTCTTTGTGGCTTTCCAATGACTTTCTATAGGTTCTTACATAAATATTGAAATATAATTTACAAGAACAATATCTAGTCTAGAATTAGTTAAATATAAAAGACTTCCAGTTAATTGATGATAGAGCCTGAAACTAGAGATGTTTCATCATATCTGGATAATTGCAATCCTTGCTCTATAGGTGTATCTTTGGGTTTACAATTTTTCATTCTATACTTTTCTAGTAATGATTTTGCATACTTTGTTTGAGTTATTGTGATATTGTTTTCATTTTGACTGATTTCCAAACCAAGACAATAATAAAGTCCCAAATTTGTCATTTTAAAATCCTTTTCTAAATCTCTTTTAACTTCATCTATCAAAATTCTTGAGCTTCATGTGATTACTATATTATCAACATATACTAGAGATTTGGATCTAATGAGCTTCTTCTAAAATTATATCATAGCAGATGATTATTAATCTTTATATACCATGTTCATGGTGTTTGCTTTTGACTATGTAAAGATTTGTTTAATTTACAAACCTTAAATCCTTTTGGCTATGATATGTATACTTCTTCAATATCATCATTGAGAAATGCACTTTTTACATCCATTTGATGAAGTTTCCATCTACGATGTGCTGCTAATGCACAAATTGTTTGTATAGTAGTCATTCTTATTGTTGGTGCAAAAGTTTCTTCATAATATATTCCTTGTGTTTGAGTATACCATTTTGCAATGAATTGAGCTTTGTATCTATCAAGAGAATCATCTGCTTTATATTTTATCTTGTAGATCCGTTTACATCCAACAACTTTCTTTCCTTGAGGTAAATCAACTATATGTCATGTTTTATTTTCATTAATGTGGAATATTCTATTTTCATGGTTGCTCTCCATTTGGAATTTTTAAAGTAGTTTGAGTAGTTTTAGGTTCTTCTACTGAACTCATTAAACTTGTATTTATTCTTGTTAGACTACGAGTTTGAGGTCTTGTAGTAGTAAGATCCAACATTTACTCTAGATTTGAGTCTTTAAGAGTATCTCTAAACCATTTTGGTTCTTTTATGTGTGCAGTAATTTCTAATTTTTTAATATATTCATCATATATTTTTGTTCTTATTCTTCACTTGATGAGTTCTCTCTCAAAAATTTGAAAATTGATCCTGTATCAACCTTTTGTTCTTTAATTATAACTTATTAAAAATATTTTTGTTCTTTAATAACATATTTGTTTCCTTCATCAAAAAATACATCTTTGCTTATATATATTTTTTGTAATTGGATCAATCATTTTGTACCCTATGGAATCATCATCATAACCAAGAAATATCCCACACAATTTTTTCATCTAGTTTAGTTCTTCTTTGCTTTGGAACATGCACATATGCTTTACATCCAAAGATTCTTAATTGTTCTACTATTGGTTTTTGTCTTGACCATACTTCTTCAAGAGTAATATTTTTTAGTATTCTTGTGGGTGATCTATTTTGCAAGTACACAATATTTTTAACTACTTCAACCCAATATTGATGATCAAGATGGGTTTATTTTAACATACAACAAACCATTTCCATAATAGATTTATTTCTTCTTTCTACAATACCATTTTGTTGAGGTGAATATGTTGTTGTAAGTTGTCTATTTATACCATTTGTTTCTAAAGAAGAATTAAATTATCTTGATAGAAATTCATCTCCTTTATCTGAATGAAGATTATTGATTGATTTTACTATTTATTTCTTCACTAATTGCTTGAATTGTTTAAAGCAACTAAATTCTTTAGATTTGAATTTCATAAAATACATCCATATTTTTTTAGAGTAATCATCAATAAATAGCTAAAAATATTTATGTCCTCCAAGACTAGTAATGTTCATTGGACCAAAGGAAAGACAAGAAAGAATTTTAAGAATATTTTATTGTCGGATTGAAGAGTTACCTTCCTTTTATCTAGGGATATCTTTGTTTTGAGGAAGAATGAAAGTTGAACTTTGAAATAAGTGATTGAGAGATTCAATAAAAAGTTAATAGGTTGGAAAGTGTTGCACTTTTTTAGGCTGGTAAATTATAGTTGTTGAAGTCTACATTACAGAGTCTTCCAATTCATATGATGTCCTCATTCAAGATTCCAATATGTTACAGATATATTGGAAAGAATTCAGCATAATTGTTTTGTGGTTCGAAGTGGAAGATAAGGATAGGATCAATTCGGTTTTTTGGGATCAAGTATGCAAGCCAAAAGGAGGGTTGGATATTCAAAAGTTGAGACAGATAAATAAATCTTTGCTTACTAAGGTTGGTTGGTATCTTATGATAGAGGAACATAAGCTATGGGTTAAGATCCTAAAGACTAAATATATGGAAGGAGAGTCCATTTTTTTTAAATGTGAGAATCACTCTTTTGGATTAAATTTTTGGAATGGTATTAAGAACTCTCACTCCCTACTAACTAAGGGAGTGAGACGACGGTTTGGTAAAGTAAATAAGACTCAATTTTGGGAAGATTGTTGGGCAGGTAATCAACCTTTAAACCAAATGAAGGATTTTAATTAGATAGCAGATTTTTTGATGCTCAAATACAGAAGATCAATTCATAGGTATTTAGAAAATATACCTCAAGGTAGATCTTAGAAAAAAATTTCTTTGGGAGATCAAAACATGTGATAGCAGCAGCAAATTGATAAGTTGAATTCTATCTTAAGTCAAATGTATGTTCCACAGTTTGAGGCTGGAGATAAATTTGTTTAGGGACAATGCTAAGGGGGATTTTCAATCAAATTTGTTTGGATTTATATTAAGGGGAGGTATAGTCAAAGTTCTTTATGTTAGTAGAGTTTGGATAAAGAATTTGACTCCTAAGATTGCTTTATTTTTGTGGCTAGCCTTACAAAATAAGATATTAATAGTGGATAATATATAAATAAGAGGTTTTGAAATGGCAAATAGGTGTATTCTTTGTCGTATAGGAGAGGAATATGTGGATCACCTATTCATTAATACTCTTTTTCTTCAAAGGTGTGGAATGGTTTCTATAGTTATTCCATATGTGGTGGGTTTAGTCTGCTACACTTTATGACTTGCGAAAGAGCTAGAATGTGAAATTTTAAAGTAAAATGCTAGTTAAGCTTTGGAAATTGTTATTGCCTTATTTATTATGGTAGGTTTGAATAGAAAGAAAGAACAAAAAATTTTAAGACATTCATATAAATGTTACTTCTTTGGTGAACAATATTAAAATAGCAGTAGTGGAGAATCTACAATTAGAAGACTATGGAGGTTTAGTAGAATATCTCTTGGAGTGTGATATAGCTTGTGGTTGGGGCTTATTGATGAGCACCAAAAATACTCATATTTTTATATATGTACTAACGGTTTTTGCACGACATTATATCATGAGTTGTATATTTTATGAAGCATTATGTATGTATTTAATAAAATCATGTGTATTATCTAATCTATGTGTGAAGTGTGTTGTGTGTAGCTATTTCCCTTATTTTGTTGTCTTTTGCTCAATCGAGGTCCTACATGGACCTAGCATTGTTTCGTTTAAATCAGAAGAAGGTAAACTGAAGCATGCACCTTACTGAGGTAGGTGCCCTACTAAAGTAGGTGCCTTACTAAAGTAGATACCTTATCGAGTTAGGTGCCTTACTAAGGAAGGTGCCTTGTCGAGGTAGGTGCCTTACTCAAGTAGGTGCCTTATCGAGTTAGGTGCCTTACCAAGGCTGACACCAGAATTATGTGTATTGACCAAAATGACTAGAGAAGAACCCTATTGACCATCGTTCCACATCATCTATGGGAAATCACAAACGGATGAGTTGTCCCAGCCATAGTGGGTGAACACATAACCACTCATGAGGCCAAACCCTAATGAAGTGGAGATCATCTGATTATCAAGAAATGATGTAGAGTTACTTATTGTGCACCAGTTGTAGTAATTGAACTTAATTAGTTTAGGTTGAACCGAGGCACCGGTTGTAACATAACTATCATAGGAAGTTCTGTGTGTATAGTATATAAACACATGGACTTACCTATATAAAGAGAGACATAATTGATAGAGCATTATTGTATGTAATATTTCATTGCATCATTAATAAAGTGTGAATGTTCGTCAAAGCAGTGTTTCATTTGTGAGATTTATCAGGCAGGATCTACCTGGATCTTGGGCTCACTCCAAGCCAGTATTCCTCCCCTCTTAGTTATTTATGTAATTTCATTATGCATGGTAGTATGTTTATGTCTTAGGCTTAAGCTTAGTTATCTTAGAGGTATGTTTATTTATAAGAATTATTTTCATTTCGTATCAGTTGGTGTGTTTATTTTATCTGCATTATTATTCATGAGTGAGTTTTATTGAAGCAAACGATCTTATTGATGTTATACAAACACCCCCCAATAGTAGTTGAATGGATCATATCTAAAGTGGTAGTGTGACTAGTCTCAATCGTGACCCTTCGCAAGCTTATGAGTTCCCTGGATTGACAATTTAAATGAGAAGTGTTGTGACAAATATAGAATAAATTCACCAGTGTTTGGCACCCAACATTTTGGCATCGTTGCTAGGGAAGCGTCACTACTAGACTGATTACATTACACCTTAATACCTTTAGCTTGACCTTGTATGAGTTCACCAAGAAAAATAGGACCCGACGATCATTTTATAAGACAGAGTCTACCAGATCAGTCAGAGTCAGCAAAAGACCTAAATTTTGACTAGATTCTCTCGACTCATCGCCAACAGTCCACTAGAGTGAGAGTCCTCACTTTGTGCAAAGTGCCTCCTCATCCCGTCGACCTGAGAAAGGATAAAATATAGTAAACCCATTGTTTAAGAGAAAACCATTAGAGTAAGCCCTACTATGGAAAGCCATAGAGGATCAGACTATAACACCATCTGACTTCAAAGCTCTGACCTAGAGAGTTTTGAACTTTCGATAGACTATAGACGTTGTATTAGAGACCACATTTTCCTAAAAAATGGTAGAATAAAAAGCCTCATCTGGGTTCAGTTTCCTAATAGAGTAAGGGGTAGGAGGCACCAAAATGAAAAATATTTTCCCTGCCCATCTCCCTACCTTCAGGGGATACCCAACCAAAGACCCTGACCTATTTTTATTTAAATTTGATGTATTATGCAAGTCTGTCAATTATAAATTGTATGCCCATAAGCTGAAACTCTTCCCATCGAAATTATATGACTCAACCCTATGATGGTTCATCAGGCTGGGGAACAAGCATATCAACACATGGGATGGGATGAAGAAACTATTTTTGGAGCAATATCAGGACTTCGAAAGAGCATAATATTCCAGAGAGGAAGTCCTCAGCATGACACAAAAAGAGGACAAATCCCTGGAGGAATACTGAGAAAGGTTTAATTTTAACCTGCAGCGATCCCCTCATGCAAAGTTAGGGGACAAGTCCCTCAAAAGTATTTTCCTGAGGGGACTGAACAACGAGTTGTTGGAAGCGCTGAGTATGATATCCGGAGGAGACATTTACCAGCATGCTATGGAATATATCCAGCAATTATGCTAGAATTACTCATGGAGGAGAGGTAAGCCAATCGTCAGAATAGTTAAAGTGACCATGTCAATTACAAAAATAGAGAGGCAACATGTTGGAGGATTTAAAGAGTGGAATTATATCCTCTCTAGCTCTGTAGCTAGATACGTTGTTTTTGGAGAAGAAGAAACAAGAGAACGATGCAGCATTAAACTATTTCTACCCTAAATGTAGAGGGAAGCATTCCAAGAATGCCTACCCAGAGAACAAGGTTAGAGTATGTAAGGTTTGCCAGAAGAATCATAAAACCTGATTGTGCCATAGCTTCCCAATGCCAAAGAAGATGTTGACGTAACCGAAGCCTAATTTATGGGCAATCGAAGGAATTGGAAGCAAAACCCTATGGTAAATATTCCCATAAGGATGCCACCTTATGGAGGACCATATATGCCATAGGGGCAGCATCCACCACCTAACATGAGATTGTGGGGACCACCTCCTTGGATGAACATACCTTTAGGAGCGGCATTCCCAAATCAACAAGCATGGACATCATATCAACAGTCGTGGAGAGGCCACGTCTCATGGAACACCACTTCATAGAACATGGTATAGGGATCACCTTAGAAAGACTTACCAACCCTACCTACGATAAGACCTACGTAGTTACCAACACAACTGACGGAGAACCCGAACAATAAGGTAAACCAACCAGTATACCAGGTGGAAGGAGAGATGTGTCCAATGTACCATATTAGTTGTAATCCAATACAACTTATATCAAGCAAGTACCTAGGAGTAGAAATACCTTAAGTGGTAGAAGTGGAGGAGGAAGTAGGAGACTCCCCTTTGATAGAAGATGTGGAGGAAGAAAATGTTGTTGAGAAGATAGGTGACCCATTCCCTAAATGGTTGCAAGAGTAGAAGAAACTGACATAGTGTAAATTTGATATCCTATCAAGCCTGAAAAATTTCACTATAACTATCTCACTTTTCCAAGCTATCCGTGATGTGCCCATATACACTAAGGTGATAAAAGAATTATGCCTAAGGAAATCGGGATGCAAAGCAACACAAACCATCAACATCATGGGAAATTTAGTTGACTTGATGATGGGGAATGCATATCACCCCAAATATGCAGACCCAAATAGCTCAATTGATGGTAAAAATAGAAGGGCACTCACTGGCGAATACATTGGTCGAATTGGGGGCAGGCAACAATGTAATGTCGCAAGACACCATGCAGAATTTGGAGATCACTGACCTGAAGCCTACCAAAATGGTGTTATAATTGGTCAATCAGTCAATGGTGGTACTAGAAGGAATTCTCGAAGACATCATAGTAACAATCAATGCATGGGAGTATTCGATAGATTTTTTAGTGTTGCAATCCAAAACTGGACTGGGTGGCTACCCACTCATCCTAGGGAGACCATGGTTAGCTATGGTTTATGCCTACATCAGTTACCATTATAGACTGATGACCATTTTAGATGGCCAAAATATCAAGAGATTAACAATCTCTCCCTCGATCCAATCGATGGATGAACTAGGAGAACCTAAAATGGAAAATCAAGAGGACAGCCCGCTATCTATGCTCTAGTCGATAATGGTGTTAATAGAAGTAGAGGATGAAGCCGAAGAAGATGGTATCATCTCAAGATTCTTCCATGGAGAATCCTCCCTCCCAATTCCTAAGTCACCATTGGTGGGTGCTCAAGACCACCACACCAAGCAAATCGACATTGAGTCTGGCAGAATGTTAAACATCAGCAGTGAGCTGACCGTCGCATAGTTGGTAGAATTGAAAGAGTTATTAATCGAACATAAATAGGCATTCACATGGGATTGTGTGGATATGAAAGGAATCATCCTAAAGGTGTGCACTCACCGTATCTATCTGGAAGAACAATCAACCCCCATCAAATAGTTGTAGAGAAGGATGAACCCAACCATGAAGGAAATTATCAAGGTCGAGCTGCAAAAGCTCCTGATGGTGGGATTCATCTACCTGATCTCGAATAGTGAATGGGTATCACCACTCGTGGTGGTCCCTAAAAAGAATGGGAAATGGAGGATATGTGTTGACCATAGATCGTTGAATAAGACGACTAAAAAGGACCATTTTCCACTTCCTTTCATTGACCAAGTGCTAGACACGTTGTCTAGGAGGAACTACTTTTCCTTCTGGGATAGATTAAGCTAGTACAATCAAATCTATATCATAGAAGAAGGCCAAGATAATACAACGGTCACCTACCCATGGGGAACATTTGCATATAGGGTGTTACCTTTCGGGCTATGCAACACACCAGCCACCTTCCAAAGGGCAGTGCTTAGCGTATTTTTGGATATGATAGGCCAAGCGGTTGAAGTATATATGGATGATTTCATCATTTACAGGGAAACATTTGAAGAGGAGATGAAAAATGTGGAACATGTACTCCAGAGGTGTGAGGAAAACAATTTATCCGTCAGCAATGAGAAATGTTTTATGATGATGCAGGAAGGCATAGTGTTAGGGCATCATCTCTAGGTAGAAGGGATTAAATTGGATCACAAGAAGATAGAAGTCATCAAAGACTTACCCAGCACAAAAACACAGAGGGAGGTGTTGGTCCGGCTTTCATACACACCCCGTGAAGAATGAGCATAAACACCGGTAACACCCACGGGATGAATCCCACTCACTTTAGGATCTAGCTGGTTATCCAAGGTGTGAGTTACAGAGTCGGGTCGAATGTCTATTCACTCTTTTTCGCTTCTGGAATAGATTTCAATATGGACTGCTCCGTTACCTTACAGGGGGTTCTTGAACTTGTTCAGTAGTTGCGAGAAGTTGTTACTTGTTAACAATCGGATTTAACTTGATTCTTGATCTAGCTCTCATGGGTCAGCAGATTCAAATAAAAGACAAATAAAGAAAGTAAAAATGGATCATTCACGGTAAGCAAAGAGAGGGTAGGGTAAGGCAGAAAGGGAAGTTTATCAAACTTTAAACTGTAAAACTTAAACTGTCAATTTCATCTATACTATCGACTTCACAACAGAACAAATCAAAGAGGAAAGCGTCTGGATTTCTAAGATCACTTTCAACCAAGAGCACAAGGCAAAATGGAACAGGTCTAACGAGAAAATTATAAACCGAAGAGAAGGCTGGTTAAAACTGATATCATTCACCGGTAGCCTAGCTCACACGGTGAAGACAGAGCAATTAGAACAAGCTTACACCTGAAATCTATAATTTCCCAAGCAAACAATGGAACAACTGAAGCCTAACAACATATTTAAACTTGATAATGGCAGATTTACAGCATATATCTAACAAACTTTAATGGAACGGATAACGGAAGAAGATACACTTATCACGAGATCTATAAAATATTAGGCTCCTGGCCATGCTACCACGAGAAAACAGCAAAAGCACATCAACTCCCGAGTCCAGAAAACAAAGGATTTCACAAAATTTGCAAGAAATTGCTTATAAGCCTTTTATTTCTAAGTCTCCGCCTCCCGCGATTACATTTTGCAGTTGTATTTATAGACTCAGGAGAGATCCTGATCTTTACAGAAAATATCTTTTCTTAACTGCAAATCTTATCATCTTAAACCCTAGGACCGGGTTTTACAATAAAAGCCATTTTAAAACAAAAACTGGATAAAACCTAACCCTTATGCAAATCAGGGCGGTCAACTGTCATAAATGGAGAAGATAGAATCAAATGCAACTTGCATTCACCCGCAACTGCAAATAAATGCCTTCATTAATTTTCGTTGGTGAGCCGGATGAGTCACCACTTCTCCGCTATTCCATCTCTGCAAATCTATCCCGGAGTTGAAAATATCTGCTTGCTATTAACTCTGCCATAAATCCTCATTGAATGCCTTCACCGGTAAAATCTGGCAGCTGCTTAGTCATTTGTGGACAGATCTGTAAATATTGGAATGAAACATCAACTCTCGGCACCTTCCTTTTCAACATGGCCGCCTTTAATTAAATTGCATTTGACTTTGTCTTTATGGCCATTTTCCCGCTATCCCGCAAGTGACAGATGGATTCCTGCATGAAAGACAAAAAGATTATATTAGCAATTTAATAAACATTAAATCAACACTTTAACATTAAAACAGATTAAAATCCTAATATTTCTTGCATGTCGGCCTCTGTTTCATCTGATACGTGTCTTGACACGTGTCACAGAATCGTGACACGTGTCTGTTTACAGCTGCAAGCATTCTGGTCAACTTTCTGTGCGAGTCGCGACATGTCACGATTTCGCGACATGTCGCGAAATCGCGACATCCCTGCCAGCATGTTTCTCTCTCCTTTCTTTCACCGTGAAAATGCGACATGTCACGATTTCGTGACATGTCGCGAAATCGTGCCTCTTGCTAGCTGCCGTACAACTCTTTTTCAAGCATGTCGCGATTTCGCGACATGCATCTTGCCTTAGTCGATTTCATGCAAATTTGATTTCTCCTCTTTGCTTCCTTCTGGCCCTTGGCCGATTTTCCATTATGTCTTTCAATTTGGCAACTTTCTTCTCATCATGTCGCGAAATCGCGACATGGTGGCTCCCTTTGAAGTTCTGCCTCCCAACTGTCGCGATTTCGCGACGTCTCCATCTTGGCTGGTTCTATCATTGAAAGTGCAGCGAGTCGCTGCAACTTTCATGTCTTTGTCTTTTAAATCAAAATGACCGTGATTTTGCTATAGGTAGCGATTTCGCTACCTTCTCTCTTCTCCGTACCAATCGCCGACTTTTATCGCGAAGATGCCACATTCCTTTGCTTTGGAAGACCCTTTCAAAAGGTGCAGCGCATCGCTGCAGTTTTTGCCCCTTAGACTTTCTTTGCACTAGCCATGCAGCACATCGCTGCAACATTTGTATTTAGTCCTTTTTTGCAACCAACACCCGCGACTTTGCAACATTGCAGCGCATCGCTGCCACTTTGAACACTTAGACGCTTTACCTTCTCCTCAATCAATGTCTTGCGCCTTTGCAACTTTAAAACTTGCAGCGCGTCGCTGCAACCCTTTAACCCTCAAGCCTTTGAACCGCCCGCGTCGCGAAAATGCGACGTGTAGCGCATCGCTGCAAGTTTTACTTTGGAGTGCCTTCTTGACCAATATGCAGCGAATCGTCTGCAACTTTTAAACTCAGGCTCCCCTTCGGCCAACCTGCAGCGCGATTTTGAAACATGTTAGCGACGCGCTGCACTTTTTGTACTTAAGCGTTTTTCCATCAACAACCCGCGAAAATAGAACACGTCGCGATATCGCGACAGTTCCCGTAGCTGCATGCGTTGACCGCGTTGACCATGATTTTGCGACACATTTGCGACTTAGCCGATTTTCATTCTACAGCCCACTTTCTCTCTCCTACCGCGATAATGCGACATGTCACGATTTCGTGACATGTCGCGAAATCGCTCCTTTTCGTACAACTTTCTTCTCTCTCCTCTGGCCGGTAGCGATTTTGCGACGCTTTCCAAAAATGGAAATGTCGCGATATCGCGACATTTCCAAAAATGGAAAGTGTCGCGATTTCGCTACGCAAAACTGACTTGGCGGGTTTTCTATTTTCCTGTCGCGATTTCGTGACATTTCCATAAATGGAAGTGTCACGATTTCGCGGCTTTGCCGAAAAGGGAAAGTTTTGGATTTTCATGAAATTTTCTATCTGTTTTCTGCATTCTTTTGCATCGGTGCAAGGTTTTCTTTGCCCATGAAGGACTCTAGCATGCACAAAATGAAATCTGAAAGGCAACAAAACCAGAATGCAAGGAAAAGGACAACTTAATCAAGGAGGCAAGCAAATTTGGATTTGAACCTGAAAATTATCAAGAGGGTCCCTGCTGCAAAATGGGAAGCTTGAGGTTTTCTAAGGATGGACTCTCATTTTTCAGTGGGGGGTGTGTTGCTTCTCAACAAATGGCGATATCTGCGGGTAAAATAGTAGCATTATTTTAGAACCCAGGACTCTGGTTTCAAAACAAAAAGACCATGCATCATGCCTTGCCACAGACATTCTTCACAATAAATTGATCGCTAATCGCTAGCTCGTTAAAATTTCCCAAGGACATACTAGGCTGAATTACTTCAAGGAAGATTTCTGATGTGCAATTACAAAGGGTATAAAACTTTCTTCAAGGATGATTGGATTGAATGATGAACTTTGGACTGATCAGCTTTTCTAGATTGTAAAAGGGGAAACCGAGTAGAGCTCTGTTTACTAGTTTAGCCTTTTACAACCTAGACAGAGTTACCCTTTAGATTTACACGACCCAAATTTACAACTGTAAGGTAGAATCTGCAACTTGGTAAAAGAAAAATAGCTTTTGGAATCTGGCTGCCTCTCTCTCATATAACTCTTTTTTTTTTTTTTATCTCTCTTATTTTTGAAATGCATCAATATCTGAAAGGCTTTAAAGAAATCACAATTTTCTTTTATCATTTGATCAATCTGGAACTGTTTCAGTCTAGGCATCGATAGCCTCTGTGGATACCCAAATAATTGCATGAACCATAGTCCCCTCTTATAACCAGCTTTTCTTGGATTCCCCGGGAGTTCCTCCAACTAAACAACATAGCAGTTTTTCTATCATTAAAACAACTGTGGCAAGCAAGACACAAGATCCAATCACCTCTCTACCGTTGTCCTGACTAACAAAATAGTTCCACTATTCAATTTAAGCAGACTATCTCAATTAGAATTATAAACAATGGGTGGAGGCTGGATTGATCAGCTAGGAATAAAACAATTTTTTTTTTTTTTAGCGGTCGACTTTTCATTGATTGGTCAGGCAAAGGTTAAAGGACAGATTTCAAAAGTTGAAGAACTTTGGACGAGACCTCCAAGGACGAGACACGAGGCCTCAAGAACAAAACAAAAATAAAACTGCATGAGACTTTTTAAAATTAAAGCTGAAGCAAATAAATTAAAGGAGAAAAAAAAAAAAGGGAAAAAAGAAATAAATAAAGAAGAAGAAAGAATAAAGGAAAAAAAAAAGAAATAAATAATAGAGAAATAAAACAAATAACTAAAAAGGAAGGATTAAAAAAAAATAAAAAGACAATGAAAGGAAAGCAAGGATTAACTAAAAGAAATAAACTGCACAAGCTAAAACTGTACAGACATTAAGGATTAAAATTAAAATGAAGCAACTAAAAGAACTGCAGAGCATTAAAATTAAACTGAAACAGATTAAAACTGTACAGACATTTAAAAATAAAACTGCACTGACAAAGAAATAAAACTGAAAAACTTCAAAGCTTACTTACAATGTATACATATGTTACAACTTCTTTATGACTCATTCAAATGATAGATTGGATGGAACAGTCGAGAAATAATGTTTCAAGTATTGACCATTAACGGGGAGGTCCAGAAAATTACCATCCAGATCTTGTAAACGGAATGCATTGTTACCCAATATCTCGGCAATTTGGTAGGGGCCTATCCACAGTGGCTGCAACTTTGTATGCTTACCCTTCTTCTCATGAGCCTTGTCCCACAGGAGCACCAAGTCTGCCAGTCTGAAAGCTTTCACTTTGGCCCTCTTGTCAAACCACCTTTTGACAGTTTCTTGATGTCTACTGAAGTGCTCCAGGGCTTGGAGTCTTTCATCCTGCAAGTTAGTGAGATCTAAAACACGGGCTTCAGCATCATCATGATCCTCAAAATAATCTAAGGCAAATTGGTAGGTAGGCAGCTTGAGAGAGATGGGAACAATTGGCTGGGTACCATACAACAAAGCAAAGGGAGAAGTCTTAAGAGCAACCTTATGTTTTATCCTGTCAGCCCATAGTGCATATTTCAACAATGTATGCCATTGCCTGGGTTTATCTGCTGTAGACTTCTTGATGGCATTCATTAAATTCTTGTTTGTTGACTCAGACAGTCCATTGCCTTGGGGATAGTAGTTGGATGAGAATCTGATAACTATCCCCATCTGGTATGCCCAATCTGCAAACTCCAATGATTGAAAGGCTGGCCCATTATCACAGACCAAATTCAGGGGAACCCCAAATCTAGTTATGACATTTGATTCAAGAAAATCAATCACTTCCTGGGCTGTACTTCTTGTGGTGGCTGCTGCTTCAACCCACCTTGTGCAATAGTCAGTAGCTGTCAGAACATATTTATGCCCTGCTGAAGAATTCGGGTTAATGACTCCCACAAAATCAAGCCCCCATTGCATGAAAGGTTTACTGATCACAACAGGTTGCAATGGCAGGGCCCGGTTGGCCTCTTTGGCTGCAAATGTACGGCATCGATGGCGAGGTTCGACATGCTGATGTGCATCTTTAAAAAGTGTAGGCCAATAATAGCCTTGCTCTTAGTATTTTATGTGCGGTGGCGAGATCTCGATGGATGCCCTACCCCTAGTTTTTCATGAAAGCTAGCCATGACTTCACCGACTTAGTTGGGAGAAATGCATCTTAGGAAAATGCCGGCATAATTCTCCCTGTACTGAGTACTCGCCTTGAGGAGATAATGAGCAGCTTTTAACTTTAATGCTCTCCTTTGAGTTCTGTTCAAATGGGATGGGAAAATTCCAAACTGTAGCAGATGAATGATATCTCCATACCAATCATCAGATTCAGAATTTAACTGATTAACTTCTTCCCGTAGAGGCACTTCAGCAATGTGTCTGGACAAACCAAGCCCCCTGATCAGTTTTGCAGGCCTAATCTCCAAGTCATACTCTTGCAACCTTGTGACCCAATTTCCCCTCAGTTCACCCAACTCATTCTGACTTAGAAGGTATTTAACAGCTGGGTCTGGCACTATGGCATGAATTTTGCTCCTCAGTATATAGTGTCTGAACTGTTTCATTGCTTTTACCAAAGCATAAGCTTGTTTGTCTAAACGGGAATATTTCAGCTCAGCTCCCTTCAAATTGGTGCTCTTAAAAGTAATTGGATGTTCCCAGTTTCTCTCCGTTGGGTTAGAACTGTAGCAAGTGTATGTTCAGAAGAGAAGGTGTACAGATAAAAATCTGCACTGAAGTCTGGGCTTACCAGAACTGGTGCCTGTTTAATGGTTGTCTTGATTTCTTGGAAGGCAGTCTTAGCTTCTAGGGTCCAAACAATCTGGGCAGTCTGCTTTAACATGTCATTCATTGGCTTAACTATCTCTGCAAAGCCTGAGATAAACTTTTCGACAAAGTTAATCTTTCCAAAGAATGACCTCAACTCTTTCTTGGAGTTGGGAAATGGTATGCCAGATATGGCTTCAACTCTGCCTGGATCCATAGAAATGCCATCTTTTGTGACCAAGTGTCCCAGCAATTTGCCTTCTGTTACACCAAAAATGCACTTCTTTGGATTCAAGGAAATGCCAAACTCCCTGCACTTGTTAAACACAGACTCTAAGTGCTTTACATGGTCAAATCTGGATTTGGAGAAGACTGTTAGATCATCCATGTAAACTACAATGCATTTGCCCATAAGCCCCTTGAAGGCATGATCCATTGCTCTTTGAAATGTTGCTCCAGCATTTATTAACCCAAATGGCATCCTTTTGTAAGCAAAAGTCCCCCACTTAGTTGTAAAAGCAGTCTTCATTCTATCTTCCTTCTCAACCAAAATCTGGTTGTACCACGAGAAGCCATCCAGGGAAAGACATCATCTCTGACCCTTTAACAATTTGCAAGACTTCATCCATAGAAGGCAGGGGATAGTTGTCCTTTTCTGATGCCTTATTTAAATTCCTAAAATCCACACACAGGCGGATCTCCCCATTTTTCTTCCTGACTGGCACTAGATTGGCCACCCAGGTAGAATGCCTGATGGGAAAAATAATTGTTGCACTCAAGAGCTTTTCCACTTCTGTTTGGATTAGGGTTCTAACAGAGCATTAACATGCCTCTGTTTCGTACGAAAGGCTTGCAAAATTCTTTCAAAGGTATGATGTGAGTGTAAACTTTTGGGTCAAATACCTTTAAATCTTTGTATGACCAAGCCATTACATCCTTGGACCTGTGCAAAAAATCAACGAGACTTTTCTTTATTTTTGGATCACAGTCCTTTGCCAACTTGATGTTCTTTGGATCCTCCTCAGTGCCTATGTTCAGGTCTTCAGTCCCATTGTCTATGGCAGCTACAAAATCCTCAGAATTCACCCTTTGCCTGATCTTGTCAACATCAAATAGCCTTTCTAGCTCCACCATTCCTTTTGGGATCCTGTTGTCCTTCAACCTCATTATTCCTCTGTCATCATCCAACTGTTCCAGCAGGGTGTCTCTTTGGCCTTCATCAATTATAGCATTCTCAAAGGTGTTAGTACTCTGCAAAAAGTTTACAATCCGTTGATCATCCGAGAAAACTTGAAAGCTTGTCTATATTGTTTGGAGCTCGAAGGACAGGGGACTAACTCAATTGAGAACTTATCCCACTTAAAATCTTCCAATGGCTTTAAACTTGCAGCTGAAGATGCCAGGACATCAACATGTGAATTTTGTTCCCTGGGTATGTGTGTCAGATTGAATGCATCAAAGCCTTCTACAAGATCCCAGGCCCTGTGTTTGTATCCCTTCAAATAGGAGGCTTTACACTGGAATTTACCCTTGACTTGACTTGCCACTAATTCTGAATCAGTGAAAACTTGAATGTTTTTCACATTTTTATCCAAAGCAAACTTTAAACCTAAAATCAGAGCTTCATACTCTGCTAAATTATTAGTACATGGGAGCTACGAGGCGGTAAGACATAAAAAATGTCTGACTTTGAGGCCCTTTGAGGACTGCCCCTGTTCCAGAACCCTACTTACATCTTGCTCCATCCACATGAAGTGTCCAAACTTCATTAGTATGTACAGGATGAGCTTTATTAAACTTGTTACTCTGCCCAGTTGTTAAATTGTAGACTCCAATGTCTACCTCTGCAACATTGACAGTCTCATTTGTTGCATTGTACTCTGTAATGGTGTGCTTGTACCTAGGTTCTCTGTCAACCCGCAATTGATTTGCCACTCCTTTCCATGGCAACCACATGTGTGAAAAATCTGTTGCCAGATATCCATTCAAGGACCTAGACCAATCCCTACTCAACGACATCCCATATCCCATTGGGATATCCACAACCTGGGATTTCAATTTTATGTTGAGCCCTTGGCTCGGATGCTAATTGTATGTGAATATTTTGAAGCTCTCCAACAACTTTAACTTCTGACTTGTCCAATTGGACAACTCTCCTTTCGAGACTTCATTGGGGTCAGTCCCAACTGCTGACAAATGGCCAGTGGCATAACATTAGCAGATGCACCTGAATCTACCAAACAATTATGTAAGTTCTTCCCAAAAATTTTGACAGTCAGTAAAAAGGGGGAACTTCAGTTTTTTCTTTGTACATGGCTAGATTGGCATTTGCTATTTTCTTTCCCTTGTCTACAGGTTTAGCAGCAGGGCCAGAGTATGTCTTTATCAGGTTGTCTCTCTGCTCTGAAATCTGTGCCAGCTCATGCAGAGTAATGTTGGCCTTAATATTTTTC
The DNA here is from genome assembly GCA_028583015.1 of Wollemia nobilis. NCBI lineage: Eukaryota > Viridiplantae > Streptophyta > Pinopsida > Araucariales > Araucariaceae > Wollemia > Wollemia nobilis. The sequence continues at coordinate 6,232,247 of JAQPPZ010001745.1, read as the reverse complement.
ATATCCTCCACTATGTTATATCCTTTGTTAAGTGGAGGAACAACAACATCTGGTACTCTTTGAGCCCCTCCCTTTGGTGGAGGTGGATTATTGCTTGGAGAGGGGTCCGGAGGAACATTGTGAGAGTTATCCGGAGGAGTTGATGTAGTGTTGGGCTCCGGATTCCTGTTTCTCAGGTTGTAGTTATCTCTTATGTACTGCTGGAAAGCCTGTACTTCATCTATAGGCATTTCAACTACATTCTCAGATTCATCCGGGAAAGAAAAGGAATCCAGGACCATGGCTGCACTGTGGCCAGATGAACTTGGGCCATCAGCAGTTCTTTGATTTTTAGGGGAGATCAGATCACCGGACAAGGCTTCAAATGCATTGCAAAATTCCAGACAGTCCAACTCCCCATGCTGAGAAGTGGCATGTATTACGCACCAGTTGGGCGAGCTAAATCACAGATGTTCACATCATGAGTTTTACCCTTGTAATCTTTATTAGGTTCATATGGGGGCCTGTTAAATCTGTTTGGCTGATATGAGTATCTGTTGGGATTGTCACCAGTAGAAGTTTGCCTTTTAAAACTCGAGAAAATCATTGGCCAACTTCTGAACAATCTTTGAGACTTCTTCAATCCTTGCATTGTCGGCCTCTTTCACTGGGTTCCGTACATTCTCAACGGGTGCAGCAGTTGATGGACTTGTTGATGGTAGAGTCCGACAGATCGGCGGCATCATCCGATGTGGAATGGGATTAAACACGGGAGCAGCTTGTGTGATCGGAGGAACTTGTTTGAGCATTTAAAGGTTGGGGTCCCAGCTGTCTTTCCAGAATCAAAGCTTCTTTGTAGGCTTCTGTCAAATTGGTAACAGTGGCATCTCTCTTCAAGAAGGCGAGAGGTCATGGGATCCAGGGAATTTCTAAAAATCTCTAATGCCAAGTCGGCATTAGGTACATAATACCCGAGTAAGTCTACCATAGGCTTTACGGAATCGACATTATAGGATCCGATAGATTCACTTAATTCCCTTTTGATGCTAGAAACTGCTGATATAAAATACTGGGGTCTATCACTTCCCCGAACTGTGACACAAAAACTTTCTCTAAATCATTCCAGTTGGTGATAGAATCATTGGTGAGGTTTAAAAACCCAGTCATATGCTCCCTCCTGGAGAGTGAACGGGAAGAGTCTACAGGCAACATCTTCATGTTGTACATTTAATAACTTCAGTGCATTCTTGAATGCAACCAAGTGTTCTTCTGCGGTTCTTGTCCCATCATGTTTGTACCTAGGGAGATATCTTTCTGGATTTATGGGCAGGTCATGGGCTATACCCGAAATGTTCAAAGCTGTGGAGCCCAACCAATTTGCCATAGCTAATGGATTGACAGGAATATTCTGAGCTCCGGTTGGAGTGACTATCAATGGTGATAAAACTGTCTATGATAGAGATGTGGCCCTTTTGTGGCTACTTCTTCTCGGAGTTTCTAATTCAGGAACAAGGAGCTCTCCGGCTCTGGGGTGGGACCTTGTTACCCTGTATGTAGAATCCAATTTTCACAAGCACTTATAACTTTGCAGTTCTCAACAGGTTCTGTATTTGGCAATTTAAAACACTGCACTGACAACAGCGAGGTCTCCTCTGGCAATTTAAAACACTACATTGACAACTTACAAAAACTATACTGACAATTTATAAAACTGAGCCACTTTTAAATGTTAAAATGCCAGACTCTGGATAAAATACAGTATTTGTCAAGCACCACATACAGTCGGATTTCCCAACTCAAGTGCACTAAGAACAGATGTTCTCGGGCCCTCCTTCTAGCGCCAATTAAATGTTGGTCCGGCTTTCATACACACCCCGTGAAGAATGAGCATAAACACCGGTAACACCCACGGGATGAATCCCACTCACTTTAGGATCTAGTCTGGTTATCCAAGGTGTGAGTTACTGAGTCGGGTCGAATGTCTATTCACTCTTTTCTGCTTCCGGAATAGATTTCAATATGGGTCTGTCTGTTACCTTACGGGGGTTCTTGAACTTGTTCGGTAGTTGCGAGAAGTTGTTACTTGTTAACAATCGGATTTAACTTGATTCTTGATCTAGCTCTCATGGGTCGGCGATTCAAATAAAAGACAAATAAAGAAAGTAAAAATGGATCATTCACGGTAAGCAAAGAGAGGGTAGGGTAAGGCGAGAAAGGGAAGTTTATCAAACTTTAAAGCTGTAAAACTTAAACTGTCAATTTCATCTATACTATCAGCTTCACAACAGAACAAATCAAAGAGGAAAGCGTCCAGATTTCTAAGATCACTTTCAACCAAGAGCACAAGGCAAAATGGAACAGGTCTAACAGAAAATTATAAACCGAAGAGAAGCTGGTTAAAACTGATATCATTCACCGGTAGCCTAGCTCACACGGTGAAGACAGAGCAATTAGAACAAGCTTACACCTGAAATCTGTAATTTCCCAAGCAAACAATGGAACAACTGAAGCCTAACAGCATATTTAAACTTGATAATGGCAGATTTACAGCATATATCTAACAAACTTTAATGGAACGGATAACAGAAGAAGATACACTTATCACAGATCTATAAAATATTAGGCTCCTGGCCATGCTACCATAGAAAACAGCAAAAGCACATCAACTCCCAGTCCAGAAAACAAAGGATTTCACAAAATTTGCAAGAAATTGCTTATAAGCCTTTTATTTCTAAGTCTCCGCCTCCCGCGATTACATTTTGCAGTTGTATTTATAGACTCAGGACAGATCCTGATCTTTACAAAAAATATCTTTTCTTAACTGCAAATCTTATCATCTTAAACCCTAGGACCGGGTTTTACAATAAAAGCCATTTTAAAACAAAGACTGGATAAAACCTAACCCTTCTGCAAATCAGGGCGGTCAGCTGTCATAAATGGAGAAGATAGAATCAAATGCGACTTGCATTCACCCATAACTGCAAATAAATGCCTTCATTAATTTCTGTTGGTGAGCCGGATGAGTCACCACTTCTCCGCTATTCCATCTCTGCAAATCTATCCCGGAGTTGAAAATATCTGCCTGCTATTAACTCTGCCATAAATCCTCATTGAATGCCTTCACCGGTAAAATCTGGCAGCTGCTTAGTCATTTGTGGACAGATCTGTAAATACTGGAATGAAACATCAACTCTCGGCACCTTCCTTTTCAACATGGCCGCCTTTAATTAAATTGCATTTGACTTTGTCTTTATGGCCATTTTCCCGCTATCCCGCAAGTGACAGATGGATTCCTGCATGAAAGACAAAAAGATTATATTAGCAATTTAATAAACATTAAATCAACACTTTAACATTAAAACAGATTAAAATCCTAATCTTTCTTGCATGTCGGCCTCTGTTTCATCTGATACGTGTCTTGACACGTGTCACAGAATCGTGACACGTGTCTGTTTTACAGTTGCAAGCATTCTGGTCAACTTTCTGTGCAGGTCGCGAAAATGCGACATGTCACGATTTCGCGACATGTCGCGAAATCGCGACATCCCCCAGCATGTTTCTCTCTCCTTTCTTTCGCCGTGAAACGTGACATGTCACGATTTCGTGACATGTCGCGAAATCGTGCCTCTTGCTAGCTGTCGTACAACTCTTTTTCAAGCATGTCGCGATTTCGCGACATGCATCTTGCCTTAGTCGATTTCATGCAAATTTGATTTCTCCTCTTTGCTTCCTTCTGGCCCTTGGCCGATTTTCCATTATGTCTTTCAATTTGGCAACTTTCTTCTCATCATGTCGTGAAATCGCGACATGGTGGCTCCCTTTGAAGTTCTGCCTCCCAACTGTCGCGATTTCGCGACGTCTCCATCTTGGCTGGTTCTATCATTGAAAGTGCAGCGAGTCGCTGCAACTTTCATGTCTTTGTCTTTTAAATCAAAATGACCGCGATTTTGCTATAGGTAGCGATTTCGCTACCTTCTCTCTTCTCCGTACCAATCGTCGACTTTTATCGCGAAGATGCCACATTCCTTTGCTTTGGAAGACCCTTTCAAAAGGTGCAGTGCATCGTTGTAGTTTTTGCCCCTTAGACTTTCTTTGCACTAGCCATGCGGCACATCGTTGCCAACATTTGTATGTTAGTCCTTTTTTGCAACCAACACCCGCAACTTTGCAACATTGCAGTGCATCGCTGCCACTTTGAACACTTAGACGCTTTACCTTCTCCTCAATCAATGTCTTGCGCCTTTGCAACTTTAAAACTTGCAGCGCGTCGCTGCAACCCTTTAACCCTCAAGCCTTTGAACCGCCCGCGTCGCGAAAATGCGACGTGTAGCGCATCGCTGCAAGTTTTACTTTGGAGTGCCTTCTTGACCAATATGCAGCGAATCGCTGCAACTTTTAAACTCAGGCTCCCCTTCGGCCAACCTGCAGCGCGATTTTGAAACATGTTAGCGACGCGCTGCACTTTTTGTACTTAAGCGTTTTTCCATCAACAACCCGCGAAAATAGAACACGTCGCGATATCGCGACAGTTCCCATAGCTGCATGCGTTGACCGCGTTGACCGCGATTTTGCGACACATTTGCGACTTAGTCGATTTTCATTCTGCAGCCCACTTTCTCTCTCCTACCGCGATAATGCGACATGTCGCGATTTCGCGACATGTCGCGAAATCGCTCCTTTCCGTACAACTTTCTTCTCTCTCCTCTGGTCGGTAGCGATTTTGCGACGCTTTCCAAAAATGGAAAGTGTCGCGATTTCGCTACGCAAAACTGACTTGGCGGGTTTTCTATTTTCCTGTCGCGATTTCGTGACATTTCCATAAATGGAAGTGTCGCGATTTCGCGGCTTTGCCGAAAAGGGAAAGTTTTGGATTTTCATGAAATTTTCTATCTGTTTTCTGCATTCTTTTGCATCGGTGCAAGGTTTTCTTTGCCCATGAAGGACTCTAGCATGCACAAAATGAAATCTGAAAGGCAACAAAACCAGAATGCAAGGAAAAGGACAACTTAATCAAGGAGGCAAGCAAATTTGGATTTGAACCTGAAAATTATCAAGAGGGTCCCTGTTTGCCAAAATGGGAAGCTTGAGGTTTTCTAAGGATGGACTCTCATTTTTCAGTGGGGGGTGTGTTGCTTCTCAACAGGAGGTAAGGAGTTTCCTCAGCTCTGCTGGGTATTACAGGCAATTTATTATCGATTTTAACAAAATTGCCAAACTGCTACACACCCTTCTGACAAAGGACATAGAATTTATCTAGACAAACAACTATGAGCAGGCATTTCAGATGCTGAAGGAGAAGCTGATCTTTGCCCTAGTGTTGCAAGGCCCAAATTGGTCTGTCCTATTTCACATATATTGTGATGCATCCAATAATGCAATTGGAGCGATCCTTGGGCAGTAAGATGGTGAAGAGTTCTACACCATCTATTACGTTAGCAAGAACCTAGCAGGGTCTAAGCTTAATTACACGGTAACTAAGAAGGAGTTTCTTGTAGTGGTACATGCCATCAATAAATTCTACCACTACAATACTGGATATAAAGTATTTGTCCACACGGACCATGAAGCCATCAGATATCTAATGAGCAAACCAATGATCAGTGGCAGGATCATCATGTGGATTTTTTTGCTGTAGGATTTTGACCTTATCATAGTCGACAAGCCCAAAAAAGACAAAGTAGTCATAGACTTCCTATCCATACTAATTCTAGTAGACTACGCAATGGTAGAAGACTAGTTCCCGAATGAGCATCTATTTGTCATCAGTGAACAGACATTGTGGTATGCAGACATTGCCAATTATCTAGCCATCGATAGAACCTCCCCTGCCCTCTCATATCGATAGAAGTAAGGGGTGATCAAAAAGAGTGCCTCATATTAGTGGATTGATGGTCTCCTATTTAAAATAGAGCCTGACCATATCATAATAATGTGCATGGTTTAGCATGAATTTGTAGAGATACTCAAGGCCTACCATAACGAGCCTTGTGGTGGTCACTTCTTAATATAAGATATTACAGATTGGGTACTTTTGGCCCATGTTTAAATATGTAGTCGCATACACCAGTAAATGTGATGAATTCCATAGGATGGGTTTACTGAACCACTACGATGAAATGCCCCTATAGCCTCATGTACACATCGAGCCCTTTGAAAAATGGGGTATGGAGTTTGTGGGACCCATAAACCCACATTCAACCAGAAGGAGGTACATTCTATTTTGTACAGACTATGTCACTAAATGGGTTGAGTTTCAGGCACTAAGAGACTCCAAGGAACGAATGGTCATCGAATTCCTATTTTCCTATATTTTTATGAGGTTTAGAGTGCCCAAGGAGATTACAATAGACCAAGGACCCCAATTCACGTCCAGCCTAATTAAGGAGCTGATGGAATAGTACAGGGTTTGGCATAACAGGACTACCCCATACCATTTGTAGGCGAATGGACAGGTAGAGGTCACTAACAGGGAAATGGAAAACATCTTGACAAAGACCATGCAGCAGCATAGGAAGGATTGGGCTACAATATTACTGAATGCAGTATGAGCATATAATATGACATGGAAGTCGATCATTGGTTTTACCCCCTTCTGATTGGTTTATGGGAAGGATCAATGATGTCCATTGAATTTGAAGTGAAGACACTCAGAATGGCGGTCGAATGGGATCTGAACCTAGATGATGCACAGAAGGAATGAATTCGGTAGCTAAATCAGTTGGATGAATTTTCCATGGAAGCCCTATAGAGAACAAAAATTGTGTAGAGGCAAAGGAAGCAGTGACATGATCGCCACATTAAAAAGAAATAGTTCAAAGGAGACTGGGTACTATTGTATGACTCCAGGTTCCAAGAGTGGAAGGGGAAGTTGATGCAGATATGTATGGGACCATACGAGGTTGTGGAAATAATTAAGAACAGTGTTGTACGGGTCAAAACGATTGATAGTAGCAACACCATCCTAACAGCCAATGGCCATCGGGTGCAGCCATACCATACGTCTGAGGTATTATTGGTGGAAACCAAAACAAGAATGGGGGAGACCCCATCCAAGTAAAATCTCCTAAATTCTCAACAACATGGTGGACACAAGGACATCCACCAAAGACAAGTTAGAATAGGTTACTATTTTTTTAGCTTACTATGTGTTTTGCAGGGACAACACTCGCATGTAAGCTATAGGCATCTTGAGAGCCAGGGCTTAATAGGCACAGACCCTGTTTAACTACACTTTTTATTTATTTTTCTTGGTTTCTTTTTATAGGGACATGGCTTGATTGTTTGAATAATAGGCATCTAGAAAACCAGGCCTAGGTCAGCTTAGCATCCATGTACCTACGCATTAGGAGGATAAGCAATGGTTTAAGCATGGGGGGACGTTAAATTCCTCATTGAACATCCTCATGCCTAAATGAGGCGGACACTGACGTAATATGAGGAGAATTATGGGAGGCTTGATCAACCTCACATCAAAAGACACATCATCCGATGTTGACTTTTCAACAATAAAGAAAGGGCACCTTACTTTGGAGGAGCAGTGCCTTACTCTAAGGAGCGGTACTTTACTCTGGTGCCTTACTCTGAAGGAGCAATGCCTTACTCTAGTGCCTTACTTTGGAAGAGCGATGCCTTACTCTAGCACCTTACTCTAGAGGAGCGATGCCTTACTCTGGTGCCTTACTTTGAGGAGCGATGCTTTACTCGGGCACCTTACTCTGGAGGATCGATTCCTTATTTTGGTGCCTTACTCTAGAGGAGCGGTACCTTATTCTGGTGCCTTACTTTGGAGGAGCGGTGCCTTAATCTGGTGCCTTACTTTGGAGGAGCGGTGCCTTCTTTTGATGCCTTACTCTGGAGTAGCGGTGCCTTACTCTGGTGCCTTACTCTGGAGTAGCGGTGCCTTACTCTGGTGCCTTACTCTGGAGTAGCGGTGCCTTACTCTGGCACCTTACTTTGAAGGAGCAACACCTTACTTTGATGCCTTACTTTGGAGGAGCAGTGCCTTACTCTAGCACCTTACTCTGGAGGAGTGATGCCTTACTCTAGCACCTTACTCAGGAGGATCAAGGAGTGACACCTTACTCTAGCACCTTACTCAGGAGGAGCGATGCCTTACACCACCAAGAAGGCACCGAATACATCAAAAAAAAAAAAAAGAATCTATAGGGGGTTGTTGTCATGAGGATGTGACAATTCTTAGACATGGGGGGAAGTGATGCCTTACTCTGGTGCCTTACTCTGAAGGAGCGGTACCTTACTCTAGGCACCTTACCCCACAAGATGGGCCCCCCAAATGTTCGTAAAAAATATATATATGGTGATCAAAGTGACGCCTTACTCTGGTGCCTTATCGAGTTAGGTGCCCTATTGGTGCCTTACTGAGTTAGGTGCCCTATTGGCACCTTACTGATTTATGCGCCTTACTGATGCCTTATTGATTTAGGTGCCTTACTCTGGCTCCTTACTCAAGTAGGCGCCTCAATCAAGAATCACATGTACAACATGGCAGTACAAGGAGCAGCCGAAGCTAATACCATAATGTCACGTGATGGAGATCCGAAAGTGTCCGAAAATATTTTGAAATCATTGGGCAGGATTTTTGCACATCCCAAGGTCAACCAATGAGGAGATATGTGTCCCAACTTAAACCAATAGGATCCATCGCATTTTTAGTAGCAAGACCTCGAGTGAACTAGGGATGTGGTACCCAAGGTGACATAATCAACACATGGGAAAAACATCATCGAATAGCAATTTGGCATACTCCACGCAACACAAAATGACCAATCAGATATGTGCATGATTTTAATTAGATATATACATAATTTTCATATAATATGCTCTCTGAAATTATGATGGTGCAAGGACAAAAATCACCCCTCATGCCTAATAAATCGTGCCAAAAATTAATTCAAGTGGCGTACCCTTATAAACCCAACATGGAAACAATTTCCAGAGTTAGGTGCCTCAGGTTATAAAAAGGTGCCTTACTGAGTACAAAACTTGAACTTCGTAGGGAAATCACCATGGGAGGACCTACAAATAATCACATGATTAAGAAGCAGGAGCCCAGTGATACTGAAGGAATTAGGGGGGAAGTCCATAACTGGTTCGAAGCAGTCGGGTGGATGGACTATTATTGCCTGGTAAGCCAGGAATAGGATGTAGAGGCAGCCAAAGAATTTTCCATCACTTTGAATGGAGAAGTGGTCCAGCTATGCGGATTGATAATACCAGTTACCCCAGATCACATTGCTCATGTCACTGGCCTTCCCCTTACTAGGGAATGCACATACAAGGACAGCATGGCAAAGAAATGTGCCAAAGTGTTGCTCGAACAGGGGAACATCCTTTGTGACCAAGGAGGGCTTCCAAAGCAGAGGCTCCTGATGCACTTGAAGAATATTTTTGAGAAGGTTGTGAGATACTTCACATGCACTGGGAAGTATTCACACCTGAATGCGAACCACATGCAATTCATGAGCCATATGGTGCACAAGAGAGAAATCAATGTCTCGTTCTACCTGGTGAAAGCCCTATAATATGAGGCATCACGATACCAAAGAGGGTTAGTCTTTGCCTTATCCCATCATGAGCTAATTACAATCCTAATATGCCATGCATAGGAGCATAAGGAAAACTCATCGGTGGCAGAAGTTGAATCCTCTAGTGCACGAGAATAGGCAGTGGCTAAAGCAGGGCATGAAGCCAAACTAAGTGGAACAATCAAGGAGATTAGTGCTGAGTCGTCTGACACAGTAGAACAGACAACCACATAGGCAGGGCATGATGTCAAATTGGGGAGAATTTTTGAGGAGGAACATCCCAAATTTTCACCAGAGATTGTAGAGGAAGGGCAGAGCTCTATACCCAATTTCATGGAAGAGAGGTCAAAATCCTCCAACGTAGAACATTGGACAGAACATAGGAAACGTTGAACATAACTATGGTGCCTAATACTCTTAAATGAGGAAGAAAAAAAGATACAGATCTTGGTGTCGTAGCACAGAATTTGAAGAATTTGGTCGCTTGTAGTCCGTAGGACCTACAGCCTTCTACAGGCTTGCAACAACTAATTGAGACGCCATTGGAAGAGGATCATGCTGAAAAAAGTGAGAGATCCTCGATGCAAGCATTGTTCAAGGAGTACAAGAAGATGAACCCGAGGAAATTTTAGATACAATAGGCTATCATTGCTCGATTATAGCAATTGATCCAGCAGCTCAAGGAGGAGAACCAGTAGTGGCAGGCCAGGGTAATAAAGAGGCAAGATACCTCTACCCAAACTGACTGGGTAATGGAAGTGCCCATGAACTCTTCAAACTTGTCAGAGATAGTAGTCTCATCTGGGGCATTCAGATTGGATGCCAAATGAAGAATTGGAAGTAGGGGAGGGTTCATATGCCTCTGACAAGACAATTATAGAAGAACAAGGAAATCCTATTCTTCAAACAGAAACCTATGTTATTTTTATTGATGATGATGAGGATCCATCATGGCAAGCCCCTAAAATCAAGGCCAAGGAGGATTCTCCAGGGCACTAGGAACATGAAATTGAGGAGCTACCACCTAAGGAACCAGAGAAGCAGGCACCAGGGGGAACAACAATAGGGGACCTTCGATCAGAGGAACAGCTCCCTAACTTGTCCAATAAGGAGGCAGCCTCCATGGGGTAGGAATATCTACCCACACAAGCCACCATAAGACCAGACAAAGGAAAGGGGAAGGCCCCTTAAATGACTCAAAAGAGGGCCAAAAGGAAGGCTAGTATGACATTTTCCAAACTGAACCCTCATTCGGACAAAAATTTGGAATAAGGTGTGCAGGCCTTTGTTGAGCAAAAGGCAAAATTTGAACAGCTTCGTAAGGAGTTTGAGGAGGCAAAGGTAGCTAGGAAAGCTGCCAAGAAGGAATTAAGAGGTCTAGGCATTTGTGTAAACCCCACTAACGATGATCAATTTTGGGATATTTACAGTTTGTCATCAGGTTAGCCCTATAAAATAAAGAAGTGGCTGGCATGATGGAGAGGATATGGACCGAAGGTAGAGGCAACAACAATCATGATAAAAAATTTGGCCTCACCCCTAAGGAACTTCTGTTATACAAAGCCAGCGTGGATAGGCAAAATAGGGACAACTCCGACATTCCCTTCGAATATTTGTGCCCTCAACACGTTGACCTGTGGCAGGAAGCAGAAGCAACCTTCCAAAGGGGAGCGACGACTATGGTAGTCGAACCCAGTACAAGTGCTAGGCCAAGTAGGAGACAAAGCCAGCGTAATAATATGCCAATGGAGAATGAAGGTCAACCCAACATAGCCATACATTGTCATAGCTAGAGGGCAGGACAACCTAGGAATGCCTCGCAACAAGCCAGGGTCCCTCAGCAGAAACAAAAACCTCAAGGAGGAGAACAAGCCAAGGCCACCAACAAGAAAAGGAAATAAAAAGCAATGACCTATAGAGAGGAGGTAATTACCATTTTTGGGTGCCACAAGGGTATGGCACATATTAGGCATGGAGGGATGATGAGCACCATAAATGCTCATATTTATGTATATGTACTAACATTTTTTGCGTGGCATTATATCATGAGTTGTATATTTTATGAAGCATTATGTATGTATTTAATAAAATCATGTGTATTATCTAATCTATGTGTGTAGCTATTTCCCTTATTTTGTCGTCTTTTGCTCAATAGAGGTCCTACATGGACCTGGCATGATTTCGCTTAAATCAGAAGAAGGTAAACTAAAGCATGTGCCTTACTGAGGTAGGCACCTTATTGAAGTAGGTGCCTTACTGAAGTCGGTGCCTTATCGAGTTAGGTGCCTTACTAAGGAAGGTGCCTTACTAAGGTAGGTGCCTTACTCAAGTATATGCCTTACCAAGTTAGGCACCTTACCAAGGTCGATGCCTGAATTATGCGTGTTGACCAAAATAGCTGGAGAAGGACCCTATTGACCACCCTTCCATGTTATCTATGGGAAACCGTGGATGTATGAGTTATCCCAACTAGAGTGGGTGAACACATAACCACTCACGAGGTCGAACCATAATGAAGTGGAGATCATACAATTATCAAGAAACGACGTAGAGACGCTTATTGTGCGTCGGTTGTAGTAACTGAACTATCCCATTTTAGGCTAAATCGAGACTCTGGTTGTAACAAAACTGTCGTAGGAAGTCCTTTGTGTGTAGTATCTAAACACATGGACTTACCTGTATTAGGAGAGACATAATTGATAGAGCATTATTGTATGTAATATTTCATTGCATCATTAATAAAGTGTGAACATTCGTCAAAGCAGCGTTCCGTTTGTGAGATTTATCAGGCGGGATCTGCTTGGAGCTCCGGCCCACTCCAAGCCAGTATTCCTCCCCTCTTAGTTATTTACATAATTTCATTATGCATGGTAGTATGTTTATGTCTTAGGCTTAAGCTTAGTTATCTTAGAGGTGTGTTTATTTATAAGAAGTATTTTCATTTCATATTAGTTGGTGTGTTTATTTTATCTGCATTATTATTTATGAGTGAGTTTTATTGAGGTGGACAATCTTATTGATGTTATACAAACACCCCCCAATAGTAGTTGAATGGATCATATCTAAAGTGGTAGTGTGACTAGTCTCAACCGTGACCCTTCGCAAGCTTACGAGTTTCCTGGATTGACAATTTAAATGAGAAGTACTATGACAAATATAGGACAAATTCACCAGTGTTTGGCACCCAACACTTACCCCAAGTTTGAAGAATTAATCATATGGGAAGTGCTTCCATGAGAGCTGAAACTAAATGTTAGCCTCCCCCTGGAGGATTTATTAAGTTAAATTTTGATGGGGCTTCTAAGGGCAATCCGGGTAAAGTTGGTGGAGGAGGAGTAATTAGGGATAGTAAAGGACTAATTATTTGTTGTTATGCAGAATTCTATGATATCTTGTCCAATCATCAAGCTGAAGCTAGAGCAATGATAGCAAGTTTGAAAATAATTCAAAATTTGAAAGTTAAAAGATTAATTTTAGAAGACTCACAGGTTATCATTAATGGTTTAAATTCTCACAAAACCCCAAGATGGAGTGTTGAACATATTTTTAGGGATGCTTTTTAGATTTTAGATGGTTTAGAATCTATTCAAATTGTTCATATTTTATAAGAGGGTAAAGGTGTAGCTAACTTAATGGCTAAAAAAGGAGTGTTGAAACAATATTTGCAAACTAAATTTAATAATTTCCCGCAAGATATAGTTGCATTTTGTTGTCAGGAGGCTAAGGAAATGGAAAAACTTGATAACTAGATGGTGCAAATTCCCAAAGATAGTACTTGTTTCAACTCTACTAAAAATTTAGATGGCAGATGTCGAAAAAATAGTAGGGTAGATTACTATTATTGTTTTGATCATTGCACTTTTGGTTAAAAAAGGCTCTATTCTTCAAAAAAAGCAAAATTTGATTTGTAAAAAGATAAGTTGTTCTTTTATACTTGGATGTATTCATTTGTTATTATTGGATTTCCAAGAGTTGTAAAAGGGAAGGGCCCCTTTCAAAACCCTATTATTTACCAATAGAAAAAAAAAAATCATTAGACCACATAAATTTGTACATATCAATTCAAATAGTTCTTGAGCTCTATAGTGACTAAGTTCAAAAGGTATTATATGGTGTTTCCCTACAAGACATTATGGACATACAATAGATTTCTATGAAATTTTGGGGAAGCCTTTGACCATTTGATGTTTACTCATTTCATTTAATGAAGACACACTTATAAGTCCTAGCCTTTTATGCTAAAGTTCTTTTGTTTTTGAAATGCTTATTTTCAAGCCATATTTGTTGATGTGTTTAGAGCAAATACACTATTTTTAAAAGAACCAGAAGCTATAACCTTTCCTTGTTTAGTAATAAGATATTTTTTATTTTCAATGATTTTGAATTCAACTGCTACATTTTGATCCATTAATTGAGATATTGAAAGAATATTAGCAGTTAAACCAGGTACATACAGTACATTTTTTATTATTCTTCAATCAAAATATCTCCTACTCCTTTGACCTCATAAGTAATACTATCTGCTATAAAAAATGATTTTTCATATTTTTCTTAAAAGGTGTTGAACCGTTTTTTATTTCCAATCATATGCATACTTGCTTTAGAATCAATATACCAATAATCCATGATAAATTCTCAAATTTGATTTGAATTTGATTACCTTTTATCTCTCTAATAAATTAAATATGCAAAAATTCAAATATCTTCAATTTTCAAAATTTTCCCTAAATTTTAAAGCTTCAAAAAACTTCAAATAAAATTTAAAACACAACTAACTCTTCAAATCTTCTAAAAAAATGCATCTTAAATTCAAAAAATTAAATCCTATTTGAAGTAGAAAACCTTATCACTCCATAATTCAATAACTATTAAAACTTAAAATTTAAAAATATTAATTTCAAAGTATAGTTGAAATCCTGATAACTCCAAGGTAGTTTTTAATGTCTATAATATTATAATTTGGAGGAGATGGTGATTGAGGAGCGTCTGCACTCGAATACTGTAGTAGAATCCGGTAGGAAGACAATGGACACCACAACACCCGAAGGGGAGACACTAGTGGTAGATGAGAACCAGGACCCCAACATAGAGAAACCCTAAGGTGATCACCAAGCCTCCATCGAACGAGCCAACGAGATTTGTAACATCCTGAGCATGAGCAAGGGGATAGCCTCTAGTGTGAGTGGGGATAAGTCACAAAGAAATAGAGGAAGTGATCAGCTCTCTACAAATTCCTCCTAGATTAGTTGGGCCAACACCAACATAGAATAGCTAGGCAACCTCAACCCACCATCCCAACCACTCTCGGAGTCTTGACCTTCGAAGTAAAAATCAAGCTCTGACCAGGCAAAGCTACTTGTTCGGGAGGAGAATACTTTGGACGTGAGTGACGGATGGAAGAGCCCACCCTGATCCTATGCATAGATAATAAACCCTAACCCTAGTAGGATGATTGGGCCCATAGCAGAGTTGATTTCCACAAATGGCAACCTCGAGATCCCCTATGAGGTCATGTCTAGCATGCTTAACAAGAACTCAAACGCACTAATTGGAAAGTTCCTCGAGTCTCGACCCGATATGGAATCCATCCGCAAGTGGGCTAAAATATCTTGGCACCCAAAGGGATCCATGGAGTTGATGGCACTCACAAGAGGGTTTTTTCCAATTCGATTAAGTGACCCTGCTGATTCCCAATGAATCCTCTCTAGAGGACCTTGGTTATATGGTCGTAGAGGCCTATTCCTTCACAAATGGGGAGTCGATTTCCACCCAGTAACTCAAAGCATTAACACTACTCCAATCTGGGTTCGTCTCCTAGGTCTTCCCATACAATTCTAGCATGAGGACATCCTTTGTGGAATAACAATGAGCATTGGAGAGTTTATTTCTTTCAACCCTTCAACTCACATCGAGACTCAGATGACACAAGCTCGCATGTGTGTGAATGCCATCTTGGAATCCTAGATGTTGAGCTATCGAATTCAAACAATCTCATATCCAAGATATGTTCCTTTACCCAATCCATTGAATATGAGAATAAACCTATGTTTTGTAATCTTTGTTCCATCCATGGTCATCTGCATTCCCAGTGCCCTTCCTTGGACCCTGTTGCCCCTCAAAGAAATCGTTGAGTCCCCAAAACCTCCCCCTAGGGCCTTGACCTTGCCCCAAACCTTGTGAGCCCTCCTCTGTAGGCCATTGGTAGTGAGAATCCCCCTTTGGCTACCCCTTTGTCAATCCCCTCCTCCCCTAGTAGCCCAACCATCCCTATCTCCAATCACTTCTCCCCATTGTCCTCTAATGAACCCCCTGTTGACTCCTCTGAACTAGCCTTCAAATTCCCCTTGCACCCTCCCCCTTCAGTTTCCCTCCCCGCTCGTGAGCCTTGGCTTCCCCCCCATTCCACAGCAAATATGATGTGATCTGATGGGTCTTGTCAAACATATATGCTCCAAATTCTCCCACCCATATATACTCTTTGTGGAACTCCCTCAGCCAGCTATGAGATGTGTTTTCCTCATAGGCTTGGATTTTTGTGGGGGACTTAAATTCTCCTCTGTTCCTCTTTGATAAGAAGGGTGGAACCCCCATTACTACAAGATTATATGAACATTTTTCTAGATTTATAGACAGTAATGAATTGATGGATGTGAACCTCTGAGGCTTGAGATTCACCTGGACCAATCGCATAAAGGGAGATTAGCTAATCCAAATGCATCTGGACCATTTCCTCATTTTGATCAATTCCATTCCCATGTTCAATGATGCAATAATGAGATATCTCCCAATAATTTGATCCGATCACAATCCCCTCCTCCTTGAAAGGCATCTGCATGCTTCCTCCTTCAAATATCCCTTCAAGTATGAAGCCATGTGGCTCCATGACCCAAACTTAAGGTCTCTCATCTCTAAATGGTGGGCCAAACCCTTCTAGGGGCCCAAAATTTCCCAAATCGGTAGCAAACTTTGGCATCTCAAATTCAATCTCAAAAGTGCAACAAGGAAGTTTTTGGGAACATATTCCAAAAAAATTAAAGATTCAATCTCAACTCAAGGACATTGAGTCCACTATGCAATATAGCAACCTGAAGCCCATCCTCCAAGCCATTGAGAGAGTCCTCCTTGCAAACTACCACAAAAATTTAAGATATGAGGAGGTGTTTTAGAAGCAAAAATCTCAGGTAACCTAGCTCAAAGAAGGCAACCTGAACACCAAGTTCTTTCATGCCACTGTGGTGCATCACCGAGCCAGTAATTGGATCAGGGAGCTAGTTTAGTAGGATGGCCAGGTTGTTTTTGACATCTAAGGAATTAGAGCTATGGTGGTTTCCTTCTTCAAAGAGCTTCTTGGGCCCTCTCCCATATGTAACCGCCACACTTTTGAAAGCCTCCTTCAGAATATTCCAAGGTTTGTATCTAAGGACCAAAATTGTATGCTCTATGCTCCTTTGTCTATCGAGGAGATTAGTTCTACCATTTTATCCATGTAGGGTGGGAAAGCCTTCGGTCTGGATGGATTCCCCCCCATATTTTTAGCACTTTTAGGATATTCTAGGGTCGGATGTGGTCTCAGAAATCCAGTAAATGCAATAAGATAAGTTGATCCCCAGAGACATCAATTCCACATTCCTTGCCCTTATCCCCAAAGTGAACCAGACCTATGAACCAGACCCGCACCCTCTTAAACTTCCTTCCCATCAGCTTGTGCAATATTTTATACAAAATCCTCACCAAAGCCTTGGCCATTAAGCTCAATCTCATCCTCCCATCCATCATATACCCTACCAAGGGAGTTTCATCAATGGAAGACAAATCACTGACAGTATCATTGTCATCCATGAACTCATCCATTCTATCTCCTCGAGTGATCAATCAGGCCTTCTTCTCAAATTCGACATGAATAAGGATTTCGATAGGATCTCATAGGACTTCCTCTTAGTGGTCCTCCATAGGTTTGATTTCCTCCCATATTGGGTCGAGTTGATCAAAGGATGCATAACCTCAATGAACTTCTCTGTCCTGGTCAATGATTCCCTTGTAGGCTACTTCAAGAATTTCAAAGGCCTCATGCAAGGGGACCCCATCTCCCCTTTCCTTTTCATCATTGTTTTTGAAGGCCTTGGCAAGTCCATTACCCACGCCTACCTTGAAGGATCCATCTCTCCAGGTCGTGTCTCACCAGCAATTCGTTGATGACACTATCCTGGCTATCCGAGCCTCGGTCCCCCAATCCTGGTGCATCAAGTCCATTATTATCTCCTTTGAGGAGGCAGTAGGCTAGAATGTGAACTTCGATAAAATTAATCTCTACTTCTTCAACACCCCAACAAGGCATCAAGTTCGCATTGTTGCTACTCTTGGTTGCTCCATCGGCACTTTCCCAACAATGTATTTGGGATTCTCCCTCTTCGATGGTTAGTCCAAGAAATCCCTTTGGGACCCCATCATCAAGTGCATGCAAAAGAATTTGGTAAGCTAGAAAGGTAGCCTACTCAGCCAAGCTGGGAAGGCCACCCTTGTCAAATCCACTCTACAGTCCATTCCTATCTTCTTCATGTCAATCTCCAAATTCTTGTTGAAGTCTACAACCTCATTGAAAAGCTCCAAAAAACATCCTGTGGTTAGCCTTAGAAGGTAAAAGAAGGATTCATTTGGTAGCTTGGAACTAGGTCTGTGCAGCAAAGGATCATGGGGGTATTGGACTTCACAAGGTTCGCAACATGAATTTAGCACTCATCGCCAAACAAGGTTGGTGAGTCCTCATCAACGAAGACTCTCTATGGCCTTCCATCATAAAATAAAAGTGCCTTTGGGCCAACCCAAATTTGTTAGAGGATCCCAATCCAATAAAATGATTGATGGTGTGGAACTTCATATCCAAAGCTAGGCTAATTATATGGAAGGGCATCAGATGGAAACTCGACAACGAAGTAAAAATCAGCTTTTGGAGCGATCCCTGGTTGGGAAATGATCCTCTACAAGATAAATATTATCTTTTGTGCCTCAAACCAATGAAAAACACCCTCTTTGGACCCAAAGTAAGTGATTTTCTCCTCATAGGGTCTTCCTCCTAGAAGCCCTTCTCGATCGATGGCCTCTTAGTCAATCATTTAATTGCTTATATCGCCCTCTCTGATCTCCTTCACCTCTATGTCGTTTCTTAATCTCCTGGAGAGGATTCCATCCTTTAGGGTCTTTCCCCATCTGGCTCCTTCATCATCAAGTCAACCTACGCCTTGTATGTGGACCTAGGCCCCCTGGTTTTTGTCCAATCTCATTTGGAGGCCTCACCTTACCCCCAAAGTAATTTTTTTCCTATAATTGGCCATCTAGGACAAAATCCTTATCATTCCTAACCTTCACCACTGTGGCCTATCCCTCCCAAATCGATGCTACCCATGCTTTGTAGATTTTGATTCAACCCAACATATCTTCTCCTCATGCCCCTTCCCTTTTGTCCTCGATCAGCATCTCCTGGGTCCTACCCCTCTAGATTAACAATATATGTGTGCAATGGTCGAACTTGTTCAAAGGCCACTAGCTCGAAACCTTTTGGTCCTTATTCTGCATTTCATGTGGAAAATATAGAGAGAACATAATGCCCAGGCATTTAGAGACTCATCCCACAAGGAAAGTCATGTCCTAGCAAGAATCAGTAGTATAAAATGTATCAATCACCCCCCTAAAGGTAGACCAGGAGCTTCTCTCTGAATAGATTCTTACTTCTTCTCTAGGTATCCCATAAGGCATCTATTCTTGGTCCCTTTCAATACTGATCATTCTTGGGTCAAGTGGATCCCTCCGCATTTAGGCTTCCTCAAGCTCAACTTTGATGGAGTAGTGAAAGGAAATATTGGAGCTGTTGGTGTCAGGGGTGTTGTTCGAGACCACAAAGGTTACATCATCTTGGCTTATACAGAGAATTTGGGGTTCAATTCTAGCCACTTTGCAAAAGTCTAGACCCTCTACCAAGGTTTTTTCCTGAGATGCAAGCTTCAAGTATTGTGATCGAAGGTAACTCCAAGAACATTATTGCTAGCATATCCCAGGGTTCCCTCTCTATCATGGAACACCTCCACCATGATCAATGAAGTCAATAAGTTGTTCCAATCCTTCTATGTCTCTAAGGCAACCCACACTCTCAGAGAAGGCAATCATGTGGTTGACCAGCTAGCCAACATCGGCATCTCAGAGTCAAGTCTTTAGGTGTGGATTGACTCCTTCCCCCAAGAAATCATTGATGTAAATGTCACTGACCTGGCCAACAAATGAGGCAATTTGATCTAGTTTGGAGAACCTCATCCTCCATGATGGTCCCCACTTTCAAAGATTTATTTGTAAGCTAATATCCAATGTGGTGTACTCTCACAACACCATCGATACTATCCACTGCTTTTTTCTTACGTGTAACTCCTGTTTGGTCGAAGTTTCAACATGTGATTTTTCCCATGTGGTCCATGAACAGGTTGGTTTACCTCCAAGACCACTTGTCCCATTGGAAGTGGAGGTCCTTTCATTGTATCAGGCTCCATGTGAACCAGAACCTCTACCATGTTAGAGGATGTTCCCTTGGTATCATGATCAACCTCATCTTCGACAATTTTTTTGATGATTGAACATTGGAATTGTTAGCCATCGGTACCCTAGCCCTCGATCGGGCCACTACATCAGTTCCTATGCTCTCGAGGTGCTATGTGTGCTTCCCTCCTATTGGCTACCACTCGTTGACTTCCCATTTTTCTTCCAGTACCATTTTGGCAAGATGTGTTGGCAGCACAAGTATGAAAGTGGTTTTTTGGTCTATCTGCCTCATGGTAATTGCCCACGTCAATGTTGTTACTCCTTTCTACCATGCTCATTGTACCACCTTGGAAGGTAATCCCATTCATAAATACCCATGCTTTCTTGGCTTTTTTTTTAGCCATGGTGTCATTTCTTGGAGTATACACCTAGCCCTCTCGATTGATTGGTGTGCCCGCCCACCCGTGCCACCGTCTGTTCGATCGATCCGCAAGATTTTTTATACAAGATACTTTGAGTGGGGGAACCTACTTGTGTATCATCTATTATTTATTTCCAATACCTTTCTCCATCATCATATTTTCCACCTTTATCCTTTCTGTTTGATCTCCTATCCCTAGCTTTATCTGAATATCAACATCATGGCCAAAATCGAACCTGCTACCCTTCAATTAAATCCCTTGGTAGAGGATATTTTTAGAGACCATGGCCTCCTACATTTTTTGCAATAATTTTAGGAGGCCGAACCAGACTTATCCATGAAATTCATCCGTTCTTGGAACAGGGTCCATGTGTTTGTCCACAGAATGGGATTCACTGTTACTGCTGATCTTCTCATGACGGTGATTGGTCTCCCAAATGAAGGTGAAATTATTAACTAGGAGAAGCACTCTCTCTAGGTTGAACTAGCATTTTTTAGGGACAAAGGAGAATCCTTGGGGAAATAGAAGGGCAGGATTGTCAGGGAAATGCTCCTAAAACCCTGGGACACACTGATGATAACTATCCTTTAATATTTCACCCTTGATAATCCCTCGACCATTCTGAGGAGATTCCACTTTACTTTTTTAAACCGCCTCAAGGGAAATAAAATCATCAATATCCTTGAATACATGTTTAGATAAATGGATCGGTTGGTTCTCAGTGTGAAAATGGGGGCCTCTTCCTCCCCCCTTCATCAGGGTTTGCACCAGGTTTTTAGCACACATTCAAGAAATTTAGGACCTCCTACAAGCACTAGGATGGACAACTAGAATCATTTCATCTCTATTGATGCAGGTGGATACCCTCTTGGAGGAGTATAGGAACCAGTTCGAGATCATCTAGGAATTTTAAAGCCTGGTCAGAGAGTATCCTACGGATAATGGTGGTGGGCCTAATGCGTGAGCCGACTCATAGGCATACCTCCTTCAACAGTTAGGCTTCTGGATTTAGATGGCAGTTTTTGGTCTTTGTTTACTCTTGCGAGGGCATTTTTTTAATGTGGTTTCCTTTTTCATCCCTGTGTAGGTGTTTGTGGGTTGCTGGGTTGGCCCTATTAGGGTTTATGTTGGTCTGTACATAGCTTGGTCTATTAAGTTTTAGTGTCTCGGTTGTAGCTTCTCATTTTGCTCGGTAGGGTCATCTCTTGGGGGCCAGTTAGCCTCTAGAGATCTTTTAGACTTGTGCTAGAAATGTAAAAGGTTACGGGACCCTTTCAAAACCCTTTTCACCAATCAAAAATAAATAAATCCTTATAACTCCCCCCTAATAATTACTTCATTAAAAAATATTCCTTTTAACTCCCACTTAGTAATTAAAGTTCCTAAGATAATAACCTTCTTACTTAGGACTTTAATTATACATTTAATTAAGGTAATGTAACTTACCTTAGTCTCCACTTGGAAAAAATATTTCAATTCACTAAATAAACACTTCCACTTGATTAATGCCTTTGGTGAAAGACATTAAGAAACATGTTGCAAGTGTTACTATCTAGGAAAGATTCTTTCTAACGCATTCAATGTCCTTCAATGTTTTTTTGTGAAATATGTTCAAATAGGTGCCTCTTTGAATCATCTGACTTCAGCTTTGTCAACTCTTCTTTAGCATTTGCTTTTCTAAAAGCTTGGCTTCTGATCATCTTGTGAAAGCCTTCCTATAGGTTATAGTTTTGATGGCCTCATCCAATATATGTTGGCCTCCTTTTTCCTTTGATTAGATTAGCTTCCCTGGATAGAAGCTTAGCTCTACCAACCTGCTTGTTCATAGTTTGCTTTGTGCTTATTGTGACTTCACCATTAGACAATGTTGGTCTTTCTAGACCATACTTGTACTTTATTTATCAACTGAGCATTAGCCTCTCTTGATCATGTTGGCTTTTCTCTCCTCTATTATCTTAGCATTTGCCTCTCTTGACCATGTTGGCTATGCTCTAGACTACTAACGTTGGTCTCTACCGATCTTGCTTGTACTTTAGATTGTTAAATGTTGTTCTCGCCTATCCTTTATTCTACTTTATACTGTTAAACGTTGGTCTCTCCCAACCTTACTTCTACTTTGGACTGTATTTTCCTCATAGGATAATTCAACTATAATTTAATGTTTGCTTGCTTAGTTCTTCTACTATATTCGATTGCTTCTGATATGTTGAGTGCTTACTCTATATCTTGCTACTCACTTTATGCTTGGTTATGCATTCTTTACTCTTATATTCTGCACTTTGGCACCTCTTCTATTATGCACTTGGGAATTATTATTGCTTTACTCTTGAGCAATAATGAGTTATTCTATGATTGATCACCTATGTTGCTCTACACTTGGGTATCTTTGTGTTCTTGTGCTTTGGCACCTTTGTGCTCTTATGATTGAGCACCTTTGTTGTTCTACACTTGAGCGCTACTAGGGCATTGTTTTCTATACTCTTTTCTGCAACTTGTTATTATTTCTTTGAGTAAATTTAGCTACAAAATAATCTTTCAATATTAGTAGAAAGTTATAATTTTATTCTTTCTACTATACTCTGGATTTTATCCAAGTTATCTTATATCCTTCTGATCTTAGGAATCTTATATTGCTTTTGAATTGTATGGAAGCTATGATGCTTCTCAATCCTATAGAATATTTGACAATTCTCAATCCTATGATGCCTTAGGTTTCACCTAAGAACAAAATGATTCTCCTCTTTTCTAGAGAATCCAATTATTATAAGGGTGACTTTGAATGTCCCCTCACGTCCAACTTTCTTCTAAGTTGGCCCTTAATATATTCTAGTTGAGTCCTTTTCTTCATCGGTTTTTGTTGAACCAAGTGGATAGACCATAGCATCCAAATTAGGATGACTTTTAATTATCTCCTCAATATCTACTCAATCAAACCTATAAATCATAGTCCAAGTTTTCACTGCCTTTAGAGTGGATAGACTCCAAATATGAAGGCGACTCAAAATAAAATTTCTATAAAAAATAGATAGAGTTGAGTGGTAGCTCTTATACCACTATTGGATTTTAATCCAAACTATCTCAGGATCCAATATAACTAAGCCACAATATCATAGGTCTTAATATAAATAATCAAGAGCAAAATTAAATATATGGGCAATCAAATATATAAACCGAGCAATATAACTATAATAACATTCACTATAATATCAAATATGAATATAAATGACCAAAATTTAATCATGTAATAACGTGAAAATACTTATAATAAAATTTCTCAAAAACTATATACATGCTTCAATATTATCAATTATAGTTTTTTTACAATACTTTAGATTGATACATAATATGGAGTTCTGCCTCCAAGATATAGTCATACAAGATGACCCTTCAAGTTCTTGACTATGACAACTCTCATAGGTTCTTTGGCTTCTCATCTTACCACTTGTATGCAAGACTCTTGATTTTTAATTTACCTGCATATGACACTTGTGCATATCCTATACATTGACACTTACATAAAGCAAATCCTAATTTATACATTAATACCAAATAACGTAATATTATTAATAGATCAACTCCACATCTAGTGGTTTCCACTTTATATTTTTTACCTTATTTTTGTTTCTCCTGTACGCAATATCATAATTCCATTTGATGACTTGACTCCATCTATCAATGCTCTCTACTTCCAGACTAGGGATTGGGTGAGTTGATAGGGTTGGTTTAGACTCCTCTATGGCTAAAAAAATCTTCCTTTTCATTACCTCTAAATTGCTTTCCTTTTCTTTAAATATTCTTTTATTCTTTTATAGACATACAGTTCAAAGTATTGTATCTTTTGATATATCCCAAATTGTTTGTAAAGGCTCACTTTTAAAAGTTCTCTTACGTTGCTTTAACCATTCTTCAATTCTTTCATTCATCACCATGCATTTACCAAACATATTTGTTAGCTTTTGAAGCTATAAACATAAAGGAAATGCAACCACAAGTAATGAAATAAGTATGCAATGTTATATCTATGATAATGGCTAACTAATATGCATGAAAATAAGAGTAGAAACTTTTGAAAATACTCAAGAAATAGCCATTAATGAAAGCTCATGAAAATTGGAACTTGATACAATATGTGCATGCTATGAGCAATGCTTTCTTCATCCTCAATTACAAAGCTTAGTCACAAATATATACTAGTATGTGACTTTTCACTTTCCTACCCTAAGGACACATGTGCATTTTGCATGATAGACACTTGTGCACATGCACACCTAACTAATGACACTTATTTTTCCTATTCTAATTCCTTTGCATAGAATAAATACTTAATCTAAGATAAACTCCTAACCTAAACATATACCCATGATGGTACATTAGCAAGTACCTAATAATGTAATATATTCCAACATCTTCTTGTATTACATTATTTGGGATGAATTTCTCTTGATCTGCATAGATGATCTCTAAATGTTTAAAATATGTTTGTGCATCGAGCTTTTGTAAATATATCTTCCAGTTGTTCTTTTGTAGGAATATACTTCATCCTGATACGATGATTCTAAAAATGATCTCGAATGAAATGGCATTGAGCTTCAATATGCTTGGTGCATTCATGAACAATTGGATTTTTTATCAGATTGAGTACTCCTTGATTATCACAATGTATTAGAGTTGGTGCTCGTTTGACCCCCATGTCGGATAATATATATTGTAACCACAAAGCTTCACAAGTTGTATCTCGTGTTGCACGGTATTCTACCTCAATAGATGATTGTGCTATTTTATGTTGTTTCTTGTTGTGCCAAGATATTGATCCCGATACAAGATAGAAAATGTATCCTGTAGTAGATTTTCTATCATCAATAGACCCAACTTAATCAGAGTCTAAGTAACCCTATAGACAAAAATCTTCAACATTTTTATATAGGTTAGTCCATAATTTGTAGTCTTTTTAATATATTGTAGTATTATTTTTGTAGCTTTCCAATGACTCTCTCTTGGTTATTGCATGAATCTTGAGAGATAATTTACAACATAGACTATATCAGGTCGAGTGTTTGTTAAGTACATGAGACTTCCAATTAATTGGAAATACCTTGTAGCTAACACTAAAGGTGTTCTATTATTTTTAGATATTTGAATTCCTTGTTCCATGGGTGTGTCCTTGGACTTACAATCATTCATTTTATATTTCTCAAGTAGGACTTTTGCATATTTTGACTGAGTAATGGTAATATTATCTCATTTTTGATGAATTTCTAAACCAAGACAATAATTCATCAGTCCTAAATCTATCATCTCAAAAGCTTTCTCAAGATCCTTTTTTATCTCACTTATTATTTTTTCGAAACTTTTAATAATAACTATATCATCAACATATACTATAAGAATTGGTATATCATTACCAATTTTCTTTGTATGTAGACTTGAATCTGATGTACTTCATTTGAAACTATGCTATAGTAGATGATTATTAATTTTTATGTTCCATGTCCAAGGAGCTTGTTTTAAACCATATAAATATTTGTTCAATTTGCAAACTTTATGTTCTTTTCCTTTAATAACAAATACTTATGGTTTTGACATTTATATTTCTTCTAAGTCACCATTAAGAAAAGTATTTTTTACATCCATTTGATGAAGTTTCCAGCCCTGATGAGCTGCTAAAGCACATATTGTTCTTATAGTGGTCATTATGGCTATTGGTGCAAAAGTCTCTTCATAGTCAATTCCCTCTATCTAAGTACATCCTTTTGTTACTAACTGAGCTTTGTACTTGTGAAGTGTACCATATTCTTTATATTTAATTTTGTAAATCCATTTACAACCCAAACTTTCTTTCTTAGAGGTAATTATACTAAATTGCATGTTTTTTTCTTTTGTACAGATGAATATTCAGATTCCATGGTTATCTTCCAATGAGAATAATTTAGAGCTTGAAGTGTTGATTTTGGCTCTACTGAGGTACTTAGTAATTCTCTATTCATTCTAGTTTGACTAAGAGTTTGAGGTTTGGTGGTAGTAAGATTTGGCATTTATTCCAAGTTTGATTTTTCTAAGAGTGTCCCTAAGCCATATTAGTTCCTTTCTTTGAGAAGTTGTGGATAATTTTTTATGTTCACTTTCTTCATCATGAGATTCTAACTTTGTCTCTATATTTTCCAGGTCTTCCTATAAGAGGTTTAGTATGACTTATGTATCATTACTTTGTTTTTCAACATCAACCTTGAGTTTTTCATCAAAAACTACATCTCTACTTATATATACCTTCTTTGTACTTGGATTCATTATTCTATACCCTGTAGAGTCATCATCATACCCAACAAATATTTCAATCATAGTTTTATCATCTAATTTTGTCCTCTTTTGTTTTAAAACATGCATATAAGTTTTGCATCCATAAATTTTTAGTTTTTCAATATTTGGTTTTTGTCTTGACCATGCTTCTTCTGGTGTAACATGCTTGAGTATTCTTGTAGGTAGTCTTATTTTGTATGTAAGCTATTTTTTTGACTGCTTCTACCCAATATTGGTGATCAAGATTAGCTTATTTTAACATACATCTCACCATTTCTATTATAAATCTATTTCTTATTTCTACAATTCCATTTTGTTGTGGTGAATATGTTGTAGTAATATTTTAATTCCATTTTCTTCTAGGAATAAATCAAATTATTTTGATACAAATTCACCTCTTCTATCTGAACGAAGAATTTTAATAGTCTTTCCTGATTCTTTCTCTACTTGAAGTTTAAATTGTTTAAAACGACTAAATGCTTTTGATTTGTATTTCATGAAATACACCCACATATTTCTAGTATAATCATCAATAAATATTTGAAAATACTTATGTCCTCCTATACTTGTGACATTCATTGGACCACATAGATCTGTATATACTAATTCTAGTGGTTGTTGAGCCCTATGTTGACAAAGTTCAAAAGGTATTCTATGTTGTTTTCCTTCTAGACATTCTGGAAAAATAGTAGATTCCAAAGATAGGTTTGGTATCCCATCAACCATTTGATATTTGCACATTTTATTTATAGATGATATACTGGTACATCCCAAGCATTTGTGTCATAGATCTAAAGTTTTAGTTGAAAATTTTGAATGTGTAGTAATATCCAGAACAAATAGACCATTTTTATAAGAACCTAAAGCAATCTTCTTACCTTGTTTAAGAATATGACATTGTTTTCTACCATTGAACACTCTGAATTCTACTATCATGTTTTGATCCATGAGTTGAGAAACCAAAAGAATATTGGTAGTTAATCCAGGAACATATAACACATTGTTAATTATTCCTTTTCCATTCAT
Organism: Wollemia nobilis; assembly: GCA_028583015.1. Classification (NCBI taxonomy): domain Eukaryota; kingdom Viridiplantae; phylum Streptophyta; class Pinopsida; order Araucariales; family Araucariaceae; genus Wollemia; species Wollemia nobilis. Next base: position 6,204,460 of record JAQPPZ010001745.1, on the reverse strand, counting down.
TAGATTGATCAAAATGTTTCCAACTCCTCTTACTACGTAAGTTTTGCTATCTATAATAGTTATCGATTTTTCATTTTTTTCTTATAGAGTGTCAAACCATTGTTTTTTTCTAGTCATATGTTTGCTTGCTCCTCAATCTATGTACCAATAATCCATATTTTCCAATTCTTTAGTTTGAAGGGAGTTGACTACCTTATGACTCTCTAGTTTGAGTTTATGATCAAAATTGATAAGAACTTTTCAATTGACAAATTTTATAAAACGCCTTCTATCTTCCAAGTGTTTGAATGTATTGTGAACTTGATAGTATGCTTAGCTTTCAAGGTTTTACTTTGAGTTGAATTCCCTTTTTATTTCTAGTGTGTAGAATAATGTTCAACTCCTATCACCTTAAATTAATGTATTATCTCCCCTTGTAGAAAGCTTAAAGATGTAATTTCAATGAATAAGATTCTCAATATCTTTGAGATATTTAAGTTGGATTCTCTATGTCTCTTCAATTTGTAAATGAGACTAATAAAAATAATCTTCCAACTTTTAATCAATTTTAGAGTTTATATTCCTTCAACATTTGTATAATGTAGTTTGATGTAGAATTCCTTAAATCTCCCTAGTTTAGAAATTTAGAAAAATACTATGTATTTGCAAATTAAACTTCACTTAAATTTGTAAGGAACCTTATGTCTCCTTGTTTAATGATTTGCAAATGTTTAATGTAATATGGGTAATAGTTTCAATGCTTATATTTACTATTACCTTCTAAGACATTCAATATACTTTCTAGGTTTTCTTTTAACACCTTATAACTCCTACTATCCCTAGAGTATAAAAAACTCAATTAATGTCCTTTAAAATATATATATATATATATATATATATATATTATATATATATATATATATATATATATATATATATATATATATATATATATATATATATATATTGTTACTCCTTAATATTTTGCAAAGGTAATGAGGATCAATATTACCTTCAAGATGCCAAATATTTATGTGCTCTATCATTGTGTTATGCACTCAACCAAACCTACAATCAACTCGATCTCTGTGTATTAATGGCCTTTGACTACAATAACTCCTCACTGCACTTTGGTCTTTGACTCCTCGTTCCTCTACACAGTATATTTTCACACTCCTCCTTGCTCTAATTACGTGCACATTTACCTTATAATGCATGCACTATATAAACATCCTTTGGACATGCTTCTCCTTCTTTATTCTAACTTTTATGCAAGGTGGCTAATGCCAAGTGGCGCTAAGATTCTTCAACTCCTTGTAAACGTATTCTACGGTGCCTTTCACTTATCCAACATCTATGCCAAGTGGCACCAAGGTCTTCACTTATTTCTTCAACATCATCTGAGGTATTATCCTTGTCTAACGCTTCTTGTGAGAACGTTATCTTACTTTAGTGAAGCCTCTTCACTATCGATTATGACACTCTCTAATGGCATGTAATGTCTTCTCCAAAGGTGAGTGATTTTCAAACACTTGGCCTTCTCTTCACACACCCTAATGTTCTCAACCTTTTCCTTCAAAGCTACTCAATGTCTCACTACACGTCTTTGTAACCCCTTAATGCTCACGAATATCTTCGTCTCCCTCTATGGCAGTGGATTCAACTTGTTTGGTGGTAATCCTTCTAGCTTTTGATGGTGATATGTTATGCAAATATCCCTTGATTTACATACTTCTTTCAGGTTCCAACTAAGTTACAGATTATAATAAACAACTTTTTTATCCTCCTTATTTGACTAGTGCAAAACTCACTGGATTAACTTGTAATATTTAACGCTATTACGTGGCTAAATGGCATCTATGTCTTGGTGCCTCATGATGTTTTTTTTAAACAAATTGTTGCTTATTTATCTTGCCTTTCACCAAGGCTCTTGAGTACTTTCTTTATGTATTTAGCGTTCGCTTACAATATTGCACTTTAGTTATGAAAGACAATATATACTTCCTTCTACTTGTCACTCCTTATCAAGCAAGCTTTAACTTCTAACTATGTTGTTTTATATTCCAAATTTTGAGCAACAATGTGGTCTCTTTTCTTAGTATGAAGATACTTAAGTAGACTAGCTTTTACTCCTTATGCAACTCTATTATGATGCTTTCAAGAAACCTTATGAAGAACTAGATTTAATGCTTCTAGAAATGACCTTTCATAGCACCACTTTCGCATACCTTTTGACCTCCCTTTTGCTAGTCTTTTGATTATTTGGTTTACCTTCTTGTTACCACAACTTTATGAAATTTGTAGTTTTAAAAAAATCTAGTTTTGCTTCCTCTCTTCTTGGTAGATTCCTCTCCTTTTTGGGTTGTCATATGGCAACAATTGTCCAAAAATTCTTCTTTTAGGGGCTTCTCCTCTTTGTAAACTTTCTTCAAATCTCCCTTGTGGCTCTCTCTATTTCCTATAAATATACCTTGTGCTCTGATACCATTGTTAAATTTTGAAGCTATAAACTTAAAGGAAATGCAACCACAAGTAATGAAATAAGTATGCAATGTTATATCTATGATAATGGCTAACTAATATGCATGAAAATAAGAGTAGAAACTTCTAAAAATACTCAAGAAATAGCCATTAATGAAAGCTCACAAAAATTAGAACTTGATGCGATATGTGCATGCTATGAGTAATGCTTTCTTTACCCTCAATTACAAAGCTTAGTCACAAATATATACTAGTATGTGACTCTTCACTTTCCTACCCTAAGGACACATGTGCATTTTGCATGATAGACACTTGTGCACATACACACCTAACTAATGGAACTTGTTTTTCCTATTCTAAAAGACTCATGTACATGTGGACAACATGCACACTCACATCATTGTACATATTTGTGCATTTATTCCTTTGCATAAAGTAAATACTTAATTTAATATAAACTCCTAACCTAAACATATACCCATGATGGTACATTATCAAGTACCTAAACATATTCCAACAATATTAAGAATCATTTGCCATGGATTCTAGACTAATGAGAAATGTCACAAGAGATGGTATATACTCTCCTCCTCCCTTTTAAAAAATAAATTATGAGGGTCCATGAAAACCCCTTTTCATAAGGTTATCCCAAGATAAAATTCTTCTATGACCTACTAGCCAAACATATATTTTGACTTTAAGAATACTCGAGTTATCCCAAATATCTCTCCATATCCTCATAATATTTTTATTTTGTTGGTCCTTTACATTATATACACTTCTTGTTGTGTAATACCCTGAGTTATTCAACTCCCAAATTAGCTTGTCCTCGGTTGCCCTCAAAATAATAATTGTTGTTATTTTTTTGCTCATTTACCTCCTAGCATCAATGTCTTGTATACTTGCAAAAACATATTCTATCCATTTGTATCTTCCTTCATTATCCTTGTACATAATGTTTGAAACTCTATCACCATATTTATCTTGAAGTAATCTCATCCATGGTTTCAAAATTGGATCTAGATTGAGTAGTTTTTTATCACACCAAGTATCCATTTAATTTAAAATATTTTTTTGGAGTATATTACATTATTTGATACATGCTAATGTACCACCTTGGGTACATATTTAGATTAGGAGTGTGTCCTATATTAGAGTGTGAGTAAATATTTTATGTAATGTAATAATGTGTAGGAAATGCACAAGTGTCATGTAGTTAAGTGTGCAAGTGTGATGAGTGTAAATGTGCACAAGTGTCCTTTATGTAAGAGTGCACATGTGTCCTTAGATTAGTTAGAGTCAAGTGAAGATTCAAGTTACAAGTGTACATCAAAGATAGCTTCATATGTGTGCAAGTGATAGCCAAGAGTCACAAGGTATGGAAGAGTCATCCAAGAAAGGCTATATATATGTGTTATAGCCATGAGTTATGTGATGCGATTATAGACACGATATTAGATTAGTTGGTTACTAGTGTGACTATTGGGTTCTATTGTAATCTCTTTGAGAGTTTTTGTAACAAAAGATAGTGGAATACAAGTTGCATACATTTGAGCAATTAATGTGTGAATTCATCTATATTCATCATATTGATTTGCTATTGCATTTTATTCCATTCCTATAATTAATTCCTGTGGTAATCTTATTAAGTATTGAGCATCAAAATAATTTTCTCCAATTACCACCACCCATCTTAGACCTTTAATCACTAGATTGATAGATTTTTTTAAATCGTTCCATAGAGCAAAACCATTTAGAAGTAAGAAGACAGTAAATATTAAGCTTGGATCATTGGGCTCAACATAGAAGAATTATTTCTCGTTGTATTTGACTCTCTGTGTACAATATCCAAATTATTTTTTTATAAGAGCTAAGGTTGCATCCATAAGAACTCTTAAACTAAGACCTCCCCTAGTTTTATCATCACACATCTTACTCTATGTTACCAAATAAAATGTCCTTTTATCATGTAAACCTGACCACAAAATATAGATTAAACTTTTTTCTATCAATTTTGGCATAGTATATAAGGACATATAATAGGTTTGAAGGGCTTTTAAGATTGATTTAATTAGTTGCACTCTTCCTTCTAACAATAATTATCGACCTTTCCATATCGATAGTTTATTCTAAACTTTACTCATAACTAGATTTCATAATTCTATCCTCATTTCCCCTGAAATAAGTAACTTTTAGATTTTATCCTATTAACTTTATGCCGTGACACTCTTTTGTATTCCTTTAACAAGTTATTCAAAACTTTGGCTTCGTTTATCCTTGCCCTCCCAAAAAGGGTTGTATCATCTAAAAATTGTTGATGGGTGATGTTTTCAATGTTATTACTAGCCTTAAGACCACTTATTAGCCCATGTTTATTAACCTTCTTCAAGTTACTACCCAAAACCTCTACCATAATAATGAATAAATATGGTGATAGAGGATCTCCTTGTCTAAAACCTCTTGTGGATTTAAATGATTATGTTACTAACCCATTGACTAACATTGAATATGAAACTATAGAGATAAAATTTAATCCATCTGACTCATTTCTTACCAAATACAAAATTTTATAATATTGCAAAAATAAAATCCCATTTAACCCTATCATAGGCTTTACTTGTATCAAGTTTTAAGAGCATTGCTCTATTTTTTCTTGAAGTTGTTGAATGCATAACTTTATGAGCTACTATGATCCTATCTAGAATTTGTCTCCCTTTCAAAAATCCTCCTTGATTTTCTAAAATATTTTTTCCAAAAGAGGTCTTAATCGATTCACCATCACTTTGAAGATAATCTTATATGCCATGTTACATAGGCTTATGTGCCTAAAAGAATAATTTTGCATCCTTCTTTTTTGGAATTAGGGTAAGATATGTTGCATTTAATTTATAAGGAATGTATTGTTTTACCCTAGAATGTTCCATTGATACCGATAAAGAATCCTTCACTATATCCCAATTATGTTGATAGGATGTTATAAAGAGCCCATTTGTACCTAGGTATTTATCCTTATCGAAATAGAAAAGAGCTAAATGAACCTCTCCTAGAGTAATAGTCTCCATTAGTTTCCTATTGTCTTCATTTATAATAATTAAAGGTACTTCTTGTAGTAGTTTCTCATTAATAACTTCAAACTCCTCGAACCCTAGAATATTATGGTAAAAAACCTTACCTCCTTTCTGATTTCACTTTGGTCTTCAATCCAAACCCCTTTTGTTGATTCTACTAATTTTGGATGTTGATCTCTATATTATTGATATCCTATGAAAAACTTTGTATTTTTATCTCCTTATTTTAACCAAGTTTATCTTAATTTTAATCTCCAAAATTTCTCTTCCTTACTCAAAATATTATGATATTCACTAAGCAACTCCCTTTCCTCCAAGTTTAGATTATTATGATCACCTTTTTAGAATTCTGAAGGTTTATCTTTTAGTTCTTTCTTCTCAAAAATATTTTCAAGAGTGTTATTGATCTATTCATTTAATCTAGATGTCATTGATTTAATTTTTTTGGCAATGTATGTAGCCCACCATTCCATGAATAATTCCATGTTTGTACTATCATATCAAAAAATTGAGGATAGTCTTCCCACCTTTGCTCATATTTAAAATATGATATTTTTTTAATTCACTTACCACCATTTTAGCTCTTATTGGCTAGTGATATGAACCAATCCTTGTCAAGGTATTAATTTTAGCATAAGTTCTTTTATCTAGCCAATGATATGAGAGTATGCATCTATATAATTTTTTTGCTATCATGTGTTGACCTATCCTGTTGTTGGTCTATATATATTTGTTCTCTTCAAACACAACCACCTACATATTATTGTTTTGAATAAAAGTTGAGAAATCTCTTATACTTTGAGTTAATTTCCTAATTCCTCCCAATTTTTCATCCAACTTGGTTATGGCATTGAAATCTCCTATGATCATGAATCGAGTTTCTTGGTCTTTACTTCTCATAAAGGCTCCAATCCCACTCCATACTTATAATTTGCCTAACATAGTTGTAGTTCCATAGACATTGATAATGCTAAAACAAATATTTACAAAGCAACATGTGACTAAAGAAGTTATCAAATGCCTAGTTTTATGAATGGTTACACAAGAGGTTCTAATAGGATTCTAACATGTTAGAATTCCCCTTGTTGCTCCTTCAAAATCCACAACATCCCATTCACATCTTGCCCATATTGCTTTCATAGTTTTGGAAACTTCTTCCTTTGTCATTTTAGTTTCTTGGATATAAAGAATATCAAGCTTATTACTTAAACAAAGGTTTTTTATACACCTATGCTTTGAGAGGGCAATAACACCCCTTATATACCATGATATTGTAATCATGTCTCGTTAGGGGCTATTGGCTCCACCTGCAAATTACTAATATTATTTTATTTTTTGGTAAAGAGTTCAACCAACTTAGTGTTGTGGTTGCTCCACAACGTACCCCAAAAATTTGGGACCTACTAGTTTGTTTTGAGTTTTGGGGAATCCTGATATCATAGGAGCGATGATTTTGATAGGTCCCATGCTGGGCATTTATAATTTAGTTCCAAGGTTCCTCTTTGTTGAATTTTTTTTGTTTTTAGTATTCTTCCTTTGGAGTATCGATAGGCTTGCGCGTGTTCATGTCTCCTTTCAATGTTCTTTCAAAGGGTGGTTAAGTATCCTCTTTGTCTTTGGTTGGAGAGTCATTTGTTAGTCTAGTTATGTTCTTTTACCTTGAATTATTATAGTTTAGGCCTTTAGGTTGTAGGTTTTAGTTATATTCTTTTACCTTGAATTATTATAGTTCAAGCCTTTAGGTTGTAGGTTTTGAGTTTTAAATAAATATATGTATTATTATTTATTTCATATATAATAATAATATATATACTAAAATAAATAGTAAAAAAACAAAAATTAACTTATATATTTATATAAAAGCTTAAAATAAAAAAAACATCAACAATGATATAAGTTCAAATATATTTTTCTATATATATTTAAACTTAAACTAAAAAACAAGCTTGGCGGCCTACGTCGGATACAAAAAAAACCCAAATAATTAATAAAAAAATTATCCGCACTAGGTACCTTAGTGGCAAGTTCCCTCAATCTTCGGAAGGAGGTTCGGGGTTCAAACCTAGTGGCCTACGCCGGATACAAAAAACCTCCAAATAATTAATAAAATTTTGGCACTTGGGGTGCAAGCGCAACGGTTTGGGCTTTGGCTCTTCTTCGAGAGGTCCAAGGTTCAAACTATAGCGTAGGTAAGTGTGTGAGGGGGAGGGTGTGTGTCTCCCTAGGTGGAGTTGTTGTATCAGGTTGGAGGATTCCCCATTTCTTAGTATTACCCAAAAAAAACTTAAACTAAAAAATAAAAAATATGTAGTATTATTATATATTTTTATATATAATAATAATAATATATAAAGTAAAAAAAAAAAATTAAGAAAAAAAAAATAATAACATAAAACATAATAATAAGACAAATACCCTAAAGTATCAATTTCCATATTCATAAGAGTCCTTGTCTTTTAGTGGTCATACTCATATTGTTATTGGTGCCTTTTAACTTTAAGATCATAAGGTTTTTGATTATTATGCAATCACGGGTTTTTGTTTATAATAGTATTTGTACGGTGGTTTATGCAGGCACAGCGTGAGGGTAGAGGCCGTATGAAGCTTGGATGAGTAGTAGGTGACCAACGACGTGCACCAGAAAGAGAGTGGCCACGAGGGCATTGCAACGCAGCACGGGCGATGGTGTGGAAATCCGACAAGCACCGGCGATTGATGACAACTCGACACGGCCTTCGCAAGATGTTCGCAAGATGATTTGGATGCGTTGCATGACGTAGACCCACACGCGGGCGTCGATGACTTGCGAATGCGGATATTGGATGTGAAGGGTGGCACTTGACGGCACAACTCTCGGGGATAACCAAAATTAAACACGAGGGCACGTGGACGCAGCAGCGACGAATCTACGTAGGCTACGTGGACCGGAAGAGTGACAGTAGGGACTAGGAATACCTGTTGGTAGCTGCGTCTGATGACTTGACAGCTGAAGAGAATCGACGATAGTTAGGCTCACGGGTTACAGGAATATTGACAAGGCTTCAGCAAGATTGACGCTACTGTGAGAATTTGCAGCGTAACCAGGCTACTTGATAGTGTGAAGACAACTATGGCAGCGTAATACAGCTACACTATGCGGGCATTTCAAAAATAGAACGCCAGAGGAGAAGGAATGCGGTGGTTACGGCTATGGCTATGGTCGTCCGTTACACATAGACAGTGACAGAAGCATTAATACTGGTAGATGTGTGTTAGAAATTTCGCTTAAGAGCAAGCCATGAAGTGGATTCCACGCGGCTACGGCAAATGAACAACAAGAGTGACAACGTGGCCACGAATGCCAAGTAGTTCTATATCACGTAGAATTGCAGACATAAAAGACCAGTCAGTTTGGAAGACCGGACAGCGGGGAATCCTAGGTGTCACGACAGATTGAAGTTTTACTATAACGGATATTGGTGACAACAAACAGTGAACTACGACGTGCAAAATGATTATCGGGAGTCGTGGGTAATCTGACATTAAAAGGAAATAGCTGTCAGGGGCTCCGACAAGTTAAATGGGAACTCAAAGGCGATGACAAAAATAGTACAACAAGGCACAATAGATAATCATGCCCATGCCCTTGCAGGAAATATGTCTGACATTCGTAGGTGGTGGGGGAAATCCTAAAAAAATCCTGAGGCCTCACCATTTAAAATCATCGGGAGGAGCGGTAAAATGTTTTTGATGCCCTGTGATTCATATGCCCAAAACGAAATCTTCAAGAAGGAAGAAAATACCAAATTTTGGTGCTGGAAAAGCATCGAGGTCACATTTGGGCTGCGGAGGTAGCAGCAGGCGTGAAGAGTTGCGGGTGTGAGCAACATTGTTGTTCTCTATTTTTCTTTTTGTAGGCCCTGGCTTGAACACCATAGGCATCCCCTAAAGGATGAAGAGTAAGGCTAGGGTAAAGGTTTTTTTTTTAGGTTTTATTTTACATTCTGAGCACGATAGGCACAAGGCCGAGGGAGGAATAAGGGCTGGACCAAAATTTAAACATTTTAATTTCCTTTTTGTTTTTTTTTTTTTTATCATATGATGTAAGGGAGATATAAGGGTGGTTTTAATATTTTATATATTTGTGGCCTCGGGTCATAGGGGTTCTAAAATTAAATATATATATATATAAATAAATAAAGTCAGGGTTATGCATAGTGGCGAATATTTATTAATTGGACGAATATTAGGATTTTCAAAATTGAAAATTAGCGAATATGATGACCTTCAACGTTGGTTCATTTGTCTAAAATTTTTAAGACCAATTTTTTTATTAGGGTCAATTCGCCACAATATATATCCAAACATAGACATATTTGTACTCGTTGGAAAGCTCTTTTCAAGCCTGATCTAATGGTGGTGTTTTTATGAAGTTATAAGATGATTTAATAGGTCAAAAGTGGATCCAAAGATGACCTTACATTTTAGGGCTTCAAATACCCCAAATTTTGGTATGAAGATGCTCGATTTGATTTGATTAGGATTCTCTATGATTCACCTTGATTTTGATTAGGATTCTCCATGATTCAACTTGATTTTGATTAGGATTCGCCATTTTTTTATAAGTACATTTTGAGTCCAACCCCTTATGCATAACCTTATATAAAGTTTAGCTTTTATATTTTATTTGTTTTCCTTTAATGTTATGAAAGGGGAGTTATAAGGAGCCTTAAAGATTATTTTTGGTGTCTTAGGACTTCAAGGTTTGGTTGTTTAGTAGGGAGCTCATTTGTCTTTTATGATGATTATTGCTATGTGCTTCCAAGGGATAAGGAAAGAAGGGTAAATGAATCATGTCTTTGAAACTTTAAATGCCCGAGGTGGTTATTGGACCGAGGTTGGAAATTTTTGTAAACAAGATTACTTTGAGGAATCAAATGCTTCTATTTTGGCAAGGACAAACCTTGTGAGCAAAACCAAAAGGAGATTGCGTCTAAGACTACTAAATTTATTGTCTATCTTTACTGCATTTCATTTTGATTTGTATCTATGTGTTGATGCCATTAAAGGGTTACACTAGGTGAATGTTGAATAAAATACAAATGTACTTTGTCCTTGGAGTCTTGCACTTGGTCTAACTTGATTGTGTTTTCTACAGGTCCTTTAGATCAAGTTGTCTCTAGATTCATCTCATAACTTGGGGTTTTGCAGGGAGGGGATTGTGACACCAAAATCTGATGTCATTTTGTTGTTTTCTAGTAGTTTTGTAAATATTTATGTTGTTTTATTTTTTGCAATTAGTTTAATTTATTTTCACTTTAGCTTGTTATTTTTCTGATTCTGGTCAATTCCATAATTTTTGTTTTAGTTTTTCTCTCTTATTCTGGTCATTTCCAAAATTTCTGCACATAGTTTATTTTTCATTCTAGTCATTTCTAGAATTTCTGCATTTATTTTCTTTCCATTCTGGTCATTTCCAGAATTTTTGCATCTAATTTCAGTCTTTTATTCTGGTCCATTTTCCATAATTTCATTTTGCATTTCTTGTTCATTTACTTCCATTCTGGTCCTCATCCAGAATTTATGCACCTCCAAATTGCACTAAGTTAATTTTTAAGATAAAATCAATCTTAGGAGGGGGTTACTAACGCCAAATTGACATTAATGGCAGATAAAGCAAATGAACACTAACATGCTAACTTGCTAACCATTACTAACACCAAATTCTAACTTAGTTGTAGTAGAATGCTCATAATGAAGATAAAATGAATCTACTAACTGTAAAATGAACCTCACATTAAAGGTATGGAATTTAAAATGAAGTGGACTATTCCACACACTCTTGCATTTTACACCTTTAATTTGAAGATAAAAGGAGCTTACTAACTGGGATTCAAGGTAAATCAGATTAACATCAAGAGCATTAAAAGGAATCTCTTTCACATTTGCTAAGTTCACATGCACTTTGAGGATTAAAGGATCATGATCGCTAAGCATTGTATGAATTGGATCATCAAGGCCCCTTGTTAACTGTCACTTGCAAACTTTGAGTTTATTCTGGTATATCTATATTTTGTTTTAATATTTATCGATTACAAGTATGCATGGAATGTTTGCTTACCAAAACCTTGGAGAAATATGTGATTTCATCTAATTTATTTGCAAGAGAGAGTTTTCAATTTAATACTCTGATTGTGGTGATCATTTTGCAATAGGGAAAAATATTCACTCAACATTTTGGTGCTAGAAGGAGGGCCTTCTTTCATAGCTTTGTGATTTAGATCTTTTGTTTTCTAACAGTTAATGTGGGTAGTTTTATTTCCACCTCATTTTTCTTATAGGTACAGTGTTTATCCAAGTTTTTATTATGAGTGATTTGTGAGAAGCCTTGTAGAACATTAGGTTTCCCAAGCTAGCCCAACCTAAGTACATAGCTACTAGGTCTAAAACCACTGGGAGAAACCATTTTTCAAAGTCTTTCTCCCAATTCTAGGAGACCAAGAAACAAAACTCAAGAGATCGAAATCCCACCCAACATACTTGATCTAGGGTCATCTTTAGATTCAAGTACATCTAGTGGGTCTGCACCCACTATTTCCATTGCGACAACTACATCAAGTGTATCTGTCCCCATCACTTCTATGGTTTCTATCATTCTCGTAGGGTCACTACCATTGAATAACATGGCCCAACCACCAGTTCCCTGGTATGGTGTGCAAAGCTCTCCCTTGAATATACCCGGGGATGTCCATGACATACCTAGGCATATTGAGAGGTCAATACCCAAATTTGTGCACGATGGTCCCATTACAGCTGAAGAGCATGTCCAAATTTACAAAGACCATATGATTAGACAAGGATTTAATCATGAAGACGTCGCTTGTCAACTTTTTCCTAACAGTTTTGACCAAATGGCTCATGAGTGGTATAGGAATATCCCCATAGGGTCCATCACTTCTTGGACCCAGCTAGAGGCAGCCTTCGTCAATCAGTTCAGGTCATTTTTAGATCCTACTATCATATACAATCAATTTGTGTCCTACAAAGTGTTTTCAAATGAGCCAATTAGGACATTCAATTCGAGGTTCCAAAAGCTTTATGTGAATGTAACTTGTCACTTTGCGATAGATGCCATTGTGGCTTTACAATATACTTCGTAGCTCTAGATCCCATGATAGCCATGTTTGCTAGGAGAAACCCTCAGGTCACAACACTTGCCCTAGCTTATGCGAAAGCCATGACCATTGAGCAATAAATGACATCGCAAGGCGATGGGATGCCCCAACTGCCCATGATGGGATAATATGGCCCTTATAGTCAGTTTGCCATGATGAATCAAATTATGACATCACAAATTCCAATGATGAACACATTACCATATCATCAACCATACCCATTCATGCCCGCGCATCCATCCTTTCCCACCTATCCTAACACAGCCATCCCACTTACCCCATCAATGATGGCAAATAATCAAATAACCTTGCTAGGATTCGAGGTGATCAACACTCAAACCTCGATAGCTTATCCTATGGTTACACCTCTTTAGAGCATGAATCCTTGGTGGAACCAAAATGCTTAGAATCAAACCATCACATCTAGTCAAGAGGTTGCCAATGTAGGAAATGCTAGTGGATCTGGCACTGTGATGCCCCAACTACAAGGATCTAATTTTGAATTGGAAGAATTAAAGAGAATCACTATCAAATAGGGCAATGACTTAGTTCACCTATAAAAACAAGTTTCCCAATCCTCTGGACATAATCGAAATCACAACCATAGAGGAAAGGGACCGTATAATACTCACCCCAATAATGGACGCGTACCTAATCCTGTAGCCAATCAGGCAGATACTTTGGAATATTATGGTGAGTTAGAGCCTTGTGATGAGGAATTACCCCATTATTGCCAAGGAAAATATGATGCTTTGGTGACTGAAGTTGTTCACTATCAAGAGAATGAGGAAAGGGAGGATGACATTGAGGTCTTAGGAGAAGAATATGATGAAACTTTGGAATTCCAAGCCATTAGACATTTTGGGAAAGGAAATCATGGGTATTACACAAGAAGTTCTAAGGATCCCAAAACTTCCTCTACTCCTCCAAACAACCCCTTACTTCCTCCTGATGCAAAAGGTGACGTTAATCCACCTCCTCCTCTGATTGTTGAAGTGTCCAAACCAATACAAAAGATGCCAAATTTTGAAAAATCCACTTATGACTTAGAAGAGGATATGAAAAGGACTAAGGCTAATATCTCGATGTTTGAAGTTGCTAAAATTTTGGGTCAAGGGAAACTTTTACTGAAGGGGTTGAATCCACTTAGTCGAATTCGTGAAGTTAAAGGCGTTGAGTCCCAATGAATTTTGAGAAGGGGAAAATGAGAAGTGCATCATTTTCTCATAACCATTAGAATTGTAGGCAAAAACCTACACAATTGTTTGATAGACTCAGGTGCCTCGGGTGACATCATACGCCTTGAGATTTACCAAAATATAGGATTCATACCTATCCCCTCTAAGAGTAAAGTGGTACAGTTGGACAGATCTATGGTGGATGTGATTGGAATTTTAAATGATGTTCTAGTCCAGATCAATTTAGAACCTAGAGTTCAACATCATGTGGACATATTGGTACTTAATATCCCCACCAAATATGGCATGGTATTGGAAAGAGATTGGAGTAAAAACCTGAATGGGTACATCATTACAAATTCTTCCCATATGTGGTTACCTTGGAGAGGAGTAGCAAATAAAATAAGGGTGGATAGTGAGCCAAGGCTCAAAGAGATGATAACAAAGTACAATAGGCCCAATGAAATTCAATTTGCTGAAACTAAGTTAGGGGTCTACAACTTGGACATAGAAGAAGTTCCCGAAGAGTCTCAAAAGGAAAGTCTTTCTTGTGGCACTTCTAAAGAGGATAGTTTGGTTTGGACTTTAATATTTAATGGATCTAAGTCAAAACAAGGTGTTGGAGCTGGTATCAAACTTACATGTCCTAGTAGCAAGCCTATGCTAGCTGCCTATAGATTATAGTTTCCAGCCACCAATAATGTGGCAAAATATGAAGCGTTGATTTTTGGACTTCAATTGGCCCTAAGGAAGAAGGTTAAGTGCCTCAAAGTTTTGGGAGATTCGAATTTAGTGGTTAAACAAGTTAAATGGCAATATGTGTGTCGAGATAAAATATTAAGCCTTTACAAAACTAGAGTTAAGGATTTGGTAGACGAGTTTGATGCTTTCAATATATCCCTTATCTCTAGGAAAAGTAATCGAATGGCAGATTCTTTAGCCATAGGCACAAGCATGCTCAAACCTATGGACCATAAGAAATGTAAGAAGTTTTTAATTGAGCTAGTGTCATGCCCCTCGATACCAAATAATGTTACTAACTTCCAAGTATTTGATAGTGACAGACACATTTTCAACTTCGTCACTAATTCTGGTATTTTTGAAAATCAGGTGATAGATGAAGATAAGAGAGGGCAAGAAGAAATAGATTTGGAAAGTGAAACAACCCAAATGAGGAACAAAATGCCAAATGATATGGTTTCACTAGAAAAGATATTTGATATCGGATATCAAGCAAAAAGAGGTAAAAAGGTACCACCCCCTAAAGAAGCATGTGATCTAATCAATTTAGGGAGTGCAGAGAATCCATGAGAGGTATTCATTGCTAAGGCATGTACAAGACAAGAAAAGGAGTCTATCGCTCATGCATTAAAGGAATATGTGGATTGCATAGCATGGAGTTATAAGGATTTGAAAACCTATGATCAAAGTGTGATAATGCATACAATTCCATTAAAACCAGACTCCAAGCCTTTCAGACAGAGACAAAGACCGGTCAACCCATTATTAGAGCCCCTAATAGAGAAAGAGGTGAAGAGATTGCTAGAAGCAAAAATCATCTTTCCTGTTAGGCATTCCACATGGGTTGCCAATCTTGTCCCAGTAAGAAAGAAGAGTGAAGAGATAAGGTTGTGTATAGATTTCAGGAATTTGAACAAGGCTTGCCAAAAGGATAATTACCCATTGCCTACTATCGATGAGATTCTTCAAAAGGTTAATGGGTCAAAAATGATGTCATTCTTGGATGGTTATTCAGGATATAATCAGATTCTTATTCATCCAAATGATAGAATGAAGACGACCTTCACAATGAAATGGGGTACATTCGCATATAGAAGAATATCATTTGGATTATTGAATGTGGGTGCCACCTTCCAACGAGCCATGGATTTTATGTT
The DNA here is from genome assembly GCA_028583015.1 of Wollemia nobilis. Classification (NCBI taxonomy): domain Eukaryota; kingdom Viridiplantae; phylum Streptophyta; class Pinopsida; order Araucariales; family Araucariaceae; genus Wollemia; species Wollemia nobilis. Next base: position 6,188,702 of record JAQPPZ010001745.1, on the reverse strand, counting down.
CAAAGGGCTCATTGGTAAGTGTATCATTGTTTACGTAGATGACATCCTTGTTTTTCTAAGAAAAGGGAAAATCATGTCAGGGATTTGAGGAAAGTACTCCAAAGATGTAGGGAACATGGGATCTCCCTCAATCCAAAAAAATGCATCTTTGGGGTAACGGAAGGTAAGCTATTGGGTCATGTCATTTTGAAGGATGGGATTTCTATTGATCCAGAAAGAATAGTAGCTATACTAGCCATCCCTCCACCCAATAGCAAGAAAGAGTTAAGATCCTTTTTTGGTAAAATCAATTTTGTAAGGAAGTTCATTTCAGGATTCACGAAGATTGCCAAGCCTTTGAATGACATGTTAAAAAAGGATGTTCAGATCAAATGGACAAATGAAAATAGGGAAGATTTCAAAAGTATCAAGGATGCTATCTCTAGGGCCCCTATTTTAATTAGTCCAGATTATTCAAAGCCTTTTTATGTCTATACATTTTCTTCATACCATTCCTTTGCGAGTGTCCTAACTCAGAAGAGCGAAGGTAACATTGAAAATCCCATAGCTTTCTTGAGTGCTCCTTTGAAGGATGCAAAATTGAGATATTCTATTATGGATAAACAAATGTATGCATTGTTCAAGACCATCAAGAAATTTAGACATTACATAGTTCATAGTAGGGTTTTTGTTGTAGTCCCTAGTCCTATCGTTAAGTCTATGTTTTTGCAAAACAAACTAGGTGAAATATGGGGAAAATGGATTTTGACCCTCCAAGAATTTGATCTGGAAATCCAACCTATGAAAATAGTTCGTGGACAAGGTTTGGTCAAGTCAATCGCAGAAATTGATCCGTTGATATCATGTCAACATTATGAGGTAGATGACATAACCAAATATGAGTGGTATGTTGATATTGTATATTTATTTTTGAATGGTAAGTGCCCATTGCATCTTAATTCCACTCAACGTAGAGCTTTGCGTTTGAAATCTACAAATTTTCTAATTAAGTTCGGATTTTGTAAGGACCGTCAAGAAGTAAGTTGAAATTTTGTATAGGAGAAACCACGAAGGGATTTACCTTCATTGTGTTGATCAAGAAGAGGCAACCCAAGTACTTAAGGATTTCCATGGTAAGTATGGAACTGGACACGGGTCAACCAATGCAATGGCACATCAAATTCTTAGGGCAGGGTACTATTGGCCCCATTTGTTCAAAGATGCACATGCTCATGTGAGATCATGCCACACATGTCAAGTGGCGGCCAATAGAGAAATAAATGTTGCAATGCCATTACAGTCTGTGGTAGAGGCAAGGCCTTTTGCACAATGGGGATTGGATTTTGTTGGGATCATCAATTCTAACTCATCTAATTCTCATAAATATATCCTTACTGCCACAAATTACTGCACAAGGTGGACTGAAGCCATTCCCACTAAGCATGCTACCTCAGAGGTTGTTATTAAGTTTTTAGAGGATAATATTGTGACTCATTTCGGAATGCCCAACACAATTGTAAGTGATAACGACTTTGCCTTTTCTTCTTTGGAATTTACAAATTGGGCATATGATAATATGGTAAGCTTGAAATTCTCCTCAAATTATTACCCACAAGGTAATGGTTTAGCAGAATCCTCTAATAAAAATTTGCTATGTGTAATCAAAAAATTACTTGAAAATATTCTTAGGGATTGGCATAGCAAGCTAAAATTCGCCCTTTGGGATGATAGGATTAGAACAAAAGAATCAATAGGAACATCTCCATATCACTTAGTTTATAGACAAGATCCTATTTTTCCCATAAATTTAAGATTATAAACATTGCATTTCATGAAGGAATATATTGGAACTAATGATAAACTTAAAACTAGATTGACACATTTAATGCATCTTGATGAGAAAAGAGATGAGGTTATGCTTCATTTCAGAAAACATCAAGATGTAGTGAAAATATGGTTTGATAAGAGGTCTAAAATCAAAACATTCAAATTTTCAGATCTAGTATTATTGTGGGATAAAAGGCATGAAAAGAAAGGAGATCATGAAAAAATTGATTGTTTGTGGTTGGGTCCGTACCAAGTGTCTGAAATCCTAGGTGAGAACAATTTTAGACTAAAAATATTGGATGGGAAAGATTTGGCTTTACCCATTAATGGGTTGCATCTGAAGCACTATTTCCAGGCTTGAAAGGGGTAGAGTCTTGTATTATATGTAAATATGTTTGTGTTTTGATGTTTTCGAGTTTGATTGTATGTTTTTTATTCATTCGCTTCCAAGAATTTGTTGATTTCTAGTGTTGTAGAGTGTGGTTCAGGGGTTTTGGTGTTGGGTTTTTCCTTGGCTTTGGGCTTTGTTCTTGATTTTGGATTTGGATTTCAGTTTGGTTTTTAGTATTGTGTGTTGGCACGACCCTTGTTTTGAGGTAATGTTTCACAGTTGCTAATTTTTGACCTCTGGACTGTGTTGGCTTCTCTGTGTTTAGTAGGCTGGATAGCACAAGCTAAAAATCAATGAGCCCAAAAAAAGAAGAAGGGGGGAACTCTATCGGGACTCTAAACCTATTATTGTCTATATACAATAGGATCCATGTGTTTTATTTTTCATCATCTCTATTTTTTTACCCATTCATCTGCTCTATTTGCAAGGCCTTCAAGGCGGGGACGTGCCCACCCTAAGTGGCGAGACATTTTATTTGATTTATTCTAATTCGATTAATTTCCTTTGGCTTATACATTAAATATTATATTCCATATTGTTGTATTTTGTTGATGATCGGATAATTGTGTTGATTAATTAATATTAGGAGTCAAGTAGATAAATCGCTCCAGTTTGAGCATCTAATATGAAAATAGATGAACCTGAGGAAGGGGCGATGAGTTATTTGGTGATCATGCTCAGATTTTGGAGACCAAAATGGTGGAAAGTGGAATGATGAAAAATTAGCCAAAGCTCCACATGGGATTCACACACATTAAATAGTGTTTCTGGAAGTAAGAAGGATGAAGTTGTCTTGATTTGCAACCATAGGCAAAAATCTAAAATGCTTCACTTGTAGGCTACCTTACTCTAGTGATGCTTGAAGCTTTACAAGGTTGGTCTTTGAAAAATAAAAAAAATTATGTATAAAAAAAAAAGAGAAAAAAAAGGAGAGAAAGAGAGCGAGCATTGAAAAGCTTGATAAAATCATTCACAAGATCTAGATAAACTCTACCGGGGCTATAAACGCCTGATCGGTAGTAGGGCTCTATCTAGATATAGCTCGGGTAAAAGGAAAGGCTTTGCAAAACGTCGAGCAAACATAGGGGTGAGTTAGATAAACCTCACTAGGGCTATAGACGTCTAATTGGTAGTGGGGCTCTGTATTTAGCCATTTAGTTATTAGCGATACTCTATAGTCTAATACAAAAAGGGATGATGAAATCTAGAGGATTTTCAAAAATATAAGAATGAATCACTTTTGCACACACTAAGCAAAGGCATATGGATTAGTTGTTTTAATTATAAAGTTGTCTACCCCACCTTCTCGAGATGTTGCTAAATAATTTTTGTTTCACTGATTTTGTGTGTTTTCATTTCAGATTGGGTTCTTACTAAAATGCTAGGAGCATTTCCTAGCAAAGTCACCATTTGTTGTGGTTGCTCCACAACGTACCCCAAAATTGGGGACCCACCTATTTGTTTTGAATTTTGGAGAATCCTGGTCTCATAGGAGCGATGATTTTGATAGGTCCCATCCTGGGCATTTATAATTTAGTTCCAAGGTTCCTCTTTGTTGAGTTTTTTTGTTTTCGGTATTCTTCCTTTGGAGTATCGATAGGCTTGCGCGTGTTCATGTCTCTTTTCAATGTTCTTTCAAAGGGTGGTTAAGTATCCTCTTTGTCTTTTGTTGGAGGGTCATTTGTTAGTTTAGTTGTGTTCTTTTATCTTGAATTATTATAGTTCAAGCCTTTAGGTTGTAGGTTTTGAGTTTTAAGTAAATATATGTATTATTATTATTTATTTCATATATAATAATAATATATATACTAAAATTGTAAAAAATATTAAAAAAAATAAAAAATTAAACTTTTATATTTATATAAAAGCTTAAAATAAATAAATAAAACAATAATAATGATACAAGTTTAAATATTATATATATATATATATATATATATATATATATATATATATATATATATATTTAAACTTAAGCTAAAAAATAAAAGAATAAATAATATATAGTATTATTATATATTTATATATATATATAATAATAATATATAAAGTTAAGCACTTGGGGGTGCAGCGCAACGGTTTGGGCTTTGGCTCTTCTTTGGGAGGTCCAAGGTTCAAATCGTGGCATGGGTGAGTGTGTGAGGGGGTGGGTGTGTATCTCCCTGGTGGAGTTGTTGTAACAGGTTGGGGGATTCCTGGTCAAAACCCCCATTTCTTAATATTACCAAAAATATATATATAAATTTAAAAAAAAATAATAAAATAAAATAATAAAATAAAGCATAATAAGACAAATGCCCTAAAGTATCAATTTCCATATTCATAAGAGTCCTTTGGTGGTCATACTCATATTGTCATTGGTGCCTTTTATCTTTATGATCGTAAGGTTTTTGATTATTATGCTATCACGAATTTTTGTTTATAATAGTATTTGTATGGTGGTTTATGCAGGTACATCGTGAGGGTAGAGGTCGTATGAAGCTTGGATGAGTAGTAAGTGACCAACAATGTGCACCAAAAATAGAATGGCCATGGGGGCATTGCGATGCAGCGTGGGCGATGTTGTGGAAATACGACGAGCATCAGTGATTGATGACAAATCGACACGACCTTCGTAAGATGATTCGGATGCGCTGCATGACGTATACCCACACGCAGACATCAATGCCTTGCAGACATGGATATTGGATGTGAAGGGTGGCACTTGATGGCACAAATCCCAAGGATAACCAAAATTAAACATGAGGGCACGTGGACGCAACGAGTGGACATGGTCACGATGGGATACGAGTGACGGATGAGGCCTTCACGGCTGAACATGCGACACAATTGACAACCCAACAATGATGACGTGGATTTGGAGAAAATAAAGCATCGTAGTAATCGGGTGAATGAACCTCTAGTAGGGACGGAGCAATACGGCATGGCGAAATGATGTCGACGTATAAGGGAAATTCTCGCACGGTATAAGAAGGGAGTATAAATGGATCGTATGGTAAATCAAAGCGGACCCCTACAATGTATATTTGGGTAGATATTGGCTCACACAATGCCTACGTAGAAGACACTACAAAGTGTCATTGGAGATGAAAAAAATTGGAGAGGAAACACGATGAAATACTGGGTAATGTCATAATGACGAAGGTGAGAAGGCAACATAACATATGGAAATGTTACAAAAACTTTGAATACTGAAGAGATTTACAAAAAATTATTCTAGAATGCTAAAGCATAATTAAATAACTTAGAAAGAAAATGAGAACTCAAAATAAACATGCACATATGACACACGAGATTTACCTTGATTCAACCGATGCGGGCTACTCCAGCAAAACAAGAGCCACTCCTTGAAAATATTATTCTCTTCCTTGCCCGAAAATGGGACATTACAATAAAATATAAAGGAAACTATCATAACCCTAAACCACTATGTGGTATTAGAATACAATGGGCACAATACCGTGGGATAAACCACCCACACTCATCAACCATGGGAATCAAGACAATCGCTCCGCCAATTGCTCCAAAGAAGGGGAAAAAAATTTTGACATTGCCAAAAACTACCTTCGGCATGGCCGAGGGGGGCTACCACCCCCCGGACCCCTTGACCCCCTCATTTGAGGAGCTTTGCTCCTCTTTCACAGTCGTACCTATCGTACAGTTCTTCCATGACAAAGGATGAGATACATCCAACAAAAACCTCGATGGAGAGAATACAGTCGACGAAGATGATGCCACGTAGGAGGAAATAAAACAAAGAATCTATGTAGGCTACGTGGACCGGAAGAGTGACACTAGGGACTAGGAATATCTTTTGGTAGTTGCATTTTATGACTTGGTAGCTAAAGATAATCGATGACAGTTAGGCTCATGAGTTACAAGAATATTGATAAGGCTTCAGCGATATTGACGCTACTGTGAGAATTCGTAGCGTAACTGGGCTACGTGACAATGTGAAGACAGCTCTGGTAGCGCAATATAGCTACACTATGTGGGCATTTTGAAAATAGAGTGCCAAAGGAGAAGGAATACGGTTTTTATGGCTATGGTTATGGTCGTCCATTACAAATAGACAACGATAAAAGCATTAATACTGGTATAGGTGTGTTATAAATATCGCTAAAGAGCAAGTCATGAAGTGGATTCCATGGGATACGATGAATGAATAATGAGAGTGACAATGTGGCCACAGACACCAAGTAGTTCTATATCATGTAGGATTATAGACATAGAAGACTATTCAGTTTGGAAGACCGAACAACGGGGTATCCTAGGTGTCACGGTAGATTGAAGTTTTACTAGAACGAAGATGGGTGACGACAAAAAATGAACTACGACATGCAAAATGATTACTGGGAATCATGGGTAATCTAACATTAAAAGGAAATGGTTGTCAGGGGCTCCGACAACTTAAATGGTAACTCATATGCGACGACAAAAATAGTACAAGGCACAACATATAGTCATGCCCTTGCAGGGAATATGTCTAACATTCGCAGGTGGTAGGGGAAAACCCTAAAAAAATCCTAAGGTCTCAACATTTAAAATCATCGGGAGGAGGGGTAAAATATTTTTGGTGCCCTTTGATTCATATGCCAAGAATGAAATCTTTGAGAAGGAAGAGAATGCCAAATGTTGGTGTCTGGCAAAGCATCAAGGTCACATTTAGGTTGCGGAGGTAGTAGCAGGTGTGAAGAGTTGTAGGTGTGAGCAGCTTTGTTGTTCTCTGTTTTTCTTTTCGTAGGCCTTGGCTTGAACACCATAGGAGTCCCCTAAAGGATGAAGAGTAAGGCTAGGGTAAATTTTTTTTTTTATAGTTTTATTTTACATTCTAAGCACGATAGGCACAAGGTCGAGGGAGGAATAAAGGTTGGACCAAAATTTAAACATTTTTATTTTATTTTTATTTTTTCTTTTTTTTATCATTTGATGTAAGGGAGATATAAGGGTGGTTTTAATAAATATATATTTGTGGCCTCGGGTCATAGGGGTTTTGAAAAAAAAAAAAAAATATATATATATATATATAGCTTTTATATTTTATTTGTTTTACTTTAATGTTATGAAAGAGGAGTTATAAGGAGCCTTAAATATTATTTTTGGGTGTTTTAGGACTTCAAGGTTCGGTTGTTTAGAAGGGAGCGCATTTGTCTTTTATGATGATTATTGCTATGTGCTTCCAAGGGATAAGGAAAGAAGGGGAAACGAATCGGGTCTTTGAAACTTTAAATGCCCAAGGTGGTTATTGGATCGGGGCTAGAAATTTTTGTAAACAAGATTATTTTGAGGAATCAAATGCTTCCATTTTGGCAAGAACAAACCTTGTGAGAAAAACCAAAAGGAGATTGCATCTAAGACTACTGAATTTATGGTTTATCTTTATTGCATTTCATTTCGATTTGTATCTATGTGTTGATGCCATTAAAGGGTTACACTAGGTGAATATTGAATAAAATGTAAATGTACTTTATCCTTGGAGTCTTGCACTTGGTCTAACTTGATTGTATTTTCTGCAGGTCATTTAGATCAAGTTGTCTCTAGATTCATCTCATAACTTGGGTTTTTGCAGGGAGGGGATTGTGACACCAAAATCGGATGTCATTTTTTTGTTTTCCATTAGTTTTGTAAATATTTCTGTTGTTTTATTTTATGCAATTAGTTTAATTCATTCTCACTTTAGCTTGTTATTTTTTTGATTATGGTAAATTCCAGAATTTATACTTTAGTTTTTCTCTCTTATTTTGGTTATTTTCAAAAAATTTGCACATAGTTTATTTTTCATTTTGGTCATTTCCATAATTTTTGCATTTATTTTCTTTCCATTCTGGTCATTTCCAAAATTTTTGCATCTAATTTCAATCTTTTATTCTGGTCCATTTTCCAAAATTTTATTTTGTATTTCTGTTTATTTACTTCCATTCTGGTCCTTATCCAGAATTCCTACACCTCCAAATTGCACTAAGTTAATTTTCAAGATAAAATCAATCTTAGGAGGGGTTTACTAACACCAAATTGACATTAATGGCAGATAAAGCAAATGAACACTAACATGCTAACTCACTAACCATTACTAACGCCAAATTCTGACTTAGTTGTAGTATAATGCTCATAATAAAGATAAAATGAATCTTCTAACTATAAAATGAACCTCACATTAAAGGTATGAAATATAAAATGAAGTGGACTATTCCACACACTCTTGCATTTTACACCTTTAATTTGAAGATAAAAGGAGCTTACTAATTGGGATTTAGGGAAAATCAAATTAACATCAAGAGCATTAAAAGGAATCTCTTTCACATTTGCTAAGTTCACATGCATTTTGAGGATTAAAGGATCATGATCGCTAAGCATTGTATGAAATTGGATCATCAAGGCCCCTTGTTAACTGTCACTTGCAAACTTCGAGTTTATTCTAGTATATCTATATTCCATTTTAATCATTATTGATTACATGTATGTATGGAATGTTTGCTTACTATAACCTTGGAGAAATACATATTTTTATCTAATTTCTTTACAAGAGAGAGTTTTCAATTTAATACTTTGATTATGGTGATCATTTTGCAATAGGGCAAAATATCCACTCAACACTTAGTTTGTGTTCCTTTCTCTATATTTGCTCTTGCTTCTTTGGATTGTAACACAACAGTGGAGTATTCTTGATGGGGAGGTGTTTTCCAGAGGTAAGAATGATTCTTAGGCCAAGCCTATCTCAATTACCAAATTGGACAGTATTCTGATCACCCAAACTACCCTCGTACGAACTATCAATTCCTTGTACGGACCTTAATTACCTACACTGTACGATCCTAAATCGTACATTTTCCAATATGGTACGATCTTGCACTCAAAAAAATTGACAGATGTTGTTTTGGAGGCTGTCGTACACTATTTTGTAATCGTTCAAGCCGATTGCCCAAAATTGCCAAATCGGGTAAGTTCTTGTCAATCACCTATTTTACCAAATCGGGTAACAATATTTTGTACAATGTACGATCTGTACAAACTAAAGGTACAACATGGTGTTATTTTCTATGCTCTTCTGCTCCAATCTCTCTTTGGGATGTTTTGTAAAGGTTTAACAACCTAAACAATACAATCTCTTTCACAAGCAAAACATCCTAACCGGGATGGTGAGAGATTCCATACAGGTAACTACATCTATAAATCATACAGTATGCTTCAATACATCCTTGCCAATGTCCTCATCCTCATAAATAATTCCCCATGATTCACCAGTGATAATATTCTCAACAAAGGTGCAACAATGCCTAAAACTAACATATAACAGTAAGATAGAAACTCAATTACACAATGTCAATCCACAATGCATTATTCATTCATAACTAGACCATACACTATTATCCACAATGTCTTTTATTCTCATTAATGGTTGTTAATTTGATTACACAGTGGAAAACTCTATCAATGTAATTGCAATAACTTAGAATGTATCTATCTCTTTATTTTAGCAACTAATAACCAGTAAACTAGTAGCCAGGCCTACAAATTTGAAAATGGAGCCTTATATAACGTTGCCCAAGCTATTCCAAAGAGGTTCCTGAGGCAATTCATTATTCACAACTGCCCATATACAACTAAATACATTATTTTGCATTTTCCTAATTTTACACCTTAGTTTAGCAAATCCATGCGACATTTCATCCCGAAATTACATTTCCTTTGCATCTGAGTGAATTTCGGTGCACCCTGTATGATTTACTAATGCTCTGTACGATTTTCCAATCTAGTTGTATGATTTTTCCTTCCACTGTACGATTTGCTCCCACTGTACGATTTTACAAAACTTGGGTAAATTATTCCAAAAACTATCAAAATCTAGCAAATCATTTTTTCTTCTTCTAGGAGGTGGATTTGTTGCCTACATTTGCCCTCCCATTTAATTTTGTCGGCATCCTCGATGACTCTTTCTACTTCTTTTGTTGGGCTTCCAATCTAGCCAATTCAGCCTCCAAGTCCTTGACTTGTGTCTTGTATATTTCTCGTTCATTTCTTAGCTTGGCTGCATAGCTCCCCATTTCGACGGCTTTGGCTCCATGAAGGTTAGCCTTCTCCTCGATGGCTTTCACGAATTCCATCATTTGTTTTTCTCATTCGGAGGCACTCTTCGTCAACTTCTCCTTCTAGTGAGCTTCTGCTTGAGCAATCGCCTTGAGTTCCTCATTCTTCTCATCAATGGTCTCCAAGTGGTGTTTGATATCATATTCTAGAGCTCGAACTTGGTCTTCTTTAATCCTTACTTGAGCTTGCTTCTCCATGACCATATCATTCAGCTTCTTGTTATCCTTAGTCAACTCCTCTATCTGCTTGGCTTGTGTAGCCATTTGCTCACTCTTTTCGGCCAACTAAGTTGTCATCTACTCATCCTTCGCTTTGAGTTGTGCCTCCAAATTCTTAATTTTGTCCTCTGCCATCTAGAAAATCTATCGCTTTTCCTCTTCAAGTGTGGTAACCTTGGCTTCAGAATTTGCTCTAAGGCCTTACAGATCCTCCTCTAGCTTCTTTGTTTTATCTTCTGTCAGAGTTATGCTTTTTTGCAGTTCATCTTCCATTACAGCCAATTCCTTTTGAGTGATTGTGGTCTCTTCCTCCTGTGTCTCCTTGAGCTGATGGATTTCTTCCAACCCAATGCTCAGCCACTCTATCCAGTGTGTTAGGAAGTTCAACTTTCGTAGGGTAATGGACACTCATGTAGCGACCCTCCTATATTCAACTTCTACCATATTTATGGGGCAAGTTGGATGACTCACTCGATCCAAATATATCCTTGGGTCCTTCTTGTAATTTGTGACCATCCCTTCTGGCAAGTCTTCTCTTCCTAGCATCGTTGTTACCTCTTCTCCAGGTAACCTCTATGGATGTTGTGCGTGGATATCCGCTATATTCCTTATGCGCTCTGCACTATTCACCCATTCTATTATTCTCTCCAACTCGAGAGATACTTTTTTCTCCCACAGCTTCAGTTATCCCACGTGGCCAATACAAAATTCCATTTTGGCACTATTCATCACATGGCCTAACTGAGCAAAGAAGTGTTCCACCTTATCTTCTATTCCACGTGCCTCCTCTTTCGTTGTGATTCTCTGAAATCACGATATTTCTAGGAGATAATTGGATTGCATTCCCCGTCTTTCTTCTTCTATAGGAGTTATTAAGTCTTCTTCTTCCCTAAGGCGGCTAGAGCTTCCTCCAAGCTCGCTAAGTACTCTCTCAGTGTCTATATTTTCTCGAGGTGGTGATTGTTTCACTGTTTTCTTGTCCCCCTCGCTATCCATAATGTTTATGATCTCTTCCTGAGATCATTGCTGCTCAACTTATTCTTGAGCCTTTTCTGTTTCAGTTAAGCCCCCTATTGCTCCTCTGTAATTTTTCGAGCTACTTCTTGTTCCCTATCGTCCACTTGTTGTTCCTCTGTCACCCTTTCTTCTTGGATTTGTTGTGCATCCCTAATTGTGACCTATTAAGCAAAAATGGCACTTCAGTATTCTTCGGGACATCTTGCTTACTAGAGCCTCCTGTTACAATTCTATAACGAGTCTTTTTCTTGGGATCTTATACTATGGTACTTGGTCCAACTCCCACTTCGTCTTGGATAGTGGCTATTCCATCGTGCCCTACCTCAATTCCTTTAAAGAAATCAGAGGCATCCATCTTATCAAAATGGTCAAAGATGTCCAAATATCGCACTATTTTCTTCGCCTCTGTCCAATACAACTCGTCCAGTTCCATCGCTTTTGAATTTGATTGTTCCATCCTCTGTACTTCTTGAACTGGTTTACTTGCCATTCTTTCTCGTTGCCTTCTTGTCCTTACTTATAAAGGGACTACTCTCCCTTTCTTTAATGAGAGGTTGCTCTTGTTGTCTTTGTGTAGGTGCTTGTTGTTCTAGTTCCGACTCCAACCATCTAGAACACTTCCTTCGATGATGTACATCGGCATCCTCCTTCGAAGATGTATCTCCTTGAGCTTCACCCCTGTGTCGCTCGCTCCTTATGCGTGGTTTCTCCATAGTACTCTTTGTTATGGGTACAACCTTTACCCATCTCAATATCATCGATTGGCCCGACCTGATTTCCCTAGGGGACATCAACCCTGGGAATTGTATTCTCGCTTCTGTGATTGCATTCAATAGCAATCCTATTGCCTGAAAGGCCATCCTAAAGTTCTTCGATATTTTGGTTAATGCCTCATGCATTATTCTCTCCATAAAGGTACCCCAATCATATGGAATTCCCTGGGTGATACCTTTTGTGTACTATGCCATCCACATTGGCATCTTTGTTGCCCTTATATCACCTGACGATCGAGCCATGATTGTGTTCATCGCACATTCCCAATTGTCTCCTTGCAACTAGCCCTGCTTTATTCCACGCGTTCCCACATCGAAAATCTTTGCCTCTATCATCAATTTGATAGTGGTCATGGTGGTAACCAGGTGGTGTGCTTCTATTGGGTCTACTAATTTTTTTACTATCTCCATGCCTTCTATCGGTAACCTGAATGTTCTCCGGAATGCCTCCACCAAAACTTCCACATTTACTGACCTCTTATCCACATTAACGTAGGTTGTCCGAGTTGCTATATTATATGCTTGAACTATCTATAACAAATAGTTCTCAAAAAATATCTGATGAAATGGTGGGATCTACGCAATGACTGCCACTTGCACATTTTTGAATGTATTCCTTCAGGGATGAAGCCTGTTCTTCTCGTCACTCCACCATTTTCAACACACTTCCACTCCGTGTTGTACAAATGTGATGTTCAATAACTCCACCTGGCCTTCCTCCTGTCCATTGCTCAGGTGTTCTTCTTGTTCTTGCACATATACTTCACTCCTTAACTCCCTCCGTGAGGTAGCTTCGTGGGCCATCCTTCCCTCTTTGTGCCTTGGTGGTGTTCTATCCAGGTGTACCTGCTAATGGCTCTGTCCCCTCCACGACCTATATTCTCCTCTCCTCCATGGACGATTACCATACCTTCTGCAACATTGAAACTAACGCCCGTGGTGCTGCTGTGAGTATACCTCTATCTCGTGTAGTGGACCTGGTGATATCTCCACCCTATTTGTTGTAATCCACCTTAACCGGTGTCTAAATTCTTCTGTTGAGATCATTCTTCCAACATCTTGTCAATTAACTCAACCTCCTCCTCTACAATTTGAAATGTACCATAAATCGTACAAGCTCATATAAAAGTGTACAATGTACGGTTCTGAGTCCCTTGTACAATTTTACCTTCCTCCATTGCTTCTAGATCATACACTATTTGGCAGTTCTTTCCTTCACCCCGTTAATATTCAAACGATCAAATTTCCTTCAAATCGTACAACTGTGACCTGAAATTGTATAGGGTGCCAGTACTTCGTACTATGTTACTTTTTGGTTGCCCTCCCCTTTAAAATTTGTATGATTTCGTACAGTTTTGTATGATCTCTTGAAAACTGCAAAAAATGGAAAAACCACTCAAACTGCACTCTTCTCCCTGTAAATCGTACAATATGCCCCCAAATCATACAATACGACGTCTCTAACCCTCACTGATGCAAAATTATAAGCTTTTTGTCTTCTTTGCCAAATCTACCACTGACCCAGTTGTCGGATTGTCCCGATCTACTCTTTAGTGCTTTATCTCAACAAATCTTTCAGTACTTCACTCCTAGCGCAATTTTCTTCAACTTGAAGAAATTCTAGCTGCAATGTATGGTTGTACGGACTGTATTTTTCTATACTCATATTTCCCAACTCACTTTTTGCCAGATTTTTTAGTTCTTAGGGTTTTAATCTTTTATACTCTTGCAATTTCCACAATCCAACCACCAATCTTTGCTTCCTTTGGCTCCAACAACAATTTCTCAGTCCAAAATCCATACAATGATGTATTTTGACATCTTTTACTGTAATATTTCTAAAAATTCGAATTTCCCCCCTTTTTGTGGAGAAAACCCCAATTCCTCTTACTCGGGTTGATTCTTTGAAGCTGAAAAGAACTCCTTGGTACAAAATTAACAATGGGTCTACAAATTTAGAGTGCTAGTGAATATTTATCGTCCATGTAGTCTTCCTTTGTCAAATGTACACTTTCCCATTCAATCTCCTAAAAATTTTGAATTATGCTTGGTGATTGTAAAATGGTCAATTTACTTTCCTTTTAAAGTAAGTTTTCATAAACCCTAAAAAAAACCCTAACTGAAAAACCCTAACTGTCAAAAGAATCTAAAAAGGTGCCATGTTGCATGCTTTTCCATCTCCACTGCTAGATGACAGCCAACTCAGCAGTTGGTTTAAAATTTTTGTCTTTTCCCCCCTTATTTTCCTCCAACCGCTACTTTTTCGCATGCCACATTAATTGGTTAGTTGGCAAATCATACACTGTACAATCTAAATCATACAGTACAACATTATGTACGATTTGCATGTCATTATTGCTTTGTACGACTCTCTTTTATGCGATTTCCATCTTCTACTTTTTAGCTGTACAATTTCATTACTTAGAGAAAAATTTCCTTTATTTTTCTTTGGAGAGGCCACCATTTCCGGTTTTCAACCTCGCCCTTCCTAATTGCGTCCTGAGGGATTTTCACAACTAAGGCACAATTTTTTTTTTCAATTTTCTTTTTCTCTTTTCTCTTTTTTTTTCATCCTAGTCTAATTATACTTACCTCCTTGGTAATCGTATAGTGACATTCACTTGTACGACCCCATCCCAATATTGACCTTGAGGTTCGACCATAACATTTCGATTAGTGGTATCCTCTTGTACCTCTTGTTCCCTTGCTTGGCTGGTCCCTACCTGTGATGTTTTTGCCTGTTCATTTCTCCTCCTACAATGTGTACAGTTTGGAATTGTACATAGACAAGTTGGAGTCTCGTCCCTTGGTAGGCCTTCTTCTCGTCGTGCAGGTAATTGATCCCATAGTGGTGGTGTCCTCACCACTCTACTATTATTTGAGCAACTTCTTCATCTATCTTCACGGATCATTTTTGGCTCCAAACTTGGTGATCGAGTCCGTTGATGGCCTAGGTTTCCACCATCTGCGAAGTGTACCCTTCCTCTACCAATAAAGTTTCGACCACGTGGGTATGTCCCCTTTCGTTTCTTCTAGGCATGAAACTTCCCCATACTATTGATGACTCATCTATTACTTGAGATAATTGTTGATTACCTACTTCTTATTGGGATCCTTGTCGGATCAGGGGAGGTCTCCCCCATATGTGTCTTCCTATCGCATTTCGTAACATACCTCTTATTCGAGGTATGTCTTGCGGGTTCTTTACCCAATTCATACATGCTAGCAGGTTATCTCCTGGCCATCTAGGAGTAGGGGGTCAAAATCTTCCTCGTCCTCTACCTCCTCTAATTGCAACATCACCAAGGTCTCCATCATTTTTTGGTCGTCTACCTCTTCCTCTTCCTCGTTGAAGTCTTAGAGGTCCTTGTCCAATTCTTCCTCTTATTCTTCGGTCATTAGGAGTAATATCTACAAACTCGATATTAGCTAGTGGACTCTAGTTCGATGACAACTGTTGTAAGGTTCTGACTCTTCTATCAGCCCATACTAAGTGATGCCTCCATCTTATTTTCTCAAAGGATCTATGGGGGGATGAAGATGCCAATACTTCTCTATAATCATTAGAAAAGTTTGTCTCAGAGCTAGAGTCAGTATGATCCTCTTCTCTCTGTTCTGCCCAATCGTTTGGCAAATTCATCACTCTCTCCAATTGTCGAACTTCCTTCCTTTCTCTTCTAAGCTGTTGGTGAGCTATTGTATATGCTTGTGTATCATTCTTGGGTCTATACTCTTGAACTCTCCCGACTTGCCTTGGTCTCAATGCTCTAATTGGAATACTCTAATCCCTTTGAGGATTATGAGGATTCTTCGGTTCATCATCATTTGTACTAGGCTCTCTTACCAACCATGACATTCCTTCATCACTAGAATATGTCATACCTACTACATTATGGTGCAATTCAGGTGATGTGGTGGTCTCCTCTATATCTCGCCAAAGTACTTCTATGCCCTCATTTATCATAGGTTGCTTGCTTGGTGAGGGTGGCGAACTTCTACTTGCGCCTTCGTTTCCTCCACCATTTCTTGGAGTTAGTCTTCAACCTCCTCATGTTCACTTCCAATCTCTTGGAATCTAACTGCCCTCTGTTCATCCAATATTTGTATGGTACCATCCAATTTTTGGATAACTTGTGATCTCAATCTCGCATTGTGATTCTATAGTGTTTGATACTCTTCCTACAATTGTTGAGTTTGCATTCTCATCCTCTACTGTAATAGCCCTATCTGAGCCAATGGAGAAAGTTTCACTAGTTCTTCTATCCTTTCCTCCCTAGCATCCTCCAGAATTTCCATCTCAAATGTGTCCACTCTATCCTCGTTGTGCACTGTTAGTATTATCCTTCTTCGTTCTTTCGATTGTCGAGATAGTTCCCTATGTTTTATCTGTGGGTACCTCATGTTCAAAGCTCTTGGTAACAATGCCCTCTCTTGATAGCCTTCTATTGCTAGAGAAATTCATTCTTCTCCCTCTCTTATGGTCCCATCCGCCCGTCTGATATGTACTCACACCCTTCTTTCACCAGGTCCAGGTGCCAAATCTTATTGTTCAATTATTGGTTGCATCTCCTCCCTTTCGGAAAATAGTCTTGCGACTCCCAAATCCATCTCCTCTTGTCGTGGACCTGGCTCACGATGAGCCTCATTTTGAGATTTTGCTCGTCGTCTTTGTTAAATCTCTTCTGAAGTAATGAATAGACACTATACTTTGTAAGGATTCAACTTTGAGCCATTTACAGTATTGGGTACCTCCATCCCATTCAGGTTCTACAACCTGACTGCTCCATTATTCAATACTTCAATAACTTTATAAGGGCCAAGCCATAACGTCTTTAGTTTACCTAGCTTGATTTCCCTCTTCTCGTTAAACTTTAGAACCAAGTCCCCTGGACTAAGTTCCAACTTTCTCAAATGGTTGTCAAGCCACACCTTTCATCTTTTATGGGTTATCTCAATCACCCACTATGCCATGACTCTCTTTCATCTAGCTTGGTCAGCGTCATCAGTCGTTCATCCAAACTTTCTTGATCTCCCAAGCGATGCTCTACTGCAACTTTTAAGTTTGGTATCAAGAAATCGACTGGCACCACCGCTTCTTGACCATACATTAATTGGAAAGGGGTATGTTCTGTTGTTGGTTTAAAATTTGTTCTATATGCCCATAAAATGGACGGTAACCTTTCCTCCCAATCTGCTCCTTCTATCCCATAGGTTTTATACAAAGTTGATACTACGACTTTATTAGTCGCTTTCGCCTGCCCATTCGCTCTCAAGTATTACGGACTAAAAAATGAGTGTAAAATATTAAAATCTGTTGTCAGCATCTTGATAATATCATTAACGAAGTGTCCCCCACGGTCACTCGTTATTCATAGCGGAATACCGAATCTTATCATTACCTGCTCATACAAAAATCATGTACTTTTGGTAGAATTATCAGGTAATGCTCTTGCTTCTACCCATTTTGTGAGGTATTTCGTTACCACTACGATGTATCTGTATTTCAATATCTGAGATGTCTTTAATGGTCCCACAAAGTCTAAGCCCCAACGTTCGAACAACTCTTATGGCTGCGATGGGTGTAAGGGTATAAAGTCCCTCTTGACCGATTTACCTGCTCTTTGGCAAGTATCGCAAGCTTTCACATGTTATTTTGCATCATTATACAATGTGGGCCACCATAGACCTACTGACAATATTTTCCACACGGTCGCATCTGGTCCCATGTGTCCCCCTGCTAAGCCTACATGGGCTTATTTCAATGTCGCCTTGACTTCTTCCTCTATTACACATATTCACAAGATACCATCACTTCCTATCTTGTATAACAATCCTGCTATTATCTAGAAAGGTGCTGACTTCATGATTATTCTCTTATTTTTGGTTGTCGTCATCTCTTGTGGTAACTCTCCTGTGGATAGGTACTGGCCAACCAACTTGTACCATGATGGCACAACATTGATGGCAAATAATTGCGCATCTGGAAATTCATTAGGAACTATTGTTCTTGTTGGCTCCCCTGATCGTATTTGAGATAACTGGTCTACAATCACGTGCTTCTTACTAGGTCTCACCACAAATTGGAATACGAACTCTTAGAGCGTAACGAGCCACTGACTAACTCGTCCTTGTATTACTGGTTTGTTTATTAAGTACAATAGCACCTGATGATCGACGTAGAACGTAAAGGGGTTTTCTAGTAGGTAATGCCTAAACCTTTGGACTGCATATACCATCCCCAAGGCTTCCCTTTCAGTTGTACTATAATTTATTTTTGTTGGCAATTTGAGTTGTTTTATGTTATCATTGATATCACATTAATGTCACAAGGTAACATTGATTTTTGATGACCAAAGCATTCATATTTCGAAGAGCATTGATATATACAGGGTTTTTGTGAAAACCAAGGCAGGTAAAATAAAAGGTTTTATTTAAAACCATGGATGGCAGATTTGAAATGGGTTTTTCTTAAAACCAAGGTTGGATTTTTGTTTCATCGAAAAAGGTGCCCCGAAGATGGAGATATTCAATTTTGAATATTTGGTTTAAATTTTAATATTTAAAATTTAATTTTAATTTTTAAAATTAAAATTACCTCAGCGCCGACGTCATCATTTAAAAGAAATTAATTTAAAAGCATCGTCGACATTTGCAAAATTAAAGGGAATTTGCATATAAATACAAAGGCTTTTATTTCAAAAGCCTTGGAATCGAATGCAAAGGAGATAAGACGAAAAGCGCCAAAATCTTCATGTGGCAGCGTGGTCCAACGACGAGTGAGGGGAGTGCAAAGGTTTTTACTTGCAAAAGAGATGAGGTTTGATTCCCATGGGTTAGAGTTTTGAGCAAGAGAATTGGCCCATGTTTTTTTACGTGAGCAAGGGGAGAAGGACAAAAGCGCATTCTGCGCTCTTCGTCCTATGCGAGCGCGTAGCTCACGTGGTCTTTGGCGTCGTGGTTGAGGATTGTTTGGGCAGAGACAAGGGTTCGATTCCCTCTAAGAGGCAAGTAACGTTTTTATTAATAATTTTTTTATTATTGCCTAATGTTGGAGGAATAAGGTGATGAGGGTTGATTTGATTTTTTATTGGAAGGCAAGTTTAAAAGCACTTTTAGAAAAGAAGATATTTTTGGTATTTTCCTTTTATAAAAGAATATCATATTATATATTGTTGGAAAGCTTATTTCGAGGGCTATTTGACTAACTCATTTAGAGAAATAAGGTGTATGGAGAGAGATATTTCTATTTTTGTAAAGGGTTTCAAAGTGAAGGTTGTTTTGTTTCAAAGTATGTTGAGTGTGGCAGATTTCCAAAGAGGTTTCTTCACTTCATAAAAGGTATGGGCACATTCTCCTATTGATTGTTTATGGTGGTTGATTTCTGAAATATCATTGGAGGGAAAAGGATTATTTGTGGTTTCCTTTTTGAAAGTGGTTGGTTGAATGCATCAAGGTTTTCTGAATTGAGAGTTGTGTTTAAACCTTGTGTTATAAGCATAGTGGTTGAAGCCCATTGGTTGTGAAAGAACTTGAGTTAGAAAAGAAAATGAGTATCATTTTTATGTGAGATTTATGGTTGAGCATTTTTGGAAATATTTGAGTTGGTTGATACATACTTGGACTAGGGTTGTGTGAGAGAGAGTTGTCCCTTGTGATGATTGGTTGAGTTGAGTTGATTGAGCCTAGTCAAGTGATGTGTGAAGTGATTGTTAAATTTCTATGAAACAAATTATTCCATCATTCTATGTTGAGTTGAGATTGAGGTTAGAACATATTGAGTCTCTAAAAATTCTTTTTATGGTTCTATAAGACTTGAGTTGAGTTGAGGTTGACTTGAATTGAGTTGAGGTTGATTTGAGTTGAGAGTGAGTATAGAACATATTGAGTCTCTAACAATTCTCTTTATGCTTCTATGAGTTGAGTTGATATTGATTTGGGTTGAGAGTGAGATTAGAACATATTGAATCTCTAATAATTCTCTTTATGCTTCTATGAAGTGGATTTGAGTTGAGATTACCATTCATTGTTGAGTTCATTTTGAGTACTACTTGAGCATGATTGATTGAGCCTTTGAGAAGGCCTTTGGGACAAATTTGAGGATAGCTTTGGGACAGATTTGAGGATAGTGTTGGGACATATTTGAGGATAGTGTTGGGACATATTTGTGGACAGTTTTGGGCAAGTTCTTGGTGAGCTTGCTAGAGCATATTTGGACAAGTTCTTAGTGAGCTTGTTGGAGCAGCATTAGACAAGTTCTGTGTGAGCTTGTTATTCAGCATTGGACAGGTTCTGTGTGAGCTTGTTATTTAGCATTGGACAAGTTCTATGTGAGCTTGTTATTCAGCATTTGACAAGTTATGTGTGAGCTTGTTAAGCAGGTTCTGTGTGAGCCTATTGAGCAGGTTCTTAGTGAGCCTATTGATAGAGCTTTGGAGGTGATAGAGTATAGAGGACAGAGTCTCAGTGGATAGAGATCCAACAACCAACATAATTGAAGATAGATCTAAGTGAGGAGTCTTCAAGTGGAGAGAGGTCCACCAGTCAGTGCAGTAGAGAGATAGAGTCTTCTAGAAGATCACATAGCCAGAGTAGAAGGGGAAAAAGTTCTTCTATGGAAGAAATCCACTAAATTGAGATTAGGAAATCAAAATTTCCTTTGGACAGAGATCCATAAATATTGTAATTGGGAGTGATTCCCAAAGATATTGATTGAGAAAGTTTTAGTAAAAGATTTTCTCCATGGAGTAGCCCACATTGGGTGAACTATGTAAATTGTGGTGTCTCTATTGTGTATGGTATTTTATGCATTGCTTTGATTACTGCTATTGATACTACTATCTATACACAACATAATATTGAATTGAAAGAAAAAGTAAAAAGTGGTCTTATATTGTTCACCCCCCCATGAGTATAAGCTTATGTTCTTCAATTGGTATTAGACCAGGTTTCTTCAAAAAGGCTAACAGCTTGAGGGCAGATTCTACAAGAACACAAATGGATTCATAGAATGGAAGTAGAAGCATACACAAGAAAAGAACACCTATGGTTATGAAAGAAAAGGAAGATGAGTTTAATAATTATGCTTTCGTAGGACACATGGGAATGAATCAACTACTTGATATCACAAGGATATGAGAGTATGGCGAGATGGTTGAAAAAGAGTATAAGGTTGAAGGTGATCCCGAGGAAGATAAGACTACTAGGAAATTGGTTGAGATAAATGCAAGAGCAAAGAATTGTATTTTGATTGGGCTACGTGAGAGATTTTTCAAAGGTCATGGTATGTACTTCAGCTAATGAAATGTGGACCAAGTTGTGAAATACTTATGAAGGAGGTTCTAAGGTAAAGTTATCAAAACTACAAACTCATAGAAAAATATTTGAAGAATTGAAAATGGAAGATTCTGAAGATATTGCAAAGTTTTTACTTCGAGTTGATGAGATTACTAACACCATGAGAGGCCTAGGTTTTGATATGAAAGAATCAAAAGTTACTCAAAAGGTTTTGAGATCACTTCCCATGAAATATGATTCTAAGGTTTCAACAATAGAAGAAACAATGGATATCAACAAGCTAACAATGGAAGAATTGCAAGGTACTCTCATAGCTTATGAGATGAGGGTAAGTAAGCATCAAGCTCCAATAAAAGAGATTGCATTCAAAGATTCAGAAAAAGAGAAAGGAAAAGTTTCAAAAACATATAGAGTTATATGGATCAAAGAAATTTGATTTTGCAAGAAGAAACTTCAAAGGAAGAAGGTATGATTTTCAGGGACATTGCTTCTCATGTAACAGGATTGGTCATAAAGCTTTTCAATGCAAAAGAAATGAGCAACATGGTTTTGGTTTTAGAGCTACACAATTAAGAAGTCATGGTCATAATGGTCATGAAAACACAATACAGGGTTTGGGAAAGGAATGGATATGGAAATTATTTCAAGAAATATTTCAGGATATGGGCACCATCCAAAGGATACAATATCAAGTGTTTTAATTGCAATAACTTTGGGAATATTGCAAGATGGTGTAGGACTCAATTCCAAACAGGTTCAAGGCAAGGAAGTCAAACAGGTTCAAAGCAAGAAGGTCAAACATGTTCTAGACAAGAAGATAAAGTAATTCATCAAGAGAAGGATATCAAAAAAACATGGAAGGAAATTGATAGAGGAAAGAAACAAAGTGATATGGGAGTAAAAGTACTCCCACCCCAAAATTAATCACCTCAAAATAGAAGGGGGTGAGGGGGCTAAACTTAAGAGTCACATATTTTAGCCCCATAGGTGTCCCTTTTGCCATTGATGTCAAAGGGGGAGAGATTTGATTTAGGGGAAGCAACCTCCAAGGAGAGATTTGAGTTAGGGGGAGCAACCTCCAAAGAGAGTATTGAGTTAGGGGGAGCAGCCTCCAAAGAGAGTATTGAGTCAGGGGGAGCAACTTTGATTCTCATAGATGGTTTTTGCAGTGATTGTGGTTTTTGTTGTAGAGGTGTTGCCATCAATGACAAAGGGGGATATTGTTAGAAATTTGAGTTGTTTTATGTTGTCATTGATATCACATTAATGTCACAAGGTAACATTGAGTTTTTATGACCAAAGCATTCATATTTTGGAGAGCATGGATATATACAAGGTTTTTATGAAAACCTAGGTAAAATAACAGGTTTTATTTAAAACCATGGATGACAGATTTGAAATGGGTTTCTCTTAAAACCCAGGTTGGCTTTTTGTTTCGTCGAAAAAGGTGCCCCAAATATGGAGATATTCAATTTTGAATATTTGGTTTAAATTTTAATATTTAAAATTAAAATTACCTCAGTAGCGACGTCATCATCAAAAAGAAATTAATTTAAAAGCACCATCGACGTTTGCAAAATTAAAGGGAAGTTGCATATAAATGCAAAGGCTTTTATTTCAAAAGCCTTGGAATCGAATGCAAAGGAGATAAGACGAAAAACATCGAAATCTTCATGTGGCAGCATGGTCCAACGGCGAGCGAGGGGAGTGCAAAGGTTTTTGCTTGCAAAAGAGACGAGGTTCGATTCCCATGGGTTAGAGTTTCAAGCAAGAGAATTGGCCCATGTTTTTTGACGTGAGCAAGGGGAGAAGGACAAAAGCGCATTTTGCACTCTTCGTCCTATGCGAGCGCGTAGCTCGCGTGGTCTTTGGCGCCACGGTTGAGGATTGTTTGGGCAGAGACGAGGGTTTGATTCATTCTAAAAGGCAAGTAACATTTTTATTAATAATTTTTTTATTATTGCCTAATGTTGGAGGAATAAGGTGATGAGGGTTGATTTGATTTTTTATTGAAAGTCAAGTTTAAAAGCACTTTTAGAAAAGAAGATATTTCTAGTATTTTCCTTTTATAAAAGTAATAATATTATATATCGTTGGAAAGCTTATTTCGAGGGCTATTTGACTAACTCATTTAAAAGGAGAAATAAGGTGTATGTAGAGAGATATTTTTGTTTTTGTAAAGGGTTTCAAAGTGAAGATTGTTTTGTTTCAAAGTATGTTGAGTGTGGCAGATTTCCAAAGGGGTTTCTTCACTTCATAAAAGGTATGGGCACATTCTCCTATTGATTGTTTATGGTGGTTGATTTATGAAATATCATTGGAGGGAAAATTATTGTTTGTGGTTTCCTTTTCGAAAGTGGTTGGTTGAATGCATCAAGGTTTTATGAATTGAGAGTTGTGTTTAAACCTTGTGTTATAAGCATAGTGGTTGAAGCCCATTGGTTGTGAAAGAACTTGAGTTAGAAAAGAACATGAGTATCATTGTTATGTGAGATTTGTGGTTGAGCATTGTTGAAAATATTTGAGTTGGTTGATACATACTTGGACTAGGGTTTTGTGAGAGAGAGTTGTCCCTTGTGATGATTGGTTGAGTTGAGTTGATTGAGCCTAGTCAAGTGATGTGTGAAGTGATTGTTCAAGTTCTATGAAACAAACTATTCCATCATTCTATGTTGAGTTGAGATTGAGGTTAGAACATATTGAGTCTCTAACAATTCTCTTTATTGTTCTATAATACTTGAGTTGAGTTGAGGTTGACTTGAATTGAGTTGAGGTTGATTTGAGTTGAGAGTGATTTTAGAACATATTGAGTCTCTAACAATTCTCTTTATGCTTCTATGAGTTGAGTTGAGATTGATTTGGGTTGAGAGTGATATTAGAACATATTGAGTCTCTACAATTCTCTTTATGCTTCTATGAGTTGAGTTGAGATTGATTTGGGTTGAGAGTGATATTAGAACATATTGAGTCTCTAACAATTCTCTTTATGCTTCTATGAAGTGGATTTGAGTTGAGATTGCCATTCATTGTTGAGTACTACTTGAGCATGATTGATTGAGCCTTTGAGAAGGCCTTTGGGAAAAATTTGAGGATAGCTTTGGGACAGATTTGAGGACAGTGTTGGGACAGATTTGAGGACAGTGTTGGGACAGATTTGTGGACAGTTTTGGGTAAGTTCTTGGTGAGCTTGCTAGAGTAGATTTGGGCAAGTTCTTGGTGAGCTTGCTAGAGCAGATTTGGGCAAGTTCTTGGTGAGCTTGTTGGAGCAACATTGGACAAGTTATATGTGAGATTGTTATTCAACATTGGACAGGTTCTATGTGAGCTTGTTATTCGACATTGGACAAGTTCTATGTGAGCTTTTTATTCAGCATTGGACAGGTTCTGTGTGAGCTTGTTATTCAACATTGGATAGGTTCTGTGTGAGCTTGTTATTAAGCAAATTTGATAATTTTTGTGTGAGCTTGTTAAACAAGTTCTATGTGAGCCTATTGAGCAGGTTCTTAGTGAGCCTATTGATAGACATTTAAAGGTAACAAAGAACAGAGGACAAACTCTCAATGGATAGAGATCCAGCAACCAACACAGTTGAAGACAGATCTAAGTGAGGAGTATTCAAGTGGAGAGAGGTCCACCAGTCAGTGCAGTAGAGAGATAGAGTCTTCTAGAAGATTACATTGCCAGAGTAGAAGGGGAAAGAGTTCTCCTGTGGAAGAGATCCACGAACTTGAGATTAGGGGATCAACATCTCCTTTTGATAGAGATCCATAAACATTGTAATTGGGAGTGATTCCCAAAGAGATTGATTGAGAAAGTTTTAGTAAAATATTTTCTCCGTGGAGTAGCCCACATTGGGTGAACCACATAAATTATGGTATCTCTATTGTATATGGTATTTTGTGCATTGCTTTGATTACTGCTATTGATACTACTATCTATACACAACATAATATTGAATTGGAAGAAAAAATAAAAAGTGGTCTTATACTGTTCACCCCCCTCTTAGTATAAGCTTGTGTTCTTCACTTTTCGACCTTGACAAAAGGCGACTAGAAAAGAAAATTGGTTGATCCAACTTAAACTATCCTTCTTGTGCCAATGCACATCCAATTGCAAAGTTCGAGGTACCGAAGTGGACATGGAATTTTTTATTCCAACTAAGAAACACCAAAATCAGGTTGCTCACCAACTTAGCCTTTAACTCCTCAAAGGCTCCCTGGTGCTCCTCTGTCCATCTAAAAGGAATATTCTTTTTCGTCAAAGAATCTAACGGGTAGGATACATGTGCCTAATTTTTGATAAATATTCGGTAATATCTTGTTGACCTAAGGAAGGTTTTGAGTGAACTCACATCAAAGGGTTCTTCCATATATAATATTACACAGATTTTATTTGGATCTGTCTTCAATCCTTCGTTGCACATAATGTATCAACAATTTTCCATATGGTACCATAAGAAAATAGTTTGTTGGTTTTAATGATATTTGTGCATTTTTGCACCTGCTCATACATTCATTAAGAGCTAGAAGATGCTCCTTTATCTTCCCATAGATGGACCAATCATCCAAAAATGCTTTGAAATTCCCTATCGCCAGTTGGTCAAATATATACAATATGTTGCGCTAAAACGTAGCTGGGGCATTATAAAGCCCAAATGGCATTCGATTATACACGTAGATGCCATTCTCCACAATAAATGTGGTTTTCAACTTATCCTCCTCAACGATGTTGATCTGATTGTATCCTGAGAATCCATCCTGAAATGAATAGATCTTATGTCCTGCAACTTCTTCCAAGATAGAATATGTGAATGGAATAGGGAAGGGATCCTTAATGGTCACTGCGTTTAGACTCCTAAAGTCTATACATATCCTTATCTTATCGACTTCCTTCTTCACGATGATTATGATAGGTGAAACCCATTCACTATTTGTCACCCTTAATATAATTCTTGCTTCCAACATCTTTTCTATGTTTGTATTTACTATGTCACGTACTTTGAATTCATTATATATGGCCTCGTCCTAACAAGTTGAGTGCCATACATTAATGTAATCTTATGGACACATAATTTGGGTGGGATTCCTTTCAAATCCTTATATGTCCATGCGAAGACATCCTTGTACTCCAAGAATATCTTAAAAGTTGCTGCCTTCAATACTGGATTCCAATCATCGCCACAATGGACCATCCTAGGTTCCTCCTCCATTCCTAGATTGACGTCCACTATCTTGGGTCCTTCATACTTGATATTTTTTGGCTCACTCGTAGCTTTTGTTACATTCTCAGGGTGTGTCGGTCTTGTATCAATCTCTGCATCTCCTACTATATACTCCGCACAGCATTTTGGAAACGTCCACTTCTCTTCTGTTTCCTTCTGAGTTTCTTTACTGGCTTTTGGTTCATCTTGTTTTTCCTTGATTTCTTCTGACTCGATACAGAGGTAGTTGGGCTGAAACATCTCGTACTCCTCCATTTTCCAATGAAGAAGTCTGTTGTCAGATCGAGCTTCATCCTCACTACATTCATCTATGTACAACATTCCCTCGTGTCCTTCATCCCCTGATAAGTTTTTTGATTCGTTAGTTGTAGCTATGTCTTCACTAACTCTTTGATTAGCTAAATTGATCATGTATTTATGCTACCCCTTCTTGAAAGTGATCTGATTCTTTCTCCAATTGTGATTAACTTTGGCTACTCATAGCCATACTCTCCCCAAGAGGGCGTCCTATGCAGGTTTTTGCATTGTAATCACAACAAAGTCCAAGACAAACTCTTGCTCAACTATCATTACTTGTATAGTCAAAATTCCTTTTATGTTAATATCATTCTGGTCAGCCCCATACAATCGGAAGCTCGATGCCCATAGGGATGGAGCACCTAGTTCTAGCCAAGTTCTTTCTGGTAGCACATTGACATTGGATCCTCCATCCACGATTACTTGTGTCAATTTGTGCCCCAAAATCTCCATATGCATTAATGCAGGCTTCTTTCCCATATAAATCATTAGTATAGTAGGATCCATAAATTGGTATTTTCGTTCTTCCTCTAAGATTGGTTGTCTCTATACTTCCATCATCTTCTGTGATTGCATTTCTTCCACAATTGCTTTCTGCAATTCGAGGGTAGCTTCTAGTAAGTCAGGTAATTTAAGTTCCACTTTGGTATCCAACACATGTGCTGCCAGATTCTGCATAAATGTCTCCTATTCTAATGGTTTTCGTAATTCCTTTCGAGTGCTCGACTCTCCTTGCTTAGTTTTCTCAGTTTCTTCTTGCACTATTTTCTTTATTGCTTGCCAACGTTGCTTTTCTTTTGTTAGCTTTGGATACTTATCCTTTTTAGCTCGATTCCTCATCATGGCTAAAACTTCCTGAGTTTCCTCTTTAACTTGAGGAATTTCGATGTCCAAATAGCTCACATTTTGTGGGTTGCTTGAACTCGCCTGCTTTGGACAATTCTCCTCCTTGTGGTTCCCCGAACCACACCATCTACACATGTGTGTAGTGCTTGTTTGTGATGCTCCTTGCATCGGAGGTGCAGGATAATTTTTCGCAAAATGCCCCCACTCTTGGAAATTATGACATTGTATGATCGTTCTACCTTCTGAGTCATACTATAAGCGACTTTGTCCTCCTTGTCGATTACCTTAATTTTTTTTGCCACCTCTTTTGTTGTTTCTGTAACCGCCACTCGTTGCTTGTTGGCTGCTTCCTTGGGCCTATGGTTTTTCTTCCTGCTCTTGGATTGATAGTACCTGAGGATGAGTTCTTGTATTGTAGGGACATAGCATTACCTCATGCCCCATCACATTATAAATATGGCAATAGTCATTCTTCAGACACTTCATATTTGTATGTCCCTCTGCCTTGCATTATGTGCACCACATCTCATTCTTATATGGTTTTATCATTTGTTCCTTAACCATTTTATCAAATTCCTTGTGGAATGATGCTACCGTCCTCTAAATAGTGTCATCTTCTTCACTATCTGAATCTTTCGACTTGGGATGAGATAAGATTCTCGTATACGTCTTTTTTGATTCTCTCTCGAAGTTATTTGCGTGTTTCAATGCTTTCTCATATGTGTTAGATGGTACTGCCTTCATATTTTTATTATATTTCAGTAGTAACCCATCTATGAACCATCATTTTATCAGCACATCCACCAATGGCATTTGCATCTTATCGACTAATTGCTTTAGTCGACAGTTGAAGGATTTCACATCCTCGTCTGCTTTCTATTTTTTTATGCAAATCTCAGTGACTATGTCTCCATCATCCTTTAAAGGTCAAAATTCTTCAATGAACTTCTCCTTTATTTGATTCCAAGTCTGAAAATCAATGTTACTTTCTCTCTTTAGGTACCATTCTATTGCCAATCCTCTCAAGGTGGTAGGAAAGAGGACTACCCAATTCCCCAGTATGTCTACACCATTTGCTCTCCAAATGGTTATGCAAGTTCTTACGTGCCATGTGGGGTCTTCCTTACCCTCACCTAAAATAGTGGACATCTTTGTTTGGTTGCTCTATTAGCCATCTTAGGAGAGTCGTCACTCTCACTTGAGGTGTCTTGTGGAATCTCTAACGGATTCCTCCTTGGGGGTGTCTTACTCTCATTGTCATCAGAAGTGTTAATTTGAGGTATCTTGTTTTGTCCCACCACTCGATGACCAAATTCTTGTGCGTCCTCACTTTGCGACCTCCTTTGCTAGTTTGATGGAGATGATCTTGGTCTGTCCTCCTAAGTCCCTGCGTCTTGTTGCCCTGGTGCCTGACTCCTATCCTCTACACCCTCTCGCAACCCTACTGCCACTTCCTCAGGTCTTACCATCCACTCTCCTTCATTGTGCACTTTCTATTTGTCACCCGTATCCTCTACGTTTGGTGGTTCTTCCTCCTTGTCTTTTGTCTCAATCAACATCTCAAAGTCTCCCTCTTCGGATGTCCAAAATTGCTCTATTTTTGGTTTGTGCGTACTCTTATTTGAGTTACTCGTGTTTCCTATTTGAGAAATCCTTATGTTCCTTCTTACTGGAATGTTATCTCATGGTTCCATTCTCCCATGGCTTTGTGTACTGGTGTCCGTCATAAAAATCACCTCCAGTCTTTAGTTAATTCGACCCATTTTAACAAGAATGCCAGATTCGATAAGGCAACGGTGCCAAATGTAATACAATAGTGGAGTATTCCCAATGGGAAGGTGTTTTCTAGAGGTAATAATTATTCTTAGGCCAAACCTATCTCGATTACCAAATCAGACAGTATTCTAATTCCCTGAACTACCCTCGTACGAACTATCAATTCCTTGTACGAACCTTAATTACCTACATTGTACGATCCTAAATCATACAGTGTCCAATATGGTATGATATTTCACTCAAAAAAACTGATAGATGTTTTTTTGGAGGCTGTCGTACATAGTTTTCTAATCGTTCAAGCCGATTGCCCAAAACTGCCAAATCGGGTAAGTTCCTGTCAATCGCCTATTTTACCAAATCGGGTAACAATATTTTGTACGATTTGTACAATGTAATATGTATGATATGTACAAAATAAAGGTACAAAATGGTGTTATTTGCTATGCTCTTATGCTCAAATATCTTTCCGAGATATTTTGTAAAGGTTTAATAGCCTAAACAAAATCAAAATCAAAATCTCAAATAGATTCATTGAGAATGTTAATTGTTAAATCAAAATCATACTAAATAGACAATTCCTTGTTAATATTTTGAACCTGTTGTACTATGTCCTCTAAAAGCCTCAAAATAATTGGTATTTCTTCCATTATCATTCCTTATTTTCCATTTTTTATTTACTTTCATCTGTCTAGACCTATTTTTTGGAAGTTGAAAACCATCTTCATCCTTATCCATTTGTAACTTTCTCTTGTGGTTTTCTACATATGTTTTTGTTGAACTCTTATTAGGGCACGATCTTTCAATATTCCCCACCTCATGACATCTTCTACATCTAAAATATATGTTTTCATAATTTGTGGTATGGATCCACACTTTACCTCCATACTTAAGAATGATTGATTCTGGTAAAGGTTTACTTATATCAATCATGACCAATATTTGAGCATAAATAGCCAAGAATCCATCTTTTGTAGTTTTTGAAATCTCAAGAAATTCTCCCAAAGTGTTGCCTATTGCCTTAAAGGTTTCTATTTCCCAAAATTCAATGGGTAATCCATACATCCTAACCTAGACTGGTACTAGGGATATATTTATAATTTTAGTTGTAAAGCCTTCCTACCAACGAGTAAGAAAGAGTCCTACTCTTCCCATAAACCAAGGACCTCCTTTTAGGATTCTATCTCTTTCCTTATTGGAACAAAAATAGCTAGGAAGAGATATCTGAGAAGAAAAGATAGAATCACTCCTAAAGACTTCCAACTTCTATCATTCCATTTTCTTAAGGTTGAAGCCCCTAGTCAAGACCCATTAAATTTACCAAAAATTACCCTATCTTTGAGATACACATATTGATCCTCTATGAGGCACTCACTAACCTCTACTACTAGAGATGATTCTAAGGATTTAGCTATAAATCGATCCATGGGAAGGAAACTAAAACTCAAAATTACCAAAATATCCTATAACAATTATAATATATGAAAAAAACCTAAAATAATTTGCATGCAAAATTTCTAAGAAAAATAAGGGGAAAAAGAAACTTAGCTAAAAATTATATGCCCAGATATAATGTCTTGCCTCACTAAAACCCTAGCCCTCCATTGCTCCTCCCATCATCCAAACCTTGGCTAACAAATATCTACAATTTTACTTTTCGTGACTTGAAAAATAGTCATTGCCCTAGATGGATGACTTCATAGGGTAATATCTCCCTCAATATTGCTCGAATTCCTTTATATGACCACTCATTTTAAAGCTCTTCAAAATTTGCTTAAATTGATCCAATAATCAACTGAATTGGACAACTCTTCGTGAAGATAAGGCTCCTAAAATATGAACCATTATTTATAAAAAATTGCCCTAGCACTGCCCTAGTTTCGAACAACTATCTTCACATGGTCATATCTCCCTCAATACTACTTGGATTATTTCAAATGACCACTCATTTCAAAGCTTTTTAAAATTTGCACAAAATGACACAAGAATCGTCTAAATCAAACAACTTTATGCAAAGACATAGCTCTTGAAAGATTGTTCACTTTTCAAAAAAATTGCCTTGGCTTTGCCAATTCATAATTTTAACAATTGTCCATAGATTTCATCAATCTGAACTCATATATTGTTAACTTAATTACTTATCTATTTTTTTAAATTAAAGATAAAATAAAACAATCTTACATATAAATTTATTTTTTCAATTCATCAATGGACATGCATGTCTTAATTTCCTTGGCTTTATTCTAACGATGTTGTCGCACATTAAAAGCTTTCCTATATTCCTACTTTCCTTAGAACAAACACTTTACTAATCCTTATTTTTGCTTACCCATGCTTTCTATATTGGGTAAACTTCCCAAGTTTTGCATGAATATTTTTTTATGTTTGCAAATTATTACTATGTATTTTAAATTCATACATGCTTTTCCAATGCATATATTTATGTTTTTACAATGTATACATGTTTTTTTGGGTTTACATGCATGCTTTTCTCATAAGAATCCCTTCATTGCTTTCATGAAACTTTAACTTCCTAAAACTCTTGTTTTCTATGATAGCAAAATATCTATTCAAGATTTCTAATAGTCAGTTTTAGAAGTCTTGCAATATAGGGGTTAGGAATACCCTTGATATTTCAACATGTAATCTTCATCATACAAGGATATTTTTTGTTTTTGCTTTGTGACTATCCCATCTAATGTGATTGTGATTTTTTTGCTATTTCAAGTAGTCTTTCCCTTAAAAATTGATCATGCCTAGTGCTTCTACTTGTCTTACTTGCTCTTGTGTCTCTCATCTTCTTGTCACCAAATTGCATAGTAGCTTATTGATCCCATCCTTTGGTAACATCTACCTTTTTATAAGAAGTATTACTAAAAAAAAAATATCTACCTTTTTATATCAATTTGGACTTTCATATCCCTTTTTCTTGTGAGTCTCATTCCATACTTGTTAGCTTTATCTCACCATACACCATGATTGTTTGTGCATTGTCCTTCCCTTCCTCTAAGATATAATCTATGCTTGCTTAAAAAATGTAATTATCCATGGTAGAGGATTTTTCTTTGTTCAATGTTGTAGGGCCAAATTTGGTCTAGTATTTCCTCCTCTTTCCTTAGATGGGATCAATCTTTAAATTTATTCTCCTCGTTTGAATCTTATTGTTGAATCTTTCCACCAATTATTGTTTGGGCTATATTTCTACGTGGAGGTATTTGCAATGTATGAGGCTTGTACTTCTAAATCTTCCTCTCAAGGAGCTTTCGATGCCTTAGGATAATCTTTGAAAAGGTTCCCATACTCGTGATAGAATCCATATTGGAACAAGATGTTCAGAATCTACCTCTTGAACCCATGTAATGCCTTCCAAATCCAAGGTGATAGTATTTTGTGATATCTTGTCTAGATCAATATTAACATAGATCCTCACAAAATTGCCCATTTTCTTAACATCCATTATCTTATCCATATCAATGTAATTTTCTATAAAATAAACTATCAACACAAAGTAAAATTCTTATAGTAATTTGCATAGCTTGATCTAGAAGGTAATTCTTCAATGGGCTTAAACCTTGTGTGTCAATATTTCATGTAAAAGTCCCCACATCATGAAAGAACTAAGGGTCTCTTTGGAAATTCATATATTTGTTATCCTTACTTGTAAAAGTGATTATCAAGTATTTTCTTGTGTAAACAATGTTATCATATGCTGCATTGGTTTGCCATTTGCTTGATGCCCACTAATGGAGGTCTCTAGTGGAAAATTATGCCATCAGGAAGTGACATATGAGAGCTTTCCTTTTTAATATATATTCACCTTTAGTTTTTACCCCTAAAACTTTAGAAGTAGACTCCCTTCTATATATTCTATTTAGTCGACCTTTTGGTCAGGGATTCATGGAAACCCAAACTTGTTATATTCTCCAATTTCCACTAAATTTACACATTGAACTTTATTGTTTTCCCTTTAGTAGAGTGCCCTAAAAGGACAAACTTAAGGGGACCAATTGATCCCCTCTTCCTTTTTGTATGTCAATCAAAATAATGTCAAATATAAGTATTATTCTAAAACAAAAATTTCATGAATTCAGATTTGAAAAAAATCATTAAGACCTCAACCAAGATTATCTAAACCTTCGCATAGCTCTCTCCTTTCCAACTTAATTACTTATCTAAAATATTCCATTCAATTTGAATAATTAATTAATTAAAGTAACCAATTCATCTATGTACCAAAAAAATAAAATTAAATAAAAAAATTAAAGTAAAAGTCCAATAACTTAATTATTTATGTCAAAATCATTCCATTTAATTTAAATAATTAGATAATTTAAATAAAATGTCCAATGTTCAAATCCAAAAAAGAAGTGAATACCACTTTAAACAAGGGTCTCTTTCTTAATGTGTTTTGTTATAAAAATTAACCAATAAAAACAATTTATAAAAAATCCTTTATCATAATGAGTTAATTAAATGTAACAAAGGGACATTTGGCAGAGGCCACCATAGTGCACTTGGATCAATTGTTAGAAGAAACAAATAACTTAGATCAATTGTTATAAGAAACAAAGAAAGATACAAGGGATGAAAAAGTACAATATGTAAGTTCAAGTTTAAAAGGAATTGAAGGTGCAAAAGAAGATGTGGAGGAAAATCTTAAAACAAAAACGACAAAGAAGTCAAGTTTATTCCAAGTAAGTCATCTTCATTTTCCTCAAGTAATATAAAATCCTATCTTGGTAATAAAAGTAAAAGTGGTATAGAAGTTATCCCTTGTTCTTTAAGGTTTCAATAGCAACATAATACAGAAATAAGGATGAAGAAATCTATAACAATTTAGGATTTTTAAGGCAAAATAAAAAGATAATTGATATGAAAATGAATCTTTGCACTTTAGGGTTTCCAAGACAACATAGAGAAACTTATTAGTAGGACAAACCTAAAGATAATAAGTCTTATAATGAGTTGTTTGAAAAGACTGAAGATATTTATGAAGATGAAAGTATTGGTGGTAATGAAAAAAGAGAGGAAGATCCAAGAAGCAAAAACAAAGAGAAAAAAAAATATCCAAAGGGATTTTAATATGGAAAAACAAAAGCAAATGTCTTGGGCTAAACCCATGTATAAAAACAAAAAATAATAATGAAAATAATATTTTGGAATATTAGGGGCATGAATAAGAACCCTAAGAAAAATATTAAGAAATTGTCATACTGTTATAGACAAGATATTTATGGATATAAAAACTAGGCAATAAATATTTTGTACTCTTCATTTCTTCTTGACATAATTTAAATTTTGAAAGACATTTGTACGAGTCAGATTTTCTCTCTCAATAAAAAATACTATAAAGGAATTGATTGTGGAAACTTAACAATTTAAAGAAGATGAAGAATATCTTTGATAAAAAGGCAAATGAAAAAGATATTTGAGACCCCAAGGGCTAGGTGGATTGGTAGTTGCTTGTCTAACTTGACACTTACCAAGAAGAGACTTTTGTTCAAACCTTTGGGGGTGCCAATTTGTAAAGGTAGTAGTATGCCTTGAGTCCTCTGAGTGCATGCCAAATCGACTATGATGGTATAAATTTCGAGCGATTGATAGTCTCCCCCTTATGTCAAGTCAACAACAATGAGTTGGAATAAGCTTGTTGAGAGTAGCCCCTATGGTTTGAACCTCGTGCTTGTCAGTTACTAAAAATAGTGTGATTGTAACCAACTCCCTATGTATTTACAAAAAAGTTATTTGAGAGAAAAACAAGTTGTATATGATTTAATTAAATTGATAGAAATATAATGAGAACAATGTAATGTTTTGTTTTTTAATGGAAGTAAACCTTTGCGAGTGCCAATTTGTATAGTAAGTAGTATGCTCTGAGTCCTTTGAGTGCGTGCCAAATCGACAATGATGGTACGAATCTTGAGCAATTGATAGTCTCCCCTTCATATCGGGTCAATAACAATGAGTTGGAATAAGCTTGTTGGGAGTAGCCCGTATGGTTTGAGCCTTGCGGTTGTTTTACTAAAAATAGTGTGGTTGTAACCAACTCCCCTATGTATCTAAAAAAGGTTCTTTGAGAGAAAAACAAGTTGTATATGATTTTTTTTTTGAAAACATCTCAAAAGGGATGCCAATTTCGATAAGACCCGAGGAGGTAGGGGTGCAAGTTGTATATGATTTAATTAAATTGATAGAAATATAATGAGAAAAATGTAATGTTTTGTTTTTTAATGGAAGTAGCCCCTATAAACAATTTTTTTTTTTTAGTTGGTTATAGCCCCGCCCATATTATAGAATGGTATGATAACAAATATTTCCATGTGTGGAGTGGTATTATAACAAAGCTTGAATATTAGCCTTAGCAAAGATTTGAACTTTAGTCTCTTCTTTAAATGTTGAGGAATTTAAGTTAAGCTATTATTATTTAATAAAATGTAAGTTTACATGGATTTTTATGAAAGATCTTGGTCCCCTTATGAAATGAAATATTTTAATTACGTCCGCGAGACCCAAATATGGTTTATGGGACCTCAAATATGGAAGTACAATTACTCAAATCATATCATATGATCTTTAATATCTTTGAGAAGGTTGTTCCTTCTCCTGTCGATTTGTGTTAGCAATTCCCCAACTTTTTTATTTTGTTGTCTTCAAATAAATCTGCCATAAACTCGTTCCCAAGTGTTTCTTTGTATTTGTCACAGATATATGAAAAACTCGGGCATTTATAGATGAAGTGTTCCTCTGTCTCTACTGCCTCTGTGCTGCATAGAGTACATATCCTTTCTTCTCATTGTTCTTTGGGCATTGTCCATCTCCCTGTTTCACATCTAAGCCTATGAGAGCTAGTCCTTATCTGAGCAATGAGTATTTTTTCCTTCCACTTGATTTCAGCGCCTATATACACTTTTTCCTTTTGGTCGTACGTTGGGTTAAAATTTGCAATATAATATTGTCTTTTCCTGCTTGCATTTTTCCACATTCCACTTCAGAACTTTTCATTCACATAATTTTTTATGTCTTTGTTGACATTTGGGCATTCATTTATGTTGATTTCCCAATGTTTCATCCATTTTTGTTTTTGTTTCATCCATGTACTCTTTTGCCTATGCAACTCTTCGTCCCTAGCTGCCCTAGGCCATCTATCATCTCTCATGTTTTCTATTTTTTTCAAGTAACATAACAACTTGGTCATAGCAATTGCTTCTAAAGGGAACATTCCAGTTTCAGCTAGAATTATTTCATAAGGGGTTGTGGCCTTAATTTTGAGAAAGTTTGTGATTAGATATTTTTGAATCCATTCTATTTGCCTTCATTTTGCATTTGTTGTGCCACTAGCCCACACCTCGCAACCATACAACAAAACCGGTGTAACAAATAGGCCAAATAAGACCTTGGTGGTCTTCCAGTCCCACAACTCGGCATTCCTACACCTGTTTTGAAGTGCATATAGTGCTCTCCAACCACTTTGAGTTCTTTTCATCCTACATGTATTCCAATTAAGTTTGTCATGAAAGTCTATGCCCAGGTATTTATATTCTACTACTATATCAAGCGGTTCTCCTATAAACTGAAATTTGAGTTGTTGCTTCTTCTTTTTTGTTGAAAAATCATAATTTTTGTTTTGCTCGTGTTCACCTGCATCCCAACTTCTTTACAAAAGAGTTATAGAGCTTGAAGGTGATCTTCTAAATCTTTGGTTGTTTTGGCCACAAGAATTACATCATCTGCATACATAAGGAATTTGCCACATATTTGGCTAAATGCACACCCTCTCCCCAAAATTTGTTTATCCATTCTTTTAACTTATCAATGCACAACCTAAATAAGGTCGGAGATAGAGGACAACCTTGTACCATGTGGGGTTTGAACTTGGGTCTCCTAAATTAAAACAACTTTATCATTGTGATACGTAGAGTTTTGAAAGGGTAACCCTTTCTTTTTTACATCAACTTAGTCATTTGAGCTAAATAATCTATTTATTACTACCATGATTTAAATTTAGGTGTGGTGTGAGCTAAATCATCTATTTTTCCAACCATTAAACCAAAAACCAGTTGAGGTAGCCACAATAAACATAACTTACTAATTAAAAAAAAACAAAAGGTCCATTAAACAATCACCTTTTAACTACATTTCTACTACAACCTGAGAATTTTACAGCTGTTGTCACAATCACTTTTTAGTTACATCTGCTACAGTGAACAATTTAGCGCCCGTTTAAGTGAGAATCCGGAACTCCCATTTCACCGAAGTTTTCTGGACTATACGTGGAAGGAGAGTAAGCGAAATCTAGTTCTGTAAGGCAGATTTCGGGGCTATTTGGGCGATCCTTTCGGGGAGGATTTCACCTCCAAATTTGGCACGAACTTAACTTGCTTTCTGGTGCTCTCCCATGGCCTGGGAGGTGCTACTGTGGCTCTTGGCATTCTTCGTCGTGGTCGGTCTCCTCTGCATTCAAGTTTACCAGGTATTCATTTTCTTATTTATTTAGTAATCTACAATACTTGCAAAATAATATTTAAATTACTATAATAATAATAATGACAGCTAGGGTAAAACTATTCCTTGTGAATTGAGATTGTGGTGGCCTGTTGAGAAGGGGGAAAAAGTTCCTAAACTAGATAATTCATGCTTGAAAGGGGAGAATGATCCTACAAAAGATAAACCCTAGGTCACTTTTGCCATTGGCTTGTCCTGTGCGAAAATGGTAAATACTTGCTTGAATTGTATGTAACTCCGTGAAAATTAAACTAGTTAAC
Source organism: Wollemia nobilis (assembly GCA_028583015.1). NCBI lineage: Eukaryota > Viridiplantae > Streptophyta > Pinopsida > Araucariales > Araucariaceae > Wollemia > Wollemia nobilis. The sequence continues at coordinate 6,150,219 of JAQPPZ010001745.1, read as the reverse complement.
TCAATCCTTGCGTTTTAAGCGCAAATTGGCCATCAAGTAGGGGCCTTTTTTTTTTTTTTTCTTTTTTAACAAAATATTATTTCCCAAGCATTGGGTTTAGGGGACTTTTCTGAGATCCTACATTGCTGCATATCAAAGTACTCAAGAAGGAGGAGAAATCAGACGGAAAAAGAGGGAGTAATAGACGTACAAAATAAGTAAGGTTTTTGGGTTGAATCCAGCCTATCTCCTTCAAGTTTTTGGGTTGAATCCAGCCTATCTCCTTCAAGCTAGCATTTCATTTAGATAAAAAAAGTTTACAACAGAATTTGGAAGCTGAGCAGTCAGTCTGACCGATTCACTCCAAGAATAGGAAGTTTTTTTTTTTTTTTAAATTGGTTATTTGGGATTAATATGGGACCACCTCTATTACATTAGTGGTATTATAACAGGACTTATCGAATGGCAAAAAAAAGTTGTGGAATTTAACCAATTGAACTCATCCAATTGATCTCCGAAGAGTCTTTTATTTATTTTGAAATTTTCCTGGTGTCACATAGATCAAAATATTATTATTATTATCAAGGGTGCCTAAGTAATGTGCTTTGTCACAAGATTTGGTAAATTCTATAAAAAATGTTCCAATTTTAACGATTTTATGTGTTAGGCAAATAAATTCCACGAACATATTTGAACAAACAGCATTCAATGAAAATATATATATATATATATATATAATTTAACTTCATTTATGGACATCTAAATTTATAAAAAACTATGTTATGTGGGGCTGGATTCCCGTGGGGCAGTAACCCCTAGGGGACTGCTGGGGGACATCCCCTCCGCTTTCCTCCTTGCCTTTGTTTATGTGGAGACACCTAGGGATGTCTTCGTGGTCCCTTGAGAGACACGGGGACGTCTAGGCCTCCCCCTATGCAATATATAGTGTTTCCCACCTTAAATCTGGAAACTTAATATAGAGAGGCACAAAAATAATGGATCCGTGCTTGCACAACTGAAATATAAAGAGTTATTTGTGTAATAAAGAGTCTTTAGATTAGATAAACAGTCGAAATCTGGAAACTTAGATCCCTTGATATTCCAAAACTTAAATATTTTTTAGTGAAACAAGAATGCAAATGTATGGTTGTCTCCATAGCTTTTGTTGAAAGTAGAAACACATAACTCTAGCATCTCTAAGAAAGTTCTGCAATCCATTTATGCACATACAATAAATGAATGGCATTGCCACATAATATTCTTTTAATGTTTTGGGAAAACTAGAGATGATAAAAAAATAAGTCATCAGAAATGAGAAGTTGAATAGGATGTTTTGAAGAGCATCCGTCCCAGTCCAGTGGCCTAATCACATTGAACCAGTCATTATACTCGTCAAATAATACATCATTGTATTTTTCATTTTGTCTATGTTTGCTGATTTTTTTTTGTTAAGTTGGAAAAGTGCATTTTTGAAAGGAATGCTAACCTTTTACATCAACAGATATGGCCAATCACTGTCCATTTCACCAAGAAGGATTTCCCACTGGCATAAAGCCTATACCAACCGTGTAACAACAAACACACTTCACTAACCACATCCAAAACTAGAAAACCAGCATACACCATACATATCTAAATATCATATACTCTATGCTTTCCTGGCAGCCTCTTCCTACTGATCCCCATTGTCAATTCTTGTGGCATTATCATTGTCAACTAAATTATTTATGTGCACTGGGATATCATTCCCCCATTCCTTTCTGGCATCTGCCATAACTCCTTCGTTAGCAAGACCATCTGCTACCCTGTTGGCTTCTCTATAAATATGATTGATAGACACATTCTCGAGTCTATCCAAAAGCGCTCGAGCTTCCACCATCATTAAGTCAATAGTCCAGGTGGCTGGTTGTCCTCCCTTTAAGATGGTCACAATATTTTGTGAGTCTCCTTCAACTATGAGCTTATCTAGATTGCAATTGATAGCCAAAGAAATTCCTACATAAGCTGCTCTTGCTTCAGTAAAATGACTTGTCTGTTCACCCAGTGGTTCAACAAAGGCTTTGATTACCTTACCCAGATGATTCCGGATCACCCCTCTAGCTCCTGCCAGCCCGGGATTACCTTTCGAGGCCCCATCAAAATTTAATTTGAACCATCCAACCGGCGGCGGTATCCATTTTGCATGAGTTCTGGGATGAACTCGAGGCATTGGTAATTTCTCTCTGACTCCCCAACATTCCAATATCCGCCTTTCCTGCTCTGATTCCCATCCCTCCTTGAAGCGGATAGTGTTAAAATTCTCCATCAGGAGACTTCTTGCTCGGTTCCAAACCATTTCCCAGTCCATCTTCAAGTCCTCAAAGATTCTGTGGTTTCTTTCATTCCAAACTCTCCACCAGATATGTGGAAGGCTTAGAAGCCACAACTTCCTGATTCTTCTGCCTTTAAAAGGAGGCTCCCATTGCAAGTTCAAGTCTGAGATAGTTCTAGGGAAAACCCACTGAACTTGGAATTCACTACAGAGCTGATCAAACAAGTTTTTGGTAAAGGAGCACTTAAGAAGTAGATGATCAATGCTTTCCTCCTCTTTTTCACACAAAACACATCTATTTGGTAAGGAGAAACCACGTTTTTTCACATTATCTTGGGTCATAATTTTATTATGCATAACCAGCCACTGAAAAATAGTAATCTTAGGGATGAGATCTTTGTCCCAAACCTTTACATGGGGCCACACTACCCCTACACCTTCAGCCAAGTTATAACCAGTCTTCACAGAATAATCTCCACTCTTCGTTTTCATCCAAATAAATATATCATTCGGTCGCCAATGACTGAGGATGTAGGCATTAAGGCATCTATTAAGACTTTCCAGGTGTGGACGCAAGTCCTCATTGATGTTCTCAGCATAAAGCCGCTTCCACCTCTTGATGCCATTTTCTTCCACCATATAATCCCGAACCAACAATCCATAAATAGGAGTCAGGATTGTTCTTAAGTTTGCAAACCTTGGGATCTCACAAAGGGGAGAGTTAAAGAGCCAAGTATCCTGCCAAAATCTCACGTTAGCACCATCTCCAATCTGCCATCTACAACCCTGCTGGATCAGAGGTCTTACCTGTTGAAGGCTATTCCAGAAACTAGACCCCTTAGGGGGGTTGAGGTTTTCCAGGAAGGAGGAATTACGTAAATACTTAGCTTTTACAATTTTGACCCAGGGAGTGTCTTCTTCCTTCGCCAACTTCCAACCCAACTTTCCCATTAGAGCTTTGTTCATTTTGGGAAGAGTTCTCAGTCCCAATCCCCCATATTGTTTAGAGGTACAAACTTTGTTCCAAGCAAGTAAAGATATCCTCTTCTTTTCCTCAGCCCCAGACCACAGAAAAATCCTTTGGATCTGTTCAATATTTTTGCAGACCGATATTGGCATTTTAAAAATTGACATGAAGTAAATAGGTATACTTTGAAGGCAGGATTTCACAAGTTGGGCCTTTCCTGCCTGACTAAGAAGAGAGCCTTTCCAGGAAGACAGTTTCTTTGTAACACGTTCAATAACCGGATCCCACAAGGCTTCCTTCATACTCCCACGGAATAAAGGCATCCCTAGATAGGTTGCTGGAAAATCACCTATGCCACAGTTGAAGATTCTTGCTATCTGCAGTTGGAGAGCTCTGGAGGTATTCAGGAAAAAAAGCTTGCTTTTATTAAAATTTACCTTTTGGCCTGCTGCAAGCTCATAGAAATGCAAAATCATCTTAATATGTCTTGCTTGTGGAAGAGATGATCTTGTCGAAATTAGAGTATCATCCACAAACTGTTGAAAAGAGACCGGTTCCAGAGTGGAAGTTGGCCTGATACCTTCTATGTCTCCTCTATCCGTGGCTGCTGTGAAGGCTCTACCCATAGCTTCAGCTAAAATTATAAATAGATAAGGGGACAAGGGGTCCCCTTGTCTCAACCCCCTCTTGCTAGGAAAATAACCCACTGCAGACCCATTAACTAAGATGGAGATCATCACTGTGGAGATGCAGTTTTTCATCATAGAGATCCAATCCTCATGAAAACCAAAACGTTGGAGCACTTTGATCAGGAAATCCCAAGAAACTCTGTCATACGCTTTATTCATATCCAATTTAAGAAACATACCTTCCTTTTTTGATTTAGAGACAGAGTGCAGGATCTCATGGATCGAAATGATCCCATCAAGAATCTGTCGTCCCTGAACAAAACCCCTTTGGTGTTTGTCAATGACAAAAGGGAGAGCCATCTTCAGCCGGTTTGCAAGGACTTTGGACACAATTTTGTAGAGAGTATTACACAGGCTAATTGGGCGGTAATCTGCAAAATATTTTGCACCTGCAATCTTCGGGATGAGGGCTAAGAACGTACAGTTCACATCAGAAGGGATCCTTTTAGAGGTCTGAAACTCCTTAACTGCCAAGGTGGCCTCATTGCCAATGATGTGCCAAAACTTGTGATAGAAGAGCGTCGGAAACCCATCTGGGCCAGGAGATTTGTCTCCCTTCATGGAGAAGACCGCCTCTTTAATTTCCTCGTCCGTAAAGGGGTTGAGGAGATAGTCATTTATCCGGTTTGTAATCTTTAAGGGAATATGGCCTAACAACAGGTTCATCGCCTCTTCATCCAGCTCCGAATCCACTCCTAACATGTCTTGGAAAAATCGAACAACTTCCCCTCTAATTTGGAAAGGATCCCTTGTAGAAGAACCATCAACAATCTTGATCTCCTGGATTTTATTAAAACTTTTGTGCTTGAGAGTTGAAACATGGAAAAACCTCGTATTCATGTCCCCTTCCTTTAACCACAAAGCTCTTGATTTCTGCCGCCAGAAAGCCTCCTCACACGCCAAAGTATTGTGCCAATCACATAGAAGATCCTTTTCTCTAGTCCGAACTTCCTCCGAATACTCCCCCAAACGCAAAGAGTTTTCTAACTCCATGAGCTGTTGTTGTAAAGCTGCCTTTTTAACCATAATGTCTCCAAACACCTCTTTATTCCACAGTTTTAAGTTCCGCTTAACAAATCTCAGTTTCTTTGCTACTTGAGTCAATCTATCCCCGGAAAAATCTTGCTGCCACCAAGATTGAATCCTGCTCTCTAAATCAGAATGAAGGATCCACATCTTTTAAAACCGGAAAGGGGTAGCAAAGAGCCTTCTCCTGTCCGCTGTTTCCCAAATCAAAGGATTATGATCTGAGCCAGTTTTTGGGAGGGCCGTGAGAGTAGTGTCCCCAAACAACACTAAGCTCTCCTGAGAAATCAACACCCTGTCCATTCTGATCTGAATCAATTGACTCCCCAGCCACCTATTAGTCCAGGTAAACTTTGCTTGTCTAAGCTCCAAGTCCATCAAAGCATTTGAATTTATAAAATCACCAAACTCAGTCATACTCTCTGAATATCCTTCAACGCCTCCCTTCTTATCAGACGGATACAAAGGGGTATTGAAGTCCCCTGCAATGATCCATGGGATGCCTACAAAGACATGCCTGAGTTCACTCAATTCCCTCCATAACCTTCGTCTTCCAGCCACAGTAGTGGGTGCATAGACATTTGTAATGATCCAGTGGGAATTATCCTCCTTCAAAAAGAAGTGGATAGCACAAAATCTGTCATTTGAGATAATTTTTTGTCCTTCCAATTTATTTGGGTCCCAAATACACATCATTCCTCCTGAGGAGCTCATTGAGGGTTGAGCAACAAGGTCCGCTCCTCTCCAAATCTTGTCTTTAACCATTGCTAAGTTTGCTTCTACCACCTTTGTCTCTTGTAATAGCAAAATGTCTAGGTGATTATCTCTTCTCAACGTTTGTACTGATCTATGTCTTCTAGTCCCGTTGAGACCTCGTACATTCCATGACAAAACCTTCATTTTTTAGATTTAGCTGATTTCTTCCCTCCCCCGCCCAGATTGATGACGGTTTGTGTTCCTCTGGCTATCTCTGCCGCTGTTTCCCTCTTCCTTACCTCCGTTAAAGGGGGTCTACCTACAGTGTGTTCCTTGCCAACATCCAGGGGAGTTCTCTTTGCTTGATTCCTAGTCACCCTTGAGGGCGTCATCGGAACCTCCTCTGAACCGGAATCCTCCCGTATTGGAGCTACAGGCTTCACCTCTATCTTTTTTAGGATCTGCTTATCTTCCCTTAACGCTTTTCCAGCTTCATCCTGCCTGTCCCGATTTGTAAGAATCGTGTCAATAGGGTTAACCTCTACATCCGCTTCTAGAGGTTTTACACTCTCTTGTTGTACCCCCTCATGATTCACCCATTGTGTCTCCTCCACAAATTCCACAACTTCGGTTGGGTCTCCCATTTCGTCCTCTTCAGCTCCTCTCAAGCAAGCAAAAGAGTTAGGGTCTGCAAAGTCAAGGGGTTCCATAGCTCCAGGGGGTTGGACTACCACAACTCCATAAGAGGGATCTTCCATGTGTTCCTCCTCAGCCACCACAACCGGCTGGTGTGAGGTGCTTGCTTCCTTCTGATTATCCACCACGAGATCCGTGCCTTTACCCTGCTCTGCATCTTTACTCTCCTTCCTCTGCCAAACTTTCTTATTGGGAGCTTTCTTCTTCTTCGGGCAGAAGCTTGAGATATGACCTCTCCCTTTACAAAGATCACAAAGGGGCGGAATATTTTCATACTCCAGCCTCTGAGTCCAGGTACCCACTGGGGACGTTAGGTCTATTGTTTCCGGAAGCTTGCTATCCAGATCAACATTAACACAAATTCGGGCAAACACCATACGGGACTTCAGCTTGGTTACCCTATCAATGGTAACAAAGGTACCAATACCATTTGCAATAGCCATTAAAACTTCATCGTGCCAATATTGAAAGGGAAGGTGAGGTAATCTTACCCAAACAACAGTTGTGTTGAGACTTTGGGTGTGAGGATTAAAATCCACATCCCATTTTCTGAGAAACAGGCTACGCTTCCCCATCGACCATGGTCCTCCACCTAGAATTTTCTGCATGTCACTTACCTCAGTAAGTTTGATCATGAAGAACCCATTTGGGAGCGCCACAATCTCCATGCAGCCCGCTGGTTTCCATCTAGCGAAGGCCCACCTTCGAATAGTGTCTATATCTGGCCTTGCCCCAAAAAACTTGCCCACCAAATTGTGTTCCCCTTCCGCCTTCATGTTCAAAATTATCTCCGAGGGAATGTTGAGAATGCCATCTTTAACTCTCAAGTTTAAGTGGCTTACCAACGGAGGAAGAGTAGTAGCAGGTTTAGAACCATGTACCACCTGGGCCCAAGAGCGTTTCTGTCCCACTTCTGGGCCCGATTCTCCTGACCGTTGTCTGCCTCTGATTCATCCTGCCCCTTCTCTGGGACCGCTTTGTCGGGAGGTTCTTGGATTTTTCTTCCCAGAAAGCCATTCTCCAGCTCTTCATCCAAGGCCCCATCCGTTGACGTACCTTCCAAGGCCCTAGTCTGGCCCTGCCCTACTCCGATTCCTGCGCCAGCCGCTCCCCGTCCGTCTCCGGCTGCTCCAAACCCTGGTTCGTCCGCTCCTTTTCCCGCCCGTTCCATTTTTTAACTCAAACACCCATTTATGGGTTGAAAATAATTGAAAACCCTGTTTTCTGGGTTTTCCTTTTTTCCCCTTTTCAGGTTTTGACCCCTCGCTGGTTATTCGCCCTGCCTGCTACTCCTGTCAACTAGGTCCGAGCAGAATTTTTTGCCGCTGCTGTTGCTTGTCGCCACCGCTGCTTCCAACTTCGTTTGTTGTTTTTTCTGCCCGCTGTGTGCAAGGGTTTCCGTTGTGCAATCCACTACACACCTGCGTCTTGTGTATGCTTTATGACTCCAGCCGTTGCAGTTCGCCGCTTTGGATTTTTCACTGCTCTTGAAGACCCTGTCGCGCTGCAGCCATTACCGAAACCTGTGCGTCCATCGTTGTTGAAGATCCTGTTGCCCAAAAATCCGCATGCAGCCTGAACCCAACCGTTGCTCCTACTGCGGTTTTCAATAGCGCAGGCCGCTCCAAACCTATTGCACTTTCCATCTTCCTCTCTCGTCTCTTATTTGGTTAGTGTGAGAAACCCCTACGACCAACGCATAGGGCTGAGCAGTCTCCCCCCAACCATGACATCTATGTTTGCTGATTAGTAATGAGAGAGGTCAATGATTAATTCAATTTTTTGCTTTTTTAAAATGATTTTCACTTGTAATTATATATAAGTTTAGGCGTATCCTCTAGATGTCCTCTTTTTGGGTCCCTGCATTTCCTTGCCCCCACCAAAAGGGTACTTTGAGTAACAATAAAGGCTAGAACAAAACAATTTAAAGAAAAGTAAAAGATAAGGCAAAATGATTATAGGGCAACTCATTCATAGATCCATTTTCTAGTCAATATTGTTTTTTCAATTAAATGGAAGTTCTTTGTACATATTTATTATCTATTTTAAAATTTTACATTAATTAAACTAATTAGTTTTTGAACATCATGATGAATTTTACAGCTTATATTTTTAGTGATGGTCGTTTTGATTTTTATCCTTGTGGAGTTCGAAGCCAAACCCAAACGTGGTATCTTAGGCTATGTGTTAGGGTCGGTGGAGTTTGAACTGCCCATTGGGGTTATATTCTTATCAAGGTTTATCCTAGTTGAAAAGCATGTGGAAATAAAAAGAAAGGTTAGGTGCAAGTGTTAGGTGAATTTCAAATAGATGGCCTAAGGTTATAGTAGAAGGTTTTAAGAATGAACACATAACCTTGTATTTGTAGATATATGTCCTCAACCAAAAGCCCAAACCGGGAGCCATGGCAAGGTACTCACTTTTGAAGTTATTTAAACAACTTGCTAATATAGTTGCAATGCCACAACAATGTTGAGAATAAAGGGAATCGAACAATGAACACATGGATAAAATAATAGAACAAATGGTTGAATAGGTGAGATATCAACTTAATTGAATGTGCAAACAATGATAAGGATATAAAGGTCAATGTCAGGGAAAAATTCAGGGCAGGTATGTGAACGAAGGAGTTGTGAAGGGAGAGAGAACATTACCTTATTGAATTCAACCCCACATATGAACACCATCAAAAGGCATATATAGAGTCAAGTATCATAGGAGGAGCAAAGATGTTCATGGCTTGGTCACATCAACTTAAATGTGGGGCAGGCAGATGGAAGAGACCAAAGGAGAAATGGGAGCAGAATATATGTACCTTTTGTATGCTAGTGTCAATGGAAACAGAAGCATTTCATCTTTGAATGTAAAGCCTACAATGAGATATGGCTAGTTGTGTCGATACTATAAATTGTGGACACTATGCATGAATTGTTTGAAAAGCCGAGAGTAGAGAAACTGGGAGAATTTATCATCAGAATCACCAAGATGTTCATGGCTTGGTCACATCAACTTAAATGTGGGGCAGGCAGATGGAAGAGACCAAAGGAGAAATGGGAGCAAAATATATGTACCTTTGTATGCTAGTGTCAGTGGAAACAGAAGCATTTCATCTTTGAATGTAAAGCCTATAATGAGATATGGCTAGTCGTGTCAATACTATAAATTGTGGACACTATGCATGATTGTTTGAAAAACCGAGAGTAGAGAAACTGGGAGAATTTATCATCAGAATCACTAACAAAAGATCAGTATTTCAGAAAGAAAGAATGATGGGTCAGACTGCTTGGTTTCACACAATCTTGTTTTCAAAAGGAGAGAGTGAGATAATTATATGTTGATTGATGGTAGTATTGCATCTTTATAGTCTGATAGGCTGTTTGGCCTCACAGACATTAAACCCCTTCTATTCTATTCTTTCTTTAGAACTTAATAAATACCCTTTGTATCAAAAGTCATGTCTGTTCTTTTGAAGGTCAGCCTAATTGAAAGGCATGTAGAAGTAAAAGACGAGGTTAGGTAAGGTTTTGATAAATTTTGGCAGAATAGAGATGCTTTGTATCCAAAGTCATTTATGTGGTGCATTCTCTTGGGTCATTTAAGCAAAAGTTTAAAAGGATTTACTATTATTAGGGTCCAAAGCAATAATAGAAAATAAGGTCCTGTGTTTTACATGGGTGATGAATAAGAGTTGTATGCATTTCAAATAGCTTGTTTCTGATTCATTGAAACTCAGTGATGCCTGCACTGGACTTATAGGAAAACTAGATGACTTTAGCAGGCAGTAGGCATCACTCATGCTAATAAAAAACAAATCGACAATAAAAAAGGAAACAAAAGACAAGAAAAAATGTAAACAGAATACTTTAAGCTCTCTAAAGGATCAATAAGCCCCAACGAAACCAAAGCTGGTCTATTCAAGCAAAGAAATTAGAACAACATTGAGATAACATGCAAAGCAGATTAGCCAGAAGACAACTGACAAGAATATTTGCATTTTCATTATGATATGATGTTTATGACAGTTCATTTTGTCTAATTATATATTTATCTATTTGCTTGTTTATTTATTTTTCCTTGTTTTTCTTTTAATTTATATCCATATACCTTGTCTTCAGTGCCCTGATTCTGAAAAAAGGCATCTCTGTCATTTGTGGGTCCACTAGTGATCATGGTTGAAATTGTGTGTAGTTTTTCAATGATTATGTATGATTATTGCACCTAGAGTGCCATTGCCTTTGGGAAAAGATTTTAAGGCAGCTTTGGGCCTTCCATAATCATTAAAGTAAGATTAAATGAGATTGACATAATCGACCAATAATATGTAACTGAGGAAATATCATTGAGTGTCAATGGAAGTGAAATTAGACATTGAATTCCTTTTCATTCCGTTGAAGATTTGAACTATGAGTCATGCTTAATTCTTTGCATTGTGCAAGGTTCTTTCAGATGCCTACGCTGAATGTTATTTTGTTATTATTCTTGGTTGCTAAAATAAGGCATTGGGAATACTATGGCATTGTTTCCTCCACCAATGCTTAAGCTGTCTTTGATCTTGGAAGATCATTTTTCTACACTGGCAGCTGTAGCGTATGTGAATAATCACTACGTGTATCTCTTATCAGTATGTGCAAATATGCACAATGCGTGTATAAGGTAGACTTCTGTAATAATCTCTAACCTTCTTGACATGTCTTTTATCTCTATCTCTTTTTCAACAATATTCCATCACTTTTCATAAACTAGCATCTAGTTATTTTTGAATCTATCAAATACTATGCAAGCAAAGGATAAAACTGACAGCAACAATTTAGCATAAATCTAACAAGCAGACTTTAGATTAATTACGCCGAGAGGCGTTCCTACAATGGCAGACAGGGGGTGGGAGGCAAAAAGGTCATACATGTCACGCCGTAAACAATTTTTTTTATTAAAAAAGCCGACATTAACAAAAACATTTAAACTAGCTTAGATATAAAGGATATATATCTAAAAACGCCGAGAGTTATCAATCCCGAGGCGCCTATCTTGGAGATCACACCCCCAAGAAATGAGATAGGCGCCTCAAGATTGATAACTCTAGGCGTTTTTAGATATATATCCTTTATATCTAAGCTAGTTATATGGCTATCACACATATATGGAGGCCCTTTCCATCCATTGATGTTGATTTTAGATGGTCTTTTTGTTCATCCTCGGCTATGATTTCTTAAGAATCCGTGGGCACCTTACTTGATAAGGACTTACTCAGATATTATAATAAATGCCTAAATTTGAGAGGAAATGCACTTTCTGCCATTTTAGGTTTGAAATGGTCTGTATTTTGTTTGGATTGATAAATTTTTAATCTTTCTATGAGGTGAACTCTAAAACACCGGTCGGTTCTGGTTTACAAAATTCATCTGTCCAAATCATTGTTTGATTACTCTACTACTGTATGTGATAGAGGTCAAAGAGTCTTATGGTTGGTGACCTGTAGGATTATTTTGTACTTGTTTGGCTGCAAACATTACTCATATTTTTGAGGAATATGCTGCATCAAGAAACATGAACTTGGAAATAAAAGAACTGGGACTATTACTTTGGTTGGAAATTTCGAAACCACCAACAAATGAGGAAAAGAGAGAATAAACTTAAGCAAAACTAAGTGAAATGATTTTTTGTTTTTTATTTTTCTAATGTTCAAGAATGAGCAAAGTAGGTCAAAGGAATCACTTGGGAGGAGAATTCTATGATCAGACAAAAATGAAACCAGATGGACGAACTTCAAAAGCTATAAACAAGAATACAGGGGTAACCCAAGATGGTCAACCCTTGGAACATATATATATATATATATTTTGAATTTACATGGTGGAATCGGTAGCCGCCACGAATCCGGGCAGGCTGTCCAGATTTTTATGGCCGCCACAGTATTCTGCGCTGTCCGCCCCAGAAGCCGCCACAGAGATCTTCGCGCAGGCCGCCCCTATAACCACCATGCCACAATCATTTTTAAACCTTTTACGCCGCTGAAAGCACCAGGAAAGGGACAAGCGTTCAGTTCGACGAGGCCCGATATTTGAACCTTGGACTGATAGTCTCACAATGACACTGAGAGGGGGGGGTGAATCAGTGTAGCTATTTAAATTCAAATCTACAACTCTTAACGCCGAAACAATGAAAACTTAAAATCAGATAAAGCAAGTATAACAAAAGAGCATTCCACAACACATGATGTAACGAGGTTCACCAATTTGGCTACTCCTAAAAAATGACTGCTTGGACTCCCGTCCAAATCCAATCTTTGCAAAATACCAATTTTACAATCAATTTACCAGCACCCACTGGAAGGAGCACCAACCCCTGATTTATCTGCACCAACAGAAAGGAGCACCAACTTGGACTGCAATTTTGAAACTATAAGATTGACATAAAAATGCCTTCGCTTATACAAGACCCTGTCTGGTCTATTGCTAACCCAACCTTCTTGCTATTCACCAAAACACCACACACACTTACGACTCTGCTTGCTGCGCTTTTACGGCCCTCTTACAGCCCTCTTGCTGCGCTTCTTACTGCACTCTTACAGCTCTCTCTCCTCTGCTTAATGCTCTTTTACAGCACTCTTCCAATCCTCTTTTCACAGCACTTTAACTCTAGTCAACAACATACTAATTCTCCACGCAGACCTCCTTTTATAACAAAGTTTTGACTTTTCTCTGTAACTGCACCTGTAACTGTCGTACTGACTTCAGTTAGCTCTTCCTATTTTAGCTGCATGATTTTCTTCTGTAACTGCACCTGTAACTGTCGTACTGTCTTCAGTTAGCTCTTCGTATCTTAGCTACATGATTTTCTTTTGTAACTGCACCTGTAACTGTCGTACCGACTTCAGTTAGCTCTTCGTATTTTAGCTACATGATTTTCTTCTGTAACTGCACCTGTAACTGTCGTACCGACTTTAGTTAGCTCTTCGTATTTTAGTTACATGATTTTCTTTTGTAACTGCACCTGTAACTGTCGTACCGACTTCAGTTCACTGTCACATATCTTATTTCGGCTGGGTTCTCTTCTTAGCTCGCGCCAAAACAACCTGTCGCGAAATCGCGACACTTCTGCCTCTTTGTCCTCTTCTCGGCTTTCGCCCACGAAAACACACCATGTCGCGATAGTTGGTAGTTGGCGACATCCTCTGAGAAACTAAAAGCTGTTTGAAATGGCCACCAACTACCTCAAATAGTCTGTTGATGGAAGCGATAAAGAGCTCTGAGATGCTGATGTCATGTAGTCTTTGAAATACCCAGTGTGTCTATATGTCTAATTGGGTGCATTTTTGAGTATGACGTGCATATCAGGTGTGAGTGTGTCTCAAGTGAGGCCAAAAAAACTGTGTTGTACATGTGCCTGTGCAACACTGATTTATTTGGATTTGTCCATTCTATTGATTGCAGGATATGCACTGATAATGCTAGGCAGATCTGTGTTAAGAGCAGTTAAGGAGTGAGAAAGGAGCATGTTGACAGCAATAATTGTGAAGAAGCATAACAAAGAAACATGTTGGTGCTCACGTAAAAATTATATAATACAATTTCCCCAATTCCCATGACTACTCACAGGTCCCCCAAGTAATTGACCCTGGGGGAGTATCTTGCTGTACAATCTACTATTTTGTATGTTTTTCTTATTTGCCAAGTGATTGTCAAGTTTTTGCCTGAGCCCAAGTGAGAATTCAAGATGAGGCTGAGTCTCTATACTATGTGTATAATTCATTAAATACCAGGAAATTCGAATAATTCGTGCATATGCTAAAAATGTTTTAGCTGGTAGGTTTTAGTTATTTTCTATATTTGGGGTGGGGGAGCCATCTGTGTGCTGGGCCATGACTTCCCATGGCATCCCTTAAAAATTGGGAGCTCTCTTCTAGCATTCCCGAAACATGTTTCCTTGTTCATGAAACTTGTTATCTCTGCAAAGCCATGTAAGTATTTTGGTATCTCAGATATTATGGGCCCACATGGAAGGTGTATAAGTGACTGTACTAGGCCATCTTTTCTCTGCTAAGATTATTTTTCTTTTTTCCGAAGCAACACCGAAGTGTGACTACAAGAGGCTAATCATGCAGAGTTTGAATACAAGAGTAACCAAAATCCAGGGCCGGATGAGTAGTGATGAAGTACATCAACCATTTCCACTTCTATGTATGTAGTGGGCATGGATGGAAGTATATGTATTTTGCCAATATACCACTTCCTGTTGAACTACACGATGATGATCCTACAAGGCCATACTGTCTCTGATAACCTCTGTCCTGAATTAATGACTTTGGAAAGTAAGAATGGCATGGACAACAGAGAGAGGTGCTGTTTTCACTGTGAAAGGGTATGAATGACTATTAAATCCTGCATCTTCCTAGTTATTAGGCTGGAGACTAGTGTTCCATGTCAGGCACTTTTGTGCTAGTAACTTTTGGGGTATTTGTAGGCCTTATAGTTTATATGATTGATACCTTTTAAGCAGTGACATCTTTTGGTTTAGATTGCAGTTCCAATGTGTAGAGCTTTTAAGATGAAAGGTTGTGTATGCTAAGCAAGAGATCCAATGATCATTACTTGGTTTCAAAGTTTTTGGTTTAGATTGCAGTTCCAATGTGTAGAGCTTTTAAGATGAAAGGTTGTGTATGCTAAGCAAGAGATCCAATGATCATTACTTGGTTTCAAAGTTTGAACGACTGCTAAACATTCTGTCTAAATAACGACTTTGCCAGCTATTTTTACTGCAATTAAATGCAAGTTGGCTGATCCCAAACTTTAATGTTTGTATGTCTTTGTAGATTGATCTTCTCTCTTTGGTGTTTGAAGTCAATGTTGTGTACATGTTTGTACTCTCTCTTGTAGTGTGCAAGGCAAAATTAAAATGTGCCAGTCATCTGATATTGGACAACTTTTGTGAGGCTTATGATAGATGGCTATGGCATGATCATTAGCAACAATTCCCGAAGGTTGCCAAGTATGGGGAAGCCATATGAAGAATCCCATGCAATTGCTAACTAAAATAGTTTAGTTGTTACTGCCATTGTTGGTTGGTCACATTATCCTTATTAAGCAAGATTTGGCATAGTGCACGCATGCTTATGTTCATATCTGATAGAAATTTTGAAGAATATGGTAAAAGATTGAATATCATAGTCTTCGGTCTTTTCTTTCATGTCTAATATAGGACTTTTGCAAAATATTGTGCCACGGGTCTGGTATTGTGTTGAGTTGTAACCCAAATGACTTGCTTGAATGTCTGACTTTGGTAAATTACTTTTAAAATGTCCTCTTAAATTGTCAAGTGTCCAAAATTCTAGTAAGTTGACAATCTATAACAGCACCAATGTTGGCTGTCTTTATTTTTATTAGCTCGGGCCCTAGGTTTAGATAGTCAGCCCTTGAGCATTAGGGTTAGGGTTAATGTTGATTTAGTCTATAAATAGGAAGAGTTATGTGGTAGTTGGAATTATATTTCATATTCAATCTTAGTCGTCACCGTTGTTATGCATATGAGACTATGCCCTCCCAAGTGGCTATGAGATTTGTGTTGATTTGAATCTAGAATTTGAATTTCTGGCAATTGGATTTGAATTAATGTTATCATTGGATATCGCTTATTGCGCATTATTGGATTGATATTGCTGTATTTCTTTAAGTTGTTTCAGTTACAAGTGGTATTAGAGCATTGATATTGGCTCCCCATGGTGATGCAAATTGACAGCAGAATGGTGCATAAACCATTCCAGAATCTCTGCGAAATAGTACTGCTTCTTGTTTCTTGGAATTGTTTTTGTAAATTTTTTTCAACTCATATTTCGGTGCATTTATCTTCTAAAATATTTTGAGTTTGCTGCTGTTTTTTCCTTTTCCTAAACCCGAATAGTATCGGGTGTTGTCAGACCCTTGTGAGAGACCTGTCCCATTGCGATCATCTCTTTGAGCAGGTAAAAACAAGGGGTATTTTCAGCAACACTATTTTGGGAAGCGAGTGTGCTGAGACCCTTGCAGGAGACCTATCTCTTTGTGATCGTCTCTTCAAGCTGATCAAAGTAAGGGGTATTTCTCACAACATTTTTTAGTAGCATTCTAAGGATTTTTTTTTGGGTTTTTCAATTGTCCCTAGTGTATGAATGAACATGCTACCCGTACTGGTTGGTTGTAGTGCATTGGTCATTTAGAGGATGTGTGTATGAGCAGAAAGAAGCTTCAATCTAGAAATCCTGGTAAGCATCACAAGACTCCCCCAAATATCGATAGTTCTACCCAATGTCTTTTTTCTTCCTTAAAACGCCATGGTTTTGCCTCTTCCTAACACTTCTTGTCCTTCCTCTCCTCTTCCCAATAACCTTCCCCCTATCACTCCTCCTGCTACCCTTCCAATTGGTAATCCTATTCTTGATACTATTGATCGTGGTTTGCGTATCTATCTTGAGAGTCAAGATGGTTGTTTACATTGCAAAATCCTTAGTTGACATCCAAATCATCCTATAAATGTCCTCTACTATGCATCCTCTTGTCCATAGGTCTCAACAAATTGCTGAGCAATAGCCTCTGATCATTCATCAGGTACCAAATACAAGGGATACAAGCATTTTTCAATAGTTGCCATTTGGTTAGTCCTCCAGTTTCCTATGGAAGTGACTTAGCTCCCTATTGCTACCAAAGGTACCCTTCCAGGTATGGGTGGTCAAATCTCAGGCGTTGATCCTAATTTAGATTCCTCTGTAAGAGTTGCTTCTAATTTCCTTCATTGGCCTCATGATGTTCTTGTTCCACACATCGACATCTCCACCTTTGAGGGTGTCAATCCATGTGGGTGGCTGGTCAATATGGATAGCATTATATGTCATCACCATGTTCTTGAAGAAGGTCGTGTCACATTAGCAGTTGCTAAATTGGGAACCCATGTTCAGCTATGGTTGTTATGGGAGCTTTGCCAACTAGGGGCTTCTCTTTTGTGGCCTGATTTCAAAGAACGATTCCTCCGAAGATTTGACAAAGGATCTTCCACATCGTATGTGGTTCGTCTAATGCAAACAAAGCAAACAGGAACAATTGAGGAGTATTGCATAGAGCTCACAAGTCTTCTCACCTACACTTGCTAGTTGAATCTAGCGGTGGTGGTCTCATTCTTTTGCAATGGTCTTAAGGATAGAATTCTGCTAGAAGTTGATATGCTCGATGATGCTCAACTTATAGCTTTGGCAATAGAACAAAAGCTCCAAGAGCCCAATCCCCAGCATAGACATGACTTCAGCTCTCAACGTCCTTCGATAACTGCAATAACGAGCTCCCTAAGGATTCTTCTATTTCAAATGTCGTTCTCACCGTCCTCAAGATCAGGCCTGTGATGAACGTTGTGAATTTCAGGTGGAAGGTGAAGACACAACAATATTAGAAGATGAAGATTCAATGCAGCAAGAGCAACTCCCAAAAGTAGACGAGGTAGAACATGAGGATGATGGTTCTCTCTGCTCATGCTCTTATAGGGCTCCAAGCTCACCATACTATCAAGGTCCAAGGATTCATCAAACGACAATGCATTGATGTGTTGATTGATTCAGGTAGCACACATAACTTTATAGATAGTAAGACAACAAAGTCTTTGGGCTTGTATATCAACTCTTCAATTCAGGATAAATTTCAAGTATTAATTGGAAATGGGGGTATTGCTCATTGTGTGGGTCAAACGACTAAAGTTAACATTCAAATGGGGGATTATACTTGGTCAGACAACTTCTTTGCCTTGAATCTAGGTAGTGTAGATGGCGTCTTGGGAGCACAATGGCTATCTCAGTTTGGTGATGTTACTATTAATCTACAAAGATTATATGTCAAAGGGTCATTTGTCTCCATGGAATCCAACCCCCGCTCTCCAAGGTGGTTAGTTCACATAGCATGGAAAATATATTAAAGAAAGGCGACCGTGGATTCTTCGTCCAAGTCAATTGCATAGAGGTTTAGTCTTTGGAACTGCTTCTTCCAACTCTTCCTTTGGATATGCAGAACATTGTGGATCGCTAGGAGGATGTCTATGGTGAGATCCTAGGTCTTCCTCCTAAGCACAAACATGATCATGCTATCCACCTTGTTCCAAGAAGTCAACCTCCTAATGTGCATCCTTATCACTATCCCCAACCCCAAAAGTTTGAAATTGAGAAGTTGGTTCAAGAAATGTTGGAGCAAGGAATCATTTGTCCAAGCATCAATCCTTATTCCTCTCTAGTGGTTATGGTATGGTGCAAGGACAATTCTTGGCACATGTGTCCTGATTTTTGACCTCTCAACAAGATCACCATCAAAGATAAGTTTCCTATCCCTATTATAGATGATTTGTTGGATGAATTGCATGGTGCTAGATACTTTACAAAACTAGACTTGTGTTTTGGGTTCCATCAAATTAGGTTTAGAGAAGAGGATATCCCTATGATTGCTTTTTGCACACGAGGGTCATTATGAGTTCCTAGTCATGCCTTTTGGTCTCACTAATGCTCCTTCCACATTCCAAAGTCTCATGAACTTTGTATTTTGTCCTTTTCTTCACAAGTTTGTCCTGGTTTTCTTTGATGATATTTTAATTTATAGCAAGTCTTGGGAAGATCATCTAGTTCATGTGGACAAAGTTCTTCACCTATTACAAGGGAAAATTTTTGTCAAAAGGTCCAAATGTTCCTTTGGGGTCCAAGAGGTAGAATACTTGGGACATATAGTAACTTAGGAAGGATTCAAGGTAGATCCTAACAAGATCAAAGCTATGCAAGACTAGCCCTTTCCCAAATCCCTTAAACAACTTCGTGGATTTTAAGGACTCATAGGCTACTATAAGAAATTTGTCCACAACCATGTTAAGATTGTTATTCCTCTAACTACTTTCTGTAAGAAGGATGTCAGGAGATAGAATACATGGGACTTATAGTAACTCAAAAGGAGTCAAGGTAGATCGTAACAAGATCAAAACTATGTAAGATTGGTCCTTGCCCAAATCCCTTAAACAACTCTAGGGATTTTTAGGACTCATAGGCTACTATAGGAAATTTGTCTGCAACCATGGCAAGATTGCTGCCCCTCTCATTGCTCTCACTAAGAAGGATGCCTTTGTTTGGTTTGAAGTTGCTTCTCAAGTCTTCTAGGCCCTAAAGGTGGCTATGTGTACCACTCTTGTTTTGTCCACCCTTGACTTTAGCAAACCTTTTGTCATTGAGTGTGATACTTCCAACATAGGTATTGAAGCTATTCTGATGCAAGAGGGACACCCATTGGCCTTTGAAAGTATGCAACTTTCTCTCAAAAATTTGGGGTGCTCCACTTATGAGAAGGAAATATTAGCTGCTTTGCATACCATTAGATAACATAATTCTATTAATGTCCTTAGATGGCCAAAGTAGGCCAATGGGACTCATTGAAAAGAGTTGTTACAAATTACAGTGCATTGTAGTGACCACAAAGTACTATGAAAATAAGCTAAACTAGAGTAAACTACTCTAAAGTGGAACAACTTTATGGCATAAAATTATGACCTCGAGGGTTACCCAAAATGGATAAACCAATACATGCTAAAATAAATGATTAAGAGAGATCTGGAAGTTGAGGTACAATAGAGAGAGAAAAGACCTCCAATGGATCCAAGCACCAATATTAATCTGTAGTGGGATGTAAAGTAAAAGTACAGTCATTGTCTTCGCCAACTATCCCAAAAGGACCAACATAGGATCTAATGATGCTCCCAAGAGAATGGCCAGGGCTAAGAAGGCCTGGTTGGATAATCCTCGGAAGACATGGAGTTTGATCCCTCAAGACTCGTCTAGCATCCATGGTTGTGGAACCAATCAAAGAGGACAAGAAACTAGTAAGCTGGACCATCTACAACTCCTCGGTATGTGAGGGGTGGTAGAAACCCAACGTTGAAGAATTGTAGTCTTGTCCTATCATAATATTTTGGATAGTAGTAGCTTCTAATCAGCGCTTATTACTCTTGACTACAAAGATATTGTGAAAGAATGAGGTGATTAGTTGAGTAGTAGTTTGTCTCCCCTATAATGATTGATGTCAAATAGTGATAGCTTCCTTGAGGTAAAGAGCCAAGCATCTATGATCAAGATAGTTGAACAAGCAATCCACCTGAGTCTCTATACAAGCAATCGTATCTTTCTCAAATCTCATAATATATAGGACACTTGAAATGTTCTTTACTCTATACCTCATGAATAGAACAAAGTCAATATACCTTATCCACTCGAGGAATATGGTGGTCCATCTCCACCCACAACTGATGTGATCATAGTTTGAGTTGATCAAGAGGAATCCTAAGGCTGTGTGTCCAATGTTGCTTGACGTAATTAGGACGAGTAATAATGCCATTCTTAATCCTCATGAAATGCTTAGTGTAAGAGGCCAACTTAGAACTAAGAGGTTGAGATGGAGCGCCCCAAGTGATGTGAATATATTGTCGATAAACATCTTTGACTTCTTGATTAATTACTTTCTTATTAAGAAGGTTGGGAGGAGCATTTAAGGAGTATTTGAAAGGAGGTAATTGATCTATAGAGATGCCAATTAATTGAAGAAGAGAAATAACTTGTGAGCACCATCAATGATGTGGACCAAAGGAGCCCCTAGAGGTAACACATTATGAGGAGCAAAATGCCAAATATGGGTGGGTATCTCTCTCGGCCTAAGGTGTGGTCACCCATGGATCTAAGGCGATGAAGCTGAAAAATAATTCTAGTGATGCACTCGAGGCAAAGAGGATGAATGCCAAACTCAGCCTGAACAATACATTGGGGAATTGTTCTTCTACATCGATTAAGCCACTGAAGCAAAATAGTCCAGACCCTCTTAATGCAAGCCCAATCAACGCACCCTAGACTTGGACCCCAAATATCAGATCCATAAAGGACTATGGGTTTGATGATGTAGTCAAAGAGGTGCATCTTTGTAGGTTTGTCTTGAAAGTTTTGTTGTAAGCATTGGTGTTCCAACATTGAGAGAGATTCGTATCCCTTGCAAAGATGTGACCGTGAAGCTGGCCAAAGATTAAGGGAAGGACCTGTAAACTAATCCCCAAAGTGGGTGGAAGATGTGGTGATCTCATTGGATTTGTCCTTATAGAAGAATTGAAACTTAGATAAGGTACTCTTTGATGTGTTAAATATTATCTCCTTAGTCTTGTTAAGATCGACTGTAGTTGTTGTAAGTCACAAAAATGAGCAAGAGGATCCAACTGTCTTTGTAGGCCCCTCAAAAGTATGAGAAAGAAGAAGAACATCATCTGCGCAATGCAATATAGCTATCAAGATTTGATGTAGAAGGCAACCGCTGTCAACATGGGTGTATTGACGAATAAATTCTTCAAGCTCATCAATGTAGATCCCAAAGAGTGAAGGAGAAATAGAACAACCTTGTTTGATGCCAAAAATGCTCTAGACATCCTTTGAGAAACCAAAAGCTGCTTGAAAACGACCAACAAGTACCTCATATAGTCTCTTGATGGCATTGATAAGGAGCTTCGATATGTTGATGCCATGTAGTCTGTAAAATAAAAGATGCCTTGGAATGATGTCAAAGGCCTTTCTAAAGTCCACAAAACAACAAAACACTTTAGAGGATTATTGGCAAGCCTTCTCAATAATAACTCTGAGAGAGAACATGATCAATATTCTGATGATCCCTTCTATAACTAGCCTGTCCTCTTGCTCTAAACCTTTCCTTGAACCAACAATTTTGAGAGATTCATATTCAAAACTGTTGCATAAAGCTTAGCAAATGTGTGCCCAATCATGATAGTTTTGTGGTTATTTGGAATTGAATAGTCCCCAAATTTTTGGATGCGGTGGGTAATATGCCATGACTAGGTGGGTAATATGCCATGACTAGGAGGCAGGGAACCAAGAACAAACAAACTCATTGAATAATTCTGCAATGGGATAGCCAAGTGTTTCAACACCATACTTAAAGAACTATCTTGAAATTCCCCAAAATCAACAAACTTGCTAGTGCTTAATATATGTATAGCTCTTTTGATGTCCCCTGAAGAGAAGAGGTGACATGATGTTGGGGGGAAGAGAGATGAATGGTGGGCTGCCTTGGTATATCATATAACATGGGAGACCCAGGATTTGTCATTGATGCATATGGGATGGGAGTCCATAGAGAAATGGAGGCCTTCTTTGTTGGGGCATTGCTTAATCTTAAAGACCGACCATAGTAGCCTTAAACAATTCTTACAACAATGTCTCTCGTCTTAAATAGAATAAATGGTTGACCAAGCTCTTGGGTTATGATTTTGTCATTGAATATAAGTAAAGGAGAATGTGGTGGCTAATGGTTTATCTAGCAAACATGAGGATGTTGTTGCTGTTAGTGCCATCTCCAGTCCTCTTCCACAATGGCTTTCTCAACTTTGGGAGGATTGGCTTTTTGACCTGGCGACTGCTCGAATCATTTAGGAAGTGGAGGTTGGCTCATTATTGCCTTCTTGTTTCTCATATGTTGATGGAGTTCTCCCCCAAAAGGATCACATTTATTTTCCTCAGTCCTTAGCTATTAAGACAAGTGTTCTCCAAGAATTGCATACATCTCCTTTGATGGGGCATTCTAGATTCTTGAAAACATATCAGTGGGTGAAGCAATCTTTTTCTTGGAAAGGATTAAAAGCAAATGCTAAGACTTTGTGGTTGAATGCGAGGTATGTCAGCATAACAAGGGGGAAATAGTTAAATCTTCTGGATTGTTGCAACCCTTGCCTATCACTAACTGCCAATGGGAGCACATATCCATGGATTTCATTGAGGGCCTTCACAAATTTGAGGGTAAAACTGTGATCTTTGTGGTAGTGGATTGCCTTTCCAAGTATGCTCATTTCTATGTGTTGCAACATCCCTATTCAAAAAGTAAGGTGGGTATTCCTAGATTATGTTTTTTAAATTGCATGTTATGCCCATGTCCATTGTTAGTGATTGTGACCTTGTCTTCACCAGCAACTTTTGGAAGGGATTGTTTTGTATTAGTTTTACTAAGTTGAGTATGTCTTTTTATCACCCTTAGTCGGATGTTCATACAAAGATTGTTAATAAATGTTTGGGTACTTACCTTTGTTGTTTTGCTCAAGACAAATACTATCATTGGGTTAATTTGCTCTCGTTAGTTGAATGATGGTACAATTCTTCTTACCATTCTTCTCGAAGAAGATGCTACGTGGGAGCCCGAGAGCATTTTCCAATCTTTTCCAGATTTGAGGACAATGCTATATGAGGGGCGGAGCCATGTAATGGCTCCAATATAGCCACATCGACTATATTTATTTTTATTAGTTCAGGACCTAGGTTTAGATAGTCAGCCCTTGAGCATTAGGGTTAGGGTTAATGTTGATTTAGTCTATAAATAGGAAGAGTTATGTGGTAGTTGGAATCATCTTTCATATTCGAATCTTAGTTGCCTCTATTGCACATATGAGACTTTGCCCTCTCCAAGTGGCTATGAGACTTCGCCCTCTTTAAGTGGCTAAGGATTTGTATTGATTTGAATCTTGAATTTGATTATTGCATATTTGATTTCCTGGCAATTGGATCTGAATTATTGTTATCATTGAATATTGCTTATTGTGCATTATTGGATTGCTGCTGCTATTGCTGTATTTCTTAAAGTTGTTTCATTACACAATCGATCATCAAATTTATTTGGAGATCTATATCTTGTTTCTAACCTCCCTATGTTCTTTTTGGTTTGCATGCAGCTGATGTGCTTGTCAGACTTGGAATTTGACTTTATCAATCCTTATGATTCATCAGCTCGTATAAATCGTCTTGTGATTCCAGAATTTGCAGTCCAGGGAGGACTTTGCTTACTTTTCCTTCTTACTGGCCATTGGTTTATGTTGTTAATTTCCGCACCACTTGTGTACTACCATTTTCAACTGTAAGTCCTCTTTCTGCTACTAAGTCTGAAGCAATAGGGATCTTGTAAATATAAAATAATGGCTACATCTATTTGCACTTTTTTTTTGTCATCTATTCCTTTGAATGTATCAGGTCGGAGAAGAAAAAGGACACTTGGCATATCAGAATCAAGGCAAATTCTTGAAGATGTTCAATTTTGAAGATAAAGAGAATGCATAGAAATCATTAGACTAAATTGCATGCTAAATTGTTCAAGCAGATGGAACACTTCCTCTTAATCTGCCTAGGAACGAGCTAGCAATCCAAGAAAGTAATGTGTTTTCTAGACAATAGACTTATATTTTAAGACAGGAGACACACCATACATATTGTCTGCTTGCAGGTTGACAATTTCACACAAAACAACTTTGTTAAATAACATTTAAGCTGAAAAAGCACCACTGAACTTTATACAAATATACCTTTTATAGTTTTGTATTTCATCTTTCCAAATATTATTATCCTCTGGCTTTCTATTTGCACATTTTTTAATTACATTAATTGAATGATGAATGTAATTCCTAGTACTAACATAATTCACATACAACATGTACAATCTCACGATATAGGCACTGATCCTTCTAACATCCCCTTTGCCCAATGGTCACATTGTTAACTTATCCTTTAAGGTTGACTTTGATATATTCAAGGAAAATTTGTCATTCTTTTGTTATAGGAGAGGATTCGTAGTGACCAGTTATCAGTAACAGATGGAGGGACTTTGTGGTTATGTTTTAGTGAATTTTTCCATTGATTTTTTTTATTGTCTTTTAAATTGGCTGTATGGAGTTGAAATTTATCCCACCTATATTATATGATGACTGTGTTATCATGTATTTCAAAAAAGCACATAGTGGTATTACCAAAAAACAAATTATTATGGTATCCATGGGAAATGAACACTAGTGGGTTGTGAGCCAAACATTTCTCACCAGTCAGACTTCAACCCCATGGACTTTCCCTGCGACTTTATTTTTTTAAATGGATTATATGAGATTAAAACAGGCCATCCGTACTATAGCGTGACCACATAGTGGTACTGCGGCAGCTTGGCAATTAGGTATGTATCGCTTGGCAAGATTTGAACCTTGGTCTCCTCCTTTAAAGTTGAGGCATATAACCGTTGTGCTAATGTCATTTGATTTTCCCGAGACTTTATTAACTTTGCAAGGAAAAATATTTTTGCAGCCAAAGGACCAAGGTTTCTGATGTTTAAATTAATTTATAATGTCTTAATTATTCTTTTTGTTGGCTTTTAAGCCAAACTATCACAGGTCCCAATATACTTGAGCCACAATATCTCAGGTCCCAATATATTTAATCAAGAACAAAATTATAAATAAGAGCAATCAAAATATATACTGGCCAATATAAATTATAATAACATTCAAAATAATATCAAATATGAATGTAAAAGGGCCAAAATCATTCATGCAATAACATGAAGAGTACTTACAATAAAATTGCTCAAAATATGTATACAAGCTTTAATATTATCAATGCTTGTTGGTGATCTTTTTTCAGACCGTTTACCAATACAATACATAGAGCTTTGTCTCCATATTATAGACATAGAAAGGTGACTCTTCAATACTTGACTATTGCACTCCTCACACATTCGGGAGTTGCAACCTTTCCTATTCCTTACATAAGACGTCTCTCATGCGCTTTGGCTTCTCATCTTGCCATTTGTATAGACGTCTCTTGACTCTCTAATTACTTGCACACTTCTACATGACACTTACACTTCTACATGCACTCCTAATACATGACACTTACACTTCTACATGCACATCCTCACATTACATATTTGCACACTTACATATGTGACACTTGAATTTCTAAATCTTCAAATTTTCTAAATACTCAAATCTTATATTTTCTATTTGGAGTAAAAATCCTTCTCTCCAAAATATTATATTTATATTTCAAAAATCAAATAAATTATAAAATCCTTATTTGCAAAATAATAAAATCTTCGCGAGCGCGAACCCGGAGTAAGGGCAACAACGAGTGCGAACGCGAGCCGGGAGTAAGTGCAGCAGCAAGTGCGAGCGTGATCTGGGAGTAAGTGTAGCCTAGTGCGAGTGAGTGCAACCAAAAGTGAGGGCAAGCGTAAGCTGGGAGTAAGTGTAGCAGTGAGTGCGAGCGCAAGCTGGGAGTGAGTGTGCAAGCCCGGAGCCAATGAGATCAGAGAGGGAGTGTGAACCAAGAGGGAGTGCGAGCCGAGATTCAGTCATGGCAGAAGAGCGACGGGTTCATCCAGAGTGCATCAATGCTTCAAACCCTTACCATGAATGTGTGGAACATTGTTTCCAAAAAATTGTTGAAGCCAAGGAACGCCGGGAAAAAGAAGAGACAAGGGCAATTGTGAGCCAAGAGGGAGTGCAAGTTGGGAGTGAGTGCGAGGCAGGAGAGAGTGCAAACTAAGAGGGAGTGCAAGCCAGGATTCAATCATGGCAAAAGAGCGACAAGTTCATCCAGAGTGCATCAATGCTTCAAACCCTTACCACGAATGCGTGGAACATTGTTTCCAAAAAATTGTTGAAGCGAAGGAACGCCAAGAAAAAGAAGAGACACGAGCAATTGTGAGCCAGGAGGGAGTGCAAGCCAGGAGCAAGTGTGAGGCAAGAGAGAGTGCAAGCTGGGAGCAAGAGGGAGTGCGAACCAAGAGGGAGTGCAAGCCAAGAGCAAGCCCCATTAGCTATTGTGGAAGGAAAGTCATTTTTGAAAGCCCTAATGGGAAGTCAGGATGCCCTAGCTAGAAATCAAAATGCCCTAGTTGGAAGTATGAAGGCCCAAGTTGGAGATAAGCGAAAGAGCGAATACATGGCAAGTTCGATCTAGGTAGCAGATGGTACACCAGAAGTAAGTATCAAGGATGAGATGATTGAGCATGATATAATGGTTCTTAAAAGTAGAGGGCTAATATGTAAGTTCCATAGATCATGGCCAAGGTTTTTGGAGATTCAAAATTGGATCAAGTGGAAGTGGGGATTGAATTCAAATTATTCTGTGACTTTTCTTCCTAAAGGTTTTTTCCTCATCATCTTTTCCAGTTCAGAAATTAGGGATAAAATAATGGTTGGTGGCCCATGGTTTAGGGGAAGAGATGCACTTTATTTGAGACCATGGAATGAAAATTTTTCAGTTGAGACAAAAACTATTAAGAAGCTTCCAGTGTGGGTTAGGCTTTTTGGACTTCCATATCAGCTTATAAATAAGGATGTTTTGAAAAATATTGGAAATACCCTAGGGGAATTCATCAAGGAAGGACCAACAACTAAGGAGCGAAAGCATGCTATATATACTCGAATATGTGTTGCTATGGATATTTCAAAACCTTTGCCACAATCCATTAAGATTAAATCTGAATCAAGAGAATGGGATCAACAAGTAGATTATGAAAATATTGCATTTCGTTGCCACAATTGTTTTGAGATTGGACACATGGCAAGAGTTTGCAAAGTAAAAACTATGAAGAAAGAGACAAAAAATTCTAGCCATGAGATAAACTTCAAGACGAAGCAAGGAAATCATTCAATAATAGAAGCTAGATCAGATCAAGGATATTCCACTCCAAAAGAAGAGGCAAAGAAATCCTATCGACAATATCAATTGGCAAGTTTAGAAGGAATTAAAGGTGCAAAAGAAGATGTGGAGATAAAACCCAAAACAAAGACAACAAAAAAGGTCAAGTTTATTCCAGGTAAATCATCTTCATTTTCCTCAAGTAGTATAGAATCCTCTTCAGGTAATAAAAGTGAAAGTGGTGAAGATGTTATCCCTTGCACTTTAAGGTTTCAAGAGCAGAATAATATAGAAATGAGGTTGGAGGAAACCCATAACAATTTAGGGTTTTTAGGGCAGAATAAGAAGGTAATTGCTACAGAAGAGCATCCTTGCACTTTAGGGTCTCCAGGGAAATATAAAGAAGATTGTGCTTTTGAGGTTATTCCTTGCACTTCAGATCCTTCAGAACAAGGCAAACCTAAAGATGATAAGTCTTACTATGAGCAGTGTGAGAAGATTGAAGAGATTGATGAAGATGAAAGTATTGTTGAGAATGAAAAAAAAAGAGGAAGACCCAAGAAGCAAAAACAAAGAGAAAAAGAAACACAAAGGGATATTGATATGGGAAAACAAAAGCAAATATCACAAGTGTTAACAAGAAGTGGGGCTAAACCCACAAATAAAATAAAAAAATAACAATGAAAATAATATCTTGGAATATTAGGGGAATGAATAAGAACCCTAAAAAAAGATATTAAGAAATTGTGAGGTTGTTATAGACAAGATATTTTTGGATATAGAAGCTGGGCAGCAAATATTTTAGCCATTCGCAGTGTTGAATTTCATCTTGACAGAATTTAAATTTTTGAAGGCATTTGATATAAAAGGAGTTGATTGTGGAAACTTAGCAGTTTGAGGAAGATGAAGAATATCTTTGATAGAAGGGTAAATGAAGAATATCTCCGATAGAAAGACAAAGTTGGATATGCTTTAATTAACTTGTTAGAAATGTAATGAGAGCAATGTAATGTTTTGTTTTCGTAATGGGAGTGGCCCCCAATAGAAGCCACGCATAGCTTATTAAAAAAAATAATAGTAATAAAATCTTCACTTTTCTATAATT
Source organism: Wollemia nobilis (assembly GCA_028583015.1). Lineage (NCBI taxonomy): Eukaryota > Viridiplantae > Streptophyta > Pinopsida > Araucariales > Araucariaceae > Wollemia > Wollemia nobilis. The sequence continues at coordinate 6,121,275 of JAQPPZ010001745.1, read as the reverse complement.
ATGGTAGAAGCCGTTATAACTCCCACCTAAGCAAAATCGTTTATTTAAAGTTGAATGCGTTTTATCTCCCTCCTAAGTTTCAAAAACTTCAATAATTCTTAACTTAGGACTTAAATAATTATTAAGGTAATAAAGCTTACCTTATTCTCCACTTGGCAAGTCTGACCAAAATATTCGTAGCCTGACGTTCTTGCAAATGCAACAATTATTCGACATTACTTCTATGTAACGCTTATGTAGGCATTAACTTCCAACGTTCCAAATATTCCAATGCGTTACCTTCCAGCTTGCAACACTAGGGCAGATTCCAATGGCGCTTAGTGAATATTAACCAGTTTCAACCTTTCTCGACGCTTTATTTTGCTCTACCGGGCGCTTTGAAAAATCGCACAGGTGCAATTGATTATTCTTCTTTGGTTCACATCTACACAGGTGTTTCTTCTACCTTCTGGTCGCCTCTGTGAGACGATTCGGCCTTTGAACGAATTCACTGCTGTTTGCACGAATTTTACTTCTTTCGGGATGCGTCTCGGATGAGTTCCTTTGCTGTTTGGATGTCTCCACGAGACAATTTGACTCTCAAGTGATTTTCTCTGCTATTTGGTTATCTCTGAGGGATAGTCCGGTTCTCCTTTGCTCTCAAGTTGTCTTTGTGTGATAGTTTGGCTTCTCTTTTCCTTTGGTTGCCTTTGGAACAGTCCAACTCTTTGCTCTGGTTGTCTTTGTGAGACAGTCTGGCTCAAATGCTTTTGCTCTCTGGTTGTCTTTGTGAGACAGTCCGGCTAAAATGCTTTTGCTCTCTGGTCGTTGAATGTTTCTAGACGTCTTATGTGACGCAGTCTAGCTCTCTTTGCTTTCTTTTGCAATCTGACTCTAATTTCTTGATTACTTCAACTCAGCTCTTTTTGCTTTCTTTTGCAGTATTTTTAGCTCTTAGCTTCTTCGCTTTTGATTAGCAAATTGATTTATATCTTCTGCTCTATATTTGGCTAATATAGCACCTTCTTTGATGATTTAGTTTCTTTTATTCACAAGCCAATAATCTATATGAGGATTTCTTTATCCTCCAATAAATTGATTTCTGTTGGACACTCCGTCCAACGCAATATATATAAGGACTTTCTCTCTTTTTATGTACAAGTTCTTCAATGTGGTTTTAAACCACTATAAACTTTTATATGACTCTCCTCTTGTCTAGAGAATCCAATCAATATCAGGGTGACTTTGAATGTTCCCTCACTTCCAACTTTCTTCAGTGTTGGCTCTCTTAATCTTCTCATAGCCGAGTCCTTTATCTTCACTGATTCGAGGTTAGAATCTGGCATCCAAATCAGGGTGACTTTTATTTGTCTCCTCAATATATGTCCTTCAAACCTTTAAAATAGAGTCCAAGCCTTCACTACTTTTAAAGTGGACAGACTCCAAAATAGGATCTTATCAAATATCAATTCGAATCCAAGTCTTCACTGCCTTTAAGGTGGACAAACTTGTTGCCATTTCCTGTTCCCTGGAAACCCTTTTCTCATTTTCCTAAGTTTACTGTCAAAACCCTTCTACAGCGCTAAAGCAGTGTGCAGTTGTTTCGTGTCCTGACTTTCCAGGAAAATCTTCCCCTACGCGGACATGGAGTTTTGTATCAGGTGCGCTAGCGCATTTCAGCCTCTGAGACCAAGGAGAAACCCGACACTTCGCTCCGGCATTTTGGAATAGCAATGCGCCCAAGCTGGGCGCACCCAGGCTGTGTGCCCAAGGCTGGATGCACCTCAAGCAGTGCGCCTAGGTTGGGTGCACACGGGCCGTGCGCCCAAGGCTGGGCGCACCTCAAGCAATGCGCCTAGGTTGGGTGCACACAGGGAGTGCGCTTGTTGACTCTTTTGACCGTCGTGTCAGCATATTTCGGAGGCACTCCATATCAGCAATCTGAAGAGCATCCTTATTCGGTCAGATGCAGCCTTTCTGAGAAGCTTCCAGGCTGGACGTTCCGGGATTTCAAGCATATCTTTCCGGAAGCGGTCCTTGCGAGTGAGGAGGCAGCGCCAGCGAGCTGGATCTGTCAGGGCATTGAAGGGGTTCAACGACATTTTTGAGGAGTCACTAGTCTCTGCCATGCCTAGTTAATACTTTGTGATTGTACTTCCTTGTAATCTTTATCTTGGATTCCACCGACATATTTTGTTATTCAGCATTTATTGCTCAAGCGACAAAATTCTCTATATAAGCCCGCTCTTTTATTGTAAGATGATGGATGTTTGCTAGAGGCTAAATGAAAACCTGAATTTTGTTATCAATACAGCCGATGTCTGGCTCTAGACCTGAACTTCTATTTTCATGTGTATGTCTTCTATTTCTTGTCTTCTATCGTTCCTTACTTTAACTGTAAAATTGAATTCTAATAGCTGGATTTAGTTTCTGATAAGGTAGGAACTCTGGAGTAGTCCTGGAGATTATGCGTGCTAGATGTTTTGGTTTAATTTTTGTTAGTTATCTGTATTTGAGGGCTATCTAGTTCAGAATGCAATAGAGTTTTCGTGCTGTTAGTCCATCACCCCTGTTCTATCTGGCCCGTAGCAATATTTCCCTTCCCTTTTAGTCATTTACTATCTCTTTCAGTTCCTTAAATCTTTAAACCCCTAGTTAGAATAGCACGGGAACCAGCCCCTCATTGGAGATCGACACGGGAGGTATTTCTTCCTCCCGGCCTTTCAATGTTGGCCGAGTCTAAGGCGCATTAAACAAACAAAACCTTACCAAAGGCAGATCTTTGACCAACAGTTTCTGGCACGCCCGGTGGGACGCAAACGTTCCACTGCAGAAGCAGTATTAAGAAGTTGATGTTCGTCTTACTACTGACAAATCCGAACATCTGGCGACTCATACAAACTTCGACACCTCCAAACCTCGCAGACCAGCTTAAAAGATCACGCCTTCATGCGTACGAGGTGGCAGGTTAGAAACTCAGAAGAAGAAGCCGAGTTCTACGAACTTGACATTGACGCTTTTGGGGAGCGTCCTAGAGTGGTTAGGCCGAATATCCCACTGGACGAGACATCTTTGCAGGAAGCTACTGTTGCTACACGGAATCCAACTCCCGACAGCACAACAACTAGCTTGCCCCCAGTTCCGCCTAATTCTTCGGATCATCAGCATACTGAAGTTCCACCTAGCGTTGATTTGGGTGCCCCAAGTGTTCCCATTGTTCTGGCTCAGCCGCTCCAGCCACCACTCCAAGCAAATCCGCCACCCTAGATGGCGCAGCCACTGCTTGCCAAGCAATTTGCAGCCTGGGATCATATAGGCCCCCTGAATTTAGGGTTGCAACATACAGTACCACTCGCGGCCTTGAAAGCTTTGCCCACCTACGACGATACGGGGAAGACAGCGGCCGAGCACATTCAAGACGTCGCCGGGTTGGCAACTATTCACGAGATTACCAATGAAGATGTTATGGTGAAGTTGCAGGTTCTCTCACTGAGAGGTAAGCTCCTCTATTGGTACCGTCACTCCCGGCCGACGCCATCACTTCATGGGATCAACTGACAGAGCAGTTAGTAGGGCGTCAATGAACAAGCAAACCCGTTCTCTCTGTTGCACCAATTCACCAGCATACAGAGGCATCCCCAGAAAGTAGTAGACTTCAACGTCAGGTTTGCTTGAACCTGGCTAAGAGTCACTAACGGCCTTTGACCCACTCCTGAGTAGGCAACCTTCTATTACTTAATATCGTTTCATTCAGACATTAGTATGGCCATCTGACAATCTAATGTTAGAACGTTCCCGATGCTGTACCAACAGGCGCAAAAGGCGGAAGCAGACCTGATAGCCATCGGGAGGATGCCTCCCAAATCGACGACTCCAATTTACTTGGATTTTCCTCAGAGCATGTACCCAACTGCATCTGGTTTATCTGCACCTCCAGCGTACCCCAGTCAGCCATGGGTTCACAACCCAAAAAATCAGGTGAGGCCCACCTCGCAGCCCCATGCACCAATGCCGTATTATCCGACTCCTATGGTCCTGCAGTTGCTGGCGCCTCCTCAGTATCCTGCATTGCCCGCGCCAATGGCATCGTTACCATTACAAGCGCCTTCGGCTCATGCTTCGCTGAACCCAGAACAGGCTAAAGAGCTAAGAGATATATACGGGTTCATGAAGAATATGGCGAATGATATGGCTGTCATGAAGAAAAGCCAATTCCGAGATCAGAACTATCCACCACGAAGGCCTCCGTCCCAAATCACAAGAGACCAAGCTGCTTCTGCAAGGTCTCAAGAAAGGAACTTTGCAGTAATGGAGTACGACGAGGCCGGTACATCTGGTAGAGCCAACTGGTGCTCCACCTGCAATGACCCGCATAATGAAGAGGCCTGCGTAGTCCATCAGAACTATGTGCAAATGCTCTCGGACAATGGATCCGACGGATAGGTAAATATGATGACGGAAGATGACCGTGATTGTATGGTTCCCCCTATTGAACAGGTTTCCGTTTTGATGAAAGCGGGCAAAAATCCGATTGAAGTTGATTCGGTTCAGATGGAACCGCTCAAGGTGCTAACCGATCCTAAGCGGCCAAGTGATAGGGCAGCCATGCCATCTGACAGAGCACTTAGTAAAGGGCTTCAATGAACAAGCGGACCCTTTCTCCCTCTTGCACCAATTCACCAGCATACAAAGGCATCCCCAAGAAGAAGTAGCTGACTTCAACGTCAAGTTTGCTCGAACCTGGCTAAGAGTCACTGACGGCCTTCGGCCCACCCCTGAGCAGGCAACCTTCTATTACTTAAGATCATTTCATTCAGACATTAGTATGGCCATCCGACAATCTAATGTCAGAACGTTCCCGACGTTGTACCAACAGGCGCAAAAGGCGGAAGCAGACCTGATAGCCATCGGGAGGATGCCTCCCAAATCGACGACTCCAATTTACCCGGATTTTCCTCAGAGCATGTACCCAAGTGCATCTGGTTCATCTGCACCTCCAGCGTACCCCAGTCAGCCATGGGTTCATAGCCCACAAAATCAGGCGGGGCCCACCCCGCAGCCCCATGCACCAATGCCGCAGTATCCGACTCCTATGGTCCTGCAGTTGTCAACGCCTCCTCAGTATCCTGCATTGCCCGTGCCAATGGTACTGTTACCATTATCAGCGCCTCCGGCTCATGCTTCGCTGAATCCAAAATAGGCTAAAGAGCTAAGAGATATATACGGGATCATGAAGAATATGGCGAATGATATGGCTATCATGAAGAAAAGCCAATTTTGAGATCAGAACTATCCACCATGAAGGCCTCCATCCCAAATCACAAGAGACCAAGCTGCTCCCGCAGGGAGATCTCAAGAAAGGAACTCTGCAGTATTGGAGTACGACGAGGCTAGTACATATGGTAGGGCCAATTGGTGCTCCACCTGCAATGACCCGCATAATGAAGAGGCTTGCGTAGTCCATCAGAACTATGTGCAAACGTTCTCGGACAATGGATCCGACGGACAGGTAAATATGATGAGGGAAGATGACCTGATTGTATGGTTCCCCCTGTTGAACAGGTTTCCGTTTTGATGAAGGCGGGCAAAGCCGATTGAAGTTGATCCGGTTCAGATGGAACCGCTCAAGGTGTCGACCGATCCTAAGCGGCCAAGTGATAGGGCAGCCATGCCATCAGGGAGAGAGCCAGTTCAGGCCGGAGAGCCTGCGGACAATGCTCGATTGAGAGACTACTTGCCTCCAAGGGCAAGAACGGCAGCCCCTCAGCCGCAAGCTTCTACCTCGTAGCCCATAACGGAAGCGAAGGATCAGGCAAGGGAGAAGTTACGGTACCCCTCAATCACCAAGCGTCAGAGGGTGGAAGCAACTCAACAGTACCGGACATGGTACGAAACCACCAAAGACGGAGGGGAGCCAGGTGCTGGAGCATACAATGTCGTTGAAGAACTAAGAAAAATTCTGGCTAAGGTAAGCCTCTTTGACGCGCTCCAATTGCCTGGCCAAGTTGACCTGTTGCAGGAATCCCTCAAGTCCGTCAAGGGCAAGGGGAGACTGACTCAGACCGTCTTGGCACAACCACTGACCACCTCTACCACCGGGAAGAACAGGCCGCAGCCGTTTTACCTATCCCTCAGGATGGAAGGATGGGTAGTGCACAATTGTATGGTTGATTCTGGCGCTGCCACCACTGTAATGCCCAAAGTTGTATGTGAATTTATGGGCATGGAGTACACCAGGAGCAGTCCGGGGGTGCTCCAGCTAGACGGAACTCCAGTTAGGACCGTGGGGGTCATCAAGGACATCCCTATCAGGCTGCACAAGATGCCGCAGATTACGGTAATCCAAGAAGTTGTGGTAGTCGACTTAGAGCCCTATTTCAGCATGTGCTTATCAAGGGAGTTCACTGCCAAGCTTGGAGGCTATTTGTCTCTCGATTATTCACATCTGGAAGTCCCCTTCAGGGGGAAGAGGGTAAATATTTTTAATGAGAAACCCTTGACCTTTCTCATCGAAAGGATCCAGGATGTGGAGAAACCCATGGACTCAGTCAATGCTATTGACGAAGTCGAAAGAGTGGAGGAAGAAGTGGAGTTGATGGAGGAAGCCCTTGATGAGCTGCACATAGAGGACAAGTTCTCTATGCGTGATTTTAACGCTATGATAGAATCAGACATCGGGTGTTACTCGATTACCAAGCCTGGAAAGGCCAAAGTATCGAGTGATGCTGACCCTATGGATGGCCAACTGTGGAAGCTCTTTTTGACGGCGCCCGTTGCAAGAATGGCGTCGGGGCAGGAGTTGTCCTCATCTCCCCGTCCGGAATTTAGAAAACCTACTCGTACAGACTCGCTTGGAGCTGTACCAATAACGCCGTCGAGTATGAAGCCCTGTGTTTGGGGTTACGAAAGGCGGAGAAGCTAGGAATAAAGTAGTTGTAGATATTCGGGGATTCTGAATTAATATGTAACCAAGTAACGAATAAATGTGTTGCTAAGCAGCACTACCTCAAAGCATACCGTAACAAGGTATGGGATCTGCTAGAATCCTTCTCAGCCCTCAACATCCAGTCTATTTCGTGAGAGCGGAATAAGCATGCGGACGTCTTGGCGTCCATCGGAGCAAGATACTCCCCAGCCGAGAACCTAATGCAAAGGCCGAAGACAGTTAGGGTTATCTACAGGCCCTCAGTGCCAGACAAGAATATCCACTGGCAAGTCTTTGACAATGACGAGCAGATCGTAAATTTTTTGATTGATGAGGCTGGAAACATCGAAGACAGAGCCCTCGATGATGAGGAGTATGAGGGTCTCATCCAGCTGAAAAACAACCACCTCCCCAAGGGTCTGATAACCCTTGAAAGCTTGTTTGATCAAGATGACAGGGCCCTTCCCCACAAAATTAAAGTGGATGCGAAGGAATATCAAGAGTTAGACCTGGAGTCTGGAAAGACGATTAAAGTGGGAACTGATTGCACACCGCAGGAAATAGAGCAGATCAGGACCCTCTGCAGGGAGTACCCAGATATCGTGGCGTGGAGCTACCGCGATTTGAAAGGATATAACCGAGATGTCCTCCAACACACAATCGAACTCCAGGAGGGAGTCAAGCCGGTCCGGTAGAAGCAAAGGCCTGTAAATCCAAAGATTGAGGTACTGATGAAGGCCGAGCTTCTCAAGATGCTGGAGGCAAAGATAATCTACCCTATCAAGCATTCGTCCTGGGTAGCGAACTTAGTCCCAGTCCGAAAGAAGAACGGAGATATTCGCCTCTGCGTGGACTTCTAGAGTCTCAATCAGGCATCTCTGAAGGATCATTACCCACTGCCCCAAATCGATCAGATTCTTCATGTGGTGGCAGGAGCCCAGAGGTTTTCTCTTCTCGACGGCTTCTCCGGGTATAATCAAATTTGGGTCAGGGACGAAGACCAATATAAGACCGCCTTCACCACCAAGTGGGGCACCTTTGCTTACCAACGCATGTCGTTCGGTCTTTCCAATGCCGGAGCGACATTTCAAAGGGCGATGGACTTAGCCTTTGGCGAGCTACTCAACCGCATCATTGTCATATACTTGGACGATATGACTTTTTTCTCTCACAGGAGGGAAGAGCACGGTACGCATCTGCGACAAGTCTTTGAGAAGTGTCGGGAGTTCGGGATATCAATAAACCCGAAAAAATCAATTTTCGCGGTCAAGGAAGGCAAACTCCTAGGCCACCTCATATCGGAAAAGGGTCTTGCTATTGACCCCGCTAGGGCCGAAGCCTTGCTCAAGTTACCTCTGCCGACAAATAAGAAGGGCCTCCAATCCTTCTTCGGACAGATAAATTTCGTCCGGAAGTTCATTTCCGACTTCGCCCAAGCAGTAAAGCCCATGACTGAGCTCCTAAAAAAGGATGTAGAATTCTTGTGGACTGACGAGAGGAGGCAGGCGTTCAGAGAGATCAAGCGTCGAATTGCCCAGGCTCCTGTTTTGGTTAACCCCGATTATTCCAAGGACTTCATTTTATATGCGGTCGGGGAACCAGAAAGCTATGCGGTCGTGCTCACTCAGAAGAATGAAGATGGAGATGAGCGCCCTATAGCGTTCCTCAGCCAAGTGATCCTCCCGCATGAGGAAAAGCACAATTTTATTGAAAGTCAAGTGCATGCGGTGATGCTGGCGTTGAAGAAGTTCCGTCATTTCGTCTCGCAGAGCAAGACGATAGTGTACGTGGTGCACCCGAACGTCCGGACCTTCATCAGTCAGGGTGAGCTCGGTAATAGAAGGGCAGGCTGGATCTCAAAGATCCAAGAGTTTGATATAGACGTCCGACCCACAAAGCTAGTCCGTGGTCGGGCCCTATGCCTAGAGCTTGCCAAGAGCACTACAGTTGAGGTAACAACTTGCCAATGGGAAAACTCGCCGCCGCAATGTAATCTAGCTAATCAGTGAGCAGACGACAAGGATTGGACCGAGGACTTGGTAGAGTACTTCAGCACTGGACAGTGCCCTCCTAGCCTTGATTCTTCACAGAGAAGGTGTTTCAGGCTTCAGGCCTGCAAGTATGTATTACTACCCGAGGGGTTGTTTCACCGAAATATCGACGACATCCTCCTGAGGTGTGTCAGGGGGACAGAAAAACAAAAAATCCTGGATGAATTCCATTTTGGGATGTCCGGGGGCCATCTCGCCGGAAGGCCGATGGCTTTAAAAATAATAAGGGCGGGCTATTATTGGCCCACCATTTTTTCGATTCCTTCAGTGTAAGCCAGAAATGTGATAAGTGTCAGAGATATGCTGGCCGCGTCAAGAATGCTCCGTTGCCTCTGCACTCGATTCAGGTCGAGGCCCCATTTCAGCAATGGGGTTTAGACTTCATCGGGATAATCGAGCCTAATTCTTCAACAGGGCACAAATATATCTTGACAGCCACGGATTATTTCACCCGATGGGCGGAAGCAGTGCCAACCAAGCGGGCAAATCAGGATGTGGTTATCGCTTTTCTGGAAGGACTCATAACCCGTTTTGGAATACCGGACGCCATAATGACGGATAATGGTTCCCATTTCATTGGGGCCAAGATGTGCGCGTTCGCTAGCAAGTATGGTATTTATCTAAAGACTTCATCAAATTATTACCCGTAGGGCAATGGTTTGGCGGAGTCTACTAATAAAAACTTGCTCCGGATCCTCAAGAAGACGTTGGAAGATAATAAGTGGACTTGGCACCTGCACTTAGATTTCGTGTTATGGGCTGACCGAATTTCTATCAAGAAGTCCATAAAGACATCCCCGTATTCCCTGGTGTACGGGAAGGAAGCAGTGCTTCCTGCGCATATCGAGTTGCCGTTGTCTCTCCGGTCTTTGGACGGCGAGGGCGAAGAGTTCGATCCAATTAGCGTCAGAATTGCCCAACTGTTGCAGTTGGAAGAGGAAAGGGAGAAAGCCTATGAGGCTTTCATGAGGCATGTCGTTGCCACGAAAAAATGGTTCGGCAAAAGGACCTCCAATCGCACTTTTCAGGCCGGAGACCTAGTGTTAAAATGGAATGAGAAAAAGTCCAAGCCGGGCAATCATGATAAGTTTGATGCATTCTGGGAAGGTCCGTTTCGAATCTCCCAGGTCCACCCGGTAAACTCTTTCACACTGCAGGACCTGAATGGGTTTGCTTTGCCATTATCAGTTAATGGCGTACACCTAAAGGCGTACTACCAGTGAGGGGTAGTACAAGATTTTCCTGTACAGTTGTATATATTATCTACTTTTTTCCTTATGCATTCCAGCTTTCTTTCTCCGAGTGTCTTTCCGCTCCTCGCACTAGCAAAATTATAGTTTTCAGGGCCAGGGCCCTAACAGGCAGGAGGAGGTTGATGGGTGCACTCCCTTTTATTTTCGTTCAGTTGAGCTGTGTACAGCAAGGCGGATAATAGTTCCAGGCGGGCCAAGCAAGACCCCATTGCAGGCGCAAGGCCCCTCGCTATCCACTGCCAAGGGACGCCCACTTGAAGCAGTGCGCCCAAGGCTGGGCGCACCATTGCAGCGCGCCCAAGGCCGGGCGCACCACCGCAGTGCGCCCAAGCTGGACGCATGCTCCATGGCACACAACTCAAGGATGATTGCGCCCAGCCCGAGGAGGTTATTGGGTACAGTTTAAAAGGCGCCTCCAATGGGCACACTGATCGAGGCGCTGCCCACGGGGAATTAAGTACAACAGTTGCAGCGCTTCACGCTCTTCGAGGATGATTGCCCCCAGCTTTGGTGGTTAAGATTGGGATCCGCGCCTTGCCATTATTTACCGTGCAGAAGATCTTTTGCGTCGCCCCCAAAATTATCCCGAGTATTAACTCTACACAGGCAGCATTAATGTAGGTGGGTGTATGCCGAGTCTATAAGAAGTCGGGCTCTTCAATGGATGCACCCTTTAAAACCCTGAGTCTGTTGCACAGTCTACCCTTACTAAATACCAGAGAGCACCTGTTGCATAGTCCACCATTGTTGAACGCCAGTGAAACACTGTTCTATCTGCGCACTTGTGAATTATTTCTGAAGCACTCTCAGGGCAAGCTGTACTTGAACTTTGTCATCCGCAGAGCGCTCAAGGGTTTCACCACAGAAAAATGGGCAAGAAGGGAGAGCCCAAGCAGAAAAAGGAGACGGCCCCAAAATCTACAGAGGGCAAACAGGGAGGGAATAAAAGAAAAAAAGGTAAAGCCCCTGCCGCCCCCACATGAAGACAAACTAAGCAAGATTCGGGACTGTGTCCTTACCAGAACCAGTATAGAGAAGCTGCACATGGACGTTGAGCAAATGAAGGCTAAGGTGTCCGAAGTGCACAATCGGGCAGTCACCTATCACTCCCTCCTATACTGGTACCTGTGCACACTTGTGCACCCCTGCCCGGAGTTGGTCTCTGCAATCGCCCAGGCCTACGACCCTCGGACTAGGTCTGTGAAGGATCCAGAGGGAAACAGATTGTTCTCCATTTCTACTGATAAAATCCGCGCGACCTTTGCCTGTGGGCGACAACCTCCTGGTCAAGTCATCGTCCGAAAAATTGATACCAAGGAGCAGGCGGATAGATACACCAACTCGGCACAGATGAGGCGTTTTATGGAGGCCCATTGCGCAGAAACACTTGCACCCGAAGCCTTGCCGCAGCTCCCTATGTCCTTACGGAAATTCAAGAACTTCGAGCTTTTCTCCATGCTGGCATGGATTACTGGCCAGGCATCAGACGCCCAGGTAAATGCTTGGCAGGCGGCCATTGCTGAATGCGTATCCCACGGGGAATTTTACGCCGCTGATGTTGCATCACGAGGGATAAAGCCCATCTTCTTCGATTGGGCCGATTGGGTGTCCCGACAGCTGCACCTCCAGCTGTGTGCAATGCAGAAGGGGGGCGTGGCATTCCGAAGCTATTCATTTCTGGTGTGGTACTTCTTCCACCAGCTGCATTCACACCCCCGCTTTGCCTTCATTGACAAGAGTTGCACTAACGAGAAGGGCGAGGCGCTCCCGGTATATCAGTGGACTTCAAGCCTGTCAAGGCGAGAGTCTTATTACAACTTCAACCGAGTTTTTCTGGGTCCGGCGCTGCAAATCATGACTGGTGCCTGTGAACGAGTGCCGAAAGAAATGAAAGATTATGTGATAGACCAGCAGCTCGGAGACATTTTTCGGCTAACACAGGGGCTCGTGATACGAATTTTTGGGTTTTTTGGCAAACCCTTCCTATTACCGTATTACGCTACTGAGTACCTTTTTGCCCTCGAAGTTGCTCGCTAGTGCGACTACGCAGATGATGTGTACGACAAGGGGAGAAAAAGGCAGCACACTTGCCCCTGGCCCATCGAGCTTGGCCCCATCAAAGTGACGAAGAATAAGCAAAACGTTCATCTTGCAGTTACCCTATATGATTTTGGTCTGATAGACCTACCCCAACGGTGGAAATATGACCCAGATGGTGTCTTCAAAGGAAATATTGCGAAGGAAAATTTCCACCGCTGTCCTTGCCCTGCGATTGAGCAACAGCATAATAACCCTTCTGGGCGGGACCTCGAATGGCACATCGAAAAGATGTTCTCCTTCCCACCGTGGCACGATTTTTATATCATGGAGGCCGAGTACAACCTTAGGTTGTATCCAAAGCAGGACCCTGATGACAAAATATTCAAATTTATGAAGAGAAAGCGCCCCACTGGTCTGAAGAAAAGGTTGCGAACTGGTGGATGATGACGTGCCACCACATAAAAAAGCTGTCTGACCCAACGTTGCAGATAGATCAGAAATTTTCTGATATATTTGACGGAAATTATGACTCTTACCAGCCCTTCTTCTTCGGCGACCGTGTACCCAGAAGTATGGAAAGCCCCAGCAGAGTGGACGACTTGTACGTAGTGCAGCAGCAAAGAGCTAGTCAGGCGCCACCTGGCGAGGGCAAGGGTAAGCAGCCTGCCCGAGAAGAAAGGGCTGCTCCAAAGAAGAGAAGTGCGCACGATGCACCCGCGCCCCAGAGTGCCGCGAAGAAGCCTCGCACTATCAAATTTAAGGTCTCTGGCGCAGTCCCTCCGGCGACAGCAGCAATCAAAGAAGGGGGCGCTTCGGGGGCCATTGCTCCAACGCAACAGCAGGTACAACGTACCCAGCAAGCACAATAGGCGCAGAAGGTGCAACAACCGCTGCAGGCTGAAGTGCCACTTATTGACCTAGATAATGAAGCAGCGGGCGGAGAAAGAGAGGCCAGCCCAATAACACAGCAGTTCACCGCGTCGGCTCTGGAGACGTCCGAGCCCGCAGGTGCATCTTCTACTCCTCTCTTTTTCTCAACTGCCCCTGTAGAAACCCCACTTCTCGGCGCCGAAACCCTAGTGTCCACCCACCTTTCATTCAGCGCCCCTGCTGTCTTTTCCAACCCCCTCTTACAAGCACATTCCCATACTCCCCTGCCGGCATTTTCCAAGTCATTTGAGACTTTTGCCAAAATCTCCAACGCCTTCTCCTTCCCGGTAACTTTTGTCCTCACTCCTCACAGTTCGGTGGCTTCTGTTGCAACTTCTGTAACCACTGTAAGTCTTGGCCAGCCTTCTCCTGTCCCCGCTCTCTCAGTTATTTCGGCAATACCCACCATGGGGACAGCTCCTCCTGAACCTAGCATCCCGGCTTCGGCCGTGCAACCCTAACGTCCCCCATAGTCTCTACAGTCGTAACTCAAGCCCTTCCTGAAACACCTGTTCAATCAAGCCCTCAACGGGCTTCATTCCCCCTTACCCCATTCTTTGGAATACAAGAGTCTGAAGAGCTAGATTTCTACGAAGAAGGCCCAATGGCCGAGAGCATTCGTAAGGCCCAACAGAACTCCTCAGCCTGGCTCAAAGGCCAGAAAAGGAAAAATGTGCAGGCGTTGGCCCGGCCAGAAAAGAAAGTAGTATTTGACCCTCAGAATATGCACCTACACCGAATGGAGAAGGCGCCTAAGGTACAGAAGCCATTGAATGAAATGACATCGGCTGACTATTCCTATCAACAAACGGTGGAGAATCTGAATACTGCTGATCCCGCTGAGAAAGCGGGGAATATTCATGTCGAGGCAACATCCCTCTACCTCCAGGTGGATCATTTCAAGGATCGTTGCTACGACGCTGAGGCCAAAAATACGCAACTTGAAGAAACCCTAGCACTCACGCGAGGGCAGCTCGAGGACGAGCAATTAAAAGTGAAATAGTTGCAGCAACAAGTGATTGACCTGGAGCAGGAACTGAAGGACACCAAGGAGGATTATGAGGAGCGCCTCAGGATACAAGGAGAAGCTAAGGACCAGTTGCAGGTATTGGATGCTGAGATCCAGCAGCTAAGGGCCAAGTTGGAGAGTAGGCCAGAACCCGCTGCAACCCTGTCCAAGGACCGTACCAAGGAGGCGCGCGCTCACTTCCTAACCCACTTCAGGAACAGGGCGCGTCGGGCAGCCGCAGTCCTGGCGTTCATCTGGGACGCCAAGCAAACAGTTTCCCACGGCGCTTCCATTGTAGAAGAGGCCGAGGCGAAGGTTGATGAATGGTTGGAGCTGGCCATGAAGGCGCGGGCCCTGGACCGGTCGGTTAAGCTTGCACCGATGTCTGACCTGGCTCGGTCATGGGCGTCCGTAGATTCAACTCTCAGGTCTTTCTTCAAGAAGGCCAAGGCAGCCCAAAAGGCCCGGGATCTCATGGACATGCTCGAGAGAGAGAGGAAGATCGCTCTCATGTATTTCGAGACTCTGGCACATAACGGTTTCCCGGGTTTCACCGATGAGGGGGACCGTCTCCTAAATGAAGAAGAGCTGCAATCAGTGTGGGACTCCTTCGAAAACGACACCTTGGAAATTGACAGTTGGGAGGAGCCCATTACTGAACTTCAGGTGATGCAGTATACCTCCAAATTTGCGATAATACAAGCCTGTCTCGTGGATCTCAGTGAGAGGTTCAATTTTGCCGAAGTCGCCATTTAGAAAGGTTCGGGTACCTTGTCCGAGAGCTCCAGAAGCGTAATGACATCCATGACAATGACTGGGCCTTGGTCCAAGCGACCTATAACCGCATTCAAAAGGAGCTTGCACCACCCGAGTCCCCTCAGCAGCAGGAAGATACCCAGGCGCAAGGAGAAATCCAAGCGCAAGAAGAAAGCAGGGTGCAGGGAGAAGATCAGGCGTAGGGCGAGATTCATACAGTGGAGGTTCCCACTCACCAAGAGGGCCAAGGCGAAAACCTTGGGCCCCACCAAGACAAGGGTCAAGTGCCTCAGGATGAAGTGCCTCTAAACGAAAGGGATAGAGCGCAAGAAGAAGTCAAAGCGCAAGAAGCAGATGAGGCGCATAAAGAGGTTCATGCTGAGAAAAATGTTGATACTCAAGAGGAGGGCCAGGACGAGAATCTTGAACAAGAGGCAACCCATGACCCTCAAGGTAATGAAGAGGATGAGCCCCTAGATGAGGTGCCAGGTCGGGAGGAAGAGCAGCACAACGAAACTCATGAGGAAGAAGAGTCCGAAGAAGAGACCGCTACTACCAGCGAGCAATCGGAGAGCGATAACGATGATGACTCTGAGCCCAGTGGATAAGGCCTGGGATGTCGACATTGAGGCGAGCTCAATTTCCCCGCGAGCCGCTAGAGATGTTGCCATTTCTGCAACATGGTGTATAATTAGCCTTCCAGTAATTTCTGTTCCCTGGAAACCCTTTTCTCATTTTCCTAAGTTTACTGTCAAAACCCTTCTACAGCGCTAAAGCAGTGTGCAGTTGTTTTGTGTACTGACTTTCCAGGAAAATCTTCCCCTACGCGGCCATGGAGTTTTGTATCAGGTGCCCTGACGCATTTCAGCCTCAGAGACCAAGGAGAAGCCCGACACTTCGCTTCGGTATTTTGGAACAGCAGTGCGCCCAAGCTGGGCGCACACAGGCCGTGCGCCCAAGGTCGGGTGCACCTCAGCGGTGTGCCCAGGCTGCGCGCACACAGGCCGTGCGCCCAAGGTTGGGTGCACCTCAAGCAGTGTGCCCAAGCTGGGTGCACACGGGCCGAGCGCCCAAGGCTGGGCGCACCATAAGCAGTGCGCCCAGGCTGGGCGTACATGGGCCGAGCGCCCAAGGCTAGGCGCACGTCAAGGCTAGGCGCACCTCAAGCAGTGCGCCCAGGCTGGGCGCACACAGGGAATGCGCCGTTGACTCTTTTGACCGTCGTGTCAGCATCTTCCGGAGGCACTCCACATCAGCAATCTGAAGAGCATCCTTATCCGGTCAGGTGCAGCCTTTCTGAGAAGCTTCCAGACTGGACGTTCCGGGATTTCAAGCATATCTTCCACGGAAGCGGTCCCCGCGAGTGAGGAGGCAGCGCCAACGAGCTGAGTCTGTCAGGGCATTGAAGGGGTTCAACGACATTTTTGAGGAGTCACCAGTCTCTGCCATGCCTGGTTAATACTTTGTGACTGTACTTCCTTGTAATCCTTATCTTGGCTTCCACCGCCATATTTTGTTAATCAGCATTTATTGCTCAAGCGGCAGAATTCTCTATATAAGCCCGCTCTTTTATTGTAAAATGGATGGATGTTTGCTAGAGGCTAAATGAAAACCTGAATTCTGCTATCAATACAGCTGATGTCTGGCTCTAGACCTGGACTTCTATTTTCATGTGTATGTCTTCTATTGCTTGTCTTCTATCATTCCGTGCTTTAACTGTAAACTTGAATTCTATTATCTGGATTTAGTTTCTGATAAGGTAGGAACTCTGGAGTAGCCCTGGAGATTATGCATGCTAGATGTTCTGGTTTAATTTCTGTTAGTTATCTGTATTTGAGGGCTATTTAGTTCAGAATGCAATAGAGTTATCGTGTTGTTAGTCCATCACCCCTGTTCTATCTGGCCTGTGGCCATATTTCCCATCCCTTTTAGTCATTTACTATCTCTTTCAGTTCCTTAATCTCAAAACCCCCAGTTAGAATAGCAAGGGAACCAGCCCCTCTCTGGAGATCGGCACGGGAGGCATTTCTTCCTCTCGGCCTTTCAATGTTGGCCGGGTCTAAGGCGCACTAAACAAACAAAACCTTACCAAAGGCAGATCTCTGACCGGCAAGACTCCGAATATGATAGTGGCTCTAATATCACTATTGTCTTTTAAGCCAAACTATCACAGATCCCAATATACTTGGGCCACAATACCTCAGGTCCCAATATATTTAATCAAGAACAGAATTATAAAGAAGAGCAATCAAAATATATATTGGCCAATATAAATTATAATAAAATTCAAAATAATATCAAATATGAATGTAGAATGGCCAAAATGGCAAAATCATTCATGTAATAACATGAAGAGTACTTACAATAAAATTGCTCAAAATATGTATACAATGAACTTAGATAATTCACATTAATCATGAAAATAAAACTTACAACCTTATATAGCTTTAAGAAAAAGCTATTAACAACAAAAACAAAAAAATAGGGGATGAAGAGAGTTTCGAAACTATTTCTCTTCTACTGCCATCAACCTCCTTGCCATCAACCCCTTGCCGACCACACAAAGTTGAAATGGCTCGTAAGGTTTAAATGCTAACATTCTCCCCCTTAAAGTTGAGAGGGCTGACAAGACAGTCTCTCAGCTTTATATATTGAGCTTTAGCAATTCCTTTGGTGAAGATGTCCGCCATGTTGTCCAAAGTGCTGCAATGTTGAAGCTCAACTACCTGTTTCTCCACCATGTCTCGAATGAAGTGATACTTCATATCAAAGTGTTTTGATCTGCTATGGTGGATAGGATTATATGCCAATTGAATGGCACTCATATTGTCACTATACAATCTTGTAGGACCACTTTGTTGTTCTCCAATCTCTTCAAGGACTTTTCTCAACCATAGAGCTTGAGTACTAGCATGTGTGATTGCTATATACTCAGCCTCAGTAGATGACAATGCTACAACAGTCTGCTTTTTGGAACTCCATGTAATTAGTCCTGACCCTAGACTAAAACAGTTCCCTGATGTAGATTTTCTATCATCTATATTGCTGCCCCAATCACTATCACTGAAGCCAACTAACTTTACAGAATTACATTTGTGGTAATGGATCCCAAAATCCAATGTACCCTTTACATATCTCAGAATTCTCTTAGTTGCTTGAAAATGTAGCTCGGATGGATCAGCCATAAACCTTGAAACAAGAGAAACAACATACTGAATATTAGGTCTTGTGTTGGTGAGAAACATCAAACTCCCAACCATGCTCCTGTAAGTGGTCATGTCAACCTTCGGTGCTCCATCATCTTTGCTCAATTGGATCCCATGACCCGTTGGAGTTGCAACTGATTTGCATTGCTCCATGGCAAATTTCTTAATCATATCTTGAGCATATTTGTGTTGACATATGAAGATCCCTCTATCTGTTTGATGAACTTCCATGCCTAGGAAGTAATGCATTAAGCCTAGATCTTTCATCTCAAATTGTTTCATCATGGAGTGTTTGAACTCCTTATTCATCTTATCATTACTACCCATAAATATGAGATCATCCACATATAAACAAACTATGAGAATGTCTTTACCTTGCTTTAGGTAGTAGAGAGTAGGTTCACTTTTGCTCCGAGTGAATCCATACTCCTTAAAGTAGCCATCAATGCGAGAGTACCATGCCCTTGGTGCTTGCTTGAGGCCATATAGTGCTTTTTTCAGTTTGTAAACAAGGTTCTCCTTACCTTGTTCTTTAAAACCTTGAGGTTGTTGGACATAAACCTCTTCATCTAAGTACCCATTGAGAAAGGCACTCTTTACATCCATGTGCTGAATTTTCCACCCTTTGTGGGCAGCCAAGGAAAGTACTGATCTGATAGTCTCCTGTCTAGCAACAGGAGCAAAGGTCTCCTCATAGTCAATGCCATATTTCTGAGTGAAGCCTTTTGCTACAAGTCTTGCCTTGTGTCTTTCAATGCTTCCATCAGCATTGAATTTGGTCTTGTAGACCCATTTGCATCCAACACATTTTTTACCCTTAGGAAGCTTCACTAGCTCCCAAGTATCATTCTTTTTTATAGAGGTGATTTCCTCTTCCATGGCTTGCTGCCATACATCATGAGTGCATGCTTTCTCATAGCTAGATGGCTCTAGCTGTGCACTAGTCATTAAAGCATAATTGACTACATCTCCCTTAGGCTCTTGGGAGTCATCATCACCATACATATGCAGATTTTCAAGTTTTTGTAAAACTGCATTCATTTCACTAGCTTGACTTCTAGTGTATCTTTTCTGGAAATTCTTATCCAACATTTGAAAATATGGATGATGTTGTAGTGTTATTTTACCTCTTGATGGAGAATCAATATCCATAGGTGAAGAACTTACTGATCTTTGTGGAGAAGGACTTGGAGTAGCTGTTGATGTACTCGAAGTAGTACTCATACTTGGGCTTGGAGGAGGAGTTCCTTTGCTCTTTTTGGGCTGCACCTGCTGTACTTGAGAAGAACTTGCATCATGAGATTCATCATCAACAAAGACTTTTTGATGACCCCATTCTCCCCCTTCATCAAAAATCACATCCCTGGAAAGTACAATTTTATGCGTTTTGGGATTGTAGAGTCTATATGCTTTGGTAGACTCACAATATCCTACAAAAATACATGCTTGACTCTTGGGGTCAAGTTTCTTTCTTTTCTCATCAGGAATGTGGGCATATGCAAGAGAACCAAAAACCTTAAAGTGTTTTACATTTGGCTTTTTGCCATACCATCCTTCATAAGGAGTGATCCCATCCAAACTAGAAGTAGGACTCCTATTCAAAATGTAAACACTAGTTCTAACAACATCGGCCCAATACATGTTACTGAGATGCTTAGTTTGAAGCATCGATCTTGCCATTTCTACTATGGTGCGGTTCTTTCTTTCCGCCACACCATTCTGTTGTGGTGTATAGGCAGTGGTGAATTGCCTCTTTATCCCACATTCTTTACAATATTTTAGAAATGCCTTTGAAGAGTACTCTCCTCCTCGATCTGTCCTTAGACATTTTACAATGAACTCACTTTGTTTCTCTACATTATTCTTGAAATCTATGAAGCAATCAAAAGCTTCATCTTTGGTTTTCAAGAAATAGATCCAACACATCCTAGAGAAATCATCTATAAAAGTGAGAAAATAGGAATTATTACCTATGCTTTTTGTCTGCATTGGACCACAAATGTCCGAATGCACTAATTGGAGTGGATGACTGGCCCTCCATGCTTGTCCTTTTGGGAACTTGGATCTTGAGTGCTTTCCCAAAGCACATCCTTCACAGACCTCCTTGTGTTCAGCAATTTTGGGAAGTCCACATACCATAGCTTGAGAAGTTAACAATTTCAAGCTTGCAGAATTTAGGTGACCATATCTCAAGTGCCAAAGCACACTTGGATTTGCTATAGCAATACTAGCAAGTTGAGCTCCCCTTGGTTCCCCAAACTTAAGGGGAAACAACCTATTCTTGGTCATAGGTACTTGTGTAATGACTCTATTACAATTGTTCTTATCAAAAATTACACATTTGCCTTCATCAAAAACAAGTCTATAATTTTTCTCCATCATTTGTCCAACACTAAGCAAATTATGTTGGAGTTTGGGGGTGTAATAGATGTCATTTACCTTTTTTGTGCCTTCTTTTGTTGGAACCTCCATGGCTCCAATGCCTTCAACTTGCAAAGCTTTATCATCTCCCAACTTGATTCGAGATTTATAGGTGGAATCCATTGTAGCAAAGAGCTCTTCTTTGCCACTCATGTGATTGGAACAACCAGTATCCAAAATCCAAGTGTCATTCAGATTTTGATCTGATTTTCCATAAGAAAGAAATAGATTTGATGTTCCTTCTTCTTCACCATAGTTGCCATATTGACCGCTGCCTCCTTGAGAAGTCTTGGACCAACAGTCTCGAGCAAAATGACCGGGCTTGCCACAATTGAAACAAGCTTTCTTTGTTTTGTCACCTCCTCTTCCTTGATTGCCATTTCGACCTTGATTTCCACCTCTGCCTTGATTGCTACCTCTACTTTGATTGCCACCTCTACTTGGATTTCCTCCTCTTGAGCTGCTTCTTCCTCTTCCTCTTCTTTGTCCTCTGCCTTGGCCTCTTCCTTGTCCTCTTCCTGCACCCTCATTGGATGAGAAAGCTTTATCATCACCTCCATAGCTTGTTGAAGTAGACCCTTGTAATCTCTCTTCATGAGACATTAATGAACCGATTAGTGCATCAAAAGTTAGAGTGGAAAGGTCTTTTGATTCTTCAATGATGATAGCAATGTGGTTCCATTTATGAAGAAGTGTTCTCAACACTTTCTTCACAACCGCTTCAGGTTTGACTTCTTCGCCAAGAGTTTCCATCTTGTTGACAATTGCTTTGACTCTTACGCAGTAGTCTCCAACTTTCTCATCTTCATTCATTTTGAGATTCTCAAAATCTCGTTTCAGGGTTTGAAGCCTTACTTGCTTCACCTGATCGCTTCCTTGGAAACCTTCTTTCAATGCTTTCCATGCATCTTGGGCAGTTAAACAAGAGGCAATCCTCGGGAAGATGCTTTTCTCCAATGCTGCTTGGAGATGATAGAGAGCAGAGGAATTGCTCTTTTGGGCATCTTTCTTTGTCTTCTTATCGGCTGCACTCAAAGTGGTCCAATATGAAGGTTCTGTGTAACCTTCTTCGACTATATCCCATAGTCCCTTGCCTATGAGTAAGGTCCTCATCTTGATGGACCAATACTCATAATCAAACCCATTAAATTTTGGAATGGGTAGATTATTATTGGATGCCATAGCTTTTGGAAATAAACTAAAAACACACTTTTTATTTCTCAATTACAATCAAAGCACTATGCTTTTCAAAGAAAGAATTACAGATTTAAATCAAATCTAACTTGATCTACTCTCTCGTAGATATCCTGTTCTTCCTGATGAGGTTCTCCTATCACTGGATTGACAAAGTTGTCAGCAACTGAATCATCGTCGTCACTAATAAGAATGATTTCGGGTGAATACGGTTCTGGCTCCAGTATTTCAACTGAGTCACTATTACTTTGATGAGTATTCTCTGGCTCCTATGGTGCAACTCCTACAGATTCTGACTCCTCAAATCTGCTACCAAAGG
This sequence comes from Wollemia nobilis, assembly GCA_028583015.1. Taxonomy (NCBI): domain Eukaryota; kingdom Viridiplantae; phylum Streptophyta; class Pinopsida; order Araucariales; family Araucariaceae; genus Wollemia; species Wollemia nobilis. The sequence continues at coordinate 6,099,192 of JAQPPZ010001745.1, read as the reverse complement.
AATTGTCTTCTGAATCAGCGTCATATCCTGCATCTGGTGCTCTTTGATGGGCTATTACAACATTTTGAAGTTGACTGAATACAATATTCAATCCATACATTCGAACTTTTTCATCAAAGGATTTGGGGTTTTCTCTTACTAAAAGAGAACAAAGGGCATGATAGCATCCGGTTGACCTTATCATGAATGATTACAAAAAATATTCCCCGTAGATGCACAAATATCCCCCCTTAAAGCCTCTTAGGCTATTACAAAAAATTTCCACTCTTAAAGCCTCTTAGGCCATTACAATTATTTCCTCTTAGGAAATGTCCTCCTTTTTTTAAATGTTGCAAAATAAATAAGTTTTTTTTTTTAATTTACAAAATTTTTAAAGAAAGTTTAAAAATATTTTTATTTAATAATAAAAAAATTTTGTATAGAAATCAAATTTTAAAAAATGATTTAAAACAAAATTTATCTTTAAATTATTAAATAAAATAAAAAAAACTTAAAAAAAAATGTAAATAAAAAAAATTACCTCTTTTAAAGCGCCCACGAGGATTTGACCCCGCGACCTTGCGGGTGGAGAGGGCCCTTAGCTCCTACCCCCGAACCACCCCGGCTACCACTGCCGGTGGTGGGGAATAAGCACGAGACGTGCTTTATTCTATCCTCCATGGGCAGAGAGGAAAAAAAATAAAAGCTTTTAAAAAGCTTTGGGATTTATAATCCCACATGCACGAGGGAGTTGCCAATTTGGTGTTTAAAACATGTATTACGTGGATAGAATATCGATTACCTTCGGGTAATCATCCACCTCCCTTTTGCCGTCCACTCTGACCAATCACCCTATGCCACGTCTGCCCCCTCGACGCCCATTGCCACGTCAGCTCTGTCCTGTCACACGTCGTCACGTCAGCTCCACGTGTCTCCTGTCGCCACATTAGCGCCGTCGTCGCTAGCTTTGTCTCGGTATGCGTGCGCCCAGTTAGCCTGTGCCCAGTCAACTTCCTCGATCCGCGTGCTTCAGCCTAGTCAGCTCGCCACTTGTCTGTCTCTGGTCAAACCTCGATGTGCATGCGGTGATGTCAGCTCCGCGTCTGGTCCGCTCCTTGGGATCTGTGTCCTTGTCCAGTCCGCTCCTCGGTCCTCGTGTTGCAGGCCACGATCTGCTCCGCATCAGCTCCTCGAGATCCGTGCTTGGGGCTGCTACGCTAGCTGCATCATCTCCTCTACGAGCCTCCTCGAGATGTGTGCTTGTGGGCCCTCCTCAGGATGCGTGCCTACGAGCCCTCCTTGATCCGCGAGCTTGTCAGATGCTAGAAAAACCCTAACCCTAACCGTCCGCTCTGATACCAAATGAACTTAGATAATTCACATTAATCATGAAAATAAAACTTACAACCTTATATAGCTTTAAGAAAAAGCTATTAACAACAAAAACAAAAAAATAGGGGATGAAGAGAGTTTCAAAACTATTTCTCTTCTACTGTCGTCAACCTCCTTGTCGTCAACCCCTTGCCGACCACACAAAGTTGAAATGGCTCGTAAGGTTTAAATGCTGACATACAATCTTCAATATTATCAATGCTTGTTGGTGATCTTTTTTCAGAGCGTCTACCAGTACAATACATGGAGCATTGTCTCCATAAAATAGACATAGAAAGGTGACTCTTCAATACTTGACTATTGCACTCCTCACATATCCGGGGGTTGCAACCTTTCCTATTCCTTAGATAGGACAAGTCTCTCATGTCCTTTGGCTTCTCATCTTGCCATTTGTGTACAAGTCTTTTGACTCTCTAATTACTTGTACACTTAACTCTATGACACTTGCACACTTCTACATGACACTTACACTCCGACACACACTCCTAATACATGAAAATTGTGCACAACCTCACATTACATATTTGTACACTTACATACGTGACACGTGCACTTTCTCTCATTACACACTTGCACTCTGTCATACTTGGCACTTGTGCATATCTTGCACATTACACACTTGCACTCTTACTTACAAGACACTTGTGCATATCTTGCACATAGACACATACATAAAGGGGAAATATAAATCATTGTCCTAAATTGTAGACTCAAGCCTTAATCTATTATTGTTGGTCAAAAATCTGCCTTAGGTATGGAATGTTTCATCCATGCGCCCTAGACCCGGCCAACATTGGAAGGCCAAAAGGAAGAAATGCCTCCCGTGCCAATCTCCAGAGAGGGCTAGTTCCCTTACTATTCTAACTTGGGGATTTGAGATTAAGGAAACAGGAAAGAGATTAGAAATGACTGAAAGGAATGGGAAATATGGCCTCAAGCCAGATGAACAGGGGTGATGAACAAACAACACGATAACTTAATTGCACTCTGAACCAATAGCACTTCACACAAAGAAAGTAACAAAAATTAAAACCAAATATCTTATATGTGCAATCTCCAGATTTATTCCAGTGTTCACCCTCTATCAAAAGCTAAATCCAGACATAGAATTTTAGCCCACAGACAAAGTAGAGAATTTGATAGAAATATAGGATAGAAAACATACACATAAAGAAAAGTCCAGAATTAGAGCCAAGGTTTCTTTGTATTCATAGCAGAATTCATGTACAACAAGTCTCTAGCAAGATGTCCATCATCTTACATTAGAATTGCTAGTTTTTATAGAGGATTCCGCCTCTGAGACATAAATGCCCACCCACATAGCATCGCGGTGGCAACAAAGATAGGATTTCAGTACTCATCAAAAAGTAATGAGGCATGGCCTGAATTTGATGACTCATGGAGAAGTGGCTGCATGGCTTCAATGCGGCGATATGATTCACCTGTAGCGCTGCCTCCTCACTTGTTGGAACCGCCTCAAAGAAAAATCGGATTCTGAAATCCGGGAAAATCAAATCTGGAAGCTTCTCTGACCGATTGCAATTAAACTGGTGACGGCGCACCTTCCTTCGTTGCTGAGAAGCATTTTTGGGGAATTCTAGCTGAGGCGGGAGAGTTTGACCAAAAACAGGGGCCTCGTTGACGTGGGCCCCATTTACGTTTCGCCCATACAAGCCATGAAAAGAGCTTGCGCTCCCAAGTGGGAGTGAAAAGGCATGGGCCCTATTGAGTTTCGCTGATTTCTGGCCCGAAACGGGCTTGCGCTCCAAAAGTGAGGCGAAACCACCTTACTATCTTGGGAGTAGTGCTGGCGTGGAAAAGTCAAAGGTGCTTTCTCCCTTACAAGGCCCGAAACTGCCTTGCGCTGGAAAACTGGAGCGAAACAGCTTGTTCGACCTAGCATCTTTTTGTTGGAAACTGAGTTGCACCTTGGTGGAAAAGTCAAAGGTGCTTTCGCCTTGTCAAACTCCGAAAAGGGATTGCGCTTGCAAAGTGGGGCGAAACACTTTGGGCCCCACTTACGTTTTTCTGTTTGGAGTGAACCTGCGCGGATCTTTAGGAAGGGCTTTCGCCTTTTTCAACTTCGAAGTCAGGTTGCGTTCCTGAGTAGGGGCGAAATCACTTGGGCCCCACTTAGCTTCGGCCAGCTTATAGCCCGAAATGAGATTTGCGCTCCAAGTTAAGGCGAAAACGTCTAGACCCTATGCCGTTTAAAAAAGGTCCATGCTGACTTTAAGGAAAGTCAAAGGCGCTTTCGCCCAAAAGAACTCCGAAACAGGGCTGTGCTTGTAGACAGGGTTGAGTACATTCTCGGGATAGGGGTGATGACAATTAGGACAGTCAAGTTCCAATGCATACACTTATAGACTGGTTATGGACATCCAAGGATCAGGTGTTTGGAGGAGTAGATAGACGTCTAAGACAAGACGTCACAGAGGCTTGACGTCACCAGTGAACTTCACAGGTGCTTGACGTCACAGGCTAGATAGACGTCTCGGAAAGCTAGACGTCACACCGGGTGTCTAGACGTCACATGGTGGGTAGACATCACACCGGGTGGGTAGGCATCACACTGTGGGTAGACGTCACATCGGGTGGGTAGACGTCACACGGTGGCTAGTTTGGACGGCTAGCCGTCTGACGGCTGCCCAGATGTCAAAGGCTAGACGTCTACAGTTTGTTCACCTTGTACCTGCAATAAACCTCGCCCAACCTCGTCCTTGCTGCAACCATCAACCTGCAATGCTTATCAAGATGAAACCCTGCAATCACTAGTCAGTGCAATACAACCTGCAATCTCATAAACTCACAACATCACCATACGCAGAACATAACTTTTGTACAAGAGCATTGGCATTCGTAGCAAAATGTGATCATGATGGTATCTCTACAATGTTTGAAGAGGGGGTATAAATAGGGAGGCGAAGTAGTTACTGCAACTACTTCGCTCTCAACTACCCCAACCGTCTTGCCTTAACATATTTTAGACGCTAACTAATCCTGGACGTCTAACAACTAGACGTCTAACCATGGACGTCTAACTAGACGTCTAACACACTAGTTAGCCCATTAACAATGGCGGCTAGTTTTGTCATCTAGTGTCCTGCACGTTTACAATCAAGCCTTCCTTTTCATTGGCTGATTTTACAAAATCACATGCAACATATATATTCCAAAATTGCTATGTACAATCAAAATTGGTGGACAACATTATTCCAGCCAGTTCTAGGATTTGTCTTGCTTAGAACTGCTGTCTACATCTATCCTCCCCTTCGAAGAAGTCGATGTCCTCAGCGACTTTCTCCGTTCCGTTGAAGGGGTTCCAGCATCCGTGGGTGTTGAACTCTGTGGATTGGTAGCCTGGAATACCTTCGTGTACTCCTGGAGTTGTGCCCGCAAGCTGTCCCGTTCGTCCTTGAGCCTCTTAGAATAGTTGAAGTACTTGGCCCATTCTACTCCCAAGGCATTGGCCCGATCTTCAGTCTGCTTGAGACTGGATAACAACTCTGTTTCCCTACTTCGAAACATGTCCTTCAAACGTTGTTCTGATATTGATGGAGCGGTTGTAGCTTTCTGTGCCAACTGCTGTTTCGCCAGCCGCAGTTCTTCTTTCAAGGCTGCCTGTTCTTTTTGCCAATTTTCTCTTTCCTGAGTCCAAGCACGCTCTTGTTGGCTCCTGTTAGCTGCAAATGATTCTGCCTGCTTGATCAGTAGTTCCTTCGCACTTTTCAGTTGTGAGACTTCCGCTTCTGATTCGGACAGCTGCTGGTCCTTTTCCTCCAGTTGGGTTTTCAGGTCCTCCATAGTCTGTCCGAGTTCCTGAAGTTCCTTTTTAACTTCATCCATTCGTTCCATTCCTTCTTCTAAGAGCTGATATTTCCTTTCCAAAGCTTCCTTGGCTTCTTTTTCAACTGCCTGCTTTGTTGAGTGCAAATGCTTGATCCCTTCTCCTAACCAAGTCAACAAGTGTGCAAGGAAATTTAACTGCGTGTATACTGGTAGTAATTCTGGCACCACTTCCACTTGTGTGCCGTATTCCACGGGATGCTGAGGAGGGTTATTATCGTGGCCGCAGATATATTCCTACGCTTTTCTAGATAGAGGCTTGGTGTCTTGTCTGGCAACTTCTCAATGCCTTCATCGTTTGCAAATGGGTAGTGGGTAGTGACCATGGCTGTCTTGCATAAATGCTTGAGATGTCCTTCTGCCACGGACCTTGTGCCGCCCACTTAACCAATTGGTCTAGTTCTTCCTCTACCATACCTTGCCACTTTTTCCATTGACCCACACATGCAATATTGAACTGCAAGCGAAAACTGTCCATGATCTTCCCAAAATTTCTCAAAGCATGCTGCCGCTTGCTCGTCCATCTTATCCGAAGGGTCCATGAGATTGGGCACTCGGACCTGGGACCAAGTGTCCGTCTGTTCTTCCTCCTGTGCAATTTCTTTCGTTTCTCTGTTTGGTGAACAGGTGGTCTATCTATTGCTCCAAATTGTACTAGACTCTGGGTGTTCTGCCCTTCCTGTTCCTCCATCTTTTCCAAATCTATTATTTGTGGGGGTTGTTTCCCTTCACTCGTAGGGATCTCCATCTCTTTAGACACCGTTATTTCCTCCAAAATAGCCTTTTTTGCCTCAGGTGTCGATTGTCCAGTAACCGGTGGTGGTAGGCCCTCCTCTACCCCAGGGTTACTGCTTATTTCCAAAATACCTGTGGCGGCTGATTCCCTAGCTGCTGCGGCAAACATGTCATCTATTGAAAATGTACTCAAAGTAGCCGCTAGTGAAGTCGGCCTCGCCAAAGATACCTCAGTCAGTTCTGGTGAACCTGCGCGGGCCATAAATTCAGCCTCCGCCAGGTACTCATTAGGTCCAAATTGTTCAGCCGAACTGGTTCCGGCTGCCTGATCATGAAGAGCTGGAGGTATGGCAAAATCCACTTCCTCCTGTGTTGACTGCTGTTGCCAGGTGCGAGCTGCCTCCAAATTCTCAGCTATCTTCTGTAGTGCTTCCTGGGAGAAAACTGGGGGTGGCACATCGATCGCCCTTTCTTCTTTCGTTTAGGCTCTTCTGGAGATTGGGCATCCTTATGTTTTTGAGATTTTTCCTCCCTAGCTTGTGCCACTACGCTACCCTCCCCTTCTAGCGTGGCCACCAACTTCTCCTGACGCGGTTTGTGTGAAATCTGCTTGACTCGAATCTTCTTCACCGACGTCGTCTTCTTTGCTGGTTGGGCATCCATCCACTTGCAGATAGATGGTGCTAGATCTGGTAGCTGTCTGGGGGGATCTAAGTTCGGGATCGGGACTCTTGCTCTTCTTGTTGCGTCCAAGAGCAACCCAATGGCATGGAAAGCCATAGAAAAATTCTTTGTAGTCCTCATCAGAAAAGTCTGTATACGCGTTGACAAGTGTGTTGCCAATCATATTGTACACCCTATGCTATCCCCTGTAGGTATGGAATCAGCCATATGGGCAAGTCTACTGCGTTGTTCTCCCGACAACCTCGCCATGATGACATTCATAATTACCTCTAGTCCGTCATTTCGCAGTTGTACCTGTTTTATTCCTCTTCCACCATGAACACTTAACATAGCGTCCACATCTTCTCTCTTCAGTTTGGTGACGCTCATGATTACTTCAGGTGTCTTTTTCGGATCCACTCTCTCATTCATCACCGGCTTGCCCTTTCGTGGAAGTCCAAATGCCCGCTGAAAAACTCCGGGAGAGAAATCAATCACTAGTGTAGTATCCCCTATTTCTACAAAACTGCTGTGCCTCCCTTCATCATACGTCTCTACCATATGCAGCAGATATTATTTGAAGAATTCTTTCTCGAAATTAGGAGCTTGTAAGATGAAGTGCACTCCTGCCTCTTTGAGTTTTGCCCATACTGGGTGGTTGGCTGGTGTCTCTGCCCACCATTGACGGCAATAGTCTCCTGTTGGGCACAACCAGGTGATTTCCTCCAGTGGTATGGGCGCTTTGCTGCTTTGATGGATTTCCTTATTTTTGCGGGTCGCCACCTCTGTTGCTTCTCTTCGACTCCGAGCCTGACCTCCTCCTGAAATTTTGATCTGTCCCCGCATTTCAACTTCCTGTTGGTGTCGTAATCTTTTGGCTACCACTGATTCAGGTTCGGGCTCAGTGCGGACTGAAGTTTTTCCGGATTTCTGGTGTGCCATCTTTGTCAACTTGTCCAATTCTTTCAGACGTCGAACCAACCTGTCACTTCTGCTGCAGCTGTTGGCTGTTTCTACCAGATGTCTCCTGTCGCCAGACTTCTTCCTCCTCTGCTTGACGTCTGCTCTGGCTGATGTCTTCCATCTTCTTACCTGGACGACTTCTACCCTAGACGTCTCTCGTCCTTGCCTAGACGTCTTCTATGCTTGCTTGACGACTGCTGTTCTAGACGTCAACTCTGTCGTCTAGACGTCCGCAACGCCTGCCGTCCTAGCTTTCAAGCCTGCTGTCTAGACGTCCACTGCGTCTGCTGCCCTAGACGTACACCTTGCCGTCTAGACGTCTGCTGCACCTGTTTGCTTCTCCTTTCTCCTTGCATATGACAGTGATGTGCCAAATGAATGGCATCTCCTCTTTTTATATTTGCTTTGCCAACCCTAAAACCGTTATGCAATCGCCACATCGCAACTACTTTCTTGCATGCACTCCACGTCGGTTTTTCTAGACGTCTAGGTTGTCTTTTTTGTCGACAGATATTCCCCAATGTGCTTGTACCATCCTGGTATTGCACTAATCATAAACAACTGGGCATCGGGGAATTCGTCTGGTATTCCTCCCTCTGTAGGTTCTCCGGAGCGAATCCTTGACAATTGGTCTGCTATTACGTGTTTCTTTCTTGGTCTTACTACCACTCTAAACACAAATTCTTGTAGGGTGACGAGCCATTGACTCACTCATCCATAAATTGTTGGTTTATTGATCAAGTACAACAGGGCCTGATGATCCACATAGAAAGCAAAGGGGTTTGCTAGCAAATAGTGTCTATACTTCTGCACTGCATACACCATTCCCAGTGCTTCTCGCTCTATTGTGCTATAATTCTTCTCGGCTTTGGACAATAGCCGACTTGCAAAGTATATGGGCTGATCTAACTCGAGTTGGCCTTGTTGTGCCAATGCACATCCAATGGCGAAGTTTGAGGTGTCTACATGCACATGGAATTCCTTCTCCCAGTCTGGGTAAACTAGGACAGGTGCTTTCACGAAGTGTCCTTTTAGTCCCTTAAACGCTCCTTGGTGCTCTTCTGTCCATTTAAATGGAACACCCTTCCGCGTAAGTGCGTCTAGTGGATGAGATGTTAGGGAATAGTTTCGGATAAACCTCCTGTAATATCCGACTGTCCCTAAGAAGGTTCTGACTGAGCTCACATCATGTGGCTCCTCCATTAGCAATATTACCCGTATCTTATCTGGGTCTGGTTTCAAACCCTCCTGGCATACTATATGCCCTAGCAGCTTTTCGTATGGCACCAGTAGGACACATTTATTTGGATTCAATGATATTCGTGCTTTCCTGCACAATCCCATACATTCTTCTAAGGCTTTAAATGTTCTTGTGTCCTGCCATACAGTGACCAATCATCTAGGAAGGCTTTGAAGTTCCCTGTGGACATCTTATCAAAAATGTACAAGATGATCCTTTGAAAAGTAGCTGGTGCATTGCATAGTCCAAATGGCATGCGGTTATATGCATATATCCCGTTTTCCACTACAAAAGTGGTCTTCAACTTGTCTAGTTATGCTATGCTAATCTGGTTATAGCTCGAGAATCCATCCAAGAATGAATATATCTCATGGCCGACTACTTCTTCCAGTATGGAGTCTGTGAAAGGGATCGAGAAAGGATCCTTTATGGTTACGACATTCAAACTTCTAAAATTTACCTAGATTTGGATTTTATCTACTTCTCTTTTTAGAGTAATCACAATCGGTGAAACCCATTCGCTTGTCGTAACTTTGAAGATAATGCTTGCATCCAACATTTTCTCATTTTCGCTGGTCACCTTCTTACAGGTTGCGCACCTTCAATCAGAGGAATCTTGTGTACGCAGAGTTCTGGTGGTACTCCCTTCAAGTCCTTATATGTCCAAGCAAAAACGTCCTTATAGTCTAGAAAAATCTTAAATGCTGCTGCTTTCAGGACTGGATCCCAATCATCTCCACATTTGATCATCTTCTACTTGCCATTTTCTCCCAAGTTTACGTGAATAATTTTAGGACCTTCATATTTGATGCATTCAGGATCATTTGCTGCTTTTAGTGCAGCAATGGGGTGGGCTGGTTTATATTCAATGATTGCCTCCGCTTTTGTGAATTCTGCAAAATTCTTGGGAAATGTCCACTTCTCTCTTTCCTTGTCCTTCTCTACTGCTGTTTGTCTTTTATTGCTAGTTCCCTTTTCAGGTTCTTGTATCTCATCCTTTTGAATCTCCTCCACATCAATGCAAAAACATTGGGGCCAGAATATCTCTTAGTTTTCCAACTGCCAATGTAATAGACCCTTGTCCTGATCATATTCATCTTCCGTGCAGTCTTCAAGGTGCAACACTCCTTCCTCATCTGGTTCATATCTCGTCTCACTATCCGATGAGGAGGATCTTGAATCATTTGAAGTGGCTATGTCTTGACTCACAGTTTGATTCTTCAGATTGATTATATACTTGTGCGGTCCTTGTTTGAAAGATAGACGTTCCTTCTCCCAATTACGGTTGACCTTTGCAGTTCTCAACCATCCTCGTCCTAGCAATGCATCATATGCGGGCTTCTGCATAGCAATGACAACAAAATCCAAGATGAAGTCCTGCTCCGCTATGCGTACCTTCTGATTCATCAAAACACCTATTGTTTCAATGCCATATTGATCAGCGCCATATGGTTTGAAATTTGGAGACCGTAAGGCGGGTTGCCCCAGAATCCACCATGTCTTCTCTGGCATCACGTTCACACTAGACCCTCCATCTATAGTCACCTGATTCAGTCTATAGTCCAAAACTTCCATTTGGACTATAGCTGGCCTTCTCTTGGATTCAATCATCAGGATTGCCAGGTCGATGAATTGTCCTTGCTTGATGGTTGCTACTTGTCGAGTTTCATCCTTCCTTTTGATGGCTTCCCCGATCGTAGCATACAACTCAGGTACTATACTAAATAGGTTGGCTACCTTCATTTCCACCTTCGTGTTTACTACCTCTATTACCAAGCCTTCTACTGATGCCTTCTTGGTGTTCTCCGGTCTCTTCAATACTTTCTCCAGAACTAGTTGTCCTTGCTTCTCCTTTGCTAGTTCTGTTTTGATTAATTCTTGGGCCTCCTGCCATCGTTCTTTCTCCTTGGCAGGGTTTGGGTATTGTTCCGTTTTCTTGGTCTGTGCTCTTGTTACAGCCAAGCCTTCTTTGTCTACCTCTGTCACCTCTCCAATGCCAATGAGGTTGATATTCTGAGTTCCACTGGTACTTGCCTTCTTCGGACAATTGGCTTCCTTGTGGTTTCCCGGACCACACCATTTACACATTTGGGTAGTGTTATTTCCACTATTGTTGCTTGCATTCTGGGGTTTGGAACAATTCTTCGCAAAGTGGCCCCATTTTGGACAATTTCGACATTGAATAACCGACCGACCCTCAGAGTCGTACACTGGCCTCCTTGTCTTCCTCGGCGAATATTTCTTTATCCTCCGCTTGTGGCTCCTTGTCCATTCCTTGGCATATTTGGTTGCTTCTCTTGTTGTATAGCCAATGTCTGATGCCTCTTGCGTTTCAGGTTAAATGGACAGTCGACTACAGGATGTCCTGCTATCTCACATATGTTACCATATGCGTTCTTTGTGCAGTTTACAATTGAATGTCCTTCTGCCTTGTAGTCTGAGCACCAAATATCTTTCCGATCCTTGCAGCCTTCTCCTTTCGCTTCCTTTAGAATTTTGTCAAATTCTCTCCGGAAGGTGTGAATTGTGCTCTGAACTTTATCTTCTGCTTCACTGTCCGAATCATCATTATGCTTTAAGTAACCTCCGATACTTGCGGTCGTTTGTTTGCCTTCGCTTTCAAAGTTTTTAGCCTTCTCCAGTGCTTCCGCATATGTTGAGGATGGTACTGCCTTCATTTTCTTCTTGAATTTTGGTAGTAACCCATCCAAAAACCACCGCTTTATCATACTGTCAACAAGTGTCATCTCCATTTTATCTGTCAATTGTTTCAATCTTCTATTGTAGCTTTTTACATCCTCATCCGAAATTTGCTGAGTGATGCATACTAAGCAAATTTCTGTGATGATGTCAATGTCGTCCCTCAGTGGTCGGAATTCTTCTATAAATGCAGTCTTTAAATCCTTCCATTGTGTAAATGCTTGCGTGCTTTGTTTTTTCAAGTACCAGTCTAACGCCATGCCTCGCAATGTGGCTGGGAATAGTTGCAACCATTGTGTGTCTTGTGTGACCCCATTTGTACCCCAAATGGTAACGAAGTTCCCACATGCCTAGATGGGTCCTCCTTTCCTTCACCTGAAAAAGGTGGGCATTTCTGTTGTATTGTTCTGTTGGCGATATTTGCTGCCGTAGTATTTGTTCTGTTGTTCGTATTTCCTGGTGTTGGTGGTTGTGGAGTTCTTTTTAGTTGTCTGTCTTTTGTTGGTGGTACAAAATTGTACTCAAATAGCCTTCTACCCGACTCCAATTGGTTTCTACTTCGCGACCTCCTCCGCAAATATACCAAACGTGGCTCCGTTCTTCCTCCCCACGAACCTCCGGGTAGTTGCCTTGATACAAGGTTCTCTCCTTCAGTATCCTCTGGCCAACTCTCCCTCGCCGATTCTGGTGTTGCCGTCCAGTTCTCAATGAAGGGCTCTTCCTCAGCTATTTGTTCTTCCTCGTTTTTTGTAGTCACCAACAATGTTTCAATGCTCGGATTATCCTCGTCTTCTAGGTTCCAGAATCTCCACTTCCGGGTGAGAGACTTCTGTTGCCTCTTGTGTCCTTAAGTTCGCCAGTCGTGCGCTTCTTATTGGTATTTGATTTTTGCTTTGTGACCTGGAATCAATCATTCACCTTTTTCACCTCACTTATGTCGCTAGACTTTGAGTTCACTTAGGCAACGATGCCAAATGTAGACAAGGGTGAGTACATTAGGATAGTCAGGTTCCAACGCATACACCTATAGATTGGTTATGGACGTCCAAGGATCAGGTGTCTGGAGGTAGTAGATAGACGTCTAAGACCAGACGTCACAGAGGCTTGACGTCACCAGCGAACGTCATAGGTGCTTGACGTCATAGGTCAGCTAGACGTCTCGGAAAGCTAGACGTCACACCGGATGGCTAGACGTCACACCGGGTGGGTAGACGTCACACGGTGGGTAGACGTCACACCGGGTGGGTAGACGTCACACGATGGCTAGTTTGGACTGCTAGCTGTTTGACGACTGCCTAGACGTCAAAGGTTAGACTTCTACAGTTTGTTCACCCTGTACCTGCAATAAACTTCGCCCAGCCTTGTCCTTGCTGCAACCATCAACCTGCAATGCTTATCAAGATGAAACCCTGCAATCACTAGTCAGTGCAATACAACCTGCAATCTCATAAACTCACAACATCACCATACACAAGAACAGAACTTCCGTACAAGAGCATTGGCATTCGTAGCAAAATGTGATCATGATGGTATCTCTACAATGTTTGAAGAGGGGGGTATAAATAGGGAGGCGAAGTAGTTACTGCAACTACTTCACTCTCAACTACCCCAACCGTCTTGCCTTAACATAATCAGACAATAACTAATCCTGGACGTCTAACAACTAGATGTCTAACCTTGGACGTCTAACACACTAGTTAGCCCATTAACAATGGCGGCTAGTTTTGTCATCTAGTTGCCCATGACCGAGCAAGTGGGCACATTGGAGTAAGCTCGAGGTCCATTTTTTCTAGGGTTTGCACCTTCATAGCCAGTTCCAACCATCGGTCAATGTCTTTTTCAGCATCCTCCACGATAGGTGCGCCGTAAGTGACTGATTGCTTGGCCTCCCAAATGAACGTGAGGACTGCTATTGCTTTGCGCGCCCTTGTTCGAAAGTTTGCCAGGAAGTGATGGCGAACCTCCTTAATACGGTCTTTTGTGAAGACCTCTGATTGCACCACCTTCTCTGTCAACTGGGCTTGCAGTTCCTGGACCTGGGCATTCAAGGCTTGCAACTGGCTTTCCGCTTCTGCATGCGCTTTGAGGTGATGTTCATTTTCTTTCTTGTAATTACCCACCTCCTGCTCCAAGCTGATCACGCGTTGCTGCAACTGTTCGGATTTAGCCTGAGCCTCTTCGAGTTGTGCCCTTGTGTGCGCCAAGGTCTCCTCAAGCTCTACGTTTTTGGCCTCAGCCTCGTAGAAGCGAGCTTTGTAGTGCTCCCCGTGAAAATAGATGGAGCCCATTTCAACCTGGATATTCCCCATCTTCTCTGCTGCATCGATCGTTCTCATGTCTTCAACTGTATGATGGTAGGCATAATCCGTTGGTGTCATCTCCTCCAAGGGCTTTTGGACTTTGGGCACCTTCTCCATCTTGTGGAGTTCCATCTTCTCCGGGTCGAACATAGCCCTTTTTTCCACTTTGGCTGGGGCCTGCGCATTTTTTCTTTTTCGGCCCTTGAGCCAGCTTGAGGAGCTTTGACATGCTCGGCGTATACTCTCCGCGATTGGGCCCTCCTGCAGAACTTCTAGCTCCATTTCCATCGGTTCTTGTACTCCAAAGAGTGGCGTGAAGGGGAACAGAGCTCGTTGTGGGTTAGCTTTAGAAGACGAATCAGGGACAGACGGGGCAGCGACTACGACGACCTTGGGAGATGTCGGGGTTTGGATAGCTGCAACTGAAGTACTAGGACCTGGGGTTGGAATATCAAAGGGCGCCACTGCTGCAACTGAGGAGGTGCGTGAGGGCGAAAACAGGTTTGGATTGACGGCAACGACAGATGCAACGACTGGATTGACAGAAACTTGAGGAGGGTAGGGGTGGATGATGCAGGGAACGCAAATGCGTTGGAGATAGACGCAAAGGAACTAAACGTTTGAGAGACAGGAGGGAACGTTGAGGGGAGCGATGACTGGGATGCAGGGAAAGGCATGGCAGACATGGGGACGCCGAATGCAAGCTGGGTGGAAATGAGGGTTTCGGCGTTGGAAGGGATAGTTGCCAGAGGAACAAAAGTAAGAGAAGTAGAAAGAAATAACGCACCTGCAGGCTCGGGCGCTGCCAGAGCCGAAATGGTGAACTGCTGTGTGATTGGGCTTGCTCTTCCTTCTTCTCTGTCTGATGCTTCAGCTTCTAGGTCGATTAACTCCACCTCTTCCTACTCCTGTTGCACTGGAACAAAGACTTCAGGGGCGCTTGCTTCCATGGCTGCCGATGTTGCAGAAGGGTTTGTGCTGAGAGGTCGGGCTGCACCAGTCCGAGGCTTCTTTGCAACATGGGGGAGCGAAAGTGCTGCACCAACGCTCCTCTTCCTTGGAGTGACCTCTTCTTTAAGGAGCAGTTGCTTGCCCTTCTCCTTGACAAGTGGGTCTTGTTCAGTGTGCTGCCCCTGTCCTTCCGTCGCGTCTTCCACTCTGCTAGGGCTTTGAGTACTTCTAGGCACGATGTCAGCAAACAAGACGGGTCGGTAAGTGTCACAATTTGCATCATACATCTCGGAGAAGTTCTCGTCCAACACAAGCAACTGATCGGATGCCTCCTTTTTATTGTGGACCCTCATGATCCACCAGTTAGCAATTTTTTCATCCGACCAGTCGAGCACTTTGTTCTTCATTGCCTGAAACACTTCCTCATCAGGGGCATGCATCGGGTTTTGTGCAGGGTCATACTCTGCCTCTATCGTGTAGAAGTCATGCCACGGGGGAAGTGACATCATCCTCTCCACGTGCCATTCCAGGTCGCGCCCTGAGGGATTGTTGCGCTGCGCTTCGATGTCTGGGCGCGGACAGCTATGGAAGCTTTTTGCCCCGATATTTTGCCTAAAAACGTCTAGTGGGTCGTACTTCCAGTGTTGGGGGAGATCGA
Source organism: Wollemia nobilis (assembly GCA_028583015.1). Lineage (NCBI taxonomy): Eukaryota > Viridiplantae > Streptophyta > Pinopsida > Araucariales > Araucariaceae > Wollemia > Wollemia nobilis. The sequence goes on along the minus strand of JAQPPZ010001745.1, from coordinate 6,083,765 downwards.
TCAGGCCAAAGTCGTACAATGTTACTGCCAGAAAAAGTGTTATGCCCATTGACCGACACCTTAATGTCGCCGAAGTGGAAAGGAAAAGTGCATGTGTGCGGCTTCCTTCTCCCGTGCCCATATGTGTCATCAGCGAAGTCGCTCTACGAGCAACTTCGAGGGCGAATAAGTACTCCATGGTGTAGTATGACAATAGGAAGGGTTTTCCGGTAAACCCGTAAATTCGAACGACAAGGCCCTGCGTCAGTTGGAATACGTCACCCAGCCTCCCCTGCACTACCTCGTCTCTCATCCGCCTCGACACTCGTTCACAAACACCGTAGATGAGCTCCAGAGCTGGGCCGAGGAACATTCTGTTGAAATTGTAGTAGGACTCGCGTTTTGACAGACTTTGAGTCCACTGATAAACGGGGAGCGCTTTGCCTTCTTTATTTGTGCGGTTCTTGTCGATGAAGGCAAAATGATTGTGCATGTGGTAGAAGAAGTACCATGCAAGGAAAGAGCAGACTCAGAATGACATGTCCTTTTCGCTCTGTACATCACTCAGTTGGATATGCATCTATCGCGCCACCCATTCTACCCAAAAATACAGGCTTTGTCTCCGGCTTCATGGCAGCAGGAGAATAGAACTCACCATGCGAAATACATTCGACAAGTGAAACTTGCCACTTATACACCGTTGCATCCGTGGAGAGCCCCATAACCCATGCCAGCATGGAGTATATGTCAAGATTTTTAAACATCTTCAAGGGTTTGGGCAGGTCTAGCAATATTCCGGGCGTCGGCTTCTCCAGCAGTTGCGTCTCCATGAACTGCCGCATCTGCACTGTGTTGGCGTATCTTTCATTCTGCTCGGTACTGTTAATTTTTCTATGTAGACAGCAAGGGGCTTTTCTCCACAGGCCAAGGAACAACTTGTTCCCTTTGGCATCTCGGACCGTCCTGGTCCGCGGGTCGTAGAATTTAGCAATTCCGTATATCAGCTCCGGGAAATGATGCACAGGTGTGCATAGGTACCAGTAGAGGTGAGAGTGATAGGCGGCTGTCCGCCTGCTTTCGGCAGACACCTTGGTCATCATAATGTCAATGGTCTGGCGCAACTTCTCCACACTCGTTTTGGTGAGCACACAATCCCGGATTCTGCCCAACCTGTCTTCGGGTGGTGGTGGCGGCACTTTCTTTTCCTTCTTCTGTTTCTTCTCGCCTTCCACCTTCTTTGGGGCCTTCTCCTTCTTGGGCTCGGTGCTCTTCTTGCCCATCCTGACTATGTACTTGCCCAAGCGCTCGCTTTGAAAAGGACTACTCATTGTTGCTCAATGCACTGCGTTTTATCAGTAACTCTCTCGCTCTGATTTGGCAAGGTAAATGGCGCTACTGCAAAACCCTCAGTAATTTCTTTGAGTTCATTTGAGGCGCAGCGATGGCCTTCTTATAGCACTGCAATTTACCCACCATATTAATTATGCTTTGGGGCGGAGTAAATGCCTGGAGGGATTATGGGCAAGGTGGGAGATCTCCTACGCATTAACCGGTGGTGGAGTGCACCTCCCAATGTTGGCCAACTGCGTGGGCCATAATATTTCTTGAAAGACGTGATGTACCACCTTTTTTAAATTTCTAATTTTTGGCTCCAACGACCTTCCTCGGGGCGTGCGCTTGCTAGGCTTTATTTTGGACTGCGTGCCCATGGCATTGGAGAAAGCGAGACCCTTTCGCTCTAGCAACGTTTTCATCATTTCCAAGAGCCAAAAATGGCTTTCGCTTGAAAAGTCAAGCGAAAAGCCCTTTCGCCCATTTAAAGCCCGAAATAGGAAGAAGCGTCATGATTTAAAGCCTTGCTACGTGGCGCTTGCACTAAAGACAGATTGAAGGGCCATGATTTGAATTTCGCCCATAAAGGAGGGTGAAAGCGCCTTTCGCTCAACACAGCCCCGAAAAGGGATTTGACTTTGACTTTTGGTTTGACTTTTGGTTTTGACTTGGCCCCACCTCAGTTTATAGCTTTCGCTCCTTAGAGCGCCGAAACGTGGTTTCACCCCTAAACAAGAGCGAAACTCCCTCTCGCCAGATGACAGGGCGCTTTTCATAACGTTGAACTGTTCTTGCTAGGTGATGCTAAAAATGGTGAAATGAACTCCTTTGCTCAAAGGCAGAGCGAAAACACCTTAGCTGAATCTGGGCGCCTGAAACTGCTATTTTCCTTGGAGCGCTAAAAAACACACAACTAAACTAAAAAAACTTTTATTTAAGCTCTTCAGCACCATTTCTCTCCGACTCGACCCTCACCCTAGCCAAAAACGCACTACTGATAGCGCGAAAGGGAGCGAAGAGACTTATACTCCGAGAAAAAAGATATATACAAGCAAACAAAGGAATAAAAATATGTACATAGCTGAGAAATTTTTTCAACTACCCCTTACTGGTAGTACGCCTTCAGATGAAGGCCATTGACCGATATTGGAAGAGTAAACCCGTTTAAATCTTGGAGAATGAAAGAGTTAACCTGATTGACCCCAGAAATTCGAAATGGACCCTCCCAGAATGCATCAAATTTATCATGATTTCCTGGCTTGGATTTTTTCTCATTCCATTTCAGCACCAAGTCACCAATCTGGAAGGTCCGATCGGAGGTCCTCTTGCCGAACCAATTTTTTGTGGTCTCGGCGTGCTTCATGAAAGCCTCGTAGGCCTTTTCTCTTTCTTCTTCCAACTGCAGCAGTTGGGCTATCCTGACACTTATGGGATCAAACTCTTCATCCTCACCATCTAACGATCGGAGAGACTGCAATGCGGGCAACTCAATATGCGTGGGGAGAACTGCTTCCTTCCCGTATACCAGGGAATATGGGGACGTCTTGATTGATTTCTTAATGGAAATGCGGTCAGCCCATAAGGCTAAGTCCAGAAGCAGATGCCAGCTCCGCTTGTTGCCTTCCAAGGTTCTCTTCAAGATCTTGAGTAAGTTTTTATTTGTGGACTCCGCCAAACCATTGCCCTACGGGTAATAATTAGATGAAGTCTTTAAGTAAATACCATACTTGCGAATGCGTAGATTTTGGCACCGGTGAAATGGGTGCCATTGTCAGTTACTATTGCATCCGGTATCCCAAAATGGGTTATCAGTCCTTCCAAAAAGGCGATGACTACATCTTGGTTAGCTTGCTTGGTTGGCACTACTTCGGCCCACCGGGTAAAATAATCTGTAGCCGTCAGGATGTACTTATGCCCCGCGGAGGAATTGGGATCTATCACCCCAATGAAGTCTAAGCCCCATTGCTGAAATGGAGCTTCGACTTGAATTGGGTGCAAAGGCAAAGAAGCATTCTTGCTCCGGCCGACGTACCTCTGGCATTTATCGCACTTCTGGCTAACCTCGAAGGTATCAGCAAAAATAGTAGGCCAGTAATAGCCTACTTTTATGATCTTTAAGGCCATAGGCCTTCCTGTGAAATGTCCTCCTGACATTCCAGAATGAAACTCATCTAGGACCCTCTGTTTTTCTGTCCCCCTGACACATCTCAGGAGGACTCCGTCTATATTTTTATGAAACAAACCACTCGGTAACAACACATATCTGCAGGCTTGGAGCCTGAACCTTCTCCTCTGCGAAGCATTGAGGTCAGAAGGGCACCTTCCAGTATTGAAGTATTCCACCAGGTCTTCTGTCCAATCCTTGCCGAGTACAGACCGATTCGCAAGATCGCTCTCCTGTGCTGGATCATCCCACTGGCATGTTATCACCTCGGATGCGGTGCTCCTGGCGAGTTCTTGGCATAAGGCTCGGCCATGGACCAGTTTAGTGGGCCGGACCTCTATGTCGAACTCTTGGATCTTGGAGACCCATCCTGCCCTTTTATTGCCAAGCTCACCTTGAATGATGAAGTTTCTGACGTCAGGGTGCACCACGTACACTATCGTCTTGCTCTAGGAGATGAAATGGCGAAACTTCTTTAATGACCACATCACCGCATGCACTTGCCTCTCAATGAAGTTGTACTTCTCCTCGTGCGGGTGGATGACTTGGCTCAGGAATGCTATCAATCGCTCATCCCCGTCCTCGTTCTTCTGAGTAAGGACAGCTGCGTAGCTCTCCGGTTCACCGACGACGTAAAGGATAAAGTCCTTGGAGTAGTCGGGGTTCACCAGAACAGGGGCTTGAGCGATTCTCTCTTTGATCTCTCTGAATGCCCGCTTCCTTTCCTCGGTCCACTGAAACTCAACATCCTTCTTGAGGAGTTCGGTCATCGGCTTTACTACCTGGGCGAAATCAGAGATGAACTTCCTAACAAAATTGATCTGCCCGAAGAAGGATTGGAGGCCCTTCTTGTTTGCTGGCAGAGGTAGCTTGAGGAGGGCTTCAGCCCTAGCAGGATCAACAACTAGTCCCTTCTCCGAGATTACATGGCCCAGGAGTTTGCCTTCTTTTACCGCGAAAATGGACTTTTTCGGGTTTATGGAGATTTCGAACTCTCGGCACTTCTCAAATACCTGTCGCAAATGTAGACCATGTTCCTCCCTCTTGTGGGAGAAAATAGTCATGTCATCTAGATAAATCACAATGATGTGATTGAGTAACTCACCAAAGGCTAAGTCCATCGCTCTTTGGAAGGTCACCCCGACATTTGAGAGGTCGAACGACATGCGCTGGTAGGCGAAAGTGCCCCACTTGGTGGTGAAGGCGGTCTTGTACTGATCTTCATCCTTTACCCAGATTTGATTGTACCCGGAGAAGCCATCCAGCAGAGAAAACCTCTGTGCTCCCGCCACTACATGAAGAATTTGATCGATTTGGGGCAGCGGGTAGTGGTCCTTCAGAGATGCTTGGTTGAGATTCCAGAAGTCAACGCACAAGCGGATGTCCCCATTCTTTTTTCGCACCGGGACCAAGTTTGCCACCCAAGAAGAGTGCTTGATAGGATAGATAATCTTTACCTCCAACATCTTTAGGAGCTCGACCTTCATCAACACTTCTATCTTTGGGTTGACCGGCCTTTGCTTCTGCCTGAAAGGTTTGACCCCTTCCTGCAGCTCGATCGTGTGTTGGAAGACACTCTTATCGTATCCCTTCAGGTCTTGATAGCTCCAAGCGACTATATCTGGGTATTCTTTGCACAGGGTCCTGATTTGCTCAATCTCCAACGACGTGCAATCGGTTCCCACCTTGATTACTTTCTCGGGTTCTAACTCCAGTTCCCTGTACTCTCTCACGTCCACTTTGATCTTGTGAGCAAGTGACCTATCATCTTGATCAAACAAACTTTCAAGGGTGATTAAGCCCTTCGGGACGTGGTTATTCTTCAACTGAATCAACCCCTCATACTCTTCTTCATTGAGGGTCCTGTCTTCAATATTGCTGGCTTCATTAATCAAAAAATTGACGATCTGCTCATCATTGTCAAACACCTGCCAATGAATATTTTTGTCCGGTACCGAAGGCCTGTAGATCACCCTCACTATCTTCGGCTTTTGCATCATGTTTTCGGCGGGGAGTATCTGGCTCCAATAGACGCTAAGACGTCAGCGTGCTTATTCCGCTCTCGCGAAATAGACCGGATATTCAGGGCCGAGAAAGACTCGAGCAGGTCCCATACCTTATTACGGTATGCTTTCAGGTAGTGTTGCTTTGCAACACACTTATTGGTTACTTGGTTGCAGATCAACTCCGAGTCTCCGAAGATCTGCAACTGCTTAATTCCAAGTTTTTCTGCCTTTCGTAACCCCAAACATAGGGCTTCATACTCAACAACGTTATTCGTACAACTCCATGCGAGTCTGTAAGAGTAAGTTTTCTGGTTTCTCGAAGGAGAGACAAGGACAACTCCTGCCCCGATGCCATTCTTACATCGGGCGCCATCAAAGAAGAGCTTCCATAGTTGATCGGCGATGGGGTCTTCATCACTCGGTACCTTAGCCTTTTCGGGCTTGGTGATCGAGTAACACCCTATCTCGGATTCGATCATGGCATTAAAGTCACGCATAGAAAATTCATCTTCTATGCGGAGCTCGTCCAGAGCTTCTTCCATCAACTCTATTCCTCCTTCCTCTACTTCCTCAATCATATTGACTGAGTCCAATTGTTTCTCCGCATCCTGGATCCTTTCAATGTGAAAGGTAGAGGGCTTTTCATTAAAAATTTTAATCCTCCTTCCTCTGAAGGGGATTTCCAGATGCGAATAGTCTAGAGACAAATAGCCTCCAAGTTTGGCGATGAATTCCCTTGATAGGCACATACTAAAATAGGGCTCTAAATCCACCACCACAACTTCTTGTATCATGGTGATCTACGACATCTTGTGCAATACGATTGGGATATCCTTGATCACCCCTACTGTCTTGACCGGAGTTCCGTCCAGTTGAAGCACTCCAGGACTACTCCTCGTGTACTCCATACCCATAATCTCGCAAACAACCTTGGGCATCACAGTAGTAGCAGTGCTAGAATCGATCATGCAGTTATGCACAACCCACCCCTCCATCTTGAGGGATAGGTAGAATGGCGATGGCCTGTTCTTTTCGGTGGCTGAGGTAGTCAACATCTGCGTCAAGACAGTCTGAGTCGGCTTTCCCTTGCCTTTAGCAGACTTCAACGATTCCTGCAATAGATCGACTTGATCGGGTAGTTGAAGCGCATCAAAGAGGCTTACCTTAGCTGGAGTCTTCTTTAGCTCTTCAACGATGTTGTACTCTCCTGTACCAGACTCACCTCCCTCCTTAGCAGTCTCGTATCTGGTCTGATACTGCTGCGTCGCTTCTACCCTCTAACGCTTGGTCAATGAGGGATATCTGAGATTTTCTCTCGCTTGATCCCTCGCCTCGGTTTGGGGTTGAGAGGGTGAAGCTTGTGGTTGAGGAATTCTCCCTTTTGCTCTTGGAGGCAAGAAATCCTTTAATAAGATGGAATCCCCCGGTTCTGACACCTAGACAGGCTCTTTTTCTGGCGGCAACGCCTTCTCGCTTGGCAGCTTGGAACTGGCAGGCACCTTCAATGGTTCCATTTGAACCGGATCAACTTCGATGGGCTTCTTACCCGTCCTCATAAGAACGGAGACCTGCTCGATAGGGGGAATCATAAAGTTATGATCTACTTCCCTGATCATATTCACTTGCCCACCAGGAACGTTGTCCGCAAGGGTCTGAACATAGTTCAAATGGACCATGCAAGTCTCTTCGCCGTGCGGGTCATTGCAGGTGGAGCACCAATAAGCTCTACTAGATGGACCAACTTCTTCATTTTCCAACATCGTCGCATTTCTCTCGGGAGCCCTACTAGTGGAAGCAACTTGTTCCCTAGTGATCGAGGGAGGAGGAGCGAATCTCCTTGGCTGGAAGCTTTGATCATCTTGCCTCCTCCTTAAGATGGTGATCTCATTCACCATTGTCTTCATTGATGATCGTAGATCCTACAATTCTTTGGCCTGATCCGGGTTTGCAGCTGCCGGAGGTGCGGGTAATGGCAATGGCGCCAATGGTGCAGGTAATGCGGGATATGGGATAGGTTGGGAGTTGAGGAACAACGGGTGCTTGAAACTATGGGGTGGATACCACTTGGTTTTGAGGATTGGGATTCCACGATTGATTGGGGTACATCGGGGATGTAGGTAGTGACTGAGAGGATGCACTAGGATACAAATTTTGAGGAAAGTCCGGATAAATTGGCATAGTCATTTTCGGAGGTAACTTACTGATAGCGACTAAGTCAGCCTCAGCTTTCTGTGCTTGCTCATACAAGGTAGGAAATGTATTGACATTAGCATGTCGGATGCTCATGCTGATGTCGGAATGGAAAGCCCTTAAGTAATAAAATGCCGCTTGCTCCGGAGTGGGCCGAAGGCCGATAGTGACTCTCTGCCAGGTTCGAGCGAACCTGACATTAAAATCCGCTACCTCTTCTTGAGGGTGTCTTTGGATGGTGGTGAACTGGTGCAACAAGGAGAAAGGGTCCGCCTGTTCATTGAAACCCTTTATCAATTGTTCCGCCAACTGGTCCCATGTAGTGATGGTACCGGGTGGCAACGATCGGTACCAGTAGAGGAGCTTACCTCTGAGCGAGAGTACTAGCAGCCTCACCATGATATCTTCTTCCGTGATGTGGTGGATGGTTGCCAGTGCAACGACATCTTGGACATGCTCATAGGTTGTCTTTCCCGTACCGTCATACGTGGGCAGAGCCTTCAACGCTGCGGTTGGGACTTGGTTCTGAGCCTGTAGATTGAGCGGTCTCGAATGATTCCAGGCTGGAAACTGCCTGGGCGGAGCTTGCGCCATCTGGACCGGAACGTTTGGTTGAGGGGGCAAGCTAGTTGCAGTGCTGGAAGGACTTGGAGTCTGCGAAACTATAACAACTACTTGCGAGGGTGCTGGAACCAATGGGATAGTCGAGGGGACTACTCTAGGATGTTCTCCCAAAGCGTCGATGTTGAGCTCGAAGAACTCAACTGTTTCTTCTGGATTTTTAGCCTTCGATCTTGTGATCATGAAGGTGAGGGCTTTTAACCGGCTTCAAGATTCGGAGGCTTCTGAGTTCAGCTGAGTCGCCAGATGTTCTTATTTGACAGCAACAAGATGAACATCAACTCTTAATACTGCTTTGATGTGGAACGTTTGCGTCCCACCGGGCGTGCCAGAAACTGTTGGTCAAGAATCCGCCTTAGGTATGGAATGTTTCATCCATGCGCCCTAGACCCGACCAACATTGAAAGGCCGAAAGGAAGAAATGCCTCCCGTGCCAATCTCCAGAGAGGGTTGGTTCCCTTACTATTTTAACTTGGGGATTTGAGATTAAGGAAACAGGAAAGAAATTAGAAATGACTGAAAGGGATGGGAAATATGGCCTCAAGCCAGATGAACAGGGGTGATGAACAAACAACACGATAACTTAATTGCACTCTGAACCAATAGCACTTCACACAAAGAAAGTAACAGAAATTAAAACCAGATATCTTATATGTGCAATCTCCAGATTTATTCCAGTGTTCACCCTCTATCGGAAGCTAAATCCAGACATAGAATTATAGCCCACAGACAAAGCAGAGAATTTGATAGAAATATAGGATAGAAAACATACACATAAAGAGAAGTCCAGAATTAGAGCCAAGGTTTCTTTGTATTCATAGCAGAATTCATGTACAACAAGTCTCTAGCAAAACGTCCATCATCTTACATTAGAATTGCTAGTTTTTATAGAGGATTCCGCCTCTGAGACATAAATGCTCACCCACAAAACATCGCGGTGGCAGCAAAGATTGGATTTCAGCACTCATCAAAAAGTAATGAGGCATGGCCTGAATTCGATGACTCATGGAGAAGTGGTTGCATGGCTTCAATGCGACGATATGATTCACCTGTAGCATCGCCTCCTCACTTGTTGGAACCGCCTCAATGGAAGATCGGATTCTGAGATCCGAGAAAATCAAATCTGGAAGCTTCTCTGACCGACTGCAATTAAACTGGTGAGGGCGCACCTTCTTTCGTCGTTGAGAAGCATTTTTGGGGAATTCTGGCTGAGGCAGGAGAGTTTGACTGGAAACAGGAGCTTCGTTGATGCAGGCCCCACTTGGTTTCGCCCATGCAAGCTCCGAAAAGGGCTTGCGCTCCCAAGTGGGAGCGAAAGCACTTGGGCCCCACTGAGTTTCGTTGTTTTTTGGCCCGAAATGGGCTTGCGCTTCAAAATGAGGCAAAAACACTTTGCTGTCTTGGGAGTAGCGCTGGCGTGAGAAAAGTCAAAGGCTATTTCTCCCTCACTAGGCCCGAAAATGACTTGCGCTAGAAAACTGGAGCGAAACACTTTGGGCCCCACCTAGCATCTTTTTCTTGGAAACTGGGTTGCGCCTTGGTGGAAAAGTCAAAGGCGCTTTCGCCTTGTCAAACTCCGAAAAGGGATTGCGCTGGCAAAGTGGGGCGAAATCACTTGGGCCCCACTTACGTTTTTCTGTTTGGAGTGAAGTTGCACGGATTTTTAGGAAGCGCTTTCGCCCAAAAGAGCTCCGAATTCAAGTTGCGCTCCTGAGTTGGGGCGAAATCACTTGGGCCCCACTCAGCTTCGGCCAGCTTGTAGCCCGAAATGGGCTTGCGCTCCAAGTTTAAGGCGAAAATGCTTGGGCCCCACGTTGTTTAAAACGGGTCCATGCTGACTTTGAGGAAAGGTCAAAGGCGCTTTCGCCCAAAAGAACTCCGAAATTGGGCTGCGCTCTTGCATAGGGGGTAAAAGGAAATGGGCCCCACACTGGTTTAACGCAGATGGCGCTGATTTAGAGAAATGAAATGAAATATTATTAATGTCCGCGGTGGGCCAAAATAAGACCCAAGGGACTATAAGAAGGACAATAATGATTGCTAGCTAGCAGGCTATAAAGCCCAACAAATAAAAGAACTAAGATAAATACATGATGAAACCCAACAAACGGGCCAAAGAGAAAGGGAAAATAAAAGAAAAGGGAGAGCAGAGGGGGGAGGGCTGCAATCCAACACAGAGTAGTGCATGCCAAGAAGAACAGAGAGAGAGGAGGGGGGAGGGAGTAGCCTAGGAGGGGCAAGCTCCAAGAACCCGCCAGAAACTAATCTCTCCTAACAGTCGAGGCTGAAGTATCCGAGCTGAAGAAGTCCATGATATGTCTCTGCCCATTGCTAGTTCGAAACCCTGACAAACTGTTGGTGCGCTGTTGAGTGACCTTGCTTTTGTCCGAACTGGATGATGTGGGGCGTTTCCAATTGAAGTTACCTGGTCCATTAGAGTTGGTGAAGTATGTAGTGATGAGCCGATGTTGAGGAGGGTGAGATCCATTTAGAGAACTTTTATGTCGTCGAAGTTGAGTTATCTCCCTAAGAAAAAGTGCGAGACGACGCTGGTCCGAGTATCTGAAGAAGGTAGAAACAAATCGAGAGTTGTCCCTGAAAAGGCAATGGAATCTACCTCGGATCTCATAATAAATGGGACAACAAAAAATAAAGTGATGAAGGGTTTCAACTTCGCCCAAGGAGCAAAACAAGCAAATCCGCTCCTTTGTCGGCAGATGGTGATCTGACTCAATCCGAAGTTGGTGAGAACTGTTGCAAGTGTGAATAGAGTTTCTCCATAAGAGGCAGGAATAATCAAAGAGGGGGAACTTCTAACAGAGGAGGATCATCCAACAGAGGTGGAAATCAGAATAGAGGAGGACAGCAACAATATAGAGGGAAACAATCTAGCAAAGGAAAAGGAGGAGATAAATCAAAACAAGTTTGCTACAATTGTGGCAAACCTGGCCATTATGCTTGAGATTGTTGGTCAAAGACTTCGCAAGGAAGCAGCATTAACCAGAGCAGTTAGTTTGGAAATTTTGGAGAAGAGGAAGAGTCCACAAATCTCTTTCTTTCTTATGGCCAGACAGAGCAAAATATGAATGATACATGGATTTTGGACACAGGGTGTTCAAATCACATGAGTGGCAAAGAAGAACTCTTTGCTACTTTAGACTCCTCATACAAATCCAGCATCCGATTGGGAGATGACAAGTCATTGGCAATTGAAGGCATTGGAGCCATGGAGGTTCCAACGAAAGAAGGCATCAAGCAAGTAAGTGATATCTATTACACACCTCATCTTCAACACAATCTTTTAAGTGTTGGTCAAATGCTAGAAAAGAATTATAAGTTGATTTTTGAGGAGGGTAAATGCACCATTTTTGACAAGAACAATAGTAATAGAATCATTACACAAGTGCCAATGTCGAAGAATAGATTATTCCCTTTGAAGTTTGGCCATCCAGGAGGAAATAAGTTAGCAAATGTTGCTATTACCAATCCAAGTGTCTTATGGCACTTGAGATATGGTCATTTGAATTCAGCAAGTTTGAAAATGCTAACTTCACAAGCAATGGTAACTGGACTTCCCAAAATTCAAGATAGTAAGGAAGTCCGTGAAGGGTGTGCCTTGGGCAAGCATGCCAGATCAAAATTTCCTCATGGACAAGCATGGCCAGCTATCCACCCCAGTTAGTGCATTCAGACATCTGTGGTCCGATGCAGACCAAGAGTCTAGGTAACCACTCTTACTTCCTACTTTTTATTGATGATTGCACAAGAATGTGTTGGATATATTTTTTGAAGCGTAAGGATGAAGCATTTGCATGCTTTGTTGATTTTAAAGCAAAAGTTGAAAGTGAGAGTGAATATTCTGTAAAATGTCTTAGATCAGATAAAGGAGGAGAATACTCCTCTAATCAGTTTTTGAATTTTTGTAAACATCATGGCATCAAAAGGCAGTTCACAACTGCCTACACTCCACAACAAAATGGTGTAGCAGAAAGAAAGAATCGCACCATTGTGGAGATGGCAAGATCAATGCTTCAGACAAAGCATTTGAGTAATTCATATTGGGGAGATGCAACAAGGACTAGTGTTCACATCTTGAACAGAAGTCCTACTTCAAGTTTGAAAGGGAAGACACCTTACCAAGCCTGGTATGGTAAGAAACCAAATGTGAAGTATTTCAGAGTATTTGATTCATTGGCATATGCTCACATTCCTGATGAGCTGAAAAAAAAGGTTGATCCAAAGAGTCAAGCATGCATTTTTGTAGGATATTGTGAAAATACAAAGGGTTATAGACTCTACAATCCTACGACTCGAAAGATAGTGATTTCAAGGGATGTGATTTTTGATGAAGGGGGAGAGTGGGGTAAGCCCCAAATATTCAGTGATGTTGAAGCCACTGATATAGTTGCTCAGCAGGTGCAACCGCAGATCCCATAGAAAGGAAAGCAGTCTCCTCCCACACATCCTCCAAGTCCATCTTCTGATTCAACTACTTCACCAAGTCCTTCTCCACAACGATCAGTAAGTTCCTCACCAATGGACATTGATGTTCCATCCAAAGGTAAGAGAACTCTACAGTATCATCCATCATCTCAGATGTTGGATAAAAATTTTTCAAGAAGATACACTAGGAGTCAAGCTAGTGAAATGGAATCTGTTTTACACAGATTAGAAAGTATGCACTTGTATGGTGATGATGAATCCCAGCGGGAACCTAGGGGAGATCAAGTTAACTATGCTTTGTTAACTAGTGCACAACTTGAACCTTCTAGTTATGAGAAGGCATGTACTCTAGAAGATTTGGCAAGATGCCATGAAAGAGGAGATAACCTCTATAAAAAACAACGACACTTGGGAGCTCGTGAAGCTTCCTAAAGGAAAGAAATGTGTTGGCTGTAAATGGATCTTCAAGACCAAGTTTAATGCTGATGGAAGCATTGAGAAGCACAAGGCAAGATTAGTAGCAAAGGGTTTTACTCAAAAATATGGAATTGATTATGAAGAGACTTTCGCTCCTGTAGCCAGACAGGAGACTATCAGAATAGTTCTTGTCTTAGCTGCACACAAAGGATGGAAAGTCCAACACATGGATGTAAAGAGTGCATTTCTCAATGGTTACTTGATCGAAGAAGTGTACGTTGAGCAACCACGAGGATTTGAAGTGCAAGTTAAGGAACACCTTGTTTACAGATTGAAGAAGGCACTCTATGGTCTTAAACAGGCACCAAGAGCTTGGTACTCACGCATTGATGGGTAATTCAAAGATTATGGGTTCACCAGGAGCAAAAATGAACCCACACTCTACTACCTAAAGCAAGGTAATGACATCCTCATAGTTTGCTTGTATGTGGATGATCTTACTTTTATGGGTAGTAATGAAAAAATGAATATGGAGTTCAAACACTCCATGATGACGCAGTTTGAGATGAAGGATCTTGGCTTAATGCACTACTACCTTGGAATGAAGGTTCATCAGTCAGATATAGGGATCTTCATCTGTCAACATAAGTATGCTCGGGACATGATCAAGAAGTTTGCTATGGAGCATTGCAAACCAGTTGCAACTCCAGTTGGACATGGGATCTAATTAAGCAAAGATGATGGAGCACCAAAAGTTGATGTGACCACTTTCAGAAGCATGGTTGGGAGTTTGATGTTTCTCGCCAACACCAGACCAGATATTCAGTATGTTGTATCTCTTGTTTCTAGATTTATGTCTAACCCATCTGAGTTGCATTTGCAGGTAGCAAAAAGAATTTTGAGATATGTGAAAGGTACATTGGATTTTGGAATCCAATACCATAAATGTAACACTATCAAGCTTGTAGGCTTCGGTGATAGTGATTGGGGTAGCAATATTGATGACAGGAAGTCAACATCAGGAAACTGTTTTAGTCTTGGATCAGGACTAATAACTTGGAGTTCAAAAAGCGAGACAGATGGTAGCGCTATCTTCAACGAAGTGAGTATATAGCGATTACTTATGCAAGTACTCAAGCCTTGTGGCTACGAAAAGTACTAGAAGAGATTGGAGAACAGCAAAGTGGTCCGACCAGAATCTACTGCGACAACATCAGTGCCATTCAGTTGGCATATAATTCTGTCCACCATAGCAGAACAAAGCATTTTGATATGAAGTATCACTTCATCAGAGATATGGTGGAACATGAAATTGTTGAGCTTCAATACTGTCACACTTTGGAGAATGTCGCGGACATCTTCACCAAGGCGATGACTAAAGCTCAATTTGTAAAGCTGAGAGACTGTGTCGTCAGTCCTCTCAACTTTAAGGGGGAGAATGTTGCAAGTGTGAATAGGGTTTCTCCATAAGAGGCTTAGAAAAATCTTTTTCTAAGTCATAAGTGTGAAAACACTTCAGGTTTGTCGGCACACTTTGTCGGCAAATTTCTTCTATCCTATTCTCCCCTATTTCTTCTCCTATATTCCTTCCTCCTTATCCCTCCATTTCCTCCGTTATTCCTTCTTCCTCCTTATCCCTCCATCTCCCTTTCCCCTTATTCCTCCAACTTCCCCTCGCCGACTTTCTCCCTATAGCTACATATATATGCACCATAGTTTGTAATGTTAGAAGGTTGGAGACGAATTCAATAAAGTCTTAATTTATTTTATTATTTCGCTGCATTTGGTTTGACGTTAACCTGCACTCGGTCCTTCAAGAACACACCCTGAGTTGCCCAATAATGATCCGAAGACTATGCATTGTGTGTTGCTGAAGGTATTGTGGAGGAACTATTCTGCCCTTCTGAATCTGTAAGAAGTGCTCATGGTAGAAAGACAGCTTGGGGGAAATAGGGGCAACAGGAGAGATCCATGTGCGTCTGGTATACTGGAGGCTAACATCCTTCCGAATCTCGTGGAGCATCTTCTCCTTATTAAGCCGAGAGGGGGGAGAACCCCCAAAGAATAAGGCGGGAGCTTGTCTATCCATATCTGAATGCTAGCTAGGAGAGCAGAAACCTGAAAATACCAACACCTCTGGCCTCCCCGAGAACTCGGAGAGAGTTCCATCGAGGAGCGAAGGGCGAGGTAAGGGTACCTCCTGCAACCCTCAAGGGTATCTCCGAAAGTACGGATCCTGTGAAGATAACCAATAATCAGGAAGATAATCTCAAGCTGGAGAGGAGAAGCCCCAAACTTTGCCAGAATAATAGAGCGGGGGACTGTGCCCTTGCAGCGAATAAATCGTCGAAGAAAGACTGTCTGGACTCGTTCAACCCGTGACCACTCAGTCGGGTTAAGGCTAGGACCCCAAACCATTGACCCATAAGTAATGGTTGGCTTGACCACGACGTCAAAAATCCTCATCTTCACAGGTATATCCTGAAAATGTGCTTTGAAGCAATTCCTCTCTAGCAAAGACAGAGCTGCATATCCCTTACACACCTGGGCCTGGGCGACGGGTTTCATACTAAAAGTGGGACTAGTGAAAAGAATCCCCAAGTACACATAAGAGGTGGTGATCTCGACCTCCCGACCTTGAAAAGAGAAGTGGAGATGAGATAGAGCCTCTTTGGTAGTATTGAATACCATAACCGTGGTCTTAGAAAGATTCACCATGAGCTGTCTCGAGTCACAAAAAGCGGCAAGCTTGTCCAGATGACGCTGAAGTCCCTCAGGAGAAGAGGCCAAAAGAACAACATCATCAGCAAATAGGAGAATAGAAATCAGCACATAGTGAATAAGGCAAACATCCTTTGCATGAGCGTTCTCCTTAATAAAAGTCTCAAGCTCGTTGATAAAGATCCCAAAAAGTGTCGGGGAAAGGGGGCACCCTTGTTTCACTCCTATGGTGCTAAGAATACTGTGTGAAAGTCCTTGAGGGGAGCGAAACCGACCTTTCACAGTCTCATATAACCGTGGAACCGTTAAAAGTTGCCCAGAGATGCCAACTGACCGTAGTCTCTCAAGAAGTAAATGCCGAGGCACTGTGTCGAAGGCTTTCCTGAAGTCAACAAAGCAACAATAAACCTTCGAGGACCTGGAACACACCTCCTTAATAATAGCTCTGAGGACTAGAATGTGATCTGTGGGCTGGTGATCTTGCCGAAAACCAGCTTGGCCAAGAGCCCTGAAACCCCCCTCCTCCAACCTTTGGGAGAGAAGCACATCCAATGCTGTGGCATAGAGCTTGGCAAAGATATGCCCAATCATGATAGTCCTGTAGTTATTGGGTTCATGGGGATCACCTCCCTTATGAATGGGGTGAATGATATGTTGAGTTCAGGAATCTAGAAACCCAGAACAGATAGAGAGATTGAAGAGATCAGTGAGGGGCCCAACAAGAGGGTCAATACCATGCTTTAAAAATTCTGCCTGTAACCCATCCAAATCTGCTGCTTTGCTCGTACAGAGTTTCCAGATAGCCTGCTTGACAAGACCAGTAGAAAAGAGGTGGCACGAAGAAGTGGGGGAGGGAACAGTAATAGGAGGCTGATTTGGGATGGTATAGAGGGAAGAGGCATGAATGGTCCAAGAGGAAAGATCGATCCCATGAGTAATTCGGTCACGGGGGAGGATAAGGCGCCAGAAGGATTTAGGAGACTGCTGAAGGGAGTGGATAAGATCAAGTCGATGCCGAGAGAGGAAGAGACGCTGCTTCTTTCGAAGAAGCATCCCGTAGTCTTTGTGAGAAATGGTATAGAGTTGGGAAGTATTCTGAATGGCATATTTCAAGAACGCCACGCTGCTAAACGATTCACAATGAGGACAACTGGGACATGCTAGGGCACGGCCGGGGCTGTGCTAGGGCACACGCAGAAATCCACCTCGAGTGCAGCAAAAATCCACCCGGAGCACAACAGAAATCCACCTCAGCGCAGCAGAAATCCCCCTCCCGAGCGCAGCAGAAATCCACCTCAGCGCAGCAGAAATCCACCTCCCGAGCGCAGCAGAAATCCACCTCAGCGCAGCAGAAATCCCCCTCAACGCAGCAGAAATCCACCTTAGCGCAGCAGAAATCCCTCAAGCGCAGCAGAAATCCACCTCCCGAACGCAGCAGAAATCCCCCTCCCGAGCGCAGCAGAAATCCCCCGAACGCAGCAGAAATCCACCTCGGCGTAGCAGAAATCCCCTCCCGAACGCAGCAGAAAACCACCTCCCGAATGCAGCAGAAATCCCCTCCCGAGCACAGCAGAAATCCCCCGAGCGGAGAAAGGAGAGTAAAATGAAGGTACTTTCGTCCAAGTCAACCCCAAAAAGGCATTGCGCTCTCCAGTTGGGGCGAAAACACTTGGGCCCCACTCAGCACCTTTATCTATTGAAATTGAGTTTTACCCAGACAAGGCCCGAAACTGCCTTGCGCTCCCATACAGGGGCGAAAAGGAAATGGGCCTCACTTACGTTTTTTTTTCCAAAACCGGGTTTCGCTGTTTTCTGGCCCGAAATGGGCCTGCGCTTCACTCTTTGTCTGAAATCAATTTGCGCTTGGAGACTTGGCGCGAAACCACCCTCGCCCTCGAAAAGACAAGGACCCTGCATGATGAGTGAACAGGAAAAACTGCACAGTCCCTTGGGCGCAGCCAACAAATTCTGACAGCAAAACGCAGGAAACAAAGAATACATTCTGAAAAAAGAAGAGCTTTAGGGAAGAAGAGATTACTGGATAGCAATATTTTACAAAGGAAGTCAATGTGGCAGGGATGCCAACAATTACATATTTACATTTGTACCATAAAGGTTTTTTATCAGATAATATAATATTCTCTAACTTTTTTAGGTAGCAGGACTAAGATAAATGTGTGATATAAGCAGCAAACAAGAGGCCTCTTTATGAAATTTAGTAAAATTTCGAATTCTATGTTATGAATTGTCATTAGACGTATATAATATAAGTTTGGCACACAAAATCGAATTTTATTTTATTTTTCTTCGAAATTTGCAAGTTGCGTTTTTTCCCCCTATAAATAAAAAATAGTGATAATAAATTCCCCAGTAGAAAGTACACATCAACATTCTGTTAAGGGAACCTAGTGGTAATTGATATGTCTGAGGGCACTATGGGCTGAGGACTATATAAACATATTGAACTGTTGAAAGAAAAACCTTTCAATCTTCAAAGAAAATACTGTATTCAAATTTAAGTGGTATAGAGACACATGAAAGGCTGTGCCACTAGCTGAATTCTAGCCATTGATATCTTCTGCAAACTGTGATGAACAACCTGCTGCTTACTGCTATGCATGATGGACTGAGAGCCAAATAAATACATTTGGGAAAATTGGTTAATTTAACATGATGATGAGTTAAGTCATAAAAGTTCGATGGCTTCACTGCAAATTGTGATGCAGCCATAGCAAATTTAAATTCGGTAATGAATCTTCAATGGTGATATTGATGCTGGAATTTTAGAGACAGGCATATAATGGACCAGGGGATATGTGGGAGTACTAGGATTGAGAGCAAAGTTTATGGTGGATGCAATCTCGTGGCATGGGTGCCTGGCATGTAAGCCAAATCACTTCAACTGGGCAGGTTACTTGCACAAATAAATTTTAACTATTGATATGGTGCAGTTTGCATATTTACTCCATAGCATCCCAGCTTTATGATTTTGCAATGTTGATATGATGCACTTTGCGTATCACGTATTTTACTTCATAGTGCCCTAGGTTCTGGCCTTTAGATTGTGCATCAAATAGCCATGGATTTAGTTTCAGAAGTATTAACAAAATAGATGAAAAGAAATGGTAAAATATTGATTAACATATGAAATTGATCCAAAATAACTCATGGTAAATTGCAGCGACAATGCAAATTTAAATTCCGTTATATTGATGCTGGAATGTTTTAGACAGGCCTATACTGGACCAAGGGATATGTGTTTTAAGTCACTAGGGGGAAAAAACAGTGGGAGTCCTAGGATTTAGAGCAAAATTTATGGTGGATGCAATCTCGTGGTGTAGGTGTCTGGCATGTAAACCAAATCACTTCAACTGGGCAGGTTTATGCCATACTTGCACAAGTTTATTTTAACTATTGATACGGTGCAGTTTGCATATCTAATCCATAGATCCTAGCTTTATGATTTTACAATGTTGATATGATGCAGTTTGCATATCATGTATTCTACTTCATAGTGTCCTAGGTTCTGGCCTTTAGATTGTGCATCAAATTGCCATGGATTTAGCTTCAGAAAGATTAATAGAAGAGACGAAAGAAATGATAAAATATTGACTAAGATTTGAAATTGATCCAAAATAACCAAGGTTACCAGGTGCGGGTGCGGGTGCGGGTGCGGGTGCGGCCCCTATCAAAAATAGGGTTCGTCGGGGGCGGGTGCGGCTAGTTTTTAATATATATATATAAAAAATCAAAAAAGAAAATAAATATACACACTGTGAAATAATTAAATAAATGATAAATCATACACATTGTGAAATAAAATAAATCATTCATACACTACAAAATAATAAATATTTAATTATGGCATCATAAAAGCATATTGATATATGATATTTCATATTCATGTATACCCCTTTATTAAATTAAAAACTTTATAATAAATTTAAAATTATAATTTATAATACTTTAAAGTTAAAAAAAAATTAAAATGTTTTCTAATTTTTGTAGCCCGTATGGGTTGGGTGTGGTTGGGCCCACCTTAAAAATAATAATAATAAAAAAAACGTTTTTTTCCCTATGTTAATGCCCAAACTAGGTTGGGTTCGGCTGGGTGAACCCTGACTGACCATAGGGTTCGGCTTTGCTGAACCCTGACTGACAGGGTTCGGTCAAAGCTGAACCCTGACTGATAGGGTTCGGATAGGGTTCGGCCTAGCCATACCCGATTGTGAACCCGCGAACCCGGTGCAGGTGCGGGTGCGGGTGCGGGTGCGCGAACCCAACCAAGTCGAGAACCCGGTCATGGTGAATTACAACATCAATGCAAATCCCAATGTTAACTGCCAGAGCCTTTTGCCACTTACTACGCTTAGCGCCAATTCCAATATGCTTGAGTTGATGCCAAAGTCCCATAGTGGCATTCCTTAAGGGCATCACTTCTCATGGCGTCATTCCCTAATGGCATTACTTCCTATGGTGCCATTCCCTAAGGCGTCATTCTCCTTGGTGCCAGCATCATCCTTAGTGCCAAAACAGTTGGCACCATTTCAGTTAATGGCCCCATCGACAGAATGCCAACTAAGCTATGGCACCCTTCGTGGAATACTAATCGTTGGCCGTTTTGCTGAACTGTTATTCTTATTGTTAGGGTAAAATGTAGTTTATTACATTTACTACTAGATTATTACTTTTACTTTTTAACCTAGGAGATATTCACTGTTTGGAATATCTTATGGTTAGTAGTTGTATTCAATTTGACTACGTTAAACTCCTAGATATTATTCTCTAGGTGGTTAGTAGGTTAGCGTAATATCATGTTAGCGCGTTATATTGTTAGCATGAAGTTAGTGAAGATATTTGTTAATATCTATCCTAACTATTGTACTATATAAACCTATGATGAATAATATTATAGTTTAATGTTCGTGCTTCTATTTCTCTCATTTGTATTAGAGCACTTACCTGGGCGAGCGGAACCGAGGCACATTTTTTGAGGCGAGGCGACTGGACAACAGGGCACAATTCCCGAGATGGAAACCCCTCCAACACGTTTCCCAAGGCATTTGGAACCTGCACAAAATTTCTTTGCACTGCATAGAATTCCCTGGCGCCTTTCCCTCCGAGACGAATTTCCGTGCGTTGATCTCTATGATTTGATTGGTGGACGACAGGCAACCCCCGCACCTGGGATCACGATATCTGATGACTTTGGAATCTCGCATGGAATTATACAAGGCTCTGACGCAAACTTGGCTAAGACCTTGTTGTGTGGACCTGACTGAATCGACATTGACAATGGAGCACAGCAACCTGACATCTGACAGCCCTCTGTCTGTCTCTAACAACAGACAGGTGGCGGACTCCTTGGAACACGAAAATCTGCGACCTCGGATCTGGCACGAATACCGAACTCGACCTCCACTGAACCGGGTGACCTCGGATCTGATGCAAATACCATACTGGACCTCCAACCTTGGGTCTGGCGCGATTGGCAAACCCCTTTGACGCAGAGTTGTAGGCACGCAATCCGAGACATCCTGCACGCACTTCGAGGTATACACGTGGCAATTTGGTTGACCTGGCAAGCACAAATCTCGAGGCGGACACGTGATGATCCAATCTGCTGACGTGGCGTGGACACATGGTGCGTTTCGATTGGATGTCCTTTTGCTGACGTGCTGTGTTCCGATTGGTTTTAGCTCGTGCATACGTGGCGGCTAGTGAATAGTCCATTTGGCGCTTGCGTGGCACTCTGCTATTGGGTGAAGAGGGCGACAAAAAGTCATCATTTCCCTACTGATTGCTCGCAGGCAATCGATTGATATAAGGTGAGGCATCGTTTTTAAACAAACATTCGTGCTGCATTGGCGTGAATGTGGGACAAAAGTCTCATTGTTTTTTTTCCCTTGTTCGGCAGCGCACAAGGAATAAAGCGAGCATACCGCGTTGTAGCTTCCAAGCTACCTAGCTAGCCCGATCAGTTGATCGAGCCAGCCTAAGGCGCTGAAGCGCGCCCAACCGCAGGTCGACTCCCACTATTACCAAAAATCAATACTTTTGGTACAGAGCTGCGCCCTAAATTAAAAAAAAATGATTTTTTTAAATAGTGAAAAAAAAAAAAAATATTATTTTCTTTTAAATTAAATAAAATTTTATAATTATATTTTTTAAAATTTGATTTTATTTATAAAATTAAATTTTTAAACTATATAATTATAACTTTTTTCAGTTTAATTTAATTGAAATATATATTTTGCATTTTAAACCTTTATGTTATAAATTTCAACACAAAGGAGACCATTTTTTTTGCAAATTCAAAACAAAAGAGTGCTTTTGTTTTCTCCAAAGGGGGATGTAAGACAAAGAATAGCACTATTTTTTTTTGCAAATTAGGGGATTCTAAAACTTTCTCAAAATTTTTCTAACCCATTAGTTTTGAGAGTAAGAGTTTTTGCCTCTAAATTTCATGAAGGTGAAGAATAGACCTTGGATCTCCAAAACTCTTCGACGTCTAAGGACAATTCGAAAGAGGAACGAACTTCGACGATAGACCACAAGATCTCATTTTCATCGTATGCTTAGAGAGCATAGAAGAAGTTTACCCCGTTTTAATTCTTACACAGATCCTTGGAAGGGTTTGGATCACAACTATGGTCCCATGAGGATTAGAGAGCCCTTTAATCCTGATGCACCTCCAATTTTTGAATATTGAAGAATTACGGGTCCAATAAAACCAAGTCGTGTGTCGACTGGTTCTGGATTGCCTTTCAAAAGCTTGTCGTGTGTCGACTTGTCTTGAAAGGTGTGCTACCTTGTTAATTTTGCAAAGCAAAGGGGGGACAAGAAATTGTATTTCTTTTTTGCAAAATTGTAACACAAGGGGGGGAGAGAAATTGAATATCAAATTTTTTGCAAAACACAATTTTAAAAATGTAAAAAAGCATTTTCGATGCTTCTTTGACACCTTTTGTTAAAATTGGCATTGTTAAAACTTAGGTGCATTTTTGGTGGAATCCGACACCTTAAAGTTAAAAATTTGTGGGCACTTTTGAATGTTTTATTGCACTTAATTTCCTATTTTCTGCAATTACATCTTAAGTTAAAAATCAAAAAGCACTTAAGACCCCAAATTTCAAAACCTTTTTGTGCAATTTATTGCACAGGTAGAGCCAATTTTACTTTTTGATATTCACTCCATAAAACCCTAATTCACTCTTCTTGTTTGGCTCAATTTCCTCAAACTAATCATCCTTCTTTAGGAGGGTTTTTAGGCAGGTGCCATTAAATATCAATTAGAGTGAATTCTCTTTCATTACTTCTTGTTTGGCTTAAATTCCTCAAACTAATTATCCTTCTTCAGGAGGGTTTTTAGGCAGGTGCCATTAAATATCAATTAGAGTGAAAGAGAGACCATTTTGGTGCAATAAGGAACCTTCATAATGGCTACAATCAACAAGTATCTCAATGATACCCAGTTGCTTAAAGGTTCTAATTATTCTGCATGGAAAACCAAAATGAAGGCCATTCTTACTATAGAGGAATTGTGGGATATAGTGACAGAAACTGTAAAAAGACCCACAACACCAGGAGCAGATCAGAATGCATGGGATAAAAAGGACAACAGACTTCTCATGCTGATTCTACTAGCTACTACTGATGAAATTCAGCCTCACATTTGTGATGCTCAACATGGTAAAGAAGCATGGGATGCTTTATCTACCATTTTTGAAGGGAAAAATGAAGCTACAATTCTTAACCTTCAATCACAAATTCATACTCTCCATATGAAGTCAGGTGAAACAGTAGAGTTATTCCTCTGTAGAGTGGCAGAAATAAAATCAAAACTGAATGCTTTGGGAGAAAAATTTGAAGATAAGGTCTTGACTTCGGTCATTTTAAGGGCTCTTCCAGACTCCTACAAAATGTTAATAACATCCCTTCAAGTATCTCAAAGAAAAGTGACGTTTGTTGAGTTGGTAAATTTGCTTCAAACTGAGGAAGCAAATCAGCTACAAAGAGATGAAGTGTCCAACAATGCACTTTACATAAACAAATAGGGTCCAAAGAAGAAGGGGGGTCATCTTCCAAAGATAAGGGCAAGCAACCTCAATCACAAAAGAAGTTTTGCACAAATTGTAAAAAGGACAACCATGACACCAATCGGTGTTGGTTTAAAAATAAGCAAGACAAAAAGGGCAAAGGCAAACCACAGAGGAAAAATAGACAACAAAGAGGACATGTTGCTATTGAGAATTTTGATTCTGATTCGGAAAGAGCACACAAAGTGCTCATGACCCATACAACTTCTACTCAAAAGGATTTTGTATGGTACATCGATTCAGGCGCCAACAAACACATGACTGGCGACAAGCAGTGGTTTGACACATTTGATGCAAAGGAAGGCAAACCAGTAACTATTGCTGATGATAAGACCTATCGTGTCCAAGGAGAAGGGAATGTTTCAGTTACCCTTCCAGATGGAAAGTGTCATATTAAAAATGTCCTTTATGTTCCAGGATTGGCAAATAACTTGTTGTCAGTTCCCCAAATCCTGGATAAAAACATGGCTGTTAACTTCAGAATTGAGGGGGGAAAGAAGCGTTGCTATATCACCAAGAAAGGAAAACACATAGCAACGGGTTCTTACAAGCATGGCTTGTTCACCTTAGATGCAGTATCTACACCTCATGTTGCCATGGCGGTCAACACGAAGGAGGCCACTTCTCTTTGGCATAAGAGATTTGGGCATCTAAGTTCTGGATATTTACTTGAGCTAAGTAAATATGAAATGGTAAAAGGACTTCCTAACCTTTCACCTACATTGCCCGTGTGCTCAGATTGCTTAGCAGGAAAGCAACATAGAGTACCATTTGAAGCTAGCTCTTCACGAGCTAAGAATCCATTGGAGTTGGTTCATACCGATCTGTGCGGTCCTATGCCACATAGTTTTGGAGGAAAGAGGTATTTCCAATTGTTTGTTGATGATCACTCACGGAAAATGTGGGTTTTCTTCCTACAATTGAAGTCAGAGGCATTTGTGTACTTTCAGCAGTTCAAGAAACTTGTTGAGAAAGAGTCAGGATGCTACATCAAGACCCTCCGCTCAGATCGAGGGGGGAATATACCTCAAATGAATTTTCTTCATTTCTAACTAAACATGGGATTAGAAGGCAGCTGACCACAGCCTATACTCCGTAGCAAAATGGAGTTGCTGAGAGGAGGAATCGTTCCATCATGGAGATGGTTCGTTGTATGCTTAAGGGAGCAAATCTTGAGCAACGATATTGGGTTGAAGCTGTCACAACAACATCATACCTTTTGAATAGAGCTCCCACAAAAGCTCTTAAAGGTATGACTCCACAGGAAGCTTGGAGTGGTAGGAAACCCTCCATCTCTCATCTAAGAATTTTTGGGTGTAAGGCATTTATGCATATACCAAAAGAAAAGAGAAAGAAATTAGATGAGAAGACCTTGCAATGTATTTTTCTTGGATATGATGAATATTCTAAAGGCTATCGGTTGATAGACCCTATAACCAAGAAGATACACATAAGTAGAGATGTGGTGTTTGATGAGGCTTTCACATCAAATAACACATCTACTGTATACCTGGATGAAGAGGAGCCAAAGCAAGTAACTCCTCCCCCACAGAAAAAGACTCCAAAATGGTATACAAGTATGATGAGAGATTCAAAGTTGACCACACCTCCAGATCTTACCTTAGATCATCCTCAAACTCGCAACATGACTCAACAGAAGAGGGCACAAGCATCAACTTCAGAGGTTGACGAGCTATGCCAACACTTTGATGAGCTTTCTGTAGATCCAGAGGAAGATAGTAGAGAAGATATGGAAGTGGATGATGAAAGGGTTTACATGTCTTCATATGATGAACAAGAACCCACCACGGTCGAAGAAGCACTTAGTGAGCCATAGTGGAAGGCGGCTATGGATGCTGAATATACATCTCTCATTAAGAACAAAACATGGAAGCTAGTTGATTTACCTTCAGGAAAGAAGCCCATTGGCTGCAAATGGGTTTACAAAGTAAAATACAAGGCAAATGGAACTATTGATAAGCATAAGGCCCGCCTTGTGGCAAAGGGCTATGCTAAAAAAGAAGGCATCGATTACGAAGAGACTTTTGCACCTACTGTAAGAATGACTACCATTCGTGTTCTTTGTGCTATGGCAACACAGTACGGATGGAAACTTCATCAAATGGATGTCAAAAGCACCTTCTTGAATGGTGATTTGAAAGAGGAAGTATACATGACTCAACCACAAGGATTTGTTGAGGAAGGCCAAGAACAAAAAGTTTGTAAATTGGTCAAATCCTTGTATGGGTTGAAACAAGCCCCACGAGCATGGTATATAAAGATAGACAATCACCTCCTGCAACATGGATTTAAGAGAAGTCCTTCTGATGCAAATCTCTATTTTATGAATATTGGTTCAGAAATAGTGATCCTTGTACTCTACGTAGATGATCTGATCATCACTGGCAGTTCAGATAAGTTGATTGACGCAGTGAAGGGTGACTTGAAAGAGTCATTTGACATGATAGATCTAGGACTTCTCCACTATTGTCTTGGTTTAGAAGTAGAGCAGAAAAAGAATCACCTTAGGGTGACACAAATGAAGTACGCCAAGACATTGATCGACAAATACCGTATGACGGATAGCAAGTCTAAAGCAACACCTATGGAAACAGGGCTACAGTTGTCATGATATGATGATTCTCCATCGGTAGATGGTACTCTCTATCGGCAGTTGATTGGGCTTCATGTCTCATTTGTATAAAGATACGTACTCTCTTGTATTCCTAGTAGACACAAGTGAGGAGTTAGCACTTGTGTTTAAGTGAACTTTGCTTTGGTGCCTCCCTTGGTCAATTGATTAATCACCTTGCAGCATTGTTTGAAACTAATCATACAGATTTTGGTGGATGATGCTGCCTCTAGAATCCTATAGCACTATTCACCGAGTGTGATGATGATGCTTTTGGGTCTAGACTCATAGACTACATGGCACTACCACATGAAGGGTTTCCCAAGAAGGACATCACATGCATCAAGAGGAACAACATTACAAATTACCTTGTCCCAAAAAGGCTTGATGCCATTGGAGAGGCAACATTGCTCTGTGACATGATTGGCTTTACCCTGTTGAAGCCACCCAATGTTGAATGACTGAGGATGTGGCATCACAACTAGCATCATCCTTTTGAACATGTTCGTCAAGATCATATTCTTCAGGCTAATGTTGTCCACAATGAAATGTAGGGGCTCTCCATTCACCCACATTTTTAAGCAAAAGAGGCGCTCTTCGTCTTTGTCGATTGGCAACAACAATGTTCTAATAATGACAACGTGAAATAGTGCTGCAAGGTGATTAATCAAATAGGCAAATTTGTGCTTCTAATGATCAAACCAGAACAAGGGAAGAAGCTCGTTGCCACCACTTCCAAGTTTGTTGCAGATGCCCAACAGGGACAATAGTGCCAAGTGGACCAATTGATCTCATCCTTAAGCGATCTATTCACCTCACTTTTAGGAGTCCCTCTTCATTGTGAAGTCAAACATCGGATTGATTTTTTACCAAGTATGCCTCTTCCTAATGCATTGATCTATCAACGCTCCATTTTGGAGAATGATGAGATTAAGTGCCAAACCTAGATGCTGATACAGGACTTCACATCTGACCTAGCCTCTCACTCCATGGAAGCCTGATCATGTCAACACACAAGATGATTGGTGACTTTGCATTGACTACAAAGCACTCAACAAGGTCATGATGAAGAACCACTATCTTATTCCCATGATTGATGATCTCTTAGATTAGTTGAGAGGTCCTAAATACTTCATCAAGATTGATCTGTAGTTTGGATATCGTTAGATTCCAATCGAGCCAAAGGAGGGCCTGTTTGAGTGGTTGGTTATGCCCTTTGGCCTTACCAATGCACCTGTAACCTTCATGTGGATGATGAATAACATATTGCGGTCATTCATAGATTCATTTGTGGTCATATACATGGATGAAATTCTTGTGTTCAGCAGGACATAAGAAGAGCTCTTGGAACACGTTAGCAAAGGTTTGAGTACTCTGCGTCAGCACAAGCTTAGTGCCAACCTGGTGAAGTGCTCTTTTGGCGCGAAGTGTATTTAATATTTGGACGTCATCATTGATGAGCATCGAGTTAATGTCGACCCAGTAAAGATCCAAGTCATTTGTGATTGGCCTACCCCAAAGACCCCGACAAAGCTTTGCAGGGCCTTGCAAATTTCTACAATGAGTTTATACTGGGTTTCTCCACCATTGCTTGGCCACTAAATCGATTGACCAAGGGAAACACCAAAGCAAAGTTCACTTGGACACAAGTGCAGTAGAAAGCGTTAGAAGAGTTGAAGCAGTGACTGTTCTGCTCCACTTCTTATATTGCCAGACCTGCAATGACCTTTTGAGACTGAGATTGACGCCTCAGAGTTACTTGGCGCCGTCCTCAATCAATATGGGCATCCAGTTGTGTAACACATGAAACTTTCAATGATGTAGTTCAGAGATACCCTGCATATGATCGTGAGCTCTACCCCATTGTCCAAGGTTGCTGCCGCATGAAGCATTACATCTTGGGCAAGTAGACCATCATGCATCCAAACCACAAACCATTGCAGTTTATGCAGACACAGAATAGGTTGCAAAATGAGAAGAGTGGTAAACTTTTCTACGAAAATTCCATTTGAACATGAAACACAAGAAGGGAAAACACCAACCTTGCTCCACACTGCCTTAGTCGGCTGCCAGTTGCTGCACTCACCACTGTCCTTGATGCCTGTGGTCATAAGACTTCCAACTGATCTTGCCTGTACAAGTCAGACCCTGACTTTTCCACTTTTCATCAGGCGCTACTCTTAGGAAAATGCATTTATGATTTTACCCTGTTGGATAATCTTTTTTGCTGCCTAGGACACATCTGTGTACCAACAATTGAAAGACAAGCTCATCTGGGAAGCACATTATAGTTGGACAACAGGGCACTTTGGCATTGCCAAGATGCTAGCTGATTTACAGAAGATCGGATCATGCACAACCTGTGCAATTCCCAAACCTTCCAACAATAAGCTAGGATTGCACACTCTGCTACCTACACCCGACAAACCTTGGGAATTAGTCTCAATGGATTTCATGTAAGGGTGCCAACCAGTCAACACAGAAATGATTGTGTACATGGTAGTGGACAGACTCTCAAAGATGGCTAATCCTTATGCCTTGTCAAAAGAGCATAAGTGGGCTGCGAAACTCTTTGTCAAACATGTATGAGTTCATTTTGGATTGCCATGGACAATTGTGTCTGACAAGGATACCAAATTCCTTAGTATTTTCTGGTCAAGTCTTTGGATACGAGACTTCTCAGGTCAACTGCCTTTTATCCTCAAACAGATGGGTAGACAGAGGTGGTAAATTGTATGATTCTACATTTGCTCAGGATGTACAACTCCAAGCATTCACGCACATGGATGAGAACCTACTATATGTTCAACATAGGTACACGAAGGCTGATCATAGCTCTACAGGCCACAGTCCTTTTCAGGCTTGTCTTGAGTTCCAACCATTGTGAGCAATTGAACTTGCTTTCTCTCCAGACATGACAGGAGACACCTCCTATGAACAGACAAAGATTGACAAGGCCAACAAATTTGTTGAACAGATTCAATTTCAGGTCCATAGCATCCTTCATATGGTTAATGCCAAGTACAAGGAGCGCCATGACAAGCATTGTGCACCACATTAGTATAAAGTTGGGGACAAAGTGACTGTCACCTTCAAAAAGAACTTCTCCAAGGTGACTGTCATAAGCTTAGGCCTCTAAGGTATGGACCATATACCATTACTGAGCAGGTAGGACATAATGCTTTTGAGCTATGTCTTCATCCATGTGTGGGCCTCCATCTTGTTTGCAATGTGGAGCTTCTGTGCCCACAATACTATCCTTCTTTGGTGGATACTTTAGATGTTGCAGAACAGTTGCATCATTCAGAACTGAATCCTGATTGCACCTCTCCAGTAGCCACCAGATTGTGGATACACAGGTCAAATGCAATAGGACTCCAGATACTGTTCTCTATAGAGTTGTCAAGATGGGTCAGCTTGTTCACCAAGGGAGATGGCTAACCCACGGTCAAATTGAGCAAAAGTTTCCTGACCTGATCCCAAGTCTAGAAGCAATGGTGTTTATTGCTTTCCAAGGAGGGGCGATTGATCCAAAGCATTTTGCACAAATCTCAATATCAATGCAAATCCCATCGTTAACTGTTAGAGCCTTTTGCCACTTCCTAGGCTTTGTGCCAATTCCAAATCTTCTGCTTGTGTTGGTGCCAAAGTCCCATGGCGCCATTTCCTAAGGGCATCACTTCCCATCCATGGCGCTACTAACAGAATGCCAATTCAGCTATGGCACCGTTCGTAGAATACTAAGTTACTAACCTTGCCCATTTTGTCAAATTGTTATTCTTATCCTTGTAATTGTTAGGAGATTAACCGTTTGCTTTCCCAATGCTTCCTCATATCTCGTTTGTATAAAGATATGTACTCTCTTGCATTCTTAGTAGACATGAGTGAGGAGTTGGCATGGACGCACATCTCTTCCACAGAGATCTGTGATGTTTATTTCTCCATACTGCTGTTAACTACACACTGTTTATTTCTGCATACAGTTTATTTGTACATGTCTGTTCTTTTCCTTTATTCTGTCCATTAACATTGTAATGGACTGGGATGCCCCTGCAAACAGGATCAGAAATATTTCATTGTTTGGGATTTTAATGGTTAAGATAAATGTCTTAGGGTCACAGATGTTCATATGGTCAAATTTTGATAGAGATAAAGAGTATGGAAGCTTCTTTGCAGCCACAGATGATGGGAAATTGGTCAAAATTAGATGATTTTGCTCGTGTCAAATTCGTATTGAGTCAGCTTTTTCAGCTTTGAAAGTCTTACCCAAGTACTACGAAGATATGGGCTTGCTGCAACCAATATCTCAATAGGAAAGCTGATTAGTTTTGGACAGACATCAGGAAGAAAGAGGCAGTACTGCACATTGTGTTCTAATTAAGCATACCAAAACAGCAAGAGCTTGGAAGTTCACCGATGGAGGAAAACTGCTGCCAAATAACCTTGGTTCAAGCACAAGTCCAAGTAGCATGAAGGAAATCATGAATGTGTGACACTTGTCATCCTCACTGTGTATTCCCATTAGTCTTTGTCTTACTGCTAGCCCTTGTTTAAGGATAGAGTATGCTAAGAACATCTTTTCAGTGAAGACCTCTACATCCAAACTGCCTTCAACCTAATATTTACCTAATCTCATGGAATGGAGCATAAATGTGAAAGATCGAACAAAGAAATTTTCTTTTTCGTTATGGCTAGCACCCAACTCTTAGATATTAGTTTGAGAGACATGCATCCAGCAGGGATATATATAGATATTTATCTAGTCCTCTGCCATTATTTTTGAATCTATCGTGTTTTCTAATAAATGAATTGTATTTTTTGAGTTGCTTGGCACTGCTGCTGAGATGATATGCTGTAAATGAAATGCCTGCTTTGCATTCCGTATTTACTTTGTTTAGGTCAAGGGCTAAACTGTTAGTGAAATGGTTGTCGATTTGTTAATTTCTATTGGCAGAGGATCCACCTGGATTTGCCCTGCTGTTGTTGTGGTCTACAATGTTAATATTGAATGTTATAAACATCAGGTTGTGACATTGGGTGTGGGCTTTAGTACCCTTGTTGCTTGCCCTTGGTGTGTCACTATTATGTAGACCAGCCTAATTACAAGTCCATTTTGTCCATGTGGCATATTTCTCAAAAACATTCCATCCACATTAATACTGAAAATTTTGGGTTCAAATAAATAGTAATGTTGTTGCTAGCTACTCATTTTATGTTGACTGGAAGTTTCTAATTGTTGCTTTCTGGAAAAATGGTGTTGGACTTCTAATTAGAACCTACATATGCAATTTGAGTTCATATGCTGCCTTTTGCTTGATGTGTTTGTTCAGCAATGGTTTACATGAACTAGCGTTTTATCAATTTTGAGATCATCTTTTTTCAGTTTTTTTATAAAATTTGTTTTTGAACAGGTATAAAAGTGGGAAGCATTTATTAGATGTGACAGAAATTTTTAATATGCTCAATGGTGAGAAAAAGTACCGAATGATCAAAATCGGTTATTATCTAATTCTCTTCTTCATCGTTATATTCAGGTGTGGTTCTATCTATCCCTTAATAAATTTCTTGGATTCTCTAAATTTAGTAATGCCTGTGAAGTACATGGGAATTAAAACAAAGGATAGTTAGCATTTCATATTTTAACCACTCTTTTCCTTGTTTTTCAGGATGCTTTTGGCTGTGTTTGAAGAAGAAGATTACGAATGACATTGTTGCTTTGCTAGCCCTTGTCTCTTTAGCATCAAGGGTGCAGAACTCTCTCTATGTGAGCTGGAGTCTTCAAAATATCCAACAGAGGTCATGGCTAAAATCTAAATTTGCATTTTGAATCGATTATTATGAACATAATGGCCTGCTCCATCACGACTTCATTTCATTTCCATGCCAGCCAAAGTTGCATTTAAGTTTCTTTTTACAGAGATCTAATTATCTTTACAAGGGTATTTTTACCGTCATTGATGACAGGTAGAGCAGAGTCAACTATGACTAGCTGTTATTTTAGATGATTCACAACTTAGATCCAAAACTAGTTTGACCTGAAGATTATAATATTTTAAAATAACATATGAAATGAATGCTTTGCTAAATAGATCGTGTCTTGACTGCACATATTTTCCTTGTTTACATTTGAACATGCATAATTGTTCCTGATAGTACCAGTCTTGTGGACATTAATTCTTTTAGGGTCATTACACACAGAATTTTTTGTTCAACTCATTGTTTTGGGTTCAGACAATTCCGTTCATGAGAATTATTGATTGGAATTGGATTTCTTTCCCAGTGGAGGGAAAAGAACGGGTTGCTTCTGGGAACTGTTATTTCAACAGTTTCAAGCATAGCCAACTTATTCAAGACTCTTTCTCTCATGTGCTAATAAAAGGATGGTGGAAAATCGGATTCTTGCTGCTGCATGGAGGTTATACATAGTGTTTGGATGTCTCGTCTTGTTGAACGCAACTTTTCTGTACGAAAATCACGTTTGGCATAATGTTAAGAAACAGTCCCATCTCATCGGAACGTGCTTGTTTTTAACATTAGGGACAAACATTCTAAAGGATGTTATATGTACATGATAACATTAGGGACAAACATTATAAAGGATGTTATATGTACATGATAATTTTACGCATTGCTTTTTGATTATTGGTGGATCTTAATACCATTTTATTCATTGAGCTTGTAGTGGTCTTATGTATTAATTTTTGGAGCAAATGAGTGGGCTGTTTTGATATTGGTACAAAATTATCTATTGGAAAGATGACCTTATTTTACTAGCAAGGCAAGTGAAGGGCAGGACTGCTGATTTCAGTTTTCTCGCTAGTTGTTTTTTTTAATTTGGGGGAGCGGTTCCCTTTAACGACTTCCAATTTTAATTAGTGGACAAAATCTGAAGATTTTTTGTACAATGGGGTTAATTTAGTCTTTTAGTCACCAAAAAGAACTACTAACGTGTATTTACATCAACAATATGTTTCTAACCCTAAATGAGATAAATGGATCCTAACTAAATAATTTCATTTGTAAGTAGTGGATGCGTTTGTTTGAAATGTGATGCTAGACTTAAATAATAAAAAAGTAACCTACAGTATGAGAATTCATGCTGAGCCTATTTGACTGCCCCCTGAACATATTAATGCTGCATACATAATTGTCAAGCTGTTGTAATACCATTCTGGCCATGATATAATAAAGGTGAGACCTCTTTCAATTCCATATAACCAATTCAAATTAAAAAGAAAAGAAAGAAAAAAGCTACTATGTTAGTGCTTTGAAATTACTTTTTATAGTTCACATATAGAAGAGTCAAGATGCAACATACTAGTTTCTTGCCCTCTTCTGTTTGTTCCACAACCATCAATGCTATAAGAGTCTTGAGGGGTTGAACTCCAATCTATTTAACCAAGCCCTCATAGTACTGGCCATTCTTTTGGGAGTATCATTAGATCCTATGTCGGCCCTTTTGGGAGGTGATGAAGATAACTGTGTTGCTACTCTACAGTTTACTATAGATTGATGTTGGTGCTTTCTGGAGCTCTTTCCTATTTCTTTGTACCTAAACTTGTCGCTCTCTTAATTATTAAGCTAGGGTTTATCCATTCTGGGTAACCCTAGAGGCTGTAATTTTATGACATATGGTTGTTTCACTTTAAAGTAATTTACACTAAATTCTTATTTCTAGTTTAGCTTATTTTTGTTGTACTTTTTGGTTACTACCGTGCATTGTAATTTGTAATAACTCTTTTATTTGTAATAGCTCTTTTAAATGAGTCCCATTGGCCTACTTTGGCTATCTTTGGACATCAATAGAATTGTCTCATTTCATAAGTATTCTTTAGAAACTCAGTTGTTGAGTCACAACCAAAGATAAAAGGTAATAAAAGGTAATAATGCAAAGTAGAAACATACCCCAAACATTCTGAGTTTGAAAGGTGATTGTTCAAAGTAAAAACATGCCTCAACATTCCAACTAAGTTTCAATTCAACAACCCGAGGATGTTCAAGAGCCAATGATGTTGTCTACTCTTGCATAGGGGAATGCAACTGTTTTGATAGAGTTGGCTTCATGTGAAAACGATTAAACTTGGTGTCGTGTTGTAAGGATTGTTGACAGCTAACTTCCTTGAATTTGCAGATAATGCCAACCTAGTTGATGCCAAAGATAAATGGTAATTATTCAAAGTAGAAACATGCGACAACATTCCAACTAAGTTTCAATTGAACAATAGTGAAACAATTGTTCTGATAGACTTGACTTCTTACAAAAACGATTAAATTTGGTGTGTTGGAAGAATTGTTGACAGTGAATTTCTTAGAATTTGTAGGCAATGACGACTTAGTTTTTTTTTTAGCTGGAGAACAAGGGTTTGTACTCAGGTCCCCCACCCTTGACAAGCCACAAATCTCAACTTAAGAGCTTATAAATAGATTCAATTCTCATCTCAATTGTGATTGCTATAGTTAAATACCTATATCATTTTTCATAAAATGTTTGAGTTCTTGATTTTCATTTTCTAGATCTTCTTCAATATTTTGTAGGAATAGAAATATTTTAGAATTTAACATCCTTCTTGACATTTTCCTACAACCTTAACAAGACCAAAACTCCACCTCTACTATCTATGCATTGCATCTTTGTTGATGCCAATGATAATGAGATTTTTAATTGGTTCATGGGATTGCTGATTTTGGTTGGGTTGAATGCAATTGAACTAATAACCTTGCTCAACAATTTCTTTGTTGCTGGAGATTATTGTGTTTTTTTTTTTTTTTTTAAATTGGTTATTTGGGATTGAGATGGCCCCACCTGTATTAAATAATGAAGAATGGTGATATTATAAGTTACTAATTATGCATGTATTACTTGACAAGATTTGAACCTATCTTTTTGAAAGTTGAGGAATTCAAATTGTTGAGTTCATGCCGTTTGATAATTATCATGCTTATTGGCATTCTTAAACTTGTGCTACATTTGGACAAAACCACTTGCCTTGGTAGCAACTACCATGCAAAAATTTTTGGGGTTGCCAAAACATGATAAGAGAAACCATTCTATGCTAACAAGGTAGAGAAAGATAATGCAAAAAAAAAAAGAAAGAAAAGGAAATGATCTTGGTTGGAATTGCCAAAAATTATTACATTTTGTCTGTTGAATCTTATTATTAATGTTATGTGAAAAGATCCTCAACCCCCAGATGAGGGAGGGGGTTGAAATGTCTTTGAGACGTCACTAAATTTGAGGACTTTAATGTAATGTCCCAAAATAATTTTTGCATTGTAAATATGGTTTTTTTGTGTTTTGAGTGTGTTGGGTCGTCATTGAGGGTATTTTGTCATATTTTGGGGTTAAAATGAGGGTTATAAGGGTTAATAAATGTGTTTTGGCAAGTTCAAATGTTAGTATATGGGTTAGGAAAGTTATTTAAGTGTTTGGAGTGAGTTTTGGGTTAGAAAAAGGTATTAATTTATGCCTTTATGTGGAGTGACGAATTTGTAATATGTTTAAGTGACCTCAATGCAAGATTATATCCCAGCCGTTGGATTATCTCAAATCTAAGGGTTAAGATCTATTCTTCCCTTATGGTTTGTTTATAAAAGGAGGATAAGGGTTTCATTTGTGGGGGGTTTTGATTTGGAAATTGATTTGGACTTGGGAGAATCGTTGCTGAGGCAATATTCTTTGGCTCTTTGAGATTGCTGGATATATCTCTTGGAGATTAGGGTTTCTGGTGGATCTGCCATTGGAGGAGCTAGGCCAGCTAGCTTGAATACCTTGCTTGTTGACAAATCCATCTAGGGTTTGTACTTGTGCTGCAAATTGTGTGAAATTCGTATAAAAGGAGAAATCAGGTATTAGAAGGCCATAGAAGTGGAATTTTTGTTGTGCTGAAGGTGGAGAAGTCTCTCCAAGTGGGACGTCCAGTTTGAGGGAGTTTGTTTTGCTATTTTTGAGGGTTTTATTCCCTCTAGGTGGATCGCCCAGCCTAGGGAAGGCATTTTCTGTGAATTGGAGGTGTAATTGGGCTCTTGGGAACTAGATCCAGCCCTTGAGGGTTTGAAATAAATTTTGGAAATTTTCTGTGTGGAGATCTTGTCATTTGGCCCTTTCTGCAGCCAAGTAAATAGCCCTTTGGGCCATTTTCTGAATTGTAATCAGCTGGAATCAGGTGCACTTGTTTGTATTCATTTTGGGTTGTTTGTTGTTGAGGTTTGGCAATAAAATCAGAATTACTTTACTGCCATTTTGCTGTGTTTATTTCAGTTTTCTGTAACTAGGGTTTTGAAGTTAGGGTTTAAAAAAAAAACAGAAAAATTTCAGTTTCAGTTTCGTTGTTACTTTCTACAAATTTTAGTTGGTATATTTCAGTGGTATCAGAGCAGGTTTCCTGCCAGCCTGTGTAGTTGATGGTGGTGCAAACCAGGAGTCAGAGTAGATTAGAAGAAGAAAATATGACGGGATCCGGATCTGAGGGGAGAAGACCTGAGAAATCTGTTGCAGAAAAAGAAGTTGATGAAATGGAGGAACGGATGGCTAGAATGATAAAGACCAGCGTTGTGGCTGGACTACAATCTAGCATGTCGGGCATCATTACTCAAGTTATTGCGCAGCTAGGGCAAGCCAAAATACCAGCAAATCAGGGGCAACCCAATAATGCTGGAACTAGTGGTGCGAATCAAGGGGAATCTTCCATTCAGGGAGGAAACCCTCGCAACATTACTAGACCCCGCAGTACAAGGATTTGGCAGCCTTCTACTCCCATGTTCGTTCAGCCCCAAGAAGTTGAGGTTGTGGCAGAAATGGAGGCAAATGAGATGCACGCATTGTGGACTGAATTTCGTACTATGCCGGAAGATTTTCAGGAAACAGTGGGTTTTGAGGGTTTCATGAGGTACAAAGGAAAGGAACCAAAAGGCAGGTTTTACGGTGGAAAGAAGAATGATTTGGATCACAAAATTGGTAAGGTTGAACTCCCTCTTTTTGATGGTAGTGAAAGAATGACTGCTAGGGGTTGGTTGCAAAAGGTTCAATCTTATCTTGCCCTCAGACCTATGGTTGAGAGGGATGCTATACAGTTTGTTGCATTACATTTTGATGGTGTTGCCCATGATTGGTGGCATCATGGATTGGTCACTAGGGATCATGGAAAAATTGACTCTTTTGAAGTTTTCACTAATAGACTTTTGGACAGATTTGAAAGGCTTGATGAAAATGATTATTTTGATGAGTTGACCTCCATTAGACAAAGAACAAATGTGGCAAGTTATGTGGAAGAATTTCAGAAAATTTCAGTTATGGTTCCTGATGTACCTGAAGATAGAATAATCCACTTCTTTGTGAAGGGATTATTGGATCCTATTAGGGGTTGGGTGAAAGCATTTAAGCCCCAAACCCTAGATGAAGCTGTTAGTAGGGCTATGGACTTGGAATCATCACGAGGGAGCAGCAGATCCAAGTGGGGGCAGCCTACTAAATTTGAACAGCCGAATAAATTTGGACAGCAGTCCAAATTTGGGACTTCTAGACCATTCCAACAAGGTGGACAGCCTTGGAATAGGTCAAACCAACAGCAGAATAGGTCATATCAGCCACCTAAAAATCAAAATCAGCAAAGGCCTAGGCTTGATGAAGCAGCAAGAAAGGAGTTACAGCGCAAGGGTTTATGTTTTTCATGCCATAAACCATGGGGACCTGGCCATCAATGTCAAGGTAAGGGGCAGAATTATCTTGTAGAATTTTATGTGCCTAATGATGATGAAATAGGAAGAAAAGATGATGGTGAGCAATCTGAAAATGAATTTGAAGATGCTGAAGATGCTGAATATGCCGAGATGGAAATGGGTGAGCCTCCAACTCAAGCGGTGGATGAAGATGAAGTTGTTTTGGCTACTATTTTTGGTGAGACAAAATTCACTACTCTTAAAGTGGCTGGAAAAATTGGTGATAGTGATGTAGTTGTGTTGATTGATGGAGGAGCTTCTCACAACTTCATTGATGCATCTTTTGTGACTGAAAAGAATTTAACAGTTGAGAGTTTTGCTGGTTTTGGTGTAAAAGAAGCAAGTGGGCGCATTACTACTTGTAATCAGGTGTGTAGGCAAGTTGAGATTAAGTTTGGAAAACATAAAATAGTTGAGGACTTTTATGTTTTTCCTATGGGAGGCAATCCCCACGCTGTTTTGGGAGTGCAATGGTGGCATTCTTTGGGAGGATGCTACATCAACTACAAAACTTTGGTGCTGAAATTTAAGAAGGATGGCCAAATTGTGACCTTGAGGGGGATGAAAGACTTTTACCCACAACAAGTTTCATCTAACAGAATGGAAAAGATCCTTAGAAAAAGGGATATTGAATGGGGAGCCACTCTCTTCATGCTAAAAGGTATGCCAAATCCATCTACACAAGCTAGTGTGAAGTTTCATCCTCAAATACAAGCTGTATTAGATAAACATGGTGCTGTGTTTGGTGATTTGCCTAAGGGATTACCACCTGATAGGGGTTTTGAGCACATCATAGAATTGGAACTTGGTACTAAACCTGTGATGATTACTCCCTATAGGCATCCCAAGGCTTTTAAAGATGAAATAGAGAAAACCATCAAGGAATTGCTGGTGTTGGGCCATATTAGACCTAGTTCTAGCCCTTTTGCCTCTTCTGTTGTGTTAGTTAAGAAAAAGGATGGAACTTTGAGGATGTGTGTGGACTATAGGGTTCTAAACAAGAAGACAATCAAAAATAGATACCCAATTCCTAGAGTAGATGAGCTAATTGATGAATTGCATGGAGCTGTTTACTTTTCCAAGATTGATTTGAGATCAGGTTATCATCAAATCAAAGTTAGAGATGAGGATGTGCATAAAACAGCTTTTAGATGCCATTTTGGACACTTTGAGTTCTTAGTTATGCCTTTTGGCCTAACTAATGCACCTGCTACATTCCAATCAGCCATGAACCATGTTTTTAGAGAGCATCTTAGAAAATTTGTGCTTGTTTTCTTTGATGACATACTGGTCTACAACAGTACTTGGGAGTTACATTTGCAGCATTTAGATGCAGTCTTGCTGATTTTGGAACAGCAGAAGCTTTTTGCAAAAATGTCCAAGTGTGAGTTTGGACTTTCTGAAATTTTGTATCTTGGTCATGTTATTAGTGCAAAAGGAGTACAGGTTGATGAGCAGAAAATTTCTGCCATTAAAAATTGGCCTACACCCTCTACTTTGACTGAATTAAGGGGATTTTTGGGCCTATGCAGCTATTACAGGAGGTTTATTAAAGGGTTCTCCAAGCTAACAGCCCCTTTAACAGATTTGACCAAGAAAGGAGCATTTAAGTGGGATGAGACAGCCAATGAAGCATTTCAGAATTTGAAATCAGTCATGATGACTTGCCCAATTTTGGCAATTCCTGATTTCTCTCAGCCATTTGTGGTTGAGTGTGATGCATCTGGGTTTGGGATTGGTGTTGTTTTAGTGCAGAAAGGTAGACCAATTGCATTTGAAAGCAGAAAACTTAGTCCTGCTGAAAAATTATTTTCTATCTATGAGCAGGAAATGCTTGCAGTCATGCATGCATTGTCTAAGTTTAGACAGTACCTTGTTTGCAGCAGATTTATAGTTAAGACTGATCATAACAGTCTTAGACACTTTCTGGGACAGCGTGAATTAAGTGACAGGCAGCAAAAATGGGTCACTAAATTGCAATCATATGATTTTGAAATTCAGTTTGTGAAGGGTAAGGCAAATACAGCAGCGGATGCACTTTCTAGAAACCCTTCTTTTCATGCTGTAACTGCTGTAAATGCAGATTGGAAGGTACAAATCATGGCAGAATATGCAAAAGACAGTTTTGCTTCAGAGTTGTTGGATGGGCAGATTGTAGATGAAAGATACAAAATCAGAGATGGGCTGATTTTGTACAAAAACAGAATTTTTCTTGTGCAGAATTCCAAGGTGAAAGAAAAATTGTTAGCAGCATTGCATGATGCACCTTTGGCAGGTCATCCTGGTTTCTATAAGTCCTACAGGTTAGTAAAGGAGAGATTTTCTTGGAAGGGCTTGAAGGATGATGTTTTGAGGCATGTTAGGGAATGTACTACATGTCAACAAAACAAGCATGAAAATACCCATCCTGCTGGTTTGTTACAGCCTTTGCCTATTCCAAATCAGAAATGGGAAGGCATTTCCATGGACTTCATCACTGGATTGCCAAAAGTTCAAGGTAAAGACTCTATCTTTGTTGTAGTAGACAGATTGACTAAATATGCCCATTTCTTTGCTGTAACAGTAACAATTACAGCAGTGCAACTTGCTGATTTATTTTTCAAGGGAATTTTCAGACTTCATGGTTTGCCAAAAACCATTGTACATGACAGGGACAGCAAGTTTATGAGCTTATTTTGGCAGGAATTGTTCAAATTGTGTGGAACAGAACTTACCCCAAGCACTAGTTACCATCCCCAAACTGATGGTCAAACTGAAATTGTAAACAAGTGGATTGAAGGCTACTTGCGAAACTATGTTTCTGGACAGCAGCAGGCTTGGATTAAGTGGTTGAGCATTGGTGAGTACTGCTACAACACTTCATACCATATGTCCATCAAAATGTCTCCATTTATGGCACTATATGGGTATGAGCCTCCAAAATTTTCTGATTTGCTTTTGGAAGACAGCAAGGTACCTACAGCTTCAGATTTTATTCAGCAGCATCAAGATATTCTAAAAATTCTGAAAGAAAATCTGCAGCAGGCTCAAAATCAGCAGAAAAAGTATGCTGATCAGAACAGGACTGAACGCAGTTTTGAAGTGGGGGACATGGTTTACTTGCGTTTACAGCCCTATAAACAGTCTACAATGAAGAAAAGTGGTGCAGAAAAATTGCGGCCACGTTTTTATGGACCATACAAGGTAACTAGGAGAGTTGGAGAAGTAGCATATAAGCTGGAACTACCTCCTAACAGCAGAATACACAATGTATTCCATGTATCATGTTTGAAGAAGGCTTTGGGACAGCATGTTGTGCCATCTCAGATTTTGCCACCTCTTGATGAAGAAGGGAAATTGGAGCTGATTCCTGAACATATACTTGGGATGAGAGAGAAGAAGTTAAGGAACAAAATCCTTAACGAATATCTGATTAAATGGAAAGACTTGCCTGAAGATGATGCTACTTGGGAAGGTCCTGAAATTCTCAAGCATCCAGCTTTGATGAATTGCTTGAGGACAAGCAATTCAGGAGGGGCGGACTTGTAATGTCCCAAAATAATTTTTGCATTGTAAATATGGTTTTTTTGTGTTTTGAGTGTGTTGGGTCGTCATTGAGGGTATTTTGTCATATTTTGGGGTTAAAATGAGGGTTATAAGGGTTAATAAATGTGTTTTGGCAAGTTCAAATGTTAGTATATGGGTTAGGAAAGTTATTTAAGTGTTTGGAGTGAGTTTTGGGTTAGAAAAAGGTATTAATTTATGCCTTTATGTGGAGTGACGAATTTGTAATATGTTTAAGTGACCTCAATGCAAGATTATATCCCAGCCGTTGGATTATCTCAAATCTAAGGGTTAAGATCTATTCTTCCCTTGTGGTTTGTTTATAAAAGGAGGATAAGGGTTTCATTTGTCGGGGGTTTTGATTTGGAAATTGATTTGGACTTGGGAGAATCGTTGCTGAGGCAATATTCTTTGGCTCTTTGAGATTGTTGGATATATCTCTTGGAGATTAGGGTTTCTGGTGGATCTGCCATTGGAGGAGCTAGGCCAGCTAGCTTGAATACCTTGCTTGTTGACAAATCCATCTAGGGTTTGTACTTGTGCTGCAAATTGTGTGAAATTCGTATAAAAGGAGAAATCAGGTATTAGAAGGCCATAGAAGTGGAATTTTTGTTGTGCTGAAGGTGGAGAAGTCTCTCCAAGTGGGACGTCCAGTTTGAGGGAGTTTGTTTTGCTATTTTTGAGGGTTTTATTCCCTCTAGGTGGATCGCCCAGCCTAGGGAAGGCATTTTCTGTGAATTGGAGGTGTAATTGGGCTCTTGGGAGCTAGATCCAGCCCTTGAGGGTTTGAAATAAATTCTGGAAATTTTTTGTGTGGAGATCTTGTCATTTGGCCCTTTCTGCAGCCAAGTAAATAGCCCTTTGGGCCATTTTCTGAATTGTAATCAGCTGGAATCAGGTGCACTTGTTTGTATTCATTCTGGGTTGTTTGTTGTTGAGGTTTGGCAATAAAATCAGAATTACTTTACTGCCATTTTGCTGTGTTTATTTCAGTTTTCTGTAACTAGGGTTTTGAAGTTAGGGTTTAAAAAAAAAGCAGAAAAATTTCAGTTTCAGTTTCGTTGTTACTTTCTACAAATTTTAGTTGGTATATTTCATTTAAGGACATTGTTCTTGATATATTTTGATAGTGTTTTGTGGGTACATATCCTCCCCCTTGGACCCTTGTTTTATTGTATTCCATGTGGGAGAGACATGCATTTATGCATGAGAGGAATCAAGATCCAAGCAATCCACTAAGGAATCCTCCCACAAAACATGAAACCCGAGACCATTTTAGAGACAACGATTGATACGTGGACAAAATGTTTTCTAAACATCTCCAAATTTGGGGACTTGAAGGACATCATTCTCAGTATGTTCTAGCAATGTGTCAAAATGCAGGCCACATTGGGATGTGATGCAAACATTGAAACATCCTAATGATGTCTTGGAGACATTTGGGTATCTATGGGATGTCATGACATCATTTGAGACAATCTCACAATCGTCTTTAGGATGATTGGGTGTCTCAACCAATGCCAACCCCAATGGGCAATGACTTCTCCAAAAAAGGAAAAAGAAGAAAATCAAACAAACAACAACAATAATAATATTAATAAGATATCAAGGAGAGTGCTTCAATGTTTAGCCTCCATCAAAGCAAGAGTTTCAACTTTCGAGCAAAGAATTCATACTTAAGATAGATGATTTCTCAAATTTCTCGATTTGTTTTTATACTTTAAACTTTCATAATTCCATTGCATTGGAGAGGTAGATTTCTAATTCTTTTTAAATATTGTATTCGAGTCTACAATATTAGTAATATTAGATTGGTTTTTTATTCAACGTTATTTTCAATTAGAAATTAAAAAACATTCTTGTATTTAGTGTGGGATTTAATATTTGAAATAGGTTTTATTTAAATGTTTGCATTGTTGGTTTATAAAACAAAAAAAACAAGTTATATATGAGTTAAGAGAATGAGAAATTTATTAGTTTTGTCCCTCTTTTACATAGAAGACTATGAGCAAATGAATGGTGGGATTGGTGTGGGTGATATGAAACAAAAGAGAGTTCAACTATAAGTGAGAGTGGAACCACCTCCTATGACTATCCTTACACTTTTGAGACCGTGAGACCATATGCAAATGGACCTTTCAAACCAATAAAACCTTTGATAAAGTTTGTTAGCATTATATAGTAGGATATGATACCATGTAAAGATCGATAACGACAACACTTTAAATTTAACATTTGCAAATTTTCATTTGAGGGTAGCTATACTACACTTTGTTCTCACCTTCTATACATATCTAGGTAGGGATTGAGGTGTGAAAAATTGAGATGTAAGGTAAGGGTTGAAATATTCCAATTACATGTTGATTATACATTTTTTGGCAATTGAAAACCAAAACTTGAAAGTGCTAGAACAATTTGGACTTTTGATATGGATCATTCCCACTTCTCACTCTCCTATTCCTCATTTTGATTTTAGGGCTGAACTCCAACTCTACGCAATGTGGGAGAGGGGCCTTCAAGAGCCAAATGTAAGGCTGACACACAACTATGTATAATTTGCATGTATACAATGAGGCAAATGAAGCTATTTACTAGTTGTTCTTTTCAAATGACATTCCATTATGTGTTACTTGCATCCTTGTTATAAGGAGGCATTGAAGAGAGCCATTGAAGGTGATCCTTTTTATGGTCCTCCAGGAGAGACAAAAATGCAGATCGCCTTGCTTGAGAAAAGCTACTCCAAGATTAACTTGTTAATGGAGAAGTTGAGGGAGACGTATGGCGATAGGTTGTAGCATCTTCTGTGTCTCTCTTGAATGCCCTCTTTTAACAATGATTGTGAGTAGTGTTGGATGGAGTGTAGATCGCCTTTCTTGACAAAAGGTACCCAAAGGTTAGCTTGTTGATGGATGAGTTGAAGGGACATGGGTGATGTGAGGTTGTAGAGCCATCATAGATGGATATATCAATATTGTCCACATGCCACTCATAAACATTATCATTGCATGCAAAAATGGTCGCTCTTTCTTTAGAGCCATTGTTTGTTCTAGAAGGCACAAGCATGGAAATTTTCATTTTAGCTTTTGAAGGATATTATAGAGGAGGTTAGGTCCATG
Organism: Wollemia nobilis; assembly: GCA_028583015.1. Lineage (NCBI taxonomy): Eukaryota > Viridiplantae > Streptophyta > Pinopsida > Araucariales > Araucariaceae > Wollemia > Wollemia nobilis. The sequence continues at coordinate 6,038,787 of JAQPPZ010001745.1, read as the reverse complement.
AATGTGGTCCAACTGGAAATGTGCTGCCCATGTTTCTAGATAGATCTGTAGGTATGATGATCTAGAACAACTATAGACAAATATTTTGGACTCCATTAAAGACAAGGAAAATTGATTGGGTGAAGCAGGCAATGGCTGATGCTAGCGATGCATACATGTTTATTTGCAACCATAATACCTCTTTGGTACTTCTCAATTTTTTTTGAGGAGAGAATTTCTAAAATCTATAGGGATAAAATATGTTAGTTACTTCATTCTATTGGAGAAGATGATTGAGGTGGAGGTCCTATAATTTGATAGCTTGAAGCCAATGGAACAAATTAGTACAATCTAAAAGAGGAATAGGTGAAGAAAGTAAAGCTGATGATTCTAGATGATGACTTGTGGAACAATACCAAATACATAGTATTATTTATATCATCTATTGTGGTCATTAGATATGCAAACAATGATTCTCCTAGTCTATGAGATATTTTTGAAGCTTGTGAGAGTATACTTCAGATCATATACCAACATATATTTTTAATTTTAAGTTGTATGTAGTGAGGCTTGTGAGAGTAGCTCCCATTGCAAAGCTTGAGGTGAAGGGTTTTATGAAGGCAATTAGGCAGAGGTACTATAGAGATGAATCATAGATGCTATGGTATTAGTGGGTCAAATTTATAGACCATATAAGCGTCTTCAGTTTGTGGAATGCTTAGAAGGAGAGACTCACCATTACATAACAAAACCTCATCAGATGGTTGTAGGTACATGACGATGGATCTCCATTGCTACAATGATCCGAAACATAGAATTTTGATTTTTCTGAAACTTGGAATTTCAAGTTAAGGAAGATAAGAAATAATACAATTAAAATAAAGTATAATAAACCAGAACACAAATAACCAAAATAGCTAAATGATTTTATTGCTAAAAAAACATAGTACAATGCAAGCAATATTTGAGAAGAGATGTGAGGTTATAACATTGCATCTATTACTCATGATTTTTACAATCAAGGATATGCATATCTCTTTATACAAGAATTGGTGTATTTAAAACCCATTGTATTGAATATGGAAATGTGGTGGTTCACCTCCCATGAGTTAGTAGGTCACCCATATGGAAATGTGGCGACTCACCTTCCATGAGTTACAAAGTGCATTTAATAAAAAAATACATATAAACGACTTAACCTTTTGTGTTTTATCTTTACTAATTTGTCAATGGCTAGATTTGCATTTTGGCTATGATAATCTAAAAATAGAATATTACTACTTTTAGTAACTATTTGTTTTGTATTTTTGAGGGCCTCTAGAGCATTTTTTCCGTTTAGTTGGTCTAGGATATGTTCCTATCAAAACTTCTAGATCTTCCTCCAATATTTCCAACACATTTCGTATGGATCAAAATGGAGTTTGGAGCACAAAGTTATGCCCCTAATAGTGTAGTTAAGATAATGGTTTTGGGTATTTTTGAACATCAGATGCAAAAATTGTTTATTTGATTTTTTGTGAACCATCTCCCTTGGTCACCAAGTTGTCCTCTCTTGACCACTCTATACATTTGAATGGATTGTATTCTAATGGTCCTGGTCCATGTGTCAACAATTTGATCCTCCTCCACTGGTGCTAAACTATATGGATTTATTTCTTCATTTTCCAACTATTCAACTACTATGGAAGTGTCCAACATAGGTGGATGATAGGGTCTAAGAAGTTGAATATTGAAGAATGGATGAAAACCAAGATAATATGGAATATTTGCTTTGAAGGCATTTTATCCCTCCTTGTTGATGGAGTATAGTCATACTGAAGAGGTTTGATCTTCCTATGGGGTCCTACAAGTCTATTTTTGAAGACAACCATACCTTATCTCCAACCTTGAATTGATATGGGGACCCAATGTTGGTGATGATATTGCTTGTATTTCTAATTTATCGTTTTTATTAGGTCATGGATCTATTGCTATATGTGTTGAATACGCTCCATAAATTATGTTGGTTATGGAATTGTTTGCATTTATAATTTATATTTTCCAAGAGGTCATGGACATGTTGATGGATGTGTTGAATGTGTCCTAAAAACCATGCTGTATTTTCTTTTTTTTTGGTCCATGAGACAAGTACTCCATTGGTTGCATAAGGAGAGCTACATTAGTGGATGCCAATGGTTGGAACCTAAAATAGATATGAAACGAGCTATGTTTAGTTGACCTATGCAAAGCTTGATTGTAACTATGTTGAATGTAGGGGAGGCTCTCATCCTATGTGCATGGACGCTTGCAATTATACATACAAAGATGTACAATCAGTTGATCCATAACTTTTGTCTAATTATTCAAGGAAAAATTTGTCTAACCATGAGTATAAGGATGGAAGGTTGTGGACATGGTCAACTTGGTGTCCATGTTGCATAAGATAGATAAAAAAATGCTCAAAAATTTGTTACCCCTCTCATATGCAATGGACTTTGATAAGCCAAATTTGAGCCACACATAATCAAAATAGAGCTTCATAGTATTCTTAACTGAAATGGATTTCTTACATGGAATCATGATAGTCATTTAAAAAAAAGATCAAATACTACAAAAAAATAATCATTACCATGCTTGGATGTGGGCAAACCTAAGAGGGAATCCATGGAGATAAATTCCCAAGGTTTGGATGGCATTGACAATGGTGTATACAGTCCCTATTTCTTGTTGGTTGGTTTGGAAACAACGTAGAGGGTAAATGACTTGATGTACCTCTTGACATTGTTCCTCATGTTGGGTCAATACAAGTACTTTTAAAGTATTGAATTTTTTTTTCTAGCAAGTGATCTAACACTTTGCTAAAATGTGCTTCCCAAATAATAGTTTAAAGATCACTAGCTAGTACACAAATATGTTCTGTGGTAGAGGAGGTTGTTTTGCAAATACAAATCATAAACATGCTGGGCGGAGGCAGTAGACCGATCGGTTCCTGCTGAGTGTTTGCTAGCTTGAGGTTAGTGGTTCCAATCCTGAGCCCCTCTGAAGTCCCCCTCACTTGGAGTAAAAGTTTATTGAGGTGGTGTGGGGGTATAGTGGTAGCTTACCGGATTTGAATCGTGCTCATGGGTAGGGATAATATAATGGAGACGTTGTTTCCTTTGTATAACAAAAAAAAATCATAAACATGCTTACATACATAAAGAACTTGGTATGCATTTGTAAAATTAAAATCTACTTCATATAAGGTGGACTAATTGGAAGTATCACACCCACAAGAATCAAGAATTGTGGTGAGTGCTATGATTGGAGGCCAGTCCAAAAAATCTATTTTTGAATTGGTATACCCTTTCTTATGCTTGATGATCAAATGAAACTACTGCAAATATGTGGTCCACTTTTGATGTCTTTCATTCGTTATCTTACTTTATATATAAATGAAATATGAAGGTCTTTGATCTATGTAGATGATGGTTTCATTGTCCAAGATGTAGTGTTTCCATTGTTTACATGCTTGGACTATGATATAGAACTCTTTGTCATATGTAGGATTTTTTAAACTCCTTCATTGAAATTTTTACTATGATAGCAATTGGATGCCCATGCTATCTGAGAACAACTCCTAGTGCATACTTTGAGGAATCAATCATTACCTCAAAAGGTTGATGCTAATATGCTAGGAAAAGTGCAGAAGCTAAATAGAATTGGTCCTTTAGCCTCTCAAGTTACCTTTGTAGCGTATCTCTCCAATGGAACTTGGATTTGACACCTCCTTTGATCACTAGTGGCAAGTCAATGTGTGAAAACCCCAATACAAATATTCAATAGAAATTGATAAGACCTAAAATGTTGCAAAGCTCTATTAGTATTTGGGGTAGGCCAATATTTAATTACCTAAATCTTCTTAGGATCAAGATGGACTCCCTCTCTATCAACAATATACCAATACTATCGAATCTTTGTCATGCCAAACGAGCACTTCTCCAAATTAGCATAGAAATTGTGTCTTCAAAGAATCTAAAGTACCTGTCGAACATGTTACAAATGTTCCTCCCATGTCTTCCTATAAATGAGAATGTTATATAAGTAGACTACCACAAATGAGCTAGTGTAGGGATGTAGGATACCATCCATCATCCTCATGAATATGGCAGGTACATTGGTCAAGCCAAAAAGCATAACCGACCACTCAAATAAACCCTCATTTGATTTGAATGTAGTATTTTATATACTAATGGGCTCTACGAGTATATGATAATAGCCACATTAGAGATCAATTTTGGTGAAGATTTTTGCACCTTGGAGCTAGTCTAGCGAGTCATCTATCTGAGAGAGTGAATAACAATTCTTTACAATTATTTTTTTAAAGCTCTATAGTCAATATAAAGTCTCTATGTTTCATATTTCTTTGGAGCTAAGACAATTGGACTACCACATGGTAAAAAACTTGGTCTGATGTACCCCTTTTGAATTAATTCTTGGATATGGCTTCTAATTTCATAATTTTAAAGGATTGATCTACAATAAACAAGTGTATTAGGCAAGAACCACATAATAAATCAATGGAGTGATTTACCTTAGAATGAATTGGAAGCCTAGTTAGTGACTTGAACAAGTCATCATAATTCATTATAATCTAGTCCATCTATTTCTATTGTGCAAAGCTACAATTGATGTAGTCATGATCCTCCTACTTTGTAGCTTGATCATGATCATCAATAAAATAAATTTTCTTGTTTTGGCTATCATATTTGTGCATTATTTAGCGATCATTAAGGAAAGATAAGTAGGAGGAGATACTTTTGTTACCATGGAGCATTGACCTTTGATAGTGATGATGACAATTTGAGGCTAACTCATATATATCATACCTCTTCCACATAAATGGTTGGCTCAAAATCACATCACAAACATCCAAGGATGCAACATTGCACAAAAAATTATATTTTAAGGGTTTGATGGTATTATATAGGAGACATTGTTGAGTGACACAAATGTATCTTGCTTGTTGTAACCATCCAAATAGGAAGACTCAATTCCTTCACCATCTCAATAAAAACTAGATTCTTTTGACTTCCACTATCAACAATGAAATGTAATGGTTTACTATTGATCCATATTTGTGATGAGGAACAAGAAAAAGGGAATATATAAAATAAAATATGTAATAAAATATTAGTATACATGTAATCGGCCTTCTAGAAAGGTCTAGTTGGCATATGTTTCTAGACATTTCTAGGTGACCTTCTAGATCCTCCTTGGTGGTTTGTAATACCTATAAAAATGTAACAGTACTCCATGGATTTGCAATCTACAATCTTGATATTGGATTCAATAAATCCATATCAACTGGTATCAAAGCACTCATATTTTTGACCTTTTTCTTTTTATCGTTATGATGATTCATTGCCTACAGTGCAAGTGGAGTCACTCCATTATTTACAACATCGTGTAGGCTACAAAACAACATGTCGACATAGTCATTTTTATTTAGAGGAATTTCATCTCTACTACCGTTGGAGGATAATTTTGTCTTATCATTTAAAGTAGAATGGCCCTGCATACAATTAGAGGATGACCCTTTATGAACCAATGGATCAACAAACTAATGCCTCACTATAAAATTCCTTTTATTCGCTAAATTTGTGTTTGCTTTTTGATCTAAAGTATTTTATTCCATCGATCTAATATAATAGTCTACAAGCATTTTGTTTCCTCTTGCATTTTTATTGTTATAATTGATATGTCTGTAGAAGCCAAGGTTCGAGTCTGCACATGGAATACAAAGATCGTTGAAGGCATCACCAATGTCAACAAGCAAATAGTGCCTTGCATACCAGCCTCTATGCAAATAACGTACATCATGTGCATGCCTTGCTTTCTCTAGCATGTGCCACTAGACATTGGACCTACCTTATTGGAGTTTTTGGATTAGTGCATGCTTCTCAAGGCATAATGGATACAAGAATACTGCTATTTGTAACTCCATATCCATCATTTGATGCCTCATAAGGTGCACTTTGCTCATCAACAAATGTTGATTGATGTGGTCCAGTTTCAATTTAAACCCTAGTTAGAGTCTTAAAAAATTTGATCTGATAATGTAAGGGATGATAAAATAACAAATTTCAACAGACATTGTAATCAAAATTTTTCCACATTCACTTTCAACACACAATGCCATAACAACTCCCATGTTGTGCAGTGCAAAAAACATCCACTGCAACATCCCAAGGATGTTTTACTTTGCTTGTTGCCTCCATATAGCCTCCACATCAACAAACACGCAACACACTCCAATGGCAACATTCAGGCGACATCATGGGTGACTTCCTACCACAAATGGTAAACGTTGACCGTTTTAACTTGGGAACCATACCTTTTTTTATCCCACATGAATTGTGGTAAAGGCGTTGTAGCCTTTATTAGGTTTCTTGTCCCTTTTAATATATACACAAAAAATTAGACAACCCATATTACATTTTAAAACACTCAAATATTTTGAAGAATATTCTCAAACTATTCCACTTGAAGGGAAAATGCTGTGGAATATTTTGAACAATTTGTTTTCTCACTAATCGAGGAATCCGACACCTTAAATTTAAAACTTTGTTGACACTTTTGAATGTTTAATTACACTTAATTTCCTATTTTATGCAATTACATCTTAAGTTAAATATCAAAAAGCAATTAAGACCCCAAATATCAAAACCTTTTTGTGCAATTTATTACACAAGTAGAGCCAATTTTACTTTTTGATATTCACTTCATAAAACCTAATTCACTCTTCTTGTTTAGCTCAATTTTATCAAACTGATCATCCTTCTTCAGGAGGGTTTTCAGGCAGGTGCCATTAAATATCAATTAGAGTGAGTTCTCTTTCATTACTTCTTGTTTGGCTTAAAATCCTCAAACTAATTATCCTTCTTTAGGAGGGTTTTTAGGCAGGTGCCATTAAATATCAATTAGAGTGAAAGAGAGACCATTTTGGTGCAATACTAGAACCTTCATAATGGTAAATATAAAAAAATACCTACATGATACACAATTTCTTAAAGGTTCTAATTATTATGCATGGAAAACCAAGATGAAGGCCATTCTTACTATAAAGGAATTATGGGATATAGTGACAAAAACTATAAAAAGACCCACAACACCAAGAGTAGATCAGAATGCATGATAAATAAAGAACAACAATCTTATCATGTTGATTCTACTAGCTACTACTGATGAAATTTAGCCTCACATTTGTGATGCTCAGCATGGTAAAGAAGCATGAGATGCTTTATCTACCATTTTTTAAGGGAAAAATAAAGCTACAATTCTTAACCTTCAATCACAAATTCATACTCTCCATATGAATTCAGGTGAAATAGTAGAGTTATTCCTCTATAGAGTGGCAAAAATAAAATCAAAATTGAATTCTTTGGGAGAAAAAGTGGAAGATAAGATCTTGACTTCGGTCATTTTAAGGGCTCTTCCAAACTCCTACAAAATGTTAATAACATCCCTTCAAGTCTCTCAAAGAAAAGTGACGTTTGTTGAGTTGGTAAATTTGCTTCAAACTGAAGAAGCAAATCAGCTACAAAGAGATGAAGTGTCCAATAGTGCACTTTACATAAACAAACAAGGTCCAAAGAAGAAGAGGGGTCATATTCCAAAGATAAGGGCAAGCAAACTCAATCACAAAATAAGTTTTGCACAAATTGTAAAAAGGACAATCAGGACACCAATCAGTGTTGGTTTAAAAATAAGCAAGACAAAAAGAGCAAAAGAAAACCATAGAGGAAAAATAGACAATAAAGAGGCCATGTTGCTATTGAGAATTTTGATTCTGATTCGAAAAGAGCACACAAAGTTCTCATGACATATACAAATTCTACTCAAAAGGATTCTGTATGGTACATCGATCCAGGCGCCAACAAACACATGACTGGCGACAAACAGTGGTTTGACACAAAGGAAGACAAACTAGTAACTGTTGCTGATGATAAGACCTATCGTGTCCAAGGAGAAGGGAATATTTCAGTTACCATTCCAGACGGAAAATATCATATTAAAAATATCCTTTATGTTCCAGGATTGGCAAATAACTTGTTGTCAGTTCCCAAAATCTTGGATAACAATATGGATGTTAACTTCAGAATTGAGGGGAGAAAGAAGCGTTGCTATATCACCAATCAAGGAAAAAACACATAGAAATGGGTTCTTACAAGCATGGATTTTTCACCTTAGATGTAGTATCTACACCTCATGTTGCCATGGTGGTCAACACAAAGGAGACAACTTCTCTTTGACATAAGAGATTTGGGCATCTAAGTTATTGATATTTACCTGAGCTAAGTAAATAGGAAATGGTAAAAGAACTTTCTAGCCTTTCACCTACATTTCCCATGTGCTCAGATTGCTTAGTAGGAAAGCAACACAAAGTACCATTTGAAGCTAGCTCTTCACGAGCTAAGAATCCATTGGAGTTGGTTCATACCGATCTGTGCGGTCCTATGCCACATAGTTTTGGAGGAAAGAGGTATTTCCAATTGTTTGTTGATGATCACTCACAGAAAATGTGGGTTTTCTTCCTACAATTTAAGTTAGAGGTATTTGTGTACTTTCAACAGTTTAAGAAACTTGTTGAGAAAGAGTCAGGATACTACATGAAGACCCTCCGCTCAGATCGAGGGGGGAATTGTTGCTAATTTTGTCACATAGTTGCTAATTTTCATTTTTTATACAGTTTTGAGGCCATTCATTGTAAAAATTCTCTTATTCCATAAAAAATGGTTAAGATGTGGTTATGCTGGTGTTATTTCATCGATTGTCTCGTTTGTTTAAAAACTATTTTTTTCTTACTTTATGAGATCTTTTATATTTGCTATAATTTTCTATGTTTTCTGTACTTTTCCTGATTATGTTGCATCGAAAATTGTGAATGTTTTAGCATGGGCATTCTATGATGTTTTCGTTTCCTTTCCTTTGTCTCTAAAAAAGCCTTGCATATTTTGCACATACGATTGTAATTTCCGGTACTTGGGCGTTTTGTTTCATTTTTTAAAGTTATAAAATCACCTTGGCCACAAGAAAAATAAGAAAAATGACTAAGTGTGGAAAAGGTTTGAGCATGGTCAAGATTGCAGCGCTCCACTTCAAGGATGAATTTACAAAGTGTTCTGCCCATCGGGAAAGACTTTAACAAAGGTAGAAACAAGTGTAAAAAGGGCTAAGTATAAAAGTCAATAGGGCCAAAAGGTAAAGCACTCCACTAGTGGAGCACCCCTCAAGAGCGCTCCATTAGTGGAGCGCCTTTCCTAGAAAGCTTAAAAGAAAAACGAACTTGGCTAAAAGAGCAAGTAAAAGTCAAAAGGAGTCAAAGCCTAAAGTGCTCCACTCAGAAAGCGATTCTCAAAAGCACACTTCTAAAACTCCTAGGGGAAAAGACAAAAGAAAACCATAAAGATAACTTTTTATCAAGAGTGCATTGAAAGTCAAATGTGGTTAGAATAGAAAGCGCTCCCCAAGTGGAGCACCTCACCAAAGGGCTCCACTCAGGGAGCTCTTCTCCAAGGCAAAAGTAAAGCAAAAAGTGTGCAAGTTATAATGTAAGTGCTCCACTACTGGAGCACCCTTCCAAAAGTGCTCCACTATTAGAGCGCTCATTCAAAAGCGCTCCACTGTAGGAGCACTCATCCAAAAGCACTTCACTATAGGAGCGCTAGTCCAAAAGTGCTCCACTGCAGGAACACTCATCCAAAAGTGATCCACTATAGGAGCGCCTCTCCTCAAGCTAGTGATTGAAAGTAGATACTGTGAATCTACCCTAGACAATTCAAATCATCTCCAAGTTGCACTTTGTAAAATCAAATGGACTATTTCAAGTCGTTGACATAACCTTCTATTTTCAATGCTGAGTTATCGATAAGGCTAAAACTGACTGTTTCAAGTCGTTATCGGGATCAAGTCTACCTATCATGGGAGTGGTTGGCCATTTATGTTTTAAACGATAATTTTTTTCTATAAAGCTGACTTCTTCTCTGTAACCATGGATGGATAACTTCTTGTAGAGAAGCAGCTCTATAATTTGAAATCTACTCTCAAAATAAAGGCTTCTGGCTCCAGTTTTGAGTCTTCTACATCTGTGTATGACTTCTATTCTGTAATTTCTATTAAAATAGTTTCTTTATTGTCAGTTTAATTCTGCTTTCTGGATTTCACTGTCAGTAGAGGGCTAGTATCTGGAATACTTGCTGGAGTTTACATAGTTTCAAGGATTTTATACTGGTTTTTGTTAAAGGTTGATTGTTTTGATTACTGTTGGTTCAAGTAGCTAGGTTGTCTATCGTGCTTCCGGTCCATCACCCCTATTTTATGGCTTTTAGTAATTTTCCATTCCTTTTCATTATTTCATTCCTTTCAGTATCTTCCTAACCTTTATCTCCAATCCTCCATTTTTATTTTTAGAACCAGCTCTACTGGATATTGCCACGGAGGACATTTATTTCCTTCGGGTATTCAATGCTTGGTAGCGGGCCTAAGGCATTGTAGACTTCGAAAACCTGTATTTAGGATGGTTCGATTACCAAAATTTTTTGGCACACCTAGTGGGACCCAAACGTTCCACATTTAATTAGTATTACGAAGTGATGCTCATCTTATTACTATCCAATATGAACATCTGGTGACTCTGCTAAACTCAAATATATTCGAATATTGTAGACCAGTGTAAAAACTCATGCCTTCATGCATATGAGGTGGAGAGCTAGAAACACAGAAGAAGAAATCGAGTTCTATGAGCTTGACATTGACGCTTTAGGAGAACATCCTAGGGTGGTCGGGTCAAACATTCCACTTGTCGAGACATCATCATAAGAAGATGTTATTGATTCACAAAATCCAACTCCTGATAGCACAACAACCAACTTGCCTCCAAATCCACTGAATTATCTAGATTATCAATATACTCTAGTTCCACCGAACATTCAACCAGGTGCTTCGAGTATCTCTACTATTCTGGCTCAGCAAGTTCTACCAACTCTGTCGTTCCATACCAATTTTCCTCTCTAGATGGCACAATCGACTCCACCCAGGCAGTTCACAACATGGAATCATATGAGATCGCTTGTCTTGTAGGCTCAATACATGGTGCTGCCCACAAATTTGAAGGCTCTACCTACTTATGATGGTATGAGAAAGACATCGCATGAGCACATCCAAGATGTCATAGGACTGACGACCATTCATCAAATCACTAAATAAGATGTCATGGTGAAGTTGTTGGTTCTTTCACTGAGAGGTAAGCTTCTTTATTGGTACCGATCGCTTTTGCTCGACACCATTACTTCATGGGATCAACTGGCTAGATAGCTGATAAGGGGTTTCAATGAACAAGCAGACCCCTTCTCTCTGTTGCACTAGTTCACCACTATTCAAAGGTATCCTTAGGAAGAGATAGATGAATTCAATGTCAGGTTCATGAGAACCTAGTAGAGAGTCACCGATAGCCTTCGATCGAAACATGAGCAGGCCATATTCTATTACTTGAGAGCTTTTCACTCGGATATTAGCATGAGTATCTGATATGATAATATCAATACATTCCCTACTCTATACAAGTAGGCACAGAAAGGTAAAACCCAACCTGATAGCTATCGAGAAGTTACCTCCCAAGGTGACAACCCTGATTTACTCAAATTTCTTACAAAATATATACCCAAGCGCATTCGCTCTCCTAAATTCCAATTGTATTCTAACCAACCATGGAATCCATCCTTGTAGTATCAAATGACACCTCTGCCATAGTATCAAGTGTCTATTGTCCCTCAACTTTTGGATCCTATCCAATATCCAACATTACCCGCACCATTGACTCCATTACCATTATCCGTAAGTCAAGAAACTACCAATAAGATGGCTATGAATGAAGCCCAAGACAAGAAGCTACAAGAGGTGAAGATATACATGAAGATGATGGTGAATTAGATGACCGTAATGAGGAGGAGGTAGGATGACCAAGGCTTCTAGCAGAGAATATTTCCTCCTCTCTCGATCATGAAAGAGCAAGCATCATTCGCTCATCGATAACCCAAAATAAATTTAGCTATGATGAGCAGCGGAGAAGCTAGTGTTTTACATCCAACATACTGGTGTACCATGTGCAATGATTTGCACAATGAATAAACCTGCATGGTACACCTTAATTATGTTCAAACGCTAGTAGGTGGCCCACAAAAAGATGCTCTTTTTAGTGTATATATATGGGTGAGCGACCCACAAAAAATGGGGTCGGCTCTTGGACGTTTATAGATTGTATGTACATTTTGTTGGAATACAAGCAATAAAGATACTCCTCCTTCTGGCTTCTGATTTTCTATGTGCAAGTGTATGTAGCTGGTTTTTTGACTTCTATTCATTTTAAGTTTATATTGTATCTGTTCTGAAATCTGAATTGTGCATATATGAATCTTGTTCCTGGAGTTAAATATTAAGGAATGCTTACATGTGTTAGATGAATGTCTAAATCATACTTAGGAATTCATGATTTCTACGTGAGGGTATAAAGGAAGCTTGTAGACAATGATATGTGCATTTATTTCTAGTTGTTGTCTAATCTATACTATGAGAAAAGTTCTAGCTTCCACTATATTTCCCTTCTTTCTTGTTCCCCTTTTCTCTAAAAATCCAAAGGAACCAACCTTCTCTGGAGATTAAACGGATAGTCCCAAGTTAGATCCGTCTATTCAATGTTGGCAAAGTCTAAGGTGCAACACTATTAACCGAAGGCAAATTTTGTTCCAACAGGAACCAAGGTGTTGTTAGGAGAAGTAAAGTAGGCCAAGAATTGTTGTCTTGGTACAAGTAACAGTTCTTGGAAACTTGTACTTTAGTTTATTTAGAAAATAAACATGAATGCATAGGCCAAGAGACGAAAGAGGGAGGTTTATCAGAACCAACTCTTTTCTTGAAAGGTATTCTTCATGATCAGGAGAAGACCTGATTGTGTATGAAATATCTGAAAGACTTAAGAAAGAGTCATATTCTTCATTAGCCAAAATCTTGGGACCATTGGAAGAGGAACTTTTAGAAGCACTTACTTCTAGACATACCCCTAGACCTGGTCCATCCGAACCAGTTGTACAAGTCAAAAGTGAGGAAGCAACTATAGAAGAAGTAGAATAATATGATAGGGATGTTATGGTACATAATGCCGACAATCTTGTTAGGAATTTTGAATACCCTATTCGCCTGAATCCTACTTAGAATGCTCCCATGAAAAGAATTTCACCTTCAGTGTTTCCAACCTTTAGGGAATTTTTTTTTGAGGATCCTGACCAATTTCTGTTTGAATTCAAAGTCCTGTGTCAGACTTATGACTATGTAAAAGACAACCAAAAACTAAAGTTGTTTTCCTCTACACTCAAATATGCAACCTTACAATGGTTTATGAGTCTTGAACCTGATTCAATCCGCACTTGGGATCAAATGGAAACTATATTTTTGGATAAGTATCAGGAGTATTGTAGAGTGCAAAATAGAAAGGATGAATTGTTTTGGATTAAACAAGAAGAGGATGAGAACTTAGAGGACTATCTTGATAGATTTTCCTTTATCCAAAAGATATGTGGTCCTGTAGAACCAGACTTGTTAAAAACCATATTTTTAAGAGGTTTGCAGGATGATTCCAAAGAAGTATTAGATTTAATGGGAAAAGGAGATGTGAACCAACTTGAGATTGATGAAATTGTAGGGTTATGCAGAAATTATTCTCGCACTAGGCAAAGAAGGAAGAAGCAAAATCCTGGTAATAATGATATGAAAGAATTAATGGAAGAAATGGCTAACATGAAAACTGATATTCTTGTCCAATTAAATTTTGCATTAGGGGAGAGAAATGCAAGATCCAACTCTACACCACCCTTGGCTATCTATTGCCCAAGATGTAGAAACAAGCATGCCTTACAAGATTGTCCCTTGAACATAACTTCTATCTCAACTATTTGTGGCATTTTTTCAAAAGAGCACATGACTGATAAGTGTCATCTTTTGCCTCAACTCAAAAATGTTTTGGAAACCCAAATTGAAGAACTTAATGTTATTGGGCAAAGACAGGGAGGTAAATTTTCACAATACCAAAATGCCCCTCCTTTCCTTCCGGTTGGGGACACACTCCTTGGAATACGACATGGGGATATGTAGAACCACCCTCACAACTATGGAATCAATATTGGACAACTCCTCGATATTTGTCACACTCTGGGTGGGTAAATCCACCCTGGAATCCTATTAATCCACCTTGGACACAAAATCAACAATATGGGCAAAGATGGGGGCCATAATACCCATCATATCAAGGGCAACAAAGGTATCAAGGACAAACTCAAAACTTGCTACCTACTCCTAATCAGAATTTTTAGGGAAGAATGCAACCACAACAAGCACAACCAGTAAAACAACCTCCACTTCCAGCTCAACCTATGGCTAACCCAAATAATACAAGATAGTCAGCTCCTATCTATACAGCTGAATCTAAAGAAACTATTGTAGTTCATATTCTTAACTATAGTAATATCCAATTACATTTAGGGAAGGTATTACCTGATCCTATTCCACCTACCATTGAAGAAATTGATGGCAAACAAGAATCTTCCAATCCAGAATAATTGCCAACAACTTTGGAAAAGGAGAAAGAAAAATCAGAAAATGTGCAGGTGAAAGATGTACCCTCTTCAACGTGGTACCATACCCTGAAATATTTGATAATACTATAACTATCCCTGAATCAAAATTAGTCACAGAACTTAAGAAAATGACTATATCCCTTCCTTTGTTGCAAGCAATAAAGGATGTGCCATTAATCAATAAAACCATTCAGGAGTTGTGTATCAAGAAACCTAGTAGAAAGAAGGCCTTTCCTAAAACTGTGCAAGTAGAAGGGAAATTGGCTGACCTGCTATCTGGAAAACTTATTCCTCCAAAATATAGTGATCCAAGGAGTCCATTTGTCACAATCACTATTGGGCTAGTGCAAATTCCAAATGTATTGATTGATCTTGGAGCTGCAATTAATGTAATGACTAAAGATACAATGCAAAAACTATAGCTCAATAATCTCAATCCTACAACTACAGTTTTAGAAATGGTTGATAGGTCAGTTGCAAAACCAGAAGGGATACTGGAAGATATTTCCATAGAAGTTTCTTCTTGGGAATATCCTATAGATTTCTTGGTATTGCAACCTAGAAACTCAGCTAATGGCTATCCCATCATTCTAGGACGACCTTGGCTTGCCACTGCAACTACTTTTATAGACTACAGATCTGGGGAAATGACCATTTCAAATGGCATTGATCTCAAAAATATTTTCCCTTTATCCACCTGCCCAACCTTCAACCAAATTTTCTAGACAGATATGGTTTCTTGAATATGATGAAGAATAGGAAGAAACTGTTTCCACTCTGGCCACAATAATAGTAAAGGAACACATTGAGGAAATCAACTCACAAGAAAGAGAAATCTTTGAGGATGAAACTATCCTAGTTGAGACATTACAAGAAGGACTTAAAGATGATCAAATCATTGTTCATCGCTTGCTGTGGAAGGATGAAGAGCATACCTCAGAACATTTGTCATCCATTCCAATACAAGAAAGCTCTTTCATACTACCACATGGATGGCACCATCATCTTCTTACCTCTTTCACATGTCCTATGCAAGGAATGATTCCATCAAGCATCACTTTTGAAACAAAATCCAGAGTATTTCATACTCTTTAGCCACACCACTATCCATTAAATTCTTTAATCAGCAAGTATGGAGCAGTCAATTCTGTTCATCCAGGGATAAAACAAATTGAAGTACAACTAGGTAAAGTTTTGAATATTAATAGCTGGTTGACTAATGAACAAGAAGCAAAATTATTTGTTGTCCTACAAAAACATGTTCAAGCATTTGCTTGGAGTTATAAGGATATGACTGGAATTCACCCTGATGTGTGTACACATAGGATATACATTGAAGATGTTAAACCTATGAGACAACCTCAAAGACGTTTGAATCTTGCTCTGAAAGATATTGTCAAGGAAGAAATTGAAAAACTTTTAGATGTAGGGTTCATTTATCCAATTTCAGACAGTCGGTGGGTTTCTCCATTGGTTATTGTTCCAAAGAAAAATGGGAAAATGAGAGTGTGTGTAGACTACAGAGAGTTAAACAAGGTCACACATAAGGACCATTTCCCATTACCTTTCATAGACCAAGTGTTAGACACCCTTGTTGGCAAGAAATTATTCTATTTTCTTGATGGTTTTAGTGGATATAATCAAATACAAGTTGCACCAGAAGACCAAGAGAAAACTACTTTCACATGCCCTTGGGGAACATTTGCTTATAGGGTCTTACCTTTTGGTTTATGTAATGCTCCAAAAACCTTTCAAAGAGTTGTTTTGGAAATATTCTCTGATTTAACAAATGAAAGTGTGGAAATTTATATGGATGATTTCACAGTATGTGGAGAAACTTTTGATTATACCTTAGAACAACTTGAAAAAGTTTTAACACATTGTGAAACATACCATTTGTCTTTAAATCCTGAAAAATATTTTCTAATGATGGAGGAGGGGATTGTCCTTGGTCATCATATTTCCTCTCATGGGATCAAGGTTGACCCCAAGAAGGTGGAAGTCATCAAAAACCTTCCTCCTCCAAAAACTCAAACTGATGTAAGGAGTTTCTTGGGACATATTGGTTTCTACCGCAGATTTATTACAAATTTCAGTACCATAGCCAATCCAATGTTTGCATTATTGACTAAGGATTCTAAATTTACCTGGTCTATTGAGTGTCAAAAGTATTTTGAAGCATTGAAGGAGAAGTTAACAACTCCCTCGATGTTGAGAGGACCTAATTGGGAACTGCCATTCCATATTTAGACTGATGCTTCCAATACTGCCATTGTTATTTTACTTAGACCTAATTCCATTCCATATTCAAACTAATGCTTCCAATACTGCCATGGCAACACTAGGTTAGATTGAAAATGGAGAACATTATGCCATTTACTACATTAGTAAAAACTTGATAGGAGCTGAAAAGAACTACACCACTACTGAGAAGGAATTCTTAGTTGTGGTATATGCTATCAATAAGTTTCGACACTATATCACAGGATATCAAGTGTTCATCCATACAGATCATGCTGCTATTAAATACTTGATGAACAAACCTATGGTTAGTGCAAGAATTATTCGTTGGTTAATATTATTGCAGGAATTTGATATCACCATAGTAAATAAACCAGGGAAAGCCAATGTGGTAGCAGATTTTCTATCAAGATTGCCAAATACAGACACATGGGAATTGGTGGAAGATGCTTTTCCTGATGAAAAACTATTTGCTATTTTTGTGCAGTCTCCATGGTTTGCAGATATAGCTAATTACTTGGCTACAGGGAAAATTCCTCCTCACTTCACTTCTAAACAAAAGAAATAGTTAATAAAGCAAAGCTCTTCTTTCAAATGGATAGGAGGTCTACTTTTTAAATGCAGTCCTAACCATGTCTTACGCAGGTGCATCCACAAGGATGAAGTATATGACATTCTCCGTGCATGCCATGATGAACCATCAGGTGGACATTATTCAATCAAGAGTACAATTCAGAAAATCTTAGGTATTGGTTATTATTGGCCATCTCTGCATAAGGATGTAAAAAAATATGTCAGACATTGTGATGCATGCCAAAGAATGGGAAAACCTACCTATACTAATGAAATGCCATTACAACCTCAAGTAGGTATAGAACCATTTGAGAGATGGGGGTTGGACTTTGTAGGACCAATTGACCCACATTCTCAGGGAAAGGTGCATATCTTGGTATGTACTGATTATGTGACTAAGTGGGTAGAGGTGCATGCGTTTAAACATGCTCGTGAAGAAAAGGTTGTTGATTTCCTGTATACTCAATTTTTTTTGCATTTTGGAGCCCCACATTCTATCACTACAGATCAGGGACCTCAATTTACATCAAAGGTTATTGAAGCCTTTACTAAACTATATGAAATCAAGCATAGGAAGTCCTCACCTTATCACCCTCAAGCAAATGGTCAGGTTGAAGTAACAAATCAAGAATTAGAAAGAATCTTAACCAAAATAGTAGCTTCCCATAGGAGGAATTGGATGGATAAACTACCTGAAGCAGTTTGGGCTTATAACACTACATGGAAATCCACCACAGGATTTACACCTTATGAATTGGTTTATGGTAAAAAGCCTCTTTTTCCTATTGAATTTGAATTACTAACACTTCAAACTGCTTTGGAAGTTGGTATTGATTTGTCATAGGCACAAACAGATAGGATTTTGTAGCTCAATGCATTGGATGAACTACGAATGGATGCATTGCATCAAACTAAGGTGATTCAAGCACAATGAAAGTTGTGGCATGATAGTCACATTCAACAACGAGAATTTTAGCAAGGTGATTGGGCTTTGTTGTTTGATTCTCGCTATGAATATTTTCTTGGGAAATTACAAACTAGGTGGCTTGGACCTTATCTGATTGAAGAAGTATTTGGAAATGGAGTTGTTCGTCTGTCACCCATTGATGACTCACAAAGGAAGCTAGTGGTTAATGGACATTGTCTTCAGATATACCATGCACCACTGACTAAGGATGAATTTCTGAAGCAAATAGAGCAAATGGATATCAACATGATGGAGGGAACTACTCCTTCCACAACAGATTCAGCAGAATGATAAAAAAAAAAAAATGAATAATTCAGAAAGTGAAAACCTCCTAGGAGGCACTTCTGAATTGGCTTGCATGAAAACTAGTTTTCTGGCATGTTTGCCTTGTTGGTCCCACAATCATTGTTCCGTCTTTTCCCAAGACTGCACCTATTTTTGTTTTCAGTAGAAGAACCAACTGGTAGTCAGCAGGAACAAACATCTGTATAAATGTAGATGAATGGTTACATCAGGTATGTGCTCTTTGCATTTTAATCATTGTAGATATTTAGTATGTAATGTGTGAAAATCATTAGTTAGTATAAAGCATTCATAAGGTTTGGTAAAATCCAAAAAGTTATCCATCTAGTCAAGGGGAGGCAAAAGAAAAGATTCATGTTGTCTTAAAAGGATAGATTGAAAAATTGTAGTTAGTAAAACTTGTTCCTGAAGGGAAGGTGTGTAGAGCTCTGAAATGATGTTAAGCTCTAGAATAAGAATGCTACTTATTAGCTTCGGAATGATGTTAAGCTCCGGAATGAGAATGTTGTTTAAAAACAAAAGCAGCTTCGAAATGAGGAAGAGTTTTGATCTTCGAAATAAATCAGTGTCAAACTTTGGAATGAACCAAGGCAAACTTGATTGAAAATATGAAATGCCACGTGGCATAAAATTGTTTTTAATTCCATCGTTTGAAGTTGGAAATAAAAGTCATGGCATGGATTCCAAGTTGTGGGTCTCAAAGCTACGATGGGAAAGATGTCTTTGGAACTACCGCGTGCTTCGGGGTATGCAAAATATTTGGCACATGCAACAAGGCACTTTGACAAATGGAAACTCTGCAAATTGTGCATGTTATGGCCAATGCCCAACTACCAACTCAGCAAGCCGTAATTACTTAATAGAAAAAAATCAGCAGAATGGGTAAATTAAGTTTTTACGTGGAATAAGAATCTGCCACGTGCCTGGTAAGATGGATGTGGTTTTTCAAAATCTTCAACACGTTTCGAAGTTGGTTCCTGCGCTCCACAAATTTAATTGCCATATCCACGAAATCATTGCAAATTGTCATAGCACCCCTCAAACAAAAATTGTTGATTCCAAACCAGAAGATATGGTCTGTTTCAGGAGACAACAAAGCATAGAGAAATTTGAATATGGGGGGAAAAAGAACAAAATTGAACCAAAAAATGTTAGTTATCTACAGAAAGATCCTGAGTCATTGCAAATTTTTACAAAAGGAGGGCTGATGCCATTTTTGAGCAAATTTGATGGGTACTCCGAGGGACTGGTGGCAGAATTTGCATGAACTTTCAAAAACAACCAGGTTAGCATCAGTGGCATGACAATCCAGGTAACACCTAAAATCTTAAGTCAAATCACTGAGTTACCTTTGCAAGGGCTACAAATTTTAAAAGCTAGTAAAAATACCCTAACAAAAATAGTTAATCAGTTTAGAGAAGAAAAAGATAGACCAATTGAGTTTCAAATGAATAATAATGTTTGCAAAGGGGTAAAACGAACCAGTTTACAACACCCTTGGGAGGAAGTAGTTGTATGGGTAATCAGGTTCTTCACCTGTGAAGGGCAATTTGTTGTGTTGTCTAGCCACCATATTAAAATTTTGAATCATTTAAGGCACGGTGGCCAGAAACCTGAGTTTAGGGTAAAATTTCCCCTGTATCTGCACCAGGAATTACAGAGTATGGCTAAACACTACCAGGAAGGAAAGGGAACCCCTAAGCATCATGGACTAATTAAATTTATCTGCAAATATCATTTTAGAGGAAACCCTAGGAGTTTTGATAGATTTTTCTCTTCTTGGAATGAAATGGTTTATGAAGAGGAGACAGGGGATGAAAGCCCTAAAAGCCCTAAAACTAATGAAGAAGAGGTAGAAGATGAATCCTCTAAAAATGATATTCCCTCTTCACCACAAGGACCTCCATATTCTAGGACTAGGAAACAAAGGGAAAGAAAATCCAAAACTGGTCCTGTAGAAAAGAGGAGGAAGGTAACATTCTCCGAAGATGTGACTATTTTTCTAGTACAACCCACTGAGCAGCCAAGGAGTCCAAGCAGGGAAACACATGCTGATAAGGAGATATCTCAATCTGGAGTAGAGTCTGCTCTAGAATTATCAGAATCTGCTCTAGAACCTACCAAAAAATGTAAAAAGAAGCAGTTTACCCTTGGGGTGCGAAGGTCCTCTAGACTTCAGAAGGACAAAACAATTAAGGAGATAGTAGATGTGGAAACATTGCCTCAGAAAATGGTTGAAGATCAAGGGGGACACATTGATACATCCATGGAAGATACACAATAGGAGGAAACATCTATGGAAGAAATTGTAGATATAGGTACAAAGGATGCAGATGTAGGCACAGAAGATACAAGTATAGATACAACAATGCCTGCAATGTATATCCCACTTGCTTATTCTTTTGATTTTGAAGCAGAGTTTATAACAGAGGAAGAGGAGGAGGATATACAAGAATAGTTACATGCTACAAAAAGTGTCATCAGGACACATATGGGATGGATTGAATAGAATGAGGCCTCTATACAAGAAAAATATAAACTCATTACTGATTTACAATAGGAGGTGGAAGAATTAAAGGCTAGGTTATCCAATCTGGAGCCACAACCTACAAAAGTTGATTCCAAAGATGAGTTGGTCAGAATTCTGTTAGAATTAGCATAACAAAATAGAGCAACAACTATACCTGAGGAAGGTTCACCCATCATAAGGACTGAAATAGATGTGGTAGACCAGCAGGATGTAATTATGCCAGAACATGAAGTTTCATAGGACTCTACAGAACATGTTGTAGATGTACATTCTGATAACTTGCAATAGCAAGAGGCACAAACACCACAAAGAATAGTAGATGTCAGTGATAAAGGAGAAATGAAGGATCAGGTAACCATACCTTCTCATCAATCTTCTGTTGAACTAATGCCATCAAATTCACCTCCAGTTGAAACAACAGAAATTGGAGTACAAGTATTTACAACAAAAAATGGAGTACAAGTGGATTTACCTCCAAAGGTGCAACAGATAATCAGACCCCCACAGACAGTTACATTGACAAAATATAATGAGGACATAGCACACTGGGTGCTTAAATGTCAAGGAATGGAGGCACAAATTGCATCTTTGAAATATTTGGAGAAGAAGCTTGATGCTCAAAGTGTAGAAACAAATAAGCTGCAGGGACAGGTTCAGTATCTTTGTCAGGTTGTAGAGTACCTAGTTTAGTTTTGAAGGCCAGCTAGATGTTACAGTCTAATATTGAAAGAGAAGTACCTCCGTTGGCAAGTGATGAGAATTTTTTTTGATCTCCCCTATGAAATAAACACTGTAGAGGAGTTTTTGGAAGCCTATTTGCACAGTCTAGAAGAACAAAAGAATTTGATGTGTGAACTATTCCTGCACCAGTTTCTCATGCCAAAAAATGTGACATTTTTGCCACATATCTTCACAGGGGATATTCAGTTGAGAGCTTTTATGTCCACCCTACAAAATCAACTGTATTGGGATCAGGAGAAAAGGGCAAGTAAAGAAGTTGAACTAACAGTTGAGCTGCTACTCAGACCAGTCCATCCCAATCATAGAACTACCACCAATCAACATTTTACCATGATGAGAGAACAAAATATCAGGTTGGTTTATCTAAACAATCTTAATGATTGTATGTCTAGTTTTCAAACTTCTTGTGTCGAATATTTTGGAAATGCTTTATCAGCTTGCCAAGTTAGATGGGGAGAGTTATCAATATCACTACAGAAAAGAGAACCCATCTCACCCAACAATCTATTGTGGTCCAGACGAAGAGCAGAAGGTATAATGCAGACCATCCTAGAAATAAAAGATCATTGGATAGGTTTGAGGTACAAACTACCCACTGTTATAACTCTTGTCCCTTATTTCTTTGATAGTGATCCTCAACCAGATGAGCAGTTTCAAGAATGGCTCAAACAATTACAGGAAACTAGAGGATACTATAAAGGGAGGTTGTGGAAGTATCAAGAAATAAATTTGAGCATAGATCTCTATGCTTTTGTAGCATTGCAAAATGCATGAGGACATGCATCAGAATAGGTTGGGGGAAAATGATGAGGCCAGGAATTGCCTCATTCATGGACTATTTTGGATATTTTACAAATTGCTTTATAAACCTTATGCTATGTTTTTTATGCTAATTTTGATGGTTGAATGCATTATGTATTAATGTTTACATGTTTGAATGTTCAGGAGCACAATACTCTATTTTATCCATTTTTTGCATTTATTTACACTGTTTCAGCTGATTTACCTAGCAAATAAAAGTTTACTTGAAATATGTAATAATGAGTGTTGATGTGTATTCCGTTCTAGGAGCATTTCATTTGTTTTCCTTGCCTTCTAACCAGTTCAAATTGCAAAAAGGTGCCAAACTATTGTGACTGTGCAGAAAATAGAATTTGACCATACAAATTCTAGCCAGCTGTTCATAAATAGCATGGCTTGGAATTTGTCAATTCTAGCATGTAAAACCTATAGAATTGGTCTTCTAAGGACTTAGGAAGACTACCTAGCTAGTCAAACTCACTTTCCTACGCATCTGGTGTACGGATAAGGGTCAAAATGGTTAAACTGCCAGATATTCCGGAGCAGCTCCAAAATGAGCGGAGCAGGACCAGTTTTGGTCAAAATGGTAAACAAAACACCCAAAAAGATGGAAAATGGTGAGATGAGGATGGATACAGGTGTATGAGGAGTTTTATCACCCCTTCCAACACATTTCCACCAATGGATGACGCACAACAAGGAAAATGGAGATGTTGCAACAGAATAGTTTCCTACATTTTAGGAAGACAACTTTAGAATAGTTGTTGAATCCTTGAGAAACAACAACAAAATGGATTAGCATATGTAGTAGATTAGTATAAATAAAAAGCTCCCATGTTGGTTGAGTATGTAGACGTTTCCATAGAAGGATAGGGATAAAATAGTTGTTTCAGTTGTAACAGAGCAACAATTCAGCAGGATCTTTCCTGCATTGCTGCAATGTTATTTCATATTCAATAAAAGTGTAGTTTCTTCATCCATTTCTATTATGAGTGAATGTGTAAGCATTATGTAGTTAAGAAGAAATATTCTTGCCTTCTTCTGGATCAAGGAGCAAGGGCCACTTCCAGGCCTAGGAGAAGGACCAATAATTGATAGGTTTTTCTGTTCATTTCTTGTTGTAGCAGATTAGCATAAAACTTGGCAAATTTTATTTCTTGTTACTAACTGTGTTTATTGTAGATGCATGTAATATTTGTGATGTGTAGTAGATGTGTGTGCATGTCAGATGATTCCCTAGCATAGGTTTTGAAATTTTATAGCATTTATGGTTTTCCCCTATTTTGGCAGTTATTTCCAACTTTCTTGTATTCTCCATTGTGTGGGTGATTAGTAGCTTATGTGTTTCCATTTCAGCAATTCTTCCATTACTGCCATTTTAATTCTGCAAATGTAGTTAGGTTTTATTTTCTGCAACTCTTTCATTCCTGTCATCTTCATTTTGCAAGAGTAAGTAGGTTTCATTTCTATCATTTCAAATTTTACAAAAGTAATCAGGTTTCACTTTCTACAATATTTCCATTTCTATAACTTTACTTCTGCAAGAATAATTAGATTCAATTCTTAGGATTAGAAGTGACACCAAACTCCCCAAAAACTAACATGTTCCACCAATAAATCATGTTTTCTCAAGTTGCTTACCTCTACTATCGTATACGACCATTAGGACATCGCCCTGGATTGACAAACTTAAAGATTAAATGATGTGATTGATGACACTCATCAGATGGTACTCTCTATCGGTAGTTTATTGGGAGTCTTATATATCTGACTAACACTGGGCCATATATTTGTTTTGATATAAATTATCTTTCGAGGTTCATGCAATAACCTAAAGTTAGTCACTGGAAAGTAGTAAAACGGGTTCTCCATTATATCCATGGTACCATTGAATATGGCCTAGAGTACAAGAGGAATGATAAATTCTTCTTGCAAGGATACACAGATTCTAACTATGCTAGATCTGTAGATGACAAAAAATCAACTTCAAGGTATATTTTTCATCTAGGATCTGGACCTGTCTCTTGGCACAAAAAGAAGCAATAAGTGGTTGCTTTATCTTCAATAGAGGTATAATATTGAGTAGCATGAGGAGCATTGTGCGAGATGATATGGTTGAGTCACATTTTGGTAAGTACGTGTCTTCCCAAGAAACTTCGAATACACTTGTTTTGCGAAAACCAAGGTGTTTTGAACTTAGTCAAGAATCCAGTTCATCATGAGCACAACAAACATATTAACACAC
This sequence comes from Wollemia nobilis, assembly GCA_028583015.1. Lineage (NCBI taxonomy): Eukaryota > Viridiplantae > Streptophyta > Pinopsida > Araucariales > Araucariaceae > Wollemia > Wollemia nobilis. The sequence goes on along the minus strand of JAQPPZ010001745.1, from coordinate 6,013,762 downwards.
AGTGTCATTTCATTTGAGATAAATTTTCTAAACACAACATCAAGCTCTAATACATTCCTACTGATGAATAGGTTGCATACATCTTCACAAAGGCACTTGCACGTGCCAAATTTGAGATATTTTGAAACACACTTTGAATCTCAAAGTAATGTAATAAAGGGGGGATGTTAGGGTAAAATGTAGTGTAGTACATTTACTACTATATTATTACATTTACTTTTACTTTTTACCTCGAAGATATTCACTATTTGGAATATCTTGTGGTAACTAGGTAACTAGGTAGTTGTAGTCAAGTTGACTACATTAACTCCCTAGTTGGTTAGTAGGTTAGCGCTATTTTCTCCTAAGCACATTAGTTAGCATTAGTTAAGGAAGATATTATTTAATATCTATCCTAAAGTTCCTAATGTACTATATAAACTCACTATTGAATATAATTTTGTGATTGTTCGCTCTCTAATTTATCATCGTGAAGTGCAGGAGAGAAGATAAATAGGCCAAACACCAAAAAATTTAATAGACATTGGAAGAAATACATAGAATAAAAAAAAGAGATAAACATGCTAGAAAACATGTAGGAGATAAGCAAACATTGAGAGCCAGTCAAACAAAACACAAAAGAGAAGCCAAATTAGCAAAGAGAATAACCCACCAAAAGAAAGGTGAATAGTAGGAACCAATTGAGAAAGATACAATGAAGGAATGAATTTTATAGCTCTAGTTAAAGCAATGAAATATTGCTGAAGCAAATATCAACCTGATTTGTGGATGAGGTAACTCAAAAAGTGTAGAGACGACGGAGTACGAAGCTTGCAAGAAGTAACATTAAAGTGCAACAAAATTCAGTATAATGCTCAAGACACCAATAAGAATAATAGTAGATGCAAAGGCATTTGAATAATTATTCAACTAATGTTATAAGTTTAAGGAATAATTAAATTAGGGTATGTCATGAATTAAAAGGTGAATTCAAATGAGGAGGAAATATTATTAAATGGAAAATGTTGTTTTGAAAAGAATTAGAAGAATATATTAAAAATAAATATTTGAAGAACAGTAAAGGAAGTGAAAAAGAAAGATATAAGAAGGGAAATTTGATTCTTGTTGAAATGAATTATTGTTTGAAGGAAAATTATTAATCAAAGGAAAAAAAAATTATTTTTAAAGAGGAAAGAATAAATTAATTATCTGAAATAAATTGTTTATTGAGAAAGTAAATTGCTGAGAGAAATTAATATTAAAAAGAAGAATATTAAATTGAAGATTTTTTTGGCTGGATATTGAGGGGTTGTACTCAAGTCCCCCACCATTGAAAAATTACAACTCTCTTCTTTAGAGCTTGAGAGTTTACAAATAGATACACTTATCATCTCAATTGAGATGCTATAGCTAGAAACCTACATAATTTTACATAAAATGTTTGAATTCTTAATTTTTATTTTGGATCTTTTCAAATTTTTGTATGAATACAAATATTCCATAATTAATCATCCTTCTTGATATTTTTCTATAGCAACCTTCACAATACCAAAACTTCACCTCTACTATCTATGCATCGCATCTTAGTAGAGTAATATTTCCAAAACATTGCACTATCATAGTCTGTTGTACCAGATATGGATTGTTATTTTCCTTCCTAAAACACAAGTGCATCCACAAAAAGTATAATAAATAGTTTATATAAAAACACATTATTGTTACAAAATATAGTAAATATTACCAATGGAAAACATTAAAGTAAATATTAATTATTATTTGATTAAGTCAATCAACATTTTCTTGTCAGTTTCAGCTAAACTTACTACTTCCTTTAACCATGAAAAGGAGAAATTAACTCCACAATTCTCAATCAAAACCCCTCTATTGGCTAGCCTATCTGCACATTTTTTTCCTTCCCTTAATGTATGCGTAAACTTTATTTTTTCAAACTCTTTAGCAAGATATTGAATTTCTACAATTATCTCTTGTATGTTCCATGGAGCCTTTGCTTTCCTCAAAATTGTATTTATTACTATGAGAGAATCACCTTCCATCCATACTTTGTTCCATTTAATTTATTTGCATATTTCAACCCTTCTAAAGTCGCCCAAGCTTCAAATTTATTATTTCTAATTATTCCTCCTCCTCATGTTGGTCCTAGATTTTCTTTAGATGCTCCATCAAAATTCAATTTGATCCAATCTGCATCTAGGATTTCCACTTTATATTATTTGCCTTTTTTTAGCTTCTCTTGTACCCAAAATCATACTTCCATTTAATGACTTGACTCCACCTATCAAAGCTCCCTGCTTCTAGATTAGGGATTGGGTGATTTGATAGGGTTGGTTTAGACTCCTCTATGGCTAAACATATCTTCCTTTTCATTACCTCTAAAATATTTTCCTTTTCTTTAAAAATTATTCTATTCCTTTCTAGCCATACAATCCAAAGTATATCTGTAGATATATCCCATATTGTTTGTAAAATCTCACTTTATAAGTGTTCTACCATTGTTTTAACCAGTATTCAATTTTTCTATTCATCACCATGTATTTACCAAACATATTAAGAATCCATTGCCATAGTTTCCAAACTATTGAGCAATGTACCAAGAAATGGTCTATACTCTCCTCCTTTTTATAATGAACACATTGAGAGGGGCCATGAAAATCTCTTTTCATAAGGTTATCCTAGGATAAAATTCTTCAGGTTATCCATATTCTAGTGATATTACTATTTTGTTGGTGTTGTACATTATAACCACTTCTTGTTGTGCACTCTCCTGAGTTATTCAACTCCCAAATCAATTTTATCCTTGGCTCATCTAAAAAATAAATTGAAGATTTAAAAAAGAAGAAAATAATTTTATTTCAAGAAAATAGAAATTTTTTGAAGGAAGAATATTTAAATATTTAATTTGGGAGTAATAAGTATTTCTACTACAAAGGAAATCGAAGAATTTATGGAAATGTCAAATTACTAGAATTTTTTTTATTAATAATTAAAGTCAGTAGAATCCAAAATTAACTAAAAGAAAATTGAAAAAGAAAAATTGTTGAAGGATTTAAATATTTGAAGAGAAAAAAAGGATTTTGAAGATAGGTTAAAGGCACAAACAAATTATTAAAGATTTTATAGGAATAGAAATTAAAGTGAAAGACTAGTCAAGTATTTGAAGGTTATTGAACACAAAGAAAAAAGGAAAATTATTGAGCAAGCTCTCTCAAAGGAAAATTAGAAAGGTTGATCATAGATCTTGCTAGTAAGAAATTTAACATGGCAAATAAAGAAAGAAAGTAAACAAAGAAACAAGCCAAAATCCAAAAGTGTGTCTCACCAAGAGAAGAAAAGCAAGTTGAAGATTATAAGTATGTGTCACTAGAATTTACATGGTACTCACAAACTATTCTTGAAAAACTAAAATTGAATATTTTTTTAACAATTAAAGACTAAAATGATATTATCAATGAAGCTAAAGATTGCTCTAAAGATATTATTATATTACCTATTGATATAAGAAAGTTGGTGTACATGGCACTTGATAAGGTGAAGGATAAAAGTTAAAAAAAATTAAAAACTTGAATAAAAAGGCCACAATAAAAGATGCAAACTTTGACACATGATTTGAGGCCCATGATAACAGATATAAGTTGTGATACCAAATATTTGAGTCCCATAATGATAAATGCATGTTGTGATACTAGTAATCTTCATAAGAAAAATGGTAATACATGTGGTTTAAAGGTTAAAATGGTAGAAAATTGTTTGGAACCCATAAAGGATCATGTGAATCATGATATTCAAGAAATAAACATGGTATGTGATACAAGGGACTTAAGAATTGTTCATGAAGACAAAGAGTGTGCAAAAAGTGTATATGATAATTAGGAATATTGTAATGATATCAATGACAATGACAAGAAGATTGGTATAAAATTTTTGATAAAATATAGTGACACAAAATTAATTTTTTTTGGCAAAAGAAAATTTTACTAAAAATAAGGCCAAAATATGAAGCCCTTAAACAAACAGGTAATAACGAATCAGGAATTGATAAAGTAATTGTGAAACAAAGAAATTTGTGACAAGGATAGTTGGAACTAGTATTTATGTAAGAAAAGTTACAAGTAACAATAAATTTAGATGTAGACATTGTGGAAGACAGATACAAGATAGATCTTGGGACCTTAATTGTTATAAAATTTGTGGAGGTAACAATCATTATAAAAGATATTATTGGTACAAAATAAATAATAACATGAATATGAATTATGGATGGATAAGCATGTATAAATGGGATAATATGAAACAAATATTGATGTTAACAAGAACAACACTAAATGAATTATTCCAAAAAATTATGATTTGAAGCTTTCCTAAAGATAATTATATATGTGATCTACAATTGATCCTAGAACAATCACTACTAGAATCAAAGCAGGAAGACCAAGATCAGAATTAGAGACTTAAAGTATACCCAATAATGTAACACGGAGGGGAGGGGGTGTTGGAGTTTATTACATTATTTAGTACTTGTAAATATTTGTAAATATGTGGTGTGAAAATATTCTTGTAAATATGAGTCATTTAGAGAGTTTATCATTTAGTAATCATTAGAGGTTTGTCATTATTAAAAGTTAATAAAATATATTTCTCTTATGAAAAATATGAAGAGTCATATCTCCCATGAGTTTGAGGAGATGGAGAGTTAGTGAAAGTAGAAAGGTCAAGAGTCTTGTGAATGTGAAGAGTCTTAAATACAAATTTTATATATTGAAGATAAAACATTGTAAATAGCTTGTAAATATGTGATCTGAAAAGAGTCTTGTAAATATGATTCATTTAGAGAGTTTGCGATATAGTAATCATTAGAGGTTTGTCATTATTAGAAGTTAGAAAAATATATTTCTCTTATGAAAAATATGAAGAATCATATCTCCTATGAGTTTGAGATAGAGAGTTAGTCAAAGTTGAAAGATCAAGAGCCTTGTGAATGTGAAGAGTTTCATATCCAAAGTTTATATATTGAAGACAAAGCATTGTAATGGGTGATCAAATAAGCTTTGCAATACATTGTGTTTACATTACTTAAGTAGATATTGTTGATAAGCAACACACCCCCCACAGAAAAATGAGATTCCATCCTTAGAAAATTCTGAACTTTCATTTTTTGCAGCAGGGACCCTCTTGATCTTTTCAGGTTTTAAATCCAAATTTGCTTGCCTCCTTTTTAAAGTTGTGCTTTTTCTTGCATTCTAGTCTGTGTTATCCAAGAATTCACTTTTTACATGCTAGAATCATTCATGCACAAGCAAAATATTGCACCGATGCGAGAAAATCCAGAAAACAGTTGCATAATTCACTGAAAAAATCAAACTTTCCATTTTTGGTAGTGTCGCGATATCGCGACACTTCCATTTTCGGAAATGTCGCGATATTGCGACAGGTAAGTCAAATGCGACTAAGTGCCAGAAAGGTCGCGATTTCGCGACATGTCGCGAAATCGCGACAGTTTTTTGGAGAGAGACGCAAGCTGTACGGAGGGCGCGATTTTGCGACATGTCGCGAAATCGTGACATGTCGCATTTTCACGGCAGGAGAGAGAAAGTGGCTGCAGGATGAAAAATAGGCTAAGTCGCAAACACGTTCCAAAATCGCGGTCAACGCATGCAGGTAAGGAACTGTCGCGATATCGCGACGTGTTCTAGAATCGCAGCTGAAAATCGGGATGGCTGTACGGAGGCCAGGAGGGTCGCGATTTCGCGGCCGACGAGGGAGGAAGTTGCCGATGCTCTGGCAGGGTCGCGATTTCGCGACATGTCGCGAAATCGTGACATGTCGCAGAATCGCGGTAGGAGAGAGAAAGTCATAGTTGACCTAAAAGTGCATTCCGACGGGAAACAGAAGGCTTCCTGGGGTAGCGACACATGTCAAAGCGTGAATGGGACAAACAGAAGCCGACATGCAAGCTTATTTTGCGGATTTAATATGTTTTTAATTTTTTAAGCTTCGATTTAATTAAAATGCTAATCTAATGCATCTTTTTGTCTTTCATGCGGGATTCCACCGGCACTTACGGGACAACCGGGAAAGACCATAAAGGCGAAGATAAAGTGCGGATTTAGTCAAGGACCGCCATGCTAGGAGAGAAGTTGCCGGTGAGAGCATTCAACAACAAATTTATTGCAGACTTGATAGCATGAAGACCATTTCAACTTCGGGATGGATTTGCGGAGATCGAATTGATGGAGAAGTGGTGACTCATCCGGCTCACCAGCAGAATTAATGAAAACATTTATTTGCAGATGCGAATGAATGCAAGTTGCATTTTATTTTATCTTCTCCATTTATGGCAGCTGACTGCACAGATTTGCCGAAGGGTTAAGTTCTATCCGGACTTTGATTTTTAAATGGATTTTTATTGTAAAACCCGGGTCCTAGGGTTTAAGTGCGATAAGATTTAGGGTTTGAGCAAGATATTTTGGAAAAGATCAGGGTTTTTCCTGAGTCTATAAATACAAATTCTAAATGTAATTGCAAGAGGCGGAGACTTAGAAATAAAGGCTTATAAGCAATTTCTTGCAAATTTTGTGAAATCCTTTGTTTCTGGACTTGGAGTTGATGTGCTTTAGCTTTTTCGTGATAGCATGGCCAGGAGCCTAATCTTTTACAGAGTGTGATAAGTGTATTTTCTTTTGTTATCCGTTCCATTTAAAGTTTGTTAGATATATCTTTGTAAATCGCCATTGTCAAGATTAAATATGTTGTTAGGCTTCAATTGTTCTATTGTCTGCTAGGGGAAATTATAGATTTGAGGTTAAGTTTGTTCTAATTGCTCTGTCTTCACTGTGCGAGCTAGGGTCGTCGGTGAAAGATACCGCTTTTAACCAATTGCCCTTGGATTTATGATTTTCTGCTAGATCTGTTTCACTCTGCCTTGTGCTCTTAGTTGAAAGTGATCTTAGACCGATCGGATACTTTCTTCCGGGATTTGTTCGTTGTGAAGCTGATAGCATAGATAAGATTGACAGTTTGGGTTTACAATTGATGTTTGATAAACTTCTCTTTTCTGCCTTACCCTACCCTCTCTTTGCTTTCCGTGAATGATCCATTTTTATTTTCTTTGTTTGCCTTTTATTTAAATCTGCTGACCCATGAGAGCTAGATCAAAGAATTCAAGTCAAATCTGATTGTCAACAACTTTTGCAACTATTGAACAAGTTCAGGAACCCCCTGTAAGGTAACAGAGCAGTCCATATCGAAATCTATTCCAGAAGTGGAAAAGAGTGAATTGCCATTCGACCCAACTCTGTAACTCGCACCTTGGATAACCAGCTAGATCCTAAAGATGAGTGGGATCAGTCCCGTGGGTGTCTCCGGAGCTTTCCTTGCCTTCATCCTTTTTCCTGGGGTGTGCATGAAAGCCGGACCAACAAATATATTTATCAATACTATTTTTAGTGAGTTATTGTCATTGTTATTGTTGAATGTATATGAGGATTTAAACTTAAGATCTTGTGAGAAAATTGTTTATATGTTAACATTTTTTGTTGTAATAATCTCATCATTTTTCACTCTTGGCCTCCAAGGGATTCTTTTCTTAGGAGCCTTTTTTTCTACTTCCAATTCTAATTTTGGGGCTGACCCCATTTATCTTGATTCTTTGGAGAGTCACTCTTGCCTTTCTTTGGCTATTACTTAGAGTTTTAGTTTTTTTTATTTATTCCTTTTCTATTTTTTTATGTACTTCTAGTCCAATTTGATAGCAAGTTTATATGTCTCTCATAACATATTAAATTTGAAGAGGTCCATCTCCTATAAAATGTACCATTGTTGTCCACTATGGTACTTGGGGATTTGTTACCTTTTGGTATCATGAATACCTACTTTTGATGCCATGGAGTGGAAAATATTAGTATAATCTTGAATAAATTTATCTTTTCTTTGATGCAATTGTTGCCATCATATATATTGGTCTTCATACGTTCCCATGGAATATATTCTTCCTTGATGACCTTCATAAAAGTTTCCCATGCTAATAATACTTCATATTAATTATTTTTTGTAACCCTATGACAATATGTTTCCCACCAATTTGGAACAGGTAATGAAGCTCCCAAGAGTACAAAAGTGATTTTCTTATCATAGGTGCATTTATATATAGATAAGTATGAATATAACTGATCCAACCAATTTTCTAGGGCATTAGTATTATTTTTTCCTTAAAATGTAGGAATAAATAAATTTAGATGCACCTTAAAAGGTGTGGGAGCAATGAATGGTGATAGGGTAGTGAGAGGTAGTGTGAAGAAGGTTGTAGAATTTGCAGCAAGGATCTATTGAAGAATTTGAGCAAATTGACTCGTCGTTTCATTCCTTTATTTTACATGGGCTTTGTTTAACATATTCTTAAAATGATTGACTATCAAAGTGTTATCCATTTTGGTTCTCACTTGAGATCATTGGAACAACAAGGTAATTAGAGGGATATTGAATCTAATACCCAAACATTCAATATTTTGATATCATGTTTATGGACATACACTCAAAATATAGATTGATCTAATACCATAAATCTAACACTTGAATTTTGATTGACTTGAAACTCAATTTTTTGAGCTAAACAATATCAAGAAAGAATGCAATTCAGAAATAATAGAGTATAAAAAATTAGAACATAAGGGTATATAACCAAAATAGTTGAATGATTTTATTACTAAAAAAATAGAGTACAATGTAAGAAATCTATGAGAAGAGATGTGAACCTATAACAATATATCCATTACTCATGATTTTTATAGTCAAGAGTGCATCTCCCTTTATATAAAAATTTGTGTGTTTTAAATCCACTATATTGAATATGGAAGGTCACCCATATGGAAATGTGGTGGTTCAGCTTTTGTGAGTTAGAAGGTCACCCATATGTAAATGTGGTGATTCACCTTCCATGAGTTACAAAGTGTATTTCATTGAAATCACATACATATTTTTTATCCTTTTATGTTTTATCTTTTAATAATGAGTCAACATGTCTAGAGATGCATTTTGGATACAAAAATCTAATAATAGAAAATTACTATTTTTAGTAATTGTAGTGATTTATTGCTACACCATTTTTTAACTACAAAAGTGAAGTGCAAAAGTGGACTAGCACTAAAAAAAAACCTCCAATTGAAAGTTATGAGGATTGGAGGGTCATCCAAGATAAATTTTGAGGATAAAAACTTTATTAGGTCCAATAAAAAAAAGGAAAACAAAAGCTTTGATATTGGAGGTTTGATAGTCAGAAGTCTCGAGGCAAGTAAAGTTTTGAGGTCAGATGGTGAGGAATTTTTTTTAAGAAAAGGCACCACATACCTAAAATCTAAGACTTTTTGAGGTGCATAATATTATAGAAGGTACTATAGAGGTATAGTATTCATCCCCACACAGGGCCAACATCAACTTCACATCAGACTGGGCCATATAGTAGACACCACCTTGAGGTTTTTACAAGATGTTGCAATAGGAAGTGACCTCAAGACATTTGTTAGGGTATGAGCGGGACAAGAGTAATTCCATCCTATATGATGGAAGGGGTTTTGGATATTGCCCCGTTTATTCGACAACCAATAGATGAGGAGAGGGATTTTTTTGAACTTAAAGGGCCCTCTTACCCGATGGAAAAAGATGATTGGTATTCAAGTGGGAAAAAAAAGGCTAACATCTTTGTGGGTTTGTGATCTGTAATTTCCTAGCATGGGCCTCATTCTAAGGGGCCATCACCCAGAAGGGATCATCCAAATCTGCCCCTCTCTTTTGTAAAAATGGTCTCAGGGTCTTTTGTTGACAAAGGTAAACAGATCCAGTATGATATTTTTCCTAAGAATCACAAGCTCTGGATCCCTTAGGATATCATTTGCAGGAACATGGAAGAATGTTCACGAGACCTCATTGGTAAATTTTAAGGCAATCAGCCATATCTAGCCTCCATTGGTCGTAGAGGGCTTTTTATTTGAAAATGGGGTACTAATTTCAACTCTTCTTCATAAAAAGTGAATCTACTTCCCCTTTGGGTGAAATTACATGGTTTCCCTATGCACTTTTGGTGCTTTGATGTGCTCAAGGGCATTGTGTGGGGTATTGGGGAGATTATATCAGTGGATGGCCCAACATTGGTGAAATCAAGGATGAATTATGAAAGGATGTATGTCATGGCCAAAATTGAGGTAGATCTACCAGATTTAATAGAGCTTAATTCATAATTGGGGTCCTAGAAACAACCTCTAGAATATGAGAACAAACCACCTCTGTGTAGCCACTGTGGGAGTAGGGACCATGTGCAAAATTTGTGCTCATCCTTCAAAAATTAAGGGGTAACTCAAAAGAAGAAAAATAGCTCTGCTTTTGCTGCTCATAAATATGTTGGAGCTGCTAGGAGTAGTGGTAATCCTGGCCCCAGAACTCAAGGAGAGTTAAGCTTCTCAAAATAAGGGCAAAAATTTTGGGTTGTTAAGAATCAACTTCTTTCAACCCCAAGAGCTAACTTCTCCCTTGCCTTGGTTGGTGGTAAATATCAAAGTATTTTGTCTCCTTTAGGTAAGGGAGTTTAGCCTGATATAAGTTCTAAGGTTGAGTCCCTAGGTGGGAAGGCTAAAGGGGCCAAGAATAGCTGATTGTGGACACTCCGTTGGCCCCATTACAATTTTCTAATGATTCCCTAGCTTCAGATGGTGTCTTGGTGAAGTCCTTCGCTATTTCAAATCCTCTTAATTTGGTTCAAAATTCTTCTCTCCCCTCTCCAGGTGATATAGATATTTTCTTGCATGAAAGCTATATGGGGTTTGTATGAAGGTTTCTGCACTAAAGGAGGTTTTTGTGCCCATGCTATCTTTGATCAGGAGATGTTTGGAACTTTCTCTAGAGGAGGTAAGCCCTAATCATCTGGTTCTATTCATTTTTTTTGAAAATCTTAATTCAGATGAAGCAGTCCTACAATATTTATTGTTAGCTTTGGGAAAAAAGCCTTTGTCTCCTATTCATCTCAAGCGTGGCTCCTCTATCCCTAAAAAAAGGAGATATTGCAAAATATTGGATGTGGGTGTAGAGAGAAAGATTAGTAAACCCTTGAATTCTTCTCAAATAAAAAAGAATATTGAGTTTGATATTGCCAATGGATCTCACACCCAACTCAAGGTTGATTTTGGGGTACAATCAGGGGAAAGCAATTAAAAATGGAGGCTTTCACCAGCCCTTATCAACAACTATTGGCGAATAAAAAATCTAAATTCCACAAATGAAGTTTTTATGCTGGAACATAAGAGGACTGAATGGTCCCTCAAAAAGATGGATTTTATCTTCTCTCAGGAAGGATTTGTCTTTGGATATCATATTCACTTAAGAATCCAAAACTGAGAGCAAAAATTTTGACTGTGTGCATAATTCTATTCAGAATGGGGCAGGTTTTACAGCGAGTTTTGCCACTGGGGCCTCTAGTGGTCTTTGCTATTTTTGGGACAAATTTTTTTTGATGGCTTTGTAATTTCTTCCTCTGATCGTATTATCATTTTTCTATTATTTTGCAAAAATACTAACCTAATATGAGTTATGAGCAATGTATATGCCCCTAATTCTATTCATAGAAGGAAAGCCCTTTGGTTGTCCCTCCTTCAGATGAGAGAGTGCTTTAAGGAGGAAGCTTGGATTTTGGCAGGCAACTTTAATACTTCGCTATTACTGTCTGATATAAAAGGTGGTAATGAGCCCTGTGAAAGGAGTATGGAGGACTTTTTTATTTTATCAATAATAGTGAGATGATGGATTTAGATCTAAAAGGAGCTTGGTTTATGTGGAGTAATCGCCACATAGGAAATCAACTGATTCTTTCTAGATTAGATAGGATTTTTTTTATCTAAGCAAGCTTTACCTATGTTTGGTGATGCTTTTCTCTCCGCCAAAGGTGGGCTCTAACCATAGCCCTTTATGGTTATAATCCTCCCATAAGGGTATGTTATTCACAAGACCCTTCTATTTTGAGGCTATATGGTGTTCACATCCTGATATCGAACAACAAATCATGTAAAGGTGGTCTTCTGAGGCTTCTGGTGTAGGGATGCAACATGTGGCACTTAAACTCAAGCTTATAAAAGGAAAGCTTAAAACTTGGAATAAACATGTTTTTGGAAATATTTTTCAAAGAAAATAGGATTTAAAAAGTTAGTTATTGATATGCAAGATAGAATTGAAGAAAAGGGCTTCTCAAGCGGGCTAAGCAATAAGGAAAAATTGATCCTGTCAGATCTCCATAACACTCTAGACCAAGAAGAAATCCTATGGAAGTAGAAGTCCTGGGTCTTATGGCTGAAGGAAGGTGATAGAAACACATTTTTTTTCATGTTTCTACTTTAAGACACAGAAGTTCCAACCATATCCAAGAAATTGTCAAGGAGGATGGGTCCAAATTATCATATATCCAAGAGATTCGAAATGAAGCTATTTATTTTTTTAGCTCTTTATTAGGTTCAAAATATGCAAGGGATGTGGAGGTAGAAAATTTCCTACTATAGTAAATTCCTTTAGTTATGATGCCTGACATGAATAGTTTTATTGAAGCTCCCTTCCAGGATTCAGAAATTAAATAAGATGTATTTGTGATGGGTGCTTTGAAAGCTCTAGGTCTAGATGGATTTCCTCCATTATTATTTCAATGCTTTTGGAACATAGTGGGGGGTGACGTTTGTGAGGCTATCAGAGATACCGTTGGTCCGGATTTCATGCACACCCCGGGAAGGATGAAGCAAGGAAGCTCCGGAGACACCCACGGGACGGATCCCACTCACTTTAGGATCTAGCTGGTTATCCAAGGTGCGAGTTACAGAGTTGGGTCGAATGGCTATTCACTCTTTTCCACTTTTGGAATAGATTTCAATATGGACCGCTCTGTTACCTTACAGGGGGTTCTTGAACTTGTTCAGTAGTTGCAAAAGTTGATCAGATTTAACTTGAATTCTAGATCTAGCTCTCATGGGTCAGCAGATTTAAATAAAAGACAAACAAAGAAAATAAAAATGGATCATTCATCGAAAACAAAGAGAGGGTAGGGTAAGGCAGAAAGAGAAGTTTATCAAACATCAACTGTAAAACCCTAAACTGTCAATTTTATCTATGCTATCAGCTTCACAACAGAACAAATCAAAGAAGAAAGTGTCCAGTCAGTCTAAGATCACTTTCAACTAAGAGCACAAGGCAGAGTGAAACAGATCTAGCAAAAAATTATAAATCCAAGGGCAGCTGGTTAAAGCTGGTATCTTTCACCGACGACCTAGCTCACACAGTGAAGACAGAGCAATTAGAACAAACTTACACCTGAAATCTGTAATTTCCCCTAGCGAGACAAGAGAACAGAAGCCTAACAGAGATATTTAAACTTGATAATGGTAGATTTACGACATATATCTAACAAACTTTAAATGGAACGGATAACAAAAGAAGATACACTTATCACACTCTGCAAAATATTAGGCTCCCGGCCATGCTATCACAGAAAAGCTAAAGCACATCAACTCCAAGTCCAGAAACAAAGGATTTCACAAGATTTGCAAGAAATTGCTTATAAGTCTTTTATTTCTAAGTCTCCGCCTCCCGCAATTACATTGAGAAGAAGTATTTATAGACTTAAGACAGACCCTGATCTTTTTAGAAATATCTTCTTCTCATAACTGCAAATATTATCACATCTAAACCCTAGGACCGAGTTTTACAATAAAAATCCATCTTAAGACCAAAGTCCAGATAGAACTTAACCCTTCTACAAATCTGTGCAGTTAGCTGCCATAAATGGAGAAGATAAAATCTAAATCCACTTGCATTCATCCACAGCTGCAAATAAATGCCTCCATTAATTCTGCTGGTGAGCCGGATGAGTCACCACTTCTCCATCAATTTGATCTCTGCAAAGCCATCCCGAGTTGAAATTATCTCCATGCTATCAATTCTGTCATAAATTTGCTATTGAATGCTTTTACTGGTCTTTTCTCCTCTAGCATGGCGGCCCTTGATCAAATCTGCACTTTAACTTTGACTTTATGGCCTTTCCCGGTTGTCCCGCAAGTGCCAGATGGAATCCTGCATGAAAGACAAAAAGATGCATTAGCACTTTAAAATCATTAAAATCAAAGCTTAAAGCATTAAAAACAGATTAAAATCAGCTAAAAAGCTTGCATGTCGGCTTCTGCTTGTCTGCCTCACGCTTTGACACGTGTCACTACCCCAGGAAGCCTTCTGTTTCCCGCTGGAATGCACTTTCAGGCCAACTGAGGACTTTCTCTCTCCTATCGTGATTCTGCGACATGTCACGATTTCGCGACATGTCGCGGAATCGCGATGCTCCCAGCGCTGCGCTGCTTCTCCCCCTGTCGACCGCGAAAATGCGACATGTCACGAAATCGCGCCTCTTGCCAGCTGCCGTACAACTTTGCTCCAGCATGTCGCGATTTCGCGACATGCTTGTCTTGCAAGACTTCCTCAAAACGTGCAGCGCGTCGCTACCATTTTCTTACTTTGCCTTCGAAACATGCAGCGCATCGCTGCCACTTTTCACCCCCGACTTCGAAACATGCAGCGCATCGCTGCAAGCTCTAGCCCGCGATTTTGAGACATGCAGCGCATCGCTGCAACTTTACCTCTCGACTTGGAAACATGCAGCGCATCGCTGCACCCTTTAGCCCGCGATTTTGAGACATGCAGCGCATCGCTGCAACTTTTGGACTTGGCCACTTTTTCATTTATCCTCAGCGAAAATGGGACATGTCGCGATTTCGCGACATGTCGCCAAATCGCGATTTCGCGACATGTCGCCAAATCGCGCTCCTCCGTACAACCTTCTTCTCTCTGTCACGATTTTGCGACGTCGCGAAATCGCGACGTCACGATTTCGTGCATCTTTCCTTGCTTGGCCTTCTTCCCTTGTCACGATTTCGTGACATTTTTCTCCCCGAATTTCTCTCTCCTCATCCTGCAGCGATTTCGCGACACTTTCCAAAAATGGAAATGTCGCGATATCGCGACACTTCCAAAAATGGAAATGTCACGATATCGCGACACTTCCAAAAATGGAAAGTGTCACGATTTCGCTACACATTTGCGACTTAGCCGATTTTTCTCCTTTCCAGTCGCGAAAATGCGACATGTCGCGATTTCGCGACATGTCGCGAAATCGCGCTGGTCCGTACTGATTTCTTCTCTCTCCTCCAGCCGGTAGCGATTTCGTGACGGTTTCCATAAATGGAAACGTCGCGATATCGTGACACTTCCAAAAATGGAAAGTGTCGCGATTTCGCTACGTTTTTCGACTTAGCTGCATTTGTATTTTCCTGTCGCGATATCGCGACATTTCCAAATGGAAGTGTCGCGATATCGCGACACTACCAAAAATGGAAAGTTTGATTTTTGAGTGAATTATGCAACTGTTTTCAGCATTTTTCTCGGTACCGGTGCAAGATTTTCTTAAGCATGAATGATTTCTAGCATGTAAAAAGTGAATTCTTGGATAACACAGCTAGAATGCAAGAAAAAACACAACTTTAAAAAGGAGGCAAGCAAATTGGAATTTAAAACCTGAAAAGGATCAAGAGGGTCCCTGCTGCAAAAATGAAAGTTTAGAATTTTCTAAGGATGGAATCTCATTTTTCAGTGGGGGTGTGTTGCTTCTCAACAATACCCAATGCTATAAATCTCTTCCCTATGGAGTGAGTGCTATTTTTTTGGCCTTAATACCAAATTTTGGCAAGGTTAACAACTTCAAAGACTTCAGGCCAATCAGTATTTGCAATACACTTTATAATATCCTATCCAAATTAGTGACTAATCGCTTGAAGAAGTTTATGCCCAAGTTAATTGATAAATCTCAATCTGGTTTTGTTTCAGGTAGACAGATCCTAGATGGTGGTATCACGGTTCATGAAACACTACATTCCACCCAGAAGAGTGGTAGAGTAGGTATGTTTTTAAAATTAGATATGAATAAGGCTTACGACCATGTTTCGTGGGATTTTTTGTAGTGCTTGCCAAATTTTGTTTTAGCCACTATTAGATTGAGCTCATCAAAACCTACATAACTTCGGATAAATTTTTTGTTGTCATTAATGGTGCTCCAACTGGATTTTTTCTAGACCTTAGGGGTTTGAGATAGGGTGACCCAATATCTCCATATTTGTTTATCCTTATGGCTAAAGTGTTAGGATTAAATTTTATCCGTAGCCCTGTTATAAAAGATATTAATCCTACTCTAGCAGTTGATGCATTGTCCCACCATTATTTTACGAATGATACCTTCCTTTCACTTCTTGCTTCAATGGAGTAGTCTCGAAAGATGAAAGCCATATTATCTTCTTATGAAAGGGTAGCTGAGCAAAAAAAATAATTTATTGAAGAGCCTTCTATTTTTATTGAACACCCTAGAGCAACGATAGAAGAAAATTGCGGATATTCTTGGATGCAAGATAGCTTCCCTCCCTAACTCCTACTTGGGTTTGCCTTTGTTCATTGGTTGTATGAAAAATAATCATTGGGACCCGATGGTAGAAATATTACAACATTACTTGGCCAGCTGGAAAGGCACTCTCTTAAGTCAAGCTGGGAAAATTTTATTGGTGAAGACGATGTTGCAAAGTATTCCGGTTTACTTTATGTCTCTGTTCAAACTGCCCGTAAAAGTCTTGTCTAAATTCGAAAAAATTCAAATTTTTTTCTTATGGACAGACCCTCAAGACCACAAAAAGTTCCATTTGTTTTCTTGGGATCAAGCTTATGCGAGGAAATACAATAGAGGTCTTGGGCTGCGGAATATCAGGTTAATGAATGAAGCATTGATTCTCAAATAGGGCTAGAAGGTGCTTAGAAATCAGGGGCCTTATTGGATCAAGATCATAAAAAATAAGTATCTTCCACATAATAGAAATGTGTTGGCTAAGAACGTTATCCAAGAAGGTTCTATGTTATGGCAGAGCTTAAAAAAAATTAGAATGAAGCTACTCCTGGATGCAAGGTGGGTGGTGGGAAATGGCTTTGTCATTAATTTTTGGGAGGACACCTAGCTTCTTAATAGCCCATTTATCCTCAGTATAGCTCTAGCACCTACTATTGCTATTACCCGTAGACTGGGTTAGTCCAAAGTTGAATATTTCATTGAGTGGGAAGAGAAAAAGAGGTGCTGGAAACAAATTCCTCAAAGAGTATTTGAAAATAGGGAGGAAGCATTAGCCTGGGGGACCATTTATAATTGTCTTAGACTCTATAGTCTTACACGCCAGGAGATGGAGGAATCTCTCATTTGGAAATATTAAAGTAAAGTTTATTACTTTTTTAGATCAGCCTACCGTGTTTTTGAAGTAGATCCTCAGCGCTGGTTTTTATCCAAAAAAGTTTGGCTTAAAAACCTGACTCTGAAAGTAAATATTTTTTATTGGTTGGCTATTCAAAATAAATGTTTAACAACATAAAATATTCGCAAGAGGGGGATGGATCTAATCAATAGATGCTACCTATGTGAATATTTAGAGGAAACTTATCAGCATATTTTTTCCAGTGCCCCTTCTTGGCTTTAGTAGTTTATTATGTATTGTCCACTCTGGATGTTAGTTGGGTTTTGCTAAACACTATCTCTAATATGTGCCTATAGTGGAATTCTCCTTTCAAGTCCCCTCGGTTGGAAAAACTTTGGTCTTTATTTCTACCATATTTTTTTTGGAGCATCTAGTGGGAATGTAATCAGGGAGCTTTCAAGGATTCAAGACATGATCAAGATCGGGTTTCTTCTAGAGCTCTTGGAGCTACTATGGAGAATGTGTCTCATTGTTTCCTGAATCTCAAAGTGGTTTATTTGGATGAAAGCCTTGTGAAGGATAAAATTGGATTTCCAGCTTCTTCTACAACTATTAGTGTTGGAAGTATTCCACAAGTTTCTTTAGTTTATTATAACCAACCCCCCACAATATCATCTACCATTAACATCATCCTCCTCAAAACCCCCTCCTCTTTCATCATTTTCATCACAACCAATTCTCCATTCATATTCTTTCTCATCATTAGTGTCATCACAACCACTTGCATATTCTTCTTTCAATGTGACATATCCATTTCAACAAGCCAATGCTCATTTTTAAATCCTCTTCATAATAGTATCAACATTCCCTCCATACATCCATATCATACCTCACATTCAACCTACTATTCCTCTTATGGAAATGTAGTAGCACCAACATCTAAAATCCTCAAACACAACATCTAGAGGTGATAGTAAAACATCTTGCCACATGACTAGATCACATTAACCCCTATCATCCCACTTATAGTTACAAAAAAGTATGCAATCATCCATTAGATCCTATCATTTCCACTAGGCCATACCACAAGCACTTTTCCATGCTGATGTTTCCCATATACAAGGGGACTAAGGATCCTATCAAACATCTAAAAATGTTCAAAAAATGTCATGAGATCGCTTATAATGACATGCTACTATTAAAGATATTTTAGAAAAGTCTTGGGGACATAGCCCTAGAGTGGTATTATCAACTGCCCACACATTATTTGAGGAATTTTGAGGAAACAGTTGTACTATTTTTTATCAATTTGGGAAAAAATTGAAAGACATGTAACCATCAAAGATCTGTATAATATTAAATAAATAAATGATGAGAGCTTCTTAGAATTTTCAACAACATGGAGAAATATAGTGGAAAAATTATCTTTTACATTACGTCCTAGAGATATGTTGGAGATATTCATTAGGAACATACAAGAACAACTCTCCTATGAACTAGAGACTACCACTGTGACTTCCTTTAAGCAACCCGTTTACCTAGATAGAAGAGTGGAGAAGACTCTTCTTAGAAGAATTCAAATAAAAAATAAAGAGGAAGAAAAGACATCCAAAAACTAATACAAGAATAAACATTTAGTGGGGGATGGAGTAACAGAAACTAGACCTACTTCAAATGTTAATACTACCAATACTTTGAGGAAAATGATATTAAAGGCTCCTCAGAAAACCCCACCATGAAATTTTACTAAACTAAATCAACCATTGTCCATGGTCCTAAAACAACTGTTGAAAACAAGCATGATAGAATTACCTAAAATTAGACAACCATACACCATGGTTGATTCGTATAAACTAGGAAAACACTACAATTTTCATAGGGTTGATGGACATTTGATAAATTCATGCAAGAGGTTGAAACATTTGGCAAAATATCTAATAAAAAATAGTCAATTAGTTGTAGAGGGTAATTTTGACCCTCCAAAAACTAGTCAACCTCTTGCACAATAGGCATAAAATACAAACCAAGATTTGGAGATTTTTCAACATCCATTACCTAATCATGGAAAACAAGTACTACATAAGATAAACTACTAAAATGTACTTCCTCTATAATATTATATAGGTATGATTAGTAGTGTCCCAAGACAATAATCTCCACCAAATGCACTTGTGCCTTCATAATTTGTTGTTATAACTGATAAATACCAAGAGGAGGCTAGTCCATATTTGTATTTTGATCATTTTGAAGGTGATTCAAACACCCAATATGACACCATCTCGGTCACCTACAATATTTCAAAGGAGGACTCAGTGCCTGTGATGTTGGTCATGGATATTTTTGTTCCAGACGGTCCATTAGTCAAAATATTACCAAGTCACCTATCCATGTATCACTTGATTCCATTGGAATAATTGACACCCCATAGAAACCATCCTATTCAATCCATTACACCTTCTTTTTCCATCCTTCTCTAGCTTCTTCCACCACCCCATGATGACATAGTTGGCATGATCAAGACCACAACCCAAAAATAGGCCCAAGTCCAACCATCACAACAACACCCACAATCAACAACCCCATATCAATCACCTACACCAAAACCAAATGGCCCTACTAAACCTCCTTTGATTTTGAGGGCACTACAAAAGAAAAACAATGCATAAAAACCACAACAAAATTCACCATATGATATCAAACATCAAATTGCTCACACACATGCCAAAATTTCTCTCTTGGAGCTTCTTTGATCTTCCCCCATCCATAGGGAGGAGCTGATGAACTCTTTAATTCAGATTATAGTGCCACAAGATATTCACCTGATCTCTGTAATCAATGTTGTGGCTTCTCATAGGGTGGATCACATAGACTTTTATGATGAGGATATCCCTCCTCATAGTTTACAAAGCAACAACCCTCTATACATCATAGCAATGATTGTATATGTTATCAAATGGGTGTTAATAGACAATGGGTCCTCAATGAATATTTGCACATATGAATTTATTTTAAAGGTTTGGTTTCAAATATGAGAACATAATAAAATTAGATTTGATCATCAAAATATTTAACAATGAACCCCAAGAAGTTTGTGGCATGATATCTATTCCACTTTAGGTTGGCCCTCAAATTCTTGATACATATGTTTATGTTGTACCCTATACCACATCATGCAATTTCATTTTAGGGATTCTATACATTCATGCTAGGAAGGTAGTCATGTCCACATTGCACCAATATATCAAATTTGAATTCAAGAATCAACTTATCAACATCCATGGTGACACCCAATCATTTGAGTATTGTGTAATGGTGGAGCCATCTGGGTCTTAACTTTGCCCTTCCTTGTCATAATTTGTGCCTTCTATTGATTATCCTTCTTCATATACACCTAAGAAATCTTCTTCATCTCATATACCTACTTCCAATCATCATACACATTCTTCTAATACACTATTTTTCTCATACGATTGATCCATCACCTTCCACCTCTTATTCTCTTATGGACCAATCACTTGCTAATTAAACCATCACTTCATCATTGCATAACCATGAGTATTTTATCATCCAAGAATCTCTCATCCTCTCTCGACTACCACTATCTCTCTAAACTATGGGACTACCTTATAAGAAAGGAGACACCATCCATTTTGGTAGTTGTTATTTTATCTTTGTCAAATTTTCCATGGATAGAGTCACCATTGGTGGCAATCTGATTATTGAAGAAAATAATTTTACCCATTGCTACTTGTTTGATAAATATCCACTCCCAAAACAAATTTTGTGTAGCATGAGCTATATAGGTAAGGGTTTGGATTCCCTACAAAATGGCATATGCAAGCCACTTGAATCTGATTCTTGGCTTGGATGATGTGGCATCGAATACATCTCTACGAAGAAAAAACCCTTACCTTTTGATGATGATGACCATATGATCACTTATGCTGAATATATATAGAGTCATAAAAACTTGAAGTGGACCAAAGAAAATGACGGATCCCCTTCTCCCTCTAATATTTACTGCAAAATTCTTTCCTTGATGTATCCTAAGTTGATCACAACTCCTGATAAGTGTGAGTAAGGGGATGTATTTTGCAACATAACACACAATGAGATCATACATAATGGTTTATTTTTTGATGGATATGTTCCCTATATAGCACACATGCAAGCGTTTAGTTCACAAGATGAGTGTTTTAATATATATCTATAAGACCTCAAACAAATGGGTGTCTAACCTGCTCTATATTTTGAAAGAGAGTCTCACATTTTTATTGAAGACACTTTGAAGCTTAACATTGGCATTGATTCCAATCCATGTATCCTTAAGAAAGAAACTATCTTAGATGAAGAGAAACATACTAGGCTCAATAATTTCTTGATGGAGTATCCTAATGTTTTTGCTTATACTTATGCAGACATGCCTGGTCTTGACCCATTTGTTGTCATGCATCATTAGTGGTGCATCCTTATGCAAAAATTATCAAACAAAAGCTTAGGAAGATGCACCCTAAGGTCACCCTTATGGTTAAAGAAGAACTCCAAAAAATCTTAGATGTGTATTTTATCCAAGAAATTGATTACTCTAATTGTATTTCCAACATAATTCTTGTAGCCATAAAGGAAGGTGAAAGGAAGGTAACCATAATTCTTTTTCCTATGACATGTTGTTCTACTTCTACTACTTCCTCTGTTGGGCTAGAATTCTTGAAGGTTTCATTCTTCATTACATGAGGACTTCATGGCCTATGGAGTTCCTCAATATTCTGACCCACTTTCCAGACCTATGATCCAATGCTTGAGTATTTTGTGGTCTAAGGAAATCCTCTAATGGATGTTCCATATTTTAGGTTTGCAAGGGAATCAATTTTTTCACAACTTAAGTGATCCTATGATGTCCCTGTTTACTTCCCATACTTGTCTTGGTGGGATTTAATGTAAGCTCCACCCTTTGTTGCAGGATGTTTTTTTTGCTTTTGGCTGGTTTTCCCCTGTGTGGGAAGTTGTTTCTATCATGGTTTCTAGTTTCTCATGGGTGGTTTAGCACCTAGTTCCTTTTCCCACCCTTGGGATATTTTAAATTTCAAATATGTTTCAAATTTCAAATTTAGGTTCTTGTTTCTTTTCCTTCCTATGGGCAGTTTCAAATTTGATTTTAGGCAAGTTTTCTATTTTCTTCTACCACCTTCTCCTTTCCCTCTTGGTGGGATTTTCAAATTTTGCTCCATGCAATTTTCCTCACTTCCATCCTTATTGCTTTCTTGAAAGTGTTCCTCGAGGATTTCCTCAAGCCTTTCCTGATGTCCATCCTTGGAATGTTCCTCTTGCAATTTGTTGTAATAAGGTTTTGGGATCCTTGATAAAAACCCTCTTTTAATTCAACTTAACTTAAAAAAAAAAAATCAAAATATGCACAAACTTTAGGGACATCAATGTTGCTCATCCTAAAGATGACTTACTTCTCCCCAAAATGGATCAAATTATTGATTTTACAGCTAGGGGTGGGATGTTATCTCTTATGGATGGATTTTTGGGATATAATCAAATATGCATCACACCAAAAGATCAAGCTAATATAGCTTTTATTATGCCATGGGGTACATTTTTTTGAAAGTGATGCCCTTTGGCTTAAAGAATACAGACACCACATATCAATGCACCATGACCTATATCTTTCATGACATGATGTATGACATCTTGCAAGACTATGTGGATGGCATTATAGGACATTCCATTGAGCTTTACAATCACATTATTGACCTAAGGCAGATATTTGATAGACTTCACGAATATAAAGTCTATCTTAACCTTGATAAATGTGTCTTCAAAGTTAGATTTGTAAATAATTTTGGGTTCATTGTATCCATATAGGGCATAGAGATACACCTCACTAAAATATCCACCATTGTAGATATGCAACCACCTAATATTATTGAGCTTTGTAGCTACAAGATAAACTTCAAGCTAGCTATTGCTTCATTGCCCAGCTAGCCGATAAATATCAACCTTTTCTTAAACTCATTAAGGAAGGTAAACCCTTCCATTGGGATGATGAGTGCCAAAATGTCTTCAAAGCCCTCAAGCACTATCTTATCACACCATCGATACTTATTCCACCCATGTCATATCAACCTTTCATCCTTTACATTTCGGCCATGGTTCAAGCCTTGGGGGTATTATCACTCAATATGATAATGACAAGAAAGAGCAAGCAATCTATTACATTAGCAGGACCTTGGTGAGTTATGAAACTTGCTACGCCTCCCTTGAAAATATTTGTTTTGTTGTTGTGTTCTCTATGCAGAAGCTATGTCATTACATGATAAATCATTATAAATTCATCATTTCTCAATTTGATCCACTTCATTATGTGATGAGCAAACCTTACTTATTGAAAAGAACTGCAAAATGGGTTCTTACCCTTAGTGGGTTTGATTTGACCTTTATTGGTCATAAATCCTTTAAAGGACAAGTCATAGCCAATCAACTCATTGTTGATCCTCTCTAATTTTCTCATCCACTTATAGTGGAATTTCTTGATAAGTATCTGAGCCTAGACATCGATTGCTTTGATTCTTGATATTTATTCTTTTATAGATCATGTTGTATAAGTGGTGCTAGTGTTGGTATCATACTGGTGTTGCATCAAAAGCAATTGATTCCTTTGTCACTCAAACTCTAGTTTGCCTGCACTAATAACACAACATAATATGAGGCTTTGATTCTAGGTCTATGTGTAGCTTGGGCATTAGAAATTAAGATCCTATCTATCTTTGGGGATTCTCAACTTATGGTTAATTAGATCAATGGTGTTTCATGATGAGAAGTTGCATCTTTATAAGGAGTTTATACTGAAACTCATCTCCTTGTTTGAAAAAGTTATTATCAAGTCCATCCTGTATTCTAGCAATCATTCTATGAATGCTATGGTAGCAATTTATTCATCAATCCCCTTGGAGTTAGAGTATGATCATGCTACCATAATAATCCAACAACTTTGAGAACCCACTTCTTTAGAATCCAATATTATTTTATTAGATGTATTTTCTATTGGAGATACATTATCTAAGCCTTGGTATGTAGACATTAAATATTTTCTCCAAAATGGCTTAGCTCCTGACAACTTGGACCAAAATTAGTGTAGGTTTTTATGTAAGAGAGTCATCCATTTTGTTATCTTGGGTAATACCTTGTATTGAGGATATTTTGAGGGAATTATTTTAATATGCCTTAATGTTGAAGAGTCCAAGATCACCCTTAGTGAAGTACACGAAGTATCATATGGAGGTAATTTTAGTGGCAATGCCATTGCCAAGAACCTCCTTCGAATGGGCTATATTGGCCTTCCATTTAAAAGGATGCATAATATTTTGTTTGTCTATGTAAAAAGTGTCAACATCACGCCAAATCTTCCATGCTCCTTCCCAAAAACTTAGGATCATCTCTTCTCCTTGGTCCTTCTCTATGTGGGGCCTTGATATTATCGGGAAGGTTAATACTATATATTTCAATGGCCACAAGTTCATCATAATGGAAATTGAATATTTTACCAAGTGGATTGAGGCAATACCTTTAGCTTCCTGCACAAGGGTCCAAGTCTCCAAGTTCATCTTCAACCAAATCATATGTAGATTTGGAATCCTTTCAACAATTATGTTATATAATGGTACTTGTTTCAATTACAAGAACATAAGTAAGATTTGCACAAAATACAAGATCCAACATAGATGGTCTATGCCATATTACCCACAAAGCAATGGCTAAGCTGAGGCATCCAACAAAATCTTAGTGAAAATCCTAAAAAGGTTGGTCAACAAATCTAATCAGGATTGGCACATTCAATTGTATCCCACCCTATTGACCTATATGACCGGTGTGCATACCCCTATAGGTGCTTCTTTTATCTTGGTCTATGATACAGAAGCAATTTTTCCATTTGAGCTTGAAGTACCTTATTTAGAAATATTTCTACAAGATGTTGAAGTAGGTGACAAATATCACTTGGGATATTTAAATCTATTGGAACTATTGGATTAAAAGTGCATCAATACCTTAGAGCATATTTTAACTTATCAAGAAAAGCTCAAAAGATCCTATTTAAAAAATTTTGCAATTGTTCTTTCAAGGTTGGTGATTTTGTTCCCAAAGAAAATCAAAACAACACCAATGCTTGGTTGTATATGAAAATAAAGTTCAAACCAAATTTGTTAGGGCCTTTCATCATAATTGTTAAGTTTGGATCAAGTGCATATCATTTGGCCACACTAGATGGAAAATATCTTAAGGAGCAAATGAACATAATGCACCTAAATAAATATTATGCATAATACACCTTGTACAATGTATATAAAACATTTTGCACAGTTCATATTGTATATAATCCATCTTGCATAACTATAATTTTTATACTACATTGCATCAACATAATCATGCATTTTGCATAATATAGTTTGCATATCGCATCTCTTAATTTTGATTAGTTCAATTATCTAAGTCACATAGTCATACCTATCCACTGTCTATTTTAGACAAATATTATCATGTTTATAGGTAATATTGATCTTCCTGATTGATTGAGTCCATCTTGATCTTTCCAGGTGGATTTGTCTTTCGCTTTATCCTTGGCAGGATTCTGGTTTCTAGTTTTCCCCTTGGATGAGATTTTCAACTTGTATTTTTCTTTCTTGGGTGGGATTTTTCAAATTTATTACTTTGGATGATATTTTTTAAACATCCTACTTTGGGTAGGATTTTTTAAAGTTTTTTGTTTAAATTTGCTTCTTGGGTAGATTTTTTAAAGTTCCTACTTTGGACAGGATTTTTAATGTGTTTTTCATCTGGCCTATTCTCTGGACTTGTGTTTGGTCTGTTGACCTGATGTAAAAAGGTTTTGTGGCCCCTTTCAAAATCCACTTTTAATGAAATTTTTAACCAATAAAAAAGAGTCCATCTTGAACCAACCACATGATTCACAACTTAATCAAATCTTGATGCTTGACATTGATAAAAAATATTTTTTTAAACCAAAGCACAATTATCACTTAGATTTTTTTTTGAGTTTTGGAAACTAACTTTGTCATTCTTAAAACAAACACATGCCACATGTATTAATAAAATCTTGCATCTAGTTTTAACCTTTGATGAGTGAATACTCAAAATAATATTGCCTCAAGATCAATAATACAATTGCAATATGAAAGATATGATAATGCTAAGCAATCAAGCATATAAACTCAGAATCTATTATATAATAACTCAAAGAATGCTAATGAAAAATGCTCAAAAAGTACTAAGAAATATTATTGAATGAAGACCTCAAAATACATCATACTACATCACCTTCCATTGCTTCCAAAGATGACTCTCTCTGCTTTTCTATATTATTTTACATCAATACATCCATATATATAGAATGGAATGTGACTCTTCATATGGAGGATTCTTGGCCCTCACTCTTCCTATGACTCTTCATCTTCCTACTCTATTGACACATGTACATAGGGATAACTATGCACATTTACATTGCCAAAATATCATTGCACACTTGTGCATTTATTACATTGCATAAAGTAAATACTTTCATCCTAATCTAAGACACTCTTTCCTAATCTATAGATGTACCCATGTTGGTACATTGGCATGTACCAAATAATGTAATATATTCCAACACCCCCTTGTATTACATTATTTGGTTATTGAAGACTTTAGTCTTCAATATGGTCTTCATATTCTTTCTCGAACTTGTGCTCTTCTTTGTTGCTTTCTTTGTCTTGCTTCATGTTTTGATCTTGATCAAATAAAATATTAGTATTTTCATAAAATACTATATTTTCTAGAAGAGCTTTAGCTTCATGTACTTTTGTATCATCTATTAGTTCTTGTATTTCATGTGTCTCTTGGGCTAGGTGCCCCTTTTGATTTCCTCCTCTGTATTGAGGTTGTCGTAGGTACTATTGTTGTGGTGATTTGTATTGGTTCTGATATTGTTTAGGTTGAGGTAACCTATTTGGTTGGCCTCCTGAGTTTACCTGATTCCTTTGATGTTGATTCCTTGGATTGAATCTGCAATATCTGGTACTATGTCCTCCTCTCTTACAAATTTGATAATACCTATCATTCCACTTTGTTTTGCTTCTTTGAAATGAAGCAACATTCCCTTGTGAATTATCCTTTGAGACTAATGCATTATTACTCATTTCATCCTTCACTGAGTTTTCCACTTCATATTCTTGTAGTATATTAACCAAATCATCAAAAGAAGTATCCTTACTTAGGAGTTGTAAGGATGTAACTAGATGTTTGTAATTCTCTGGAAGTGCCCTCAAGATGACTTGAACAAGGAATTTATCTTCTACTATTTCTCCTAGGGTTAATAACTTCCCTTTTGTATCTGCTACTCTTCTCAAAAATAGTTCAATAGTTTCACCACTCTTGACTTTTAAAGAATGCAATTGTGTTTGTAGATTTAGAATGGTGGCTTTATTTTTCCCTTCAAATATTTTTGCTAAAGTGTTCCATGCATCTTTAGAAGTTCCTGCTGAACTGATATAAGGTTGTATGTCATCTAAAATTGCAAAAGTTATGATCATAAGGGCTTTTGCTTCTTCTTCCTCATATTTTTGTATATCCCTATCATCTTCAGTAGGTTTAGTTTTTGCTCCTTTGACTATGTCCCAAAGATTTTCTACTATCAAGATTGATCTTACTTTATTTTTCCATGAAGTATAGTTAGGACCTTTGAGCAATTGGGAATCTGAAAGAAAGAGTTTGTTTGTAGTTGCCATGAGGAGACTACCTTATGACTCCCTAGTGTTTGCAACTTTAATCCTTTACAAATCTTCAAATTTATATCTCTAATAATTTTGAACTTAGAGATTAAACTATCAAATGCAATTTTATGTAGAAATCCTTTTATCTCCCAAATTTATAAATATCAAATTCTAAATTTCAAAAACTATGTTTGAGGTAGAAATCCTTATTTCTCCAACTTTAGAAATTTAGAAATTTATAAAACTAATATTTGCAAGTTTTGTAATCCTAGTTTGATGTAGAATGCCTTATTTCTCCAAACTTATTAATTTTACAAATATTCAATTTGTTTTGTAAATTTAAATATGCAATTTTACAAAACCCCAAATATAATCTTCAATTCTAAAAATATTCTTCAATATATTTGATAAAGGCTTCTAAATTCAATATTCTGATTTTCTAAGGTATTTATAATGCTTATCACTCCAATAATATCTTCAAACTCTAACCTTAGATTATTTTGCACTTTATTCCTTATACCTCCTACTTTAATATAAACTTTAATATTAAATAATGTAGTAAGTGTTACCTTTACTACTCAGGCACTTCTCTTTGATTTGTATATACTGAATTGTTGGTGCTACTCCTTCTGGTCAACTTGCTTGATGACTAGCACTTTGAATGTCCCTTGACTATGCCTTAATTGCTCTTGCTTCAAACTTACTACAATTCTACCTCCACTCCTTACACTGGCGGCTATAAGGGTACTTCAATTCTCTTGTGTAATGTACCACGTACTGCATACATTATGGAGACTTCTTGACTCCCCTTAGGTGGTATGAATGTTAGTAGAATTCCTTTTATGATATGATGTGACATATGGAGTAATATTCCTTATGCTGGTGAATGTTACTAATTTCTTCTTCAAGCGTTAGAGCATTGAGCACTCTTCTTTCCTTACTACGTGTATTAGGGTTTGTGTGCCAACTCAACCTTTGTGCCAAGTGGCACTCTGCTTCCTCTTTGCTCTCGATAGGTGGTAGAGATTTCTTATGCATGCACTCCTTTTCCAATGTATGATTTTTCTAGCCTCTTCAATGTATTATCACAAGCTTACCTTCAACGTATTATTGTTACCTTTATATTCAATGTATTCTCTATTGTCACAAGTTTGGTTTCAATGTATTCTTGTTACCTTTGTAACTGCAGTCCGTGTGATGTATCCTCTATATTTCTAGTGAAGATGGGCAATGATGAATTCGCCCAAGGTTGGCTCCAGCTATAGTAACTCCACTGCACTCCAATGGTGGTCCTATGGTGCTTTCTCTGGTGGGTTGTACACCTTGTTCCTTGTTCTCTTTCCTTTGCAATATGTTATCTTTACATTGATAGTGTAGCCCTTTAGTGCTACGTATGCTTCTCTTCTTCTTTCTTACGTAGAGCTTGTCTATTGTAGGTTGTCATTGTCTTGGATGATGGCATCTTCTAGCACCTTGGTAGATAGATTTTTGAGCCTAATGGCTTGTTCCTTAAGCACTTTTTGTTAGTGCTTTTCCTTTCCAAATTGATGGATGTTGATGATGATTTTCCCCCTATGTTTTATTGCTCAATATGCTCAATATGGTGGTGATCCCCACCACTCTTTTAGTGGTTTTATTCACCACTACAAACTACAAGTTTGGTGTTTTTAAACACCTAATTTTTACCCTTGATTTGAGGACTCTTCAGCCTCACAATTACGTAGAATAATCTACTTTAGCTTTACTATAAAAAATAGCATACACTAATTCACTTATGGCTCCTTTTAGATACTTGACTAATGTTGTTATAACTTGCATATTTCAATAATAATAATGGTGTGTAATGGTGTCTTCTCCTTGGCTTAATGACACTCTAAAAAACTTTCTTTTGCTAGCTCTTAATAGCTTCTAAAAATTGATGCTCTAAAACTCTTAATAAGCACTTTCAAAATATTTGCAATAATACTTTATATAGCATCAAATTAACACACCTTTTTAACTCTTTTGTAGCTCTCCTTCTTGATGGCTTGTCTTCTTGGATTTGCAGCACTATTCCTTTATTTTTGTTGCTTGTAGACTCTTTGATTTGCAGCTATAGTTGCTGCTCAAAATCAGCTTTCTTCTTCTTCAAATGTGTGCTAGCTATCTCTAAAATTTGCAGCTCCAAATGCTGCCCTTTCGTTGTTCAAATATGTAGTAGAAATCTTCCTTAGATGCTACCAAAATATGCTTGAGCTTTGCTATCCAAATCTATTCCAAGTCTGTCTTATGTCTTCTCTAAAATGCAACTTGCTTTATTCTTTCAATGCTACCCAAAATTGCAGCTTAAACTCCTCTGATTGCTGCTTACAAAATCTGATTTGGTGATGTCCTCAAAATTCTAAATCTATTGCTCTCTTTTGTTGTCAAGCCTTCTCTTAGTTGGTTGTTCAAAGATGCTCCAAAAGCTTCTCCAAAAATGCAGCTTTCTATTTCTACTATTTTTTGTCCTATGACCTTTCGTCTTCTCTTTGAAAAATCTGCAACTTGTGCTTTTACAAATCAGCCTACAAGACTCTTGTGGTTGTCTCCAAATATCTCAAAATTGTGACCTCTACAATATTCTTGCTTTCTTCTAATTTCTTTCTGAATTTTGACTTCAAATATGACCTCTTCTTCTATCTTCTTTTACTAGAATCTGGATGTCTTGAGCTCTCTAGAATCTTCTCAAAATTTGATAAACTTCTTGCCAAATCCTTTTTCTTTTGGGCTTGTTGTCGTATGGTAACAATTATCCCAATATCTTCTAGTCAGGTGCTCCT
This sequence comes from Wollemia nobilis, assembly GCA_028583015.1. Lineage (NCBI taxonomy): Eukaryota > Viridiplantae > Streptophyta > Pinopsida > Araucariales > Araucariaceae > Wollemia > Wollemia nobilis. The sequence goes on along the minus strand of JAQPPZ010001745.1, from coordinate 5,982,913 downwards.
TCTACTTGCAATATTCTATCATGAACTCTGCTTTGAATCTTCTCTAATGGTCACTACTTCAACTTCTACAATAAGGCTTTCTCTTACCTTTTTCTTTCTTCAGTAAAATATTCTTGAGACCTCTACTCTTGGGTCTTCTAATCTTGTAACCTTCAATTCTCTTAGTTAATGCTTTAATGAAACCTTACCTTGGTTTCTTCAATTTTCCAACTATGGGAAATCCTTCAATGAGATCTCTTTCTTGGATCTCTTGACTCTGTTGCTTCTATCTGCAATAGGACCTTTTGTAGTCCTTCTATCTTCAATCTTCCAATCTTGGAAGTTCTTCAATGTGACCTCTCCTTGGATCTCTATCTTCAATCTTCAGTCTTCAATCTTCCAAAACTTGGAAGTTCTTCAATATGACCTCTTCTTGGGTCTCTATCTTCAATATTCAATCTTCCAAACCTTGGAAGTTCTTCAATGTGACCTCTTCTTGGATCTTTATCTTCAATATGCAATCTTGCAATGAGAACCTTCTTTTGGGTTCTTCTCAATATTCAATAAGGTCTCCTTCTTGGACCTCCTTTAATGTCTACTTTTCTGCAACAAAAGGTTAATCCCTACACTAGGAAAGCACATAGACTTTCAGGTAATCGAAGATGAAATTCTTCTCTATCTATTGTAGGAAGCTTCTCAACTTCTAAGAATCAATCTTCTACAACAAAACTTAGACAATAATAATCAGATGTATTCAAAGTTCCAAAAATAATAATCTTCACTAGCTATCTTAAAAACTAGTGGAATCAAATCTATATTGAATCCTAGTCTTCATGGGTTTTCCTTCAACCCTATGGAAATATTCTAGCCAAATAATAATCTAGAATATTTACTCTCTTATCAAGCTTATCAATAGGACCTCTTCTAAGGGTCTCTTGATCTCTTTAATGATAAGGTTTATCTTCAAGACCTTTCAATCTCCTTCTATTCCGATTTTGCTCTTGGAATAGGTATTTCCTTAAATATCATTGGTTTTCCTTTAACACAATGAGAAATGCTATCTTCTCTGGTTTCCTTTTCCAAAGGTAATTCCTTTATCTTCTCTAGTTTCTCTTTCCAGAGGTAATTCCTCTATCTTCTCTGGTTTCTCTTTCCAGAGGTAATTCCTTTATCTTCTCTGGTTTCTCTTTCCAGAGGTAATTCCTTTATCTTTATTGGTCTCTTCTTAACTAGTAGAAATCTTCTTTCCTTCTGATCTATATTGGGACTTCTATCAAACAATCTCGAGACGATGATGTTTGCATGCAACGATACATAGCGATGGATCCAGTTTACAAAGACATAGTGAGGGATGAATGGTGGAAACTAGGATGGTCCCTTGTGGCTCTGATACCACTGTTAGCTTTTGATGAGTGAATACTCAAAATAATATTACCTCAAGATCAATAATACAATTGCAATATGAAAGATATGATAATGCTAAGCAATCAAGCATATAAACTCAGAATCTATTATATAATAACTCAAAGAATGCTAATGACAAATGCTCAAAAAGTACTAAGAAATCTTATTGAATGAAGACCTCAAAATACATCATACTACATCACCTTCCATTGCTTCCAAAGATGACTCTCTCTCTACTTTTCTATATTCTTTTACATCAATACATCCATATATATAGAATGGAATGTGACTCTTCATATGGAGGATTCTTGGCCCTCACTCTTCCTATGACTCTTCATCTTCCTACTCTATTGACACATGTACATAGGGACAACTATGCACATTTACATTGCCAAAATATCATTGCACACTTGTGCATTTATTACATTGCATAAAGTAAATACTTTCATCCTAATCTAAGACACTCTTTCCTAATCTATAGATGTACCCATGTTGGTACATTGGCATGTACCAAATAATGTAATATATTCTAACATCTAGGAGGGATGATGCCATAATTGTATTGAATCTTGAAGAGAATAATTTTTCTTTCTTGTCCCATTATGCACATAGTCCAACAAATCATAAAAATATATTCTTTACAAAATTTTATAAAAAGAAAAGAGTGAGTATTAAGGATAGGGTAAAATTTCCATCAGGTTTCGATTCAAGTGGTTGGAAATATAACTCACAAAATATCTAACTCTTTTACAAATACATAATAATAATGAGGCTCAAATAGTAAGGACCGGGTTTAATTATCATCAGGAATCGATTTGAGTGGTTGAGAATTTTATTTCCCAAATCTTGAGATCCTATTATTTAATTATGGAGTTAACCTCCACTTGGGCTATAGACGCCTAACTGGCAGTGGATTATGCTCATGCATGGTGACACATCTCTCTTGAAGAGACCTTTGAATGCACATAAGGACAAGCTAGCTTCATGGTTCTCTCTATGATTGGTTCAATCTTACCCTGTCTAATATTGGTAAACAAATTCATCATTTGTACACATGATGATTCCTGATTGGCTTGTATTATTACCTTACTAAAAAGTAGTAAATAAAGTTTACAGGTAAACACATTGGTTCTTGATTGATTTGCATCATAATAAAGCTCAAGATAGTAAATAAACTCACTATCCATACATTGTTTCTTGATAGAGTTGATCTCATTTCGAGGATAATTAATATTTTTTATGAGTCTCAACTAGCTAATGTTATAATACCTTCATTGGACATGTATGATCATTGTCATAGGTAATTGGTATCAAATCAATAGTTAGTTTTGCATTCCACATCCATCTATCATTGCATAATACATTTTCATGGTTGCTTCATCATATTTCATGCTTGCTTGTCATATTGTACATATCTTGTTTTCTCATACATGATTGCTTGATCATATAGTTGCAAAGGGACTTTGCGATAATGGCATGGGATGATACCTTGTTTGGTATTACCCATATGCATTCCATTTTAGCTAGTATTATGATGCCTAGTAAAGTAACCTATACAGGAAAAAATGCATCTTTTATGACTAGTCATTCAAATTCCTTTCATATCCTTGATTCTTCGATATAAAGAGTATGGACCATTTCTCATTATTTTTCTTTGAATCATCATTTTTACTATCAAATTCAATAATTATATATTTTGGGTTTCATACCTTCTTCTTTAGCATAACAAATCACCTCATACAAGATTTGCTTCTTGACCACACATGAAGGGTAACCTCCATTTTGATTATACAAAAGTGCATATCCTCATAGGTTATTGCCTAAAAATTAATATCATAAGGACATATCACTCAACACATTTTTATCATCACTTCTGCATATTGTCTTCCACTTCTTATTCATCATTGCTTCTCTTCACACTTCGTCATTTTACAAGTCATATTTTGACTAGCATAGCAAGTATGCATTAAAAACCAACATGATTATATGCATTATCATACATCATCATCCTTCATAACATGCATTCATATAAATCATCAAAAAAATAAAATATACACACTTAAAATATCAACATAATATAGGCAAAAATACAAAAAAATATAGTATGGTATATATCTCGAGAAGTGATACATATGTATAGATGAACTAGTATGCCACAATAAAAAATCTTAGCATACTCAATCATCAAGGAAGCATACCATAAAAGTCAAAGCTTGGAATATCATCCCCTAGATCCCTGACCCTCACCCATATATGGTGGTGGCTCTGGTAGGGGCATGTTCACAAAATAAGTCACTATCCCTAACCTCAATTGTGAATGACTCTGACTCCTCAAAAACTTTGGTATAGGCATACTGTATCCCTCCATCACTGCTTGATCGTAGATTCAAGTAAAATGTTTCTCATCATTGTGCCACTATAAGCTCTTCCAATAAGTGATGACCTCCACTGATCATGGAGGGTATTGTTGTCACTTGCTACTATGCTTGAACTCAAAGCTATGACAACTGAGTCTTCAATGATCAGATGTACTCTACTTGTGTCACTATCTGGGTCCTTTGAGATACTATCTACTCTACTTGAGTAGCTATTTATACCCTTTGAGTGGAAACCTCTACCTCTAACTTCTCCACTTGATCACTATTCCATCCATCTCTCCCACCACTAGTGCAATCTATCTCTACCCCATTGACCATCTCTGCCTCATTATGTGGCTACTGAAGGGCATCCTCCTATCTTGATATAACTCCCTCACCTTCTCTTGGTCTAGGTACCTTCACTTGTTTAGGTCTAAGTACCTCCACATATATAGGTCTAGATATAGCTCCCTATTTGGGTCCATGAGCATACCTCCAATAAGCAACCTCTCGTATTTTCATCTGCATCAAACCATCCACCATTGGCCATGGAGATGGAACTAACTTAGGAGTAATCCTCTAAGGCCTAATATCGTGATACCACTATCGATAATCAGCCTTCACCCCTACATCATCCACCCTTGGACTCATCAAAAGAGGGTCATCCTCCTTAGGGTCCAAAAACTATGTGATATTAAGCTCACCATCGAAACCTAGTGCATCCCTCGTCACCTATTAAAACCAAAAATCCCTCATATTTGGTATCCCTTATATTAGCACAAACTACTAATGTACCCTATTATAATGATACAACTCCACCTCACCCTTCTCTAACTGTAGCTATCGTATCCTCCACACCCAAGCCAACTTTATGCCATCCTCATCCCAACCAAGGTGCATCCACCAAGGCCTCCATGTGATTTGAAAAGGATGCAAGTCATCTATCACTCACCTAGTTGTCTCTAGTTGATTTTCTCTATGTGTAAACCTCAAGGAAGCCCATTGGTATGTATTTTGTCACATCTCATTGATCTACTATTGAGGTAACCTATTAGACCTCTACATTACCACATGCTTCCAACACCATACCTAGAGTAAGGTAGTAAGGACAATGTTGTGACCTCATTTGTACATGATATTATATAATATCTTATACAAACAACATAGTACAAAGGGACCCCATGCAAAATACATTCCAATATCTCTCATCTCTGCTATAACTCCTGCTAAGGCCCATGGTAGATATTGCCTACTCATGTAAAAAGCCAATAACCTAGAAACCACTCCATTTAGTACTACTGATAATGTAGATATAATTGCTCACCAGACCATCTTCTCTGCATTGATACCACTCTAACAAACCTCATAATCTTGATTCTTGGTCAAATGCTCCAAAGCCCTCACTTGTATTATAGACTAGTACACCACCTATCCCCTAAACAAGATTTACAAAATTCTCCATACATCCTCAAGGATCACCATCATATCCCCTATAGGTAACTAGAATATCAATTATGTCAGATACCACCTCTCTACCAATGCAATCAAAATAGAGTAATCTGCATCCACCCTAGGCACCTCTACAAAATGGAGAAGCCCCACCTGCTTTCTTACATCCCTCTCTGCCTGAGTGAGATCCCTCACTCTATCCTGAAAATTCTTGCAATGCCACTCACGACTCTTGAGTGTACCATACTACAACTAAAAACATAAAAAAATAGCACCATTTATTCATCATCATCATCATCAATTCATTAAAATCCTAGCAAATCATAGCATATCAAGCAAAAAATATATATGAAATTGCCTAGGGATTCATGAATTTACCTAAGGTTTTATGAATTTACCTAGGGTTTCACGAATTCACAAAAATTCACCAGGATTCAAGGGTTTTATGAATTCATGAATTTGTAAGGAATTTTTGATGTGAATTCACCACACAGGCATGAATTCATGATGATGAATGTGCGATAAAAAATCTGCCTTCAATCCCATAAAAATATTACAAAAATCTACAAAAAAGCAAAAACTAAGAAGCATAAAGCAATTTTCCACTCACCTGTAGTTGCCTAGCTGCTCTATTGTTACCCCTACACATCCTTTTATATTTATGAGTAGGAAGCATCGTTTTCTCCAAAGCTCCAAACCAAAAATTTGCACGGTAAAAATGACTTGATTTTTACCCCCACCCTCCATTTTAACTCATCCACTCTTCATTTTTTCAAAAAATTTCTTTTTTTTCAGCTATTTCAAGTTCCATTAGGAATATTGTATTCCTCATGAAACTCGAGGGGCACCCTAATAAAAAAAACATCATTCATTTTTACGCATCAATTTGTGTATAAAAAACAATTTTTTTGTGGTAATTTTACATGAACCATTCATCATAAACCATCTACCCCTTTACATTAGACATTGTCATCTTTGCTCAAGTGTCTACATATTTATTTGATGCATTTATTGCTCATAAATGTGCTAAAGAGGGAGTAAAATGTAGACAAGGATTTTTGACCCTTGTCATATCCTTTTTTGCTTCTAACACAAACTCATTTTACCACCTACCTACCTTTTTCCTCGTGTTATTAAAAATACTCTCCAACCTCCATATTGTCTTTTAGCTAATTCACGACCTCTATTTTTAGGCCACAAATTTGCAAAAATAGATAGTCACCCAACCATCCGAACGGTTAAACAAATTGTTCCTAAACTAGGCCATTTTTCCACGTTTCACAAATTCGTGGCCTCTAATTTTAGGCTGCAAATTCACTAAAATTTGGAATATTTCTAAATCATCTAACCTCATGAAACCAAATCCTAATTTTTTTTATTTTCTGGTTGAGCCCTCTCGATAAAAATTATAAAATGTACACTTCACCTCCCAAAGAGGCTAATGGTTGAATGAATAATTGAATGAAGGAGTGAATGATTTAGCAACTATGAGAAACTAAGTATTTGATAGTTTAATGTAGGTTGAGTGTGTAAACAATTTTATGTTATTTGAAGAATGCCCTTAAAGCTCAAATTACTACTAAAATATCATCATGCTACCATTGCTACTACAAAGTCAGATGAACAAATCTACAACATATTCATTGTAATCTGGTCATTTAGCAATTTTTGTGTTCTTGTCTCATTTCTACCTTTGTATTTGATATTATTACATTTCTAGCGAATTCATAAGCAGTCTCACAAATTCACTTACAGGTTGCAAATTCATCTTAAAGGTCACAAATTCGTTGATCTCAGGTCTTCGGGGTAAATCTCTATCTCCAAAGGCATTGTTTCACTTTGCATACTACATCCAGAGCATTTTGCTTCTAATAGAATTCTACTTTTTGCATTGTTCGTATCATTTCATTTTAGATTTTGCATTTGTTCCTAAAAGGTCAACTATTTCCATTTTTTATGCATGATTTGCTAAAATATCCAAGGGAACTTGATTGTCGCATCACTAAGATCAGTCACACAATGGCTTAAGTAGGTCCCCAAATACTAATCATAATTTTTAGTGTTATGTGCAACTATTTTGCAGGTTTCTAATAGATTTGTACAAGCTACCAATTTGTAGTATAGGTCACAAATTCACTTTTACAGGCCATAAATCTACTTACAATCCACGAATTCACTTTGAGTAGACATCTAGACCAAGTAGGTGTTACTCCAAATCTATCTCAATTTCATATTTCTATTTCTTAGTATCATAATTATTCTATTTTCTTAGAAATCTATGAAAAGACTTTAAATACAAAAAATAAGAATGGAAATCAACATGCATATAGCGTATATATTGTTTGGTGTACCTTTGTACTCAAGGAAACTTGAATAGGTACTAGTTGCATTTAACTCAAAACCTAGGTGTTTGCAAAGTAAAGAACACATCTAAACAAAAATCCTTGGCTAGACTTAGAAGTAGTCTTTAAATACTTCTTGGTGAACCCACATCTATTCAACCATCACCAAAAGAGGTACACCACCAGGTACCCCTCACATCGAGGTGTAGGCGTGTGAATATTCTCATTACTCTTATAGGCATGGATCCATTTACCTAGAGGGAAAGGGGTGCAAAATTTGCCCTCTACATTAGTCTTGACTTTATTTTATGGATTAGATAATGTATTTTGAGTTCAAATTAATTATAAGAATTCTTATTGATTTTGGGAACCTCCCTATAAGTTGTTCAAAACCAAATTTATTTAATGAAGTTATGGAAAAATATGTCATTGTCCTATTTTAAAACCTTGTAAAGACATTATAATTTGTTTGTTTATCCTTGACACCAATTTATCTTGCTTTTAAATGACCTATCATGGATTCATTTGGATAAAGGGTGTCCTTACTTTTGAATAAGGATTCCTTAAATTTTTTCTATATTAAGACATTAGTACCATCATATTTTCATGTAAAAATAGATTCAAGGAAGCTAAGTCAAAATTACAACATAAATTTTGTTGTAAAATAATAGCCTCATAATAATGGATTTATTTCAAATTTAAAATTAAAAAAACCTTTATTGTTATTTAATAAAAGAATACACCAAAAATTAGACTTGAAAATTATCATAAAAATAGAAAGGAACAATTAGATGTATTTGTCGTGTTTAAATGATAAGTAAAGTTTATTAAGTGATATAATTTATTTGCATAAAAATTAAACCTTTTTTAACCCTTGTAGAAATTATGAATTAGTAGAGCTAGGGTAATTATTTTCTTGAAAAACAACTCATATTTTAGGAACCATGTCTTTGCATAGATTTATATGATTTAGACAATTCTTACACCATTTTATGCAAAATTTGAAGAGCTCTAAAATGAGTGGTCATACAAAAGAATCCAAGTACTATTAAGGGAGATATGGCCATGTGAAGACAATATGAAGAACACAAGCTTATACTGAGAGGGGGGGTGAACAATATAAGATAAAACTTTCACTTCTCTTTCTAAATCAATATTAACAATTGTAATAACTTTCCAAAGTAGTAGTAACTAATATCATCAACAATAGTAACAAGGTAATACACAAATCATCACACACATGAGACACGAATTTGATGTGGTTCACCCAATGTGGGCTACGTCCATGGAGAAAATATTTCTTATAATTTTTCTCAAAAAATCTCTTGGGAATCAATTCCCTATTACAATATTTATGGACCTCTACCCAAAGGAGACTCCAATCCCCTATACTCAAGTTTGTGGATCTCTATCCACAGGATAAATTTATCCCCTCAAATTTGGTTTTTGGATCTCTATCCATAGAATCTATCCCCTTTACTTTGGTTTGCTCCAAATATTTCTCACAACTATGCTCAAATCTGCCCAAAGCTTTCTCAAATCTACTTCAAACCTTTTCACAAGGCTTCCTCAACAACCTGCTCAACTCTGCTCAAGTATACACCAAGTCAACTCACAAGGCTTGCCCAAATCATCTTGCAAACCTGCTCTCAACTCTACCCAAATATACCTCAAGCCTTCACACAAGGCTTTATCAAATCTATTCCACAACCTACACAAAACTACTCACAAGCCTTCTCAAAAGGCCTGCTCAAAATAGATCACAAGATTGCTCTCAACTCTGCCCACTATCTCTACTCAAAATTGCTTATAACACATGCTCAAAACTACTCATAACACTTGCTCAAAACTTCTCGTAACACTTTCTTTGATTAAAGTACTCCAGACATATTTTGCCCAAAATTCTTGTTCAATAACACATAGAAAATAATATGCAATACAATTTCACAATATGTTCTTTCCAATATCACTCAGAGCCAATGCACAAATTAATTAATTAATATGCTCTATAACTTTTGCAATTTTATCCCAATATAAATCAAGATCATGTACAAAAATTATTCTCAAACCCTAGCATATGTGTTTCAATCTTATCCAACAATGAATCTCAAATAGTTCTCAAAACCCTAGCACATATGCTGTCAATAATAATGCACAATTTGTTCTCAAAATCTTAGCTCATATATTTCCAACAATGCACATAAAATTAACCTTTTATCTCCAACCATAGTACATCAAAACATTTCTTTCAAACAATCATCACCTCTTAGAAAAATATCAAATCACCATACCTCAAATTGCTTTGATGAAGATGTGCCCTCAAGAAACTGTCTCAAAACAATTTTCTTTCCTTTGCCACTTGAAAGTTTGGTTAGCAATTTCCTTTTTCATACAATGAAAATCCTTCTCAAAAATATGTTCACAATAATGCCTGAAAATAATGCTCTATGATCCTCTTTTAATTTCACAAAATAAAGCTTTTAAACCATCACAATTTTCCCTCTATATCAAACACAACAAAACAATAAGCCACAATACACCTTATTTCTCCATTTCTCACATGCAAAAATATATCCCTTATTTTTCTACTTTATAATATTTGCACACACAAAAATATTTATGTACCCTTATGACTCCTATATGCAAAATAGAAGCACCTTGTATCATGCACGCCCTTATTGATGCGTAGTCGTTATACCATCATTAATTCTCAATGAATCTATCAATCCAGGGCAGTGTACAAGGCTATCTGCGAAAGAAGAAGTGAAATAGCTATAACTTAGGTCAATCTAGAGCAACAGGTCTTATTGGTGGAACCGGTTGTGTGGGGGGTTTTGGAACATTCCTATCTCTAAATTGCATGAATTAAATCTTAATCTAAGTTGCAGAATTGGAAACTAATCATTAACTACAAAAATGAAGTCCTAATTACAATTGCAGAATGAGACCTAATTATATTGCAGAATTGAAAGTCTGATCCTAATTGCAGAAAGGAAATCTAATTACTTTTGCAGTAATGAAAGTCTAGATCTAATGTGGAAATAAAAACTATCAAAGTTCTGTAATAGAAGGTTGTCAATCTTCTATGCAGGATTTGACAACAAAACATAAAATGCAGGAAATTGCTGAAAAATAGTAAATTCTGGAAATAACAGTCTGAAATAAAGTGGAAGCTTTGCTGAAAGTAAGATTGCAACTAAAAAATTAAGCACAAGGTTAATATAAGCATAAATAAACTAAGACTGCAAATATTGTCAACTGTTTACAAGCAATTGAAATAACAAGTTCTACAACTCATTCTGCTACAACAAAATCAGAATAAAAACCTGCTTGTTAGTCCTCCTCCTAGGTCTGGAAGTGGCCAGCCTCTTTGTCCGGAAGAAGGTGTAAGTCTCTCTCTCTTTCTAAATCTTAATCACACTCATTTACAAGCAATATGAAATAGAACTGGTGCACTTTATTGATTAAAAGACATGATTACAATAATTCTGCTAAAAAACTGTTATAGGACTGTAACAGTCAATTTCTACCTATACTCTGTATTTTCTGCTAGCTTCCTTACTCTTTTCTCACTATTTTCTACCTCTTTTACTACCTACTAGGCTCAACCTGAATGGGAGCAATATTTATAGCTATCCTATGATCTGATTACAAACAAAGAATATCTCAAAAGATCTAATCCTACAATGCTGCAACAAATTCTGGTTTTATCCTAGAAGAGGACTAAAACTTGATCTTTCCCTTAATGATGGCTTTGGTCGGCAATGACGACAAAGACAGATGGAAGATCTTTCCCTTTACCTTTTCCAACCTTTATTTCCCTTTTTTCGGCTTCAAAAATCGGTCAACAGGTCAAAGAAACACATTCTGTTCTTCATTCCGAAGATAAGTGGCTTCATTTCGAAGACAATGCAATTCTCATTTCGAAGATCGCTCATTCCAAAGATACTGCATTCTCATTCTGAAGATCGCTCATTTCAAAGATACTGCATGCTTCATTCTGAAGATCCGCTCATTCCAAAGATACTGCATTCTTCATTCCGAAGATCCGCTCATTTCGAAGACGCTGTGTTCTTTCATTCCGAAGATATCTGTTCATTTCGAAGATACTTCGGAATGAACAAATGTATGCTTTTCCAGTGATTTCTTCTACATCTCTCAGGTGGGTTATCTCCTAAGATCAAATTCCAATGGTCTTCATCCCTTTCCTCATGTGAATTCCATGCCTTGCTATTTATGGACAGCTGGCTGGAATTTACATGGGAAAGACCAGTTTTTGCTGCACAGCAACAGTTTGCTTGCACTGTTGCCAGATTTAGGTGAAATAAATGCTTGAGACAAATCAAAACATGATTAGTGAAATGCTGCTATTATTCTAAGCATATCCCATTTTAGCAAATCATAGCAAAAAGAACACAAAACTATGCAAAAAGCTATAAAATCAGCATATAATATTTCAAATACATTGATCATGCAAAATGGTTAATATACAACATATTGAATCAACTTAACTAACATATCAGATAAAACATAAGAGTTTATAGGCATTTTTAGTGTTCAAAACATGTTATGATTGAGGCATTTCCAGGCCTCATCATTTTCCCCCCAACTTATATTAATGCATGCCCTCATGCATTCTATTGGGCTATGGAATCACATATGTCCATGTTTAGATTCCATGACTTGTAGAATAATTTCTTGCCTATGTAATACCCCCTATTTTCTTGAATGTTTTTGAGCCAATCTTCAAATTGTTCATTAGGCTGGGCATCTTCCTCAAAGTAGAATGGAACTAGAGTAATGATGGTTGGAGGCCTGAACCTAAGACCTATCCAATTATGTTGCATGATCTGAATCAACTGGATTACACCTTCTACTCTTCTTCTGGACCATTCTAAGTTGATGGGGGAGATAGGTTCTCTTTTCTCAAAGACATGGAAAGTTCATTCCATTTGTCTCTCATACCGACAATCGGAAGAAATTATGATCACAAAATTGTTAAAGGCCACACAGTCCCTTAAATTGTTCAAGTACATTCTCTTTATATCATCTCTTTTCATCATTGAGAAGTGCTACCTAGTGATAACTAGGTGATTTGGCTGGATTTCTCTGACTAACAACTTAGCCCTTGTTTCAATCACTTTATTCTCTTTTTCTCTTGATCCCGAAAAGTGATTCTAAAGTAGACATAAATGCTTCAACTGAACATCTCCAATGTAGATTTGAGGATGAGAGTCAACTTCCTATGAAAAAAAAAAATTTTTCTCTCTAGTTCTAGATCCTCTTCTCTTTGTTTCTTAGCTCGTGAAGTTGAGGGTTCGGAGCAAGGTTTTCGTTGTGGGGTGTAGTTCGTAACACTTCAGGGGCACCTTCTAGTTTCTTTGTAGCATCTTCTACAACATTTTCGTAGCTAGTTTTCTCTTTTCAGCAACATCGAGCATTTGGTTCTTCTTCTTCCTCACTTTCATCCCCAAAAATGACATCATTTAGGGTAGAGTAAAACCTATCAAAACTCCTAGGGTTTCCTCTAAAATGGTGTTGGCAAACTAATTTGATGAGGCCATGATGGCGAAGGCTTCCTTTACCCTCCTGATATCTCTTTGCCATGTTCTTTAATTCTTGATACAGATACAAGGGAAGATTTACCCTAACTTCTGGTTGTTGCCCACCATGTCTGAGATGGTTCAAAATTCGTAGATGATGCCCTGACAACAACACATACTGCCCTTCACAGGTTAGGAATTTAATTACCTAGGTGGCTACTTCATCCCAGGGTTCCTGCAGGTTGGCCCTTTTTAACCCTTTGCATGTGTTGTTATGGGTTAAGTACTCTGGTTCTCTATCATTTTCTTCTACAAACTGATTAACTACATTTGCCAATGTGTTCTTGCCAGATCTAGAAATTGAAATCCCTTCTAATGGTAGCTCAGTAATCTGACTTAAAATTTTAGGGCTTACCTCAATAGTCATGCCGTTAACATGTGCTCGGTTGTTTCTGAATGTATGGGCGAACATGCCAGCCAAATATTTAGAAGACCCATTGAATTTATCCAGAAATGGCATAAACCCTCCATCTTCAAAAATCTGCACAACTGCCGAATTTTCTCGGAGGTAAGTGGTATCTGCAGGCTCTGTTCTGATCTTTCGCCCCATCTTCTCTGTTTAAAAAAATGTACACTAGGCTTGTTCTTTTGCTGGATCTCTGGCTGTTTTCTGTTGCAGATTTGCAGAGTTTTAGTTTGAAACCTTCGTTGCCCTGTTTCTCGTCTTCTTCTTCGAAATGAACCGTAACCTGTGCACTGTACTTCGCAAACACGTCTTCGAAAAGAAAGGTGGCACACTTTTCTACTTTTGCACTGTACACCTGTTCATTGATAATTGCATGGATGTCCTTGCCGTCAGATCCACCTCATTAGTTTTGTAGATTCTCACATGCATGTTTATTGGCATTAAAAATTGGTGGCATATGGTTGGTCACGTCCTCCGTATTTCCAATGAGTGCAAAAACAAACCATGTGTTGATTGACACGTGTTCCTTCCTCGCATGCAACTAAAAAATTTGATTTTGTCGTACCTTGTCTTCTTGGATGCCACGTGGAAATGCTCTTTCCGAAGATTATAACTTATTGCGTAGACAAAATTTCATTCCAAATATTATGACCTCATTCCAAAGACAAGTCTTCATTCTGAAGACAAATCCTCATTCCAAAGATTATGACCTCATTCCGAAGATAGGTCTTCATTCCGAAGACAAATCTTCTTTGCAAAATTTTCATTCCAAAGATTAATCCTCATTTCGAAGATCAATCCTCATTCCGAAGATCAGGCTGTATTGTGAAGGTAAATCGTCATTCCGAAGACAGATCCTCATTCCGAAGACAGATCCTCATTCCGAAGACAGATCTTCATTTCGAAGATGATGCAACAAGTCGTCATTCCGAAGACCAAGTTTCATTCTAAAGACAAATTGTCATTTCGAAGACAAAGTTTCTTTCTGAAGACAAAGTGCAACATTCATTTTGTTGTCATTCTGAAGACAATTTCAATCCGAAGATAATACAGCAGGCACTATTTTTGGCATTCTTGTTCCGAAGATTAGGCAGAAATCAATATTTTCATTTTCAAAACATGTCTTAAGTATGCCAACTCTTATGAATACCTTTTATGCTAATGGTTAATTGTCACATACTATATACCAATCATTTTACAATGAAGAAATGTAAGAAATATATACCTGATAAAAATAGTTAATGCCGCTTTTGAAGAATGACTCGCCTTTGTTGATATTCTCGCTGAGATTTTCTCGCAACATTTCAAAACAAGTGCACTTGGTGAATTTGTACAATGATGGTTCAGAAATTTCTCAAGGTTATGCATGCCGTAAAACTGGTTTTCATGCACACCAACTCAGTAGTGCCTTAAGAAAAGGTTTTCACTGCTGAGTTATTCATTTTTCTCTCTTCTTTTTTCTTGATTTTCCCTTTTTTTTTTTTTACCTCTCCTTTTCTCTCTTTTTTTTTTTTTTCTTGATCCTGACTATGCCCATGAAGGAATTTCATGATTTCCCCTGAAACCATGCCCATGAAGGAATTCATACTCAAAATTTATTCATCTTTTTGTTTTCTATTTTTTTCTGATTTTTTTGTATTTTCTACTTTTTCTTGAAATCCACTGATCATGTTGATTGTTTTGAAGTGGAAGAGGGAATCTCTTCCACCTGCTGTGTATCCAAACTATCAAGTTGCTGCAAGAATTCTTCTTTAGTCAGAGGTGTATGGTATACCCTGAGGCGATGTCCATTCACTACCAACTTTCTTCGTGACCCATCAATAGGGGATAGACGAGCTGCTCCGTTGTTAAATACCTCCTCAATCCAGTAAGGTCCCAACCATCTAGTTCTCAATTTCCAGGGAAGTCTTCATATTGAGAATCAAACAGTAAAGCCCAATCTCCTTGTTGAAGTTTCCTCTACTGAATGTGACTATCATGCCACAACTTCCTCTGCTCCTGAATTACCTTAGTTTGGTGCAGAGCATCCAATCTAAGTTCATCCAATGCATTCAGCTGCAGAATCCTGTCTGTCTGTGCCTGCGACAATTCAATTCCAATTTCCAATGCTGTGCGCAATGTTAGTAGCTCAAATTCAATAGGTAAGAGAGGCTTTTTACCAAAGACTAGTTCATAAGGTGTGAATCCAGTAGTGGACTTCCAAGTAGTATTGTAGGCCCAAACTGCTTCAGGTAATTTATCTAGCCAATTTCTCCTATGAAAAGCTACTATTTTTGTCAAGATGCGTTCTAGTTCCCTCGTTTGTTACTTCAACCTCGGCCATTTGCTTGTGGGTGGTAAGGTGATGATTTCCTATGTTTGATTTCATACAATTCTGTAAATGCTTTTATGACTTTGGATGCAAATTGGGGTCCTTGGTCTGTGGTGATAGACCGTGGAGCTCCAAATCTCTGAAAAATCTGAGTATACAAGAAATCAGCGACCTTCTCTTCACGAGCATGTTTGAAAGCACGCACCTCTACCCACTTTGTCAGGTAATCAGTGCATACTAGAATATGCACCTTTCCTTGAGAAGGTGGATCAATAGGTCCTACAAAATCAAGCCCCCACCTCTCAAATGGTTCTAAAACCATTTGAGGCTGCAGATGGCATCTCATTTGTATGAGTGGGTTTCCCCATTCTTTGGCATGCATCACAATGCTCGATGTACTTTTTCACATCCTTGTGAAGAGATGGCCAATAATATCCTATCCCTAAGATTTTCCTAACTGTGCTTTTTATAGAATAGTGTCCACCCGAGGGTTCATCATGACAAGCTCTAAGGATATCATACACTTCATCCTTTCGGATGCACCTACGTAACACATGGTCGGACTGCACTTAAAAAGCATACCCTTAATCCATTCAAAAGAAGAACTCTGTTTGATCAATTGTTTTTTCTATTTTGAAGTGAAATGTGGAGGAACTTTCCCCGTGACCAAATAATTGGCTATATCTCGCAAACCAAGGTGATTGGACTGATATAGCAAATAGTTTTTCATCAAGAAAAGTGTCATCAACTAATTCCCCTTCATCTGTGTTCTGCAACCTGGACAAGAAATCTGCCACAACATTAGCTTTTCCTGGTTTGTTGATTATAGTGATATCAAATTCTTGCAGCAACAACAACCAACGAATAATTCTTGCACTTACCATAGGTTTATTCATCAAATACTTAATGGTTGTATGATCTGTGTGAATAAATATTTGATAACCTGTGATATAATGCCCGAATTTGTTGATGGCATAAATTACTTCTAGGAATTCCTTCTCAATTGTTGTATAATTTTTCTCGGCTCCTGTCAAGTTCTTGCTAATGTTGTAGATGGTATAATGTTCACCATTATCAATTTGTCCTAATGCTGCTCCAATTGTTGTATTGGAGGCATCAATCTGTATGTGAAATGGTAATGTCCAATTAGGTCCTCTGAGCACAGGTGGAGTTATCAATTTCTCTTTCAGAGCTTCAAATGCTTCCTGACACTTTGCAGTCCAGGAGAATTCAGAATCTTTAGTCAATAGGGCAAACATAGGACTGGCTATTGTACTAAAGTTGGGAATAAACCTGCGGTAAAAACCAATGTGTCCTAGGAAGCTTCTGACATTAGTCCGAGTTTTAGGAGGAAGGAGATTCTTGATAATTTCAACCTTCTTTGGATCAACTTGGATCCCTTCAGGAGAGATGTGATGACCAAGAACTATCCATTCCTTCATCATCATGAAGCATTTATCTCGGATTTAAGGATAAGTGGTATGTTTCACAGCGAGTTAAGACTTTATCAAGATTTTCCAATGTAAAATCAAAAGTTTGTCCACATACTGTGAAATCATCCATGTATATTTCAACACTTTTGGTGGTCAGATCAGCAAAAATTGCTAGGACTTCTCGCTGAAAAGTTGTTGGGGCATTACACAAACCAAAAGGTAAAACCCTATAGGCAAATGTTCCCCATGGACATGTAAAAGTTGTCTTTTCTTGATCTTCAGGTGCAATCTGAATTTGATTATATCCACTAAATCCATCAAGAAAACAAAAGTATCTTTTTCCAGCAAGAGTATCTAACACCTGATCTATGAAAGGTAATGGAAAATGGTCTTTGTATGTCACCTTATTCAACTCTCTATAGTCTACACATACTCTCATTTTTCCATTTTTCTTAGGAACTATTACCAATGGAGAAACCCATTGGCTATCAGAAATTGGGTAAATGAATCCTACTTCCAGGAGTTTTTCAATTTCTTCTTTCACAATATCTCTTAAGGCAGGATTCAATCTTCTTTGAGGTTGTCAGACTGGCTTGACTTCTTCAGTATAGATTCTATGGGTACATATATCGGGATGAACTCCCGACATATCTTTGTAGTTCCAAGCAAAAGCATGAACATGCTTCGCAAGACAACTATCGCTTTTTCTTCCTCTTCCCTAGTAAGTCGGTTGTAGATGTTCAAAAATTTGCCCGGTTGGACTTCTATTTGTTTTGTATTTAGAAGGACTGAATTCACTCCTTCATACCCGGTGATTAAGGGATTAAGAGGACATTGCTGAGATGGGAGAAAAGAAGCAGTTTCTATTTTATTGCTGCTTGAGGGAAGCATATCTTGTATGGAACAAGTGAGAAGGAAAAATCAGATGATGGTGCCATCCATGTGGTAGTGAAACAGAGTTTCCCTGTGATAGCACAGATGGTTCATCTTCAGATTTTTGATTCTCCTCATTACTTAACTATTGGATATTTGTTGTTTCCCCTTCTAAACCTTGTTCATGCAGAACATTCATCAAGATTGTTTCATTTTCTAAGTTTTCTGTGTCACTGAGGTCTTCTGTGTGTTCTCTTACTACTAAGGTAGCTAGTGTAGAAATGACCTCTTCTCGGTTCTTCCTCCGAGTCGAAAACCATAACCGACCTAAAAATTTGCTAGATGGTTTTGCAGGAGGATATAAAGAAATCTGTTTCGGATCAATACCATTTGAAATAGTCATATTTCCAGATCTGTAGTCTATGAAGGCTGCTGCAGTTGCAAGCCAAGGTCTTCCCAAAATAATGGGATATCCATGTGCTGAATTTCTTGGCTATAAAACCAAAAAATCTATAGGGAATTCCCAAGAAGAAACTTCTATAGGGACATCTTCAATGATTCCTTCAGGTTTTGCAACTGACCTATCAACCATTTCTAAAACTGTAAATGTGGGGCTGAGATGTTTGAGCTGTAATTGTTCCATTGTATCCTTGGTCATGACATTTATTGCAGCTCCTAGATCCACTAAAACATTTGATATTGGTACTGAACCTATGGTGACTGTGATAACTGGGCTTCCTGGGTCACTATACTTTGGAGGTACTAGTTTTCCAGATAAGAGATCAGCTATCTTTCCTTCAACTTGCACAGTCTTGGGAAATGCTTTCTTCTTTCTTCCTGCTCTTTTAATGCACAAATTTTGGATAATACTATTAATCTCTGGTATTTCCTTAATGGCTTGCAATAAGGGCAATGATATAGTCAACTTTTTGAGTTCTTTGACCAATTCTGACTCAGAATTTTTTGGTATTGCATTAAGTCTTTCAGGATATGGAATTATCCTTGGTAATTGTTCTGCTTGTGTCTCTTTCTCTATTGTTGGTTGGATTCTCTCTGGTTCCAATTTTTCTTTTGTTTCTATTGTTGGTTGGATTCTCTCTGGTTCTGATGATTCTTGCTCTTCATTTTCTTTGATTTCAATTGAAACTGGTTCAGGTACAACTTTCCCTGAACGAAGTTGGATGTCACTACAATCAAGAACATTAATTTCAACATTTTCTTCAGCTTCAGCCACATAGACAGGAGGTGTCTGTCTCACACTATTTGGATTAGTGATTGGTTGAGCTGGCAATTGAGGTTGTTTCACTTGTTGTGTTTGCTGTTGTTTTTCTTGAAAATTTTGATTAGGTGCAGGCAACAAATGCTGAGTTTGACCTTGATTCCTTTGTCGCCTTGGATAGGACTGGTATTGTTGATTCCACTGTGGTTGGTTTTGCATCCAATGTGGATTAGTCTGATTTTGATTCCAAGCTGGATTGTTTTGATTCCAAGATGGGTTGTTTTGATTCCATGAGGGGTTGTTTTGATTCTGATTCCAGGTCGGGTTACTCCAATTTGATTGTGGCCATTCTTGGGAATTTGTCCATTGAGGATAATTCCAAGGACGTTGGGGTGGTTCTGATTGTCCCCAAGGCATAGTACCAGGATTATGCCCCCAATTTGTAGGAAAACGAGGGGGATTTTGATATTGAGAGAAATTTCCCCCTTGTTTTGGTCCAATATAGTTGAGTTCCTCAGTCTGGTTTTCTAACACACTTTTGAGTTGTGGTAGCAGGTGGCATTGATCAGTTGAATGCCTTTTTGAACAGATACTACAAATGGTTGAGATAGATGTTTTATTCAAAGGACATTCCTGCAAAGCATGTTTATTTCTACATCTTGGGCAATAAATTGCCAAAGGTTCTATGTTTTTTGCTTTTGCAGACATTTCCCCTAAAGTAGTGTTTAAGTGCACTAGAATATCAGTTTTGAAATTTGCAAGTTCCTCTATCAGGTCCTTTACATCAGTGCCATTTGTGCGGCTTTTTCTTCTTCTCTGCTTAGTGCGAGAGTAATTCCTGTAGAGATCCATAATTTCCTCATTACTGAGAGTGGTTACATCCCCTTTTCCCATCAAATCTAGAACTTCTCTGGATTCATCTTGCAATCCTCTCAAAAATATGGTTTTACATAATTCTGGTTCTACAAGTCCACATCTCCTTTGAACAAAGGAGAACCTATCAAGATAATCTTCCAATGTCTCATCATCTTCCTGCTTGATTCTGAATAACTCATCTTTTCTATTCCTTACACGGCAATATTCTTGATATTTGTCTAAAAATACAGTCTCCATTTGATCCCAGGTTCTTATGGAATTTGGCTCTAAGCTCATGAACCAACACAATGCTGAATCCTTGAGAGTTGAGGGAAAAACCTTAAGTTTTTTATTGTCATTTATATAATCATAGGTCTGACACACTACCTTGAATTCAAACAAAAATTGGTCAGGATCTTCAGATACAACACCTCGAAAGGTTGGAAGTATCGAAGGTGAAATGGTCTTCATGGGAGAGTTTTGTGTTGGATTCAGATGAATAGGATATTCAAATGTTCTGGACGGTTGGAGTATATCCTGATCATCTCCTTCATTATGAACATAGCCATGTTGGCCATCTATATTGCCTCCTTCTGCCATAGTTTCCTATTTGTTGGGAGAAGTTAAAGCTTCCCAAATTGTTCTCTCAAGAGGTCCAAGCCTCTCTGTTGATGATGAGTCTGATGAATTGTCTTTCTTAGGATATTCTGATGATGATAAAATTGGTGATTTTCCTATCTCAGAATGTTCTAGTGATGGTGAGACTGGTGATTTTTCTATCAATCTTTCTGGTAATTCAAACACAGGTGATTCACCCCTTAGGCGTGAAGATCTCCTTAATGGGACAAGCCAGGGATCCTTTGGGGTAGTTCTACCTTTTTCATCCCTAGACTTATTCATTCATGTTTACTCCTAAATGACATAAATTAAGTCAATAGTTGTTATCTTCCTCAATCGTTGTATTCAGATTTTAACCTGAATTTTCACAGCTTAGTCTGATTACAGTTATTGGACTATTTGTTTTCTTCTGACAACACTATTCCTCGGCAACGGTGCCAAAATGATGCGTAGTCGTTATACCATCATTAATTCTCAATGAATCTGTCAATCCAGGGCAGTGTACAAGGCTATCTGTGGAAGAAGAAGTGAAACAACTATAACTTAGGTCAATCTAGAGCAACAAGTTTTATTGGTGGAACCGGTTGTGTGGGGGTTTTGGAACATTCCTATCTCTAAATTGCATGAATTAAATCTTAATCTAAGTTGTAGAATTGGAAACTAATCATTAACTATAGAAATGAAGTCCTAATTACAATTGCAGAATGAGACCTAATTATATTGTAGAAATAACAGTTGCAGAATTGAAAGTCTGATCCTAATTGCAAAAAGGAAATCTAATTACTTTTGCAGTAATGAAAGTCTAGATCTAATGTGGAAATAAAAACTATCAAAGTTCTATAATAGAAGGTTGTCAATCTTCTGTGCAGGATTTTGATAGCAAAACATAAAATGCAAGAAATTGCTGAAAAATAGTAAATTCTAGAAATAACAGTCTGAAATAAAGTGGAAGCTTTGCTGAAAGTAAGATTGCAACTAAAACATTAAGCACAAGGTTAATCTAAGCATAAATAAACTAAGACTGCAAATATTGTCAACTGTTTACAAGCAATTGAAATAACAAGTTCTACAACTCATTCTACTGCAGCAAAATCAGAATAAAAACCTGCTTTGTTAGTCCTCCTCCTAGGTCTGGAAGTGGCCAACCTCTTTGTCCAGAAGAAGGTGTAAGTCTCTCTCTCTTTCTAAATCTTAATCACACTCATTTACAAGCAATATGAAATAGAACTAGTGCACTTTATTGATTAGAAGACATGATTACAATAATTCTGTTGAAAAACTGTTACAGGACTGTAACAGTCAATTTCTACCTATACTCTGTATTTTCTGCTAGCTTCCTTACTCTTTTCTCACTATTTTCTATCTCCTTTACTACCTACTAGGCTCAACCTGAATGGGAGCAATATTTATAGCTATCCTATGATCTGATTACAAACAAAGAATATCTCAAAAGATCTAATCCTACAATGCTGCAACAAATTCTGGTTTTATCCTAGAAGAGGACTAAAACTTGATCTTTCCCTTAATGATGGCTTTGGTCAGCAATGACGGCAAAGACAGATGGAAGATCTTTCCCTTTACCTTTTCCAACCTTTATTTCCCTTTTTTTGGCTTCAAAAATCGGTCAATAGGTCAAAGAAACACATTATGTTCTTCATTCCGAAGATAAGTGGCTTCATTCCGAAGACAATGCAATTCTCATTCCGAAGATCGCTCATTCCGAAGATACTGCATTCTCATTCCGAAGATCGCTCATTCCGAAGATACTGCATGCTTCATTCCGAAGATCCGCTCATTCCGAAGATACTGCATTCTTCATTCCGAAGATCCGCTCATTTCGAAGACGCTGTGTTCTTTCATTCCGAAGATATCTGTTCATTCCGAAGATACTTCGGAATGAACAAATGTATGCTTTTCCAGTGATTTCTTCTGCATCTCTCAGGTGGGTTATCTCCTAAGATCAAATTCCAATGGTCTTCATCCCTTTCCTCATGTGAATTCCATGCCTTGCTATTTATGGACAACTGGCTGGAATTTACATGGGAAAGACCAGTTTTTGCTGCACAGCAATAGTTTGCTTGCACTGTTGCCAGATTTAGGTGAAATAAATGCTTGAGACAAATCAAAACATGATTAGTGAAATGCTGCTATTATTCTAAGCATATCCCATTTTAGCAAATCATAGCAAAAAGAACACAAAACTATGCAAAAAAACTGTAAAATCAGCATATAATATTTCAAATACATTGATCATGCAAAATGGTTAATATACAGCATATTGAATCAACTTAACTAACATATCAGATAAAACATAAGAGTTTATAGGCATTTTTAGTGTTCAAAACATGTTATGATTGAGGCATTTCCAGGCCTCATCACTTGCAAATATTAATCAAACCTTAGAACATACCTTACAAAAATTATTGCTAGCACAGATGAGAATTGACACTCCGACCTCAAGCTCCCAACAACAGCGTGTGACAACTTGGGCTAACCAAGCAGATGAGACCTCACATGTGTGCTAACAACCTTATCTCCTTTATTGCATTCGTTGAAAAAAAACCAAAAGCTCTTCAAATAGACGCCGATGAGAATCAAACCGCGAACCAACTCCCTCACAACAACTTAGCACAAGTCCAACTACCACCTGGGCTACCCTGGTGGATGACATCAAGGGGGTGAATGAAAATATTTGATTTGTCTTTCTACTGTGCTTTTGAAATGATGATGTCCCCCTTCTCCTATTCGTTGTCACCTCTTTGCATCTTCCGCATCGAATAAAAAATTGAAATCTTGCTTAAACCAAAGTTTGAGGGCAATATTTATATACATTTCAATGCATGCTTTTTGATGTCGGCCCACTTTGATATTTGATTTTTGATAATTTAAATTTACTTTGGCGCCTTTAAAATTTATACTTTGATATTATAGTATTTAAAAAATATATATTATAATAAAACCTTTTGCCTTTCCTTGAATCTTTTTCAACCAAATAAAACCTTGTTTTTTTCTTGCAATTTAAAATATTTTTCAACAAAATGAGGTCCTATCACTTTTAAAATCTCTTAATAATATTTAAATTTAAAATTTAATTATTAAAATCCTTTTCTTGAACATTCTCTTTGCTTTCACAACCATGGAAAATATTTTACCTTGAAATCCATGCTCTCTTTGACATCCATGACCATGACCTTTGACATCAATGACAACTCAAATTACACCTCAATATGCTAAATATTTCCAACAATCTTCCCCTTTGTCATTGATGGCAACCCTTTCAAAGAATATTGTTTTAGTGCAATTGGATACCAAAATTTCTCCCCCTTAAAGAAATCTCTCCCCCTTACTAAATTCTCTCCTCCTTTGACATCAATGGCAAAGGGCTCCATGGGGCTAAAAATAAGATATTTTAGTATAGCCCCCACACCACCTCCTCTTCTTGAGGTGATTAATTTTGGGATGGGAGTAAAACTACTCCCAACTTTCCTCTGAGATACTCAAAAGTTTCCTTTGGAAGTGGCTTGGTAAATATATCGACGATCTGTTCCTTTGTAGTTATATATTCCAATTTAACTTGTTGTTCTATCACCTGCTCTCTCAACAAATGATATTTTATTGAAATGTGCTTGGTCCTTGAATGCATCACTAGATTTTTTGAGGTATTTATGGTACTTGTATTATAACATAGTATGGTTATGGGATTATCATGCTCTATTTTTAAAAATTTTAAAGTTTACTTCATCCATAACACTTGTGTACAACAAAAAATTGCTACAATGTACTCTACCTCTATCATGGATAAAGATACTGATGCTTATTTATTGCTTATCCAAGAGACTAAACAATCTCCAAGAAAGAATGCTTCTCCAATTGTGCTTTTACTATCATCAATACTGCCTACCCAATCTGCATATGTATATGTTGTGAGAGTGAAATTGTTACTTCTGGGATACCATATTCCAAATTCCATAGTTTCTTTTAAATACTTGAGAATTCTCTTTACTGCCTGTACATGTGTTTCCTTTAGAGCTGCTTGAAATCTTACCACTAATCCAACTACTTGCATTATATCTAGCCTTGTAGCTATAACATATAGTAAACTTCCAATCATGGATCTATACAATGTCTGATTTGCCTCAGGAGACTCATCATATTTGCTTAGCTTGCATCTTGTAACCATGGGAGTACTCACTGGTTTGCAATCCTCCAATCTGAATTTTTCAACATTTCTTTTATATACTTGGTTTGTGAGAGAAATATACCTTTTTCTGATTGTGAAATCTGCAATCCAAGAAATAAGAACAACTCACCAAGCATTGACATTTCAAATTTATTTTGTATACACTTTGAAATTTTTTGACACATCTTATCATCACTGCCTCTAAAAATGATATCATCCACATAGACCACCACAATCAACAAGTCATTTCCTTTATTTTTTATGTATAAATTATTGTCAACTATTCCTTTTTTGAAACCCTGTTCTTGAAGATACTTATCCAACCTTGAATACCAATCCCTAAGGGCTTGCTTTAGTCCATATAATTTGGCTTATCTATCAGGTTGAACCCATCAGGTTGCTCAATGTAGACCTCTTCTTCTAAGAAACCATTGAGAAAATCTGATTTTACATCCATTTGATATACTTTGAAGTTTCTAAAACTTGCAAATGCCAAAAACATTCTTATGGACTCAAGATGTGCAACAAGAGCAAATATTTCTTCAAAATCAATTCCTTCAACCTGTGCATAGCCTTTGCATACCAAAATTACTTTATTTCTAACTACTTGACCATATTCATTTAACTTATTTCAGTAGACCCATTTAGTGCCAATTACGTTCTTATCTTTTGGACATGGGACAAGTTTCCAAGTCTCACTATTTTCTATTTGGTTTAACTCTTCAACCATTGCCTTGATCTAATATTTATCTTATCTTACCTAATTGAAATCCTTGGGCTCAATTTTAGATAACAATGAAATATTTACATGTTCACCTGTTCCTATTATCTTCCTCCTTGTTTATCTCTTATCTATATTCCCAATAATTAGATCTCTTAAATTATTCTTTTCCACATACCTGGATGGTGTCTTAGGTGGTGTTATTTGTGTTTCATCTTCTTCCGATTCTTAAACTACTTCTTCTTGGCAACTTTCTCCTTCTTGATATACAATTTCTTGAGATGGTTCTCTTGGCCCTAATTCTTCATCAAATATTACATTTGTAATTTCCACCATTGTATGTGATATTTTATTATAGAAATTATAGGTTTTGCTCTTTATGGAGTAGCCAAATTAAATACCCTCATCGCACCTTGAATCAAAATTTCCCAAATTTTCTCTTCTTGTCTAATGTAGCATTTGCTTCCAAAAACTTTGAAATACTTCACAGTAGTTGGTCTTCCCTTCCAAAGCTCATATGGGGTTTTGTGATGATTTAATCTTACTTGAGCTCTATTTATTATATAAATAGCTATATGAACTACCTCTCTCCAAAAACCATATGAAATATTAGACTCATTTATCATAGCTCTAGTCATATTCTCAACAGTTTTTTTTTTCTTTCATCTACATTTTTTTGTGGAGTCCTTACTACTAAGTACACTCTTTTGATTCCATGTTGTTCATGAAATTCTATGAATTATCCTGAAGTGAATTCTCCTCCTCTATCTAATCTTAGACACTTGATCTTTTTACCTGTTTCATTTTCTACTAAAACCTTGAATGCCTTAAACTTTTCAAAAATTTCTGAATTTTCTTTTAAGAAATTTACTCAAGTCATTCTAGAGAAATCATCTATAAATAGCATGAAGTAACTTTCACCTTGTAAAATCTTTGTCCTTGTAAGACCACATAAATTAGAGTGAATTAGTTCCAATGGTTTGGATGAAGAAAACTCTTTTGAATTGAAACTTGTTCTTGTTTGCTTACCATGCTGACATTGTGCACAAATTGTAGTTGGGGGTGTTTTTATCTTGGGTAAATATTTGACTGCCTATTTTTTTCTTATTTTCACTATGTTGTCAAAATTTAGATGATCCATTCTTCTATGCCATAACCAACTCTCATCCTCTTGTGATAATTTTTTTTTTCTCCCTTAATATCACTCAATATGTAGATATTGTTTATAGTTATACTGACATCTACAATAAGCTTTTTGATTTCCTGATCTCACATCCATTTGGGTGAAAAGTGACTATGTACCCCTGATCACAAAGCTGACTTACACTTAGTAAATTGTGCTTCAATCCCTTAACATACAACACATTTTCTATTTTTTAATTTCCATTGTCTAAACTCAAAGTCCCTTTTCCAACAATTTTAGTTGAAGCATTATCACCAAATTTTACCGATCCTCCATTGATTTCTTTAAGAGAAATAAATTTACTTTTATCACCTATCATATGGCTTGAAAAACCACTATCAATATACCACTGATTTATATCATCTTGTACATGAAGAGTTGTTTGTACCACCATTGACTTATCTTTTTCTTGTTCCTCTTTCTTTTTCCAAACTTTTGAGGGTGTATATTTTTGAACTTTTTGAGCATCCTTTTTCTTGCGTGTCTTTGTAAGTTTCAAAAAATTTGTTCTATACCACTTTGCTCTATACCCAAAATTATTACAATTGTAACACCTAATATTGTAGTCCTTGGAAGGTGTAAATATCTTGAAGTTCCTCTTAGAGAAGCCATAACCATTTCTGCCATGAACCCTGCAATGTATAGCTCTATGACCAAAAATATTACATGAGTAGCAATAACCTTGGAAGTAATAATCATCTTCAAATGTATTGAAGTTCCTCTTGGTGAAGCCATAATCATTCTTTCCATGAATCCTGCAATGCACAACTTTATGACCAAATTGATTACATGAGTAACAATAATCTTGGAAGAAATATTCATCTTGCCTTGATCTCATTATTCTTTCTTTGCTTTTCTTGTGATGATCTCTATTATTTGATAGTGTATTGTTTGCTTCCTCTTTGATACTATCACCTCTCAACACATCAGTGTAGGTCTTAGGTTCTTCTTCAATTACTTTTGGTTCTTCTATTTATTTTGAACTTGAGCTTGACTCTTCTTCTTGTTTCCCTTGTTTGTCTTCAAATACCAAGTCCAATTTTGATAAATGGAGATATTTGTGTCGTGAGAATATCATCCAATGTTTTTGAGCTCCTCCTAAACTTATGTAATTTTTCATTAGAATATTTCACTTCCATCCTTAGAGAAACCACTTCATGTTCTAATATTTCACATTCTAGCTCTTTTACCTTTAATTTTTTAGTCATTACTTCTTCAATTCTTCTTGCCTCTTCAACTTTAACCTTTAAGTCATTGAGATCTTGTAGAAGCCTTGTCTTTGTTTCTTCATCCTTTTGAACTTGAGCTTCCAATTCAACAAGAGCAACAGTAAATTCCTTCTCTAGGTCAACCAATTTTGAGTCTCTTTTGTTGATTTCAACCATAGGTGCACTTCTATCAATTAGTGATCATTGTGTGTTCTTGTAAGATCTACCTTCAAGCAGTTAGAATTTTTGAAGGAACTGACTTTGATACCAATTGAAGAACATAATATTATACTGAGAGGGGGGATGAATAGTATAAGATAAAACTTTCACTTCTCTTTCCAAATCAATATTATCCAATATTAACAATTGCAATAACTTTCCAAAGCAGTATTAACCAATATCATCAATAGAAGTAACAAGGTAATGCATAAATCATCACACACATGAGAGACACATATTTAACATGGTTCACCCAATGTGGGCTACGTCCACAAAGAAAATATTTCTTATAAATTTTCTCAACAAATCACTTGGGAATCAATTTTATATTACAATATTTATGGGCCTCTACCCAAAGGAGGCTCCAATCCCCTATACTCAAGTTTGTGGATCTCTATACATAGGAGAAATATATCCCCTCAAATTTGGTTTATGTATCTCTATCCACAGGAGAACTTTGCTCTGGTTCTCTCTAAATCCTATTCACAAATCTGCTCAAATATACCCCAATCTTGTTCAAATCTACTCTAAAATGTTTCACAAGGCTTTCTCAACAACCTACTCAACTCTGCTCAAATTTACATCAAGCTAACTCACAAGGCTTGTCCAAATCAGCTTGCAAACCTACTCTCAACTCTACCCAAATATACCTCAAGCTTTCACATAAGGCTTGCTCAAATATTTTTTACAACCTGCACAAAATTGATCACAAGCCTTCTCAAAAGGCCTACTCAAAATAGTTCACAAACCTACTCTTAACTCTGCCCACTATCTCTGCTTAAAACTGCTCATAACACATGCTTAAAACTGTTCATAACACATGATTAAAACTGCTCATATCACTAGCTCAAAAATGCTCATAATAGTTTCTTTGATTAAAGTACCCCAGACATATTTTACCTAGAATTCTTGTTCAAGAACACATAGAAAATGATATGCAATACAATTTCACAATATGTTCTTTCCAATATCACTCAAATCCAATGCATAAATTACTTCACAAATATGCTCTATAACCTTTGCAAGTTTATCCCAATATCAATCAAGATTATGCACAAAACTTGCTCTCAAACCCTGGCACATGTGTTTCAATCTCATCCAACAATGAAGCTCAAATAGTTCTCAAAACCCTAGCACATATGCTCTCAATAATAATGCACAATTTATTCTCAAAACCTTAGCTCATATATTTTCAACAATGCACATAAACTTAACCTTTTATCTCCAACCATAGTACATCAAAATATTTCTTTCAAACAATCATCACCTCTTAGAAAGAGATCAAATCACCATACCTCAAATTGCTTTGATGAAGATGTGCCCTCAAGAACCTATCTCAAAACAATTTTCTTTCCTTTACCACTTGAAAATTTGGTTAGCAATTTCCTTTTTCATACAATGAAAATCCTTCTCAAAAATATGTTCACAATAATACCTAAAAATAATTCTCTATGATCCTCTTTTAATTTCACAAAATAAAGATTTTAAACCATCACAATTTTCCCTCTATATCAAACACAACAAAATAATAAGCCACAATACACCTTATTTCTCCATTTCTCACATGCAAAAATATATCCCTTATTTTTCTACTTTATAATATTTGCACACACAAAAAATATTTATGTACCCTTATGAATCCTATATGCAAAATAGAAGCACCTTGTATCATGCATGCCCTTATACTCCTTGTAAATATTAATCAAACCTTAGCACATACCTTACAAAAATTATTGCTAGCGTGGATGGGAATTGACCCTCCGACCTCAAGCTCCCAATGGCAGTGAGTTATTTATTGGGCTAACCAAGCAGATGAGACCTCACATGTGCACCAAAAATCTTATCTACTTTGTTGCATTTGCCAAAAAAAAACCAAAAGCTCTTCAAATAGGCATCGATAAAAAATGAACCACGAACCAACTCCCTCACAACAACTTAGCACAAGCCCAACTACTGCCTGGGCTACCCTGGAGGATGACATAAATGGGGTGAACAAAAATATTTGATTTATATTTCTATTGCACTTTTGAAATGATGATGTTTCCATTCTCTTGTTCGTTGTCACCTCTTCGCATCTTCCACATCGAATCAAAAATTGAAATCTTACTTAAACCAAAGTTTGAGGGCAATATTTATATACGTTTCAATGCATGCTTTTTGATGTTAGTCCAATTTGATATTTGATTTTTGATAATTTAAATTTACTTTGGCACCTTTAAAATTTATACTTTGATATTATAATATTTAAAAAAAAATTATAATAAAACCTTTTGCCTTTCCTTGAATCTTTTTCAACCAAATAAAACCTTGTCTTTTTCTTGCAATTTAAAATCTTTTTCAACCAAATGAGGCCCTGTCACTTTTAAACTCTCTTAATAATATTTAAATTTAAAATTTAAATATTATAATCCTTTTCTTGAATATTCTCTTTGCTTTGCTTTCACAACCATGGAAAATATTTTACCTTGAAATCCATGCTCTCTTTGACATCCATGACCATGACCTTTGAAATCAATGACAACTCAAATTACACCTCAATATGCTAAATATTTCCAACACAATCATCTAGAATAAGGGTAGAGTTAGGAAAATATTTTCCAAAAAAAGGTCTCATATTTTAGGAGTCATATATTTGTGAAAGGTTATTTGGTTTAAATAATTCTTGGACCAATTTATGTGGAATTTGAACATTTTTAAATGAGTGGTAATATGAATAAGTTTGAGTAGTATTGAGAAAGATATGAGCCTGTGAAGTCTTCCATTTGAAAAAATGACAATGATGATTTTTCAAGTCATAGGAAATAAAATTGTAGATATTTATTAGCCAAGGCTCAGATGATGGGAGAAGCAATGGGAGGTTATGGCATCGGTGAGGTGGTACATTCTATATGGGCCTAGAAGTTTTTAGCTAAGTTTTAGTTATCTCTTCATTATCTTATAAGTTATACATGAAGATTATTGTAGGTTTATTTTCAAATAATATAATCGTTATAGGATATACTGGTAAATTTTAGTAGATATTGAGTTATAATTTCCTTTCCATGGAATAATTTATAGCTAAATCCATAGAATAATCCCTAGTAGTAGATGCTAAGAAGTACCTTATAGAGCAATGATCCTTGTTGCTTAAAGATAATACAATCATTAGTAAATTTAATGGGTCTTGGGTAGGGGCTTCAACTATGATAAAATAAATTGATAGGAAATGAAAGCCTCTAAGAGAGTCTATACTTTCTTCCCAAATGCTTATTCCTATATGTTTTATATTCTAGGGAGTCCTAAAAGGGGGTCCTTTTTTTTATGGGAAGACCAAGACTCTTCCTTACCCGCCAGTATAAAGGATTTGCACCTAAAAACATAAATCTATAAATATTTTTCCATTGAATTATGGTAAATGAATACCTTCAAGTGACAAGTAACAATATGGTAGATTCCTTAATATTTCAAAAACTACAAAACATGGATTCTTGGCTATTTATGGTCATTTATGAGAATACTAAGACTCTTCCTTACCCATTGGTATGAACGCTTTGCACCTGAAAACATAAATCTATCTCTAGTATCAGTTTAGATCAAGATGTATGGGTTGTCCATTGAATTATTGGAAATGAATACCTTCAAGGTAATAGGTAATAGTATAGGAGAATTCCTTAAGATTTCAACAACTATAAAACATGGATTCTTGGCTATTTATGGTCATTTATAGGAAGACCAAGATTATTCCTTACCCTCTGGTATGAAGGCTTTGTACCTAAAAAAAAAAAATCTATTCCTATTACCAATTTGGGTCAAGATGTATGGGTTTTCCATTGAATTACTGAAAATGAATACCTTCAAGATAATAGGTAACAGTATGGGAGAATCCCTTGAAATTTCAAAAACTACAAGAGATATATTCTTGGATATTTATGCTCGAATATTGGTTATGATTAACATCAATAAACCTTTACCATAATCAATCATTCTTATGTATGAGGGTAAGTTGCGGATCTAAACCATGGATTATGAAAAAATATATTTGATATGTAGAAGCTGTCATGAGGTGGGGTATACTGAGAGATCATGTCCCAAGAAGAGTCTAGAAAAAATATATGTAGAAAATTACAAGATAAACTTATAAATGGATATGTATGAGGATGCTTTTAAACTTCCAAAAAATAGGTCCAAATAGATGAAAGTAAATAAATAGTGGAGACCAATAAGTAAGGCTACTGGAAGAAATTCTAATTCTTTTGAGTTTGAAGAACACAAGCTTATACTGAGAGGGGGGTGAACAGTATAAGACCACTATTTACTTTTCTTTTCAATTCAATATTATGCAGTGTATAGATAGCAGTATCAATAGCTGTAATCAAAGCAATGCACAAAAAACCATCCACAATAGAGACACAGATTTTAACATGGTTCACCCAATGTGGGCTACATCCATAGAGAAAATATTTCTTCTAAATATTTCTCAAAAAATCTCTTGGGAATCCTTCCCAATTACAATATTTATGGACCTCTATCCAAAGGATATGTTGATTCCCTAAATCTCAAGTTCATGGATCTCTTCCATAGGAGAACTCTTTCCCCTTCTACTTTGGCTAGTGATCTTCTAGAAGATTCTATCTCTCTACTGCATTGACTGGTGGATCTCTCTCCACTTGAAGACTCATCACTTAGAATATTTGTATTCAATTGTCCTGGCTACTAGATATCTCTTAACTAAGACTCTGTCCTCTATACTCTATCACCTCCAAAGCTCTGTCAATAGGTTCACTCAGAACCTTCTCAAATCTGATCAATAGGTTCACTCAGAACCTTCTCAAATATGCTCAACAGGTCCACTTAGAACCTGCTCAAATCTGCTCAATAGGTCCACTCAGAACCTGCTCAAATCTACTCAAAAATCTCACTCAAAACTTGTCCAAATATGCTCAACAGGTCCACTCAAAACCTGCTCAAATCTTCTCAACAAGCTCACTCAGAACTTGTCCAAATATGCTCAACAGGTCCACTCAGAACCTACTCAAATATGTATTGCAAACTTCCAAAAAAGCTTACACAAAATCAGTCCACAAGCCTTCTCAAAGACTTACCTCAAATCAACTTAACAAGTCCACACAAAACTTGTCCAATCTCATAGAATCATAAAGATAATTGGAGACTCAATATATTCTATTCTCAAAGCTCAATCATTTTCTCAACTCAATCTCATAGAAGCATAAAGATAATTGTTAGAGACTCAATATTTTCCATTCTCAAATTTCAATCTCAACTCAAATTAATATCATAGAAGCATATAAAGAATTGTTAGAGACTCAATATATTCTATTCTCAAATCTCAATCTCAAATCAACTCAATATTATAGAAGCATAAAGATAATTGTTAGAGACTCAATATGTTCTATTCTCAAATCTCAATCTCAACTCAATTTAGAATAAAGAATAGTTTGTTTCATGGAACTTGAACAACCGCTTCACACATTCACTTGACTAGGCTCAATCAACTCAACTCAACCAATCACTTAAAGAAACAACCCTTTATCACAAACCCTAGTCCAAGCATGTATCAACCAAATCAAAATATTTCCAGCAATGCTCAACAAAAAATCTCACATAACAATGATACTCATGTTCTTTTCTAAATCAAGTTCAAGTTCTTTGCATAACCAATTGGATTCAACAACAATGCTTATAATACAAGGTTTAATCACAACTCTCAATCCAAAAAACCTTGAAGCATTAAAAAAACCACTTTCAAAAATGAAACCACAATAAATCCTTTTCTCTCCAATGATATTTTCATAAATCAATCACCTAATTAGCCATACCTTTTTTATGCCAAGGAGTTGTCCACACAATTTTTCAAACTCAACACACTTTAAAATATTTACTTTTCAATCACAAAGAGGTTAGAGGACTTGAGTAATATTACAACAATAAAAATAATATCCCAATAACACCTTATTACTCCTACTCAATAAAATTCACCATGTCTTCTCATGAAAGAAATAATCCCCTTTGAAAAAGAATAAATCAAACTCACTTTTGAACCTCTTTTACAAAACTAGAAATATCTCTTTACACACATTATTTATCCTTCTAAGCAAGTTAATCAAATAGCCCTTGAAAAATGCTTTCCAACAATATATAATATGCTACCCTTCCAAAAATAAAACCATCAAAAATCTCTCAATTTTCTAGGGCATAGCATAACCCTTATTTCTCCTTAAGGCTATTTAACAAAAATTAAAATATAAAAATTAACTTGTCTTTGCCTCTCGGAGGGATTCAATCCCCCGAAGTCCTCCTTACCAATGCCTTAACCATGACCAAGCTACTGTTGGGCCACACACCCTCACGTACTTAGAAAAGCATGAACTGCATAAACAACTTACGAAAATGTGCCTTCTGAAATAAAAATGCACTTCAAGCTCAAGCAACCTTGCAAGTAAACCTCCAAGTGAATCAAATGCGAGACCTCCTCTATCTCGCCAAGCCAATGCACCGCTAGGCCAAGCTGGCCTATGTGCTCCAATCACCCACATATTCCCTGCTTCACACTTTTCGTGAACACGAACATTTAAAAACATGAGCCTTTTCGCATGTGCTAAAACGAATTAACAAGGGTGATGATTAATGCCTTTTGGGGAATTATTTATAATTTCTTTGTCTTCCTTTCAATCATGTCAGCGCATCAATTTAATTTAACATCGGCGTGGTTTAATTTATAATATATTAAATTTAAATATTATAAATTAAAATAGACCAACCTTATGTTTTGGTTTAATTAAACCTTGGAGCCTTGTATTAATGCACAACCTTGCTGTAACGAATATTATTTATAAAATTTAAATTCCTTGTGAATTTAAATAATTTATAAATAATTATTAAACCTCATTTTTAACCTTTACAATAACCCATCTTGGGTTTTTATGAACCAATCGCTTAACCTGTGCTCCCAATAATATTAAAATATTATGGAGCCTTTTTCCTTTCACTTTTGCACTGATGAAGCTTTTTCCTAGAATATTGTGACAACCTTGGATGACTTTATTTCTTACCGAAGTCCTTGTGATGAGTGATAACTCTATTAGGTGACATCAATGACAAATTTGACTTAGAGGACTCAAAATGTCCAACAATCTCCCCATTTGTCATTGATGGCAACCCATATCCTTTTATTAAAACCTAAATTTTTTTTGTGCTGCCCCAGGGACTTTGCTCCCCCTAGCTCAATGCTCTCTCAAATATTAAATCTCTCCCCATATCAAATATCTCCCCAATATACACAAATCTCTCCCCCTTTGACATAAATGGCAAAGGGTCACCTTTGGGGCTCGAGGCTAAGAATAAGCCTCTTAGATTAGCCCCTACCCCACATCCATATGAGGTGGTTAATTCTGGGGTGGGAGTATTTCTACTCCCTGAAAGCATTGTTCTTTACCTTTATCTTTCTTTCTTGTTTTCTGAGTTTTCTGAATCCTTTGACTATTTCTCTCCAAGTCATCATCCTTGTCCCTATCATCACTTCTGTTCATGTTCCTGTTCTTGTTATCATCCTTGTTCCTATCATCACTTCTATTCCTATTCCTGTTCTTGTTCTCGTTCTTATTCTTTTCTGAGTCTCTATTCCTATTCTTTTTTGAGTCTCTATTCCTGTTCTTTTTTGAGTCCCTATTCTTGTTCATATTATTGTTTCTGTTCATATTCCTATTCATGTTCATATTCTTGTTCCTATTCATGCCTATTTTTGAAATATTTGCTCTACACCATCTTGCTATGTGACCATCATTATTGCACTTATAACACTTAATGTTATTATTCCTTGGAGGTGCAACTATCTTAGGATTTCTCCTAGTTAAGCCATATCCTCTTTTGTCATGAATCCTGCAATTCATTTCCTTGTGACCAAACTCATTACATGAGTAGCAATATCCTTGGAAAATCTATCCTTTCCATATTCCTATCTTTCATGTGTCTTGCACTGTGAAGCCATGTGCCCAAACCTATGACATGAAAAACATCTTCCATTGAAGCTTCCTTGTCTTGACCTCATTGGTCTCATGTTCTGATTGCTGTTTCATCTATATCTTATTTGTGAATTGTTCCTATCTTTGTTGAACTCTTTATTGTCCAACTCATCTTCTGATGTCTCACTCCCACTTACACTGTCTTCTTCTGATGTATCTTCTTCTAAAAATTCTTCTTCTTCAATAATTGACGTAGACTTTTCTTCCTATTTATTTTGAACCTGTTTGGAACCAAGACCTGTCTTGTTTGTTGCTCCTCTTTATATCTTGACTATTTTATCCACATTATTTGCATTTGTTACATACTTGTATAGCTTATTATTGGAATCATCTAAATCTTTCTTTAGTAGTGCCACTTCTTGTGTTAACTTTTCACATTCTAGAATATTTGCTTATAACTTATCTTTGAACTTGCTTGCCTTAACCTTTGACTTCTCTAAATCTTCTATGAGCAATAATATTTCTTCATCACATTCTTGAAACTGAATTTCAATCTTAGAGTGTTGCTTTCTTACCTTATTTACCATGTCAAGAGCATAGATAAGTTCTCCCTTGAGATCATAACCATTCTCTACTAAATAATCCTCTATTTGTTTGCCTTTGTCCATATCATTTCTTTCTTTTGGCTTGTCTTCTATAGGATCACTAACTTCTTCTTCTAATGCCATCAAAATATTTTCATCAAATCTATCAAGTGCATCTTCAAATTTATCATCACTGAAACTATAACCATCCCTTGTGCAATCATCTTCAAGATGTCCAAATTTACCACATCTAAAATACTTGAGAATAAATGGAGTACTTTTATTATCTGGATCTTTCTCTTTAACCATAAATAGGACTTCATCTCTATCATAGTTTGAAAAACTAGCATCACTGTCAATTGAGTACTTACTTGCATTATCCATAGAGTAGCTTCTATTTTGCCTTTGGAAGAACTTCTTCCCTTGTCTATTTTATCCATCCCTGCTTTTCTTTTGGTACCCATATCTTTCAGATTCCCTGTACCTATGATCTTATTTTTCTTCATCATTGTTGTTCTTTGGCTCTTTGCACTCTGTTGCATAATGTCCATACTTTCCACAATTGAAGCACTTAATAGATCTTATATCTATGGGTCTTCTGGAACCTTTATATCTTCTACCATAGTTATCTTCTTCATCACTAGATGACTCACTGCTTGATTCTATCTTCTTCCCATTTTTCTTTTTGTCCAATTTGAATGCAAATTCTTTCGGAGGAATAGGATCTTTTGTTCTTATCTCAAAAGTTGTAAGCATACCAAGCAAAGCATTTCTTGTTAGACTAAAACTATCAATTGATGTTTCTATAGCAGAAACCTTTTCACTGTACCTTTTTGGAAGAGTTCTCAAGATCTTATCGCAAGCATCAGATTCATCAAACTTCATTCCAAGGCCTTTCATATCATGTATAAGTTCATCAACTTTGTTGAGATAGTCATGAATGTTTTCATCATCCCCCATTCTTAGGTTCTCAAATTCTCCTTTGATATTTTTGATCTTAACTTTCTAGACACTTTTATCTCATTCATATATGGTATGCAATAGTTCCCACATGTCTTTTATTGTTTTACAATCCATAACCTTCATAGATTCTAATCTATGTAATAGTTTTATAATTGCATTCATAGCTCTTGAATTTACATGCATTAGAAGCTTACATTCCTTATCTGTAGGAGGATCGACTATTGAATCATATCCAAGTTCCACTACATCCCAAACTTCATTGCCAAGTGCCATCAGGTGGAATCTCATAAACACGTACCAATACAAGAAGTTACTTCCATAAAATATTGGTATTGCATTATTTAAGAATCCATCCTTTTGATCCATTGTGTTCTTAGACCGATTTTCCTTCAAGATGTCAAACTCTTCTGAAGGAACCCGCTTTGATACCAATTGAAGAACACAAGCTTATACTGAGAGGGGGTGTGAATAGTATAAGACCACTTTTTAATTTTATTTTCAATTCAATATTATGCAGTGTATATATAACAATATCAATAGCAGTAATCAAAGCAATGCACAAAACACCATACACAATAGAGACACAGATTTTAACGTGGTTCACCCAATGTGGGCTACATCCATAGAGAAAATATTTCTCAAATAATCTCTTGGGAATCCTTCCCAATTATAATGTTTATGGACCTCTATCCAAAGGAGATTCTGATATCCTAAATCTCAAGTTCATGGATATCTTTCATAGGATAACTCTTTCCCCTTCTGCTTTGACTAGTGATCTTCTAGAAGACTCCGTCTCTTTATTGCACTCACTGGTGGATCTCTCTCCACTTGAAGACTCCCCACTTAGAATACTTATCTTCAATTGTCCTGGCTGCTGGATCTCTCTCCACTGAGAATCTTTTCTCTATACTCTGTCACCTCCAAATATTTGTCAATAGGTTCACTCAAAACCTTCTCAAATCTGCTCAATAGGTTCACTTAGAACCTTCTCAAATCTGCTCAATAGGTCCACTAAAAACCTGCTCAAATCTTCTCAACAGGTCCACTTAGAACCTGCTCAAATCTGCTTAACAAGCTCACTCAGAACTTGTCCAAATATGCTCAACAGGTCCACTCAGAACCTACTCAAATCTGCTCAACAAGATCACCCAGAACTTGTCCAAATTTTCTCAACAGGTCTACTCAGAACCTGCTCAAATATGCATTGCAAGCTTCCACAAAATCTTACACAAAATCAGTCCACAAGCCTTCTCAAAGACTTATCTCAAATCAACTTAACAAGTCCACACAGAACTTGTCCAATATCATAGAATCATAAAGAGAATTGTTAGAGACTCAATATATTCTATTCTCAAAGCTCAATCACTTTCTCAACTCAATCTCATAGAAGCATAAAGAGAATTGTTAGAGACTCAATATGTTCTATTCTCAAATATTAATCTCAACTCAAATAAATCTCATAGAAGCATAAAGAGAATTGTTAGAGACTCAATGTTCTATTCTCAAATCTCAATCTCAACTCAAGTCAATATTATAGAAGCATAAAGAGAATTGTTAGAGACTCAATATGTTCTATTCTCAAATCTTAATATCAACTCAATTCAAAATAAAGAATAGTTTGTTTTATGGAACTTGAAAAACCACTTCACACATTCACTTAACTAAGCTTAGTCAACTCAACTCAACCAATCACTTAAAGAAACAACCCTTTCTCACAAACCCTAGTCCAAGCATTTATCAACCAACTCAAAATGTTTCCAACAATGCTTAAAAAAAAATCTCACATAAAATTGATACTCATGTTTTTTTCTAACTCAAGTTCAAGTTCTTTGCATAACCAATTGGCTTCAACAACGATGCTTATAAAACAAGGTTTAATCACAACTCTCAATCCAGAAAACCTTGAAGCATTAAACAAACCACTTTCAAAAAGAAAACCAAAATCAATCCTTTTCTCTCCAATGATATTTTCATAAATCAATCACCCAATCAAGTCAATGGAGAATATTGCCCATATATTTTTGATTCCAAGGAGTTTTCCACACAATCTATCAAACTCAACACCCTTTCAAATATTTCATTTTCAATCACAAAGAGGTTAGAGGACTTGATTAATATCACAACAATAACAATAATATACCAATAACACCTTATTACTCCTACTCAATAAAATTCACCATGTCTTCTCATGAAATAAATAATCTCCTTTGAAAAAGAATAAATCAAACTCACTTTTGAACCTCTTTTACAAAACTAGAAATATCTCTTCGCCACACCTTATTTCTCCTTCTAAGAATGTTAATAAAATAGCCCTTGAAAAATGCTTTCCAATGATATATAATATGCTACCCTTCCAAAAATAAAACCATAAGAAATCTCTCAATTTTATAGGGCATAACATAACCCTTATTTCTCCTTAAGGCTATTAAAAAAAAAAAATATAAAAATTAACTTGCCTTTGCCTCTCGGAGGGATTCAATCCCCTGAAGTCCTCCTACCCAATGCCTTAACCACGACCAAGATACTGTTGGGCCACGTGCTCTCACATGCTTAGAAAAGCATGAACTGCATCAACAACTTACGAAAACGTACCTTCTAAAATAAAAATGCGCTTCAAGCTCAAGCAACCTTGCAAGCAAACCTCCAAGTGAATCAAATGTGGGACCTCCTCTATCTTGCCAAGCCAATGCACCGCTAGGCCAAGCTGGCCTATGTGCTCCAATCACCCACACGTTCCCTACTTCATGCTTTTTGTGAACCATCAAATATTTTAAAACACGAGCCTTTTCGCATGTGCTCAAATGAATTAGCAAGGGTGATGATTAATGCCTTTTGGGGCATTATTTATAATGTCTTTGTCTTCCTTTCAATCATGTCGATGCATCGATTTAATTCGACATCGACATGGTTTAATTTATAATATATTAAATTTAAATTTAAATTTAAATATTATAAATTAAAATAGACCAACCTTAGGTTTTGGTTTAATTAAACCTTGGAGCCTTGTCTTAATGCACAACCTTGGTGTAACAAGTATTATTTATATAATTTAAATTCCTTGTGAATTTAAATAATTTATAAATAATTATTAAACCTCATTTTTAACCTTTGCAATAACCCATCTTGGATTTTTATGAACCAATCGCTTAACCTGTGCTCCCAATAATATTAAAATATTATGGAGCCTTTTTCCTTTCATTTTTGCACTGATGAATTTTTTTCCTGGAAGATTGTGACAACCTTGGATGCCTTTATTTCTTGCCGAAATCCTTGTGATCAGTGATAACTCTATCAGGTGACATCAATGACAACTTTGACTTAGAGGACTCAAAATATCCAACAAAGTCTTTATCCTATGAATAAAAAGTAGATCAAATCTTAGAGGACATGATACAATAGGATCATAATATTAACAAGGAACTGCCTACTCAGTATGATCCCAATTTAGGGATGAACATTCCTACTAAACCTAAGAAATGCACCTCATCATATTTTGAATAGTCTCTTAAAATACCTTGCACCATTTAGTATAAGGATAATACCATGCACCATTTCATGCAATATTAGATATTAATACCTCTACAATTCACAAGAAAATACCAAAAAATGAGCATGATAAGCCAAAAGCTTCCTTAACAGAGCCAAGAGAGGATACATATAATTAAAATAAAGTTATGAAAAAATATTTAGGAATAGAATAATAATACCTACTTCTGATACTAGCAAGGTAAAAAGAGGAAAACCTTCAAATAAACAAGAAAGAGCCAAGGAAGTAAGAGCAAATATAGAGAAAGGAACACAATGTATGTTGGTTGAATTTCTCTTTACCAAATAACAAAATGATGTTGCCAATTCACAAGAAGGGATATAATCCCCTAAGAAGATATTATTACCATCTCATGGAATATAAGGGGTGCTAATTCCCCCTAAAAGAAGAGGTATATCAGGAACTTCTATTAAGTAATAATCCTGATATCCTTTGTATCCAGTAAACTAAAATGACAAAGGAATAAGTTTCTAAAACTATGAAAGTAGTAAGGGTAGGATGTGAATGGGATGTTGTGGATTTAGAAGGCGTGATAAGGGGCTAACATGTTGGAATCTAGTTATAACATCCTATGAAACCATTCATAAAACTAGGCATTTGATAGCCTCTTTAGTCACATGCTACTTTGTAGATATTTGTGTCATCCTTATCGATGTCTATGGATCAATAACTTACTCAAGCAAATCAAAAGTATGGAATGGGATTGAAATATTTATGAGAAATAAAAACTAAAAACTTGATTCATAATCATAGGAGATCTTAATTCCATAACCAAGTTGGATGAAAATTTTATAAAAATTAGGAAAATAATCCAAAGTAGAAGAGATTTCTCAACTTTTATTTAAAAT
Source organism: Wollemia nobilis (assembly GCA_028583015.1). Lineage (NCBI taxonomy): Eukaryota > Viridiplantae > Streptophyta > Pinopsida > Araucariales > Araucariaceae > Wollemia > Wollemia nobilis. Next base: position 5,940,653 of record JAQPPZ010001745.1, on the reverse strand, counting down.
AATAATCTATGGGAGGTTGAGTTTGAAGAGGACAATTATATATGGACCAACAATAGGATAGGCCAAAACCTGATAGAAAAAAAATTAGATGCATACTCTCATATCATTGGCTAGATAAAAGGACTTATGCTAAAATTAATACCTTGACAAATATTGGTTCATATCATTGACCAATAAGAGCTAAAATGGTGATAAGTGAATTAAAAAAGATCATATTTTAAATATGAACAAATGTAGGAATACCATCCTAAATTTTTTGATATGATAGTACGAAGATGGAATTATTCATGAAATGGTGGGCTAAATACACTACAAAAATAAATTAAATCAATGACATCTAGATTAAATGAATAGAACAAGAACAAATTTGAAAATAATTTTGAGAAGAAAGAACTAAAATATTAACCTTAAAAATTCTAAAAATGGTGATCACAATAATCCAAATTTGGAGGAAAGGGAGTTTTTTAGTGAATATCATAATATTTTGAGTAAGGAAGAGAAATTTTAGAGATTAAAATCGAGATAGACTTGGTTAAAAGGAGGTAAAAACACAAATTTTCATAGGATGGCAATAGTACAAAGATCAACATCCAAAATTAGTAGAATTAAATTAGTAGAAGGGGATTGGAATGAAGCCAAGATCAAAATCATAAAGGAGGCAAGGCTTTTTTACCAAAATACTCTATTATCAAAGGAGATTGTAGTTCTTAGTGATAAACTACTACAAGTACCTTCAGTTATAATAGATGAAGACAATAGCAAACTGATGAAGCCTATTACTTTGGAAGAAGTTTATTTAGATTTTTTCTCTTTTGATAAGGATAAATCCCTAGGTTTGGATAGACTCTTTGCAACATTAGATCAACATAAACAGAAAATAGTGAAGGATTATTTATTGGTGGTAGTGGAATATTCTAAGGTAAAACATCAAAAGATACATTTAGAATATATCGAAATATACAATACTTTGTACTATATGTATGGAAAGGAACAAAAGACTATTTAAAGAAAAGGAAAGTAGTTTAGGGGAAATGAAAAGGAATAATTGTTTAGTCATAGATAAGTCTAAACCAACTCTATAAAATCACCCAATCCTTAATCTTGAAGCAAAGAGCCTTGATAGATGGAGTCAAGTCATCAAATGGAATTATGATGTTGGGTATAGGAGAAACAAAAAGAAAGCAAAGAATATAAATTGGAAACCATCAAAAGTGAAGTTGGTCAAATTTAATTTTTATGGAACATTTAAAGGAAATCCAAGACCAACATAAGGAGGAGGAATAATTAGAAATAATAAGGGTGATATTTTATCACATTACGCTTTCAATGGTGGATTTAAGATAAATAATGAAGTTGAAGCTTGAGCAGCTTTGGAAGGGTTAAAAATATGTAAACAAATAAAATGGAACAAAGTAATATGGAAGGTGATTCACTAATAGTAATAAATATAATTTTGAGAAAAGTAAAGGCTCCATGGGACATATAAAAGATCATTATGAAAATACAAGACCTTGCTATATAGTTTGCAGAAATCAAGTTTACACATACACTAAGGGAAGGAAAAAAATGTGTATATAGGCTAGAATAGAGGGGTTTTAATATAGGATCATGAAGTTATATTTTATTTTATATGGTTAGAGGAAGTAATAAGTTTAGCTGAAGCTAACAAGAATATATTGATTGCCTAAATCAAATAATGATTATGATTTAACTTAATGTTATCCATCGATAATATTTTCTATATTTTGAAACATTAATGTGTCTTCATATAAACTATTTATTATATTTTTGGTTGCACTTATGATTCTTGAAGGAAACTAGCAATCCAGATCTAGCAAATCAGACTATGATAGTGTAAAGTTATGGAAATATTTCTCTGCTAAGATACAATGTATATATAGTAGAGGTGGAGTTTTGGTATTGTGAAGAACAAAGTAGAAAAATGTCAAAAAGGATAATGATTTTTGGAATATTTGTATTTACAAAAAAATTAAGGAAGATCTATAAAATGAAAATCAAGAATTTAGACTTTTATGAAAAAAGATGTAGGTATCTAGTTATAGCAACTCATTTGAGATGAAATTTTAATATGTTTGTAAACTCTCAAGCTTTAAAAAAAAAGATAATTTTTCAAAGGTGAGGAACTCATGTACAACCTCTTTTTCTCCAATAAAAATATAATAATTTATTTACATATACTATAAATTATAAAGCTCAAAGGCACTTAGAAACATAAAAGATTGGTTTTATTCTAAATCTAAATCTCTTCTTTATCATAGAATAAGATCAAATAATTCCCAATAACTCCTATCAATTTTATTTCTCTACTTGAAAGCACTAAGATAATAGATAAAAGCAAGAAAAATGTTAATATAGCATCCATCAAAGACTTAAAGATATCACAATCCTCTTAGCTGCTATCCAATGGCTCTTCTTAGGATCTTGCATGAATTTGGAAATAAGGCAAAATGAATAGCAAATATCTGGTCTAGTTGAAGTTAAGTAGATCAAACTTCCAACTAGTTGCCTGTAAAGTGTACCATCAACCCTTTCTTCTTCATCATTATTTACCAATTTCAATCTAGTTTCCATGGGAGTTAGAGAGGGCTTACACTCCTCCATGTGAAACCTCTCCAAAATAGACTAAATGTACTTAGCCTGTGAGATAAAAATCTTACCAGGCTATTGCCATACCTCTATTCCTAAGCAATAGTGGAGGAGTCCTAAATTTGTCATCTCAAAGTTCTTGCATAAGTCCTCCTTGAGCAACCTTATTCCTTCTATGTCATCACCTGTAATGAGAAGATCATCCACATACAATGTAACCAAAATGATGCGGTTCCTCCAATGTTTCACATAGAGAGTAGATTCTGCTGTAGATCTAGTGAAACCAAGGTTGAGAAAATAGGAGTCAATCTTTGCATACCAAGCTCGGGATGCTTGCTTCAACCCATATAGAGCTTTCTTTAATATGAGGACTTTGTTGTTTTGTCCTTCAACTGTGTACCCTGGTGGTTGTTTCACATAAACTTCCTCCTTCAAATGACCATTGAGAAATACACTTTTGACATTCATTTGATATATTGGCCAATGTCTTTGAGCTGCCATAGCAATAACTGTCCTGATTGTAGTCATCTTAGCCACAGGAGCAAAGGTCTCCTCATAATCAATTCCCTCTTGTTGCTTATAGCCTTGAGCTACTAGGTGAGCCTTGTAGCGATATAGTGAGCCATCTACTTTATATTTTGCTATGTATACCCATTTTGTGCCAATGGTATATTTTCGTTTGGGTAAATCAACTAACTCCCAAGTGTGATTCCTTTCAATGGAATCCAATTCTTGATCCATGGCATGAACCCATTTAGGATCACCAAGTGCTTCTTTGACATTAGAAGGTTCAGGTTGGCTAAGGACTTTGGACATTAGGGCATAATTCACTTGGTGTCTTAGGGCTGAAGGTCTTTTACCTGTATAGGTGGGCAAATTATTTTGGGCTTCATGTATTGTGGATTGAACCCACTTGGATAAAGAATTGGATGATGCTACTTGATCATTAGGAGGAGGAGATGGAGGACATGGATTATTTATAGGAAGTTCTTCTTGTGGATGAATTTATTGATTTATGAGTGAAGGAGAAGGAGTAGATGATATTGTATGCATGAATGGAGCAACTATTTCATTAGTTATTTCTAAAGTGGGGGCCTTAGGAGGATTAGATGGGGAATACTCATGAAAGGTAACATCCCTAGATAAAATTATTTTTTTGGAAATAGGTTCATATAATTTATATGCATTGGCACTATCACTATAGCCAACAAAGATGCATTTTTAGCTCTTATCATCAAACTTCTTCCTTTTCTTATGAGGAATATGAGCATAGGAATCGCATCCAAAGATTCTCAAATGGCCCACATAGGGCGTCCTTATGCTCCATGCTTCTTCAGGTGTTATTTCATGTAAGGCCTTTGTGTATGACCTATTAGTCAAGTATGCAGAAGTAAGAACATCTTCTCCCCAAAATGAGTTAGGTAATATAGCAACATGTAACATTGATTTTGCCTTATTTGTGATTGTTTGATTCATCCTCTCAGCAACTCCATTTTTTTGCGGGGTATAAGGGGTTGTGAATTGCCTCCTTATCCCATGATACTTAAAAAAATTAAAGAATTCATTGGAGACATATTCTCCACCATTATCTGATCTTAATGTGGAGATTTGATAGCTACTTTCTCTTTCAACAAGTGCGATGAATTCTTTGAACTTATCAAGGGCTTACCACTTATATTGAATTAGGTAGATCCATACCTTTATGTTGTAATCATCAATGAAAGTGATGTAGTATTTAGCCCTAGTATAATATTGAACAGACATTGGCCCACAAATGTCTGAATGAACCAATTGCAAAGGTCTATTGGCTCTCCATGCCTTTCCTATTTCAAATGGTTGCCTATGGTGTTTGGCTATTACACATGGCTCACAAAAACATTTTGACTCCTTAAGATGTGGAAGTCCTTTAACTATTCCTTTTGTAGCCATTATTTTAAGATTATTAAAATTTAAATGTCCCAATATTTCATGCCACATGTACTCCAAAGAGAAAGTTATTGTTGTATGCAAATATGTTTATGTTACAGATTTTTTAAGGAGGTAGTAAACACCATCATTTTTCACTCCCATGGCCTTGACATTGCCATTGGGTTCCTTAATGTAGCATTTGTATTTTTCAAAATAGACATTATAGCCCTTATCTGTAAGCTGTCCAATATAATGAAGACTCCTTTCAAGACTAGGCACATACAAAACATTTGTTGTAGGAACATTATTACCATCATGCAAAGTAAGTGGTGCCTCTCCAATACCTTCAATGGATAGAGCAATTTCATCACCAAAAGTAATGAATTGATTTGATGTAGGCTGAACCTTGGTCAACCAATCTTGCCTTCCTATCATGTGCTTTCCTACTCCAGAATCAATATACCAACATTATTTATCTTCAACATTAACTGGGTTGGCTGCATACAATGTGTTCAGATTATTATTTTGTGGTTCTCCATGTTATCTTTGCCTTTTATAGCAATTAGAAACATTATGATTCCATTTTCCATAATATTCACACCCTTGTTGATTATTCTTTTGACCCCCTTGAGGTCTTGTTTGCCATCTTGGCTATTGCTGGTACTGTTGCTGATGTGGCTGCTGATGGTACTACTGATTTGGTTGTTGCTTGGTACTATTGCTAATGTGGTTGTTACTGGTACTGTGTGTATCTCTAATGTTGTCTACCACTTTGATTCTGATTATGCTGATTTTGACCCTTGTTTTGTTTATGTTGTAAAGTTGCCTTGGTGGCAAAAGCTGCTGATGTGGCTTCAATTTATTCATCTTTGATTAGGGCTTGCTCATGTTTCTTAAGTAGGATCTCAATATCCTCAAGTGTGGAATTTATTTTTTTACCACTCAAGTCTAACATGGTAGCATAGGAGTAAAACTTTGAAGGAAGACCATGGAACATTATTGGAATTAACTCATTATCATCTAAGGTTTTACCGACAACTAAGAAATCATTCTTAATAGACTTCACTTCCATAAGATAATCGGTAAGTGAGCCTTTCATACATAGATTATGCAATTTTTGTTTGAGATACAAAATATTATCTTGACTTGGCCTATTAAACAATCTATTGAGAGCATACCATGCTTGTTTAGGTGTTTTTGTAGCCCTTATAGTTTCTCTGCATTGAATTCCTGTAGCTAGCTTGATTAGACTTAAAGCTATATTGGAATTCTTCTCAAATTGTGCTTTTTCTTTAGGGTCTGTAGGTGCAGTGAGTGGGTCTTCATTAGCTTGCCTATATTTCACAAAGTCCCACATGTCATTCATCATTAATATTGATTCCATATCATACTTCCAATTTGCAAAAGTTTGTGCTCCTTCAAGTTTCTTTGTAAGTCCACTTAATAGATTTGTAGTAGCTATGATTTAGAAAAGGATCAAAAGAAAAGGGAGCTCAAAAAAGGATGAAGTAAGAATGACAAATGCCAAATTAGAGCCCTTAAAAAAATCTAGGGTACACCATTGAAGATCCAGAGGAGGGTTCGCCTAGTTTTTCCACTCTGAATCTTCAAGTGATTCCAACAATGGGAGGGTTAAGTTGAACACAAGTGCATTTTTCTATCCAAAGATAGTAAGAATTAGAATTTTGCTAGACCTTTATACCAAAATTCTCAATATACCCGCCCTTATATGAGGGAGACTATAAGCATTTGAGCAGTTGATACGTGGAACATAGGTGATTCTAAAAGGGAATAACCTGCCAGACCTTTATACAAAACTACTTAATATACTCGCCCTTATGTGAGGGAGACTATAGGTATTTGAGCAGTTGATACGTGGAACATAGGCGGTTATAAAAATGTGATGCTTGCTTTTTGTAGAATTGTTACAATAGATGTGCCAATGTATTGTTGCTTTATAAGAATTTTCCTATATGTGTTTACTTGCTTGTATATGGCTTAGTGTCAAGTGTGTATGAAATGGAACTACACTTGATTACAATTATAAAACCCAAATTCATGCAAGGGTAATAGCAAGCATAAAATGTAGACAAAGCCTAAATAGAAGATGCAAGCAACAAACACCTAGTGGCCAAGAGAGTGCCACAAAAGGTCTCCACAAGCAAGAGGCAAGGGGCCCTAAATCACCCCTTGAGTTGATGATTGTATTAGGAAATATGGCTCAAGAATAGTCCCAAATATGCCTTGAAGTGTGATACAATTTCAATGCCACCAATGATGATAATGCCTCCAATTTTGCCAAATATAATGAATAACTTGGCTTAATGTCCCCCAATGACTTAAAATTGAGATTCCCACAAGTTTGCCAAATATTTTGTCAAGGAGTGTCGGATACTACTGAAAATGCACTCCAAATTACAATGTCAACTTCAAACTTCAATTTAGCATATTAAATGATTTCAAAACTAAAAATAAACTACACCAATGGATTCCTCTCAAAAAATCCTTTCCAACGACTATATATAAGGCTATAGTCGGTTACAATTTGACCCTTGATTTTAAGAAAATACAACAAGACTTATTAGAGGTAAAAAGCAGGATAGATTGCCCTCTACAAATTTGAAATTTAAAATTTTGGCTTGAAACTATTTTGGCAGGAAAAAATTGAAATGACCGAGCGGGAAATTTTGGAGGGAATTACTAAAAATTTTGCACTATGCCTATAATTGACAGGTTGATATTTGTCTTCTGCCACTTGTCCCTGTCTTCAGTTTGAGTTGGAGTGGTGTCTTCTGAAAGACACTTGGAGTGGAGCTTATGACACTTGTCATATCTCCCTCCTAAGCTTGATGCTTATATATTGTAAGATAACTTGTAAATAAAGAGTGCCTTATTTTTTAGTCCCAACATCTGGTATCAGAGTGGTGAGATCTGCCTATGGGGACCCTTAGGGTTTAAAACCTGTCAATTATAGGCATAGTGCACATTATAACAATAATAATATTCTAATAGTAACAAATATATTTAAATTAAATATTAAAACAAATTTGTTTTATTCATAACTATATTTGATGGCATTTGGCATTGAAAGAATATATATATATATATATATATATATATATATATATATATATATATATATATATATATATATATATATATATATATAGTGTGTGTGTGTGTGTGTGTGTGTGTGTGTGTGTGTGTGTGTGTGTGTGTGAGAGAGAGAGAGAGAGAGAGAGAGAGAGAATAATTGCATATCTTATTATCTCATAATATTGAGATAAAATGCATTCTTGATGAAGTACCATGAATAGTATTGAAGCATGGATCTTTTCATTTTTTTATTGCATATGTTTATTCTATAAGTATTTAATTTAATTTTTGTAGTGGGTCATGTGTAGACATTATTCTTGTATTAATTTTAAAGGCAATGAAGGTCAATAAAATATTTACATGACACCATTTATTTTATTTAATATATATATGATTGAATAAAATATAAATGTCTCATTTGGTTAAATATGTTTCTAGCGTAAAAATATTTAGCTTAATATATTAAGCATGAAAAATAGAATAGTCAAACATAATCATTATTGATTTGAACGTTGAACCTTATTCAATTCCTTTTTTGGATACATAGGAGAATCGTCACAATATTTTTCTACTACCAAGTAGGATTCAATTCTTGGGGTTTCCCCCTATAATCCCTATTCCACCTTGTTGTTGTCTAACCCGACGTAAAGAGGACCATCGATCGCTCGAGATTGGTACCATCGTCGTGGGCTAGCATGCACTCAACAAAGTTAAGTCAGACTACTAACACCCATGATAATATATAAACTCAATTGTTCAAGACTCAATTGCATATGAATTAGGGAATTTAGTAATGTGTTATCAAGTTGTTGCATATATAATAAATAGCCACATAAAATATCTCATCTCTATACCATTTTACTACACTCTCTAATAACAATGTAAAAAATTTAAGTGCACATTAAATGTTACTTGAAATGATGAATTTTTAGCTAAGCATATCCATAATTTTTTAAAGAAAAGAAAATTTATCTTAATGAAATATCAAAACAAGTTTATCCAATACATAACTTGGAGAAGTTATCTGAAAGAAGGAACAACTAAGAATAACTAACAAAGTTTTGAAAAGAGAGCAACTAGAGACTCTATAGTTGATAAGGGCACAAAAATCTGCACGAGTTTAAGAATTTTCATAAGCACTAAAAATATTAGAGAGTTAAGAAACTCCACAAAAATCAAAGGTACTAAAAACATAGAAGGCACTAAAAAAAAGAAGCTAAAGTTTGAATTTTTTGAAATATATCATAACCCAAAATGCAAGAAGACATCACTCACACATATGGCATTAGAATCGAAAGTATGATGCATGAGTGTTTGAAAACTTCAGTGCTCAAATTTTATCAAAAATTTAGCACTTATAACACTTGAACTCTTATGCTCAAGATAGTTGGGGAATTCCAATGATTGAGACCTTAGATCTCAAACAAAATTTTAGAACTTATATTGAGTTAGATACAGGAGCACTAGATTTTTCCAAATCGTTAGAAAAAAAAAGCTAGAGATTTAAGTATTTCTAAAATTGTATATGTTATGCTGATTTCATGTTCTTGTGTTCCACTCCTATGTTGTTGAACTCTTTCCCTTATGATTATAAGAATTAAATGCTCTCACCTTGTAGCAATGTTGGTGAGTGTGTCTAATTTTTTGTTTTATTAAATTTCCTTCATGAGTAAATTGTATAATGAGCATTTTTATTATATTCAAGATTATGTGAATATGAAGAGAATTGACCTTTTTGTCATTGGAGAGATATTTTATAATGAGGAAAAATTATCCATAGATATGTAATTTTTTTATTTATTGATCTATTGTTAATTTCACTCCCATTTCACAAGCCAATGCCTATGAGACATTATTAGAAGTGGTACCTCAATTGATGCAATAATTGATAGTAAAATACTTTCCTTCTACCATGATCACACCCCCTACTACTACTATGTTGGATTTGCCTTGTACTGCCCATCAAATAACAAAGCAAGAAAAAAAATCTTTGGAGGAGTAACAGTAGGAATGCTTGTGTTGGCTAAAACAAAGGCTTGAAGATCATATTAATTGATTAGATTTAATTTTTAAGCATTCAAGCTTCGTTGATTTTGCTTATGCTTAAATACTACTTTCAAATTAGTAACTGTTCCTCTGGTTATTCTTTCAGAGAGCACTAGTTTTTTCTCTTTTGCCTTCAAAATTTAGTCTATTTTCATCTTTCCAAATGTTCCAAATAAAAAATAATGGTATGGATGTCTAGATAGATTTGATTAGTGGCTTCCCATTGAGGCCCCATTTATATTTTGATTATCAATTAATTAGGAACTCTTAAGTGTTCGAGGAATATGACAAGGGAGAGCCCAATCGATTGGCTACTTGAATCCATATTGGAATAGTTGATTTCCACTCAAAGAATAGGTGGAGCATGGTGTTATTATTCTTTATGCATTCTCAAACACATGTGGGGACCCAATATATTCCTTTTTTCAAGATTATCACTTGTTAGAGTCTTGTTCTAAGACCAATTAGAAAAATATTTGAATTCTTGGAGGTAAATTTATTTTTCAAATAAAGGTTAATCTTTTATTGGGAGTTTTATCTAGTTGTAGTTGAGTACCGCTCTGGACAGTGTAATCTCTTAATTTTTTAATCTCTCCCCGAATAAGCTAATCTAGACAATGTTGCATTTATAATTTCATGTTATTTTTTTATTGAAATAGTTCCATTCTACTACTAATGATGGATGCAATATAGGAGATGCAATATAGGATTCAACCATTCCCCTATGTTGTTGATCCAATGCAAGAGATCATTAATATTGGATATTGTGAATGTTGAAGTTATGCTTTAAGGGTTGGACTACAGATGCTCAGTAAGGGAGGCTTACCAAGAATATATTTAGACCAAGGATTAAATTGTGAACCATATCCTAGGAGCTAGGAGACCTTGCCAAGGATCAAATTTTTGGTTTCTACTATATGCTTCCATATTAGAGATGTTCTAGATTTTATGCTTACATTTCTTAGAATATGTCATCCTGATATGGAGTATATATATATATAGATTTCAAGATCCTTTAAAAAAGGGAGTTTGTAGGCTAATATAAATGCCACATTAGTTTAGCTCATAGATATTTGTTGATAATTTTAGTTTTCATTATTCTAAGGCCACCTTTATCTGTCCCTGTAGTAATTGAGTCATAGTTGACTAAGTGAAACTTTTTTTTGTTTACTTCCTTAAAGGAAATACCTAATTATTCTATCAAAAGCTTCCAAGATACTCTTAGGATCATGGTAAACTAAGAGCCAATTTATAAGGAGTGTCAATAGGACTGACCTAATTAACACTCTTCTTCCTACAAGACTTAGTCATTTGCTACTGTAAGCCTGCACCTGCTTTTGCAGTTTTTTAATGGTTGATTTTCAAATTCTTTTTGGTTTGAAATGGAAACCCATCAAGATTCCTAGATATTTGAAGTGTTGACCAAATCCTTTTCTAAATTCAAGTATTCCAACAAACTCCCTATTTTTAGCAGGAGAGATATTGATTGTGTGAAATTGACTTCTTTTGCAGTTGATTAAAGCTCCTCAAAATGCTTGAAAGTAAGAGACAAGTTAAACATATACAATTCTTAAATAGATAGAATGGTATATTTTTATTCCATTTTGGCATTGATTATAATTAACTAATGAAATATGCATATCATTTCTATTGAATTATTATATACATATTCTTTAAACTATTAGATTATTTCATTTAAGAACTATTGACATTTCAAAAGAAATACTGTTTAAGATTAAATGATAGTAGTAACAAAAATCTAAACATTGGTACAAAATATTCAATTGAATATGTCTATTTATGAAATGTGTTGTAAATAATATATTCAAAATATACATATAATATTTTTTTGATTTTTTAGATGTATATTCTTTAAACTATTGAATTCTTATATTTAAAAACTATTGCTACTTCATAGGAAATGTTGAATAAGAATTTTCTAATATTAATAACAAATATATATATATATATATATATATATATATATATGAAATTATTCATTTGAATATGTTTATTTATGAAAAAATAAATTTGTTTCTTATATTTTTAACACTTGTATAATAGGAAAGAGTGATAAAGCTTTTCATATTCTATTAAAAAACTTGATTTTAAAAAGCAATTTTATAAAATATTCTTCTTCAAGGTAGTTATATAATAGTGATGTCTCTATATTGTGATAAAAATTATTTTTTGTTATTTTTTTTAAGACAATGATGTAAAACTGGTAGTTGTCCAAGTTGATCTTTGTTTTTTATGATGTAACACTTGCATAATAAGAAATAGGGCTAACATTTTTCATATTCTATTAAAAACTTGAATTTCAAAAGTAATATATTAAGGTCCAAGGTGTAGACCAATTGGTTCAACCAAACCCCATAAGGGGGCGAAGGTCCAAGGTTCAAATCTCGAGCCTCGTCAGACTAAACACTTTTCCCTTTCCTGGTGCTTTCAGTGGCATAAAAGGTTTAAAGTGATTGTGGCATAGTGGTTATAGGGGCAGATTGCATGAAGAATTGTGTGGTGGCTTTTGGGATAGATAGCACATAATACTGTGATGGCCATAAATGCCACACAACCTTCCCAGTTTTATGGCGGCTACCGATTCCACCATGTAAATTAAAAAAATATATAATAATATTATTTTAAAACATTCTTCCTTAAGTTAATTATATAATAGTGAAGTCTCAGTATTGTGATAATTTTTTTTTTTTTATTACCTATGTTTGAGGCAATGATGTAAAATTGGTAGTTGGTCAAGTTGCTCTCTTGAAAGAATTAGTAAAAGCTACTCAACAATATATCTTTGACTATAGAGTTCAAATATTGTTACAAAATAAAAATACACACCATAAAAAATTGTAATGTTGATATATCAATTTTTTCTTTTTTGTAACAAGCTTACTCACACACACTTTGTTGTGGTTTGAACCTAGGTATTTCGAAAGAGATCCCAAAGCCTAAACCACTATAGTGTCTCACAAGGATGTTGATATATTTTATAATATTAATGTGTTTTCATATAAACTATTTATTACAATTCTTATGGTTGCAGGAAACTAGCAGTCTAGATCTAGTAAACTAGACTATGATAGTACAAAATTTTAGAAATATTACTCTACTAAGCTACAATGCGTAAACAGTAAAGGTGTATTTTTGGTATTGTGAAGGCTACTACAAGAAAATATCAAGAAGGATGCTGAATTTTGGAATATTTGTATTTACAAAAAAAATTGAAGAAGATCCAAAAAAATAAAAATAAAGAATTTATAAGTTTAATGGAAAAAAAAATGTAACTATAACAACTTGATTAAGATGAGAATTGAATTTATTTATAAAATCTAAAAATCTAAAAAATAAATTTGAGTTATAAAATATGAAAGATCCGAATACAACTTTTTTTTTAAAAATAAATTAATAATTTATTTACATCATATAATACACCATCAAGAGCTATAAATTATAAAGCTCAAATGCACTTAAAAATATATAAGAATATTTTTAGTTTTGATTTTATTTCAATATAGATCTCTACTTTATCATAGAATAATATCAAATAATTCCCAATAAATCTTATAAACTTTATTTATCTACTTGAAAACACTAAGCTAATATATAAAAGCAAGAATAGTTTTAATATAGCATCCATAAAAGACTAAAATATTTACATTCCCTGGGTAATTGCAGGCGACTTCAACACCCCCCTAATCCATCTGATAAAAATGGAGGATCAGGTTTACCATCCAGAAGCATGTAATACTTTAATGTGTTAATAAATGTAAATGATTTGATGGACGTCAGGTTGAAAGGGGCCAATTTCACTTGGAGTAATTGTAGGATAGAGAGCCAGCTGATCCACAAGAGGTTGGATAGATTCTTCCTATCTAAGGAAGCCATTACAACTTTTAGATATTCTCTATTGTAGGCCCTCCACAAAAGTGCTTCTGACCATAGTCCTATTTTTCTTGAGGTTATTCAAGGCAACCCCTTTAAAAAACCTTTCATATTTCAATCAATGTGGACTAAACATCTGAAGTTGAGGGAACAGGTCAAAAAGTGGTGGCAGCAACCTATTCAGGGAAGTTCTTCCTTCAAATTAGCTTAGAAACTTAAGTTAGTAAAAGATAGCCTGAGAATCTAGAATAAAGAAGTATTTGGAAATATCTTTGAGCACAAAAAAAGTAGTGGGTCAGAAACTAAAATTGATAGAGAGAAAAATTCAAAATGGAATATTTGATGAGATAACCAGATCTTAAGAGAAGGATACCCTATGTGAATTTCATAACATTCTGGCCTATGAGGAGATGTATTGGAGATAAAAATCTAGATCTTTGTGGCTGAAGGAGGGTGATTCTAATTCAAAATTTTTTCATGTAACCACCTTGAGGAATAGGAGCAATAACAAAATTAGAAATCTAACCAAGGTGGATGGATCCTCAACCTAAGACATTCATGAAATTAGAGAGGAGGCAGTTGCTTACTTTAGCTCCTTTATGGGTGAAGAAACTCATTGTCTTGAAGCAGCCAAAGATTCACTCCTCCAATTCATTCCCCACCTCATCGACAGGGATACTAATGACTCTCTCATGGTGCCTTTATCTAATGAGGAGATCAAAACGACCCTGTTTAGCATGGAACCTAACAAGGCTCTTGGCCTAGATGGGTTTCCACCTTGGTTATATCAAGTTTTTTGGGAAATTATTGGTGCTGAGGTTATGGATGCCATTAGGGAGTTCCAAACCTCAACCCATATTCCTAGGGGCTTTAATTCCACCTTCATTACACTGATTCCTAAAGGTCCAGCCCCAAAGACTATGGAAGATTTTAGGTCTGTCAGTTTATGCAATGTGTCCTACAAAATCCTTACTAAAGTTATAGCTAATCGAATGAAGGAAGTTTTACCTGTAATCATTGATCCGAGACATAGGAGCTTGGTTCAAGGAATATCAATCTTAGATGGAGTAATAACTGTCCATGAAGCTCTTCACCCAGTAGCACAAACCAAGAAGGTGTCCATGGTGCTAAAATTTGACATGAATAAAGCATATGACGAGATAAATTGGGAGTTCCTAGATGCAATATTATTAAAATTTGGTTTTCATCCTCAATGGGTTAGACTTATCAGAGGGTGTATCTCGAAGCCTTGGTTTTTGATCTTGATGAATAGGTTGACAACAGGATATTTTCAAAGTAGGAGAGGATTAAGACAAGGAGACCCTATAAGTCCAATGCTCTTCATCATTGTGGCGGAGGCTTTAGGGAGAACCATTAAAGCTGCTTCTTTTGTAGGGCTCATATATAGGATAAAAACAACTTATTTAACAAACCATGTAACCTATCAACAATTTGTGGATGACACGTTGATGCTAAATCTAGCCTCTGTGGTTGAGGCAATAAGAATTAAATACATTCTCAAGATGTATGAGGAAGCTGCTGGGTAGAAAGTGAATTTTAATAAGAGCAAACTCTACTTTCTTAACACTCCCATTCTAAGGTAAACCAAGATCGCTAGGATTTTGGAGTGTCCTATAGCAAACCTTCCCACATCCTACTTAGGCCTACCCTTTTTTATGAGAACCCAAAAGTAGCCATGTGGAATAATCTGTTGGAGAGGATCCAAAAAAAGTTGGTTGGATGGAAGGGACATCTCCTATCACAGGCTGGAAAAGATACTTTGACTATGGCCTCACTCCAAAGTATTCTGATATACTTCTTATTTGTATTTCGAGATCTAAGCAAGGTTTATCAAAGAATTGAGCAACTTAAAAAAATTTCCTCTGGTCAGGGATGAAATCTAAAAAAAGGATCCATTTGGTAGGCTGGAGCAAAGTGTGCAAACCCAAATCTAATGGGGGGTTAGGCCTATGGAGAGTGTCTCATCTCAACACAATATTGTTAGCTAAACAAGCTTGGAGGTTGTTGACAGATGTGGAGAATGAATGGACAGTCATAGTAAAGAGGAAATACCTTCAAGGAATAAACTTCTTGAATGATAATATTTTAAACAGGGAATTGGACTTTTGGAAAGCAATCTTAAGCAGCAAAGATTTGGTCAAGAAAGAGCTTAGATTTTTTTTAGGTAATGGGGAAAAAATCAACTTTCGGGAAGATAGGTGGGCTAGACCAGAGGCCTTATACCAAAACCCCCACCTGGCTAGGATCAAAGAACAGATAGAACAATCCATAAGACAAAGGGTGGAAAATTTTATAAGGTAGGATAGGAATATTTCCAGATGGAAACAAATTAGAGTGCAGGGTTTCAAAGTCGAGTCTGAAGAGTTTCAAAATGTTTTAGGTCAAAAAATTATCCCCACAAGGGAAGCAAAAGACCATCTGGTGTGGACAAATATGGAGAGTGGATAATTCACGGTAAAATCTACCTACAATCTTCTCTTAAACCCAGAGGATCACTAGTTTCAACCATAGTTGGTCTAGATCAAATATTTGATCCCCAAAATATCCTTTTTCACCTGGCTTGTGATCCAAGGAAATATTCTTACCATTGACAACATGCTTACAAAATGAATGATTATTGCTAATAGGTGTTACATGTGCAGGACAGGGTGGGAATCTGTTCAACATCTCTTTTTAGAATATTCCATGTCAATAACAATCCTTGATGGACTATTCCAAGCCTTTAGGATTTCTTGGGTTAAATCGACTACAATCACTAAAGTATTCCAACAATGGCCTCTTCCTTTTGTGACCCCAAAACTTAAGTTTTTTTGGAATATTTTTTGGCATCATTTCCTTTGGAAAATCTGGTTAGAAAGGAACCATAAAGCTTTTAATGAATCCAAGAATAGTACTAAGACCATCCTTAACAAAATCCTTGCCTTTGCAAAAGAAAATGTTAGTATCCTATCTGTGGAGAATCAGGTTGTTCCTCCTTTGGAAAAAAAAATTGCTCATTCCTTAGGTATCCCTCCCGATGAGGTACCCCTTGATCAAAAGCCCAATACCAGAAGTGGTATCATTTGGAAGCCGCCCCATAGAGACTGGGTTAAGCTAAAATTTGACGATGCGATAAAGGAAAATACTAGATAGGTAGGGGTAGGAGGAGTGGTTAGATATCATCAAGAAAACCTTGTGATAGCCTTTACTAAACCATTAGGAACTAGAACCAATAATAAGGTAGAAGCAAGAGCATTTTGGAGGGGATTGCAGGTGGCATAGGAGATCCAAGGCAAGTTGATGGTTGAAGGGGATTCAATGATCATAATTGACCTCCTAACTAATGGAAAAAAACCCCCTTAGAGGATGGAGACCATCATTCATGAGATGAGGATCCTTTTCGAGTCCAGACGAGATAAGATGGCTCAACATGTGTTATGTGAGGTCAAAAAAACTATGGACAAACTAGCTAATGTTGGATTTGATGCTAGTAGTTTGAATATGTGGACGCGGGATGTGCCAAATCAGGTAGAAGATATCCTTCATAATGATAAACAATCCATTGCTTAAGATGGGAAGTAGAAGTGTGTACAACTCCCACATGGCCCATGATCATCACGAGGGTTTTTTAGCAATGCAACTAAATATGAAGGATATAAATCTTTAGGTAAATCTAACAAAAATATCAGGAGGGGGCAGCATGGGAAAACAAAATATTACAAATCCAAGACAAGATAGGATATGCATACCCCTAAGGCAAAATACTCATGACCAAAGCTGATCCCATGGTAGAAGGACAAAGATCATTGGCAACACTCCAGGTGATGATGCAGATATTTATGGTATGCATTTTTCCATTTTGTGGAGAATTTCAAATCTAGCCAAGTATGCAAGTACAAAGGATCCAAATCACAGTGACATGGGGCTTGTTGGAATGATGACAAGGTTGATAGGTAAGGCAAAATGGTAAGAAATCCAATTGGAGAACGAGGAGTGGTACTTCACTATGCATGGCACTCTCATCAAGGAAAGTGTTTTCAAGTGTGTAACATGTGCGAGGACTGTGAATCCAAATCACAATGACATGGGGCTTGCTGGAATGATGATAAGGCTGACAAGTAAGGCCAGATGGCAGGAGATCCAAGTGGAGGACGATGAGTGGTCCTTTCCAATGCATTGCACTCTTAACAAGGAGGGCATTTTCAAGTGTGCAACAAGAGCGAAGCCGAATCACAATGACTTAGGGCTTGCTAGAATGCTAACAAATTTGCCAGGTAAGGCCAGGTGGCAAGAGATCCATATGGAGGATGTTGGGTGGTCCTTCCCTATGCTTGGCACTCTTAACAAGGAAGGTTTTGTCACTCGCCAAAAAAACTATAAGTCCCACCACCTTTTTCACATCGGCAAAGGTGATAAGTCGTGGAGCACTAGCCAAATTGAGGTTGAGAGAGTTGTGAGGAAGAAGCCTGTAAAAAACAAAATGATGTACGTTGAACCTAGCATGGTCATAATGGAGCCTATCACCTAGGCCATCCTCACTGAGCGAAGGTTCACTCAATTTTTTGATTTATTCTCAGGGGCAGAGGAGGACATCACCCAGACGGTGATGGAAAATTGGGAATATGGGAGGGTGGAGATTCAAGGAAGAGAGATTGATTGACGTCAACCTAATCACAGTTGTGATAGAGAAAAATGTAAGATGGTACATTCATCGACAGAATCATCACTAGGAGGTTGAGTTGAAGGAATTTAGAGACAACCCCAAAATCTTTAAGGAGGCCAAAAATGGGCTGACTAGAATGGATTTGCCCACCCCATGGAATGGGGTCATGAAAAACGTCATGGAGTTTGTCACAACGAAGGATCCCAACAAGACCCTGCTAAGTTTTCACTACGCTTTCATGAATTTCTTTTAGGATGTCAACCCGATAAGTATACCCCAGTTCCTCATGAACTCACTGAATTACACAATCAATGCATGTCATAGCAAGAGGGGTCTGCTATATCGATGCACTAGGGGTTGTTTAAAGTCATCTACAAATGGGTTCTGGCCACGACTCCTAATATTGAACCTTTGGCCATTGAGGAGCCACAGCTTAGCCATCATGTAGAGAGCTCAAGGGTAAGATCTAGCTTGAGCACCATCAAGCCTACCTCTATGTCCTCGATGAAGAATAGAGTGGGAGAGCCAATCAGCAGAGGAGGGACGGTGAAGAAGACGCTGAGGATTGAGGAACCCGCTACGAGATCATTCATGAGGCTAAAAAACAAATAAATTCAAGGTAGCTCCAAAGTGAGTACGAGTGATATGGAGGATGAGGGACCTACGATCATGGTCCTGAAATGTTTTTTCCTGAAATCCTATGTCAACATAATTTACCAAATGTAGGAGACCCATGATACCCTGACTCAGGTCTTCTTCAATGAGTGTTACATGCCAAAAGTGGAGGTCAAGGATGATGAAGACGATGAGGAGGACGAAAAGGATGAGGAGGTCGAGGAGGACGTCGAAGATGAGGTCTAAGGTTCCTCAGGCCATGTCGGTTGTTTTTTTATTTATGTAATTTACAAAGGAAGTGATCCTATCAAGGTGGATGCTTGCTTTCAATGTTTTGATTTGCATCTGAAGGCATTTTATTTACTTTTGTTTGATCTATTAGGTGGTAGGATTAGTGTTTATTATCCCTTTCTGGAAAGGTATTTTAGGTAGGTCAGAAGCAGTAAAGGACAGATATTCCTTAGGATGACAAGGATCCACAATGTTAGCATAAGGCTGATTTTTGTAACAGGTTTTGGGTCAACTTGCAAAACCCGGTAGTTAATGAAGTTTCTTACTTACAAAAAAAAAAAGACAAAGATATTTTCAAAAATATCTAAGAATTGAGCCATTTAGGACCTCCCTTTAAGTAACAATTATGTTTGAATTAATTATTAAAACAAATAACTATATTTGATGGCATTTGGCATTATGTTTCAAGAAGAGATTTTTATTTATTTTTATATCCAAATGAACTATACATGTGAATAATTGCATGTCTTATTATCTTTTTTTTTTAAGCGAAAAACCCCTTGCAGGTCCGCCTTGGTCTAAGAGATCATGAACAGGGGGTTCTACACCGTCAAAGTCACCCGGGGGTCGCACCCGACCTTGCCCGCACCAACATTATCAATTGGATTTTGGGTACCCAATTCATATTTTTGGTAGGGTGGAGATTTGAACCTGGGACCTCCCTTGGAGGATTGCCCTCTCCTCTCCAACTCACCTACAACACCTGGGTTCATGTTTTATTATCTTGTAATATTGATATAAAAAGCATTTTTAATGAAGTACCATGAATATTATCGAAGCATGGATCTTTTCGTTTATTTATTGCATATGTTTATTCTATAAGGATTTTAAATTAATTTTTATAGTGGTTCATGTGTAGACATTATTCGTTTATTAATTTTAAAGGTAATGAAGGTCAATAAAAGGCTTACACAACACCATTTACTTTATAACATTACTATAATATATTAATGATTAAATGAAATATAAATGTCTCATTTGGTTAAATATGTTTCTAGCCAAAAACTCTTTAGTTTATTATATTAAACATGGAAAATAGAATATTCAAACATTATAATTATTGATTGAATCTATAATGAACATGATAATTATTTATTTATTGATTTGATAATTTATAAATTCAATTTTTAAGGCTTAATTGTATATGAATTAGGGAATTTAGTAATGTGTTATCAAGTTGTTGTATGCATAATAAAATATCTCATTTTTATACCATTATTATTTATTTATTTTTAAATATTTATACCATTTAACTACACTCTCTAATAAAAATATCAAAAATTATTTGCACAATAAATGTTATTTGAAATGATGAACTTTTACTTAAGTGTATACATATTTTTTAAAGAAAAAGAAATTTATAATAATAAAAGAATAAAACAAGTTTATTGAGTACATAGCTTGGAGAAGTTGTTCAAAAGAAGGAACAACTAAAAATAAATGATAAAGTTTTAACAAGAGAGCAATTAGAGCCTCTATAGTTGGTAAGGGAATCAAAAGCTGCACGAGTTTCAGAATTTTGATAAGCACTAAAAATATTAGAGATTTAAGAAACTCCACAAGTATCAAAAAAATCAAAGGCACCAAAAACATAGAAGACACTAAAAAAAGAAGCTAGAGTTTGGATTTTTTAAAATATATCATAACCCAAAATGCAAGAAGACATCATTCAGACATATAGCATTCGAATAAAAAGTATATAGTGCTCAAGTATTATAAAAAACTTTAGCACTTATAACACTTGAAGACCTATGATGCTCGAGAAAGTTGGGAAATTCCAATGATTGAGACGTTAGATCTCAAACAAAATTTTAGAACTTATATTGAGTTAGATACAGGAGCACTAGATTTTTCCAAATCGTTAGAAAAAAAAGAGCTAGAGTCTTAAGTATTTCTAAAATTGTATATGTTATGCTGATTTCATGTTCTTGTGCTCCACTCCTCTGTTGTTGAACTCTTTATCATACGATTCTAAGAATTAAATGCTCTTGCCTTATATCATTGTTGGTGAATGTGTCTTCTTTTTTATTAAATTCCCTTTAAATATGGAAATT
The DNA here is from genome assembly GCA_028583015.1 of Wollemia nobilis. Lineage (NCBI taxonomy): Eukaryota > Viridiplantae > Streptophyta > Pinopsida > Araucariales > Araucariaceae > Wollemia > Wollemia nobilis. The sequence continues at coordinate 5,919,482 of JAQPPZ010001745.1, read as the reverse complement.
TTTGACATGATTAAATTGTTGAATGAGCATTGTTATTATATTCAAGATGATGTGAATCTAAAAAAAATTGACCTTTTTATCATTGGAGATTATGAGGGCAGAGTCTCCATAGAAATGCAAATTTTATATTTGTTGATGTGTTATCAATTTCACTCCCATTTCACACGTCAATGCCTTTGTGACATTGTCAGAAGTGGCACCTCAACTGATGCAATAATTTATATTAAATGAATTTCCTTCTACCATGATCACACCCCGTACTATAGTTATGCCTAGATATGCCTTCTACCATGATCACACCCTGTACTATAGTTATGCCTAGATATGCCTTGGACTTCCCATCAAAGAACAAAGCAGGAAGAATAATATTTGGAGGAGTAAAAGTAGGAATGTTTACGTTAGCTAAAACAAAGGCTTGAAGATCATATTGACTAATTATATTCAATTCTTAAGCATTAAATATTTTTTTATTTTTATTATGCTTAAATATTGCTTTCAACATAATAATTATTTCTCTAATTATTCTTTCGGAGAGAGCACTAGTTTTTTCTCCTTTGCCTTCAAAAATTAGTCTAATTATATCTTTCCAAATGTTCCAAATAACAAAGGAGGGTATGTATGTCAAGAGAGATTTGATTAGTAGCTTCCTATTGAGGCCCCATTTGTGTTTAGATTGCTAATTAAATAGGCACTCTTCTGTATTCAAGGAACATGACAAGGGAGAGCCCAATCAATTGGCTATTTGAATCCATATTGGAATAGTTGATTTCCACTCAAAAAATAGGTGGGGCATGATGTCACTATCTTCATGCATCTTCAAGATCCACAACAACATAATGAAGCATAATAAACTAAAGGGTTAGTTTCCCCTGCAAATATCAAATCGATGACCCTATTCCTCTAACTAAGGATGAGAGATTAATTTTTTTAGAAGATATTCTATTGTTATAGAATCTTGAAGTAACCATTAAATAAATAGTGCTTCAATATATTTCTAAAATAAGATATTGGGAGTATTGGGCCAAGGTTCTTATCAAGGAAATTAATGCCCGATATATTAAAAAATAAAAAAGAGAGGATATTTTTCCTTGGTGGAGTAAGAACCAAAAAAACTTGATGCTTTGTTACATCAAGCTAAATCTGGTAAGATAAATTCCACCTCTATGTATAGTGATGATATTTTAGATGTTATTTCAAAAATATTAGAGAACCTTAATTTCGAAGCCTAGTCATATTTTAATCAGTGGGTTGTTGACAAGAAAATTATTGCAATTGCAGAGGCTGCAAAATATGTAGCTGAGATAAGTCATTGTAATTTTGTTTATTCTATTTTTTCCATACATTTATCAACTAACATATTTTTTCTTATCTTGTGTAGTCTAATTTTGACAACATATAGCAACAGGTGAATAGCTTGAATGTTTATCTAAACACTACAAAGAAAAATTTGTAAGGTGCTATAAATTAAAAAAAATGACTATATATCACAATCAAAGAGAACAATGCCTTCAGGAGAATCATAAAGGAATGCAATTTAGATCATGAGATTTTGCTTAAGCAAAAAGAGAAAGAAATACATTCAACACTAAAAGAAGATCATGCAAAAGAAGAAAGGGCGTTGTTGGGGATTTTTAACACAACACATGAAGGCCTAGCAAGAACTAGTGCATTGCAAGGTCAAAATCTTGAGGACACACAACCTCAACCTCAAGAAAATACAAAATATACTTCAGGCCCCCTATATAAATATAAAAAAAGTGAACACAAAGTTCACTAGTTGACTACAAATTTTGTTGTATAGCAGTCAACAATTTTGTAAAATGTAATGATATGTTTTTCAAATTAATAAAAAAGATATTTCCAAAACTTGTGTATTATATTTTTAATTATTGTTTCAATTAGTATTTGTGTATTGGTTTATATTTGTTTATATTTGTTTACTGTTGGAACTATGGAATTTTAAAAATAAGAATGTTTAAAATTGATGATAAGGATGCAATTATGTTTACTATTGGAACTTTAGATTGGCCCCAAGTAACTATCTATGGACTTTGTCACTCTAATGTGCCATATAGGACTTTCTATAGTATAGTTATTTGTAAAATAGATGTACGTAAGGGGATTTAATATTTACATTATACAAATATCTAAGAACTCAATTGAGCCATAGAGGTGTTTCTACAATACATATATAAAATAAAATTTTATGAACATAGACAAATAATCCAATAACAAGGCTATGATATAAAACATAAAATTTTATGAACATAGAAAGATAATCCAATAACAAGGCTATGATATAAAACATAAAATTTTATGAACAAGACTATGATATAAATATAAAATTTAAAAACATACTACTTTTTATAGTTTTAGTAAACCATGAAGCCAATTTTTAGAATCTAGTAGACAAAAACTAATAACAAATGCTATCAAATATATCAAACATTTTAAATCTTGCAAATATCACAATGATGGAAGCTGAAACAAACACTTTTGAGGTTGTTCAAAGTCACTTATACACACAATTGATCTCTTTATCTATCCAATATGATCATTGCAAGTATCATAATCCTCATTATCATGAGTATTAGTGATACCTCTTCTATCTTCTAGAGATTTCCAATATATCAAAACTCATCATAAGGATACTTTTACAGCTTACAAGATGATATATATATATATGTTCTTAAACAATTTTCCAAATTTGTATCCAATCTGTTATGAACTTTAGATTTCACAAAAGACAATGCACTAAAACCCTTTCATCTTCCATAGATATTAAAATCATTGTTTGACATTATTCATATAAATGAAAATATCCATTGATCGTATCTTGTAAGACACTATTAGGATACAATTTTTTAACGTGTAATAGAACCTGGCTCATGAGGGTTAATCAATTGTAAAATTTGATCAACCATTGTCAATCCAAAATGACTTGATTATTTTGTCAAAATTTCTTTATTGATAATGTCATTGATTTCAATACCAATGACTTCCACATGTTTAGTAAAATATTTAACAAATATACCCACACATTTTATAAACAAGTCACTTGTATTATTGTAGTCATTACATGGATCCCAAAACATGGGGTTAACCACACCCATGACCTCAAGAAACTCATCTCTTTAAAAATGCTCTCTTTTTTTTGTCAAAGTTTTTGCTATTTTTCTAAATTTAATTTTCGTATTGTGTAAAACTACATCAAATCCATTGTATGTTATGAGTATTTTTTTAACATCGTCTATACCTATATGCGATCACTTTTCAAAAAAATATAAATGTATCTCTTTTTCATGAACATTAATACAAAGATGGTCATTGATGTTGAAATTTAAAAATATTTTTGGATCATTAACATTTATTAAAGTTCTCCAACTATCAAAAAAATATCCATAAAAAATTCTTCGAACTAGTATAACCTATCAAGATGCATACACATTTCTTTCTCATCCTGGTGAAATCAACAATACAAATAGATCTGTGGTGCACAAGTTTAATTAAAGTATTTATTTCTTGCAACATTGGAATAATACCACATAATGTGAAGTATTTTCAAGTTAGGCATATAGTATAACAAATATGTTGCCTTATCAATTGCCCTGTGATTTGCATACATAAACCTTGCTAAGGATTGATATTCTTTAAAAACTTTATATGCAAGTTGAAACAATGAAATCCACCTAGTATCTACATATTTTAACAAATTTCTACCTTTGGTAACTCCTAGTGCAAACTATTAAAAATATGCAAACCTTTTTAGACTACACAAAAAATAAGCATGTATTTCACGGATGAGTTCTTCCACTCACAATATTTTCAGAAGTTCTTGCAATTTTGTATGCAATATTCATTCTATGAGCCATGCAATGAATGAAGATCAAATATGGATAAATTGATGTCTAAAGTCAAACACAAAGACCATTCTTGTGTCTTTGCATTGTAGCAACACCATCAACTCCAACACATATTAACTTAGTGGTTATTTATGTATCATTCATTTCCACGATATCCTTTAAACTGGTTACAACAACATTGTAAAGGTTTTCCATATTACAATTTTCCACCATCTTTTGTAGTGCTAGTAAATGAGGTTGCTTTAAATGATTTTGGTATGTGTAAACACGCATACAAATCTAATATGTGTTGTCAATAGTAATTACCTCATCAATTGAAAGAGAAATGAATTTGGCATGTGCTAATTTTTCTCTCAGGTCCTTCTCAATCAATGAGAGACATTTTGCAATTTCCCAGCCACTTTGATCTAACCAATGGGTACTAGGAAGGTTTTGCACATTATCTAGTTGAAACAAATGTTTAAAATCTATAAAATCATACATAGATCTACTCTTTTTAAGAATAGTATATACAACAACAAACTACAAATATTTTTAAGCTAAAGTGGTTGTATGAATTTTTTGAAATTGAGCTTGAATAATTCAATCATTCTCAACAAGTTTTTGTTGTTGTTTCATTTATTTTTCATATTCTTGTGCATATTTGACATGTACACATTTTGATGCATATTTCCACCTAATTATTTTCTTAGCTGTTCCATAATTTTATTTTATTGTCATATAAACTTTTCCACTATTTTTTTATTGTATCCAACTTAAGTAACATCTTGTGATGAAGAACACAAGCTTATAATAAGAGGGGGGTGAACAGTATATGATCACTTTTTAATTTTCTTTCCAATCAATATTATGCAATGTATATATAGTAGTACAACAACAGTAATCAAAGAAATGCATAAATCACACACACAATAGAGACACCAATTTTACATGGTTCACCCAATGTGGGCTACTCCATGGAGAAAATATTTCACTAAAATTTTATCAACAAATTTCTTGGGAATCCTTTCCCTATTACAATGTTTATGGATCTCTATCCAAAGGAGACACCAATCCCTTTATCAAGTTCATGGATCTCTATCCACAGAAGAACTCCTTTCTCCTTAGCTTTGACTGGTGATCTTCTAGAAGAATTTTTGCCTCCACTGCTCTATCTAATGGATCTCTATCCAGTGAAGACACCTTTCTTCACTGCCCTAGCTGATGGATCTCTATCCATTGGAGACTGTCACCCTGTATACTCTGTCATATTCAAATATCTATCTTAAATTTGTACCAAACACAGTCCTTCGGTATAGCACAAATATATCCTCAATATTTATATCTAATTTGGGACAAACATATCCTCAATTTTATACCAAATTATGTCCTCAAATTTATCCTTAAATCTATCCTCAATATCTATCTCTAATCTAGCACAAACTTGTCCTCAAATATATGCCAAATTCTATCCTCAAATCTGTGTTGTAAGCTTTCATAAAAGCTCACTCAAATATATCCACAAGTCTTCTCTAAGACTTGTCTCAAATCTGTTCAACAAGTCAATCACTAGAACTTGTCCAATCTCATAGAAACATAAAGAGAATTGTTAGAGTCTCAATATGCTTCACATTCATCACAACTCAACCAATTTTTCAAATCAATTCAAAATATAGATTAATTTGTTTTACGAAACTTGATCAATCACTATACATATGCACTTGACTAGGCTCAACCAAATCTACTCAACCAATCACTCAATGAAATAATACTTGCTCATAAACCCTAGTCCAAGAATATGAATGCTCACTCAAAATATTTTCAACAATGCTCATCAACCAATCTCACAAAACAATGGTACTCATGTTCTTTCCAAACCCTAGTTCAAGTTCTTTACTCAATTACTCACTTCAATAACAATGCTTATAAAAAAATATTCACATAACAATGATACTCATGCTCTTTTCAACCCCTAGTTCAAGTTCCTCATTTAACCAATGGCTTCAACAACATTGCTTATCAAAAAAGGTTTTATCAATAACTCTTTATTCCAGAAAACCTTGAAGTATTAATTCAAAACACACTCAATAAGGAAACCTAATTAAGTCCTTTTCACTCCAAATTTTTTTTCCAAAAAACCAACCAATCAACTCAATCAAGGAAGAATATGCCCATACCTTTTCTTTGATGTAGAATGATCTTCAAAAGCCTAGTTCAATTATCACAACTTTCTTTGCCAAGTACAAAGGTTTAGATGACAAGAATTATCACCCTAACACTTTTCACAAAACACAATGATAAATCAAATTCCAAATACACGTTATTGCTCCATATAAAAAATAAATTTCAACATCATAATTTTCATCAAAAATCCTCTTATTAAATATAACACAATTTCTACTTATAACTCATTTCTTAAATTACACTTATCAAATAAATCAATTTCTCTTTCCTAAGGTAAAAACAATGTAACCCTAGCAACATTCACTATTTACCACTTAGATAAATAAAAAAATTTATTTACACCTTATCCCTCCACACAACTTTGGCAAAACCAATAATTAAAAATAAAAATTATAAAAAACTTTTTCTGTCATCTTTGCGAATTATGAGATTCGAACTTGCACCACTTGCCTTGCAGTAGCACCTTAGTCGTAGCTTCCACGTCGTGTGAGCCAAGCACTCACCTTACACACCTAAAGTGTAATAAGTGCTTTATTATCTCTGCTTTGCCTTAGAGCCTATTGGCTCCCTCTTCACCTTCTCCCGCATAGCGTTTCGAAGGTGCTTCCCTCACAAAATATTGCACGAGCCTTTTTCATGGAGTTCTCAAAGATTATTCAAATGCCCAAATTTAGGGTTTGGCTAAGGTATAAATACCTTTACCCTTCTATTCCATGCACATCAGTGGAGGTGAGTTTATGGAGGTCGGCGCTAAGGTTTTGCATTTAAATATTTTAATTTATAAATTATTTAAATTCTTTAGAATTTAAATTTTATAAATTAATATTTAAATCTCTTAGATTTATTACAAGCCTTCTTAGGTTTTAATAAAAAAACTTTTATTTTTTTCCACCATGGTTTTAATAAAAACCTTTATATTGCCCACCATGGTTTTAATAAAAACCTTTTTTTTGCTTCTCATAATATTAAAAAGAATATTATGAAGCCCTTTTTCATCAACCTATTACATTGCTCATTTTGACCTTTTGACATCAGTGGTAGCTTATTCCTTGACATCAATGACAACTTCATGCCTTAACATTAATGACAATTTCATGGACTCAAAATGTCCAACAATATCCCCCTTTGTCATTTATGGCAACCAAAATTATTTTTACCAAAAACTTGAGTTTTTCTTGTTCTGTTCCGTTGGGACATTGCTCCCCCTGACTCAATGCTCTCTTCTTAAATCAAATATCTTCACCTTACTAAAATACCAAATCTCTCTCCCTTACTCAAATATCTCTCCCTTTGACATCAATGGAAAAGGGTCACCTTTGGGACTCGGGGCTAAGAATGAGTCTCTTATCTTAGCCCCTCCCCTACCTCTTGTTGAGGTGGTTAATTCTTGGGTGGAAGTATTACTCCCAATTTTCTTTGAAGATACTCAAAGTTCTCATTTGAAAGTGGCTTAGTAAAAGAATATTCTATATGTTCCTTTGTAGTAACATATTCCAACCTGAATTATTTATCTGTCACCTGTTCTCTCAAAAAATGATACTTGATCAGAATGTGCTTTGTCCTGTAATGCATCATTGGATTATTTGAGATATTTATAACACTTGTGTTATCACATAATATGGGAATAGGGTGATCATGTTTTATCTTGAAGTCTTATAGAGTTCACCTCATCCATAATACCTGTGTACAACTGGCTATTGTTATAATATATTTTTCTTCTACTGTAGATAAGTATACTGAAACCTACTTCTTACTTAGCCAAGATACTAAATAGTCTCCAAGAAATAATACTCCTCCACTTGTGCTCTTTTTGTCATCAATACTTCCAGTACAATCTGCATATGTATATACTGTGAGTGTGAAACTATCACTTTTGGGATACTAAAGCCCAAAATCTATAGTTCCTTTTAGATACTTGAGAATTCTCTTTACTGCTATCACATGTGTTTCCTTAGGTGCTGCCTGAAACCTTACCACTAATCCCATTGATTGCACTATGTCTAGTCTTGTAGCTTTAACATACAACAAGCTTCCAATCATAGATCTATATAATCTCTGATCTACCTCTAGAGATTCATCATCGTTAATTAACTTGCATCCTATGACCATGGGGGTACTCAATTTGCAATCTTCTAACATGAATTTCTTTAGCATTTCTTTTATATAATTGGTTTGTGAGAGAAATACTCCTTTCTACGATTGTGAGATCTAAAGTCCAAGAAAGAAAGACAACTCACCAAGCATAGACATATATAATTCATTCTGCATGTTCTTAGAAAATTATTTACACATCTTATCATTATTTCCTCCAAAAATAATGTTATCAACATAAACAACCACAATTAATAGACTATTCCCTTCATTTTTGATATATAAGTTGTTTGCTATTCCTTTCCTGAATACCTATTCCTGAAGATATGTATCCAATCTTGAGTACCATGCTCTAGGAGCCTACTTTACTCCATATAATACCTTTTTCAATATGTATACATGATCTAGTCTATCTTTTAATATGAATCCCTCTGGTTTTTCAATGTAGACTTCTTCTTCTAGAACACCATTTAGAAATGCTGACTTAACATCCATCTAATATACCTTGAAGTTTTTAAAACTTGAGAAGGCTAAAAAAATTCTTATGGCTTCAAGTCATGCAACTGGAGAAAATGTCTCATCAAAATCAATTCCTTCTACCTGTGCATAACCTTTGCATACTAACCTTGCTTTGTTCCTTACTACTTGTCCATATTCATTTATCTTGTCTATGAATACCCATTTTATGTTGATCATATTCTTGTCCTTTGGTCGTGGGATAGATTCCCAAGTCTTGCTTTTCTCTATCAGGTCTAATTCCTCATCCATTGCCTTGATCATTTTATCCACAATATTTGAACTCTTTTCAAACTTGTGTAGTTTATTCTTGGAATATTCTAAATATTCCCTTAGTAGAGCTACTTCTTGTTCTAAATTTTCACATTCCAAGACCTTTGCTTCTAGCTTATCTTTGAACTTCTTTGTCTTATCCATTGCTTTGTTTAGATCCTCTATAAGAATTCTTCTCTCTTCATCACATTCTTGAAACTAAAATTCCAATTTAGAGTTTTGCTTTCTTACCCTTTTTACTGTGTCAAGAGCATAAATAAGTTTTGCCTTAAGATCATATCATTATTTTTTTATTCTTCCTCTATTTATTTACCTTTGATAACATCTTTATTCTTTTCTAACTTGTCTTCTATAGGATCATATTCTTCTTCTTCTAGTGCCATATGAAGATTATCTTCTGGTCCTACTAGTGCATCCTCATATTCATCATCACTAAAACTGAAACCATTCCTTGTACAACTATCTTCAATATGTCCAAAATTACCACATCTAAAGCACTTGAGAATTATTGGTGTCCTTTTCTTAACTTGTTCTTTTTATTCAATCATAAATAGGACTTCATATTTATCATTATCTGAAAAACTATTATCATTATCACTTGAGTACTTACTTTCCTTGTCTGCATATTAGCTCTTCTTTTGTCTTTGAAATAACTTCTTTCCTTATCTACCTTGTCCATCCTTACATTTATTTTGGTGTTTGTATCTTTCTTATACCTTGTTCCTGTGATCCTGTTTTTATTCATCATTGTTGTTTTTAGCTTCTTGAAAATCAGTTGCATAGTGATCATACTTTCCACAATTGAAACATCTAACAAATTTTGTATCTTTAAATCTTCTTGAATCCTTATTACTTCTACCATAATTTGCTTCTTCATTACTAGATAACTCATTGCTTGATTCTAACTTCTTACCCTTTATCTTCTTAATTAATTTTAAGGCTGCTTCCTTTTGAATATTAGGTTCCTATTTTGTTCTCAACTCAAATGCTGTAAGAATTCCAAGTAGCATATCTCTTGTCAAAGAATCACCATATTTTGATTCTTCTATAGCAAAAATATTTTCACTAAATATTTTTGGAAGATATCTTATCACAAACATCTGATTCTTCAACCTTAAGTCCAAGTTCTTGCATGGCATTAACAACCTCATCTATCCAAAGTATATAAGTACTAATATTTTCATCATCCTTCATTCTTAATCCTTCAAATTGTGCTTTGAGATTTTGTATATTTGCCTTTTTGACACTTTTATCTCCTTCATATATACTTTGCAACTTATCCCAAATTCCGTTTGCATCTAGATAATGTATAACTTTTATGGACTCTGTTCTCTGCAAACCTCTCAAAATTGCATTCATTGCTTTTGAATTGTAATGTTGTAGAAGCTTAAATTCCTTATCTATAGGTGGATCAACTAGTGGTACATATCCATTTTCAACTGCTTCCCAAATTTCATTTCCAAGTGCCATCAAGTAAATCTTCATTCTCATTCTCCAATATATAATCGCTTCCATCAAATACTAGTGCTCAATTATTTGATGATTCATTCTTAGAATCCATTGTGTTCTTGTAGGCTCTTCCTTCAGGCTGTTAAACTCTTATGAAAGAACCTACTCTAATACCAATTGAAGAACACAAGCTTATACTAAGAAGGGGGTTAAACAGTATAAGACCACTTTTTACTTTTCTTTCCCAATCAATATTATGTAATATAAATATAGAAGTATCAACAATAGTAATGAAAGTAATGTACAAATCACACACACAATAGAGACAATAATTTTACGTGGTTCACCCAATGTGGGCTACTCCACGAAGAAAATATTTAACTAAAATTTTCTCAACAAATATCTTGGGAATACTTTCCCTATTACAATGTTTATGGATCTCTATCCAAATAAGACACAAATACCCTAATCAATTTTATGGATATCTATCCATAGGAGAACTTATTTTTTCTTAGCTCTAACTGGTGATTTTTTAGAAGAATTGTTGCCCCCACTACTCTAGCTAATGGATCTCTATACACTGAAGACACTTGTCCTCACTACCCTAGATGATAAAATATCTATCCACTAGAGACTATTGTCCTCTATACTCTATCATCTTCAAATATTTGTCTTAAATCCACACTAAACATAATATTTCAGTCTAGCACAAATTTGTCCTTAATCTCTGTCTCTGATCTGGCATAAACCTGTCCTCAAATTTGTACCAAATTCTATCCTCAAATATGTCCTCAATATCTATCCTCAAATCTATCCTAAATATCTGTCTCTGATCTAGCACAAACCTATCCTCAAATATGTACCAAATTCTATCCTCAAATCTATCCTCAAGTATGTATTGTAAGCTTTCACAAAAGATCACTCAAATCTATCCACAAGTATTCTCTAAGACTTGTCTCAAATATGTTCAACAAGTCAATCACTATAACTTGTCTAATCTCATAGAAACATAAAGAAAATTGTTAGAGACTCAATATGCTTCACATTCATCACAACTCAACCAATTTATCAAATCAATTCAAAATATAGAATAATTTATTTTATGGAACTTGATCAATCACTATACACATCCACTTGAATAGGGTCAATCAACTCTACTCAACCAATCACTCAATAAAATAATCCTTGCTCATAAACCCTATTCCAAGCATATGAATGTTCACTCAAAATATTTCCAACAATGCTCATCAACCAAGCTCACAAAACAATGGTACTCATGTTATTTCCAAACCCTAGTTCAAGTTATTTACTCAATTACTCACTTCAAAAACAATGCTTATAAAATAATATTCACATAACAATGATATGCATACTCTTTTCAAACCCTAGTTCAAGTTCCTCATTTAACCAATGGCTTCAACAACAATGCTTATCAAACAAGGTTTTATCAACAACTCTTTATTACAGAAAACCTTGAAGCATTAATTCAAAATACACTCAACAAGGAAACCTAATTAAGTCCTTTTCACTCCAAATTTGTTTTCTAGAAAACCAACCAATCAACTCAATCAAGGAAGAATATGCCCATACCTTTTCTTTGATGTAGAATAATCTTCAAAAGCCTAAATCAATTATCACAAATTTCTTTGCCAAGTACAAAGGGTTAGATGACAAGAATTATCACCCTAACACTTTTCACAAAACACAATGATAAATCAAATCCCAAATACACCTTATTGATCCATCTCAAAAATAAATTTCAACATCATAATTTTCATAAACATTCCTCTTATAAAATAACACAATTTCTACTTATAACTCCTTTCTTAAATTGCACTTTTCAAATAAATCAATTTCTCTTTTCTAAGGTAAAAATAATGTTACCCTAGCAACATTCACTATTTACCACTTAGGTAAATAAAAAAAATTATTTACACCTTATCCCTCCACACAACTGTTGAGGTGTGATTTTGTCAGGTTATGAAACCACTCGACAACTTAGAATTTAAAATTCTCTCTTGCAAATAAATTCTATTTCTCCAAGGTTCTTACTTAATGTTTAATGTGTCATGCATATATGCATAAATAAGTACTTGAATAGTCTCTCTAGTTTGCAAATTACTGTTAACAAGGGGCATGGGAATTAAGTATTTGATTTCAAACTTGTCATGCATTAAATTTCCTTTTCATCAATTCTTTCTTTTAGCAACAATAGATAAATTTGCTCTTTTAATTTTGATGATTAATGCAAATTTATTCTATAACTTAAATAAATGCTTTAAATAATTTTGGATAAAATCTAGCATTTTAAATTAAATTTTAATTAACTTTCAATAAAATCAAAAGTAATTAAAACAATGAAATCATTTAATTATAAACCTTATTTAGAAAATCTAATAAATTAAAAAATTTAAGGTCTTTTAAATAAAAATACTTGTTCTTCATATATAAGATTAAAATTGAGCAGCTTTGAACAAGTGCAGAATATTTAACCCAAATTACAAATATTTGGATCCTTAATATAAATCTCAGGGTTTAATATGAAGCTAAATTTATGAACTTTGAAATTTAAAAGATGAAATAAAGTTCATAAACTAGGAATTTTCTTATAACATTTATCTCTTAAAAATATTTATTGAATTAAATATTTTAAGACAATGTAATTCTTTACTGTAAAGTTTGGATATCTGACTGACTTAAAACAAATCCAAACTAATCAAATGAAAAGAATCATCAATGCTAATTTCTCAAATTTATGGATTTAAAGTGAGAAATCAACACATCATTTATTCTAGATAAATTTATGCATCCAAAAATATTAATTACTTTTAATATTTTGGATAATAAATTTGTGAACAACCTAGTATGAAATATGATCCTTGTAAATAATAACCAGGATGATATTTTATAGAAATATTAATAAAAAATGCAACAGATTTTAAGGTTTAAGAAATATATCTCGGACTAAAATACTACAGCTTGAACATACAGAAACCTTTTAAACCAAAATGATTGTTTATTAGACTTTACACAATAAGACAATAATTCAGTGCAATCTTCGATGGAAATATAATAAAAATTATATTAACTCACTTTTCCAAAATCCAAATACAACACAACACATACTTGAACCCAAAATGACTTAATATAATAAAAATTCTTACAATAAATGCTCTTGAACCTCTGTATGTTTCAAATCCACTGTAGCATCACATCTATTATCCTTCTTTTTCTCCTTTAGCCTCATCTTCTTCCTTTTATGCCCAAGGTGTCTGACCTTTCTTCCTTTCTTCCATGCCTTATTAAAGTCTTTTTATATCAATTTGGTTCCCTTTTCCTGTTTCATTCTGTGTGGTTCTGTTCGTTCTAAAATTCGTTCCATAACCATATTTTATAAACTCTATATATTTGAAGACAATCACTAATCTTTATACAAAATAAAATGCGCACAATAATAATAATATCCTTGGTGACTCATATTACACCATCGGTATAAAACCCTATTTATTGATAATGTTTTATTAAACCTCATCTTAATAGGACATCAAATATTTATAAAATCAGCATCTTAATACCTTTATACCATGACACCTATGACCTCTTATATATTAGTGAACAAAGAAATTATTTATGCTCCAATCATCTTAGACGAGTATGAATTGTTTAAAAGTTTCCTCCTCATGATCGTAACCCAAAATCTTGGCGATCTTCATATGATCCTTGGAAAAATCATCTTTCGGCAAACAAAAATGATGCTCACTGGCAAGTATCAATATTTTCCCTTCGCAGGCGGCGACAAAACTTTTCGGGTATCATGTTGACAACATTCTTAAGTGGTTATAATTTCTCTACATTCTAACAAGTTTATCTGATGACTGTGACTAATAATCTAATTGTAAAACTATTATACCTAGCTATGAAATCGTAGAATATACCGAATATATCAACCACCAGGATTTATTTCAAACACTGCATACATGGTATTGGGTATCCATGCCAAAATAGGACAACCATTTCGTATATTCTCATAACAGTAAGGTTATGTATCCTTTGTATACCTTTCAACTAAGATTGCTGCCACATTGCCATTATATTATACCATGGAAATTTCGAAAGCGATCTAAAATGAATCATATCGTATATCTCGAATTCTACTTTGATTTTCGACGCTAATGTCATTCCTCATCCATAATACCCATAACATTCCTTTGTGATGAAAATTGATGAATTTTATTACCAAAATTGTGATTTATATGATATTTCCATTTTTTGTTGTCGTCCAAAAACGTAATTCGATTGCCGATTGGTAATGTTTATCCCACATGTCTCGAAAATCTTCATGATAATCACTTTATCAATAGATGACCACCATACTATTTATGACACATTGTTCATTTTAAATATGTTTTATATTATCTTCTCGATGATCATGCCTCAAAATAACAACCACCAATTCCCCCTAGAGACCTGTGAAGACAACACTTTTGTTAGTCTTAAAAACATCAAAATCCTTTAAATGAAAACATCTACACATGACTTCCCACTCATAACAACCTAAAAATAAACATAACCTAAATAAAACAATAAAATCCACTAACTAAACATTATAAAAATATAAAACAAACAAAATATCCACGATCAATACCACATAACAAAGAATAACATATACAAATTACATAACCAAACACTATAACATAATATATAAAATAAAACAACATTAACATAATATATAAAATAAAGACATAACAATAAATAACAAAATAAAAATTAATTACTTTAACATTATTAACAAAAGAACATGACAAAACACGACTAAAAAATGTAAACGTACAAGGAACCGAAAGGAAATTTTGGCTTGTGAGAGAACATTTGACATTGAGACAAAAAAAACAATTAAGAATATGAATTTCTTTTCCACATCTAATGGAATTCGACTACATATGAAGATGAAATTCAAGAAATTTTTGAATTTCAAGTGGGTCCCCAACTTTGGGGTCATTGTGAAGGAGTCACAACAAATTGCAACTCTATTGGTAAATGTCCTTGGACATTTTGGACTTAAAAACCAAACTTTGAAAATAAAAAAAACCCATATATTAGAATTATAAGCATCAGTAATATCCAGAGAATGAGAATAGACAAATTCGACATGAAACACTAGAATAATCAACATTAGCTTTATGTGTGTAAAGTGATTCATTCCATATATTTTGAAACCATTCAACATTCCATTTTCAATTTCGTATTTCAGGCTATGAATAATTTTTCTTTGAAGAAAATACCTTCATTTAATTCTCTTTAGGCATTACTCTATTGGTAGCCGAGTGTCTATAGCTCCAGTGTAGATTATCTGAAATTCCAAAATGTTAAGTAGATCTTGAGTGTTACATTTTGGTTTCAGTATAGACCTAGCTCCACTGCCAGTCAGGTGTCTATAGCCCCGATGAAGGTTATCTAGACTATGGTGATATATTTGACTTTATTTTCAACTTTATTCATCATTTTTTTCTCATTTTTTAAAAAATTTCATTTTTTTTCTCATTTTTCTCTCATTTTTCTCCCTTTGATCTAATATGATACTTTGCAACAAATCCACATGCAACTTGGGTTAGAGATTAGGTAACACTGAAAGAGTATATGAAATTTTCATTCTAATTTGAAAAATTGACAACTTCATATATCTAAAATTTCAAAATATATTCCTTAATGTGTTTGTGGTACTCGTGAAGCTTTTTCCATACGATTCTAATATTTCAAATTTCCTTATCTTATTTCACATTCATGAAGATATAGACTAACAAATTACTTTTATTTTTCTCCAAGTTTCATAGGCTTTCAAAACAAGTAATTTCATATTATACGACCCATGATCAAACACCAAATAGAACCATTAAATGACAAGTGTCTCGATAACAACTACCTTAATATTTGAAAACCCCTTTGAAATTATATCAACTTGAATGAAACACTAAAATCATGAGGCTCCCAAATTAGGGCAAAGCCAAATTATTACTGTACTTAACAACTTCCAAAACCTAGCAAGTTTAATTTATTGCTATACTTAACAAAACACAACAGAAATCTAAAACAACTTTAGCAAAAAAATAATAAAAGAATCAAAACATCAAACATTAACAAAACAATAACACAACATGACGAGACAAATATATACAATAATATACAAATAAGACTACTTTCTCCCTGTATCCCAAATATTATCATCACAAAAAACAATCCCTTTTATGATATGCATACTGAATTTCATGTAAATCCAACCACAATGGAACAAACCAAATAAAAACTCTCATTTTGATTCCATAAGCAAACTCATAAAAAAATGCCAAATCAGTATATAAACAAAAAAATGACAGATTCAAAATTCCTTCTTGTCTAATCCTTATAATGTAAACATCATAAATTAATTCCTAATTTAGAATTAGACTAGTTGTTTCAAACATGAAATTTTGCAAGTAAGAACTTATTTGAAATAATTTCAGAATCAAATGCTTTTCCTTCATTGTATTTACTATCAAGACTTTAGGAGTTATATTCAATTCCTTATCAACAACACTTACTATGTCATTATCAAAAACATAAAAACTCAAATGAACATCATATAAATTATTACCTGGAACTACGGTCAATAGCAAAAGTATAGATTCTACCTTGTTATCCATGATCAAGACACCATGAGTAGCATTTACCAAAATTTGATGAATAATTTCAAAATTTTCATTTTATTCATGAGCTCCATCATTGTCATCTTGCAATACTTCATTTTTATCAACCACATTATCTACTTTTGCAATTGACAAATCATTTTTAGATTGTGTAAGAATTTCAACATCTCCATCTGAGGTAGAATTTTCAATAACCTGCACACCAAATGCAACAAAAATATCATCAATAGGATTATGAACAAATAATAATTTTTATGTTTTTTCAAATAATAAAAAGGATCATCTAAACTCATGGGATGAAATTCTATTGCACATTCCTCATAATCGTCAATCTCTTCAAGAAACTCTTCTTCAAAATCATCCACAATTGTTTTTGGTGACTCCAAAGCTTATGTTATCAAATCAACATCCAATGTGTATATGCCTAGTTCAATATAATTACAAATAATCTCATTAAAATCCTTATCATAATTTGTGATCATATTCTTTAACCTAGGCTCCCTTTCAACACGAATCTTATTAGCTACGCCTTTCCAGGGCAACCATAAGTACAAAAAATCTATGGAAAAGTATCTATTTAGATGTCTGCTCCATTATCTGCTCAATAGCAAATCATACTTATCAAGAATATTAACAATGTGAATATCGATATAATTTTGTATTCTAGGTTCTGATAACAACTGTATGTGCACATTATTAAGCATGCCTATAACTTTTACTTTTGTTTTATCCAACTGCACAACAATTTTATTTGAAGATGTCGGTTTAAAACCTAACTTTTGACAAACTGCAAAAGGCATCACATTACCTGAGGCTCCCGAATCCACCATGCAATTATGCAACTTCCTACCTTCAATTTTAATAGTTAACAAAAAAGGAGGAGCATCCTATTTTTCTTTTCATGCAGCATATTGTATTTCAGTGATTTTTCCAATTTCTTTGGTATTTTGATTATCAAAAGCCTCCATTAATAACTTTTGCTAATTAGGTAACTATGCAGCTTCAAACATATTGATGTTGACCTTATTTTTCTTAAGATCTTCAATGGTGTTATAAGTCATGTATTTTTTATCTTGTAACTTATGTGCAATTTTAGGTGTATTGAGAGAATATGGAGGAACCAGATTATTATTTGCATTAACATCAGAAGGAATAACAACATTGTTAGGAGGAGTAGAAGTAGTTTTGAAAGACTTGCTTTTACTTCTTAAGTTATAACTATGATTCCCCTTTCTATATTGTTTTAGTCTATGGATTTCTTCAATACCTTCATCCTCTTCTTTTTTATCATCATCATCATCATCGTTTGAACCAAAAATATCAAGACAATAAGTAAAAATTTTGCCCTTAATATTTTTATCAACATCATCATTTGGAACTCATTCCATTTTATCTAATCCCTTTTGAATGCAATTTGTAACACAGCTAAATTCATTACAATAAAATTCATTATGTTCACTAGTATGATGTAACCTGCACCGATTATCCAATACCACTTCAGATACATTGACAATTGCTATTTTATTAGAAGCACCACTATTGATAGCAACAGGATTTGGAACTCTCCCATGATTTGGTTTTGTATTGAAATGTTTCGGTATTTGCATAGTAAACTTTCGATTTGATTGTGAATTTTTAGTATTTTGTTTTTGCATTTGAAAAAAATCATTGCTAAGTTTTTGGTACATCCTTTTTAAATCTGCCAATTCATTTGGATTGTTAGCAGTATTAGGAGGATTACTCTAATTTTGATTTGGAATAATATTTGGCCCATTTTGATTTGATGAAATATTTTGAACAATCGAGTTCATCCATATTGGAATTTTTTAGTCGGACATAAAATTTGGAATTTTTTGATGAGGCATAACATTTGGCATATTCTGGGTAGGTAAAATATTTTGATTTAACCATGAATTTGCATACATAGGATTGCCTTGATTTTGTGAGTTTTGTGCAAACATAGGATTACTTTGTTGTGCTTGTAAATTTTGAAATGGATTCATATTTTGCATTGCTGCTATATTTCTAAAAGCATTTACATTAGGTATATCATTATTTCTTATTTTATATGTAGCATAATGACTTTCTAGAAACATTGGATTATTTGGCTGTACATATGCCATTGGATTTGGAACTTGAGGGATTGCATTCAACATTGGAATTTTATTCGTCAAAGCATGATTAATAATAGGGATTTGGTTTTGTATACTCGGGTACTCGATAAAATGATGCAGGAGCATCTGGAGGCGAAGAAGCAATCTTGCATCACCCAAATTTTTTTTTTTTTTCTTCAAGTGCCAAAACTGTCGCGATATCGCGACGCTTTTTGATGAAGGGCCAAGGCGCAAAATGGTCACAAAATCATGAAATTTTTGAAGAAAAGCAGCTTGGGTGCCAAATGGTCACGAAATCACGACAGTTTCAAAACAAAACAGCTCGAGCGTCAAATGGTCGCGAAATCGCAACATTTTCGAAGCGAAGAAGTCAAGGTGCCAAATCGTCACGAAATCGTGATGTCTCTGAAGCAAAGTAGCCTGGACGCGAAATGGTCGTGAAATCGTGACATCTTCGAAGCAAAGGGGCCAAAGTGTGAAACTGTCACGAAATCGTGACATTTTTGAAGCAACGCAGTCTGGACGCAAAATGGTCACGAAATCGCGACGTTTCTAAAGCAAGGCAGCCGGGACACAAAATGGTCACGAAATCATGACATTTTCCAAGCAGAGAGGCCAAGGCACAAAATGGTCGCGAAATCACGACATCTTCGGAGGCAAAAGCTCTAAGGCACAGAATGGTCACGAAATCACGACACTTCCGGAGGCAAGGTTCTAAAATGCAAAGTGGTCGTGAAATCACGATGCTTTCGGTGTGAAGGCTCAACGACACAGAATGGTCACAAAATCGTGACACTTTCGGAGGCGAGGTTCAAAAATGCAAAGTGGTCACGAAATCGCGACGCTTTCGATGCGAAGGCTCAACGACGCAAAGTGGTCACGAAATCGTGACACTTTCGGAGGCAAGGTTCTAAAACGCAAAGTGGTCGCAAAATCGTGACACTTTCGGGCCGAAGACTCAAGGGCATGAAATGGTCACAAAATTGCGACACTTCCGGAGTAAGGGCTTAAAGGTGCAAGGTGGTCACGAAATCGTGATGCTTTTGGGACAAAGGCACCCAGAGGTAGAATGGTCATGATATCGCGACCGAAAGGGAGAGAGGGCGTAAAGAGGCAAACACGTCACGATATCGCGACAGAACGCTCACGACGCCTGACCAGTTGGCGATTGCAAAGACCATTGCAGAGGGACACGTGGCATAAAGTTACAGGTGGCCCTAGAGTATGAAGCAGTTACTGGGACTCTGGAAAGGGGACACATGGCAACAAACTACAAGCGGCTTTGGTGCATTCCTATGAATGATGACTTGGCGGATGGATTGACAGGCGGCTGCAGCGCACTCCGCCATTACAGACCATGAGAATACGGGGCACCTGGCAGCATCTTGTAGACGACCACAGAACATTCATGCGGATGGTTACAGGGAATCCCGCACTTTGTGTAATGATGTCAAAAGAAGCTGGGGTCTGGGATAAAAGGGCCATGCATGCATTGTATTCGGGGCTTGACCATTTTTGAAAGGAAAGAAATAATTGTTGTATTTTTGAATTCTAAGACCTCTATTAATGAAATTGGCTTGATTTTTCCTGTGTTTTAACCTAGCCTTGCGTCAAGCGGTATCAGAACGGGTTGGTTCTGAGTGTGCAAACCGATCGTCGATAGTGAGGCAGTTTGCGCCAAGACTGTGGTTGTGGGTTGTGAAGAAGAAGCAGGATGCCTCCGCGTAGGAACCGTGGTGGTGTGAGGAACAGACAAGCAGAGGTCGATCTTAGAGCCTTGCAAAGGCAAGTTGAAGCCCTACAGGAGGAAATTAGAAGAGGAGTTGAGCCAAGAAGGGAGGAACCCAGTGAGGATGAAGTTTGGGAAGAAGAGGGTCCATCCGATGAGGAAGAAGCCTTGGATCCAGCAGAGGCTAGGCTATATAGGGCCATCTCCCAAATCGAGAAGAAGCCAAAATTTGATGTCTCTACTTACTCTGGGAACCTCAAACCCGAGGAGTTGATAGATTGGATCAACGAAATGGAGGAGTATTTCGAGTATGAAGAGATCTCAGACCCAAATCGGATCAGTTTCACGAAAACCAAGCTGAAAGGACATGCTAGCATCTGGTGGAAATGAGTGCAGCTAGAAAGAAATAGGAGGGGAAAGGAAAAGATCACCAGGTGGGATAGGATGGTGGAGAGATTGAAGAGGCAGTTCATCCCTACAGATTATGAGTTAGATTTATTAAGAAATATGCAGAGTCTTCGACAGGCAAGTAAATATTTCAAGGAGTATATGGAGGAGTTTTATCAAATCTTTGATTAGAATTGGCCATTCTGAGGCAAATAAGGAGAAAGTCGCATGATACATCAATGGGTTGCGAACTAGCATTCAAGAAGAGCTGGGACTAGTTAGGATGGGCACGGTGGAGGATGCATACCAGTTTGCCTTGAAAGTAGAAGATAAATTGAATAGGAGATTTGATGGAAAGCAGAGAGGAAAGGACAAGGGTGGAAGAGTTAGTGGAATAACCAATGGAGGAATGTACAAAGATTTGGGGAAAATTGGTGAAGCTAGCAGTAGCCAGAAATAGAAAGAAGGGAAGGAGGAGAATGACCAACGCCCACGCAATCAGAACAACAACTACCCGAGAGAAAGAGGTAGGCCTGGGCAAGGGTTTGGAAGAGGTGTTTTTTGAGGAACCTGCTTCAACTGTGAAGGACACAGGGCATACAACTGCCCGCAACATCAAGAAAGGCCAAATTGATGACCTGAGGGTCAAGCCCGAGCTGCTATAGCAGATGAAGGTGTAGAATCTGAGCACTCTCAGGAGGCAGAAAGGGGAGAAGCAATGATCATCAGAAGAGTCCTGTTGAATGAAGAGGAAAAGGTAGACCAAAGGAACAACTTTGTTTCGAACAAGATGCAAGTGCGCAGGCAAGGTCTTTAACATCATCATCGATAATGGAAGCACTAACAATTTGGTTTCTGAGGAAATGGTTGCCAAGCTACAGTTGGAGAGGAGAAAACACCCGCACCCTTATCGAATTGCATGGTTGCAAAAGGACCATTGGGTGCTAGTAAGTGAGCAATGCCTGGTGAAGTTCAATATTGGAACTTACCGAGATGAGGTCTTATGTGACATCTTGCCTATGGATGCATGTCACCTGTTGCTTGGGAGACCATGGTAGTTTGATCGAAGTGCTGTACATGATGGTCGAGCCAACACATACTCTTTGTCGAAGAATGGAGTTCGCCACAAGTTGAAACCCTTGAAGGAGGCGGATGAGAAGGTATGCAGCAGTGCACGAGTCTGTCTAGTTGATGGCAGAAGATTTTTGGAAGGCCTGAAGTCAGATCATATGTGCTATGCCATAATCCCTAGGGTTAGAGAAGAAGGATGCAAGGAAATTCTAGTGGAAGTCATGGGACTGTTAGAGGAATTCCCAGATATCATTTTTGATAATGTTCCTGAAGGTTTACCGCCTATTAGGAAGATCAGTCACCACATAGATTTGGTGCCTGGATCGAGCTTGCCAAACAAGGCTGCACATCGAATGACGCCTGTGGAAACTAAGGAGTTGAATCGGCAAGTTCAAGATCTATTGAAGAAATGGCTGATTAGGGAGAGTCTTAGTCCATGTGCAGTACTAGTAGTACTAGCACCCAAGAAGGATGGAGAATGGAGAATGTGCACAGACTCTCGGGCAATTAACAAGATCACCATCAAATATAGATTCCCACTGCCAAGGATGGATGATATCATGGATTGTTTAAGTGGAGCTGAGTACTTCACAAAGATTGACTTGAAAAGTGGTTACCATCAGATCCGCATTAGAGAAGGGGATGAGTGGAAGACAACCTTTAAAACCAGAGAGGGGCTGTATGAGTGGTTGGTTATGCCATTTGGACTAACCAATGCATCGAGTACCTTCATGCGGTTAATGAATGAAGTCCTGAAGGAATTTTTGGGCAAATTTGTTATTGTCTACTTGGATGATATCCTGATTTTTAGCAGGACCCTAGAGGAGCACCTGATGCACATCGGGAGGGTTTTTGAGAAACTGCGGGAGGAGCAGTTACTAATCAATCTAAAGAAGTGCAACTTCGTGAAGAAGGAGCTGGTATACATGGGATTTGTTATCTCAGCAAATGGTCTCAAAATGGACCCCAAAAAGGTGAGGGCTATCCTAGAATGGCTTGCTCCAAGAAGTGTGACCGAGGTTAGATCATTTCATGGTCTGGCCAGTTTCTATAGAAAATTCATTAGAAACTTCAACAGTATTTGTGCATCTCTTACGGAGACAATGAAGGGGAACAAGAAGGAATTCAAGTGGACAGCTGGAGCAGACAAAATCTTTGCTATGCTAAAGAAGAAGGTCACTGAGCAACCCGTCTTAGCACTTCCATATTTCAATAAGGTGTTTCAGGTAGACTGCGATGCGAGTGGCAGTGCCATAGGAGCCGTATTGAGCCAAGAGGGTAGGCCTGTAGCTTATTTTAGCAAGAAGCTCAATGATGCCAGAAGGAAGTATTCGGTATATGATCAGGAGTTCTATGCCATAGTTCAAGCACTTAAGAAATGGAGGCATTATTTGTTGCCAAAGGATTTTGTTCTTTATACCGACCATCAAGCGCTGCAGTATATTAACAGTCAGGGAAAATTGAATCAGAGGCACCTGAAATGGGTAGAGTTCCTGTAGAGCTATACCTTTGTGCTAAAGCATCAGAGCGAAAGATCCAATAGGGTGGTAGATGCATTGAGTAGGAGGCAATGTCTGATGATGGAAATGAAAGTGGAGGTTGTAGGGTTTGCTGAGCTCAAGAGCTTATACCCTGCAGACCCCAATTTCGTAGAAGCTTGGAAAGCCCACACTATGCCTGTTACGTTGGACATGACTAAGTGGTTGAATTACCTGGTTCAAGAGGGGATGTTGTTCAAGGGGAACCAATTATGCATTTCGAGGAGCTCAATGAGAGAGAATCTCATCAAGGAAAAGCACAGTGGAGGTCTAGCTGGACATTTTGGTCATGACAAAACCATCTCACTTGTTAGTGAAAACTATTACTGGCCACAATTGCAACAGGATGTGGCAAAGTTTGTGCAGAGTTGTAGGATATGCCAGATGGCAAAAGGTGTGAGGCAGCCTACTGGTTTGTATCAACCGCTACCTATACCTGAAAGACCGTGGGAAGATATTAGTATGGATTTTGTGCTTGGTTTGCCCAGGACGCAGAGGGGACACGATTCCATATTTGTGGTAGTGGACCGGTTTTCAAAAATGGCTCACTTTATCCCATGCCAGAAGACTAGCGATGCGGTCCATGTGGCTGGTTTGTTCTTTAAGGAAGTGGTACGCCTTCATGGGCTGCCAAGAAGCATTATGTCGGATAGGGATACCAAGTTTTTAGGGTATTTCTGGAGGACCCTGTGGAAGAAACTGAAGATGGATTTAAAGTTCAGTTCTGCATACCACCCCAAAAAAGATGGCCAAACAGAGGTGGTTAATAGGAGTTTGGGCAATCTATTGCGATGCTTGGTAGGGGACAAGCCCAAGGGATGGGATCTAGTTCTGTCGCAAGCAGAATTCGCGTATAACAGCTCGGTCAATAGGAGTACCAATAAATCACCATTCCAGATCATCTATGGGAGCAGCCTAAGAAATGCTTCAGAGTTGAGAAGAATAGATACGAGAGAGAAATGCAGTGCTGAGGCAGAAGACTTTGCCGAACACCTGAAGGGAGTGCATGAGGAAGTGACAAGACACATTGCCAAGATGAATGCTCAGTACAAGACAAGGGCGGACCAAAAATGCTGAGCTAAGGAGTTCAAAGTAGGAGATTCTGTCATGGTCCATCTGAGGAAGGAGCGGTTTCCTGCCAAGACCTATAACAAACTAAAAATGAAGAAATTTGGGCCATGCAGGATCATTGGCAAACGGGATTCGGGTAATGCATACGAGGTGGAGCTACCAAGTGAACTTAACATCTCCCCCGTGTTTAACATTTCAGATTTGGTCGAGTATCATGAAGGAGAAAGTAGTGAGATACCCAGCCCAGATTTGTGGAGCATTCCAGCAGTCATCCCAGTTGCGGACGAGATAGAAGAAGTTCTGGATACGTGTGAGGGCCGAAGTACTCGAAACAGGAGTTACTCTGAGTATTTAGTCAAATGGAAAGGCAGACCCATAGAAGATGCGACTTGGTTATCAAAGGCAGAGGTTGATCGCCTGGGTCTACCTCGAAAAGATCAGAAGTGAAGGTCACTTCTCAAACTCACCCTGGGTGTCTGATGCAGGAGCATCCGGAGGCGAAGAAGCAATCTTGCATCACCCAAAAATGTTTTTTTTCTTTAAGTGCCAAAACTGTCATGATATCGCGACGCTTTTTTGATGAAAAGGGCCAAGGCGCCAAATGGTCACGAAATCGTGACATTTTCGAAGAAAAGCAGCTTGGGCGCCAAATGGTCGTGAAATCGTGACAGTTTTGAAACAAAACAGCTCGAGCGTCAAACGGTCACGAAATCGTGACATTTCTAAAGCGAAGAAGTCAAGGCGCCAAATGGTCGCAAAATCGCAACGTCTCCAAAGCAAAGCAGCCTGGACATGAAATGGTCGCGAAATCACGACATCTTTGAAGCAAAGGGGCCAAAGTGCGAAACTGTCATGAAATCATGACATTTTTGAAGCAACGCAGTCTGGACGCAAAATGGTCACGAAATCACGACATTTCTGAAGCAAGGCAGCCAGGACGCAAAATGGTCGCGAAATCGTGACATTTTCCAAGCAGAGAGGCCAAGGCACAAAATGGTCGCGAAATCGTGACATCTTCGGAGGCAAAAGCTCTAAGGCATAGAATGGTCATGAAATCGTGACACTTCCGGAGGCAAGGTTCTAAAATGCAAAGTGGTCACGAAATCGCGACGCTTTCGGTGCGAAGGCTCAACGGCACAAAGTGGTCGCGAAATCGCGACACTTTTGGAGGCAAGGTTCTAAAATGCAAAGTGGTCACGAAATCGCGACACTTTTGGTGCGAAGGCTCAACGACGCAAAGTGGTCACGAAATCGCGACATTTTCGGAGGCAAGGTTCTAAAACGCAAAGTGGTCACGAAATCGCGACACTTTCGGGCCGAAGACTCAAGGGCGTGAAATGGTCGCGAAATCGTGACACTTTCGGAGTAAGGGCTTAAAGGTGCAAGGTGGTCATGAAATCACGACGCTTTTGGGACAAAGGCACCCAGAGGTAGAATGGTCGCGATATCACGACCGAAAAGGAGAGAGGGCGTAAAGAGGCAAACACGTCATGATATCACGACAGAACGCTCACGACGCCTGACCAACCGACGATTGTAGAGACCATTGCAGAGGGACACGTGGCGTAAAGTTACAGGCGGCCCTAGAGTATGAAGCGGTTACTGGGACTCTAGCAAGGGGACACGTGGCAACAAACTACAAGCGGCTTTGGTGCATTCCTATGAATGATGACTTGGCGGATGGATTGACAGGTGGCTGCAGCGCACTCCGCCATTACAGACAATGAGAATACGGGGCACCTGGCAGCATCTTGCAAACGGCCACAAAAAATTCGTGCGGATGGTTACAGGGGATCCCGCACTTTGTGTAATGATGTCGGAAGAAGCTGGGGTCTGGGATAAAAGGGCCGCGCATGCATTGTATTCGGGGCTTGGCCATTTTTGAAAGGAAAGAAAGAACTGCTGTATTTCCAAATTTTAAGACCTCTGTTAATGAAATTGGCTTGATTTTGCCTGTGTTTTAACCTAGCCTTGCATCATCAAAGGTAATTGACCAAATCCACAACTTGAAGACATTATTTATTGCTCTACTATGAGCGCTTCAGTGTAAGCTCCTGTAAGTGTAGTTATTTACCCCATTCTCCTGACGAATATTTCTATAAATTGTTCCAAAGCACCAAAGTAGATCTAGATAGTGGCTACTTCTGCAAAATTATAAGGATGATTTAGTCATGAATACATCTTGTGAAACCTAGTATTAAACATACATAAAGGTTCATTAGGTTCTCGATGAGTAGAAGCAAATTGCAAGTAAACACTTGTTGGATCAATAACAAACTTGAATTGAGTAATGAAAGCATTTTTCAACATATCCCATGAAGTAATGGATCCATAAGGTAAGAAAACATACCAGTCATAAGTTATCTCATCCAAAGTTAAAGGAAAAAATCTACATGCCACGTCTTCGTGTTCAATCTGCAACCTAGACATTGTATCAGTATATTCTTGTGTGTGCTCTTCTGCCAAATGAGAACCATCAAGTTTATATTTTGATAAATAGTTTTCCACATTCTTTGGTATATCATGTACAACACCAGCTATGTTTAGTGGACTTTTTGGTTTCCCATCCATGCCATATTTGGTGCAGTAGGTACAACCATATTAACAGGTGGTGGATTTACAAATAAATTTGAATTTACATTAGATGTATTTGGAAGAATTAGTGTTTAAGTTTTTCTTCTTCTGTGTTTCTTTGTGGTGACAAACTTTGAAAAATCGTTGAACCAGTAGATTTTGACCTCGTGATAATTTCTTTAGACTCCAACTTAATGAAATCTAATCAATTATTTGAAATATACAATAATTGAAATATAATATTAATGTAACAATGAAATTGTAATATTCAAGTATTTACTTTAAACAAGGAACTTCAAGAACAAATGTATGAATGATTGAAAATTTTATAAATGACAAACTGAAATCAAATTACCATTTTTTCATCTTCGTGCCCTCCTTCTAGTGCCAATTTGTTGAGGTGTGATTTTTTCAAGTTATGAAACCACTTGACAACTTAGAATTTAAAATTCTCTCTTGTAAATAAATTCTATTTCTTCAAGGTTCTTAGTTAATTTTTAATGTGTCATTCATATATGCATAAATAAGTACTTGAATAGAATCTCTAGTTTGCAAATTACTATTAACAAGAGGCCTAGGAATTAAGTATTTGATTTCAAACTTGTTATGCATTAAATTTCCTTTTCACCAGTTCTTTCTTTTAGCAACAATAGATAAATTTGCTCTTTTAATTTTGATGATTAATGTAAATTTATTCTATAACTTAAATAAACACTTTAAATAATTTTGGATAAAATCTAGCATTTAAATTAAATTTAAATTAACTTTCAATAAAATCAAAAGTAATTAAAATAGTGAAATCATTTAATTATAAACCTTATTTGGAAAATCTAATAAATTCAAAATTTTAAGGTCTTTTAAATGAAAATACTTGTTCTTCGTATATAAGATTACAATTGAGAAGCTTTGAACAAGTGCAGAATATTTAACCCAAATTACAAATATTTGGACCCTTAATATAAATCTCAGGGTTTAATATGAAGCTGAATTTATGAACTTTGAAATTTAAAAGATGAAATAAAGTTCATAAACCAGGAATTTTCTTATAACATTTATCTCTTAAAAATATTTATTGAATTAAATATTTTAAGACATAATGTAATTCTTTACTGTAAAGTCTGGATATCTGATCGACTTGAAGAACACAAGCTTATACTGAGAGGGGGGGTGAACAATATAAGACCACTTTTTACTTTTCTTCTCAAATCAATATTATGCAGTGTATAGATAGCAGTATCAATAGTAGTAATCAAAGCAATGCACAAAACACCATACACAATAGAGACACATATTTTAACGTGGTTCACCCAATGTGGGCTACCTCCATAGAGAAAATATTTCTTCTAAATATTTCTCAAATGATCTCTTGGGAATCCTTCCCAAATTACAATGTTTATGGACCTCTGTCCAAAGGATATGTTGATCCCCTAATCTCAAGTTCATGGATCTCTTCCATAGGAGAACTCTTTCCCCTTCTACTCTGGCTAGTGATCTTCTAGAAGACTCTATCTCTATGCTGCATTGATTGGTGGATCTCTCTCCACTTGAAGACTCCTCACTCAGATCTGTCTTCAATTGTCCTGGCTACTGGATCTCTATCCATTGAGACTCTATCCTCTATACTCTGTCACCTCCAAAGCTCTATCTCAATACTATACCAAACATAGTTAAGTCGGTCTAGCACAACTCTGCTCAATCTCTTGCACTAAACATAGTACAATCGGTCTAGTACAATTTTTCTCAATAGGTTCACACAAAACTTGCTCAAATTTTCTCAATAGGTCCACACAAAACCTGCTCAAATCTTCTCAATAGGTCCACATAGAACCTTCTCAAATATGCTCAACAGGCTCACACAAAACTTGCTCAAATCTGCTCAACATGTCCACATAGAACCTGCTCAAATATGCTCAACAAGTTCACATAGAACTCGCTCAAATCTGCTCAACAAGCTCACACAGAACTTGTCCAAATATTCTCAATAAGTCCTCTCTAGGACTTGCTCAAATCTGCATTGCAAGCTTTCACAAAAGCTTACTCAAATCAGTCCACAAGCCTTCTCAAAGACTTGTCTCAAATCTGCTTAACAAGCTCACATAGAACTTGTCCAATCACATAGAATCATAAAGAGAATTGTTAGAGACTCAATATGTTCTAAGCTCAATGTTCAATCAATATCTCAATTCAATCTCATAGAAGCATAAAGAGAATTGTTAGAGACTCTATATGTTCTATACTCAAATCCCAATCTCAACTCAAATAAATCTCATAGAAGCATAAAGAGAATTTTTAGAGACTCTATATGTTCTATACTCAAATCCCAATCTCAACTCAAATCAATCTCATAGAAGCATAAAGAGAATTGTTAGAGACTCTATATGTTCTATTCTCAAATCCCAATCTCAACTCAAATCAGAATATAGAATAGTTTGTTTCTAGGAACTTGAACAACCACATGCATCCACTTGACTAGGCTTAATCAACTCAACTCAACCAATCACCTCAAGGATCAATCCTTTCCCACAAACCCTAGTCCAAGCATGTATTAACCAACTCAAAATATTTCCAACAATGCTCAATCACAAATCTCACATAACAATGATACTCATGTTCTTCTCTAACTCAATTTCAAGTTCATTTCACAATCAATGGGCTTCAACAACAATGCTTATAAAACAAGGTTTAATTACAACTCTCAAACCAGAAAACCTTGAAGCATTCAACCAACCATTTTTGAAAAGGAAACCACAATCAATCCTTTTCTCTCCAATGATATTTCAGAAATCAACCACCATAAAAAATCAATAGGAGAATGTGCCCATACCTTTTTGATGCCAAGAAGTTGTCCACAAAATATGCCACACTAAACACAACTTTCCTTTCCAATCTCAATAAGGGTTAGTGGACTTCAAATAATAATCACAAGATAAAGCATAACTCAATTTACACCTTTTTACTCCAACTCAATAATCACATCCACCAAAGTCCTTTTTAATAAAAACCCTTATCAAAAATAATAATCAATAAACCTCTCAAAAATTATTTTATAACAACTCCTTATTTCTCCTAAATCTTAATTCTCAATTTCATAAACATCAATTAAATCATCAACTTATCCAACCTTTGAAATAATAATCACAACCCTTATAAAACAAAGTTTAATTAAAAACTTTAATTACTTCTAACCACCTTATAACTCCAACTTAGGGCATTAACAAAATTAATTAAATCAAAAATGTATTTACCTCCTCAAGGGGATTCGAACCCCCGACTTGCCCACACCACGAGTGCCTTAGCCATGGCTAAGGTTACCACACGAGCTAGCCACTCGTTCGGAAGGGAAAGGCACAACGTGCCTTAAACCCTTTCCTCCTTCTCTGCAAATAAAAAGCGCTTCGAGCGCTTTTCTTCAAAAACCTTCCAATGCAGTCAAGGGGATTCGAAACCTTGACGTTTCGTCTACCCCACGCCTTAGCCAAAATCCAATTGCCAATGCGCCACGCTATCCATGATGCCTTTTGACTTAACCACACTTTGTCTTATTCGTTGCTTCCACTTTCTAAAGGATTTTGCACGAGCTCTATTCGGATTCTTAGCCAACGATATTAATTCACGAGCAAGGATAATATTTATGAACCTTAGACACCCCTTTATATAGTCTTCTCCTTATTTTCGATGACATCGATGGATAACTTGCAAATTTAATTTTAAATTTAAATTTAAATTTAAATTTAAATTTTATATAATTTAAATTTAAATTTAAATTTAAATTTTAAATAATTAAAATTTAAACTAAATATTAAAAATTAAATATCTCCATCATCGGGGCACCTTTTTCGATGAAACGAAAGGCCAACTTGGGTTTTAAGAAAAACCCAATTCAAATATGTTGTCCATGGTTTTAAATAAAACCTTTTATTTTTCCTGCCTTGGTTTTCACAAAAACCCTTCATAGATCCTTTTGACATTAAATAACCTTTTGACATCAATGACAACATTTTAGCTTAGGGACTCAAAATGTCCAACAATCTCCCCCTTTGTCATTGATGGCAACCCAAATCCTTTTACTAAAATCTGACCTTATTTTCTACTCCCCCTGGGACTTTGCTCCCCTGGCTCAATGCTCTCTCAAATATCAAATCTCTCCCCATATCAAAAATTCTCCCCAAAATACACAAATCTCTCCCCCTTTGACATCAATGGCAAAGGGTCACCTTTGGGGCTCGGGGCTAAGAATAAGCCTCTTAGCTTAGCCCCTCCCCCACCTCCACATGAGGTGGTTAATTCTAGGGTGGGAGTATTTCTACTCCCCGAAAGCACTGCTCTTTACCTTTATCTTTCTTTCTTCCTTTTTGAGTTTTTTGAATCCTCTCACTGTTTCTTTCCAAGTCATCATCTCTATTTTTGTCATCACTTTTGTTCTTATTCTCATCCATGTTCTTGTTCTTGTACTTGTTCTTGTTCTCATTCTTTTCTGAGTCTCTATTCTTGTTCATCTTCTTGTTTTTGTTCATGTTCCTATTTCTGTTCATATTCCTGTTCCTGTTCATGCCTATTTTTGGAATATTTTCTCTACACCATCTTGCTATGTGACCATAATTATTGCACTTATAACACTTAATGTTATTATTCCTTGGATGTGCAACTGTCTTAGGATTTCTCCTAGTGAAGCCATATCCTCTTCTATCATGAATCCTGCAATTCATTGCCTTGTGACCAAACTCATTACATGAATAACAATATCCTCGAAAAAGTTGTTCTCTTCCATATACTTGTCTTTCATGTGACCTGCACTGTGAAGCCATGTGCCCAAACTTGTGACATGAGAAGCATCTCCCATTGAAGCTTCCTTGCCTAGACCTCATTGGTCTCCTATTCTGATTGTTGTTCCATATGTATCTTCTTTGCCCATTATCCCTGTTGGACTCACTATAATCTGACTCATCCTTAGAAGTTTCACTTTCACTTCCGCTTACATCTGAGAATCCCTCTTCTAAAGTATCTTCTTCTGATGTTCTTTCTTCTTCAAGACTTGAAGTAGACTTTCCTTTTTCTTATTTCTTTCCAAAACCAAGACCTGTTGAACATGATGTTCTTTGTTGTCCACAAATAAACTTATCCAAGTTCTTAGAGCTATTTGTGAAACTCTTCATCTTGATCTTGGAGTCCTTTAAATATTTCTTTAGAGTAGCCACTTCTTGTGCTAACTTCTCACATTCCAAGATCTTTGCTTCTAACTTATCTTTGAACTTACTTACCTTGGCCTTTGACTTCTCTAAGTCCTCTATGAGCAATAATCTTTCTTCATCACATTCTTGAAACTGACTTTCAAGCTTAGAGTGTCGCTTTCTTACCTTCTTTATTGTGTCAAGAGCATAGATGAGTTCTCCCTTGAGATCATAACCATTCTCTATTGAATAGTCCTCTATTTGTTTGCCTTTGTCCATATCATTTCTTTCTTTTGACTTGTCTTCTATAGGATCACTCAATTCTTCTTCTTCTAATGCCATTAGAAGATTTTCATTTGTTCTATCAAGTGCATCTTCAAAATAATCATCACTGAAACTATAACCATCCCTTGTGCAATCATCTTCAAGATGTCCAAATTTACCACATCTAAAACACTTGAGAATAACTAGTCTTTTTCTTAATTGGATCTTTTTCTTCAACCATGAACAAGACTTCATCTCTATCATTGTCTGAAAAACTAGCATCACTATCAATTGAGTACTTACTTGCATTATCCGCATAGTAGCTTCTCTTTTGCCTTTGGAAGAATTTCTTCCCTTGTCTATTTTGTCCATCCCTGCTTTTCTTTTGGTACCTATAATTTTTAGATTCCTTGTACCTGTGATCTTGTTTTTCTTCATCATTGTTATTCTTTGGCTCTTTGCACTCTGTTGCAAAATATCCATACTTGCCACAATTAAAGCACTTAATAGATCTCATATCTATCGGTATTTTGAAACCTCTATCTCTTCTACCATAGTTAGCTTCTTCATCACTAGAAGATTCATTGCTTGATTCTGTCTTCTTACCCTTTTTCTTATTGTCCACTTTGAATGCAACTTCTTTTGGAGGAATAGGATCTTTTGTTCTTATCTCAAAAGTTGTAAGCATACCAAGCAAAATATTTCTTGTTAGACTATCACTATCAATTGATGTTTCTATGGTAGAAATATTTTCACTATACCTTTTTGGAAGAGTTCTCAAGATCTTGTCGCAAGCATCAGATTCATCAACCTTCATTCCAAGACCTTTCATCTCATGTATAAGTTCATCAACCTTGTTGAGATAGTCATGAATGCTTTCATCATCCCTCATTCTTAGATTCTCAAATTCTCCTTTGATATTTTTGATCTTTGCTTTCCTGACACTTTTATCTCCTTCATATATGGTTTGCAAGAGTGTCCACATATCTTTTGTTGTTTTACATTCCATAACCTTCATAGATTCTGATCTATGTAGTCCTCTTATAATTGCATTCATAGCTCTTGAATTTGCATGCATGAGAAACCTACCTTCCTTATCTATAGGAGGATTAACTATTGGGTCATATCCAAATTCCACTGCATCCCAAACTTCATTGCCAAGTGCCATCAGGTGAAATCTCATCAGCACACACCAATATAGGAAGTCACTTCCATCAAAGACTAGTATTGTATTATTGAAGGCCTCATTATTTTGATCCTTTTGATCCATTGTGTTCTTAGACCATTTTCCTTCAAGCTGTCAAACTCTTCTAAAGGAACCCGCTCTGATACCAATTGAAGAACACAAGCTTATACTAAGAGGGGGGGTGAACAGTATAAGACCACTTTTTACTTTTCTTCTCAAATCAATATTATGCAGTGTATAGATAGCAATATCAATAGTAGTAATCAAAGCAATGCACAAAA
The DNA here is from genome assembly GCA_028583015.1 of Wollemia nobilis. NCBI lineage: Eukaryota > Viridiplantae > Streptophyta > Pinopsida > Araucariales > Araucariaceae > Wollemia > Wollemia nobilis. Next base: position 5,885,064 of record JAQPPZ010001745.1, on the reverse strand, counting down.
CACCATACACAATAGAGACAGATTTTAATGTGGTTCACCCAATGTGGGCTACCTCCACAGAGAAAATATTTCTTCTAAATATTTCTCAAATGATCTCTTGGAAATCCTTCCCAAATTACAATGTTTATGGACCTCTATCCAAAGGAGATGTTGATCCCCTAATCTCAAGTTCATGGATCTCTTCCACAGGAGAAATATTTCCCCTTCTGCTCTGGCTAGTGATCTTCTAGAAGACTCTGTCTCTATGCTTGCACTAAGCTGGTGGATCTCTCTCCACTTGAAGACTCCTCACTCAGATCTGTCTTCAATTGTCTTGGCTCTTTGGATCTCTATCCATTGAGACTCTATCCTCTATACTCTATCACCTCCAAAGCTCTATCTCAATACTGTACCAAACATAGTTCAGTTGATCTAGCACAACTCTGCTCAATCTCTTGCACTAAACACAGTACAATTGGTCTAGTACAATTTTTCTCAATAGGTTCACTCAAAACCTGCTCAAATCTGCTCAATAGGTCCACATAGAACCTGCTCAAATCTTCTCAATAGGTCCACATAGAACCTACTCAAATCTTCTCAATAGGCTCACATAGAACTTGCTCAAATCTGCTCAATAGGTCCACATAGAACCTGCTCAAATCTGCTCAATAGGTCCACATAGAACTTGCTCAAATTTTCTCAACAAGCTCACATAGAACTTGTCTAAATCTGCTCAATAATTCCTCTCTAGGACTTGCTCAAATCTACATTGCAAGCTTTCACAAAAGCTTACTCAAATCAGTCCACAAGCCTTCTCAAAGACTTATCTCAAATCTTCTTAACAAGCTCACACAAAACTTGTCCAATCACATAGAATCATAAAGAGAATTGTTAGAGACTCAATATGTTCTAAGCTCAATGTTCAATCAATATCTCAATTCAATCTCATAGAAGCATAAAGAGAATTGTTAGAGACTCTATATGTTCTATACTCAAATCCTAATCTCAACTCAAATCAATCTCATAGAAGCATAAAGAGAATTGTTAGAGACTCTATATGTTCTATACTCAAATCCCAATCTCAACTCAAATCAATCTTATAGAAGCATAAAGAGAATTGTTAGAGACTCTATATGTTCTATTCTCAAATCCCAATCTCAAATCAAATCATAATATTAGAATAGTTTGTTTCTAGGAACTTGAACAACCACATGCATCCACTTGACTAGGCTTAATCAACTCAACTCAACCAATCACCTCAAGGATCAATCCTTTCCCACAAACCCTAGTCCAAGCATGTATTAACCAACTCAAAATGTTTCCAACAATGCTCAATCACAAATCTCACATAACAATGATACTCATGTTCTTCTCTAACTCAAGTTCAAGTTCATTTCACAATCAATGGGTTTCAACAACAATGCTTATAAAACAAGGTTTTAATTACAACTCACAAACCAGAAAACCTTGAAGCATTCAACCAACCATTTTTGAAAAGGAAACCACAATCAATCCTTTTCTCTCCAATGATATTTTAGAAATCAACCACCATAAACAATCAATAGGAGAATGTGCCCATACCTTTTTGATGCCAAGAAGTTATCCACAAAATCTGCCACACTAAACACAACTTTCCTTTCCAATCTTAATAAGGGTTAGTGGACTTCAAATAATAATCACAAGATAAAGCATAACTCAATTTACACCTTTTTACTCCAACTCAATAAACACATCCACCAAAGTCCTTTTTAATAAAAACCCTTATCAAAATAATAATCAATAAACCTCTCAAAAATTATTTTATAACAACTCCTTATTTCTCCTAAATCTTAATTCTCAATTTCATAAACATCAATTAAATCAACAACTTATCCAATATTTGAAATAATAATCACAACCCTTATAAAAAAAGTTTAATTAAAACTTTAATTACTTCTAACCACCTTATAACTCCAACTTAGGGCCTTAACAAAATAATTAAACCAAAAAACATATTTACCTCCTCAAGGGGATTCGAACCCCCGACTTGCCCACACCACGAGCGCCTTAGCCATGGCTAAGGTTGCCACATGAGCTAGCCGCTCGTTCGAGAAGGGGAAGGCACAACGTGCCTTAAATCCTTTCCTCCTTCTCTACAAATCAAAAGTGCTTCGAGCGCTTTTCTTCCAAAACCTTCCAGCGCAGTCAAGGGGATTCAAAACCTTGACATTTCGTCTACCCCACACCTTAGCCAAAAGCCAATTTCCAATGCACCACACTATCCATGATGCCTTTTGACTTAACCACACTTTGTCTTATTCGTTGCTTCCTCTTTCTAAAGGATTTCACACGAGCTCAATTTGGATTCTTTTGCCAACGATTAATTCACGAGCAAGGATAATATTTATGAACCTTAGGTATCCCCTTTATATAGTCTTCTCATTATTTTTGATGACGTTGGCAGATAACTTGCAAATTTAATTTTAAATTTTAAAATAATTAAAATTTAAACTAAATATTAAAAATTAAATATCTCCATCATCGGGGCACCTTTTTCGATGAAACGAAAGGCCAACTTGGGTTTTAAGAAAAACCCAGTTCAAATATGTTGTCCATGGTTTTAAATAAAACCTTTTATTTTTCCTACCTTGGTTTTCACAAAAACCCTTCATAGATCCTTTTGACATTAAATAACCTTTTGACATCAATGACAACATTTTAGCTTAGGGACTCAAAATGTCCAACATGACTTAAAACAAATCCAAACTAATCAAATGAAAAGAAACATTAATGCTAATCTCTCAACTTTATAGATTTAAAGTGAGAAATCAACACATCATTTATTCTGAATAAATTTATGCATCCAAAAATATTAATTACTTTTAATATTTTGGATAATAAATTTGTGAACAACCTAGTATGAAATATGATCCTTTTAAATAATAACCAGGCTGATATTTTATAGAAATATTAATAAAAAATGCAACAAATTTTAAGATTTAAGAAATATATCTCGGACTAAAATACTACAGCCTAAACATATAGAAACCTTTTAAACCAAAATTATTGTTTACCAGAATTTACACAGTAAGACAATAATTCAGTGCAATCTTGGATGGAAATATAATAAAGAGAAATCATATTAACTAAATACAACACAACACATACTTGAACCCAAAATAACTTAATATAATAAAAATTCTTACAATAAATGCTCCTGAACCTATGTATGTTTCAAATCCACTGTAGCATCACATCTATTATCCTTATTCTTCTCCTTTAGCCTCTAATTCTTCCTTTTCTGCCCAAGGTGTCTGACATTTCTTCCATGCCTTATTCAAGTCTTTTCTATCAATTTGGTTCCCTTTTCCTGTTTCATTATGTGCAGTTCTATTCGTTCTAAAATTCGTTTCATAACCATCTTTTATAAAAATTTTATATTTGAAGACAATCACTAATATTTATACAAAATAGAATGCGAACAATAATAATAATCTCCTTGGTGACTCATATTACACCATCAGCATAAAATCCCATTTATTGATAATGTTTTATTAAACCTCATCTTAATAGGACATCAAATCTTTATAAAATCAGCATCTTAATACCTTTATACCATGACACCTATGGCCTCTTATATATTAGCGAAGAAAGAAATTATTTATGCTCCAATCATCTTAGATGAATATGAATTTTTTAAAAGTTTCCTCCTTACGATCGCAAACAAGAATCTTGGAGACCTCAATATGATCCTTGGCAAAATCAGCTTCTGACAGACGAAAATGGTGCTCACTGGCAAGCATCAACATTTTTCCTTCACAAGTGACAACATAACTTTTAGGGTATCATGTTGACAATGTTCTTCGATGGTTATAATTTCTCTGCATTCTGACAATGAGTTTATCTGATGACTGTGAATAATAATCTAATTGTAAAACTATTATACCTAGTTCTAAAATTGTGGAATATACTAAATATATCAACCACAAAGATTTTTTTCAAACACTACGCACATGGTATTGGTTATCCATGTCAAAATAGGACAACCATTTTTTATATTCTCATAATAGAAATGCTATGTATCCTTCGTATACCTTTCAATTAAGATTGTTGCCACATTGCCATTGTGCTATACCATGGAAATTTTGAAAGCGATCTAAAATAAATCATATTGTATATCTCGAATTATTTACTTCGATTTTCGATGCTAATGTCATTCCTCATCCATACTTCCCAGAATCTTCCCTTGTGATGAAAATTGATGAATTTGATTGCCAAATCTATGATTTATATGATATTTCCGTTTGTTGTTGTCATCCGAAAATGTAATTCGATTTTCGATTGGTAATGTTTCTCCCACATGTCTGGGAAACCTTCATGATAATCACTTTATCAATAGATGACCACCACACTATTCGTGATGTATTTTTCATTGTAAATATATTTCGTATTATCTCCTCGATGATCGTACCTCGAAATAACAACCAACAATGCTCCCTAGAGACCTGTGAAGACAACACTTTTGTTAGTCTTAAAAACATCAAAATCCTTTAAATGAAAACATCTACACACGACTTCCCACTCATAACAACCTAGAACTAAACATAACCTAAAGAAAACAATACAAGCCACTAACTAAACATTATAAAAATATAAAACAAACAAAAGATCCATGATCAATACTACATAACAAATAATAACATATACAAATTACATAATCAAACACTATAACATAATATCTATAAAAAAAACAACATTAACATAATATATAAAATAAAGACATAACGATAAATAACAAAATAAAAAATTAATCACTTTAACATTATTAACAAAATAACATGATAAAAAACAACATAAAAAACACAACTAAAAAAATGTAAACATACAAGGAACCAGAAGGAAATTTTGGCTTGTGAGAGAACATCTGACATTGAGAAAAAAACAACAATTACGAATATGAATTTCTTTTCCACATCTAATGGAATTCAACTACATATGAAGATGAAATTCAACAAATTTTCAAATTTCAAGTGGGTCCCCAAATTTGGGGTCAATGTGAAGGAATCACAACAACAACTTTGGAAAAAGAAATAATTACAAATAAAAAATTACAAAAACCTTTTTCTGCCCTCTCCACAAATTATGGGATTCTAACTTGCACCACTTGCCCTGCAGCAGCACCTTGGCCGCAGCTTCCACGTCATGTGAGCCAAGTGCTCACCTTGCACACCTAAAGTGCAATAAGCACTTTATTATATCTGCATTGCCTTAGATCCTATTGGCTCCCTCTTTGCCTTCTCCCATGTAGCGCTTCGAAGGCTCTTCCCTCATGAAATATTGTATGAGCCTTTTTCATGGAGTTCTCGGAGATTATTCAAATGCCCTACTTTGGGGTTTGGCTAAGGTATAAATACCTTTACCCTTTCATTCCATGCACATCGACAGAGGTGAGTTTATGGAGGTCGACGCTAAGGTTTTGCATTTAAATATTTTAATTTATAAATTATTTAAATTCTTTAGAATTTAAATTTTATAAATTAATATTTAAATCTCTTAGATTTATTAAAAGCCTTCTTAGGTTTTAATCAAAAACCTTTTATTTTTGCCCACCATGGTTTTAATAAAAACCTTTATGTTGCCCACCATGGTTTTAATAAAAACCTTTGTTTTGCTTCTCATAATATTAAAAAGAATATTATGAATCCCTTTTTCATCAACCTCTTACATTGCTCATTTTGACCTTTTGGCATCAGTGGTATCTTATTCCTTGACATCAATGATAACTTCATGCCTTGAGATTAATGACAACTTCATGGACTCAAAATATTCAACATGTGATCCTTTCCTAGTTTTCAACTACAAATCATACATCTACATTATATTGGCATATCATTATTGTTCTTCGGCTACACTAGCTCAATAAATGGATATGTTAATGACATTTCAAAATGAAATGTCCTTCCAATAGTCTACTTGGTTAACTTTATACATTTAGGATTCTAAGTAGAAGATTCCCCAGATGTTGGCATTTTATTAGAATGATCTTTTTCTTTTTCTGTTGGCTTATCAGTTTCAAGAATCTCTTTAAGTGGTTGTTGGATGTTATTGTTAAGAAAATTTTCATGTGGATGCATTTCATCCTTAGGAATATCTTCAAGTGGAGGCATATTAGGGTTAATAGTATTTTCTACATACAAAGGTGTTCTATATCATTTTTTGTAATAACTCACCATATAACTATTTAGTAGGTAAAATGGGTATGTACCTTGAATTTGTACAAATGTCAATGGCTCACTCAATTTCAATATATGGAAAAAATATTTTAGGATAGTCTTTTTAGCGAGAATATTGGCCTCCCTTATTTCCATTTCTAATAGGTGCCATTGTACTTGTATAGAAAAAAGTATTTCATGTTAGAAAATAAACATGTTGTTGAATAAAATGGTAAAAATTCAACAAATTTTCTACAAAAAGTAAAGAAAATAAACATGATGTTGGAAAAAATGGTGAAAATTACCAGTCATCTCTACATTCTATATTTCATCTATTCTTCTGATGATCATCTCTATTTTATCTAGTATCAATAGTCTCTTCTTTATGTTGATCGTATCTACTTTTCTATGTTATCGATTGCCTTTTCTTTCTGTCAATCATCTACTATTCTCTACTACCAATCATATTCTTTCTACCAATTGTCTCTGATTTTAACTAAACGTTTGTGCTTTCCTTTTCTATTGATCATATTTTCTTTCTATCAATCATCTCTAATTTGATTTGCTATTAATAGTCTCTTATTTTTGTCGATCATCTTTGCTTTTTTATTGTTTTTGCTTTTCTCTGTTGTCGATCATCTCTTCTATATGTCGATCATCTTTGCATTTCTCTGCTATTGATAGTCTCTAATTTCATATCATCTCTATTTTTCTCTACTATCGATAGTATTTGCTTTTAGTCGATCATCTCTGTCAATAGTCTCTAATTTCAATAAATCATCTCTACTTTTCTTTGCTATAGATAGTCACTGCTTTCTATCAATCATCTCTACTTTTCTCTACTATCGATAATTTGTTCTTATTACAACTCATCTCTGATTTTTGTCTATTGTTTTTTGCTGCTACAAGTTGTTTTCACTACTATAGGTCATTTTTTTAGGAGAATCAATATATTAGATGCAGAAGTATTGTTGTTGCATTAGGTATATATATTGGTGGTATAATAGGTGAATTTGACGATGTAAATAAAATTATTCATAATTTCAAGGTGAAAAGGTCTGCAATTCGAGTAGAAATGTTGGTGATTTAAAATAAAAAATAGTGAAATTATTATCAAAGAGTCCCAAAAATATTTTGCATCCAAAAATTTTGGGTGAATAAGTCCCAGTCAAGGGTCCCCATATTTGCTAATTTCAAATTTTGGAAATGCTAATATTTTCAAATTAATGATAATTTACCACTATGCATAACCCTAAATTTTTTTTTTGGTAGATAAGATACTATAGCATTAATACCGAGTTTTACAGGTTGACCCAAAACATTTTACAAAAATCAGCCCAGGGTTGTTGATGAACATGTCCTTACTAAGGATCCTATATATGTAAAATCTACATGCTTGTCAAAACCATTACATCCGAGTAAGGCACATAGCTTTGTTATCAAAAAGAAACTTCCCATACAACATTTTGGGTATACCCCGAGAAAACACACACGCATCATAATTACAAAAAAAGAAACAGACACAAATCCATTCCTTGAAACAGTGGAGAAACAAAAAGTTGCAGACACACATAGCAGAGTACTGAAAAAAACTCCCACAAGATCTGTATTGACAGTTACTCTTAATAATTCTTTGGTAATTTCTTTCTTCTATATATGACATGCTTTGGGACCACATCCCGTCTTGGCCAATCAACCTTGGAGAAGTGAACTTGCTGGCTAGATTTATGGCGATGGCTATCTGGTGGTCCATGTGGCTCTAGTTCAAAGTCTTATATTGTCGTTTCTTTCCTGCCCTATGATTATCAACCAACCTCAAATTACAAAGACGACTAGGAGCCATGTTATATGACATGTGACTATCCCCATTAGTCTTTGTGGTATTTCCAAGCAACATCCACCAAGACTGACAGCTCGGATAATTTTTATTGTGAGTCCATTTCAAAAAAGAGACAAGAATACTCATAGCCTTCAAACTTACAGTGCCTTCCCTGTTGGTAAATTTGACTATCATTCTTGACATTCTTGTTGAATTCCTCTACTTCACTCGGACATCATGTTCCCATTTGAAAAGTTTGTCACCATCGACTCCCAAATTTTCCAGCTTATTAGCAACTTTGATATCTTCCCGAAAGACATGTGGGAACCCACTATATTTCTATTTACTTAGAATCTTTTTATATAAGACCAATTAGGAAAATTTTAAATCCTTAGAGGTGAATTTATTTTCCAAATAGAGACTACTCTTTTATTTGCAGCTTCATCTAGTTACAATTGAGGACCTCTTTGGATAGTATAATCTCTTGATTTCTTAATCTCTCCCAAAATAAGTTGATCTGGACAATGTTGTCTTAATAATTTCATGTTGTAATTTTTTATTGAAATTGTTCCATTCTACTACTAGTGATGGAGGCAAATAGGATTCACCCATTCCACTATGTTGTTGCTCCAATGTAGGAGATCATTAAGATTAGATATTGTGAATGTTGAAGCTATGCTTTAAGGGTTGGACTATAGTTTCTAAGTAAGGGAGTATTACCAAGAATAGATTTAGATCAAGAATTGTTTTTTGAACCATATTCTAGGAGCCAGGAGACGTTGCTAAGGATCAAAGTTTTGGCTTCTACTATATTCTTTCATATTAGATATGCTCTAGTTTTTATGCTTACATTTCTTAAAATATGTAATCCTAATGTGGAGTCTACATATTTAGCTTTCAAGATCCTTTTACAAAGGGGGTTTGTAGGCTAAGATAAATGCCATATCCTAGAGATTTGTTGATAATTTTTTTTTCATTATTCTTAGGCCACCTTTATCTATCCCTATAGAAATTGAGTCCTAGTTGACTATGGAACTTTATTTTTTCATTTTGTTTACCTCCTTATCAAAGGAAACTCTTGATTATTTTATCAAAAGCTTCTAGGATAATTTTAGGAGTTTGGTAAATTAAGATCCAACATATAAGGAGTATTGATAGGACTAACCTGATTGACACTCTTCTTTCTACAAAACTTAGCCATTTGTTAATATAAGTATGCACTCGCTTCTATATTTTTTTAATGGTTGATTTTCAACTTCTTTTTGGTTTGAAATGGAAACCCATCAAGACTCCTAGATATTTGAAGTGTTGATCAACTACTTTCCTAAATCTAAGTATTCCAACACACTCCCTATTTTTAGCAGGAGAGATATTTATTGTGTAAAATTGACTTCTTTTGCATTTGATTAAAGCTCCTAAAGTTGCTTGAAATTAAGAGAGACAAGTTAAACATATACAATTATTAAATATATAAAATGAGATATCATTTTCTATTGTAGTGTTGTTTATAATTAACTAATGAAATATGCATATAATTTATGTTGAAGTATTGCATGCATATTCTTTAAACTATTAGATTATTTGATTTAAGAACTATTGAAATTTCAAAAAAGATTTGGATAAGATTATATGATAGTGGTAACAAAAATATAAACATTGGTACAAAAGATTCAATTGAGTATGTATATTTATGAAATGTGCTGTAAAATAATTTACTCAAAGTATACATATAATATTTGTTTGAGTTATTATATGTATATTATTTATACTATTAAATTCTTATATTTAAAAACGATTGCTACTTCATAGGAAATGTTGAATAAGACTTTTCTAATAGTAATAGAACTTATATATATATATATATATATATATATATATATATATATATATATATATATATATATATATATATATATATATATATCTGTTAGTACCATACTGGTAATTCAAAGGTTGATAGATATTGGATCCCTATTGAGGATTGGCCTATTCAAATCCCAGATAGGCAAAGACAAGATATCCAAGGCATCCTTCATATGAGATATCTCTCTTGGTCCCATGAAAAATATTGTTTTGGATGGAACAACACTACTAAGGGTGAATATTCAGTTGCTCAAGGTTATTTGACCTTATGCCATAATAATCCCAACCAATATTCTAATATATTTTCTCAGTTGTGGGCTCAAAAAATTTGGTCGAAGGTGAGGTTATTTACTTGGATTTTATTGCATCATAGGATGCTTACTGGTGAGAAACTTATGAAGCGTGGTTTTCATGGCCCTTTTAGATGTGAAATGTGTGAAGAAAATGTAGAAACTCTCAGCCATATTTTTATTGAGTGTAATTTAGCCTCTGAGATATGGAGGATAATGGCCACTTTACTTGGCTTACATTGGTCCAATTTTTTTGTTTTTGAATATCTTTGGAGGGGTTGGCCTAATCAAGAGGGTGTTGATCATTTTATTATGTAGTTAGTTTGGATGGGTTCTACCTCTGGAATGAAAGGAGCAACCAAATTTTTAATCAATATAGGAAGGATATTCACTATATTTGTCAAAAGACCATAGCCAACTTACTTGAATCGATCCATCAACTCTTTAATCACCCCAAAAACTTCCACCAAATATGGGATAAGTGATGCAAATATTGGAGATTAAATCTTCTAAGGGCAACCAACTTAAAGGGAATGTGAGTATTTGTAATATGGATAGGACAAGAAATTGGCAACCTCCTCCTAAGGATTTTGGAAAAGTCAATACTGATGGAGCCTCTAGAGGGAACCCTGGAAAAGCCAGTGCGGGAAAAATTGGTAGACTTTTAGATGGCTCCTTTCTTTTTACTTTTGCTGATAATTTGGGTATTATTTCCAATAAAATTGTCGAGGGGTATGGTATCCTCAGAGGCCTTCAAGAGGCTACTAAGGTTGTATGAGAAAATATGTTATTTGAGTCAAACTCTCAACTCATGATTAATATTTTGAAGACTCCTTCTAAGAATCATAAGGTTGATTGGAGAATAAAGAGAATTATTGAGAAGATTCAAATAATCTAGATGGGATTTTTGAAAGTTGATTACAATCATGTGGTTAGAGATCAAAACAAGAGTGTTGACGCTTTAGCTAATTGGATTTTGGACAAATGTGATCTTACTTGTTATGGCCACCCTCCTAGATGGTGGGCTTCACAAATAAGGGAAGCTCTTCTTTCTATCATTTATTTGGATGGCTCCAGTTCTAAAGGTACCTAGTTTCTTCTTGCTTTATTTTTGCTTCTCTTTTATTCGATCATGTTATTTTAGTTCCCTATATTATTCTTTTATTTATTTTGTTTCTTCTATTGATTCTTGCCTTAATAGTCTTCTGGTCTAGAAAGGTCATTGTTATGTTCAATTTTTTTCTTTTTTATTTATTTTTTATTTAGTTTTTTTAAGTTTTGTGTGTTCTTTTGTTTTGTTTTGTTTTTGTGTTCTTTGTGTTGTTTTTTGTTGTTCTTGTGTTTTTCTTGTTTTTTATTTAATTTTTTTGTTTTTGTTCTTGTGTTTTTGTCTTTCTTGTTCTTGTGTTTTTGTTTGTTTGTGTTAATTCGTGTTTTTATGTGTAAGTGTTTTCTTTGTTTTTTTTGTTTTTGTTTATTGTCTATTGTTGGTTGTTGGTTGTTTGTTATTTTTATTTTTATTTTTTAGGGTTTGGTTGTGTTTATTTTTTAGGTTTTTTTTTTGGTTGTCTTTGTAGCGTTTTGTTGTTTTTGTCATGTTTGTGTTTTGTTATGTTGTTCTTGTGTTTTTTCTATGTGGTTCATGTTGTGTTTTTTTTTATCTTATTGTGTGTGTTTGGTTGTGCTTTTGTTTTTGACATACTCAAGGAGCATGTTTTTAATTTTATTTTACTATTTTTAGTGTTATTTTTTAATTTTTATTTTTTGAATGGTTTTGTGTGTTTGTTTGCTCCTTGAGTATGTCAAAGGTGGTAGGCCAGGTTCGAGTCCTGGGCATTTTTGGCAGAATGGATACCCCTGCCTCCTTGGGTCTTACCGAAAGTGGCATCCCTTCTGGGATGTTTTCCACAAATAATAAATAAATAAAAAAAATAAAAAAATAAAAAATAAATAAATAAATAAATAAATAAATATATATATATATATATATATATATAATAGAAAACATTCAATTGAATATGTTTATCTATGAAAAATATTATATTTGTTTCTTATGATTTAACACTTGTATAATAGGAAAGAGGGATAAAGATTTTCATATTCTATTAAAAAACTTGAATTTAAAAAGCAATATTTTAAAATATTCTTCTTTAAGGTAGTTATATAATAGTGATGTCTCAATATTGTGATAAAAATTATTCTTCCTTATCTATTTTTGAGACAATGATGTACAATTAGTAGTTGGCCAAGCTGATCTTTGTTTCTTATGATGTAACACTTGCATAATAGGAAACAGGGCTAAAGATTTTCATATTCTATTAAAAATTTTGATTTTCAAAAGTAATACTTTAAAATATTCTTCCTTAAGATAATAATCTAATAGTGATGTCTCAGAATTGTGATAAAAAATATTTTTCATGACCAATTTTTGAGACAATGATGTACAACTGGTAGTTTATCAAGTTGCTCTCTAGAAAGAATTAGTAAAAGCTACTAAAAAATATATCTTCGACTAAATAATTTAATTCAAATATTATTACAAAATAAAAATACACACCATAAAAGCTTGTAATGTTGATATATCAGACTTTTTCTTTTTTTGTAACAAGCTTACTCACACACACTTCATTGTGGTTTGAACCTAGGTCTTTAGAAAGAGAACCCAAACCACTATAGTGTCCTACAAGGATGTTGATATATTTTATAAAATTAATGTGTTTTCATATAAACTATTTATTATAGTTCTTATGGTTGCACTTATGCTTCTTGAAGAAAACTAGTAGTCTAGATCTAGTAAACTGGACTATGATAGTGCGAAGTTTAGAAACATTTCTCTAATAAGATGAAATGCATAAACAGTAGAGGTGGATTTTTGGTATTGTGAAGGCTATTGCAAGAAAATTTTAAGAAGGATGCTAAATTTTGAAATACTTGTATTTAAAAATAAAATTGAAGAAGATCCAAAAAATAAAAATAAAGAATTTAGACTTTTATGAATTTATGCTGGCTATAACAACTCAATTGAGATGAGAATTTATTTTTTTTGTAAACTATAAAGCTCTAAAAAAGAGAGTTATGAGTTTTCCAAGGTGAGGGACTTGAGTACAACCTATTTTTTTTTGTAAAAAAATAATATTTTATTTGCATCATATAATACACCATCAAGAGCTATAAATTATAAAGCTCAAAAGCACTTAAAAATATTTAAAAAAAAAATTGTTTGGTTTTTTTCTCAATATAGATCTCTACTTTATCATAGAATAAGATCAAATAACTCCCAATAACTCTTATCAAATTTATTTCTCTACTTGAAAGCACTAACTAATAGATAAAAGCAAGAATAATGTTAATATAACATCCATCAAAGAATAAAAGTTATTTTCACAATTACTAAGCATTGAGCAAACATGGATCCATCTAAGACCTCCTTTTTAACTAGCAATTATATTTAAATTTAACTATTAACATGATATTGTTTCATTCATAACTATATTTGATGGTATTTGACATTATTTTTTATTGATAGTAGAAGGGGTTTTTAAAAGGGTCCCCGAACCTATTACAAGTAGGGTTTTGAAAGGCTCCCAACCTTGGATATAACAAAAGCACCTAGAAGGACTGGGCTAGATTCCATGAACAAGCCCAAAAGACCACACCAAATTTACTTGGAGGAAAAAATCTAGGACAAAATGAAACAACCTCCTAGCAAAGGTCATAAAAATTGAAAACAGACAATTGGCAACAAAGGCCAACAAAGGAGAAACGGGTGCCCATAAATACATTTAAATACAAGATTTAAATTTCAAATTTGAAAATCTTATCCAGAACTGCAAACACTTTCAACAAACAAAAATTTGAAATTCCTCTCACCATTGGGGCCCTGAATCCGTGAATCAGGCCTCCATTACTGAAACCATGAAAGGCCTCAACACTGGAAACCCTATGATAGAGAGCAACCTATAAATATGATGTCATTCCTGGATGCCCAAAAACCATTCAGGCCTTACAGAATTGAACCAGAAGGACCAAAATCACTTGGTAGAAGTTTTTCTAAATAAGGTCTTTGGAGGCCTACAAATTTTTTTTTGATCTCAACAAGAAATACTTTTTTTAGACCATCCCAGGCCTCCTCAATTGGAACATCCTCCTTCTATTTGATATACAAAATATCTAGGCAATTTGTTAGAAGAGGTTGAACTCCATCAACAATATTAGAGTCAATATCCCTTTTCTTGTGTGCTCTATTGCTAGGTCTTCCCACTTTCCTTTTGATCCCTACATCAATACAAGATTTCCTGTGACTTATAGTATTTGGACCTAGAGATCCTATCTCTAACATCAAGGGCAGAGGGATTTCCATTAATTTATGAAGAGTTAGATCATCCATGTCAATGTAGTTAGAGGAGTTTTGAAGGATAAGACCATGGGTACTTATCTCTTTTCCGTAATCCCCCACCTTGGGAAGTTGAACAAACTTCCCAGCTCTAGGGCTCACCTCCATTTGCTCCATAGGAATCCTATTTAACCCCCCATATTCATCAAGTGTGTTTGCTGGAATAAGGGTTTCCTCCTAAGATTCGATACTAAGCCCAACTTGAGCATTTTCTTCCTCCTGTGGTTCGACACTAAGCCCAACTTGAGCATTTGCATCCCCGCTAGCCTCATGGGAGGCATCTTTAGCTAAATAAATAGGGGAAGACACTTTCTTTTTCATATTTTTTTGATCCCCCTTTTTTGGCACCCACTTGCCCTCCCTGGTCCTCTTGAGGTTCATTGGAGGATCTTGTCTTTGAGGAAAAACAATATTTTTATGGTCAACCTTTTATTAGGGTCTACTCTCATAAATAATAGACTAGATCCAAGAGTCATGATTGGAAATAAGATCTACTAATTTTTAGATATATTTGTCAATATCATCCATAACACATATTCTAGAAAAAATCAGATAAGACTTGGATCTAGTATTCTCATCAATAGAAATCAGGTCACCAATTCTCTTGGCCACCACTTGAAAAATATTCTTATACTATAAATATAAAGGGAAATATGGCAATTTAACCCACAACAAGAGTATATTAACTCAAAAGAGAAATGGGATTGAAATCCATGCCCCATCTTCTCAAAAATAGCCCTCTTTCCAAAGAACCAAGGGCCTCCTTCCAAAATCCTTTTAGAATCATTTGTGCAACTCAACCTATTAGGAAGAAGCCCTTTGGGATAGCCACCAACTCAAGAGAACCCAAAGAACTCCATATTTCCAATGCCCATATCCTTAATGTTTCTAACTCAGGTCTGACCTCTTGAAATTTCCTAAGCAGGTTATAAGCTTCACCCTCAATGATGTAATTTAGAAGATCATCAGGAGTAATAATTTGATGTGAATAATGGGAGATGTCATACATAACATCTGATTCAACCTCTTTGGCACCCATCATCACTTGCATGAATGATTGCTTATAAAGGGGAGGGACCTTTACGAGGAGCAACTAGGTCCCAACCTTAAATTTACTTATGTCCCAATCATCTAGCTCCACCAGAGAAGCAGGGGAACGAGAATCAATGGCCCCATCCATGGGTCTAAAATCCTCTACAATAGGATCCAAGGCCACTAAAAATCTCCCATATACACATGAATTTAGAAATAATCTGCTCCATTCGCTCCACTCCAATCACTACACACTAGACCCAAAACCCTAACTAGATCTACAGCTCAAAGCATTACTACCAGAATACAATTCAAAAATTTAAATTAAGGGTGTATTTCTTATTTAGATCCAAGTTGGAGGTCATGCACCAAATTATGGAAAGGGGCAAGAGCTCCTCAACTTGGTCAGGGGTCATCAAATTATCTCCCAAGCGTTGGATGGCCCTTGATGACCAAGCCATTTTGTATGGACCAAAACGATCCATATATTTATGGTATTTGACATTATATTTCTATAGACACCAAAACCTAGCCATTTGTCATCCATCCTAACTTTCTCGCCATTTCCGCCCATTATTCATATATATTTATATATTTATTTATATATATTTAAATAATAATATTTTATATATTATATATATATATATTTAATAAATATATATTTATATAAGTGAATTAATCCCAGCCATCCGATTTCACTTAAATATGTTCCCTCCATCTACATCAATCCATGCCACACCCTAAATTTAATATCCACCCTTCGATGTGCTTTTATCTCAGCCACATGATTAGTGTCATTGAAACCCTAGCATGCCCTAGGTTGGATTATAAATAGGAGCCATTTTGATGGCTCAACCCCTAAGTTTTGGAATTCCTTTAGTTTCCTAAGTATTCTAAGCCCTAAGTTTCCTGAGTCATCAAATTCCTTAAGTTCTCGAATTTCTTGAGTTTCATCTTGAATCCCTTGGAGTATCTGAGTACTTCTACCTCCATCTTCACTCATCGTAACCCCTACATCCATCACCATTCATCTTCCCTCACTATATCTACTTCTGTAGACTCTTCCCTCAGTCGTCGAATACCTTCGAGCACTTTCTATCACTATTGAGCACCTCTGGGTGCTTCCCCTCCACCACCAAGCACCTCTGGGTACCCTCCCTACCATTCTCAAGCACCCATGAGCATTTTCTATAGTCATCGAGCACCCGTGGGTATTTTACGTAAGGATTTTGAGGTCCCTAGCCTTTGGGCGATGCTAGGGCATCACCATACCGATTCACTACAACAAATCTCATAGATCAAGAGACAACAAATACGTAAGGTAAATCTATTGTTTATTATTTCATTACATGCACTTTTATTTCTGTTCATTTTATTTACAGTAGATAGTTAGGGTTTTACTATTTCTTATAGAGGGCCTCACATTGTGGAGCCCTCATAGGTATTACTAATCTATTTTTTGTGTTATTGTGTGTAGATCTGAAGGTGCTACATTAGCATTGGATAGTTGTTTAAGCTGGAGTGGCTTAACATCAGATAACTAGAAGCCCACTCAATTCTATTGGGAGTAAGGATGCACTTGAAGACACCACCAACCTTGTTTTTTAGGGTTTCGGAGAACCCTAACCATTGTAAATTTGTATAAAAAAGGATTCAAAGATCCTCATTGTAACAATGGAGTTTTTAGGCTCCCCCATTAATATAAGATCATTCATTGTGCAATTTTGGGTTCTTTGTGTTCAATTTATTTAGTATTATTTGGTGTTGCATTTTTGTATCTACAAATGGTGATCATGGTGGGACCCCCTAAGGGTTTATTTTTATGATTTGCCTTACTAATTTACTTGTTATTTTCTATCTTATTTTGCAAGATTTTCAGAGGCATAAATCAAGCATTTTTTGTTGGATCTAGGGTTTTTGAAGAGTTGCAGGAAGTTGTAGAAGGTGCGTGAAATACCCGATGGCTCGAGGGCCATCCAAAAATGCCTAGGTGCATTTCAGAAATATCCAAGGGCATTTTACAGAGAGCTAGAGTAGATATGTAGGCTATTTGTAAGTCTACTATCCAAACCCTAGCTTTTCTATTTATGTATTTTGGTAGTTTTATGTCTTTTTTAGGTTTTTGAGATAAAAATAACTTCATTAATTAATATGAAAAGAAAATTCATATTAGCTTGCATTTTAGGATTTATATTAATCATTTGCATCCATCCACATCTTCTATTTTGAAGTTTTTGATTTTCTGTTGTGTGAAAAAAATATATTACATTCTGATTTCATGTAAATTAAAATTGCATAATTAGTTTGCATTATAGGGTTAGAGATTTCTATTTTTGTAGGTCTAAGTAGGAATATTGTTCATATACCAAGAGTATCCCTGTACTTGGGTGATTCCATACGGAGGAGTAGATGAACCCCCCAACTATCTAGAGTGGGTCTTAAGTGGTGTACTCTACATCCTTTGGAGAAATTGGTATTGTGAATAGTGGCTTTTGATTTAGACCATCGAAAGTGGTTATCTTTCTAACATTGTTTGAACACAATAGAAAATCATAAACTTTAAAAAGAACCACACACTACATGATTCACATTCAATAGTAGTGGTTGGATTTCATCACCAACCATTGCTTGAGATTTGGTGATGGTGGCTTTCATCTCCATCCACCAATATCTACCCTTAGAAACCCTAGGTCACCCCCGAGCAAACTTGCTAGATTTCATCACCAGCAAGAATCTCGTTGCCCCAACTTAGCCATAGTTTTTACCTTTATTTGATTAATTCAGATTAGCACATTTGAAACACACAAGATTGAAACTTAAGAAAATGAACTCACATTAAAATGAGATAATCAATGAATGAGGTAAGACACATGTGTTAAAAAAACTTAGCATTGATTGTTTATTTTTATTATGAAATTTAAATTTGGTGTTTCAGTTTACTACATAATCTGTATTTTGATTTATTTGCTTTATGGTCTTAACAAGAAAATAAAAGAAAGCATTAAATCAAGATAATCAAATGGAACCTTCATCCACCTTCCCCACCACTTCTGTGGTAGAATCCCTGAATGTGACATAGGTAGATTTATCTGTAGGTCCCTCACATTCCTTGCCATCCATAACCTTTCATATGGCTATGCCCCAAGAAGAGTCAACCTCCCCAACCATCGACCACCACATTACCCATATAGACATGGCATGAGTAGAAGCTCTCATGAAGTCTTCTAACTATGTCTTAGAGTCAGTCCCCAATTCACCTAGACATGATTCTACTTTATAGTAGGAGCCTATTTATTCCCAACCACCATCCACCTTTACCCAAGTGTACACCAACCCTCTTTTTGAGGCATCAGTTGCACCTTCCTCCCATATGTCCATTCCCCAACCCTCATGTGCTCCTAGCACTTCATACACATCCACATACACCAACCCCTTGTATGAAGCACATGTAAATGTTGCTTCACAAGTTTTAGCCTCACAAGTTGCCATACCTAGTGTAACTTATCCCCAAGCCATATCTTCCATACCATCTACCTCCATACCCTTAGCTTCTAATAGAGATATTAATGAGGCATGGGAACACTTAAAAAAATTGCTTAGATAACATCAAAATTCTCAACAACAAGTGCAAGTGAACCCTAAGCCTTTGCAAAACTCTACTCAGACTATCCTTATCAACCAAGGTCCATCATGGACCCCATAGTCTTCCATGGTTTCTATACCTATCCCTCCATCAAGTCATACCATTACCCATCCTATTCCCATTGGCCAACCTAGCCATAACCCTCATACATCAACCTCATTCTAAAATTCTCCATATTTTCATCATCAATCTCCCCTTCATAAATTTCCATCAAATTCACCTAGCCATCATTACCAATCTCATCATCACTTGGTCACCCCACAACATTTCTCCACTCCACCTCAAAATCATCAGGTAATTTAGGGCTTCAACATTCCTAAAGAAGACCCTCGAATTAAGGCCATGCAAAAATAGATAGATCAGTTGATACAACATACTCCTAGTTTGACAAACCAGAAGCCAACTTTACGTCAATTGATCAATCAACCTATTCATCCTTCGGTACCATCATCACCATATCTGATAGATTTTATGGTACCTAAGTTTGATAAATTCAAGGGAACTAGGAATCCCAAAGAGCACGTGAGCACGTTTGTACATGCATGTTTTAGAATTCAAAATGACAATGCTCTCATGCTTTGAATATTTCCTCAAACATTAGGAGGAGATGCCATAGAATGGTATAATCAATTACCCAACCATAGTATTTATACTTTTGAGCAATTTATTGACCAATTATTTGAGCATTTCATCTTAAATGTTAGAAATAAAGTCTCATTATCTGATGTCTATGCTTTAAGACAACATGATGATGAGTCTATCTATGATTTTAGAAACCGTTGGAGGGTTGTCATTACCAAGTTGCCATTCACCCTACCAATGGATGAGCTAATCAAGCTATTCACCAAGAGTTGTTTAAAACCTATCTCTTGGATGCTTCAACTACAAACCTATCATTCATTTGAAGAAGCTTTAGCTCAGGCTAGTGTCATTGAGGAGATCAAAATCCAAGAAGGCATACTTAAGCCTAAAAAGAAAGAATGGAAAAATAAGGGCCAATATAAAAGCAACTATTCTAGCCAACCAAAATCAACACAGGCTACCCCAACCACTCAACCCAATCAAGTTAATCAAGTGGTCATGAGCCAACTGGTAATGTCTCAACAACAATCCATGCAACAAACACCACAACAAATTGCTTATCATGCGGTACCCTCAACAACTCAAGCCATGCAAAACATAGTGCCAACTATGGAAAACCATCCCCGATGATAGTCTATCCAATAAAATCACCAATACACCCCCTTAGCCGAGTCATATGCTTCCATTTTTAGAAGGTTGTATGAGACGAACAAACTTGCTTTACCCAAAATCAGATCGGATGATCCCACCAAATGTAGTAAACATTATCGAGAACATCTATTTTATCCTTATCATAGGCAAAATGGGCATGACATTAACAATTGCCATTCATTTAAAGACATAGTGCAAGACCTTATTGACTTGGGGGCAATCAAGCTTGATAATCCCCTTGCTCAATAAAATCAAAACCTTGGTATATTTCAAACACCACTTCCTCATCATGAGGAGGTGCAACCAAATGTAGGGGGGCTAACACCAAAACTCCTCCTAATCAATTCAATCATATCCAACAATACCAAGGGTTTGTAGGGGCCATCCATGTGGTCACTAGAGGTCAAAGAAACAACCAAAAAAATGTAAGGCAACACCTCAAAGTGTGTCACAACCTTCCACATCACCTCCCATCCAAGTTTCACCCAATCCTTCATCACCCATCCATATCCCTAGCCAATCAAATCCTCCAAATCCACCCATCAATTATCCACCATGACCAATCATCTCATTGAGTAGCCGGTTAACTACAAGTCTAAATATGGCTTTCACTAAATTGTCAATCTATGAGTTAATCCAACAATCTCCTCCACATCATGAGGCATTAATGGATATTTTGAAATCCATTGAATTATAATCTCAAGATCCTAATACCTTCAAAAATTTTTTGGGGAGCATCCAAACATGCATGGAGCCTTCCATCACATTCTATGACTTTGAGATTAAGCCAATCTCATCGGAATCAGTAGACCCTCCATTGCATATTATGGCTCTAATTGACAAGAAGCCCTTTAAAAGAGTGTTAATTGACATTGGTTCCTCCATCAATATCATCACCACCTCTACCCTTCATCATTTGAACCTTCCTCCATATCATATCACCAAGTCATCATTCACCTTAAAAGTATTTAATGATGCTTTGTGTTCCATAATTGGCACTATTGTTTTACCCATTGAAGTAGGGGCTAAAATGTTGCACACCATGTTTCACATCTTGGAAGGATCCATGGCATACAATGTACTCCTTGGAAGACCTTGGATGAGGGAAATGAGATGTGTCCCTTCAATACTACATCAATTCTTGAAATATGTTCATGAGGGATAAGTACATTGCATACCGATGGACGTCAAGCCATTTAAGTATTGCAATTTCATTTCAAATCCTTATGAGTCCATGCTTCCTTCCACTCATATTTTCCTATCACCATCATCCAATCCATCTACCACATCACCAATTTCTTCATCAAAGGCTCCCATTCTTGAGGAGCTCCCTATCACCAATCCCCATCAAGCTTCCACACCCCCATCATCTTCATCATTGACTACATGCACATGTGGTCATAGTCAATCCACATCATCAACATCATTGCCATCCACTTCATCAGCTTCATCCACTCAATAACCTTCCCAATCCAATCCATCTCCTTCACCTAATGTTTCACAAGTCAAATTGATGGATTGTGAGATACCTTCATCTCCATCATTCCCTGAGCCATCATCTAGCCATGGTCCTTCCACATCCATTGAGGTCCACCTCACTAATCCTGGTATTGGTGAATATGTGGTCCAAAACATCACCATCATGCCACTCACCATCCCTAGTGCTAAGGATTTTGATCACCCACGTGACCCACCTTTAGCAATAGGAGTAATATATGACATGGGTTCAACTCCAAATAGCATAAATTTTATCTATGGGGGATTGATTCATCATCCAATCTAGCTCCCCTAGAGGAACCCAAGGAACCAACACTTGCCAACATTCCAAACATGTCAAGATTTCCATCTCACTATTTTCACATAGTCAATTGGCAAGGTCATGGCCTAGGATCGCATGAATAGGGAGTGCTTCAACCCATTGATGTTCCATATCAAGAGGTGCATGACCATTCAGGTCTAGGCTACCATCCACTTTCCACCACCTCTTCTCTTGAACAAGCCTTCCAAAGGCTTAATCTAAATTTAGGAGAAGAAGCCCTCCATCCCGATAATTCTAATGATGAAATCTATGAAGAATTCAAACTTATATCGATAATTTTGGATGAATCTGAAGAAGAATCGGAGCCCATTATTCCCCATACTGAACAATATGAGTTTTATCTCAACATGTTCCCCATCCATGAGCCCATATTTCACTTGCTTCTTCCACAAGAATGATCCACCCCTACCGGTGAACCACCACCTCCATTCCATTAAGCCATTTCATAAGCCAAATTTGTAACATATGTACATAACACAAAAATAGTGGTTTTCACCACTACAAAAATAAAAAATAAAAAATCAACAAAAATATTTTCTTTCTTTGCATTGCATGTGTATATATCACTTAGATAAATGTATTTATTTGTGTTTCTTGTTGCTATCCAGGTTAACCAAGCTCCTAGCACCGGTTCTTAGGTTCCATCCATTCCATCCAACCTTATCCACTTTTGCCCATAAGTCAACATGAATCCTATTGATTTATTCACCCCACTCCATAATCCATATGATCTGACTAAGCCAATTCCAATTGACATAAGTCTCATTGATATGGATCAGATTTCCTCACCTCCATCCTTTTTTGAATTTATCTTGTTCAAGGAATTTTTAAGGGCTTCCACCAACTACATTCCTCCATCCCCTCCACCTTCACCTTCACCTTCACCTTTGGATCCCGAGGTTTTCTAGGAAGAAATAGATGAGGATAAGCTAGAAGAGTTTGATGATATCTTAGATGACATTCATCTGATCCCTACACCCCATCAACTTGAGGAAGGTTCCCACATGTCCATTGAAGATACCATCGATGTGGACCTTAGTTTAGACAAAGACAATCCCCAAATTGTCAAGCTTGGAAAAATTTTATCACCCGATGAACAAGAGCAATTAATTGCTCTCCTCAAGAGGAAGAAGGGCATATTTGCATGGTCCTATAAGGACATGCCCGGTCTTGACCCTAGTTTGGTTTTCCATAATCTCACCTTACAACCTGATGCTAAGCCATTCAAACAAAAACTTAGGAGAATGCATCCTACCATGGCCCTCTTGGTAAAAATAAAGCTTCAAAAACTCTTAGATATGAACTTCATAGTTCCTATCGACTATCCTGAGTGGCTCTCAAACATGGTACCCATTCAAAAACCTAATGGGGTGATACACATTTGCACTGACTTTCAAGATCTTAACAAAGCATATCCTAAGGATGACTTCCCTCTCCCAAACATTGATACTCTTGTCGACACCTATGCTGGCCATGAAATGCTTTCACTCATGGATGGTTTTTTAGGATACAACCAAATTCGAATAAATCCTGATGACCAACACAAAACAACATTCACTACACCTTGGGGAACTTTTTGTTACAAGGTGATACCTTTTGGCCTCAAAAATGTAGGTGCCACCTATCAACGTGCCATGACATACATCTTCCATGACTACATGCATAATATTATTAAAGACTATGTGGATGATCTCTTGGCTAAATCTAAAACTTGACAAGAACATATTGGTGTATTGGAGAAAGTTTTTGATCGACTCCTAGAGCATAATGTAAGGTTGAATCCCAAGAAATGTGTCTTTGGTGTTACCTTGGGAAAACTTATAGGATTCATTATCTCTAAAAGAGGCATTGAGGTGGACCCTAATAAGTTCAAGGCCATCATGGAGATGCCTCCCCCAACTAACTTAAAGGAATTGCATAGTTTACAAGGAAAGATTCAATCAATCCATCATTTCATTGCACAAATTTTTGATAAATGTAGGCCATTCAATCACCTACTACAAAAGGGGGTGCCATTCTCTTGGATAGATGAATGTCAAAAAGCCTTTGATGATATTAAGCAATACCTAGCTTCTCCACTAGTCTTAGCTCCTCCTCATCTAGGGGTCCCTTTCTATCTTTATATCTTAGCAATAAACTTTGCATTAGGGACAATGCTTGCACAAAATAATGAACAAAATCGAGAGCAAGTTGTCTACTACATTAGTCAAACATTGGTAAGCTATGAAACTAGATACACTTATGTAGAAAAATTGTGCTTAGAAGTGGTTTTTACCACTAAGAAACTTTGACATTACATGCTTAGCCACACAACATATGTCATAGCTAGAGAAAATCCTCTATGTTATATGATGTCTCACACTTACAACAACACTCACACCGCTAAATGGATAATGCTCCTTATTGAATTTGACCTTGAATTCATTAGCCAAAAATCCATTAAAGGTTAGGTAATAGTCGATCAACTTGTGAAAGCTCCACTACCTAGTGATCATCCTTTGATTATTGAGCTCCTAGATGATTTGGTATTTGTCATCACTGAACAAGAAGAAGATGTCATTCTAGAGGAAGATATCGATATCACACTATTCTTTGATGGCTCTAAGTGCATGAAAGGTCAAGGTGTTGGAGTCATGTTTCATACACCATAGGGGGTACCTATCCCCTTATCATTCAAACTCGACTTCCAATGCACAAACAATACTATAGAGTATGAAGCCTTAATCTTAGGTCTTCAATCAGCTATAGCTATGAGCATTAAGCGTATTAGGATATTTGGTGATTCTCAACTTGTTGTTAAGCAAATCAATGGAGAATACCAATGCAAAGAACCTACCATTAAGCTTTACCATGAAGTAGCAATGAAATTGCTCTCTAAGTTTGATTGGTATGAAATCAATAGCTTACCATGTTTGACTAATAGATTTGTAGATGTGATGGCCTCCCTTGGATCATTGATTCCAAAATATTCCTTTGGAGAGGTACAACCCCTTATCATTTCAATGGTCTCTAAATCTACAATTGTTCATGCTGAATCTAAATATGAAAAGGATGTTTGTTTTATCCAGTCGGATACATATGAGCCTTGGTCAAGCCAAATAGTAGCCTTTCTCAAGTTTGGAACACTCCCATATGATATGTCTCAAACTACCAAATGCACTTTCAAGCAAAAGGTAGCTTTTTTCATTCTCTTGGGGGATATGTTGTATAAATATGGTTATGATGGAGTCCTCCTTCATTGTCTCAAGGCTAGTGAGGCACAAAGAGCCATAGTTGAAGCCCATGATGGTACTTGTGGTGGTCATTTTAGTGGAATGGCCATTGCAAAGCGTATTTTATGCATGGGTTATTATTGGCCCACAATGGAATGTGATTGTTGCACTTATGTCAAACATTGTAAAAAGTGTCAAGAACATGCTAATTTAACTCATGTACCATCACAAGATTTACAACCTATTCAAAGCCTTTGGCCCTTTTCACAATGGTGTCTAGATCTAATTGGTAAAATTTCACCTCCTTCTTTAGGATAACATACATTCATCATCACAACCACTGAATACTTCACAAAGTGGGTTGAGGCAATTCCTCTAACTAGTACGATAGGACCTAGAATTGTGGATTTTATACTTCACCACATCATTTATCATTTTGGTATTCCCTCAAAAATCATTTTAGACAATGGCAAGTCTTTCAAGAACAAGGATGTTCGAGCACTTTGTGAGAAATATAACATTCAACATAGTTTCTCAACTCCTTATTACCCATAAGCAAATGGATAAGTTGAAGCTTCCAACAAGACCTTAGTTTCTATTCTCAAGAAACTTGTCAAAGAAAATCATAGAGATTGGCACACACAAATTCCCTTGGCATTATGGGCTTATCGAACAAGCATCCACATGCCTATAGGGGCAACACCATTTTCATTGGTCTATGGAGCCAAAGCAATCATACCTCTTGAGCTTGAGATACCCTCCTTATGAATTTCTTTGTAAGAATTCATAGATGATGACATTGCTAGACAAGCATATCTTGACCAACTCACACTTCTTGATGAGAGGTGAGTCAATGCTTTAGAGCATTTACGAGTATATCAAGACCACCTAAAGCATGCTTACAATACCAAAGTTCATCTATGTGAATTCCAAGTAGGAGATCTTGTCCTTAAAGAGAACCAACAAAACACCAATGCATTACCACATCTTCATGATAAATTTATGGCTAATTGGTTAGGTCCATACATTATTATGCAAAGAGTGGGTAATGGTACTTATAGGCTTGCTAGTCTAGAGGGAGAGGAAGAACTTAAACCACTTAATGTTATACACTTGAGAGCATTCTATGCATGATTTGATTTCTATATATGTATATATATACATGGCTTATACACAAAAATATTTGCATACATTTCATTCACAACATTGCATTTCATTTGCATTCACACTTCACAAAATATTTCATATTGCATTTCACAAAATTGCATGTCATACATTGCATTTACATCCACATTTCACATATCATATTAGGGATCATTTATTAAGTTCAAGGTTTTGAATTGGTCCAAATAAAATCATGTTGCCTTAATCAGGGGCATCCTCACAATATCATCCACAAAATTCACCCATTTCATTCCATCAAGTCAAATTGTCATTTGCCTCCATACATCCATAATTCCTAGGTGTTTTTGGTCACTCAACCACTCCTAGTGTTTTAAGAAAACTCCAAAATACATGTCGAGTTCTTTTTAGGACCATTGCACATATACACTAAGAAAATCTTGAGTTTTGGGAATTGACTCCAAAACACTCTTGAACCAAGCACAATTTCACATCTTAAAAACATCTTGTGTCAAAGAGGGATAACACCATACTTGGTATGAACCTCGAAGTGAAAAGGGTCATCCTTGCTCGTCCCATCATGCAACATAGTCCATAAGAATAGTGGTTTGCACCACTATCACAGTTGCTTCAAATATAAAATATAGAGTAGTAAGGATAGGGTACAATTCTCATCACACTTAGGTTGAGAATCTAATTCCCCAAAGCTCTAAATATTTTACATCACACACCACTGATCATTGGGTTGTAAGGATCATACTACATTTCCAGTCATATGGTTAGGTAGTCATCCCCAAAATTTAAGAGATCAAAAATACAAATCATGGACTATGGAGTTAGCCTCCACCAGAGCTATAGATGCTTGACTAGTAGTGGAGTACGCTCATGCATGGTGACATATCTCTTTTAAAGAGACCTCTGACCGCACATAAGGATAAGCTAGCTTCTTGGTCTCATCCATAATATGTTTACCCAATTTACTCAAGATGAGTTAATGAAATCACTTGCACACACATTGGTTCTTGATTACCTCGAGTCATTACCATGCTCATGATTCGGTAAATGAATTCACTACACACACATTTGGTCCTAGAGGAATTAGGTAGTGTTAGTGAGTTTGTTTGATACCACTAGTATGTCTGAGTCTCTATAAAATAATCAATTTTCCATATCAACATCCATATCTTCTTCCATATCAACATCCATGTCACTTCATGAGTCATTCATCCCATATGCCACCAAGTTTGGTGCCCCTGATTAAACAACAATGCTAGAAAATGGCCAAGAAAGATCTAAACTATAAATGATCATTAGAACATTTGCATTCCATACCTTGCATTAATCATCCATAACATATCATATGCATTCATCATCAATATAAACATGCATTCCATAAAAAGCATTCACAAAAATATATAACACAAAAGGTAAAATCCATTTATATATGTATATATATGTATAATATATCGCATGTACAATGAGTGCCAAAAGGCTACATACAATGGAGCACCAAGGCTCATATACAAAAAGTGCATCTAAGCACTAAGCTATGTCCTCCAAGAGGACCCCTGTGACCTAGGAGGAGCCCTAGACCTAGAGCTATGCCTAGACTCACTATGCCTAGCACCCTTAGATATAGATGAGGTTGGAGGATTAGGAAGTGGAATATGATGCTCCATCAACCTATCCTCCAATGCCTCAATATATCTATCCTAAGATCTAAGATGTGCTATATCAATATTATGTTGTTGCTCCCTCTCTACTAGCTCTACCTGGAGCCTCATGATCCTCACCTCCTACTCTACCACCTATCACTCCAACCATACCCAATCCTCCTCACTCTGATCTGGAGGCCCATCTAAAACCTCCTTCACATCATCTCCATCTCCACTATCTCCCCCAATCTTAGGAGCCTACCTCACTACACCCTTAGTCCTCCTCCTTTGACTATCTGATCAAAGGTATCACTATCACTTGGAGGCCTCATGGGTCCCCTCATCTCTAGCCTCATCCCCATCCCCATCAGCCACCCCTCAAGGTGGTGCCCATGGTGGCTGAGCTACAAACCATGCATCATACTCCATGGTAGTCCTCACATCATCTACATCTAGGAGATCCATCTCCTCATCATCCTCATAGGCCACCCTCCATGGCTCCATGCATGGTAGCCCTATCTCCTCTTGATGTCTCCTATAGCACATCGACTCATCTGGGACATCCTACCTCAGCCTAAACTATCAAAGTACTCATGAGAACTAAAAATACTCAGCCTCACTCTGATGTCTCCCAACCACCCACCTAGCCTGATGCACTCATTGCAAGTGCTCTCCATCTCGATCCACCTACAAGCCCACCATAACCTCCATATCACTTGGGTGAATGTCAATCCAACCCATAAATCTTGGTACCACTAACTCATCTACATAGGCCAACTCGATTGTACCTCCTCAGCCACTACCCATCTCCTAGCATAGGGCTGCTCCCTACCCAAGTCTACCACTGGTAAACCCTCCGATCGAGCCACACTAAAGTGCTCCCATCCCCAACACTACAGTAGCAAGTTGCACCCCAATCCCTTCCTCCTCCACCTCATCATATCATACAATCTCCTGGTATACCTACACCAATAAAGTAGGAGCCCATGCATACACTTACTATCTAGTGAGCATATCACTCACTACCCCTATCAGGTTCCAAGGGAACCTACACCCAGTGTTGTTCGGGGCCATGATGTTGGCCAACATAAACATAACCAAGGCATGGAGGGCATCCAACTCCTTGTCCACATACATGGACAAGTAAGGTATACCTCCACTCTCCACCCTCACACCCTACCATGCATCTCCAAACATCTTCATCATCTTCATATTCTAGTTGAGCCTGACCTCAACTTGGATCCCCTCCATCGGCACCTTGAGGATGTGATATACATCCTCCAAGGTCATGGTCACCTCTCCTATGGGGAGCTAAAAAGTCCCCCTATCCACATCCCACCTCTCTACCAAGGTAGAGAGGTACCCCTCATCCGCCCTCACCACATCAATCTGGGCTACCTCCACTAGCCCCACTACCTCCAACAAATCCCACTCATCCTTCACCACCACCTTCCTCATCCTAGGAATGTACGATGAGAACCAGTGTTGAGCCTCCAAAATCCTAAGCTACAACACAACACAAAATATTTGTCAAAAAAAATAAAAAATCATAAAAATTTTGCACAATGCACAATAATAACAAGGACTTACCTCAATAAAATACACTCTAGTATTAGCCCCGACCTCTACACCTTCTCCCTCTACCACCATAGCTTCCACACACAAATCACTTCACCTCACTTCACTCCACTCTCCCAGATGTAACTTCTCCAACTCTCAAATACATAAATGAGCTTCATTTCTCATCTTGCCAGCTATTTATAGCTGCTTCATGCACCTTGAGATACCCATGGGTATTTCCTAGTGCATTGAAGCACACCATGGTATTTGCAAAGCACCCAAACATTGATGGGCATTTATGAGTGCTAAAAGCACCAATGGGTATTTGGCACTAATTTTGACAAAAGATAAATTCTTACAAAATAGTGGCTTATCCCCACAAAATCACTCCAAATTGCATCCATGCATTCATTCCATCATTTTATCAGGTTTTGTGAAGATTCTAACTGATTTGGATGCATAATTTTCATTTGCAACCACATATTGCAAATCCACCTAACAAGTTACAAAAGCACCCCAAAATGGTCCAAATATTCACAAAATGATGATAATCATCATTCTCATCATTCATACATCATAATAACATCATTTCACATCATCATTTGCATATTTTCCAAGTTCAAACAACATTCAAGTGAATCTTGTATCTAGTGGGTTTTTCTATATACTTGGTGATTGCAGTGATTTGCATCCATGCAATTCGGTAAGATGAAAAATCTACCATAAGGACACTTGGTCATTTTCATCATCACATATCTCCTTGTTCAAAATCATAATCATATTTGGTACTTCACATTTTGCGTGAAACCTTGCCAAGAATAATTTGCACAAAAGCTATCATTGATGGCCTAGTTCATGGGGCTTAAAACATGGACAAAATCAAATTTCATCATTACACATTTCCTTGACAGTCATCATGGCGACTGGCCTTAACTAGGGTGATTGGTTCTGATCATAGGAATTATCTGATAGTCACTAGTTGGCCCTTCGAGGTTGACTCCTTTTATTTTTCTTTGCATATTCATCATTGCATATCAATGATGTCGGAAGGCATATTCTTCAACAACATTGAATCACCCCAAATTTGGGGTAACCACATTTGGTTTTGACTTTCCCACAATGGGATACATCTTACATGATCATGGCATCCACACTTGGCAAAATCCCTTCATCTATTGGGGTAAAAATAGATACATTTTTCATCACATGTTTCACAAATCCCTTCATCTATTGGGGTAAAAATAGATGCACATTTCTCACAAATCCCTTCATATATTGGGGCAAAAATAGATGCATCATATCACATTTTTCACCACTCCCCTTCCCACCATTGGGGCAAAAATGGTATCACATATCACATCATCCATCATTCATTTGCATAGATTTTTCAATTGGCTCATGAGATTCATCCGCAAACTCATTCACCAATTGAGGGGGTAAGCTACGCAAAATTCAAATTCTTTCATTCTTTTATCTTCAAGCTCGTGTTTTACATCTCAAGAGAAAGTTGCTTCTGCACCTCACCCAAATAGGTGTCTTGTGTTTTTGCATTACATTGTGTTTCATGTAATGCAGTACAAAAAGGGGCATCTGTAGACACCAAAACCTAGCCATTTGTCATCCATCCTAACTTTCCCACCATTTTTACCCATTATTCATATATATTTATATATATTTATTATATATATATTTAAATAATAATATTTTATATATTATATTATATATATAATAAATATATATTTATATAAGTGAATTAATCCTAACCATCCGATTTCACTTAAATATGTCCATCCATCTACATCAATCCATGCCACACCCTAAATTTAATATCCACCCTCCGATGTGCTTTTATCTCAGCCACACGATTAGTGTCATTGAAACCCTAGCATGCCCTAGGTTGGATTATAAATAGGAGCTATTTTGATGGCTCAACCCCTAAGTTTTAGAATTCCCTGAGTTTTCTAAGTATTCTAAGCCCTAATGTTTTTGAGTCATCGAATTCCCTAAGTTCTCAGATTCCTTGAGCTTTCATCTTGAATCCCTTGAGTATTTGAGTACTTCTACCTCTATCTTCACTCATCGTAACCCTCGCATCCATCATCATTCATCTCCCCTCACCAGATCTGCTTCTATAGACTCTTTCCTCAATTATCGAATACCTTCAAGTACTTTCTATCATCATCGAGCACCTCTGGGTGCTTCCCTTCTGTCACCAAGCACCTCTGGGTACCCTCCCTACCATTCCCAAGCACCCATGAGCATTTTCTACAATCATTGAGCACCCATGGGTATTTTACGTAAGGATTCTGAGGTCCTCCTAGCCTTCGAGCGATGCTAGGGCATCACCACACCGATTCACTACAACAAATCTCATAGATCAAAAGATAGCAAGTACGTAAGGTAAATCTATTGTTTATTATTTCATTTATGCACTTTTATTTCTGTTCATTTTATTTGCAGCAGATAGTTAGGGTTTTACTATTGCTTATAGAGGGCCTCACATTGTGGAGCCCTCACAGGTATTACTAATCTATTTGTTGTGTTATTGTGTGCAGATATGAAGGTGCTACATCAGCATTGGATAGTTGTTTAAGCTGGAGTGGCCCAACATCGGATAACTAGAAGCCCACTCAATTCTATTGGGAGCAAGGACACGCTTGAAGACACCACCAACCTTGTTTGTTAGGGTTTCGGAGAACCCTAACCATTGTAAATCTGTATCAAAAGGATTCAAATATCCTCATTGTAACAATGGAGTTTTTAGGCTCCCCCCATTAATATAAGATCATTCATTGTGCAATTTTGGGTTCTTTGTGTTCAATTTATTTAGCATTATTTGGTGTTGCATTTTTGTATCTACAATTTCAATAAGAAAATTTTATTTATTTTTATGTTCAATGAATTATAAATGTAAATAATTGCATATATTTTTGGTAAATTAAAGTTTATATTTACATGAATAGGTTTTGAAAGGGACCCAAAAATTTATTATAAAATCAACAACAAGTGCTAGATGTCAGGACTAAATTCGAAAAGAAAAATACCCAAAAATATTGAAAGATAAAAGCACACAGAAAAAGGCTAAAGTCGTAATAGAAAGGAAAAGAAAACTAAAAAAATCTAGGATTCCCTTAAACAAAAACAAAGAAAAATAAACTAGAAAGAAGGTAGCATGAGCGTCAAACTTCCTTGAAATGAATATCCCTTCTTAGCCTTTGTTGTCTCCAATACCATATCATTCTGTACAAATAACTCCATAGCATCAACCAGACTTGTGGAAAACTAGCTAATATTTATTTTTTTGTATCCTACACCAAACTGACAAATGCAAGAGTAATTCACTGAATTAAATATGTCACTCTCCAAATTTGTCTTGAATGACTATTTCAACGAGCCTTGCCAAGAATTGCTCTATCCACATGGAAATAATTGAAATGGTGACTGCAGCATTTACCAAATAGTCAGTTGAATGATTAGATTCTCTGTATGCATGCTCACAAGTGATTTCTTGTTGTTTAGAGATGATTTTCCATGATTCTTCAATGAGAGCTCTGATTCTCCAGGAGAGGACTTTATTATTTCTTATAAGATTTATTGTATTTAGTGAGTCTCCCTCAATTATCACCTTGTAGATTTTTTTTGGATGAGATTTAGACCTCTCCGTAGGGCTTTTACTTCAGTGTATTGATTTATTTGGGTTCCCAAGATTTCAGCAAAAGCAAGAATTGTATCTCCATTGTGATCTCTGACCATACCGCTTGCACCTGCTGGTCCTGGATTCACTTTGGAGGCACCATAAAAATTAAATTTTATTATCTTGTAATAATGAGATAAAAAGCATTCTTGATGAAGTTCCATGAATAGTGTCTAAGCATGGATCTTTTCAATTATTTATTGCATGTGTTTCTTTTGTAAGTATTTTAAATTAATTTTTGTAATGGTTTATGTGTAGACATTATTCCCTTAATGATTTTTAAAGGTAATGAAGGTCAATAAAAGGCTTACACAATATTTTTTAATTTATAACATTAATATATTAAATATTAATGAAATATAAATATTTGATTTGATTAAATATGTTTCTAGCTAAAAAATCTTTGGGTTATCATATTAAACATGGAAAATAGAATAGTCAAATATGATAATTATTGATTGAATCTATTATGAACCAATTGAACCTTATTTATTTCCTCGTCTTAACACCCTTGGTAATTTATAAACTCAAATGTTTAAGGCTCAATTGCATATTAATTAGGAAAATTGATAATGTGTTATCAACTGCTTGCATGCATAATAAATAACCACCTAAAATATCTCATCTCTAGACCATTTTACTACACTCTAATAATAATATCAAAAATTAACCTCTAAGGGCTAGGTGGGTTGGTAGTTGTCTAATTTTATAGGAACTTACCAAGAAGAGACCTAAGTTTAAACCTTGGGGGCATACCTGTTGCAAAGGTAGTAGTTTGATCTGAATCCTTTGAGTGCACACCAAACTAACAATGATGGTATGAATCCAAGAGATCGATGGTCCCCCTCACATCATATCAATAATAACAAGGTGGTATAGACTTGTTGAGAGCAACCCTTATGGTTTGAATATTGCACTTGGAAGTTACTAAAATATTGTGGATGTAACCAACTCCCCTATGTATAAAAAAACAATGTCAAAAATTTACATCCACAATAAATGTTATTTGAAATGATGAACTTTTAGTAAATGTTTACATTTTTAAGGAAAGAAAAATTTATAATTATGAGAGAGTGAAATAATTTTATCCAATACATAACTTGGAGAAGTTGTTCAAAAGAAAGAACAACCAAGAATAAATGATAGTTTAACAAGAGAGAAATTAGAGACTCTATAGTTGGCAAGGGCACCAAAATATGCATGAGTTCAAAAATTTCCATAAAAATTAATATTAGAGACTTGATAAAATCCACAAGCATCAAAAATATTAGAGACACCAAAAACATGAAAGGCACCATAAAATAGAGAAGCTAGAATTTAGAATTTTTGAATTATATCATAAACCAAAGTGCAAGAAGACATCACTCAGATAGATGTTACCATAATCATAAGTCTAACACAAGAGTCTATGAAAACTTCAGTATTTGAGTCTTATCAAAAATTTGGTTGCTCATAACACTTGAAGAACTACAATGTTTGAGATAGTTGGGGAATTCTGATGCTTAGAACTCTAGATCTGAAATAAAAGTATGGACCTTATAAGTCAGATATAGGAGCACTATATTTTTCCAAAGCACCAAAAAAAAGGAGTAAGAGTCTTAAGTATTTCTAAAATTTGCATATGTTTTGTTGATTTCACATTTTTGTGCCCCACTTCTCTATTATTGAACTCTTTCCCTTATGATTGTAAGAATGAAATGCTCTCATATTATAGCATTGTTGATGAGTGTGTCTATTTTTAATTAAATTCCCTTTGAATATGGAGAAAATTGACATGAGTAAACTATTAAATGAGAATATTTATTCTATTCAAGATGATGTGAAGCTAAATAAAGTTGACCTTTTTATCATTGGAGAGAGCTTTTATAATGAGGGCATAATCTCCATAGATATGCAGTTTTTTAATTTGTTAATCTATTATTAGTTTTACTCCCATTTCACAAGCCAGCACCTTTGCGACATTGTTAGAAATGGTACCTCAATTGATTCAATAATTGATAGTAAATAATTTTCATTTTGCTATGATCACATCCCTTGCTGTTGCTATGTCTGTATTTGCCTTGGATGCCCTATCAAAGAACAAAACAAGAAGAATAATCTTTGGAGTAAAACGTAGGAACGTTTGTGTTGTCTAAAACAAAGGCATGAAGATCATATTGACTTATTAGATTTAATTTTTGAGCATTCAAGCTTTGTTGATTTTGTTTTTTCTTAAATATTGCTTTCAAATTAGTATCTATTCCTCTTATTATTCATTCAGAGAGAGCACTATTTTTTTCTCCGTTACCTTCAAAAATAAACCTATTTTTATCATTCCAAATGTTCCAAATAAAAAAGAAAGATATAGATGTCTAGAGAGATTTGATTAGTGGCTTTCCTTTGAGGGACCATTTGTATATAGATTATCAATTAACTAGGTACTATTCTATATTTAATTAACATGACATGGGAGAGCCCAATCGATTGGCTACTTGAATCATATTAGAATAGTTGATTTCCACTCAATAAAAAAGTGGGGCGTGGTGTCACTATTCTTCATGCATCCTAAAACATGCGTGGAGACCCCTATATCCCTGTTTTCAAGATTGTCACCTATTAGAATCTTGTTTTGTAAGACCAAACAGGAAAATATTTGAATCCTTGGTTCAAATAAAGGCTAATATTTTATTGGGAGCTCCATCTTGTTGCAACTGAATACCACTTTGGATAATATACTCCTCATTTGTTAGTCTCTCCCCAAATAAGTTGATTTAGCCAATGTTGTCTTAATAATTTCATGATGTTTTTCTTCAAATGGTCCCATTTTACAGCTAGTGATGGAGGAAATATAGAATTCAACCATTCCATTGTGTTGTTGCTCCAATGCAGGAGATCATTAAGATTAGATATTTATGAAAGTTGAAGCTCTGCTTTAATGGTTGGACTACAACTACTAAATAAGGGAGGCTTACCAAGAATAGGGTCAAACCAAGGATTGATTTGTGAACCATATCCTAGGATCCAGAAGACCTTGCTAAGGATCAAATTTTTGGCATCTACTATATGCTTCCATATTAGAGATGCTCTAGGTTTTATGCTTATATTTATTAAAAGATGTAATCCTGATGTGGAGTCTATATATTTAGCTTTCAAGATCCTTTTCCAAGGGGAGTCTGTAGGCTAAGATATATGCCATAATAGTTTAGTTCCTAGATATTTTCTAATAATTTTAGTTTTCATTATTTCAAGGCCACCTTTATCTATCCTTGTAGTAATTGAGTCCCAGTTGACTAAGTGGAACTTTCTTTTTTCATTTTTCTTATCTTCTTTCCAAAGAAAACTCTCGATTATTCCATAAAAATCTTACAGAGTACTTATAAAAGTATGGTAAA
This sequence comes from Wollemia nobilis, assembly GCA_028583015.1. NCBI lineage: Eukaryota > Viridiplantae > Streptophyta > Pinopsida > Araucariales > Araucariaceae > Wollemia > Wollemia nobilis. Next base: position 5,848,188 of record JAQPPZ010001745.1, on the reverse strand, counting down.
CTAAGAATTGGTATATAAGGAGCACTAATAGGACTGATTTAATTAACACTTTTTCTTGCAAGACAACCATTTGTTACTATAAGTCTCCACTCACTTCTACAATTTTCAATGGTTGATTCCCAACTCCTTTTTCGTTTAAAATATAAATCCATCATGACTCCTAGATTTATGAAGCGTTGGTCAACTCCTTCCTAAATTCTAAGTATTTAAACAAACTCGCTATTTTCAATAGAAAAGGTATTAATTGTGTAAAATTGACTTCTTATGCATTTGATTAAAGCTCCTAAAGTTGCTTCAAAGCAAGAGAGACAAGTTAAACCTATAAAATTATTAAATAGATAGAATGAAATATTGTCATTCCATTTTAGTGTTGATTATAATTAACTAGTTAAATATGCATATCATTTATGTTGAAATTTTTGTTTTAAGTAGGGTTTTGAAAGGGGCACCCTTTCCCTTTTCATAATTAACTAGTTAAATATGCATATCATTTATGTTGAAATTTTTGTTTTAAGTAGGGTTTTGAAAGGGGCACCCTTTCCCTTTTCACCAAGGACCTGTTGGCCATTTATGTTGAATTGTTACATACATATTCTTTAAACTATTAGATTATTTTATTTAAGAACTATTGACATTTCAAAAGAAAGATTGGATAAGATTATATGATAGTAGTATCAAAAATATAAACATTGGTACAAAAAATTCATATGAGTATGTCTATTTATGAAATATGTTGTAAAATAATTTACTCAAATATACATATAATATATATTTGAGTTATTAGATGCATATTCTTTGAACTATTAAATATTTATATTTAAAAACTATTTTTACTTCATAGGAAATATTGAATAAGACTTTTCTAATAGTAATAACAAATATATATATAAATAAATAACATTTATTTGAGTAAATTTATTTATGAAAAAATATTTTTTTTTCTTATGATTTAACACTTATATAACATGGAAGAGGGATAAAGCTTTTCATATTCTATTAAAAAACTTGCTTTCAAAAGTTATATTTTAAAATATTCTTCTTTAAGGTAGTTATATAAGACTGATGTCTCAATGTTGTGATAAAAGTTATTCTTCATTATCTTTTTTTGAGATAATGATGTACAACTAGTAGTTGGCCAAGTTGATCTCTCTTTTTTATGATGTAACGCTTGAATAATAGGAAAAAAGGTTAAAGCTTTTCATATTCTATGGAAAACTTTGATTTTCAAAAGCAATACATCAAATATTCTTCCTTAAGATAGTTATATAATAGTGATGTCTCATTATTGTGATAAAAAATATTTTTCATCACCTATTTTTGAGACAATGATGTACAACTGGTAGTTCGTCAAGTTGCTCTCTAGAAAGAATCAATGACTCAACAATATATGTTTGACTAAAGAATTTAATTCAAATATTGATACATAATGAAAATATACATCATAAAAATTTGTAATGTTGATATATCAAACTTTTTTTCTTTTTTGTAACAAACTCACACACACCCTGTTGTGGTTTGAACCTAGGTATTTTGAAAGAGAGCCCAAAACCCAAACCCTTATAGTGTCCCACAAATATGTTAATATACAAGTTGCTCTCTAGAAAGAATCAGTAAAAGGAACCCAACAATATATCTTTGACTAAAGAATTTAATTCAAATATTGATACATAATAAAAATATACATCATAAAAATTTATAATGTTGATATATCAATTGTTTTTCTTTTTTTTTAATAAACTCACACACCCCATTGTTGTTTGAACCTAGGTCTTTTGAAAGAGAGCCCAAATCCAAACCCTTATAGTGTCCCACAAAGATATTAATATATCTTACTTAATATTGGACATAAATTATTTAGTGAAATCAAATTACTTTTTACTTATAATGAGTAGGATTTTAATGGGAGACTCACTTCTCTTTTAAAGAATGAAATGTATCTGAAAACCATGTTACTACTTTTAACAAATCAAATGTTTTTGAAAAAGTTGTTAATTAGATAACAGATTTATAACTTTTTTTTTTTTAATTTTTACTTATCATACTTAATTTAGATACTTTTGTTTTAATTTATATTATAAATTTTAAAGTTTTTTTTTTAATAAAAGGAACTTCATTTTAATTATAAAGATCTAGATTTGTAAAATTCATGAATAAGATGTATTTGAAAAAGATATTAAAACTAAATTCAAAGAATGAATTCATTATTATTTTTTCATAATTAATTTATAAATTTTTATAATTTTATTTATTATATTCAACATTTTACCTATTAAATAAAAACTATTAAAAATTATATTTACACCTTGTTCTTATTATGTACTTGAAAGAGAATTAGCATACCATATATATGAATATATGCTTCATGTTTCTCCAAAAGCTAAATTTTTTTTCATAGACAAATCACTTGTGCAAAATGATGCTTAAATGACTTTATGCTATTCACTTGAAGAATATGTACAATAAAGACCCAAAAAGTACTGATACCAAAATTGGTATGTCTTTGAATTCTTTTCAAAAAAATCTAAATTCAAAACATAAAATAAGAGTTCAAAGCTATAAAATAAAATGACTTGGTTATATTTTCATTTTAAAAATAAATAAAAACCCAAAAAAACCATATATTTTTGTTTATATTTCCATTTAAAAAATAAATAAAAGACCCAAAAGCCCATATAATTTTGTTAAATTTAGACCTCTCATATGCCATGGATATACCTTACCTCTTTTGCATATATAATTGAAGAGGCCATTTATATCTAAGTAGAATCTATGGAATGAAAACTTTAATGTATTGCAAGGAGACCCAATCATTTGATGATACCTTTTTGGTTTGTTCCAAGATTCTTTCGAAAAGTTGTTCTTTCACCGTGACTTGATACAAGCCACATGCACAATGATTCTTCCTCAAAGCAAGTGAATTTGTATATTCTTTCTCCATTCTGATACTCCCCAAAGTCAGGCATGGATGGAATCTCTCATCCCTTAGTAATACAAGCTTACTAAGCTTAAACATGGAAATTATAAGCAAATAAAGCTTAACCATGCCTTTAAGCAACGGTGGGTAAAGGAGGATTGTTACTACACACATGAAGTTGTAGCTATCTGATAAGAAAGTGAGGGCCCCAACTCTATTCCCATTGAGATATCATCACATACACATCCATCTCCAATCTAATGGAATATGACAAGATTCAACGAACAATATAAAAGGATTGACTCCATGAATAATAACTGTAAGTGGGACTATCATTTAAGGCCGACCTCCAATGATATGGGAGGCATCAACTTCATGATTCCTCACCATAGATCTTAGTGTAAAGGTGATGTGACAAATATGCTCAGGCAACCGCCCTAAAGTGAAAAGTTTATCCACTTGACAACATTGTCCTTTTCACACGAAAGTTTCCCCAAGTGCTCAGTTCACTAGGAAAAACGAGTTAATTATGTAATTTGCATCATAAATTCCCCAAGGCATGACTAGTTCACATGTTTGTCCTTGAAGTCAGTCTATTCTCACTTTTTTTTAAGGTAATTACTATCAGACTAAAGTTTGATATTAGGCCCTTTTGAAATTTTAGAGCAAATATTTTTATTCAATATTTTATAAAAAAAAGTAGTTAAGAATGGTATTTTTTAAGTAATGTGAAATATAATTGGTGGTTTACATGAGGTTACATTTTTCCGAGATATAAGGGATATGATTGAAGTTGTCGAATTAAAATATCAATAACACTAAAAAAGCATAATTAAAATTATTAAATTGAAACACCACCCATATACCGTATTTTAAAAATACAAAACTAAAATTATTAAATTGAAACACCACCAATATACAGTATTTTAAAAATACAAAAATAAAATTGATATTTTGAAAATCACTATTGTAGTATGCCTCTCTTGATCCACACAAAATTTCATTGTTTTGAGCAATGAAATCCCATGATTGAGTCCAATAACATAGGATTTTGCAATTATGATACTCCTCCACTAGTGAGACAGTTTCGATTCTTGTTAGCTAAAAATTATGCAAGGAATCCCGTGAGGGTCTTCAAAAGTGCTGATTGGCCATTCTTTAGAAGATCTAACTTTGGACGTACAATCGAGACAAAAATTTGTTTGATTTTTTTTTTTTTATACCATTGTCATGATGTGAGCTAAAGAATTTAGATCACTCCTAACATGATACATGTCCCTTTGGGACGTGAAAAACATTTGTTAGATCAATTTAATGATACTGTTAAGGAAGACATTTTAACAAAAGGAAAAATGGTTGTGTTTGGAGTTTTTATAAGTTTAGTTTCTTGGATAAGGGTGAATTTAATTGATTTAATAATTATATATTTTTAGAAATATTTTTTATACACATTTATTATGGAGATTGAATCCGGGTCACATCATCAATAATGCAAGTGACGTCCTTATCGGTAGGGTTTTGAATAAATATTATAATAAGTAGTTTTTTTCCTTAGAAAACCTTTATAATCTCTAGTTCATTGAGTAAAAATGAAGTTAACAGATCTCTTTTTTAAGATAGCCTATCAACAAGTACTTGACCACTACAAATTAGTCTGTCCTTTTTGGACAGAGATGTCGAGTTAAAAACATGGGTTTTCATTGGGTAAAAATGAAGTTAACATCTATTTTTTAAGATAGCCTATCAACAATTACTTGACCACTACAAATTAGTCTGTCCTTTTTGGACAGAGATGTCGAGTTAAAAACATGGGTTTTCATTGGGTAAAAATGAAGTTAACATCTCTTTTTTAAGATAGCCTATCAACAAGTACTTGACCACTACAAATTAGTCTGTCTTTTTTGGACAAAGATGTCGAGTTAAAAACATGGGTTTTCATGAGGAGTCTTAATTTCTTTGTACCAGAGTTTGAACTTAAGTTTCGTAAACAAATATCCAAAAACTTATCACTACAATATCCTTTGCAAAATATTTGTTGAAATAATATTATGCCAATAATATTATGTGTTCGTCTTTGTAGCGCAAGTGAAGAAGGCGAGCCTAGCCCTGTTGAATAGGAGGTCCACGGTTAACCTCTGCAATGCAAATGGGGACACAAAGGTTATGTGTTAAATTTCCTATTGATAAGCATAACTCTTGGCTTTACAAGGGGTCATAGTTGGGAGGAGACTGCTCAGCCCTATGCGTTGGTCATAGGGGTTTCTCACACTAACCTAAAACTTTGCAAAGGGGGACACAAAGGTTGTGTGTTAAATTCCCTATTGATAAGCATAGCTCTCGGTTTTATGAGGGATCATGGTTGGGAGGAGACTGCTCAACCTTGTGCGTTGGTCGTAGGGGTTTCTCACACTAACCTAAAATTTTAAACCGCTCAGTCTTGTGTGTTGGTCGTAGGGGTTTCTCACACTAACCTAAAATTTTAAACCGCTCAGTCTTGTGTGTTGGCCGTAGGGGTTTCTCACACTAACCTAAAATTATTTACAAAGGGGAACACATGGTTGGGAGGAGACTGCTCAGTATTGGTCGTAGGAGTTTCTCACACTAACCTAAAATTTTGCAAAGGGGGACACAAAGGTTGTGTGTTAAATTCCCTATTGATAAACATAGCTCTAGGCTTTACGAGGGGTCATGGTTGGAAGGAGACTGCTCAGCCTGTGCAGTTGGTAGTAGGGGTTTCTCATACTAACCTAAAATTTTAAACTACTCAGCCTTGCTTTGGTCATATGGGTTTCTCACACTAACCTAAAATTATTTACAAAGGGGAACACAAAGGTTGTGTGTTAAATTCCCTATTGATAAGCATAGCTCTTTATGAGAGGTCATGGTTGGGAGGAGATTGCTCAGCCTTGCGCATTGGTCGTAGGGATTTCTCACACTAACCTAAAAAAATTTAACTATGGTATGGGCGAGTGTGTGAGGGGGTGGGTGTGTGGTGGTTTTGTGTTAAATTTTTTATTAATAAGTATAGCTCTAGATTTTACTAAGAATCATGGTTAGAAGGATACTGCTTAGCCGTATACGGTGGTTATAAAAATTTTCACAATATAAAAAAAAAATTAAAATTAAAAAACACATAACAACATGTATATATGCATATCAAATTTAATACATAAAATATAATTAAAAAAAATATATATCTCTAACCAACATCATTTAAAAAGAAAAAACCTAACTTGATCTCCTATCATGATATAATAATCAATAGCTTAATTCATCTCTCTCAAATATTGGACTAGTACGGATATGACCATTTAAAATATACACAACTTTTTAAAATTTTTATTTTTATTTTTTGGATGAAAAAGCCATTATATTAATAAAATAATGTTTAATCATACAAAAAAGGGTGGGTGGGATTAGCACACCTCGTAAACCAATACATTAACCATTGTGGTTAAGAGTATACAAGAGTGTCAGAAACAACCCACAAATTGCCAATAACAACTGCCAAAATAGTATTAAATATGCATTCGAAAAGAAAGAAGCCGAGAAATTACTGCCACCTGGAAGGGGAAGGAAGATGCACATGACTCATAATGCAGGGTGCATTCCCCCAATGATCCATGAGGGTACGCAAGTACTGTAGCTCCACTTGTACTTTTTTAACCTGTACTTGAATCTGTAACCAACAATCAAAGAATATATCATATTTATCAACAACAGAGAAGACATGTCCAACATCTTGTTGAGAAAAAACAGCTCTATTCCGAGACTTCCATAGATAAAACAAGGTACCAATTCTAAAAATATTCCAAAAAACATCCAAGTTGAAGGAAAAAGCAATAGGGTCACCCAAAATAGCATGCACCCAAGTAAAATCCTCCTGCATAAAAGGTCTGAAAAATTCAAGAAGCCACTCCCATGCTGACTGAGCTCGATCACAAGACCAAAAAACATGCAGTAAATCTTTCGCTTGTCCACAAATCGAGCAAATGAGATTATGAACACCCAGATGCTTGAGCCTACTGCCAACAAGTAACCCTTGATGTAAGAGACTCCAAGCAAAAAAACTTTGTTTAGGTTCAATATAAGTAGCCCAAGCAATCCGAAACCTCTTATTCCATTGGGAGGGAAGAGAGACTAAATTCCATCTCAGAGTGAGCTTATCAACCATTGGAACTTGTGGGGTGTGCCATTTTTAACCAAGATGAGCTTTATATTGCAAAACATGAAGCTCCCCAAGCCAACACCAATCTGACCACTAGGGTTTTTGAAAATGCTTATGTAGTTTGCTCCAAATAGAAAATAGAATACTATCAATAACCACCTCATAAGTGTCTCTATCACCAGGATTTAAATTGTGAATTTGACGAAAAATTTCCCAAGGTATCCAACACCTGGCATGTCGGGAGAAGAAATCAAAAATAGAAGAAATACCACGCTTAGAGAACCTCTGCGTTCTGACCCACTGCACTAGAGCTAAGGGATAATGTTGCCAAGTGATAACAGGAGACCACCAAATATTCATGGAAGACAAAGAGGCACCTGCTTTGCGAAAAATCCCTTTCCAACTAAGCTAGGGTTTGAAGGCCTCCCAGGCTTTCCAAATACTATGAATGACAAAAGAACCTTTAACTTTAATAGGGACAGGGGTAGTAAGAATGGATTGCAATCCCACCCCTTTCCAAATTTTCTTCCCCTAAAGCAAACCAGAAGAAATGCAATGCCTGACCAACACTTTCCAAGATTCATCCCCAATTAAATATCGGGTGATCCATTTAGCACAAAGGGCAAGACCTTATCGGTGACAATCAAACAAACCCATGCCTCCACAATCCTTGGGAAAACAAAAAATTTCCCAGGCTACCCAATGAAAACCTTGCTTGACAGATTCTTTGGCCCATAAGAAGTCTCTCAGAAGCTTATCTAGTTTTTTATAACAAGATTTGGATGGAACCCAACAAGATGAATAATAGACATGGGTAGTGGCTAAAACCTTAGAACAAATCTGAAATTTTCCTGCCAGAGAAAGTTTCTTACTAGTCCAGTAAGAAAGCTTCTTTTCCACTTTATCAATAACATACTGCCACAATTAAGCAGAGGAAACATGAAATGTATTAGGAATTCCAAGAAATTTAAACACCTCACCAGGATGAATCCAAGTCCATTGGAATTGATGTAACCAGTGTGGCAGTTGATATTGAGATTGCTGACAACAGGATGTTTTTTTCCATTGTATAGAAGAACCAGAGGCTAAAAAAAACACCTCTAAGCAACTAATAGCCAAGGAAAGGGATTGCTCATCTTCTTGAAGCGTTAAGAAGGAATCATCTGCAAAATGACCATTGACCAACTGACGGTCAGAATTAGGGAGAGTAATACCCTTGATTAATCCTTTATCCATATTATGGGCCAATAAATAGCCAAAAGCCTCTATAGCAAGAATGAAAAGAGATGGAGCAAGAGGGCACCCCTGTCTCACAGAGCGATCAAGAGAAATTGACTGATATTGACTATTATTCAAGGTAAGAATAGTTGAAGCATCTTGAAATAACATAAGAATGGTGCTCACAAATATCGGCCCAAAACCTAGAGCCTGAAGCATGGCAGTTATGAAGTACCACTCCATCTTATCATAGGCTTTCTCAAAGTCTATCTTAATGAATAAAGCATCTTGTTCAGAATTTCTTGCCCACTCCATACCTTCCCAAATAGCAAGAACATTATCAAGAATGTATCTTCCCTTAACAAAGCTAGTTTGTTCAGGTCTGACAATCAAAGGCAGAATAGATTTAAGCTTAAGTGCAAGGGCTTTAGCAATAATCTTGTAGCTCACATTAAGCAGGGTGATCGGCCTCCAATTGGTGATGAGCTTAGGATCTCTAGACTTAGGAATAAATTTAACATTGCCTTTGTTAATAATGGAACCCAGTGAACCACATTGTAGGGCTTCAAGATAAACTTTGTGGAGATCAGAACCAAGCATATCCCAAAATTCTTTATAGAATTCACATGGGAAGCCATCAAACCCAAGTGCCTTATCATTGGCCATAAATGAAAAGGCAATTTTTAGATCTTCCAGAGAAAGAGGAGTGTCACAAAATAACATTTGCTCAGGAGAAAGCTTGTTGGGGACAACAACGGTACAATCAACAAGAGCTTGCCTTCTAGCATCATCAAGGGGTTGAGAAGCAAAAACACCTTGATAATGTGAAAAAATACTTTGACAATGTCTGAAAGATCTGTAAATCTCTACCCATCAACTTGAATGGCTTGAAACTAAGAATGTTGAGCAGGAGGTCTGAGGCATTGAAAAAATTCTTTGGTCACTCTGTCCCCCACTTTGAGCCAATGCATTTGAGCACGTAATTGAGCCCCCTTGGATTCATACAAATCAACCTTTTCTAGCTCATGCTAAATGGAAGAAACTTGGGATTGAGCAACAGAGTTGAAAGGAGAGGCTTCAAGCCTGAGACAGGCTTTGGATAGCCCACTTTGCAAGGTAGACTTAGCCTATTTTCGTCGTTTTGCAACTTCAACACCCAAAGTTCGCAACACCTTAGTGGTTCGTTGAATGGCAACATTCCACCATTCAATCCTTCTAGAAATACCATCAGGTCTAGGAATCAAATTCCAAATGCGACATATATGAGCTTTCATGCTAAAGCTATGCAAAAAAGAAACATTTAGGTAAAACTGTGAAGAATGTACTCTAGGTTGAAAGTTTAACATTGCCACGGAGAATAAAATAGGTGAATTATCAGACAGTGTAGTACCAGGCAAAGTCAACACATACGGTGAAGAAGGCAAAAGATGGGAGAACTGAAAGTTGTCACACTCAAAAATCATGGCTCTGTCCAATCTTACCAAAACCCTAGAAGAAGCAACCTAAAAATTGGACCAGGTGTACCAAAGAGCCTACGAGAAGTCAAAAGGTGAGAAGCAGGAATTAGGGTCATAAAGGCGAAGCTTGTTTTTCATAAAAAACCAAGCTTCTCTTTCACCTAAACACCATCGCATTGGGACATGACTGACCTTATCAGAAGATTTCTCCACCATATTAAAATCTCCACAGAGCACCCAAGTGGCAAATGGTAGATTCATGGCAAGCCATCTCCACAACTCGCATCTGTCAGAAGCAACATTTGAGGCATACACATTAACCACCCCAAGCGGTTTTCCACAGATCTCGAGAAAAATCCAGACAACTTGATTGGATGGGTCAACACCCCAAGTCACAACATTCTTTTGTAATCGAGGCCCAAGGATAGTGATGGCTCCTCCTTTTCTCGAGGAATGCTTTGTGGAAAAAGAGGTACTTCGTGGCCACAAAAAATTACATGTACACTGTAGATTGAAATCAAAAATCTTAACTTCTTGTAGACATAAAATATCGAGGCTTCCATGTATTCGAGAAACATTTGACATCTCATTTCGGACCAAATATTTTTTGACCGGGTCCGTCAGTCCTCGAACATTCCATGATAAAAAAATCATTGGGATTTGTCAGGATGCATGATCTCCATGACATCCTTTGCATCACCCAAACCTATAAGTGAGCCAAAATAGTTGGAGGTCACATGGAAAGCATCATTGTTTAGTTGTCGACGTTTATCATTCCAAATAGGGCTACGAGAGCGATGGACCTTCAAGGCCCGACCCTCCTCCACTAAAGAATTATCTGGAGCTGCAACCACTGAGGCCAAAGAAGGTCCCGACCAAAGAAGTTGAGACACTGGTGGAACTGGAGGTTGCATGTCAACAACTAGAGGGGCCATATCAATAGGATTCTGAACAACTTCAGTAGAAGCTTGCATGTCTTGAGAAGGAGAAGGGGTAAGTTGTGCAGCAAAAATCAAAGCTTCTTGTTGCTTAGTACCATGAGATTTCTTGCTAGAGACAGTAGTTCATTCTTCAATGTTTCCCCATGAGCCATTAGCAGGAGCTACGGGAGTGGGTGAGGGATTTGCCTTATATTTCCATTCCATCAAAGGGCACTCCCAAATTTTGTGAGCTGTAGATTGACACCGATAACAGGTATTGGGTAAATTGATATAGGCAACTCTTTGCCTTATGGATTGGTCCTCGATTTTAATATCAATAAACTCCTGCAAATCCTTAGTAAGGTCAACTTTGATATAAACCCTTCTAGTGGGTTGAGTGGAGAAAAAAATTTGTGGCTCAAGGCAAAAAAACTTACCTAAGGGGGCAACTAAAGTATGCAAAAAACCCCAAAGAGGAACAGGAAAACCAGGGAATTCAACCCACACCGAGACTTCCAGTGCAGCTTGATCACTGACTTGGAAATTTTGAGAGTAGGGTTGCAAAATCAACAGAGAATTACGGACAGTCCATGGACCCCTAGACAGATCCTTCTATGCTTGAGCTAGATCTGAAAAGAAAAAAAGGAAATACCCTTTTGTAAGGTTTTTTACATTCTCCACTTTGACTCCATATGGGCCCCAAACTTGCTGGACCCATGAACGAATAAGGGTATCATATGGGATACGACCCAAAAAATAACCCACCAGGGTATGACTCTCAAACCATTCACAAGATGTATGGAATTCATGCAAAGGAATAACAACTTCAGGGATAGGGCCTTTACCTCGTGATACATTGTCAGAATGAACTTGCATGGACGCTTCCCCAGTACCATTGAGCTCTCCAACAGAATCAGAATAAATGGAGCCGACTACATGAGCGGCAACCATTAAAAAGGGTGAATTAACACCGCCTCAAGGCGGTGTTAATGCAACAGACAAGATTTTCCCATTGAAACCCTTACGAAAAACGCACATCCAGTATTGCATCAAACCCTAGCAGAGCCAAAACATGCACAGATGTTATATTAATTAAATTTTATTGATGGTTATGGAGGGTTGGAATTTTATTGATTTCATTTTCATTTAACGGATTAAGAATTATAAAGGTTCTTCACAAAGAAAAAAACTAGAATCTTTGACTTCTTTAATTTTATATTTATTAGTTAAGTTTCTAAAAATGTCTAAGATAATTTTATAAAGAAATAATTGCTAGTATTATAGTACACTTCTTTGAACAGTTTATATAAAAATATCCATAATTGAATGAGAAATTTGTTTCAAAGGCATTTAGATTTGTTTAGAATGGTGAGATTTTATTTGAGTTCTTGTGTGGTAACTCTATGTAAGCCAATAATTTTTATTAGTTTATTTTAATTTTGGTTAAGTTTTTTTAAGAGAAGGTTTAAGGTTGAAATCCTTTATATTTTTATAATTGGAGTTTGGTTTGAAAAACCATATATTAGATAATGTATACACCTAATTTGTGTCTAGGGCTAATCATCAATCTTGTTTTTTTCATCAGTTATTCTTTTAATCAGTTAAATTAAGTTATCCTTCTTTGTGCCCAAATTCAGGGTATTTATTACCCTACGAGCAATAGCATTGAGGCATGATTGGTAGTGTTGCAACACTATCATAACCTTAATAGCACTTTTGCTAAACCTTTGACCTTTGATGTTTTCCCACTTGTTTTTGACCTCCAAAAATCTTTTGGAATATTGGCTCTAGCAACAATTTTGTCTCCTCGTACTTTTGATCCAATACATACAAAATCTCAAATCATTTGCCATTAGTGGCCTAGATCTTGTCAATATGATCTACCACCTCAATTATACCTTAGTCCATAATTCAAATCTTGAAACTTACCTATCATATCCCCTCTCTCCAATTGCATGTCAAGATTTTCTAAACTTGCCTTCAAACAACTCCATCAACTCCATGTAACCATGTCACCTCTCCAATTTGCCAATCCAACAAATTATCTAGAGGATCTTCCAAGGGAGCCATGGATGCCTATAAATCCAATCTTTGGGGTGACCATTGGATCATCAATTCTTAGCAGCAAAAATTTACCAAAATCTCTTTTGAGGAAAGTCTTTTGTGCACCAAAACTTTGTCAAAATTGTCATAGAATCTTAGGCATTTCATCATTTTGTAAGGCAAGATTATGTCAAAATCTTGATATACACTTGTAATCATCCTAGCTCTCATCTTCATAGGTATTTGATCAACTCTCCAAGCATCCAAGTCATCAAGCAAGACTCCAAATGACCACCATCAAGCTCAAACACTTGAAGGCTATAAAAAAGCAATCAACAAGCTTCGATAAAGGGAAAACAACCTACTATCTTGGGTTGTGACCTTTCCCTTTATCTTTTCTTATTGGATTTTCTTTGTTTTGTAGTTTTTATCTTTAATATTTTAGCTAATATTTAATCTCATTTCATTTTGGCTAATATTATATCTTATATCTTTACATCTCGTATTAGTATTGTCATTATCTTGTTGTAATCTTGATTTTATCTCTTTGCCCTATCCAAAAAAGTGGTAATGTCACTAGGCTATAGATCATTGACTCTAGTATTCATTGTTTCACACAAATCATAAGCATAAGTAGCAATAGCGTCGACAACATGTATTCCATATCAACATTTATTTCTAGAACTTTATCATTTTTTGTCATTTTGTGATTTTTATCTCATCTGAAAAGGGCTCTGATTACTGTATTAAGGAATCTAACTGTCTTCCACCAAATCAGATAGACCCCTTTGCACTAATATCTATCATTTTTTCTATTTTTTTTATTAAATTTGATAAATAGGAAGGAATAAACCTAGTTTAATCTTAATTGTATAAGGGATATATTTATATTTTAAGCTTAGGTATTAAATCAAACTTGCATGTAGTTGCATTTTAGGCTAAATTTGGTTTGTTGTATATCTCTTGTACCCTTGCTCCTTGAAAATAAAAACCATCATTTTGTTTCATCATTAAACCCAAAAAATATTTTAGTCATAGGTCTTGTGTGTTGCATTTTTGTATGTGTCTCTAAACTATATTAAGGTTAAGGATTAGCAAAAGAGGTATCTTAGGAGAAACTTAGTTTCTTATGAAACATAGTTGTTCTCTATTTTAGACATCAAACTAATCTTTAGGCTAATAATATATCCTAATCTTGAAGTGATAAGAGAGGAAAAGATGTGTTGGATACCCTAAGAGGTCCCTCATGATCTCTTTCCCCTCTATCTCTTATTTTGGTGAAATATATGTGAACACCACCATGGTCCCCAAAATCCCTCTTTGTCCTACCCAAACCTTAGTCAAGACTAAAATTTATCAAACTTAATCAAGACCACTTAATCTTTCTAATTTAGATTAGATCACATTAATCTGGTAACAAAAACATAACAAAAAGCTAGTCGTACTAAGCATTTTTATAAGCCTTCGAGTAACTATTGTATGATTTATTAGGCTATATTGGGCATATAGTGATCCTGATCCACCAGCTACTCATATAGGATCTCACACATACTTACATCTCATGAGGATTATATCATAGAGGGCTAGTGGGATTCATAATGAGGTACATTACTACCCTTCATATACCATCTTGGACCACATACCTAGAATATCACTTCCATTACAATTATTCCCATATATCGGTTTAATCTCATGTAACAATGGGTATATAGAGAGCGGTCAAGTATATAGGGGTCCTCAGGTATATAGGGAGGCCCTTGAGGTAAACAAGTATATTGAGAGAAGGAGATTTAAGGTTGTTAAACATCTACTACTTCTCTAGTCAACTATATAAATTCTAAAACTTAATTAATTGAACTCCATTTCCTCTCAAACCATGGATGAGAGATGCTACTTCACTCATAGTGTTGCTCAATTGGCTATCAATCCTGACCCTTTGGTGGATAGTCTTGAGGAAAAATGTAATAGGTCCAATATATCCATATCGGTTGTCTTTATTTTTATTAGCTATCGTCCTAGGTTAAGATAGTGTATTCTTGAACATTAGGGTTTGGGTTTATGTTGATTTACTCTATAAATAGGAAAAGTTGTGTGTTAGTTGGAATCATATTTCATATTCAATTTTAGTCACATCTATTGTGCATATGAGACTTCACCTTCTCTAAGTGGCTAAAGTATTATCATTTATTTGAATCTAGATTTTATATTTACATAATGGATTTTCTAGCAATTAGATCTTATTTATTAATATCATTGGGTATTTGATTACTTTGTATTATTGGATTGTTATTGCTATTACTATATTTTTTAAGATAACTAGTATAAGAGCTTTGATCTTAGTTCCTTGTGGGGTGTAAATTTACAGTATAATGGTATGCAAACCATTCAAAAACCTCTATCAAACATCACTACTACATGTGTCCTAGTAATATTTTCATAAATATTTTTCAATCCACACTTTAGTGTAATTATCTTCTAAGATACTATGAGTTTGTTACTTTTTCTTACTAAAATCGACTAAAGAAAGAGTATTAATGTTATCAAAACCTTATGAGAGTCCTATATCATTGCAATCATCTCTTTGATATGATAAAAACAAGGGGTATCTCCAATAACACTTTCAATAGGTGAGTGTCATAGGACCCTTGTGGGAAACCTTTCTAATTACGATAATCTTTTTAAACTGATCAAAATAAGAGGTAATTTTCTTAACTTTTTTTCAATAACATTTCAAGTATTTTTGGGGTTTTTATCAAGTGCAAATAGTGAATGAATGAACCTACTACCACTACTAGTTGGTCATGAGTTAATGGTTGATTATAGCATACTGTTTGATTAGAGGATTTTTTTAAGAGCAAAAACAAATTTAACACAAAAATCCTAGTAAGCATCAAAAGACTCCCCCAAATATCAATATTTTTGACCAGCATCTTCTTTCTTCCTTAGATGATATGGCTTCGCCTCCTCCTAATACCTCAAGTTCTTTCTTTATTCCTCCTAATAACATTCCCCCAATCACTCCTCCCAATAACACTTCCTCAATCACTACTAATAACCTAGTCACTCATATTACTACCCCTTCAATTGGTATTACACTTCCTAGTGCTATTGACCCTAATTTACATTCTTATCTATTACATCAAAGAACAAATTATTTCTTCCATTATCAAGTCATTGGATAGTAAAGCACATATGACTTATTTTATTACCAATATCTTAGAAAACCCAAAAGGATCACTAAATGCATACCACTACCCTTTTTTTTGTCCAAGTATTACAACAAACCATATAGTAACAACTTCTAATCACTCATCTAGCACCAAATACAAGTATTCTTCTACAACCTCCACCTAGTCATAGTCCTCCAAATTCCTATGGAAGTGCCTATTATCTAAGATTCACTTTTGATCTATATTCCTTGGAAGGAGGTGCTTTTAATTTCCTTGAATAGATTTATGACATTCCTATTCCTTGTATCGTCATGCCCATTTTGAAGGTGTCAATCCTTGAGGATGGTTAGCCAAAATGGAAAGCTTGATTAATTTATCCCATGTTCCTAAAGTAAGTTTAGCACAACGGTGGAGTATTCTTGATAGGGAGGTGTTTTACAAAGGTTAGAATTATTATTAGGCTAAACCCAACTCACTTACCAAATCATACAGTCACATGCTCACTCAAACCACCCTTGTACAAACTGTAATCACCTTGTACGATCCTTAATTACCTATACTATGCGATCTAAAATCATACAGTGTCAAATATGGTACGATATTGCACTTAGAAAAAATGACATATGCTGTTTTGGAGGCTTCTGTACACAGTTTTGTAATCGATCAAGTCAATTCCCCAAAATTTCCAAATCGGGTAAGTTTCTATCATTGTCTATTTTACCAAATCGGGTAAAAGTGCTTTGTACGATCTGTACAAACTAAGGGTACAATATGGTGTTACTTGATATGCTCTACTACTCCAATATCTCCCCGAGATGTTTTTTAAAGGTTTAATATTCCAACCAATGCAATCTCCTTCATAGGCAAAACATCCTAACCAGGCTGGTGAGAGATTCCATGTGCTTAAGTATGCCCAAAAATCATACAATGCTCTTTAATACATATTTATAAGTGACCTCATGCTCCTAAATCATTCTCCATGATTCACCAGTGCCAATTTCTCTAACCAAGTTGCAACAATGCATAAAACTAACATATAACAGTAAGATAGAAAACTCAATTACACATTATCAATCCACAATTCATTATCCATCATTATCAGGATTGTACACAGTCATCCACAATGTAATTATACTCATTAATATCTATAGATTCAATTGCAATGTGGAAAACTATCTCAATGTAATTGTAATAACTTAGTAATCACAACTATAAGTACTTAACTCTCTATTCTAGCAACCAGTAACCAGTAAACTAGTAGCCAGACCTATAAATTTGAAAATGGGGCCTTATATAACAATTTATAGGCCATTCCAAAGTGGTTCCTGATACAATCTGTTATTAAAAACTGCCTATGTACAACTGAATACATTATTTGGGCTTTTTCCTAAGTCTAATACCTTAATTAGCAAATCCATGTGCCATTTTATCTTGAAATTACATTTCCTTTACATTTGAGTGAATTTCGGTGTGCCCTGTACAATTTGTTAGTGCCCTATACAATTTGTCAATCCAATTGTTCGATTTTGCTCTTCACTGTATGATTTTATCCCCACTATATGATTTTCTCCCCATTGTATGGTTTACAAAAACTTGAGCAAATTGTCACAAACCTGTCAAAATTGAGCAAATCACTTTTTCTTCTTCTAGAATGTGGATTTGCTACCTATATCTACCCTTCCCTTTAATTTTGTCAGTGTCATTGACTCGTTATGTTTATTCCTTGCTACTTCATATTTTGCTATGATAGTCGTTAATTCCTTAACCTGTGACTTGTACATCTCTCGTTCATTCTTTAGCTTGGCTGCATAGCTCCCCATTTCGATGGCTTTAGCTCCATGAAATTTATCCTTTTCCTCAATAGTTTTTAGGAATTCCATCATCTGCTTTTCTCATTCAAAGGTACTCTTCTTCAACTTCTCCTTCCAATGAGCTTCTGTTCGAGAAGTCGCCTAAAGTTCTTCATTATTCTCTATAATGGTCTCCAGGTGGTGTTTGATATCTGCCTCTAAAGCTCAAAATTGGTCTTATTTAATATTCATATGAGCTTGCTTCTCTAAGACCAACTCATTCATCTTCTTTTTTTCCTTTGTCAGTTCCTCTATCTACTTGGCTTGTGTAGCCATCTGCTCACTCTTTTCGGCCAATTGAGCTATCATATGCTCATATTTTTCTTTGAGTTGTGCCTCCAACTCAATTTTATCTTCTACCATCTAGGAGATTTGTCACTTTTCCTCTTCAAGCATGTTAACTCTGGCTTCAGACTCAGTTCTAAATCCTGATAGATCCTACTCCAACTTCTTTATTTTCTCTTTTGCCACAGTTCTGCTCTTCTACAATTCTCCTTCCATTGCGGCCAATTCTTGTTGAGTAGCTTTAGTCTCTTCCTTATGTACCTCCTTGAGCTGATGGATTCATTCCAATCCAATGCTCAGCCACTCTATCTAGTGTATTAGGAAGTTCAACTTCCTCAAGGTGATGGACACTCTAGTAGTGACCCTCCTATACTCAACTTCTGTCATATTTATGGGGCAGGTTAGATGATTCACTCGATCCAAATATATCCTTGGCTCCTTCCTGTAATTCATAACTGTCCCTTCTAGCAAGTATTCTATTCCTAATATTGTCGATACCTCTTCTCTAGGTAACCTCCATGGATGCTATGCATGAATATATGATATCTTCCTTATGCACTTCGCACTATTCACCCATTATGTTATCTTCTCCAATTCGAGAGACACTTGTTCTTCCCACAACTTTAGTTCTCCCACATGGCCGATGCTAAATTCCAATATAGTACTATTCATCACATGGCCTAACTGAGAAAAGAAGTGTTCCACCTTATCTTCTACTCCACGTACCTCCTTATTCATTGTAACTCTTTGAAACTGTAGTATTTACAGAAGATAACTGGATTGCATGCCCCGCTGTTCTTCTTCTATAGGAGTTCTTAAATTTTCTTCCTCCATAAGGTGGCTAGAGCTTCCTCCCAGCTCTCGAAGTGCTCCCTCTATATCTATATTTTCCTAAGGTGGGGACTATTTTACAACTTTCTCCTCCTCCTCGCTATCCATAATATTCATAATATCCTCTTGATATTGTTGATGCTCAACTTATTTTTGAGCCTTTTTTGCTTTGGTCGAGCCCCCCTGTTGCTCCTCCATGTTTTTCTAGGACTTCTTGTTCCATGCTACCCACCTGTTGTTCCTATTTCACTTCTTCTTATTGGATTTGCTATGCATCCCCTACTGTGACCTGTTGAGCAATAAGTACTTCTTTATTCTGTGGAACTTCTATGTTCTTCGAGACATCTTTCTTAATGGAGCTTCTTGTTACAAACTTGTAACGAGGTTTCTTCTTGGGCTCTTCCTCTGTGGTACTTATTCCTACTCGCCCTTCATCCTTGGTAGTGGCTATACCTTCCCTACCTCAATTCCCTTAAATAAATCAAAGGCATCCATATTCTCAAATTGTGAAAATATTTACGAAGATTTCACTATTCTATCCGCCTCTATCCAATACAACTCCTCTAGTTCCATCACTTCTGAATCTGACTGTTCCTTCCTCTGTACTTCCAAAATTGGTTTGATTACCATTATTTCTTGTTGTTTTCTCATTATTATTTGTACAAGACTTCTCTCCATTTCCTGAGCGAGAGGTTGCTCCAGTTGCCTTTGTGTTGGTACTTGTTGTTCTAGTTTTGGATCCAACCATCTAGAACATTTCCTCTAATGGTGTACATCGACATCCTCCTTCGAAGATGTGTCTCATTAAGCTTCACTAAGGTGTCGCTCGATCCTCATTCATGGTTTATTTGGAGTCCCTTTTGCTAATGGCACAACCTTTACCCACTTTAATATCGTTGGTTGTCCTGACTTGATTTATTGAGGCGGTGTCAACCCTAGGAATTGCATTCCCACTTCTATAACTACATTCAATAACAATGCAATTACATGAAAATTCATCCTAAAATTCTTTGATCTCTTCGTTAGTGCCTCATGCATTCTTATTTCTAGAAAGATACCCCAGTAATATTGAATTCCCTTTGTGATACCTTCTGCATATTGGGCCATCCACATTGGCATTTATGTCACCCTTATATTCCCTAACAGTCCAACCATGACAGTATTCATTACGCATGCCCAATGTTCTCCTCATAACTGAATCTATTTTATTTCATACATCCCTGCACCTAAAATCTTTACCTCTATTAGGGATTTGATAGTGGTCATGTCAGTGATGATATGGTATGCCTCTATTGGGTCTACCAGTTTTTTCACTATCTCCATGCCATCCTCTGGCAACCCAAATGTTTTTAGAATGCCTCTGCCAAAATTTCCACTCTCACTGACCTCTTGCCCACATTGACATAGGCTATATGAGTTGCTGCATTATATTCTTAAACTATCTATAAAAGATAGTTCTATAAGAATACCCAGTGGAATGGCAGAATCTATGCAATGATCTCCACATGAACATCCTCGAATTTATTCCTCCAGGGATGTCCCCTGTTCTTCTCATCATTCCACCACTTCCTACAAGCCTCTGCTCTATGTTGTATAAATGTAATTTTTGAAAATTCTACCTAGAATTCCTCCTACCCACTACTCATGTGTTCCTCCTATTCTAACACACAAAATTCACTCCTTAATTTCCTTTGTGAGGTTCTTTCTTGAGCCATTCTTCCCTCTCTATGCCTCAGTGGGGTTTTGTCTAGGTGTGCCTTCCAATGTCATTGTCCCCTCCATGGCCTATATCCTCCTCTCCTCCAAGTATTATTACCATGCCTTCCATGGGATTGAAACTGTCACCCTTCGTGTTTTTGTGGGTATGTCTCTCTTTCTCTCGTGCAGTGGACCTGGTGATCTCTCCACCCTATTAGCTACAATCCACCTTAATCGGTGTTCAAATTCTTCTATTGAGATCATTCCTTCAATAGTTTTCTAATTAACTTGACTTCCACATCACCTATTCTTGCAATAAAAAACATACCAAAAATTGTGCAACCTGATATAAAATTGTACCATGTATAGTTATGTGTCCCTTGTATGATTTTATCTGCCTCCGTCCGCTCTTAGATCGTACAATGTTATGCAGTTATTTTTCTAATTCGTTAATCTTCAAATCGTCCCAAATTATACAAATCATACAATTGCAACATAAAATCATACAGTGTGATAGTGCTCCATATGATGTTATATTTTGGCTGCCCTCCCCTTTTCAATTCATATGTTTTTGTACAATTTCGTATGATCTTCTTGAAAACTGCTGAAAATAGAAAAACACTCCAAACTGCACTATTATTTTTGGAAATCATACAAACTGCCCCCAAATCATATAGTACGACTTCTCAAACCCTAAACAATCATTTTTTTTTAGGATTTCTACATCCTTTGTCAAATCCTCCACCGACCCAGTTGCTGGATTGCCCCGATCTACCTTTTTAGTGCTTGTCTTTAGCAATTCTTCCACTCCTTCAACCCTGGCACAATTTTATTTAACTTGAAAAAATTATGGCTGTACTGTATGAATATACAAACTATTATTTTCCTTCTTTACATTTCATTGCTCGATTTTTTCCATATTCCTTCATTTATAGGGTTCTAATCTTCCATTCTTTTGCAATTTCCACAATCTGAACACCAATTTCTACTTCCTCTGGCTCTAATAGCAATATTCCACTCATAAATCTGTACAATTATGTATTCTAACATATTTTACTGGTATTCTTTGAAAAATTCAAAATTCCCCCTCTTTTTGTGGAGAAAAATCCTAATTCCTCTCTCTCGGGTCAATTTCTTGAAGCTGAAAAGATCTCCCTGGTACAAAAATTTAAAATGGGTCTTCAATTTTAGAGTTTTGGTGAATATTTATCATCCATGTAATATTATTTCATCAATTGTATGCTTTCCCCTTCAATATCCTGAAAAAATTTGAATTCTTGCTTGGTAATTGTGAAAATGTCAATTTTCTTTCCTTTTAAAGAAATTTTTAAAACCCTAACTGAAACCCTAACCATCAATAAAATATAAAATGACACCATATTGCATGATTTTTCATCTCCACTGTTAGATGATTTCCAAATCATCTTTTGGTTTAAAAATTTTGTCCTTTTCCCACTTTTTTCCCTCCAACCGCTGCTTTTTCACATGCCGCATTAAATGGGTAGTTGGAAAATTGTACACTGTATGATCTAAATCGTACAGTATATAATTTTGTATGATTTCCATGTTAGTATTTGTTTGTATGATCCTTAATTTGTACGATTTCATATTGTACTTTTTCTATGTACGATCTCTATACTTAGAAAAATTTTGCTTTCTTTTTCTCTGGAGAGGCCGTCGTTTTTGGTTTTCAACCTCCTCCTTCCTAATTGCGTCCAGAGGGATTTTAACAACTAAGGCACATTTTTTTTTTCAATTTTTTCTTTTTATTTTTCTTTATCTTTATCTTTTTATTTTTTTTCATCCTAGTCTAGTTACACTTACCACCTTGGCAATTGTATAGTGACATTCACTTGTACGATCCCATTCAAATCTTGATCTTGAAGTTCGACCATAACATTTCGGTTAGTGGTATCCTCTTGTACCTCTTGTTCCCTTGCTTTGATTATCTCTACCTATGATGTTGTTGCCTATTCAGTTCCTCTCCTACAATGTGTACAATTCATAATTGTACAATGGCAAGTTGGAGTCTCTTCCCCTGGTAGGCCTTCTTCTCGTCATGCAGGTAATTGATCCCATGGTGGTGGTGTCCTCACCACTCTACTACTATTTGAGCAACTTCTTCACCTATCTCCGTGGATAATTTTTGGCTCCAAAATTGGTGATCGGCTCCATTGTTGGCCTAGGTTTTTATCTTCTATGAAGTGTACCCTTCCTCTTCCAACAAGGTTTTGACCATGTGGGTATCTCCCCCTTCCATTTCCTCTTGGCATGAAACTTCCCTACACTATTGGTGATTCCTCTCTTACTTGGGATAATTGCCAATTACCCACCTCTCATTGGGGTGTTTGTATGATTAGGGGTGGTCGCCCCCTTGTGAATCTTCTTATTGAGTTTGGTACCATGCCTCTTATTCTGGGTATATCTCGATGGTTTCTTACCCAATTTATACATGTTAACGAACCATCTCCTGGCCATATAGGAGTAGGGGGTAGGAATATTTCTCTTCCTCTACCTCCTCTAATTGCAACATCACTAGGGTCTCGATTGTTCTATGGTCATCTACCTCTTCCTCTTCTTCGTTGGAGTCTTAGAGGTCCTTGTCCAATTCTTCCTCTTGTTCCTCGGTTATTAGAAGTAATTTCTACAAAATTAATATTAGCTAGTGGACTTCGGTTAGGTAACAACTACCATAAGGTTTTGATTATTATGTCAACCCGTACCAAGCGATGCCTCCATATTCTTTCCTCAAAGGATATTTGGGGGGATGAAGATGCCAATACTTCTCTGTATTTATCAAAGTATGTCTTAGAGCTAGAGTCGATCCGACCCTCTTTCCTATGTTATGCCAAATCAATTGGCAAATTCATCACTCTCTCAAATTGTCAAACTTTCCTTCTTTGTCTTCTTAGTTGTTGGTGAGCTATTGTATATGCTTGCGTATTACTACCAGGTATATCCTCTTACACTCTCCCGACTTGCCTTGGTCTCAATGCTCTAATTGGGGTATTACAATCTCTTTGACAATTATGAGGATTCTCTTGTTCATCATCATCTGTACTAGGCTCTCTTACCAACCACGACATTCCTTCATCATTATAATCCATCATATCTAATATGTGGCATTGAAATTTAGGTGATGTAGTGGTCTCCTCTATGTCTCGCCAAAGTACTTCTGCACCCTCGTTAATCTTAGTTGCTTGCTTGGTGGAAATGGAAAACTTGTGCTTGTGCCTTCATTTCCTCCACCATTTCTTAGAGTTAAGCCTTCAACCTCCTCAGGTTCACTTTCAATCCCTTGCAGTATAACTACCCTCTGTTCATCGAATATTCGTATGGTACCATCCAAATCTTGGATGACTTGTGCTCTCAACCTTGAATTATGACTCTACAATATTTGATACTCTTCTTGTAATTGTTGAGTTTGCATTCTCATCCTCTGCTGTAATAGCCCTATTTGAGCCAATGGGGAAAATTCTTCTAGTTCCTCCTCTATCATATCCTCCCTATCATCCTCCAAAATTTCCATTTCAAACATGTCCACTCTATCTTCATTACGCACTATTAACCTTATCCTTCTTCATTCTTCTGACTGTCAAGGTAGTTCCATGTTTCTATTTGTGGGTACCTCATATTAAGAGCTATCCATAACAACACCATATCCTTATAGCCTCTTGGTGATGGAGAAATCCATTCTTCTCCTTATCATATGGTCCCATCATCTCATATGATGTGTATTCACAACCTTCTTCTTTCATCGGGTCTAGGGGCCAACTCTTGTTGTTCAATTATTGGCTACGTCTCCTCCTTTTTGCAAATAAACGTGCGAGTCCCAAATAAGGCTCTTCTTGTGATGGACCTAGCTCACGATGAGCCTCATATTGAGCTTCTACTCATCTTATTCATTCAATATCTTTTGAAGCAATGAATAAACATTGTACTTTATAAGGCTTCAAATTTGAGTCATTTATAGCGTTGGGTACCTCTGTCCCATTCAAGTTCTATAGCCTAACTACTACATTACTCATTACTTAAATAAATTTATAGGGACCAAGCCATAATGTCTTCAGCTTACCTAGATTGATTTCCCTTTTCACATTAAAATTTAGAACTAAGTCCCCCAGACTAAGTTCCAACTTCCTCAAATTCTTGTCATGCCACACCTTTCATATTTTTTGAGCTATCTCAATTGCCCATTGTGCCATGACTCTTTTTCATCTAACTTGGTTAGCGTCATCAGTCATTCCTCCAAACTTTCTTGATCCCCCAAGCGATGCTCTACTACAACTCTCAAACTTGGTATCAAGAACTCGACTGACACCACTGCTTCTTGACCATACATCAATTGGAAAGGTGTATGTTCCATTGTTGGTTTAAAAGTTGTTCTGTATGCCCATAAAATGGATGGTAACCTTTCCTCCTAGTCTGCTCCCTCTATTCCATAGGTTTTATACATAGTAGATACTAAGACTTTATTGGTTACTTCTACCTACCCATTTGCTCTAGGGTAGTACGGACTAGACAACAAGTGTAAAATCTTAAACTTTGTCGTCAACATCTTGATAATTTGATTAACAAAGTGTCCTCCATGGTCACTCATTATTCGGAGCGAAATACTGAATCTTATGATTACCTGCTTGTACAAAAATATCACTATACTTTTGGCCAAATTATCAGGTAATGCTCTTGCTTCTACCCATTTTGTTAGGTATTCTGTTGCCACTATGATATATCTACACTTCCACCTCTAAGATATACTTAATGGTCCTACAAAGTCCAAGCCCCAACGTTCAAACAAATCCTATGTTTACGATAGGTTTAAGGGCATAAAGTCCCTCTTGATCGGTTTACCTGCTCTTTGGCAAGTATCGCAAGATTTCACATATTCCTTTACATCATTATACAGTGTGGGCCACCATAGACCTACTAAAAATATTTTCCGCGTAGTCGCATCTGGTCCCATATGCCCCCCTACTAAGCCTACATGGGCTTCTTTCAATTTTGCCTTGAATTCTTCTTTCATTACACATATGCGCAAGACACCATCACTTCCCATCTTGTATAGTAATCTTACTATTATCTGGAAGGGTGTTGACTTCATGATTACTTTATTATTTTTGGTTATTGCCATCTATTGTGGAAACTCACCTATGGATAGATATTGGCCAACCAAATTGTACCAAGATGGAACAACGTTGATGGAAAATAGTTGTGCATCTAGAAATTCATGAGGAACTCTTATTCCTATCAGCTCCCTTGATCGTATTCGAGACAACTGGTCTACAATCACATGCTTATTACCAAGTCTCATCACTATTCAAAATATGAACTCTTGGAGGGTGACAAGCCACCTACTAACTCGTCCTTGTATTACTGGTTTATTTATTAAGTACAATAGAGCTTGATGATCAATGTAGAATACAAAGGGGTTTTCCATAGGTAATGCCTAAAATTTTGGACTGCATATACCATCCCCAAGGCTTCCATTTTTGTTGTACTATATTTTTTTTTGGCCTTGACAAAATGTGACTAGCAAATAAAATCGGCTGATCCAGCTTAAACTGTCCTTCTTGTGCTAATGCACATCCAATTGTAAATTTTGAGGTATCAATATGGACATGGAATTCCTTATCCCAACTAGGAAACACTAAAATCAGACTACTCGCCAACTTACCCTTTAACTCGAAGGTTCCTTGGTGCTCCTCTATCCATATGAAAGGAATATTCTTTTTTGTCAAAGAATCTAACGGGTAAGATACATAGGCATAATTTCTGATAAATATTTAGTAATATCATGTTGAACCAAGGAATTTTTTGAGTGAAATCACATCAAAGGGTTCTTCCATGTGTAATATCACACAAATTTTATCAGGATCTGTATTCAATCCTTCACTACACACAATGTGTCCTAAAAATTTCCCATATGGTACCATTAGAAAACATTTTGTTAGGTTTAATGATATCTGTGCATTTTTGCACCTACTCATACATTCACTAAGGGTAGGAAGATGCTCCTTGATCTTCCCATAGATGGACCAATCATCCAAAAATACTTTGGAGTTCCCTGTTGCCAGCTGATCAAATATATATAGTATGATTCATTAAAATGTAGCTAGGGTATTATAGAGCCCAAAGGTATTTGATTATATGCGTAGATGCCATTATCCATAATAAGTGTGGTATTCATATTATCCTCCTCGATGATGCTGATTCGATTGTATTATGAGAATCCATCCAGAAATGAATAGATCTCATGTCCTACAATTTCTTCCAAGATAGAATCTATGAAGGGAATGGGGAAGGTATCCTTAATGGCCATTGCGTTTAGAGTCCTAAAGTCTATGTATATTATAATATTATTTACTTCCTTCTTCAAGGTGATCACTATAGGTGAAACCCATTCACTATTTATCACATTGAATATGATTCCTTCTTCCCACAACTTTTCTATCTCTATGTTTACTAATGTTGCGTACTTTAGGTTCATTCTATATGAACTTATCCTTACAGGTTAAGAGTCAGGTATTAGTGTGATCTTATGGACACATAATTCTAGTGGTATTCCTTTCATATCCTTATATATCCATGCGAAGACATCCTTATACTCCAAGAATATCTTGAAAGTTGTTGCATTCAATACCGGATTCCAATCATCGCCACAATGGACCATCCTAGGTTCCTCCTCTGTTCCTAGATTGATGTCCACTATATTAGGTCCTTCATACTTTATATTTTCTAGCTCACTCATAGATTTCATTACATTCTTAGGGTGTGTCGATATTGTATCAATCTATGTATCTCCTACTGTATACTTCACAAAGATTTTTGGAAATGTCCACTTCTCTTCTGTTTCCTTCTTAGTTTCTTTACTGACTTTTGGTTCATCTTGTTTTTCCTTGATCTCCTCCAACTCAATACAGAGGAAATTGGAATGAAACATTTTGTACTCCTCCATTTGCCAATGAAGAATTCCACTATCATATTAAGCTTCATCTTCTCTACATTTATCTAGGTATAACATTCCCTCTCCATCAGGTTCATGTCGTTCATCCCTTGATAAATTTTCTTATTCATCGGTTGTAGCTACATCTTCACTAACTCTTTGATTAGCTAGATTAATCATGTATTTGTGATGTCCCTTATTAAAAGTGATCTGATTATTTCTCCAATTGTGATTAACTTTGACTACTCATGGCCATCCTCTCCCCAAGAGGGTATCGTATGTCGATTTTTGCATTGTAATCACAATAAAATCCAAGACAAATTCTTGTTTAGCTATCATTACTTGTGCAGTTAAGACTCCCTTTATGTCAATACCATTCTGGTCAACCCCATATAGTCAAAATCTCGATGTCCATAGGGATGGAATACCTAGTTCTAACCAAGTTCTCTCCGGTAGCACATTGACATTGGATCCTCTGTCCATAATAACTTGCAACAATTTATGCCCCAAGATCTCCATATATACTAGTGCAATTTTCTTTCCCATATCGATTATTAGTATAGTAGGATCCATGAATTGATCTTTTCATTCTTCCTCTAAAATTAGTTGGCTCTGTTCCTCCATCACCTTCTGTGGTTGTAATTATTCCGCAAATACCTTTTGCAATTTTGGGATAGCTTCTAGCATGTCGGATACTTTAAGTTCTACTATGGTATCCAAACTTGTGGTACCAAATTTTGCACAACTATCTCTTGATTTGATGGTTTTCTCAGTTCTTTTTCAGTTCTCAACTCTACTTGCTTAGTTTTCTCAGCTTCTTCTTGCAATATTTTCTTTGCTACTTGCCAACGTTATTTTTATTTTGTTGGCTCTGGATATTTATTCTTTTTAGCCTGATTCCTCATCATGCCTAAAACTTCCTAAGATTCCTCCTTAACTTAAGAAACTTTGATGTCCAAATAACTAACATTCTACAGGTTACTCGAACTCACCTGTTTTGGATAATTCTCTTCTTTGTGGTTCCTTGGACCACACCATAGACACATGTGTGTAGTGCTTGTTTGCGATGTCCCTTGCATCAAAGGTGTAGGAATTTTTTTCACAAAATACTCCCACTCTTGGCAATTGCGACATTGTATGACCGGCCTACCTTTCGATTCATACTGTAAATGACTTTGTCCTCCTTGTTGATTACCTTGATTTTATCTTCCACCTCGTCTGTTATTTCTATAACTGCCACTTTTTTCTTGTTTCCTACCTCCTTGGACCTTCAGTTTCTCTCCCTGCTCCTAGATTGACAGACATGTGGGCATACTATTGCATTATAGGGACAAATCATTACCTCATGCCCCATCATGTTACAAATATGGCAATAGTCAAATATTTCATATTTGTATGTCCCTCTATTTTGCATTCTGTCTACCACAACTCATTCCTATCCGACTTGATCTTTTGTTCTTTTACCATCTTATCAAAATCTTTACATAATGATGCTACCATCCTCTATATAGTGTCATCTTCTTCACTATATTAATCCTTCGACTTGGGATGAGACAATATTCTTGTATACATCTGTTTTGATTCACTCTCAAAGTTATTTACGTGTTTAAGCACTTCCTCATATGTTTCGAATGGTACTACCTTCATATTTTTCTTATATTTTAGTAGTAATCTATCTACGAACCAACATTTTACTAGAACATATACCAATGACATCTATATATTATCGAATAATTGCTTCATTCGACACTTGTATGATTTTACATCCTCATCAACTTTCTGTTTTGTCATGCAAAGCTCGGTAACAATGTCTCCATCATCCTTTAAAGGTCAAAATTCTTTGATGAACTTCTCCTTTATTTGATTTCAAGTCTGAAAATCAATATTATTTTCTCTCTTCAGGTACCAATCTATTACCAATCCTCTCAAGGTAGTAGGACATAACATTACCCAATCCCTCGGTCTGTCTACACCATTTTATCTTCAAATGGTTATGCAAGTCCCTATATGCTATGTGGGGTCTTCCTTACCCTCACTTGAGAATGGTGGACATCTTTGTTTGGCTGCTCTATTATCCATATTAGGAGAGTCGTCGCTCTCACTTGAGGTATCTCGTGGAGTGTTTATCAGATTCCTCCTTGGAGGTGTCTTACTCTCATTATCGTTAGAAGTTTCAATTCGAGGTATCTTGTTTTGTCCCACCACTTGGTGACCAAATTCTCATGCATCTTCACTTTGCGATCTCCTTCGTTGGTGTGATGGAGATGGTCTTGGTCTGTCCTCCTGAGTCCTCGCGTCCTGTTGCTCTGGTGCCTAACTCCCATCATCTGCACCCTCTTGCAACCATTTCACCACTTTATCAAGTCTTAGCATCCACTCTATGTCATCTTGCACTTCTTATTTTTCAACCTTCTCCTCTACGCTTGGTGGTTCTATATCCTTATTTTCTGTCTCAATCAACAACACCTCAAAATATCCTTCTTCGGATGTCCAAACTTGCTCTATTTTTGGTTCATGTGTACTCTAATATGAGTTACTCATGTTTACGCTTTGAGAAATCCTCATGCTCATTCTTATTGGAATGTTGTCTCATGGTTCCCATCTCCCATGGCTTAGTGTACTGGTGTCTGTCATAAAAATCATCTCCAGTATTTAGTCGAATTTGACATGTTTTAACAAGAATACCAGATTCAATAAGGCAACGATGCCAAATGTAGCATAGTGGTGGAGTATTCCTAGTAGGGAGGTGTTTTCTAGAGGTCATAATGATTATTAGGCTAAACCCAACTCACTTACCAAATCATACGGTCTCATGCTCACTCAAACCACCCTTGTACGAACTGTAATCACCATGTATGACCCTTAATTACCTACACTATACGATCTAAAATTGTAAATTTTCAAATATGGTACGATATTACACTTAGAAAAACTAATAGATGTTGTTTTGGAGGCTTCCGTACACAGTTTTATAATCGATCAAGTCGATTTTCCAAAACTGCCAAATCGGGTAAGTTTCTATCGATTGCCTATTTTACCAAATCGGGTAAAAGTGCTTTGTATGATTTGTGCAGAAGACGATGTATAATATGTATGAACTAAGGATACATGGCATTAATCGAGATGCTCTACTACTCCAATATCTCCCTGGATGTTTTGTAAAGGTTTAATAGTCCAACCAATGCAATCTCCTTTATAGGCAAAACAACCTAACCGGGATGGTGAGAGATTCCATGCGCTTGAATACATATAAAAATCATACAATGCTATTTAATACCTATTTATAAATGACCTCATGCTCCTAAATCATTCTTTGTGATTCACCACTACCAATTTCCCTAACCAAGTTGCAACAATGCATAAAACTAACATATAACAGTAAGATAGAAAACTCAATTACACATTATCAATCCACAATTCATTGTCCATAATTATCAGGATCATACACAATAATCCACAATGTCCTTATACGCATTAATATCTATAGATTCGATTACAATGTGGAAAACTATCTCAATGTAATTGCAATAACTCAGGAATCATAACTATAAGTACTTAACTCTCTATTCTAGCAACCAGTAAACTAGTAGCCAGGCCTATAAATTTGAAAATGAGGCCTTATATAACATTGTCCAGGCTATTCCAAAATTTTTCTTGAGACAATCCCTTATTCACAAATGCTCATGTACAACTAAATACATTATTTTGACTTTTTTCTAAGTCTAATACCTTATTAGCAAATCCATGCGCCATTTCATCCTGAAATTATATTTCCTTTGTATTTGAGTGAATTTAGGTGTGCCTTGTATGATTTTATAGTGCCCTATATGATTTTACAATCCAATTATACAATTTTTCTCTTCATTGTACTATTTTATCCCCACTGTATGTTTTATAAAAACTTGAGAAAATTGTCACAAAACTGTCAAAATTGAGCAAATCACTTCTTCTTCTTCTGGGAGGTGGATTTGCTACCTACAGTGAGTTGTATGGTATTAGTAGTCTCTAAATTAGAAACCAAAGATCATCCATGGTTGTTGTGGTAGCTCCACCAATATTGGGGTCCTCTTTTGTGGCCTAACTTCAAAGAATAATTTTTTTGGATATTTGACAAAGGATCTTCCACATCATATTAATTCATCTTATGCAAGTAAATCAAACAAGAATGGTGGAGGAGTATTTCTATGATTTCATAAGTCTTACTACCTATATCCACCAATTGAATCCAATGGTTATGGTCTCATCCTATCGCTATGGTCTTAAGGATAAAATTCAAAAGGAAATTGACATGCTCAATCCCTATACTCTTGACAATGCTCAACATGTAGCTTTGGCAATAAAACAAAAACTCTAAGATTCTAGTTCCCTATATAGACATGACTTCAATTCTCATCTTCCTTACCACAATAATGAGTTTCTCTATAAATTATTCTATTTCAAATGTATAGTTCTCACCATCCCTCTGATCATTCCTATGAAGAACATCGTAATTTTCAAGTGGAAGGTGAAGATATTACATTGTATAAAGATGAAAATTCATAGAAATAGGAGCTTCAAACAAAAGTAGATGAGGTAGAACATGAAGATAATACCATGGCTCCATATTATCATCCTCTTATGGGGCTCCAATATCACCATACTATCAAGGTACAAAATGACAATGTGTTTTGATTCAAATAGCATGTATAACTTTATAGATAGTAAAACAACTATGTCCTGGGGCTTGTATACCAATACTTTAAATCAGGATAAATTTCAAGTCTTAGTTGATAATGGAGGTACATTCAAATAGGGAATTATACTTGGTTATGTAATATCTTTTCCATGAACCTAGGTAGTGCAAATGTCATATTGGGAGAATAATGGTTATCTCAACTTGGGGACATTACTATTAATCTACAACAATTATATGTCAAATGGAAATAGAATCAAAAAGTCATTTGAATCCAAGGAATTCAACCCCTTCCTTCCAAGGTGGTTAGTTCACATATCATGGAAAATATATTGAATAAAGGTGATTGTGGATTGTTCACTCATTCCAATTGCATGGAGTTTCAATTTTTGGAACCAATTCTTATAGCTATTACTTAGAATTTATAGAAAATCATGAATTATTATGAAATGGTCTTTAATTATCCCATGTGTCTTCCTCCTAAGCACACACATGATCATACCATCCATTGTATTATGAGAATTCAACCTCCTAATGTGCATTCTTACCACTATCTATAGCCTCAAAAGTTAGAAATTGAAAAGCTAGTTCAAGAAATGTTAGAACAAGAAATCATTTGTCCAAGCATCAATCCATACTCCTCTAATGGTGTCTCAACAATATCACTATCAAAGATAAGTTTTATATTCCTTTTATATATGATTTGTTAAATTAATGGCATGGTGCTAGATACTTTATAAACATAGATTTGCATTTTGGATCTCATCAAATTATAGTTAGATAAGAGGACATCCCTAAGATTGTGTTTCATATACATGGGGGTCATTATTGAATTTTTATTACTATTGCTATAATTATTGAAGTTATTTCATAATAACCAAACCACATTTGAGAACTCTATGTTTAAAGTAGAATATAAGGGTGCTTACCTCTTAGGTTATCTAACCCTTATTGACGATGATTAAGGGAGAGTGGTTTTCAATTCATTTAATCACATGGCTTCCTTGTATAAATATAATAAAATCACGACCATCCTTAAGGAAGGTAACTTCTATAGGAGAGGTCTCACTCTTGGATTATCCCCAACAATTAAACTCAAATCCTTTGTATTTTAAATGATAAAATCCACCTTTTGGGTCCTTAAAAGCAAATCTTAGCACATCAACCTCTAATATTTTTTATTCTAATCCTATTGTCATCACCACTTTTGCATATGCTAGGATGCAAAACATCCCACCATCCTCAAGATATCATTCATATTTACCTTCTCTTGAAGAAATATTATAGGTCAAAGTAAGTTGCATTGTATCTCAAAAAGTGGGTACGAGTTACATTCCTAAGTATATTTATCCTCTAGTGTCTCAATTTATAATCCTCTTATCAATGATATTAAATCTAATCCCATAAGCATGAGCATGGATTTTTCTCAAAAACCTAATCCCATAATATTTCATCCTTCATATTCTAATCATTTTATTTCAACTAGCTTAGGGGTAAACCATACAATGACAACCACAATATTGTATGCCCAAATATATGAATCTTATCCTTATATCAATTATTAAGGTCCTTTTATCTCTTAACACATGCCTCTTGTTTAATCAAATCATATTTCTTCAAAGCATCAAACTTTAACCTCCTAATTAGAGCTAGGCCTCAATTCAAGGGTCTACTTCTAATCACAAGTAATATTATGAGGACTTGTGAAAATATCCCTTAGATCCTTTCATAGCTAGTTTACCTTTTTATCCCAACTTTGAAGATCCCAAGTTTTAACTATACAAAGGGAAAGAAGATCCCATTAACCACCTTAGATTGTTTAAAACTTCTTGTAGTAATATTTCACATGAAAAAACATTGCTACTTAGAATATTTTCTAAAATCCATAGTGGCCCTAAGTTGGAATGGTATTACCAATTACCAAGATATTCTCTTAAAATCTTTAGGGATGTTTTTCAAGTAAATTTTTGTCTATATCAAATAAATGATCATAATTAGTGGCCTATATAAGCTCAAACAATCTTAGGACAATAAATTTTCTAACTTATTGGTAATATGGCGATACCAAGTGGGGAGACCATAATATACCCTCCACCAAGAGACATTCTAGATATCTTCATAGGCAACCTAAATAAGAAATTGGCTTTCTATTTAGATATGGCCAACAATTTTGTTTTTAGGATGTAGTTGACATGGCTAAGAGAGTAGATACTACCCTCCTTAAAAGAGGATATTTTAATTCCAAATCCCACATGGAAGAAAAAAATCTTCCTCTAACTTGAATGGATAGTTCAAGAACAATTATGTTGTCAGAGATGAAGTCACTCATGCCAAACCAACAACATGAGTACTATAATTTCCCTTCAAAAGTGTGTCTTAGAAAGGCTTCAACAATTGATCATAGGGGGAAGTTCTCCTAACTAGATCAACCTACTTTATCCATCCTAGATCAACTCCTTAAAGTTAAAATAGTGGATATTCCACCTATCAAGCCTTTAGACCTTGAAAGAAAAAAATCCCATTGGTTTTTCCTCTATGAGTATTGTGTCTTATATTGTATTGATAGTCATATTACCAATAAATGCAATATCCTTAAGAACATTATCCAAGACCTAATCGATAGAAGTCAAGTGGTTTTTAGTAGCTTTGACTCTCAACCTTCTTCCAATTAAGTGTTGGTTTTTAAGCTAGATTTTCTTAGTCCCAACATTATGGATCTTGAGTAGTCTCAAATATAAGAGCAATAAAAATATAAGTTGGCCAAAATAAATAATACAAGCATTCAAAATAATATCAAATATGAATGTAAATTAGCTAAAATAATTCATGCAATAACATGAAGAAACTTACATAATAATTGCTCAAAATATGCATACAAGTTGCAATATTATTAAATCTTGAATGTTATCTTCTTGATCCTTATCTTTGATATAATACATAAATATTTATCTCCATAGTATATCCATACATGATGTATCTTCAAGTATTTGACTATTTATCTCCATATGATAACTCTCACATGTCCTTTGGCTTCTCATATTGCCACTTGTATACATGACTCTTGACTCTCTACTTATATGCACACTTAGCTCTATGATACTTGCACTCTTTTACATGATACTTACACTTCTACATGTACACCTAATACATTTTTGGAGTATATTACATTATTTGGTACATACTAATGTACCCCCATGGTACTTTCATGGCACACCTTGTAAATAATAGACTAGGGTTGAGTCTTAGATTAGAATGTGAGTAATATTTCATGTAATGTAATAATGTGCAGGAAATGCACACATGTTATATAAGTGTGTATGTGTATGAAATTCACAAGTGTCAAGTGAATAATTGTGCAAGTGTAATGTGAGTACATGTGCATAAGTGTCTTATATGTAAGTGTGCACAAGTGTTTTTATATTAGAGTGTGCTTAGTGAAGAGTCATGTCTAGGTGTGTAAATAGAGTCATATGTATGCAATTTTCAAGTAGAGAAGCCAAGAGTCATGAGAATTGACATAAGGAAAGGAATAGTCAAGTATCCAAAGAGTCACTCTAAAATGGCTATATATTTCCCCATGGAGTATCAATAGAAGGTATAGCAAGCATATCAAATATAGCAAACAGAGCAAATAGTGAGCATAGTTATCATCATTGTAATAGATTTTTGTAATATATTTGTAAGAGAAAGAGGAGTAATAAATATTACATATATTTGAGCAACTAATATTGTAAGTTGTACTACATGCTATGTACATGTATGATTCAGGCTATTTACATTCATAATTTCTACTTATTAATTATTGTTAGTTTTTTTATTATAAGCCTTGATATACATATTAGTTTGCTCATACTATTTAGTTTACATAATTATCTTGATCTTAATACATTATGGCTATATTATTCTTGATCCTATGGAATTATCTCGTGAGTTTACTTTAACATTAAGGCATCAAAATCTATTAGTGGAATCAAAGCTACAACAAGTAGTTCATTGCACAAGTTGAATTTGTTTAACTACATATAAAATCAAAATTTTCTACTTTGATGAAATTGGTTTAGAGTCCATTTACTTTAAAGGGATATAGATTTGGACTCTATTGTAAGATAAAAGTAAGTAGAGGATTTTCGTAGTTGTAATAACAACTAGTGAAGACTAGGACACAACTATAGAGTCTTCCACTATTTTAACATAAATAGTGAAGACTGAAACTCATTTAAAGGATATTTCCACGGTTATAAATAATGAAGACAAGGACTCAACTATTGGGGTGAATAAACTTGAAGATAGTTGATCATTATAGTAAAATATACAAACTTTGATATTAGAAGAATTTTTAGGGACATAGATAATCCTTGACAATTTATTTCTATCAACTAAGGAGGAAGTTGAAGGATTTGATACAATCGAGTCATTCTAATTTTTATTGAAGCATCAAGAAAATATGAGTCACCTTGACATCATTAGAGTTCTTAAGTGAGACCTAGGATAGAGCTACAGTGGAGATTTATTGTCAGAAGAGTGATAAGGTTCCTACAAAATATAGAGAATAATTTCATCTTCAAGTGCAAGAGAAAGAAAAAATAAGGATATATCAAATACTAGTGTATCTATCTTATAGTCAACTTTTGTCAAGTAGAGGTTAATTGAATATTGTAAAAAAAATCAGGCCTTGAAGCGAGACCTTGACATAAAATATTTTAGGTCTTGAAGTGAGACCTTGATATAAAATATTTTAGGTCTTGAAGTGAGACCTTGACATAAAAGTTTTAGGTCTTGAAGTAAGACCTTGACATAAAGAAGATTCTAGGTCTTGAAGAGAGACCTTGACAGAGATAGAAGAACAACAAAATATTGAGGTTACCTATTCTAAAATATTATTCGAAATAGAGGTAGTCTATGAAAATATTCAAGTCTTGAAGATAGACCTTGACATAGAAAAGTTTTAGGTTAAAAACCTTGACATAGTGGCTTGATAAGTGTAGCCATCTAAAATAGATTTAGATCATCTAAGAAAAAGTATATAGAAGGTAAAGAATAGAGTATTTTATATAAATAAGGATTAAGAGAAGAAGCTCTGTATTGCAGTACAACAAAATATAGAAAGAAACCATTAAATTATGAATGGAGATGCCCAAGGGTTGTGGATAAATATTTTAGAATGTACCTATCCTAAGATGGTGGTTATAGGGGTGGACTGCATGAAGATCTATGTGGCGGCTTTCGGGGCGGACATTGCAGAATACTGTGGTGGCCATAAAAGCTGGACAGCCTGCCCGGATTCGTGGCAGCTACCGATTCCACCATGTAAATACAAAAAATAAAAAAATAAAAAAATATTTTAGGGTGTTTTTTTTCAAAGAAACATCCTAATGTAAAGTTTAAGGTGTAGCTATTCAAAGACTCCATAAGATAGAGTTTCAGGTTGTGACCATTCAAAGGAACATTTGAGGAAGAGTTTCAGGGTGTGACTCTTCAAAGGAATGTTTAAGCAAGAGTTTTAGGGTGTATCTATCCAACTTAGAATAGATATTGACCCTTGCATAAATGTTAAAGGTGTGCATAATGGTTATAAGATATTTTGTGAAAAAAACATTGAGAAATCAATGCCATAAGAAGAATATGAGTGTCATCTAATCTACAATAATAAGCAACAAGGACCTGTAAGCATAAATAACATATTAAAATTTTGAACCAACTAAAAACAATGTGTCCATGTTGGAATTCAATGCAATGTAGACTTACTCACATCATGACCAAGCATAGTGAAATGTGACAACAAATCTCCAAAGGATTTCATGGAAAAGGAATTACAACAATCAAACACCTAGAGTGAACATCGAAAGAAGAAAAGATAGCAGTTAAAATCCAAGAGCTAACACCTAAAAATGAAATACAACAATTGATTTCCAAAGAGAAGCACATGAATTAGTTTTGCATAGTAACGTTTAGAGCCAAGCAAGTGATACCAAAGTTAATAAATATTGGTAAGGTTAATGGAGAGACATCATTGGTAGAGATGCATGTAATGCTCATAGAGCTAGGTAACAGTGCCAACGAAAGACACTCAATGCAGGCATTACATTTTCTATGAAATTGAAATTGGAAATCCGAACATTTCAATTATGCCCACATGAAGTGAAATGTTCAACCATGGCATGTAGAATTCAATCAAGGAAATTTAAAACCATTTACACAAATCTAGAGTTGCATTTGAGGCAATACAACTAAGAAAAATAATAAGCACAAAGCATAAAGGTATTTTTAAATTTGGCTTTTCAAAGTTGATTTTGGAGTGATAAGTAATTTTTTAGGTTTGATTTATATTTTATTAAGGTTATAATTAGTGATAATACCTTTATCATTAATTATTAAGTTAATGGAGGGATCTACCTCGCTTATCATAACATCACAAGGATTATTTGTAAAGTATTAGGTTTTTTTATTAAAAGCATATCATATTTTAGGAGCCATATCTTCGTGAAGAATTATTTGATTCAGCTGATTCTTGGACCCATTTGTGTAGAATTTGAACAGATTTAAAATGAGTGGTCATATGAAAGAATCCAAGCAATATTGAGGGAATTATGATCCTATGAAGTCAGCCATACGAAACAAGGGCAGTGACAATTTTCATGCCATGAAAAATGAAATTGTAAATATTTTTCAGTTAGGGCTTGAATGATGGGAAGAGCAATGAAGAGCTAGGACTTCAATAAGGTAAGAAATTCTATCTGGACATAGGATTTTTTAGCTAAGTTTCTTTTTCCTTTTTTATCTTAAAAATTTTGCATGCAAATTATTATAATTTTTTATCAAATATTATATTTGTTATAGGATATTTTGATAAATTTCATTAGATTTTGAGTTTTAGTTTCCTCTCCACGGGCCAATATATTTCTAAGTATTTATAATTATCCCTAGTGGTAGAGATTAGTGAGTACACCATAGAGAGACCCTCGTTGCTCCAAGATAGGGTAGTTTTTGGTAAATTTAATGGGTATTGGCTAGGGCCTTCAGCCTTGAGGAAATATATTGATAGGAGTTGAAAGTCTCTAGGAATGATTCTATCCTTTCTTCCCAAAGGTTTCTTCCTAGAAATTTTTTGTTCTAGGGAAGAAAGAGATATCATCCTAAAAGGGGTCCTTTGGTTTATAGGGAGAGTAGGACTCTTCCTTACCCATTGGTATGAAGGCTTTTCACCTAAAAATTTAAATTTGTCCCTAGTACCAATGTAGGTTAGGATGTATGGGTTGCCCATTGAATTTTTAGAAATAGATATGTTCAAGGCTATAGGAAACACTCTAGGAGAATTACTTGAGATTTTAGATACTACAAAATATGGATTCCTGGCTATTTATGCTCGAATATTTGTCATGATTGATATAGGTAAAGCTTTATCAAAATCAATAATTCTGAAGTATGGTGATAATATATGGACTCAAACCATAGATTATGAAAACATATCCTTTAGATGTAGAAGATTTCATGAGGTGGGGCATATTGAGAAATCATGCCCTAAGAAGAGCCTAGCAAAATCATATGTAGAAAATTGCAATAGGAACTTACGAATGGATATGGATGAAGATAGTTTTTAACTTCCAAAAAATATAACTAGAATAATAAAAGAAAATTAACAACAGAGACTTGTAAGGAAGGATATTGGAATAAATACCAACTATTTTGAGGCTTTAGCCTATGAATAAAAGGTAGATCAAAACTTAGAGGACATAGTTCATCAGGTTGAACATATTAATAAGGAACCATCTATTAATTATGATCCTGATTTAGGGATGAACATTCTTGATGAACCTAAGGAATGTGTCTCATCAGGTTTTTAAGACTCTCTTGAAGTACCATGCACAATTTAGGAGAAAAATTTGGTGAAGAAAATGCAGTTTTAGAAGTTAATACCTCTACCATTAGTAAGATAATACCATAAAATGAGTAGGATAAGTCAAAATCTTTTGTAGTAGAGCTAAAAGAGGATAAATATGATGAAAAGAAAAGTTTTGAAAGAATATTGAGAAATAGAATAATAAGACCTATTCCTAATACAAGCAAGGCAAAAAGAGGAAAACCCCCAAATTATCAAGCAAGATCTAGGGAAGAAATAACAAACATAGATAAAGCAACACAAACTAAGTTAGTTGAACTTCTCTTTAACAAGAAATAAAATGATATTGGTAAATTGCAAGAAGATCCAATAACACCTAATGATACATGCTCATCATCTCATGGAATATAAGGGATGTTAATTACCCATCAAAGAAGAGGTGTATTAGGGACCTTTTTTTAAGTAATAAGCCTGGTATTCTTTGTATCCATGAAACTAAAATGACAAAAAATAAAGTTTCAAAAACTATGAAAGTAGTATTGGCAAGATGTGAATGGGAGGCTATGGATTCTGAAGGAGTGGTAGGGGGAATTCTAACTTATTGGAATCCTTATAGAACCTCCTATGTAACCATTCATAAATCTATACATTGGATAACCTATTTAGTCATATGCTACTTTGTATATATTCATTTCATTCTTATTAATATCTATGTGCATACAAATCAGTCAGCTAGATTAAAAGGTTGGAGTGAGATTGAAGTCTTTATGGGAAGTAAAGACCAATAAATCTAATTCATGATCATAGGATATTTTAATGCCATAACCACGCTAGATGAAATATTTTGGGGGATTAGGAAAGTAACCCAAAGTATGAGATATTTCTCATATTTTTTCCAAAATAATAATCTATGGGATGTTGAGTTTGAATAAGATAACTCTACATGGACCAAAAATAGGAGAGTTCAAAACCTAATAGTAAAAAGAAAAGATAGATGCATACTCTCATATCATTGGCTAGATGAAGGAACTTGTGCTAAAATTAATACCTTAACAAGGATTGGTTCATATCATTGGCCAATAAGAGTTAAAATGGTGGTAAGTGAATAAAAAAAAAGATCATATTTTGAATATGAACAGATGTG
Source organism: Wollemia nobilis (assembly GCA_028583015.1). Classification (NCBI taxonomy): domain Eukaryota; kingdom Viridiplantae; phylum Streptophyta; class Pinopsida; order Araucariales; family Araucariaceae; genus Wollemia; species Wollemia nobilis. Next base: position 5,807,038 of record JAQPPZ010001745.1, on the reverse strand, counting down.
GGAAGACCACCCTCAATTTGTTGATATAATAGCATAAACGTGGCATTCTTTAGGAAATCATGGGTTTTTATGCTTCTCCACATCTAGTTTGAAATAATAGAATAAGAACACTTTTGGAAATATTTTTGAGAAGAAAGAACTAAAAGATAATATTTCAAAATTTCAAAAAGGTGTTCATAATAATCCAAACTTAGATGAAAGGGAGTTTCTTAGTGAATATCATAATATTTTGAGTAAGGAAGAGAAATTTTAGAAATTAAAATCAAGACAAACTTTATCAAAAGGAGACAAAATACTAAGTTTTTTCATAAGATGGCTATATTTCAGAGATCAACATCCAAAATTAGTAGAATTATATAGTAGAAGGGGTTGAATTGAAGACTAGAGTGAAATTAGAAGAGATACAAGGTCATTTTATCAAAATATTCTAGGATAAAAGGAGACTAAAGTTATTAATGATAAACTTCTTCAAGATGTACCTTCAGTTATAATGAATGAAGACAATGGGAATCTCATAGAGCCTATTACTTTAGAAGTTCATTTAGCTCTTTTATCTTTTAATAAGTATAAATCCCTAGGTTTATATGGGCTCTCTAAATTTTTTTACCAACATAATTAAGATATAGTAAAGGATTATTTATTGGTGGTAGTGGAATAGTCTAGGGTAAAACAATACATTTTTTATTTAATAAATGCAACATATCTTGCCCTTATTTCAAAAAATAAGGATGTTGATTTGTTTGATTCATTTAGACCCATACGCCTATGTAATATGACATATAAGATTATATTCAAAGTGATGGAAAAAAAATTAAGGCCATTGTTAGACAAAATTAATTTGAAAGGAGGATTTTTGAGAGGGACAAAAATTCTAGATGAGATCATAGTAGCTCATGAAGTTATGCATTCAACAACTTCAAGAAAAGAGAAAATAATAATATTAAAACTTGATATGAATAAGGCCTATGATAGGGTTAAATGGGATTTTATTTTTGCAGTATTAGAAAAGTTTATATTTGGAAAGAAATGGGTCAAATGGATTAAATCTTGTGTCTATATTTTCATTTTCAATGTTGGTCAATGGATTAGTAACAAAATCATTTAAATCCAAGAGAAACCTTAGACAAGGAGACCCTCTATCACTATATTTTTTCATTGTTATGGCATAGGTTATGGGTAGGAAATTTAATAACGCCTCAAAATAGGGGCTTATAAGTCAACTTAAGGCTAGTAATAACATCAAAAACATCACCCATCAATAGTTTGTAGATGATACAACCCTTTTTTGGAGGGAAAGGATAAATGAGACCAAAGCTTTGAATAGATTATTAAAGGAATATGAAAGAGCATCAGGGAAAAATTTTAATAGAACAAAATAAAAAGTTTACTTCCTAAATACCCAAGCTAAAATCAAATTAGGGATATGCAAGTTACTTCAAATGGAGAAGGCAAATTTGCCATCACCTTATCTAGGGATTCCATTATTTGAGGGGAGAATGAGGATATAATTATGGAATGTGGTTATAAGGAAAGTTTATAACAAACTACCAACATGGAAATCTAGATGGTTATCTTTAGAAGGAAGAGTGCATCTAATTAATTCAGTCTTACAGGCCATTCCAACATATTATGTCATTGTATACTATAAAAAATCAATAGAAAAAGCTTAATATTTATTATGCAATACTTTTTGTGGTTAGGTTTACATGATAAAAGAAATTTTTCTTTGGTGAAATGGAGCAAGGTGTGTGATAATAAAATCAGGGGAGGTATCGGTTTAAGATTTATTTCAAATGAAAACTTACCTCTTAGGGGAAAATTAATATGGAGATTGTACAAAGAGAGTCAAAAACAATGGGTAAAAATTATTCTAAATATGTTGATCCCAATGACCCAAGCTTAATATTTGTTGCATTATCTCTACTAAATGGTTCTACACTTTGGAATGGTTTAAAAAAAATCATTGATCTAGTGATTAAATTTTTAAGATGGGTGGTGGGAACTAGAGAAAAAAAATTCTATTTGGATGGATACCTAGTGTAATAAAAAATTTCTCAATCTAGATCCAATTTCGAAACCTTGGATGAGATTACTTCAAGACAAATATGGTGATAGTGTTTCAAACATTTTGTACAAGGATCAAGAAGGAAGATACAAATGGAAAAAATATTTTTTTACAAGTATACAAGACATTGATGCTTTGAGGCAATTGAGTAGATAAAAATTGTGATTATTTTGAGGGGATCTAAGGATAAATTGATTTGGAAGTTGAATAGCTTAGGATAATACCAAAAAGAAGTGGATATAAGTAAAGCACCAAAAAAATAGAAATATCATAATAATATGGAGAAATATTTGGGATAGCCCAAGAATTCCTGAAGTTAAAATATTTTTTTGGGTAGTATGTCATAGAAGATTTTTATGCTAGGATAGTCTTATGAAAAGGGGTTTTCATGGCCCCTTTCAATGTGTTCTTTGTAAAACAAAGGAGAGTATAGACCATCTCTTGGAACATTATTAAATAGTTTGGAAACTATGGCAATGGATTCTTAATATGTTTGGTAAATGCAAGGTGATGAATAGCATAATTGAGGAATGGTTAAAGCAATGGCATAACACTTATAAAAGTAAGGCTTTAAAAAAAATATTGTATATATCAAAAGATACAATACTTTGGACTGTATGAATAGAAAGGAATAGAAGAATATTTAAAGGAAAGGAAAGTAGTTTAGAGGTAATGAAAATGAAGATATGTTTAGCCATAGAGGATTCTAAACCAACCTTATCAACTCATCCTATCCCTAATCTACAAGTAGAGAGCTTTGATAGATGGATTTAAGTCATCAAATGGAATTATGATGTTGGGCATAAGAGAAATAAAAATAAGACAAAGAATATAAAGTGGAAACCACCAGATATCAAGTTGGTCAAATTAAATCTTGATGGAGCATCTAAAGGAAATCGATGACTAGGAGGAGGAGGAGAAATAATTAAAAATATTAGAGGAGATATTTTATCTCATTGTGCTTCCAATATTAGATTTAAGACAAATAATGAAGCTGAATATTGGGTAGCTTTAGAAGGGTTAAAAATATACAAACAAATTAAATGTAATAGAGTACGGATGGAAGGTGATTCACTCACAGTAATAAATGCAATTTTGAGGAAAGAAAAGGCTCCATGGAACATACAAGAGATGATTGTGGAGATTCAAGATCTTTCTAAAGAGTTTGAAAAAATTAGGTTTACACATACATTAAGGAAAGGAAACAAATGTGCATATAGGCTAGCCAATAGAGGGGTTTGAATTGAGGATCACAAAGTTACATTATCTTTTCCATGGTTATAGGAAGTAGTAAGTTTAGCTAGAAATAATAAGAAAATGTTGAATGTCTGAATCAAATAATGATTAAGATTTAATTTAATGTTTTCCATTGGTAATATCTACTTTATTTTATAACATAAATGTGTTTTCATATAAACTATTTATTATAATTTTTGTGGTTGCACTTGTGTTTTAGAAAGTAAACTAGTAATCCAAATTTGGTAAAGTAGACTATGATATTGCGATGTTTTGGAAATATTACTCTTCTAAGATGCAATGCATAGATAGTAGAGGTGAATTTATGGTATTGTGAAGGTTACTATAGAAAAATATCAAGAAGGATACTAAATTCTGGAATATTTGTATTCATAGGGAAAATTGAAAAGATCTAGCAAATGAAAATCAAGAATTCAAAAATTTTATGTAAAATCATGTAGGTTTCTAGCTATAACATCTCAATTGAGATGAGAAGTGAATATATTTCTCAAGCTTTAAATAATAGAGTTATAATTTGTCAAGGGTGGGGGACCCGAGTACAACCCCTTGTTATCCAAAGAAAAAACATAAAAAAAAAGTTAATGGAGGGATAAGTAGATGATAATTTAAGATTGGAGCTATAAGGTTTTTAATAGTTTTTAATACTTAGATAAATTTGAAATTGGTTTGCTTTATCAATTTTTTGAAATAATAGATTATTGAATTTTTGCAAATTAATTATTTTGGGAGTCAAAAGGAATTCAACTTTAAACTTAGGAAAAATTTGAAAGATTCATATTCCCTAGTTTTTAATAGTGGGGAGACAAAAGGATTTGTACTTCATAGGATTTAATTTAGAAACTTTGACTTAAACCTAGGGAATTATAAGGTAGTCTAAAATAATTTTTTTTTAATGAGTTCTACTGTCTAACAATCAATTTTTCCTCTCTAAATCTCAACTTCTGAAGGGATCAAATTATGCTTCACGAAAAAAAATGAAATCAATTTTAATAGTGGAAAAAATTTGGGATACAATTAGTGGAGAAAAATCAAAACCTATTGAAGATGTTAGAGAAATTCAAAAATATGAAGATAGTGAAGCAAAGGCACTTATGATAATAAATTTTGCAATCACTAATAAATTACAACCTTATATAAGTACAATATAAACTTCTACAGAAGCTTAGAATACTTTAGCTAAAATATTTGAAGGGAAAACAAAGCTGTTGTCTTCAATATTCAGTCTTAAATCTCAATTGTCTTCCTTAAAAGTTATTAGTGGTGAAAGTATTGGATTATTTATTAGAAAAATAGCATATATAAAAGCAAAACTATTAACTCTAGGAGGAAAAGTAGAGGACAAACTTCTTGTTCAAGTAACATTGAGAGCTCTTCCATAAAATTATAAACATCTATGTTGGAGTATATTACATTATTTGGTACATGCTAATGTACCACCATGGGTACACGATTAAAAATATTAGATTATGAGTGTGTTCTATATTAGAGTGTGAGTAAATATTTTTATGTAATGTAATAATGTGTAGGAAATGCACAAGTGTCATGTAATTGAGTGTGCAAGTTTGGTGAGTGTAAATGTGCACAAGTATCTATTATATAAGAGAGCATAAGTGTCCTTAGAATAGAAAAGTGAAGAGTCTCAAAGAAGAGTGAAGGCCAAGAGTACTCAATATGAAGAGTCACATTCTATTATATGTGTATGTGTGTGACTAAGCATTATAAAGAAGTGAGAGTGTGTGTGACCTTTATTCTATATCAGTTTACTATTTTTGAGAGCATTTATTAGTGTCTATGTATGAGTTATTTTTGAAGTTATTTCTGAATTATATTTGTATAGATTATTTATATTATTAAGTATTTTATATTGCAATTTTATATTTGACTATGTGGTTATTTACATTAAAAGTTAAGCATCAAAAGCTAACAATGGTATCAGAGCTACAACAAGTCTTTTCTTGCATAAGTTTTTTAAAGTTACAAATAGTCTAAGGATATTTCCACTGGTCAAGGAGAAACCAGTGAAGTTGAAGATATTACCTCTAGAGAAGGAAAACTAGAGAAGATAGTATTTCCACTATGTTGAAGAAAAACCAGTGAATATTGGAGATTCAATATTTGAAAATTTTAGATAGATTGAGTTTACCTATTCCAAGAATAAATTTGGAATAGAAGGTAATATACAACATAGTTTCAGGTCTTGAAGATAGACCTTGAAATTGATAAGATTAAGAGACCCAAGAAAGAGGTCCTATTGGAAATTTTGATAGAGAAAGCAAATTTGAAGGTAGAAGAATATTCCAAGTTGCATTTGGCTAGAGTCTTTCCACAGGGTTGTAGAATAACTCGTGAAGACTAGGACTCAACATAGTTTTTACCACTAGATTGGAAAAAAACTAGTGAATTTAATTGATTTTAGAATTATTGAAGATTTGAATGTATTTAACTATTTCTAAGTTTTGTTGCATAAAATTAATTTTGGACGCAATAGATTGAAGATTGAGAAAAAGGAGATCCAAGAAAAGAGGTCCCATTGAAGACATGAGAAAGGAGATAGGAGATTTGAAAGAGAAGATTCAGGAGGCCTAAGAAAAAGCTCTTATTGGAGATAAGAGAATTTGAAGATTGCAGATTGAAGATTTTGTAGACCCAAGAGAAAAGGTCCCATAGTGAATTTGGAAGGAGAAAGAAGGAGAATAGATAAGCCATATTGAAAATTTGAAGAAGTGGTCATTGGAGGATATTTGAATAAAGTTCAAGGTAGAATATTGTAAGAAGAATAAACTCCTTAAAAGAGGTAATAACACCAAATTTGGGACAATCATCGACATTCGATGACATGCCCAAAAGGATTTATGAAACCAATTCAAGGAGGAAGGATTTGGCAAAGATTTTGTTAGATTTTGAGAAAGTATATTTGAAGACTTCAAGACATAGATAATATTGAATAATAGGCCAACAAAAGAGGATAAATTTGAAGATAGAATTCAACAAGAGATAAGGAGGAGAAAGAGGATTGAAGAGGCCACCATTTAACATATTTTAAAGGTAGCCATTAAAGATTTGTAAGGCTGAATTTGAAATTTTTGGATAACTTTTTGAAGGAGATAGTAGAACTGTGAATTACAAAATTATTGGGGAATAATTTGAAGATTTTTTACATATAAAATTGGAGAAGTAAAAAGTAACATTTGAAGAAATTTTAGGCAATATTTGAAGGAGAAATAGAGCTGTGAAATTCAGAAATTGTGAGTGGCAAATTAAAAGAGAAGGAAGAATTTTTAGAGTAGTATTTGAAGATATTTTGGACAGCATTTGAAGAAGTAGAAGGGCTGAAAATTTTAGTGTTTTGTGATAGCTATTTGGAAAGAGAAAGCATTTTTTTTTATAGTGTTTTTGAGAGGAGAAGAGCTTAAAAAATTCAAAGTTACTGGGGAGCATTTTGAAAGGAGATAAAGCATATTTTTGGGCAGCATGTTGAGAGGAGAAAAGTTGCAAAAATTCTAGAGTTTAAACAACAACTTTGGACAACAAAAAGGTGAGAAAAATAAGCAAGAAAAGCAAGAAAGTAAAGAGAAAAAAGGACAACAATTTAATGGTTAAATTGCATCTTTTTAAAGTATTTGAAAAGTGTTTATAACAAGTTTGTAGGTATTATCTTCAAAGGTAAAAATCAGCAAAAAAGAGATATTGTAAATCTTGAGTTCTTTAGGTTTTATCAAAGCTCCCTCATTGTTTTTAAATCTACAAGAACACACAAAATATTAGAAGCAATAAATAGCTTATTTACATGCTAGCAAAAGGAGGACAACTTAAAATCTCAAATTATAGAAGATGTTAAAGAACCTTGGTTGAAGGTCACCAAGAAGATGTTATAAAATTTGCTTGAAAAGCCAATGGAGGAGATAAAAATGAGCACCACCATAGGAGATGAGAAAGTCACAACTTGGTTGAAGCTAAAAAGGTAGAAATAGCACCACCATAGGAGAAAATCAAGCTACTGCGTGCTTGAAATCAAATTTAAGGACGAGCACCATCTTTGGAGAGGATCAAACCATCACTTGGTCAAAGCAAAACCACCTACCATAAAAACTATAAATGTCAGCACCATTGAAAAATTTGAAGGGATATTTTTAGTATCAAGATAAAAGTACATTTTGAATAAGGAGGTAAAATATTACTTAGAGGATAAAAAACAACATGGACAAATCAAGTTTGGAAGGTAAAAATACTGCATACAAATTTGAATAGATTTCTAGTAGGTAGATAGCGAAGGACCATAATTTATAAAATTCTTGCAATAAAATATCTACGATATTTGGAAAAAGAATTAATTTCAAGCGTTAAAGTTGAAGAGTACCATTTGGAATGTACTCAGGATTTTAAGAGATAAACTGCCACTTGTCATATTGGAAGGAGGAGCACCAACCACCTTCATTGGAGTTTTAAATGTATCTACATACCTTAAATGCATGTAAGCCATATACACATCAACCAAAGCATTCAATAATCCATTATGCCTTGTAGAAGTTGTAGTGAGCACTTCAAGAGGAGTGCCACATTTTCCACAGGTCAAACGTGGAAGACCATGAAATTAGCACACCCAATTTTGGAGGTAAAAATATTTTAAATTAAGTTTTGCTCTATACTAAGGTTTGGAAGCTATAAGGTTGATTTAATTTGATTTTTCCTAAAGTTAAGTTTAATTAATCTAGTGCTACATAGATATTAGTGGAGAGATAAGACATCAAATTGAGAAATTGAAACCCTAGAAACCTTATAAAGGTATTTTGAGAAGTTTTGAAGATTATTAATCTATTTAATTTGTGAATCAAGTTTTAATGTTTGAAAATAGACTATTTTTGAGAAATAAGGTTTTCTACATCAAATTAGAAATATTAAATTTGCAAATATCCTTTACAAAACTTCTAAATTTCTAATTGGGGAGCCATAAGGTATTCAACATCAAAATAGTTTTGTGAAATTTAGAGTTTAGTAATAATATATTCAAACTTAGGGAGACAAGGAATTTTTTAGCTTTTGATGCTTAATGCAACTACCACAGGAATTAATTATAGGAATACAATAAAATGCAATAGCAATTCAATAACAATTGTAATAGGAATAACAAAGCAATTTAATATGAAGAATATGAATGAATTCAACACACTAAATGCTCAAATGTATGCAACTTTATTGCACTAAATTCTATTACAAAATCTCTCAATGAGAGTACAATAGATCTCAACAATCCCATAGCTTCACTGTAACAATGTATATATAGCCTTCCTATAATGACTCTTGGATGGATATAACTCTTCCATACATTGTGACTCTTGATGATCACTTGCACATATATAGAACTATCTTTGATGAACACTTGTAGCTTGACACTTCACTAACTCTTCCTAATCTAAGGACACATGGACTATTGTGCACATTTACATTATTAAATACTTTGCACACTTTAATAATCACTTGTGCATTTATTACATTACATAAATTAAATACTCACACTCTATTCTAAGACACACAACCTAATATAATTATGTACCCATGGTGGTACATTGACATGTACCAAATAATGTAATATACTACAACACACCCCTGTATTACATTATTTGGTTATTGAAGGTTTCAGTCTTCAATATGATCTTTATCATGATCTTGGAGCTTATGTTGTCTTCTCTTTTTTCTCTAATTTGTTGCCTTTTTGTATACTTATCAAATGAATGGTTAGTATATTCCAATATTTGTGCTTTCAAGATTACAAGTTTCTTGAAATATTTCATAGTCATCAAATTCTTGCATAAGAATATTTCTTTTTCCTTTGTCTTTAGAGTCATATGACCCTTTATTTTCCTGTATGAAAAATTTTGCTTCATCATCTCTATCTTCTATTCTTGATTAGTTAATTTACAACCTGCTTAAGATTATTTGATTTTTGGTGTATGAATATGGAAGATAAGTTTGGATCATAATTGATCCATTTTTCTTTTCCTTGTTTGATAATATGACATTGTTTCTTTCCATTGATGACTTTAAACTCTACTATCATATTTTGATCCATAAGTTGAGAAACTGAAAGAATATTGGTAGTCAATCTAGGAACATATAAAACATTAATTATATTGACTAGAATATTTTTTATTCCTTTTACTTCATAAGTCTTAAAATCTCCTATAGCAATTGATTTCTCATATTTTATTTTTAGAGAGTTAAACCATTGTTTATTTCCAATCATATGTTTACTTGCTTTAGAATATATGTACCAATAATCCATAATTTGCTTTGAATGATATATCTTTCAAACTTTTAAACCTTTGAGTTGAATCCCTTTTGTCTCCCTAATTTTGAACAAAGAACTAAAGACAATTTTGATACAATATTGCAATTTTTAAAAACTTTATGTTGACAACCTTATGTCTCCCTAATGATTGGATATATGATCAAACAATGGTTTTTTGATGAATATTTCAATTTTCAAATTTTTAAGTTGAATTCCTTTTTTCTCCTTAATTTTGAATGTAAGACTAATGTCAATGTAATTTTATATTTGACATTTTGAGTCCCTATGCTAAAATGTTGTCATTGATGTCAAAAGGTTATTTGATGTCAAAAGGATCTATGATGGTATGCACTATGTTTTGTGAAAGTGCAAGGAAGGTTTTTTGTGAAAACCAAGGTAGGCAAAATAAAATGTTTTATTTAAAACTATGGATGGTAGATTTGAAATGGATTTTTTGTAAAACCCAAGATGGCTTTTCGTTTCATCAAAAAATGTGCCCCGATGATGGAGATATTTAATTTTAAAGGTTTAGTTTAAATTTTAATTTATTTAAAATTAAAATTAAAATTTTAAAATTAATCAAAATATTTTCCCTCCCTTTTTTGATGACATCGACTTTAATTCTTCCCCATACACATCGTGTATAAAATGTGCTTCATTAAGCAATGGTTAAGTCCTTCGAAATTTTAATTGAAGTATCCTCATTTGCCAAAGTTATCCGCCTTCGAAATCGTGCACTATCGACTGTCAAAGGATTGGGTGAAGCACAATTTTAATTTCATGGGCGTTAAGAGGAAGTATATCAAGCACAAGGTGGAATAGCTTTCATGTGGGAATATTAGCCCACTTGGTGGGCGAAAGGAGTGCAAAGGCGCACTAGCTGCAGGTCTCAGGTTTGAGTCACCCAAAATTTGTTTTTCGCATGATTTGTTGTCGCCACAATATTCGGAGCCAAAAATAACTTTCTAAGGTATGCCCATAGCCGCAATTTTAGGATATTGAGAAATTAATGTTTTAATTTGCCAAATATAAGGTTTGATGCACCATTATTGAGGGTATGCCATGGTGATGTAATTTATGAGTTGTGGCTTATATTTTGCACTATTTGATGTGGGATTTTTGGCATTAAGGAGCTTAGTGAGTTGTCCATTAGTACAAAGTGTTTTTAAGAGAAATAAGTGAATGGTAAATGGTTGTGGTGATATTCATGCTATATTAAATAAGGAAATAATTATATTTAATTATTTTCTAGTGGTGGATGTGATTTTTGACTAGGAGAAATAAGGTGTAAAAGGTTATGATAATTGTTTTGTAATTTCTCCTAACCCTCATGAAGACTGGCAAAAGAATATTGTGATTATGGCAGATTTCCAAAGAGGCTTCTTCATATTCATAAAAGGTATGGGCACATTCTCCTATTGAATGATTATGGTGGTTAATTTCTAAAATATCATTAGAGATAAAAGGATTGATTGTGGTTTCCTTTTCGAAAGTGGTTGAGTTAATGCTTCAAGGTTTTCTGGATTGTGTGTTGTGATTAAACCTTATTTTATAAGCATTATTATTGAAGCCATTGGTTAAGCAAAGAACTTGAAATTGAGTTAGATAAGAACACGAGTATCATTGTTATGTGAGATTTGTGGTTAAGCATTATTGGAAATATTTTGAGTTGGTTGATACATGTTTGGACTAGGGTTTGTGAGAAAGGATTGATCCTTAAGGTGATTGATTGAGTTGAGTTGATTGAGCCTATTCAAGTGATTGTGTGAAGTGGTTGTTCAAGTTCCTAGAAACAAACTATTCTATATTCTAATTTAAGTTGAGATTGGGATTTGAGTAATAGAACATATAGAGTCTAACAATTCTCTTTATGATTCTATGAGATTGATTTGAGTTGAGATTGGGATTTGAGTATAGAACATATTGAGTCTCTAACAATTCTCTTTATGCTTCTATGAGATTGAGTTGAGATATTGATTGAACATTGAGCTTAGAACATATTGAGTCTCTAAAAATTCTCTTTATGATTCTATGTGATTGGACAAGTTCTATGTGAGCTTGTTAAGCATATTTGAGACAAGTATTTGAGAAGGCTTGTGGACTAATTTGAGTAAGATTTTGTGAAATCTTGCTATGCATATTTGAGCAAGTTCTAGAGAGGACTTATTGAGCATATTTGGACAAGTTCTGTGTGAGATTGTTGAGCAGATTTGGACAAGTTTTGTGTGAGCTTGTTGAGTAGATTTGGACAAGTTCTATTTGAGCTTTTTGAGCAGATTTGGACAAGTTCTGTGTGAGCTTGTTGAGCAGATTTAGACAAGTTCTGTGTGAGCTTGTTGAGAATATTTGGACAAGTTATATGTGAGATTTTTGAGCATATTTGCACAAATTTTGTGCGATATTGTTGATCAGATTTGGACAATTTTTGTGTGAGATTTTTGAGCAAATTTGGACAAGTTCTGTGTGGACCTATTGAACAGATTTGAGTAGGTTCTATGTGGACCTGTTGAGCAGATTTGAGCAGGTTTTATGTAGACCTGTTGAGCAGATTTGAGTAGGTTTTGAGTGGACTTGTGCTAGACCGACTGGACTATGTTTAGTATAAGATATTGAGCAAATTTGTGCTAGACCGAATGTACTATGTTTAGTACAAGAGATTGAGTAGAGCTATGCTAGATCGACTGAACTATGTTTTGTACAGTATTAATATAGATATTTGGAGGTGATAGAGTATAGAGGATAGAGTATCAATGGATAGAGATCCAGAAACTAGGACAATTGAAGATATATCTGAGTGAAGAGTCTTCAAGTGGAGAGAGATCCACCAGTCAGTGCAACATAGAGACAAAGTCTTCTAGAAGATCACTAGCCAAAATAGAAGGAGAAAGAGTTCTCCTGTGGAAGATATCCATGAACTTGAGATTAGGGGATCAACATCTCCTTTGTATAGAAGTCCATAAATATTTTAATTGGGAAGGATTACTGTTGGAACTGATTCTTGCATCCATAGGAAATCAATTGTCACGCTACAAGAATTTGAAACCAACGAGCTATTACAGGCTCTGGTCAACCTACCTCATGTTCTACTAAACCCAAATATTGCAAAAGAAGATGGCAGAATGGGTAAGGAAACCCCAAAGATAATTATTTAATTAAACTTCTAATTTGCACACTCCATATATATATATATTTTGAATTTACATGGTGGAATCAATAGCTGCCACAAATTTGGGCAGACTATCCAAATTTTTATGGCTGCCATAATATTTTGTGCAGTCCACCCAAGAAGTTGCCACATAGATCTTCGTGCAGTTCACCCCTATAACCACCATGCCACAATCATTTTAAACCTTTTACGTCGCTTAAAGCACCAGGAAAGGGACAAGTGTTTAGTCTGGCAAGACCTGAGATTTGAACCTTGGGCCTTTGCCCCCCTTATAGGGTTTGGATGAACCAATTGGTCTACACCTCGAACCTCGCTCCATATTTATATTAAACTATAAGTATTCTTATTAAAATGACCAAGCATGAAAATAACCAACTGTTATGCCTTATGTAGACCGGTGCCTAGATTCATTGGGTTGTTATAGCAATTTAACAACAATTTTAATATGAAACAGAGAGAAGGGGAGAAGAAAATTGGCGTTCTTAATCTCATTCGAATATCGTAATAAAATCAAGAGTTAACCAATGAAAGAAACGTATATAATGCATTCAAATAATGTAACCCATTATACAATATACACACAATACTGAGACAAAGAAATGACAAGAATAAAACCCAGAATTGTATTGATTTCATAAAATATTACATGCAGAGTGGGCGGGATGCCTTTTAACTCTATTTTTCTTAAAGAAATACATCAATACAATGAAGAGGACTCTGTTCAAATAATGTAACAGGTCTCTCCAACTCTCCTTGTTCCAATATGGTAATAGAAGAATCTCTGAATCCTAGGCTCAATAAGACTAGAAATATTCTCAGCTTCTTGAATGCTTTCCTATCATACAATCTTGCACAACAAGGGGAGGAAGAAAGAATGAATAAAAGAAAATAGACACAAAGAAATACAACAACACAACTAATAGGGCACTCAAGTATACCTCTTAGCAAAAATGCTATTCTCTAATTGCTTGATGTAGAATCCAGACCTGCCTGCTTCCTTTTATAGTTGTTGGTTCTTGATTCTGTTATTCTTGGTTTACTTCTGACTGTACACTTGGCAGCTTCTGATTGAATCTCCAAAATTGATGTTGTCTAGCTGGCTTTGTTCTGAACTAACTGTGCTCTCTTCTTTGACTTGTTCAAACATATTCCCACTCAACTGGTGATTTAAGTATGAGGAGAAATTTTGCTCTGATTCAACTACTTCCTGGTGCGTTTAGCTACTGCTTTCTGAACTAGCCTCTTTTGAGTTGCCTTTCCTTGATCCTTTGACCCTTTAACTACCCCAAATATATCTCCTATTATTGCAGTTATCTATGGTGCAGAATCTACTTTTTTGAGTGCAGGTATTGACCCTTTTTCCCTTTAAACTCCTTTGCAACCCTTTAATATGCTCATCAATCAACTTCCATATTTCTATGTAACAAAGTTTTTTTTTCTTTTCTTGAAGTACAAAGTAGTAAGGCTTCGTAGCATTCACCATGAGTGTAGTTTGTTTAATCATCTCCTCCTCATCACCTTGTTCATAGTCAAATATCTCAAGGGTTTCTTTGAATATTCCTTCTATGTCTGATGCTTCCAAGAATTGATCTAAGGATAGGCCAATATCTTTCAGTTTATCTGTAGCATCCTTTATCAGATCATTCATCTCAGTCATATAATTTGTCCATTTTTCTCGGTTTGATCCAAACAGGGCTGCTTTGAAAAATTTAAAATTGATTTGAATTTTATTGCCTTCAGGTGTTGTTATTTCTTGTCCTTGCAGTTCTTCAAAATGATCCCCTATGTAGTCCAGGGTTGGGTGAATGATTTAAAATATTTTTCTCTTTCCTTCATCAAGGTCATGATTTCTTGAGCAGTTATTTGAATCACCCTTATTTGCTTGAACATTTCAGTAAAACCTTTGGCCTGAGCTTTTATTCTTTTGTACATGTCTTTCCTCATTACATTCAAATAATATACATGATCTTGAACTTTGGTCACTACAGGTGGCTGGGCAATTGAAGCATTTTTCTTATTTAATTCTTCCTGTTGCTTACTTATCACAACTTTCAATTCTGCTTTTTCTTCTTCCTCTTGACTCAATTGCTTTTTGAGTGTTTCAATTTTTTCAACAAATTGGTCTATGACTTGATTACTCATAGTTTTGGCAAGCTTTGCCATATCAGCTTCTTTACCCAGTAGTGATGATCCTCCTGTTTCCTCATTGGTACTGAAGACTAGTGGGTTTTGCAGAGGAGGGAGATCAACCTTAGCAATATCTGACACAATTGTCCCCATTTCTGCCTTTTTTGAAGATTGTTCTTCTGTATTTCCCATTCCTGCTACTAACTGTAACTCTTGTTCATCTGTAGCAGTAAAGGCCGCATGTTCATCTGTTCTTTCCAAAACAACCTTGGCAATAGGTAGAGATAATCTGGGTTTCTTAGCTTCTACTGGAGCTATTTCTGTTTGAATTTTTACTGAGTAGCTTTGGAAGAGGCCACCCAGTCCACCTTTTACTTGTATTACTATTGGAATTTTTATCTCCTGTCCCTTTATGTTTATAGAAGTCGAGATGGCCATGGGTGCCAATTTCTTCACACTGGTCATAGCTAAAACATTATCAGGTATAGGAACTACAACCTGCTTTGTTGATGGTGCTTTTTGAGAGGATGAAGTTACTATTTCTTTGCCCTTATCTGTATAGGTTTGTTGAGGAGCTTCTTTTGGTGCTGCCTCTATTCTGGGCTGGTCATTCACTGGGAGTTTAACCTGTTGTTCTACTATATCAATAGTTCTAATAGTGACCTCCATTAAGTCTATGTCTTGCTCCTCTATCAATTCTAGCAAAGGGTCTTCTTTAATTGTTGGGTGTGTCCTTGGCATAATAGGTGTTGTAGTATCCACTGAAATCTCTCGAAGCCTTCTTAGTTCGGTTGGGTAGTCATAGGCTTCACAAACCTGTGTGCTACCTCTCTTTTCTGGAGGGAAATTATCCCATATTGTCTGTAAATCTGATTTTTGCTCTATAGCTTCTAATAAGTTCTCTTCAAAAGCATCTTCTCGATGATTGATTCGAGCATACTCCCTCTTCTCCATCATCTTGCTATAAATTCCTTTTGGGTCATAAAACCTCCATGACACTTCATCGAATCCCATATTGTCCAGTTCAAACATTCCCTTGAGTAGGGAAGGATATCCAACAAATACATAATCTCCAAAATGGCAAGGAACATCAAGCCAGGGGACTTTCCCATGCTTCTTAACCAGTCTCATTTTAGCCTCTTCTACCACTTGTCTACATAATTCTAGGGCTGCTATGGACAGTGGGTAGTACTGGGGTAACACCTTAGGAGGGATTTTAGCTCCATATAATCTGATGTAAGTAAAACCCTCTATGAAGAAGAAATATCCTATCTCTTTTTCTTTAATGAATGCCCTTACCCCTGGCCCTAATATTTCTAGAATTAGCCCAGTTAAGGCCCAATGGATTTCTACCAAGAAGCGATCACAAAACCAGCCCATGTGAGTTCATCCTTCATGAAGTCTCTAGAAGCTATTCTGTACATAGGGGCTATCTATGGCTTTTAATCTCTTACGGGCTTCTTCCCCCAATTGGCCCACTATTAAGTGAGTGAGAAAAGAATATTGTGAAAAGTGAGGCATCTCCTACCTCTGTTCGAATATTGCTCTCTTTAGTTCTACCATTTCTCTATGTATTTGTGAGCTCAATTCTAGTTCCCAAGCGTAGATAGGGGTGTTATGTCCTCTATTACATTGTGCAGCTAAATACAAAACTCTTTTCGTTATTCTACTCATATCTTGTACTCCCAATACTATGTTTATCATGTCACATAAGTCTTGTACCCAGGGTTTAAAAGCATTTTTATTAATTGGGAAATTTTTCTCTATTTTTGCATATGTATCAAACAATTTTTAAAAAATTTCCATATCAGTGAACATGCGAGATTGGTGTTCGATTACCTGGTCCACCAGAAATGTGGTATACTTCATCAGATTGAACACTTCCTGGATATCTTCGACTTTGGCGTTGAACACCTTCCGATTCTTGTGGTCTCGAAAGGTCCTTGTTCTTTCATCATATGCCACTGCTAACCAAGCCATCAAATCTGAGGAGAAATGCACTTTTGGGCATATCAACTTTCCAAGGTTACTGTTCCATCTATTGTCTCTAGGGAAACCCTTGTACTACCAGTTCTGAGCTTTATGGAACAAATATGCCATTATCCATGGGGTTCTATTATCACCTTCCATTACTCGGGTGAAACTCTTAATGCAGGCATTGTCGATCTCGTACAGTTGAGCTGAGTTGGGTTTTTTATCTGCCCCACATTTTTGGGCAAAATCATACATAGTGGTACCAGGAATAGGCGGTCCAGAAATCATAGAATAGGGTGATTTATCTGTGATAAACTTTATGGCTTCTCGTGTATCTGTAGGTACGAACACATCTCCCCATGATGCCATTGCTCTCATGATTGCTGGTCAAGTTCTTCTTCGAGTTCTTAGAATATGAATACTCTCTTCCTTCTATGCTTCTGATGTATCAATTCTAATTCTTGGTATACCAGTGGAGTGGCCTTGATTGGTTTCGTAAGTTCATATATAGGGTGGTGGATTGAACTTGATAAATTCGCACGTTTCGTTATCGACCCGATGCCACCAACCGCTGTTCAAAATTGGCCAATGGAATCATGCCAACTCAGTATTTTCTGGAGTTTTGTGCTTTATGATGGGCGATATCTGTTAACTTGCGAGCCTGGGTCCCTTTGATATGTGTGCCTACAATCATTCATGCTTTCTATTCATTCATCAATGGGGATATTTTAATCTGACATGGAACGGTATGTTTTGGACCTCGTGCCATCTCAGATCCGAGTGATAACTATATCTTTGGGATCCATTATGTCTCCCTTGGGGTCTTCATGATATCCGACTCTTGGTGTGAGTGTAGGTTTTTACCTATGATGTCCCTTTTTCCCTAAGTCAACCATGATTAATCGCAACCATCGGATTGATCTGAGATGAAGCGCATCCGTTGATCTCCCAAAACTGGGATAGTTAGTGTACCTATTCTCATGTAAACACTTGAAATAACGTGTTTTATTGGTCTTCAATTAATCATATTTATCCGATGTTAATCCTTATATTGTTAAACCTTAATAACTGTTTTAATCGATGGTAATCATAAAATACACTTACTTTTCTTTTGTGATCGTCGTTGGATCTTATGGTGGTGAGGCATGACCGTTGGATCATACATATGCATGTATTCTTTAATAAATGGGAAAAATTCATATGTACCTTGACTAAATTAATCAACCTAATGCTTAGATTAACCTTTGATTATCTTCCCACATGCGCACCGTTGGATCTGGGTGGTCAATGTCCATCGTCGTTCGATTCGTGTGTTATAAAAAGGTCTTTATTTAGCCTTTGGATCTTTGTCGCTAGTTACAGGCCTTCACGTCCGTTGATTCTCGATTTAGTTTGTGCGTTGCCATTGGATTACTGACAAGATGCATGCTAGATAATGATGTTATAGACCTTTGCTTTTCTATTAATCATGATTAAGGTGAAAAGGGGGAAGATTATTCAATGTATTAAACCCTTACTAAACATGATTAATGTCAATTAATTTTGTCCTTACCCATGCCTTTTACCTTCCATCCTACGATTTTGGCATGGTCATCGGATCTGAGTGGAGACAAGTGTAGCGTTGGATCTAATCAACCTGCACGTTAGTTTAATCAAGCATTTATAATATTAATCATGATTAGGGCAAAAAGGGGAAAATTAGTTGATGTATTAAACCCTTGCTAATCATGATTAACTTTAATTAATTTCTCTCGATCCTTAACCCTCTTTAATGCATCTTCAATTAGTGCACCACCATTAGATTAAAAATCGTTTGAGCGTGGTCGTTCGATCTTGGTAACTAGCATGATGATTAATCAAATGGGATGCGTTCTCTTAATATTAATTTTAAATTTCATTTTAATCAAAGCAGTCATGACCGTTGATCTAAGCTTCGTTCAGCGATCGTCCGATCTGTCGGACTTGCTCGGATTTTAACTTGACATTTGACTTATGATGACTTTACTTTAAACCTTTGACTCTTTAGAGGATATGATTTTATGGATTTTTTTGTTTTATGATTTTAACTTTATTAGAGCCTTAGGTTTAACCTTTGGAGTCTTTAGTGAGCGCGCATCCATTGGATTTGGTCCTCGATGAAGCGTTGCCATTAGATTGAAGACAACTTGCTCGATTTTTAAATCTTAGGTTAAGTTTTATTGACCCTTTGACTTATCTTTCGGACTATTTCATGAGTGCGCATCCATCAGATTTTCTCAGGGATGCGCTTCCATCCGATTAAGTCTAAGGTGCAACCTTTTTACTTCTTGACTACGCTTGACTTTTGACTTATCTTCGGTTTGATTTTATTAAAGCGCTATCATCCGATTTCTCTGGATCGTGCGTGACCCTTGGATTAAATCTGAGGTGCTCACTAGTTAGCTTAGTGGGGTGCATACCCTTAGGATTTTAATCAATTAATATTTATTTTAACCTTAGGTTTTTTGGATCATGAGACCATAGTGAAATGACTTAACCGACTTTAGATTAGAAGATTTATTTGTTGTTTTAGGCCCAAGGAAAATATTTAGGAAGGTCAAACTTTGACTTGGGGATTTAATTTGAAATTTTCTTCCCTAACTATTCGAGGTACTTTGATTTATACAATGAAGCCCACATTATTAAAAAGGCTAAGGTTAGACTTTATCAAACCAACCAATGAAAAATTGAATTACTCACAACAACTTTAAGCAATGACCAACAGTATAAGCAGTTTGATTGAAACCAAAAATTTAAATTTGGGGGTTTCAAAGTTGAGTCAAATTTGGCTCCAACATAGGCTCGACTGGGACAATGTGTTGAAAACATGAAGCACTTGAGAACCACAGAATCTCCTGGTTTTATTTTGCAAAAATTTAACAAAAAACAACAAAATTTTGATTGCTAAACAAAACTTGAAATGTATAACAAAAAAACTTCCTTCCTCTTTTTCTTTCTTTTCTTCATCATTCATTTTTTTTTTTTATACTGAAAACATGATATCAAAGCAAGTAGAGTATGGAAAACTGTAGATCCCTTTTCATTCAATTTGGAAACAAAGGTTTAGAAATTTTAGAAATCAATGAGTTTTATTTTGAAATATAGTAATGCTTGTTTTAGCTAAGTCATAAGATATGATTACACATATTTTGTCACAACCATTTGTCTCATCATATTTTTTCCCATGTGTGTGTTTGTGCATTCTTTTTTGGATTTCTAAATCTTTCAGAACTTTATCATATCTGAGCAAAATAGCCAAGCCTAATATGTGATTTCACTCTTTAAAAATTTTCACCATTCTGCAGGGCTCCACTGCCAGTCAGGCATCTATAGCCTCGGTGGAGTTGCTTCTAATCCCATATTAGTTTTACCCTACTTCCAATCAAGCGTCTATAGCCCCGATAGAGGTTTTCCAAGATATCTCAAGCAGTGACTCAATTTTACTTTATTTTTTATTTTTCTTTCTCGTGAGAGAAGTGTTTGGATATATAAGCAAATTGTGCAATAAGTATGCCTGAGTTGAGGATTAGTTTCTGGCTATAAAATATGAGTGTAATAATTTTTGGCTCAACTACCCTCTCAAAGATAACTCAGTTCTTTGGACCTTTGAAGTCACTTTAAGTATCATTTGTAATGTGAGGCTTGACATGATGTTTCAATCAACTTTGTTTTCTGTCTGTTTTATCTCATATCAAACAACTATTGCATAAACACTCATTTTTGACATAATTGTAAAGCTCATCAATATCTAAAATAAATTCCCTTTTTCTTTTTATTGTTTTTGGTGGAATCAATAGTTAGATATACTCATCAAACTAAGATATCATGTATACAGTAAACTCAAAATTATTCAAGAACAAAAGGGAAGCTTTAACTAATAAACAAAATACACCACTCTATTTTTGGATTTTTGTTTTTCTATTTTTTTTTTTAAGTACACCTTCAACAGGGATTGTACATTTTGAGGTGTTGGCCATTAATAGGGATAGCCATTATTTCTCCCTGCAAATTCTGTAGCTTGTAAGTATTCTGACTGATAACATGGGCAATTTGGTATGGGCCAATCCATTTAGGTTCAAACTTACCCTTTTCACCATGCTTATCATTTTTAGGATCCCAATAGATGACTATATCTCCTTGAGAAAAAGGAGTACCCTTGGCTTTCTTATTAAACAAATTTATAGTTTTTTGGGTTTGTTCCATCATTCTATTGAGGGTCTCTCTTCTTTGTTCTTCTAACAAGACAATTTGGTCAAGCCTTCTCTGAATGGGATCAGGGTTTTCATGATCTTGCAATAAAAGGGAAAGTGCCATTTTTTCCATTTTTGGGGGTAGTAGGGCTTTTTCTCCATAAACCATCTCATAGGGGGTTCTTCTTGTATTTCTTTTAACAGACAACCTATCAGCCCATAAAGCAAATTTAAGTTCACTGTCCCATCCCCTTTTGTTTTTTCCTAATGACCTTTTTATTCTTGTTATTACATTTTTATTTGATGACTCGACTAGACCATTTCCTTGGGGATAATAATTAGCAGAATGAGATAATTCAATTCCATATTCAACATAAAATTCTACCATTTCATATGACACAAAATATTGAGCATTATCAGTTACAAGATTTTTAGGAACTCCATACCTGGTCAAGATATTTTCTTCTATGAATCTGATGACTATAATAGATGTAGATGTTCTCAAAGGTGCAACTTCCACCCACTTGGTGAAGTAATCTATTGCAGTTATGATCCACTTATGTTGGCCAGATGAATTAGGCTTGATCTCTCCAATCAGGTCAATACCCCATTGAGCAAAAGGTGCTTCAATGATTACTGGCTTGAGGGGCATGGCTGGTAGATGCTTTTTCCCTATAAAAACTTGGTAGTTATGACAATTCCTTACATATTTATATACATCCTTAAAAGGGATGGCCAATAATATCTTGCTCTCATGATTTTATTAGTTGTAGCTCTTGGAGCAAAATGTCCCCCACAGAAACCATTATGAAATTCATTAATTATTTCTGGGACTTCTCTTTCATATAAGCAGACTAATAATACTCCATCAGGATGTTTCCAATATAATACTCCATTTTGTATATAATACTTTTGAGCTTGAAGTTTGACTGACCTCATTCTGTTTATTGACATGTTTTTGGGGAATGACAGAGTTTGTAGATAGGACAAAATTTCTTCATACCATTTACATTCTTCATTTTTTATTCTTCTGTCATCATATGTCTGATCTATGGTAAGAATATTTTTAGATCCTCTTCTTTGTTAGCCAACAGTTTAGCTAAACCCTGCCCTTTGACTGTTTTAACTATTTTGAATTCAACATCATATTGCAAAAGTTTTACCATCCATCTTGTTGGTCTTCCCAATGGCTCTGATTGAGAAAAGATATCTTTTATTGCTATAAAGGGAATACAATAGTAAACTTTGTTTGAGCCAAATATACCTTTAAAGTGTTCCAAATATTGGATGACTGCATAGGCATGTTTTTCCAGTAGGGTGTATTTAAGATTTGCTCCTTTTAGTCCTGAGCTCATAAAGGCTATTGGCCTTTCATTATTTTCATTATCTTTTTGTGAAAGGACTGCAACAATAGAATGTTCAGATGCATATGAATAGATATTAAAATCCTTTGCATAATCAGGGCAACTTAAAGCTGGAGTGGTTGATATGGCTTCTTTGATCTTGTTAAATGTTTCCATATTTTCTAATGTCCATTTTATTTCTCTAGTTTTCTTCACCATATCATTTATGGGTTTGGTCATTTCTGCAAAATTTGGGACAAATATTCTGATAAAATTTATTTTTCCAAAGAATGACCTTACTCCTTTTAGATTCTTGGGTGGGGGAATTTTAGAAATGGCTTCTATCCTTTCTGGATCAATGCTTATCCCCTTTTCTGAAACTATATGACCTAGCAATTTTCCTTGTGTAGTTCCAAATATGCATTTTTTTGGATTTAGAGAAATTCCAAATTCCTTGCATTGGGAAAAACTGCAGTCAAATGTTCTAGATGATCTTCTAGATTTTTAGAAAAAACTATAATATCATCTAAGTACACTACTACAATTTTGAACATTAGTCCTTTGAAAGCAAAGTCCATCGCTCTTTGGAAAGTAGCACCTGCATTCATCAATCCAAAAGGTATTCTTAAATATTCAAATGTGCCCTAGGGTGTGGTGAATGTTGCCTTGTGTCTATCTTCTAGATTTATCAGAATTTGATTGTACCCTAAAAATCCATCTAACAGGGACAATCTAGTTGAACCTACTATTGCTTGCAGTAGTTGTTCCATGTTAGGCAATGGGTAATTGTCTTTTAGTGAGCTCTTGTTTAAATTTCTAAAATCCATGCATAGTCTAATGTCCCCATTATTTTTCCTAACTGGTACTAAGTTGGATATCTAGGAGGAAAATCTAACTTTTCTTATTATCTTGGAGTCCAACAATTTTTGAACTTCTTTTTGCATTACTGGGTGCAGAGTTGGATTGTACTTTCTCTATTTTTGTCTAAAAGGCTTGGCCTCTTCTTTCAAGGGTATTATATGTGTCATCACATCCATTTTGAAAGTTTTGAGATCTTCATAGGTCCAAGAAAAATGTTCTTTGTTCTTTTTTAGGAAACTGATATATCCAACTTTTTCTTTAGCAGGTAGTGCCATGTCTACTTTCACTATTCTGGGTTCTTTCATTGAGCCAATATTAATATCCTCAGATATCACTTCTCTGTGTATAGGTTTATAGGCTTTGTCAAAATCATCAAATAGGCTTTCAAGAGACACCAATCCTTTGGGTATTCTATTAGTTTTCAACTAGATTACTTCTACTGGTTCTCCTATTTGATATTTTAACTTTTCTTCATATTTTTCATCATAGATGACATCTGCATATTGATTTTGCAAAGTCATAAAATCCTTAATATCTATATCATCTTGAAAAACCTGAAGATAGACTATGTTATCTGGCACAGAAGGTTTATAGACTGAGATAGTTGGAAATCTGTCCATGTACTCTGTAGTTATTTTTGGGTGATCTAGACCTGAGGCATTCACAGCTAAGAGATCTGCAACATGATTTTGTTCTCTAGGAATATATGAAATATTGAAAGCCAAGAATTTATCAATTTCTTCTAGTACTGCATTTCTATATTGCTTAAGTCTAGGATGCTTGGTCTGATATTTACCTTTTATTTGTAGTATAATAAGTTCTGCATCCCTTGTTATAGTTAAGTAGTTAATACCTAACTCTTTTGCTTTCCTTAGCCCTAATAGTAAAGCTTCGTACTCAGCTACATTGTTTGTGCAAGGAAATTGCAATCTGTAAGGTATACCAAGGTAATTTCCTTTAATATCAGTCAAATTTACACCTGCACTTGCTCCAGATTGGGATTTAGCCCCATCAAATGACATGGTCCACATTTCTTGGGTTAATACTCGATTTGATTCAGCATCAATTATTCTCATATCTTCTGGATCCATGTTCTTTGCATCTGGTACTTCCATCAAGAATGGGTTGTGCCATATTGAATAGACTCCCATCCCTTTTTCTTCCATAGAGTTAACTAAGTTAATCATGGTTTCATCTATTTGAATTAACTCTATGGAGTGTTTATTGAATGGTTCCCTTCTTAAAATTATATTCTCCTTATCTGATATGGGGATGGTAGCATAAGACCAGTCTAGTTGTATTGATCCCCCTAGTTGTTCTGCCCAATGCCTACTGAGTAATAGTGAGAAGAATGGGTCAACATCAACTACTGCTACATCCATGACAATGCCCTTTTTGGGGTGTTGGTCTAGGAAAACTAATAATCTAGTTATCACCCCTACATAAGGAATTTGTCTGTTGTCCATTATAGAAATAGGGGTAGAATCTCTAGTACAGATTAATCCCATTTGGTCAGCTATTAACTTAGGCATGATATTATGTGAAGCTCCACTATCAAGCATGCAATTATGAATCACATATCTTTCCCCTTCATCTGAATTATATCTTAATGACATGTAGAAGGGTCTGATAGAATATGGTGATCTTGTATCATGTTGATTTTGTCTAGCAACATGACAAGTAGGGTCTTCTTTCTGCTCTACTAATCCAAAAGCTCTGCATACTTGTTCTCTGTATGTTTGAACTTTCATAAGTTCACCAAATGTGATATTAACTTTTTGCTTACTGAGTTCTGACCCAACATCAAATTCTATCTTCTTTATATCCAATGGTTTATTACTTTCTTCTTTGGGAACTTCTTCTGTTGATTCTATTACCTCAGGAGTAATTTTGTTAGGGTTCCTATCAGTTTTCTCTTTACTGATATTTTTATTGGTGAAAGTTTGTCTTCTTGTTTCATTTGTAGATAATTTCTCTATTCTTTCAGGGACTGTTCTATTCCTTAAATTTAAAACATGGGTTGCCTCTAATTCTTCAACCTCTTGAGTAGTGGGAATCAATTTCCCTTGCTTCATCTTATCATATCTTGACTCATGTGATTTTTGTAAGATTTTAGTTCCTTCAATCACTAAGATCTGAGGATGATGATTTGAAGCATATTTATCCATGTCTTCTTCAAACAACCTTTCTCTGGATTCATCTTCAATGGACCAACATGCATTGATTCTTATATCCTCTTTTGATTTTGCATGCATATCTACATTACGTTGATCACTCAGGTGTATTCCACATGCATCAAGGTTATGGGGTGCATCACAAGTAGAGCAAAAATAAGGAAAACCTTCAGCTACATTGGCAGATGGTATTGGGTTAGGGACATTGTTCTGATCCCTATCAGAATCTCTATTTTTCTAGTTGTTATTCCCATTACCCCTATTCCTATTCCCTTCTTCAAAACCATTGTTGTTTCCCCAATTCTTGTTGTAATTTTTCTTAAATGGGGGACGGTTATCAACATGTGGTCACTCTATCTATGAAGATTCACCACTATTTCCATTTCTTTCAATTCTTGCTAACTTGTTACTCATGTTGTTGAACATTTCTATCATTTGATTGGTCAACTTCTCCACAGGATCAATTTCAGTTCTTCTTTGTATATCAAAAGCCACTCTCTTAGGTTTTCTCTCAGGCATGTTAACCTCTAAAGAATAAGGCTTCATCTTACCACTATCAAGCATATTTCTTTCTATATCCATTGCTTTTTCCATACAACCATCAATGGTAGTGGCTTGTTCTTGCCTTAATTCATAGTTAAACTCTCCTTGAAAAGCATTCTTATAAAAACAAATAGACTGAATATCACTAGGCCTGAGGTTGGCAGGGATTTTGTTTCTTGTTTTTGAAAATATTCTGTTAAAATCACTAACAACCTCATTTTCTTTCTTCTTCATAGTGGCTAGCTCAGTTAACAATGATTGTTCATTTTTCCTTTCACCATACTTCTTTAGGAACACCTCTTCCATTTTGGTGAAGTCTAGGATATCATTGTTAGGAAGGGAATTAAACCATTCTCTAGCATATTTTTCTAAAGTCTGTAGAAATAGTCTTAATACTACATCTTCATGTTCAACTTCCAGACTATCCATTGCATATAAGAAACTTTTGATATGATCCTCTCTAGTTATTGCATTATTTCCTAAAAACTTAGGGAGGTATTTGTGAGCTTTACTAGGTAAGGCATTTAAATTTACTAGTAATACAAAAGGTCTATATCTGTTAGTTCTCCACAAATGAACATTACCCTGAGCCATAGCTAATGTTGTATTTAATTTCATAGATGTAGTACCTACGGTGGTATGGGTCTAGGCAGTTTGAACGTAGATTGATGAATTATCTACCTTTAAATGAGAATAATCACATATATCTTCTACTACTGATTTTAAACGTTCATCTACAGAAATATCAGTAGTAATAGTATTCTAGATTTTCTTCATGTACCTTTTACCACTAGAATTTAATCTACTATTATAAATGGTATTCTTAAAAAGTGGAGTTTTTTGGGTATGTATAAATACCTCTGGATTCTCGAGTTCTAGAAATAGCTCCTTACCACTTCTCCTGGTGTTCGCCAACATGTTCTGTTCTCTCCTTTTTATATTTTTCTTCTGGGTTTGTCCATAGAGTCGACAAATTGGGTGGGGTGCAGAGAAGAATAACGTATAATCTTATCAAGAATGCTTGATATTATCTCTCATCCTCACAAGAGTGGGTTCTTGGAAAAAAAAAAAAACAAAAAACAAAAAATTCAAGAAAATCAAGAAAGAAAAAATTTTCAAGAAAATCAAGAACGTAAAAACTTACTTCAAAACATAAACTATGGACATAGGAAAAATAAAGAACTTCTAACTAAGTGAAAATTAAAATGTTGGTTCTTTACTTTAACTGGTCATCCGTTGATTAAAAATAATCGTTGAAGAAAAACTTTTAAGAAGATAATTGAATCTTTCTAAGAAGTCCTCCTCGACAATGGTGCCAAAAACTATTGGAACCGATTCTTGCATCCGTAGGAAATCAATTGTCATGCTACAAGAATCTATTTGAAACCAATGAGCTATTACAGGCTCTGGTCGACTTGCCTCATGTTCTGTTAAACTCGAATATTGCTATAAAAGATGGTAGAATGGGTAAGGAAACCCCAATGACAATTCTATAATTAAACTTCTAATTTGCATGCTCTAGATTTATATTAAACTATAGTATTTTTATTAAAATGACCAAGCATGAAAATAACCAACTGTTATGCCTTATGTAGACCGGTGCCTAGATTCATTGGGTTGTTATAGCAATTTAACAACAATTTTAATATGAAATAGAGAGAAGGGGAGAAGAAAATTGGTGTTCTTAATCTCATTTGAATATCATAATAAAATCAAGAGTTAACCAATGAAAGAAATGTATATAATGCATTCAAATAATGTAACCCATTATACAGATACACACAATATTGAGACAAAGAAATGATAAGAATAAAACCTAGAATTGTATTGATTTCATAAAATATTACATGCAGAGTGGGCGGGATGCCTTTTAACTCTATTTTTCTTAAAGAAATACATCAATACAATGAAGAGGACTCTGTTCAAATAATGTAATAGGTCTCTCCAACTCTCCTTGTTCCAATATGGTAATAGAAGAATCTCTGAATCCTAGGCTCAATAAGACTAGAAATATTCTCAGCTTCTTGAACGCTTTCCTATCATACAATCTTGCATAACAAGGGGAGGAAGAAAGAATGAATAAAATAAAATAGACACAAAGAAAATACAACAACACAACTAATAGGGCACTCAAGTATACCTCTTAGCAAAAATGCTATTCTCTAATTGCTTGATGTAGAATCCAGACCTGTCTGCTTCCTTTTATAGCTGTTGGTTCTTGATTCTGTTATTCTTGGTTTACTTTTGACTGTACACTTGGCAGCTTCTGATTGAATCTCCAAAATTGATGTTGTCCAGCTGGCTTTGTTCTGAACTGACTGTGCTCTCTTCTTTGACTTGTTCAAACATATTCCCACTCAACTGGTGATTTAAGTATGAGGAGAACTTTTGCTTGTTTAGCTACTTCTTGGTGCGTTTAGCTGCTGCTTTCGAACTGGCCTCTTTTGAGTTGCCTTTCCTTGATCCTTTGATCCTTTAACTACCCTAGATATATCTCCTATTTTTGCAGTTGTCTGTGGTGCAGAATCTACTTTTTGTTGAGTGCAGGTATTGACCCTTTTTCCCTTTAAACTCCTTTGCAACCCTTTAATATGCTCATCAATCAACTTCCATATTTCTATGTCAAAAGTGGCTGCAATCCTGAGCATATTCATTTCTTGCAGAATTCTATTTTTCTGTATAACAATAACATGCATGTTTCTATCATACTGAAGTAGTAAGGCTTCTGTAGCATTCACCATGAGTGTAGTTTGTTTAATCATCTCCTCCTCATCACCTTGTTCATAGTCAAATATCTCAAGGGTTTCTTTGAATATTCCTTCTATGTCTGATGCTTCCAGGCATTGATCTAAGGACAGGCCAATATCTGTCAGTTTATCTGTAGCATCCTTTATCAGATCATTCATCTCAATCACAGAATTTGTCCATTTTTCTCGGTTTGATCCAAACAGGGCTGCTTTGAAAAATTCAAAATTGATTTGAATTTTATTGCCTTCAGGTGTTGTTATTTCTTGTCCTTGCAGTTCTTCAAAATGATCCCCTATGTAGTCTAGGGTTGGGTGAATGAATTTAAAATATTTTTCTCTTTCCTTCATCAAGGTCATGATTTCTTGAGTAGTTATTTGAATCACCCTTATTTGCCTAAACATTTCAGTAAAACCTTTGGCCTGAGCTTTTATTCTTTTGTACATGTCTTTCCTCATTACATTCAAATAATATACATGATCTTGAACTTTGGTCACTACAGGGGCTGGGCAATTGAAGCATTTTTCTTATTTAATTCTTCTTGTTGCTTACTTATCACAACTTTCAATTCTACTTTTTCTTCTTCCTCTTGACTCAATTGCTTTTTGAGTGTTTCAATTTTTTCAACAAATTGGTCTATGACTTGATTACTCATAGTTTTGGCAAGCTTTGCCATATCAGCTTCTTTACCCAGTAGTGATGATCCTCCTGTTTCCTCATTGGTACTGAAGACTAGTGGGTTTTGTAGAGGAGGGAGATCAACCTTAGCAATATCTGACACAATTGTCCCCATTTTTGCCTTTTCTGAAGATTGTTCTTCTGTATTTCCCATTCCTGCTACTAATTGTAACTCTTGTTCATCTGTAGCAGTAAAGGCCGCCTGTTCATCTGTTCTTTCCAAAACAACCTTGGCAATAGGTAGAGATAATCTAGGTTTCTTAGCTTCTACTGGAGCTATTTCTGTTTGACTTTTTACTGAGTAGCTTCGAAAGAGGCCACCCAGTCCACCTTTTACTTGTATTACTATTGGAATTTTTATCTCCTATCCCTTTATGTTTATAGAAGTCGGGACGGCCATGGGTGCCAATTTCTTCACACTGGTCATAGCTAAAACATTATCAGGTATAGGAACTACAACCTGCTTTGTTGATGGTGCTTTTTGAGAGGATGAAGTTACTATTTCTTTGCCCTTATCTATACAGGTTTGTTGAGGAGCTTCTTTTGGTGCTGCCTCTATTCTGGGTTGGTCATTCACTGGGAGTTTAACCTGTTGTTCTACTATATCAATAGTTCTAACAGTGACCTCCATTAAGTCTATGTCTTGCTCCTCTATCAATTCTAGCAAAGGGTCTTCTTTAATTGTTGGGTGTGTCCTTGGCATAACAGGTGTTGTAGTATCCACTAAAATCTCCCGAAGCCTTCTTAGTTCTGTTGGGTAGTCATAGGCTTCACAAACCTGTGTGCTACCTCTCTTTTCTGGAGGGAAATTATCCCATACTGTCTGTAAATCTGATTTTTTCTCTATAGCTTCTAATAAGCTCTCTTCAAAAGCATCTTCTCGATGATTGATTCGAGCATACTCTCTCTTCTCCATCATCTTGTTGTAAATTCCTTTTGGGTCATAAAACCTCCATGACACTTCATCGAATCCCATATTGTCCAATTCAAACATTCCCTTGAGTAGGGAAGGATATCCAACAAATACATAATCTCCAAAATGGCAAGGAACATCAAGCCAGGGGACTTTCCCATGCTTCTTAACCAGTCTCATTTTAGCCTCTTCTGCCACTTGTCTGCATAATTCTAGGGTTGCTATGGACAGTGGGCAGTACTGGGGTAACACCTTAGGAGGGATTTTAGCTCCATATAATCTGATGTAAGTAAAACCCTCTATGAAGAAGAAATATCCTATCTCTTTTTCTTTAATGAATGCCCTTACCCCTGGCCCTAATATTTCTAGAATTAGCCCAGTTAAGGCCCAATGGATTTCTACCAAGAAGCGATCACAAAACCAGCCCATGTGAGTTCGTCCTTCATGAAGTCTCCAGAAGCTATTCTGTACATAGGGGCTATCTATGGCTTTTAATCTCTTACGGGCTTCTTCCCCCAATTGGCCCACTATTAAGTGAGTGAGAAAAGAATATTGTGAAAAGTGAGGCATCTCCTGCCTCTGTTCGAATATTGCTCTCTTTAGTTCTACCATTTCTCTATGTATTTGTGAGCTCAATTCCAGTTCCCAGGCGTAGATAGGGGTGTTATGTCCTCTATTACATTGTGCAGCTAAATACAAAACTCTTTTCATTATTCTACTCATATCCTGTACTCCCAATACTATGTTTATCATGTCATAGAAGTCTTGTACCTAGGGTTTAAAAGCATTTTTATTAATTGGGAAATTTTTCTCTATTTTTGCATATGTATCAAACAATTTTTTAAAAATTTCCATATCAGTGAACATGCGAGATTGGTGTTCGATTACCTGGTCCACCAGAAATGTGGTATACTTCGTCAGATTGAACACTTCCTGGATATCTTCGACTTTGGCGCTGAACACCTTCCGATTCTTGTGGTCTCGAAAGGTCCTTGTTCTTTCGTCATATGCCACTACTAACCAAGCCATCAAATCTGAGGAGAAATGCACTTTTGGGCATATCAGCTTTCCAAGGTTATTGTTCCATCTGTTGTCTCTAGGGAAACCCTTGTACTGCCAGTTCTGAGCTTTATGGAACAAATCTGCCATTATCCATGGGGTTCTATTATCACCTTCCATTACTCGGGTGAAACTCTTAATGCAGGCATTGTCGATCTCGTACAGTTGAGCTGAGTTGGGTTTTTTATCTGCCCCACATTTTTGGGCAAAATCATACATAGTGGTACCAGGAATAGGTGGTCCAAAAATCATAGAATAGGGTGATTTATCTATGATAAACTTTATGGCTTCTCGTGTATCTGTAGGTACGAACACATCTCCCCATGATGCCATTGCTCTCATGATTGTTGGTCAAGTTCTTCTTCGAGTTCTCAAAAAATGAATACTCTCTTCCTTCTGTGCTTCTGATGTATCAATTCTAATTCTTGGTATACTAGTGGAGTGGCCTTGACTAGTTTCGTAAGTTCATATATAGGGTGGTGGATTGAACTTGATAAATTCACATTTCGTTATCGACCCGATGCCACCAACCGTTGTTCAAAATTGGCCAATGGAATCATGCCAACTCAGTATTTTCTAGAGTTTTGTGCTTTATGATGGGTGATATCTGTTAACTTGTGAGCCTGGGTCCCTTTGATATGTGTGCCTACAATCATTCATGCTTTCTATTCATTCATCAATGGGGATATTTTAATCTGACGTGGAATGGTATGTTTTGGGCCTCGTGCCATCTCAGATTCGAGTGATAACTACATCTTCGGGATCCATTATGTCTCCCTTGGGGTCTTCATGATATCCGACTCTTGGTGTGAGTGTAGGTTTTTACCTATGATGTCCCTTTTTCCCTAAGTCAACCGTGATTAATCACAACCATCGGATTGATCTGAGATGAAGCGCATCCGTTGATCTCTCGAAACCTGTACGATAGTTAGTGTACCTATTCTCATGTAAACACTTGAAATAACGTGTTTTATTGGTCTTCAATTAATCATATTTATCTGATGTTAATCCTTATATTGTTAAACCTTAATAACTTGTTTTAATCGATGGTAATCATAAAATACACTTACTTTTCTTTTGTGATCGTCGTTGGATCTTATGGTGGTGAGGCACGACCGTTGGATCATACATATGCACGTATTCTTTAATAAATGGGAAAAATTCATACGTACCTCGACTAAATTAATCAACCCAATGCTTAGATTAACCTTTGATTATCTTCCCATATGCGCACCGTTGGATCTGGGTGGTCAATGTCCATCGTCGTTCGATTCGTGTGTTATAAAAAGGTCTTTATTTAGCCTTTGGATCTTTGTCGCTAGTTATAGGCCTTCGCGTTCGTTGATTCTCGATTTAGTTTGTGCACTGCCATTGGATCACTGACAAGATGCATGCTAGATAATGATGTTATAGACCTTTGCTTTTCTATTAATCATGATTAAGGCAAAAAGGGGGAAGATTAGTCAATGTATTAAACCCTTACTAAACATGATTAATATCAATTAATTTTGTCCTTACCCATGCCTTTTACCTTCCATCCTACGATTTTGGCACGACCATCGGATCTGAGTGGAGACAAGCGTAGCCGTTGGATCTAATCAACCTGCACGTTAGTTTAATCAAGCATTTATAATATTAATCATGATTAGGGCAAAAGGGGGAAAATTAGCCGATGTATTAAACCCTTGCTAATCATGATTAACTTTAATTAATTTCTCCCGATCCTTAACCCTTTTTAATGCATCTTCAATTAGTGCACCACCGTTAGATTAAAAATCGATTGAGCATGGTCGTCCGATCTTGGTAACTAGCACGATGATTAATCAAATGGGATGCATTCTCTTAATATTAATTTTAAAGTTCATTTTAATCAAAGCAGTCATGACCGTTGATCTAAGCTTCGTTCAATGCGATCATCCGATCTATCGGACTTGCTCAGATTTTAACTTGACATTTGACTTATGACGACTTTACTTTAAACCTTTGACTCTTTAGAGGATGTGCAACCATTGATTTTATGGATGATTGAGTCGCGGCCATTGATTTGATCCTCGATGAAGCGTTGTCATTGATCTTGTTAAAGGTGCAAGGATTTTAACTTTATTAGAGCCTTAGGTTTAACCTTTGGAGTCTTTAGTGAGCGTGCGTCCATTGGATTTGGTCCTCGATGAAGCGCTGCCATTAGATTGAAGACAACTTGCTCAATTTTTAAATCTTAGGTTAAGTTTTATTGACCCTTTGACTTATCTTTCGGACTATTTTGTGAGTGCGCATCCATCAGATTTTCTCAGGTGATGCGCTTCCATCCGATTAAGTCTAAGGTGCAACCTTTTTACTTCTTGACTACGCTTGACTTTTGACTTATCTTCGGTTTGATTTTATTAAAGCGCTATCATCCGATTTCTCTGGATCGTGCGTGGCCCTTGGATTAAATCTGAGGTGCTCACTAGTTAGCTTAGCGGGGTGCATACCCTTAGGCTTTTAATCAATTAATATTTATTTTAACCTTAGGTTTTTCGGACTTTGAGACCATAGTGAAATGTTTTAACCGACTTATGATTTAGGGACTTTATTTATCGATTTAGGCCCAAGGAAAATATTTAGGAAGGTCGAACTTTGACTTGGGGATTTAATTTGAAATTTTCTTCCCTAACTATTTGAGGTACTTTGATTTATACAATGAAGCCCACATTATTAAAAAGGCTAAGGTTAGACTTTATCAAACCAACCAATGAAAAATTGAATTACTCACAACAACTTTAAGCAATGACCAACAGTATAAGCAGTTTGATTGAAACCAAAAATTTAAATTTGGGGGTTTCAAAGTTGAGTCAAATTTGGCTCCAACAATTTCCAAGAGATTATTTGAGAAATATTTAGAAGAAATATTTTCTCTGTGGAGGTAGCCCACATTGGGTGAACCACGTTAAAATCTGTGTCTTTATTATGTGTGATGATTTGTGCATTGCTTTGGTTATTGCTATTGATATTGCCATTGATTATTTTGATTAATATGGTTTGGGAAAGAAAAGTAAAAAGTGGCCTTATACTGTTCACCCCCCCTCTTAGTATAAGATTGTGTTCTTTATTTTCCAACTTTCCAAAAATCTATGTTGTATTCCTTATATCTCCCAAATTTCAAATAAATGATTAAATAAATTCTAAATTTCAAAAACCTATGTTGATGTTGAATACCTTATGACTCCCAAATTATAAATTTAGAAATTTAGAAAATAAAGATATTTGCAAATTTAATATTCCTAATTTGATGTAGAATTTCTTGTCTCCCCAATTAATTAGAAACTATAAATTTAGAATTTTGCAAAAATAATAATCTAAATTTGGTGTAGAATTCCTTATTTCTCCAAAGTATTTTTTGCAAATATTCTATTTAACTTGAATTTCAAAAAGAATAAAATAATTCAAGAACTTTAAAATTAAATCCTTAAAATGCTTCAAAATACTTCAAAATGATTAATAATGCTTCTAAGGTATTAATTCTTCAATTCACTACCTTATCCCTCCATTAATTCAATTAATCTATGAGATATTAGATTAATTAAATTTAACCTTAGAAAGAATTAAAATTAATACTCCTTATGTCTCCTAAACCTTTGTTGAATTTAATGAAATTCAAATTTAAATTCTTTACCTCTTCCAAATGGCACACATGATATTCAGCCTCTAAATTCTTAATTCCTCTTGCATCCTTCTGACTTGAACATTATTTTACATGCTCAATATTACTTTAAACTTAAATTATTTGGTGTTATTTTTACTCCATGTATTTAATGTGCACTCAAAAATGTTTCACTGTTTCTTGTGTTGGTTGGCCCTCCTATATGATGACAAGTGGAGAATGGTCTCTTCACTTGCTCAAGAGACTTTACCAAGTGGCACTCAGTATTTTAGATGTTACAACTTTGATTCTTATCTCCAAATACTTCAAATTAATTTTGCAAATGTTAATTTTTTTGAGTTATTTACACCCAAATTAAATGGTGCTTCGTCTACCTCCTTACAATGTTTTCTTTACATTTTTCTTTCTACTTATGGTGTCTTCTATTGTTGTTACAAACTCAAACATTTGGTATTCTACCACTGATGATTTTTTACCTTCCTCATGGCTCTTTTACTCCAATAACATGCCTCAAGCTCCCTTTGACGTCTCTTCGACTACATTCAAGTGGTGCACAATTTCTCATTGAATGGTGGTTTGTCTTCATGCTAATGGTTCTTCTATTCCCTTCAATAGCTACTCAAGTGGTGCTCTTCTCCTTGGTGCTTCGATGGCTTCTCAAATGTCTTTCCAACTTCTTTTAAATTGCCCTTCATTCTTGCTTGAAAGACTTTCTTCCCTTGACTCTTCAACTTCCTTTTTCTCCTACCTTCTACGTTTTATTTGATTATCTTTGGACTACACTTTTCTTAATGAGTGTCATTATTGTCATCATTTAATTTTCAATATTTGTCAAATCTAGGGTGGTGTCCAAGGTTATCTATAATAGAAGGTTTTGGTAAGTTATTGTTCAATAATTAGTTCACAAGATTTATTTGGTGGAATATGTTGGACATTTTGAGTCCCTAATCTAAAATGTTGTCATTGATGTCAAAAGGTCATTTAATGTCAAAAGGATCTATGAAGGGTTTTTGTGAAAACCAAGGCATGCAAAATAAAAGGTTTTATTTTGAAACCATGGATGGAAGATTTGAAATGGGTTTTTCGTAAAACCCAGGTTGGCTTTTCGTTTTGTTGAAAAAGGTGCCCCGGTTATGGAGATATTTAATTTTAAATATTTAGTTTAAATTTTAAATTATTTAAAATTTAAATTTAATTTATAGCGCCGACGTCAAAGGAAAGAAGGAAGACATATATATATATATATATATATATATATATATATATATATATATATATATATATATATATATATATATATATATATATATATATATATATATATATATATATATATATATATATATATATATATAGGTTTTTCGTAAAACCCGAGGTTGGCTTTTCGTTTTGTTGAAAAAGGTGCCCCGGTGATGGAGATATTTAATTTTAAATATTTAGTTTAAATTTTAAATTATTTAAAATTTAAATTTAATTTATAGCGCCGACGTCAAAGGAAAGAAGGAAGACACATATATATATATATATATATATATATATATATATGCCACAAATATTTTTATTAAATCTTCTAAGTCCTTGATCTCGATTGCATTCAAAAAAGAACAGCTTGCACATGGTGTATTAAAGTGTGTGTGAAAAGGGTTCGAAGGGTCTATGTTTTTTGAGCATATTGAAGATATCTTCATGGATTTAAGCCAAAAGTATAGGCCTATTTGGCATAGTGGTTCATGCACTATGTGTGAAGTAGGAGGTCCTACATTCGATTCTCATCGGAGGTATTTTGTTGTGTTGAAACGCGTGAAGCACGTTTGTGTTTTCGAAGGGCACAGTTTTTGGCAGCATATATTTTGGTTCGTGCTTCTAGTAAGCACATGAGGGTGTGTGGCCCAACGGTGGCTTGGTCATGGTTAAGACACTGAGCAAGGAGGCATCTAGATATCGAATCCCATCAAGGATAGAGGCAAGTTAATTTTTATTATTATTTTATTTTTCTAAAGTTGCACTAGGAGAAATAAGGGTTGTGATGCACTTTAAGAAAAAGAGAGATTTCTGGTGATTTATTTTTTAGAAGTATATCATATTATATATCATTGGAAAGATTATTTCAAGGGCTATTTGATTAACTTACTTAGAGGGAGAAATAAGGTGTATGTAAAGAGATATTTCTATTTTTGTAAAGAGGTTCAAAATTGAAGGTTGTTTTGTTCTTTTTCAAAGATGATTAATTCTTTCATGAGGGGACTGAGTAGGAGTAATAAGGTGTTATTTGGATATAATTGTTGTGATCTCTAATCCTTGTTTAAAGTTGAAAAAAAAAATTGTTGAGTGTGGTAGATTTCAAAAGAGGTTTCTTCATCTTCATAAAAGGTATGGGCACATTCTCCTATTGATTGTTTATGGTGGTTGATTTCTGAAATATCATTGGAGAGAAAAGTATTGATTATGGTTTCCTTTTCAAAAATGGTTGGTTGAATGCTTCAAGGTTTTCTGGTTTGAGAGTTGTAATTAAACCTTGTTTTATAAGCATTGTTGTTGAAGCCCATTGATTGTGAAATGAACTTGAACTTGAGTTAGAGAAGAACATGAGTATCATTGTTATGTGAGACTTGTGATTGAGCATTGTTGGAAATATTTTGAGTTGGTTAATACATGCTTGGACTAGGGTTTGTGGGAAAGGATTGATCCTTGAGGTGATTGGTTGAGTTGAGTTGATTAAGCCTAGTCAAGAGGATGCATGTGGTTGTTCAAGTTCCTAGAAACAAACTATTCTATATTCTGATTTGAGTTGAGATTGGGATTTGAGAATAGAACATATAGAGTCTCTAACAATTCTCTTTATGCTTCTATAAGATTGATTGAGTTGATATTGGGATTTGAGTATAGAACATATAGAGTCTCTAACAATTCTCTTTATGCTTCTATGAGATTGATTTGAGTTGAGATTGGGATTTGAGTATAGAACATATTGAGTCTCTAACAATTCTCTTTATGCTTCTATGAGATTGAATTGAAGATATTGATTGAACATTGAGCTTAGAACATATTGAGTCTCTAACAATTCTCTTTATGATTCTATGTGATTGGACAAGTTCTATGTGAGCTTGTTAAGCATATTTGAGACAAGTCTTTGAGAAGGCTTGTGGAATTATTTGAGTAAGCTTTTGTGAAAGCTTACAATGCATATTTGAGCAAGTCCTAGAGAGGACTTATTGAGCATATTTGGACAAGTTCTGTGTGAGATTGTTGAGCATATTTGAGAAAGTTCTAGAGAGGACTTATTGAGCAGATTTAAGTAGGTTCTGTGTGGACCTATTGAGCATGTTCTATGTGGACCTATTGAGCAAATTTGAGCAGGTTCTGAGTGAACCTATTGAGCAGAATTGTACTAGACCGACTTTACTATGTTTAGTGCAAGAGATTGAGCAGAGTTGTGCTAGACCGACTGAACTATGTTTAGTACAGTATTGAGATAGAGCTTTGGAGGTGACAGAGTATAGAGGACAAAGTCTCAGTGGATAGAGATCCAACAGCTAGGACAATTGAAGATAAATATGAGTGAGGAGTCTTCAAGTGGAGAGAGATCCACCAGTCAGTGCAACATAGAGATAAAGTCTTCTAGAAGATCACTAGCCAGAGCAAAATGGGAAAGAGTTCTCCTATGGAAGAGATCCACGAACTTGAGATTAGGGGATCAACATCTCCTTTGGATAGAGGTCCATAAACATTGTAATTTGGGAAGGATTCCCAAGAGATTATTTGAGAAATATTTAGAAGAAATATTTTCTCTGTGGAGGTAGCCCACATTGGGTGAACCACGTTAAAATGGTGTCTCTCATGTGTGTGATGTTTTGTGTGATTTTTATTGTTTCATTAATGTTGATGCTACTATTTGAGAAGAAAAGTAAAAAGTGGTCTTAAACTGTTCACCCCCCTCTCAGTATAAGCACATGTTCTTCAATTGGTATTAGAGAGGGTCTCTCCATAAAGAGTTTAACAACTTGGAGAAGGATCCATCAGTAACACACATGTGCTCAGGGAGTGAAGAAAGTATAGACTTTGAAGAAGCACTCTCCAACTATCTCCAAGATCTTGAAAGGATTCAAGAAGAGAATGCACAACTAAAGGAACAAATTCAAAACTATGAATCAATAAAAATTGAGCTTCTACAAAGGCTAATAGAACTCAAAATAGAAGTGAAATAAAGAAGAGAAATTGAACATCAGTTGAGAGATATGTTGGAAGCCAAAGAAGCAAGACTTGAGAGAGTGGCAACAGAAATTGTTATGCTAAAATGCAGAACTGAAATAAACAAGAGATTAACTAAAGCAAGTTAGCAAGAGGTAGGAACATCAAGCAAAAAGAAGGTACCTCACCGTATCTCAAGGAAATAAGACCACAAAGGAAATAATACCAGATTGAGTCCTCATCAAAATAGGTTACAAAATTTCTTCCATGGACATTGTTTCTCTTGCAATAAATATGGTCATAAAGTTGTGCATTGCATTAGCAAAGACAATGATAGTAGTAGTGTGGATTCTCTTGTATCATATGTGGATGATGATATTAAGTGTTACAAGTGTAATAACTTTGGGCATATAGCTAGAAGGTGCAATCTAGAAAATTCTAAGTCTAGTAGAAAGACCACAACTCAAACTACTAGAAAAGAAGAAAAATGGAAAGGAAAATTAAAATCCTTGCTAGTTCAAATAGCATTGCATGCTCAGGATAAAGAAGAGAAATGGTTTCTGGATAGCGGATGCTCTAGACACATGACAGGAGAAAAAGACAAGTTTATAACTTTGAAAGAAGGAAATAGAGGGTCAGTAAACTTTGGGGACAATGGTTCAGCAAAAATCAGTGGAAAAGGAACTCTAAGTATAGGCTATGGGAAAGCAAAATCTGAAAATGTTCTATATGTGGAAGGCTTGAAACACAATCTCTTAAGCATTAGTCAACTCTGTGATCAAGGCCATATGGTAACCTTTCATCAAGATCAATGTGAAGTGAGAAAATCTAAAACTAGAAAAGCTGGTAGCAAGTGCTATAAGAGAAATAAATCTTTATGTACTCAATGAGATCAAGAGGGAAAAATGTCATTTATCCAAAGAAAATGAGGATCGGTCTCAACATATAATATTGGGACCAAATGAGAATCTTCTAATGGCTTTGGAAGATAAATAATTGAGTGATCCTATAGAAGACAAGTCAAAAGAAAGAAATGATATGGACAAAGGTAAAAAAATAGAGGACTATTCAATAGAGAATGGTTATGATCTCAAGGGAGAACTTATCTATGCTCTTGACATAGTAAAGAAGGTAAGAAAGTGACACTCTAAGCTTGAAAGTCAGTTTCAAGAATGTGATGAAGAAATATTATTGCTCATAGAGGACTTAGAGAAGTCAAAGGCCAAGGTAAGTAAGTTCAAAGATAAGTTAGAAGCAAATATCTTAGAATGTGAGAAGTTAGCACAAGAAGTGGCTACTCTAAAGAAATATTTAAAGGACTCCAAGATCAAGATGAAGAGTTTCACAAATAGCTCTAAGAACTTGGATAAGTTTATTTGTGGACAACAAAGAACATCATGTTCAACAAGTCTTGGCTTTGGAAAGAAACAGGAAAAAGGAAAGTCTACTTCAAGTCTTGAAGAAGAAAGAACTTCAAAAGAAGATACTTTAGAAGAGGGATTCTTAGATGTAAGCGAAAGTGAAAGTGAAACTTCTAAGGATGAGTCATATTGTAGTGAGTCCAACAGGGACAATGGGCAAAGAAGATACAGATGGAACAACAATCAAAATAGGAGACCAATGAGGTCTAGGCAAGGAAGCTTCAATGGGAGATGCTTCTCATGTCACAAGTATGGGCACATGGCTTCATAGTGCATGTCACATGAAAGACAAGTATATGGAAGAGAACAACTTTTTCGAGGTTATTGTTATTCATGTAATGAGTTTGGTCACAAGGCAATGAATTGCAGGATTCATGATAGAAGAGGATATGGCTTCACTAGGAGAAATCCTAAGATAGTTGCACATTCAAGGAATAATAACATTAAGTGTTATAAGTGCAATAATTATGGTCACATAGCAAGATGGTGTAGAGCAAATATTCCAGAAACAAGCATGAAAGAAATAGGAATATGAACAGGAACAGGAATATGAATAGAAATAGGAACATGAACATAAACAAGAAGATGAACATGAATAGAAACTCAGAAAATAAAAGAGGCTCAAAAAATAATGAGAACAGGAATAGGTACAAGAACAAGAATATGGATGAGAACAAGAATAAGAACAGGAACAAGGATGATGACTTGGAAAGAAACAGTGAGAGGATTCAACAAAAAGGAAGAGGAAAAGATAAAGGCATAGAACAATGCTTTCGGGGAGTAGAAATACTCCCACCCCAGAATTAACCACCTCATGTGGAGGTGGGGGAGGGGCTAAGCTAAGAGGCTCATTCTTAGCCCCGAGCCCCAAGGGTGACCCTTTTCCATTGATGTCAAAGGGGGAGAGATTTGTGTATTTTGGGGAGAGTTTTTGATATGGGGAGAGATTTGATATATGAGAGAGCATTGAGCTAGGGGGAGCAAAGTCCCAAGGGGAGCATAAAAGAAGGTCATATTTTAGTAAAAGGATTTGGGTTGCCATCAATGACAAAGGGGGAGATTGTTGGACATTTTGAGTCCCTAAGCTAAAATGTTGTCATTGATGTCAAAAGGTTATTTAATGTCAAAAGGATCTATGAAGGGTTTTTGTGAAAACCAAGGTAGGCAAAATAAAAGGTTTTATTTAAAACCATGGATAGCAGATTTGAAATGGATTTTTTCTTAAAACCCAAGTTGGATTTTTGTTTCATCAAAAAATGTGCCCCGGTGATGGAGATATTTAATTTTAAATATTTAGTTTAAATTTTAAATTATTTAAAATTAAAATTAAAATTTAATTTATAGCACCGACGTCAAAAGAAAGGAAGAGGCATATATTAAAATTTATAGTGC
This sequence comes from Wollemia nobilis, assembly GCA_028583015.1. Lineage (NCBI taxonomy): Eukaryota > Viridiplantae > Streptophyta > Pinopsida > Araucariales > Araucariaceae > Wollemia > Wollemia nobilis. The sequence goes on along the minus strand of JAQPPZ010001745.1, from coordinate 5,764,998 downwards.
CGACATCAAAGGAAAGGAGGAAGACATATATATATATATATATATATATATATATATATATATACATATATATATATATATATATATATATATATATATATATGCCACAAATGTTTCAATTAAATATTCTAAGTCCTCGATCTCGATTGCATTTGAAAAAGAAGAGCTTGTGCATGGTATATTGAAGTGTGTGTGAAAAGGGTTCGAAGGGTCTACATTTTTTGAGCATATTAAAGAGACCTTTGTGGAGTTAAGCCAAATATATAGGCCTATTTGGCCTAGTGGTTCGTGTGCTATGTGTGAAGTAGGAGGTCCTGCGTTTGATTCTCTCTGGAGGTATTTTACTATGTTGAAACGTGTGAAGCGCGTTTGTATTTTTTTGAAGGGCATAGTTTTTTGCGGCATATGTTTTGGTTCATGCTTCTAGTAAGCACGTGAGGGTGTGTGGCCCAACGATGGCTTGGCCATAGTTAAGGCACTGAGCAAGGAGGCATCAAGAGATGGAATCTCATCAAGGACAGAGGCAAGTTAATTTTTATTATTATTTTATTTTTCTAAAGTTGCATTAGGAGAAATAAGGGTTATGATGCACTTTAATAAAAAGAGAGATTTCTGGTGATTTATTTTTTAGAAGTATATCATATTATATATCATTGGAAAGATTATTTCAAGGGCTATTTGATTAACTTACTTAGAAGGAGAAATAAGGTGTATGTAAAGAGATATTTCTATTTTTGTAAAGGGGTTCAAAAGTGAAGGTTGTTTTGTTCTTTTTCAAAGATGATTAATTATTTTATGAGGGGACATGATGTATTTTATTGAGTAAGAGTAATAAGGTGTTATTTGGATATCATTGTTGTGATGTCTAACCCTTTTTGAAAATTGAAAAAGAAAGTTTGTTGAGTGTGGTAGATTTCCAAAGAGGTTTCTTCATCTTCATAAAAGGTATGGGCACATTCTCCTATTGATTGATTATGGTGGTTGATTTCTGAATTATCATTGGAAAGAAAAGGATTGATTGTGGTTTCCTTTTCCAAAGTGGTTTGTTGAATGCTTCAAGGTCTTTTGGTTTGAGAGTTGTGTTTAAACCTTATTTTATAAGCATTTTTGTTGAAGCCCATTGATTGTGAAATGAACTTGAAATTGAGTTAGAGAAGAACATGAGTATCATTGTTATGTGAGACTTGTGATTGAGAATTGTTGGAAACATTTTGAGTTGGTTGATAAATGCTTGGACTAGGGTTTGTGAGAAAGGATTGATCCTTGAGGTGATTGGTTGAGTTGAGTTGATTAAGCCTAGTCAAGTGGATGCATGTGGTTGTTCAAGTTCCTAGAAACAAACTATTCAATATTCTAATTTGAGTTGAGATTGGGATTTGAGAATAGAACATATTGAGTCTCTAAAAATTCTCTTTATGCTTCTATTGAGTTGAGATTGGGATTTGAGTATAGAACATATAGAGTCTCTAACAATTCTCTTTATGCTTCTATGAGATTGATTTGAGTTGAGATTGGGATTTGAGTATAGAACATATTGAGTCTTGTTGAGGTGTGATTTTTTCCAATCACAAAACCACCCGACAAACTCAGAATTATGATTCTCTCTTGCAAATAATATTATATATCTCCAAGGTTCTTATGTTATATCTAACATTTCATATATATATACATCAATGAGTACTTGAATAACTCTTGGATTTGTGAACTACTATTTAGAAGGGGCCTGGAATTAGGTAAATGATTTCAAGTTTATCATGTATAACATGCTTTGATATCAATTCAACAAAATAAAATTCGTTTTATGATCTTAGGTTAAAGTATACCAAATTTTATTTCCTCTCTTCAATTTAATGTCTCAAAATGCTTTAAATGAAATTAGCATAAAAAGAATCTAGCATTTTGTATTAAATTTCAATTTAACTTTAATAAAAATCAAAGTAAATGAAATTTTATAAACTTGATAAACCTTTGGAACATAATAGATTTATAATCAATTCACTTCCCAAATGTTTATTTGATAAAGCAATCATTTATTCAAACTCCCTTATGAAATTATAAATCAAACCCGGAAGAGGTGAATAAATGAAATAATGTCTTGCCCAATTTATAAGGTTCCAAAACCTTGTCAATGATAAAATCTTAGGGCTTAATATGAAACTAATCTATAAACTTTGGATTTTATGATAAAATAAAGTTTATAAATTAGATTTGCTTATAATATTTATCTTTTGAAATATTTATGAAATTAAATATTCAAAAGAGTAAATGTGATCTCTAGTTTGAAATTTGGATTTCTGAAATAGATAGAACTATATTATAAATCAAATCCAAATTGAATTTTAGAGATATCAATCCGAGTTCCTCAACCTTATGAAATTAAGGTGAGGAATAGAATATTCATTTATCCCTTCTTAAATTTATTAATTCGAATATTAATTAATGTAATATCCGAATTATAAATTTAATTATAACTTAGTCATATAATTTTACTTTATAAAATTATACTAAGTTATAATATATAGTTTTCAAAATGAAAATAAAATAATAAAAGATTTAAGCTTTAGAAATTAAACTAATGTCTCGAACAAATTCAAGATAACAAATTTCCATTTATAGAATTCTAAAACCAATCCAATGTTCACCAGTATTCACACAATGAAATCAAATAAATTGATGCAATCTTCTAAGGTATACAAACTATTAAGAAATTGCAATAAGCACTTTATTAATTCCAAATACAGTCTATGCACAAATCTGGATCCAAAATGCTTAAAACAATTTATAAAATCTTACAATAATTTCCATTGTTCTGCAAATGGCCTTCTCTGTTTTCCTCCAACGAATGTGTAGCTTTGCTCCTTCCAATCGTTCCTCTCCTTCTCTGTATAAAATGTTCGACCCTTTCCATGAATCTCAATGATTTATTTATAATTTGAAAATTTTAGTTATTTTGTTTCATCACCGGGAACAAATTTTATAACGATCTTCTTCAAACCCTTGCCCTTGTATTACCCGCATAATGAAACAATAATCATAATATCAAAACAAAACCAAACTTTACTTTCCCGTAACTTTCCTTTTTTTCAAAAGTATTTCAAAGTTCTCATATTGCTAAATTAACCCACTATTTTTTGGTGAAATTGACATCTGGAATCTTGCAAGTTTGGTATCATTAGAAAGAGAAAATCCATATCTTTTTACCAAGTTTTGAATGAGATCAAACGGAGTTCTCTACCTCAAGATATGTTCATTTCAATTTTGCACTAATTTTAGGGTTAACCCTAAAATAAAATTTAATTATTTAAATGAAAATTAATTATTTAAATGAAAATTAATCATTTAAACCTTTGAAAATGATTTTAATCAAATTATTTCATTTAAACCTTTGAAAATGATTTTAATCAAATTATTTGATTTGAAATAATGCAATTAATATGCAAATAATCAAAATATTCAGTTTTGAAGCATTGCAACTACATTCAAACCTTCAAAATGCAAATATGTCAACAATTCCAAAGTGAAAGCAAATTTTCCAAGACCTTGATGCGAGCAAAATCAGATAAACAAAAATTTCCCGAAATCACAAAATTTAAGGTGGGTCCCCAATTTTGGGGTCGTTGTGAAGGACGTCACAACATTGGCGACTCTGCTGGTAAATGTCCCTGGACATTTTTGACTAAAAACCAAACTCTAAAAACACACAAAACATGAATATTAGAATCACAAGCATTGATAAGCATCCAGAGAATGAGAATAGACCAATACAAATATGAATTACCTGGAATCATAGATGATTTATGCAGAATGTGATGTATTACTAGGTTGGGATCATGTGATATGTATTAATGATCATTTTCAATATAAATATTTGCTTTGGCCATGCTTGTCATCATACTTTAATCAAGGGCCCTAAAATGAACATTCGTGAAAATAAGATGATATGAAAATGATATGATGTAAACTGAAACATATATTAACAGGATGTAATAATATGAATGACATGTTTTACAAAGACTCAAACACTCTAGTACAATAAACAAACACACTAAAACTTATCTAATCCTCTTAGGACCAAAAGTGTGTGTTGTGAGTTCCTTACCAGATCAAGAGCTCAGTTATGACCTTACTATCATCCAGAACCGGTGTGTGCACAAGTGAGTTCATTACCTCATTTTGACCAAAATGATTAAACCTGTTATGAAAGAAACACAAGGCTAGCCTGCCCATTTGAAACGATCATAGGTCTCACTTTTCAACGAGACATATCACCATGCATGAGCGTACTCCACTACCAGTCAAGCGTCTATAGCCCCGATGGAGGTTAACCCCATAGTCCATATTTTGAATTTTGATTTCTTGAACCTTGGGGATGACTACCCTTCCTTCTGACAGACGAGTAGTACGAATCCTTACGATCCATTGATAAATGATGTGTTTAGCTTTAAATTTTGATTTCTTGAACCTTGGGGATGACTACCCTTCCTTCTGACAGATGAGTAGTACGAATCCTTACGATCCATTGATGAATGATGCGAATAGACTTAGAGCTTTGGGGAATTGGATTCTCAACCGAAGTGTGATGATAATTTAACCCTATCCTTACTACTCTGACTTTGTTTGGATTTTCACAAATTTATGATAAAACAATGAATTTTATGGACTATGTTGCGTGATAGGACTGACAAGGATGGCCCTTTTCACCTTACACTTTCTTCCAAGGATGGTTTTGACCATTTTACCCAAAATGGTTTTAATATGCATGAAATGTGTTTGGTTCCAGATAATTTCAACATCAGTCCTCGATCTCAAGACCTATTTAGTGTATATTGTGCAATGATCCTAAGAAAATATGACATGCTTTTCGACGGTTGCCTACTACACTAGAAATGGCTGAGTGACTAAAAAATTTAGGGATTTGGAAACTATGGTGTGTAAACATGAAGCTTTCTTTTATAGTTTTGTACAAAATGCCTTTGTGAAAGTGCCCTTGATTAAAGCAAGATGACTTTTGCTAAAACCAATTAAAACTTTTGAATTTGATAAATGATATTTCTATGGGATGTGAAATGTGGAATGCGAGGGTGATGTATGCAATGTTATGAAATGTGTTATGAAATGCAAGTGTATTTTTCATACTTGTGGAATTTTTGCAATATAATTCCAATTTTTCATATTTGCCTTATCTTAGTTCACATTCATGAGGACATAAACCAATATCTCGCTTTTCCTTTTCTCCAGGTTTCATAGGTTTTCAAACTTAGGTAATCTCATCCTATGCGGTCCAGGATCAAAAACCAAACACAACCAACAAATGACCAATATCTCAATCATAACTACCTTACTTTTGAAAAACCCACTTTGAAATTATATCAACTTGAATCACACATCAAAATCATGAAGCTCCAAAACTAGAAAAGTTAATTTATCATTGTACTCAACAAAACACAACAAAATGTGACAACACTTAACAACAAAACATCAACAACATCGCACATTAACACATCAACAAAATAACTAACTAACAAACTCACAAAACAACCAACTAAACAAAACACAAAAACAAGAAAACAAAATCCAAAAGACTATTTACAAAAATATACATTATGTACAAGAAACTGCAAAATTTTTGCCATCATTTCCCTGGATCCCAAACACGATAGGCACACCTTAAAAGACATATATCATTATATGCATGCCAAAATTTACATAGTTTTAACCAAATGAGGATTAGGCCAAACCATATAACAAATTTCATTTTGCCTTTCACACCCCACTAATTTTCTTCAAACTTATAAACAATTCCATGTTTAAGATTTAATTCCTCTATGATCTTATGCTTATTCAACAAGATGGGAATTTCAAACCTTGATTCATCACTTTGACTTAAATTCTCATTTTCACAAGCATATAGGATTTCTCTCAAATAGAAAGCTATTTCTAAAAGTTTTAACGTAAGATCATCATCTATGTTTTTAGGCCAATCATATTCAAATAACAATTTACAAAAATCTAGGATATTTACAAAATAAGAATCATTATAGTTTTGTATCCTAGATTGAATTGTTAATTGTTGTTGAACTTGGTTCAATGATTCAAGCATGTTTTCTTTTTTATTTAGCAATACAGTCCTTTTGGTGGTGGGAATAAGAATCTCTTCTATTTTTTCATCAACCTCTAATGACATCTCATCATAAATAATAGTGGAAACCAATAAATGATTATGCAGAAATTTACTTGATTCTTGAATGTTTGAATACAAAGGATAAGAGTCTACCTTTTGTGCACTTTCATTTACCAAAGTTTATAAATTAGTTTCATATTAAGCCCTGAGATTTTATCATTTACAAGGTTTTGGAACCTTATAAATTGGGCAAGACATTATTTCATTTATTCACCTCTTTTGGGTTTGATTTATAATTTCATAAAGGAGTTTGAATAAATGATTGCTTTATCAAATAAACATTTAGGAAGTGAATTGATTATAAATCTATTATGTTCTAAATGTTTATCAAGTTTATAAAATTTCATTTACTTTGATTTTTATTAAAGTTAAATTAAAATTTAATATAAAATGCTAGATTCTTTTTATGTTAATTTTATTTAAAGCATTTTGAGACATTAAATTGAAGAGAGGAAATAAAATTTGGTATACTTTAACCTAAGATCATAAAACAAATTTTATTTTGTTGAATTGATATCAAAGCATGTTATACATGATAAAATTGAAATCATTTATCTAATTCCAGGCCCCTTGTAAACAATAGTTCACAAATCCAAGAGTTATTAAAGTACTCATTGATGTATATACATATGAAATGTTAGATATAACATAAGAACCTTGGATATATATAATATTCCTTTCAAGAGAGAATCATAATTCTAAGTTTGTCGAGTGGCTTTGTGACTAGACAAAATCACACCTCAACAAGTCTCTAACAATTCTCTTTATGCTTCTATGAGATGGAATTGAAGATATTGATTGAACATTGAGCTTAGAACATATTGAGTCTCTAACAATTCTCTTTATGATTCTATGTGATTGGACAAGTTTTGTGTGAGCTTGTTAAGCAGATTTAAGACAAGTCTTTGTGAAGGCTTGTGGACTGATTTGAGTAAGCTTTTGTGAAAGCTTACAATGCAGATTTGAGCAAGTCGTAGAGAGGACTTATTGAGAAGATTTGGACAAGTTTTGTGTGAGCTTGTTGAGTAGACTTGAGCAAGTCCTAGAGAGGACTTATTGAGAAAATTTAAGTAGGTTCTGTGTGGACCTATTGATCAGATTTGAGCAGGTTCTATGTGGACATGTTGAGTAGATTTGAGTAGGTTTTGAGTGAACCTATTGAGCATAATTGTACTAGATTGAATTTATTGTGTTTAGTGCAAGATATTGAGTAGAGCTATGCTAGACCGACTGAACTATGTTTGGTATAGTATTGAGACAGAGCTTTGGAGGTGACAGAGTATAGAGGATAGAGTCTCAGTGGATAGAGATCCAACAACCAGGACAGTTAAATATAGATATGAGTGAGGATTCTTCAAGTGGAGAGAGATCCACCAGTCACTGTAGCATAGAGATAGAGTCTTCTAGAAGATCACTAGCTAGAGCAGAAGGGGAAAGAGTTCTCCTATCGAAGAGATCCACGAACTTGATATTAAGGGATCAACATCTTCTTTGGATAGAGGTCCATAAAAATTATAATTTGGAAAGGATTACCAAGAGATTATTTGAGAAATATTTAGAAGAAAAATTTTCTCTGTGGAGGTAGCCCACATTGGGTGAACCATGTTAAAATTTGTGTCTCTATTGTGTATGGTGTTTTGTGCATTACTTTAATTACTGCTATTGATACTGCTATCTATACACTACATAATATTTATTTGAGATGGAAAGTAAAAAGTGGTATTATACTATTCAACCTCCCACTATAAGCTTGTGTTATTCAATTGGTATCAGAGCGAGTCTCTCCATAAAGATTTTACCAACTTGGAGAAGGATCCATCAGTAACACACATGTGCTTAAGGAGTGAAGAAAGTATAGAATTTGAATAATCATTCTCCAATTGTCTCCAAGATCTTGAAATAATTCAAGAAGAGAATGCACAACTAAAGGAACAAATTTGAAACTATGAATCAACAAAAATTGAGCTTCTGCAAAGCTAATAAAACTTGAAATAGAAGTGAAATAAAGAAGAGAGATTGAGCAACAGTTGAGAGATATGTTGTAAGCTAAAGAAATAGGACTTGAGAGAGTGGCAGCAAAAATTGTTATGCTGAAATGTAGAATTGAAATAAACAAAAGATTAACTAAAATAATTTAGCAAGAGGTAGGAACATCAAGCAAAAAGAAGGTACCTCATCATATCTCAAAGAAAGAAGACCACAAAGGAAGGAATACCAGACTGAGTCCTCATCAAAACAGGTTACAACATTTCTTCCATGGACATTATTTCTCTTGCAATAAATATGGTCATAAAGTTGTGCATTGTATTAATAGAGACAATGATAGTAATAGTATGGATTCTCTTGTATCATATGTGAATGATGATGTTGAGTGTTACAAATGCAATAACTTTGGGCATATAGCTGGAAGGTGCAATCTAGAAAATTCTAAGTCTAGTAGAAAGACCACAACTCAAAATACTAGAAAAGAAGAAAAAGGGAAAAGAAAATTAAAATTCTTGCTAGTTCAAATAGCATTGCATGCTCAGGATAAAGAAGAGAAATGATTTATAGATAGCGGATGCTCTAGACACATGATAGGAGAAAAAGACAAGTTTATAACTCTGAAATAAGGAAATAGAGGGTCAGTAAACTTTGGGGACAATGGTTAAGCAAAAATCAGTGGAAAAGGAACTCTAAGTATTGGATATGGGAAATAAAATGCTGAAAATGTTCTAAATGTGGAAGGCTTGAAACACAATCTCTTAAGCATTAGTCAACTCTGTGATCAAGGCCATATGGTAACCTTTCATCAAGATCGATGTGAAGTGAGAAAATATAAAACTGGAAAACTGGTAGCAAATGCTATAAGAGAAAGAAAACTTTATGCACTCAATAATATCAAGAGGCAAAAATATCATTTATCCAAATAAAATGAGTATCGGTCTCAACATATAATATTGGGACCAAATGAGAATCTTCTAATGGCTTTGGAAGATAAATAACTGAGTGATCCTATAGAAAACAAGTCAAAAGAAAGAAATGATATGGACAAAGGTAAAAAAAATAGAGGACTATTCAATAAAGAATGGTTATGATCTCAAGGGTGAACTTATCTATGCTCTTGACACAATAAAGAAGGTAAGAAAACGACACTCTAAGCTTGAAAGTCAGTTTCAAGACTGTGATGAAGAAATATTATTGCTCATAGAGGACCTAGACAAGTCAAAGGCCAAGGCAAGTAAGTTCAAAGAAAAATTAGAAGCAAAGATATTGGAATGTGAGAAGTTAGCACAAGAAGTGGCTACTCTAAAGAAAGATTTAAAGGACTCCAATATCAAGATGAAGAGTTTCAAAAATAGCTCTAAGAACTTGGATAAGTTTATTTTTGGACAACAAAGAACATCATGTTCAACAGGTCTTGGCTTTGGAAAGAAATAGGAAAAAAGAAAGTCTACTTTAAGTCTTGAAGAATAAAGAACATCAGAAGAAGATACTTCAAAAGAGGGATTGTCAGATGTAATCAAAAGTGAGAATAAAAATTCTAAGGATGAGTCAGATTGTAGTGAGTCCAACAGGGACAATGGGCAAAGAAGATACAGATGGAAAAACAATCAAAACAAGAGACCAATGAGGTCTAGGAAAGGAAGCTTCAATGGGAGATGCTTCTCATGTCACAAGTTTGGGCACATGGCTTCACAGTGCAGGTCACATGAAAGATAAGTATATGGAAAATAACATCAAGGCAATGAATTGTAGGATTCATGACAAAAGAGGATATGGCTTCACTAGGAGAAATCCTAAGATAATTGCACATCCAAAGAATAATAGCATTAAGTGTTATAATTGCAATAATGATGGTCACATAGCAAGATGGTGTAGAGCAAATATTCTAGAAACAGGCATGAATAGTAACAGGAACATGAATAAGAACAGGAATATGAATAGGAACAAGAACATGAACAGAAACAAGAAGATGAACAGGAACAAAAACTCATAAAAGAAAAGAGACTCAAAAAATAATGAGAACAGGAACACGTACAAAACAAGATCATGGATGAGAACAAGAACAGGAACAGGAACAAGGATGATGACTTGGAAAGAAACAATGAGAGGATTCAACAAAAAGGAAGAGGAAAAGATAAAGGTAGAGAACAATGCTTTCAGGGAGTAGAAATACTCCCACCCCAGAATTAACCATCTCATGTGGAGGTGGGTTAGGGGCTAATATAAGAGACTCATTCTTAGCCCCGAGCCCCGAAGGTGACCATTTGCCATTTATGTCAAAGGGGGAGAGATTTGTGTATTTTGGGGAGATTTTTTGATATGGGGAGAGATTTGATATCTGAGAGAGCATTGAGCCAGGGGGAGCAAAGTCCCAGGGGGAGCAAAAAAGAAGGAAAAATTTTAGTAAAAGGATTTGGGTTGCCATCAATGACAAAGGGGGATATTGTTGGAAATTTTGAGTCCCTAAGCTAAAATATTTTCATTGATTTCAAAATATCATTTAATGTCAAAAGGATCTATGAAGGGTTTTTGTGAAAACCAAGGTAGGCAAAATAAAAGGTTTTATTTTGAAACCATGGATGGTAGATTTGAAATGGATTTTTCATAAAACCCAGGTTGGTTTTTCATTTCATAGAAAAAGGTGCCCCGATGATGGAGATATTTAATTTTAAATATTTAGTTTAAATTTTAAATTATTAAAAATTAAAAATTTAATTTATAGCACCGACGTCAAAAGAAAGGAAGAGGCATATATTAAAATTTATAGCACCGACGTCAAAGGAAAGGAGGAAGACAAATATATATATATATATATGCCACAAATGTTTCGATTAAATCTTCTAAGTCCTTGATCTCGATTGCATTCGAAAAATAAGAGCTTGTGCATGGTGTATTGAAGTGTGTATGAAAAGGGTTCGAAGGGTCTACATTTTTCGAGCATATTGAAGAGACCTTCATGGATTTAAGCCAAACATATAGGTCTCTTTGGCATAGTGGTTCGTGCACTGTGTGTGAAGCAGGAGGTCCTATGTTCGATTCTCTCCAGAGGTATTTTGCTATGTTGAAACGCGTGAAGTGCGTTTGTGTTTTTTAAGGGCATAGTTTTTGGCGGCATATATTTTGGTTCGTGCTTCTAGTAAGAACGTGAGGGTGTGTGGCCCAATGGTGTCTTGGCCATGGTTAAGGCACATAGAAAGGAGGCATCTAGAGACCGAATCCCGTTAGTGATAGAGGCAAGTTAATTTTTATTATTATTTTATTTTTCTAAAGTTGCATTAGGAGAAATAAGGGTTGTGATGCACTTTAATAAAAAGAGATATTTCTGGTGATTTATTTTTTAGAAGTATATCATATTATATATCATTGGAAATATTATTTCAAGGGCTATTTTATTAATTGCTTAGAGGGATAAATAAGGTGTATGTAAAGAGATATTTCTATTTTTGTAAAGGGGTTCAAAAGTGAAGGTTGTTTTCTTTTTCAAATATGATTAATTCTTTCATGAGAGGACATGATGTATTTTATTGAGTAGGAGTAATAAGGTGTTATTTGGATATCATTGTTGTGATATCTAACCCTTGTTGAAATTTCAAAAATAAAGTTTGTTGAGTGTGGCAGATTTCCAAAGAGGTTTCTTCATATTCATAAAAGGTATGGGCACATTCTCCTATTGATTGATTATGGTGGTTGATTTCTGAAATATCATTGGAGAGAAAAGGATTGATTGTGGTTTCATTTTACAAAGTGGTTGGTTGAATGCTTCAAGGTTTTTTGGTTTGAGAGTTGTGTTTAAACCTTGTTTTATAAGCATTGTTGTTGAAGCCCATTGATTGTGAAATGAACTTGAACTTGAGTTAGAGAAGAACATGAGTATCATTGTTATGTGAGACTTGTGATTGAGCATCGTTGGAAATATTTTGAGTTGGTTGATAAATTCTTGGACTAGGGTTTGTGAGAAATGATTCATCCTTGAGCTGATTGGTTGAGTTGAGTTGATTAAGCCTGGTCAAGTGGATGCATGTGGTTGTTCAAGTTTCTAGAAACAAACTATTCAATATTCAGATTTGATTTAAGATTGGGATTTGAGAATAGAACATATTAAGTCTCTAAAAATTCTATTTATGCTTATTTTGAGTTGAGATTGGGATTTGAGTATAGAACATATAGAGTCTCTAAAAATTCTCTTTATGCTTTGATGATATTGATTTGAGTTGAGATTGGGATTTAAGTATAGAACATATTGAGTCTCTAACAATTATCTTTATGCTTCTATGAGATTGAATTTAAGATATTGATTAAACATTGAGCTTAGAACATATTGAGTCTCTAACAATTCTCTTTATGATTCTATGTGATTGGACAAGTTATGTGTGAGCTTGTTAAGCAGATTTGAGACAAGTCTTTGTGAAGGCTTGTGGACTGATTTGAGTAAGCTTTTGTGAAAGCTTACAATGCATATTTGAGCAATTCCTAAAGAGGACTTATTGAGCAAATTTGGACAAGTTATGTGTGAGCTTGTTGAGCAAATTTGAGCAAGTCCTAGAGAGGACGTATTGAGCATATTTAAGGAGGTTTTGGGTGGACCTGTTGGTCGAATTTGAGCAGGTTTTGTGTGGACCTGTTGAGCAGATTTGAGCATGTTCTAAGTGAACCTATTTAGTAAAATTGTACTAGACCAAATTTACTATGTTTAGTGAAAGATATTGATTAGATCTATGCTAGAACTACTGAATTGTGTTTGGTATAGTATTGAGATAGATATTTGGAGGTGACAGAGTATAGAGGACTGAGTCTCAGTGGATAGAGATCCAGCAGCCAGGATAATTGAAGACAAATCTGAGTGAGGAGTATTCAAGTGGAGAGAGATCCACCGGTAAATGTAGCATAGAGACATAGTCTTCTAGAAGATCACTAGCCAGAGCAGAAGAGGAAAGAGTTATCATGTGGAAGATATCCACGAACTTGAGATTAGGGGGTCAACATCTCCTTTGGACAGAGGTCCATAAACATTGTAATTTGAGAAATATTCCCAAGATATTATTTGAGAAATATTTAGAAGAAATATTTTCTCTATGGAAGTAGCCCACATTGGGTGAACCATGTTAAAATATGTGTCTCTATTGTGTATGGTGTTTAGTGCATTGCTTTGATTACTACAATTGATACTGCTATCTATACACTACATACTATTTATTTGAGAAGAAAAGTAAAAAGTGGTCTTATATTGTTCACCCCCCCTATTATTATAAGCTTTTGTTCTTTAGAATAGAGGTTCATTTGATATTTTCAAGGTCACACTAACTCCTAATTTGTAGAATTGAAACTAATTTAATTTGTAGAAATTGAAATTACTTCTAATTTACAGAATTTGAACTAAATTGTAAAATTGAAATTGTTGAAACAAAAGCTAGTTTACACTTGCTAATTTGAAATGACATCAATGGAAATTTATAATTTTAAATCTAACTTAATTCAATCATGCTAAATTAAAAATGCAAAAAGTTGTCAAAAAAACTGTTGTAAAAACTTGTCAAAGAACGTTGTTGAAATTGAGATGTAGAAAATAGGGGAAATAAAAGCAAACAAAATAGGTATCAACTAGTTGTAAACACACTCACACACATCACACTTGAATATAATAATAAATATGCTAGAAACAAAGAAAAAATATTGTTATAGGATTTTAGCAAGAAATTTGACAAAAACTGCTAAAATAGAAAATTATCACAAAAACCTATAAAAATGCTCTTTCCTCTAGACCTAAGAGGGGGAACTTGATCCCTAGTCTAAAAGAAGTTAATTTCACACCAAATACTAAACTCTAAATTCTCTCACACTCATAAATCAACACATTGAATAATAACTACACTTTTGATTAATTCTGCTATTACGAAAGGTGACTATTACAGTTTCACTTTATGACTTTTTTTGACTTATATTATAACTAAATCAACCAATGAGGTAGTAGTACTATTTATATTATTTATGACATCCATAATTTCAAATATAAAAATGACTATGGTTCTACCCATGCATGATTTGTTGTTTTGTTGCAACAAACTTAGTTTATTTCAACATAGAATCTATTGCGGTAGTTATTAGTGCGACTTTTCATGCCTCCAATGCAGTGATAAATGGCTAAGAAAGGTTTATGCATTTGCTGTTAGAATGGATTGTTTCTGCCTATCATTCTAGAGAGATCTGGAATATTAGGTAGAATTGGTGAGATATGTTGTTGTCATAAACTAAACTACGTGGGGGTGCTTCTAAGTGTGTTATAAGTCTTTCCTAGTCTTCTTAACACATTCCAATTGATTCCACTCACTTCTTTTGACTCCTTCCATGCCTTCCTTTAATGTGATAGGTGGTTGGAATTTGTATGTTGTATGCAACTGTAGTACCTTGTTTTACAGCAAAGTTGCTAGCTCGGTGCCAAATCACCTCAACAGATCTTCTTAAGGTGGGAAAAATATATGAAATACTTCATCCAATCACAAATATCAGCACCTCCTATTTGCTATCATATTTATTATGCTTTTTGCTACTTAAAATCATGCAAAAACAGTCATAAAATACAAAAACAAGTCAAAATAGGGGTAGAATATTTCTAAACATCAAATCATGCAAGCAATCAACAAATAACATACTTTAATCAACTATTTGGCATAAAATGATATTAAATATTGGTAAATAGCAGTTTTGATATGTCAAAAATGTAGCAAAAATGAGGTATTTCTTGGCCTCATTATTTCTCTACTTTGAGATCTAGTTATTCAACTATTATTTCACCATATAAATAAGATTTATTATCCTTTCTAAATTTTTGTATTTTACTAAAAATTTGTGGAAGTTTGATGGTGATGAAGATGCTTGGATTTCAACTCAAAAAACTTAATTTTTCAATGCCTCCTTCTTGTTGCCTTTTATGTTGGTTGTGATGCTCATAAATCTTGCTATAAAAAACTTTTGAATGCTTAAATAATATGCTCTTAGAACATTAATTTGCAGTCATATTTTCAAATTCCTTTTGACTTACTTGCTTATTCATTGTCCTTATTTGCTTGTTATTTTTCTATTTAAACTTGTTATCAAAATTTCTAAAAATTCGTAGCTCCTCTCCTTCTAATGTTGTTTTCTCATTCTAATACCACCCAAACTAACTGTTATTTTTCCTTCACAATACTACCTTCTAATCTATTGTCTTCTCCTTCAAATTTTTGCCTTCTTCTCTTGAATGGTTGCCTTAAAAGTTTTTCCAATTATGGCCTCTTTAATATGCTCTTTCTCCTCCTTAGCTCTCACTGAATTTTATCTTTAAATTTGATCTCTTTCCTAGACTCTTCTTCAAGAATTTTAATGTCTTGAAGTATTCAAATATACTCTCTCAAATTTGGCAATCTTCTTGCCAAAAAAATTCTCCTTGAATCAGTTTCACAAATCCTTTTGGGCTTGTTTTCAGATGGCAACAATTGTCCCAATTTTTTATGTGATCACCTCTTTTTAGGATTTTCTTCTTCTCGCAATATTTTATCTCTAAATTTCTTCAAATAGTCTCTAATTTCCACTTATTTAAATTATCATTATGGCTTCTCTATTCTCCTTCTTCCTCCTTCAAAATTTCAATGGACCTTTTTCCTAGGCCTCCTCAATCCTCTTTCTCAAATAGTCTATCTCCTTTCTAAAATATGCAATGGGACCTCTTCTCTTGGGTCTTCTCTTTATTAATCTTCAATAGGGATTCTCTGGTCTCTTTCTCTATCCTCAATATTCAGTCTTCAATCTTCTACGGACCTCTTTCTTGGGTCTCCTCAATATTCAATCTTAAATCTGTAATCTTCAGATTCTTCTATCTTCAATTCTTCAATCTCTAATAGGACCTCTTTCTTGGACCTCCTTAATATTTAATTTCTATTCTTTTATTACAACTCTAAAACCAATTCCTAGGTGAGGAAAGCATATAGAATTTCAAGCAATCAAAGGTGAAATTATTCTCTATCTATTGTAGGAAGCTTCTCAACTTCTAAGAACTAATTTTATGCAACAAAATATTATAAATTAGTAATCAAATACATCCAAATCTCCAAAATTATGAAATCAATAAACATCACTAGTTGTTCTTCAATCTATGATGAGTCCTAGTATGCACAAGAATTTTTGCAACTCTATGAAAAGAGTCTAGCCAAAATGCAACTTTTAAATTTTGTAAAATAAATATACCTATCTTCTATAAATATCCCATATGTCTCTAATACCACTGTTATATTTTGATGTTTAATACTTAATGCAATTGCCATAAGAATACAATAAAATGTAATAACAATTCAATAACAATTGTAATAGGAATAACAAAGCAATTTAATATGAATAATATGAATGAATTCAACACACTAAATGCTCAAATGTATGCAACTTTATTGCACTAAATTTTGTTACAAAATCTCTCAATGAGAGTACAATAGATCTCAACAACCACATAGCTTCACTGTAACAATGTATATATAGCCTTCCTATAATGACTCTTGGATGGTTATGAGTTTCTCATACCTTGTGGCTTTTGACTATCACTTGTACACATATGGAGCTATCTTTGATGTACACTTGTAGCTTGACTAACTCTTCCTAATCTATAACACATGTACACATGGACTATTGTGCACATTTATATTATTAAATACTTTGCACACTTTAATAATAAATTATGCATTTGTTACATTACATAAAGTAAATACTCACACTCTATTCTAAGACACACAACCTAATCTAATAATGTACCCATGGTGGTACATTGACATGTACCAAATAATGTAAATACTCTAAAAAAATTCAACTTAAAAGCTTAGAAAAGTTGGAAAATTGTCTTTAAGTATCTTATTCAAAAATGGAGGTCTTGCAAAATTTGATTATTCGGAATATATCCACAACAATTATTCAATCCAAGGAATTTAAGGCAACATTGAAAGAAATGTGTAACGCAATACATCTGCTATTTTTTTGCAAAGCCTTCGAAGAGTTCAAGGTGGAAAAATTGAAGGAGCATATTAAGCCTAAGGAGACCCCCTCTAGGATGAAAGAGAGCAGTAAGGAAGTAGTCAAGGATATTGGCAAGGATCTTACCTAACTTGTACTATTGAGGATGGATTTGAGGATTCGCCTGAGGATGGACATTGTTTTGTTTTGTGTTAGCCTAGGTGGTCTGGTCTTCTCTCATTTTTTTGTTGTTGTGTGTGTTTCTAGGTTGTTGTCCCTTTCTTGCTCTATATCTGAAGTCCAACATGAGTCTATTCTGATTTTATAATAAGGTTCAAGGACCCTTTCAAAACCCTTTTAATGAAATACATAATTTAATTATAAAAAAAACTAGGAAGACATAGAGAAGTTGACTATAAATATTTTTGAAAAATTAGGGAGCTATAAGGATGTCTACATCAAAGAATTCAATGAATAATGACATGGAAAACATGATTAGAAAAGAAAGAGCTAATGTCATAAAAAATGGAATAAAAAATGTGCTTACAAAATCTAAAGGAAGCATAGATATAACTATAAAATTGATCTATAATGAAGCAATAGGAGAAAGATTTGAAACTTTAGAATATTATCTACATGCTAGGATCACTGAAATAATTGATAATGGAAAATATGATATTCTTATTCCTATTGATATTGGTAGCATTATATATATGGCATTATTAATAGTCAAATATTACAAAGAAGAAAGCATGAAACAAAAAGAGTTGATTGAATATCTTAAGAGAAAGGTAAAAATAGAAGAATATTTTTTGAAAAAAATATTTCATTCTTCATGCAATATTGATACATCAAGTTCATCCAATTCAAGATCTTATCATGAAGCTTTAAGTGAATGTTTAAAATACAATATACCGAAGAAGACATGTAACATAAATAATAAAGGAAAATGGGTAATCCTTGTAGAAGAACTTAATGACAAGAAGGTAGTTCAAGAAAACTTAGAAATTGAAGAACATGGGACTAAAACTAAAGGTGAGCAAGAAGAAAAGGAATCTGATCAACATGAAGGAGGCATTTAATGCAAAATAAATTAAAAGGACCATTTTAAAAACTGAAGGATGAAGATCCATATTTAAGACTAAAGTCTTCAATAACCAAATAATATAATACAGAGGGGTGTTAGAGTAAATTACATTATGTGGTACATGTAGGGTTATGCATAAGGGGTCATCCCAAAAATGTATTTGTAAAAAATTGGTGAATTAGTTTTGAAATCCAGGCAAATAGTATCCAAATACATGTAGAAGGTTCACTATTATTAGGGGTTTTGTTGGAAATTTAAACTTAAAATGGTCAAATTCTTGTAAAATTGGGGTGAATCGACCCAAAAAAAATTACACCTAAATTTTTTTAGCTAATGGGCCCTAGTCAAGGGTCCCAAATATTAGCCAATACTAGATTTTGAAAATCATAATTTTAGCCAATTTGGTGATAAATAACCACTATGCATAACCTTGGGTACATGCTAATGTACCATCATGGGTACATGATTGTAAATATTAGATTAGGAGTGTGTTCTAGATTAGAGTGTGAGTAAATATTTTATGTAATGTAATAATGGTCATGAAATGCACAAGTGTCATGTAATTGAGTGTGCAAGTGTGGTGAGTGTAAATGTGCACAAGTGTCCATGATGTAAAAGTGTGCATGTGTCCTTAGAATAGTAAAGTTAAGAGTCTTAAAGAAGAGTGAAGACCAAGAGTACTCCATATGAAGAGCCACATTCTATTATATATATGACTAAGCATTGTAAAGAAGTGAGAGTGTATGTGACATTTATTCTATATCATTTTACTATTTTTGGGAGCATTTATTAGTGTCTATTTTATGAGTTATGTTTAAAGATATTTTTGAGTTATATTTGAATCGATTATTGCTATTATTAAGTATTTTATATTGAAAAATTTGTATTTGATTTTGTGGTTATTTACATTAAGATTTAAGCATCAAAAGCTAATAGTGTAGTTACATATTTGCAAGTCCTAAGAAAAAATACTTCATTTGATAAGTATATTCTACAAGATTATGAAGTAGAAAATACTACAAAATATGAAATTACTAACAATGCCTTATCAAAATATAATTCACAAGGTAATATTACTTCAACATCAAGAGATATCTAAATGGAATAATAGATATCGTGAAATTTGTAAGAAAATATGTCATAGCACAAAGTTTTGTAGATACAATTCAAGGGATCAATCTCTAAAAAATTAGATGAATCAGAGTGGTTAAAATAAGTTAGTACAACAGAGACAATATCAAATTCAATACAATCCACAACGATAATAATAGTTTCAATGTTAGTATCCTTCTCAGTATTAGTATAGTCAATCTCAGTTAAAATATAAAGAGGAAAATAAAAAAGGACATATAGCTCAAGAAATTTATGAAATTCAAGATTTAGAATAAACTACTAAAGAAAATGAATTCAAATCCCTTTTAGAAAAATTATAGTCAATTAAGACAAATGTATCTCATAGAATTTTAAAGAAACTAACCCTTCATTTGATCAAGATACAGGAAGACAACATGCTATAAACAAATAGAAAAGAACAGACTGAAGAAGAAGAAAAGGAAGATAAAAAAAATAGAAGAAATAAAAAATAGAACAAAGTAAGGATAGGTTCTAGGATCACTTAAAGAATAAATACTATGATTGAAGACTAAAGTCTTCAATAACCAAATAAGGTAATACAAGGGGATGTTGGAGTATGTTATATTTTTGGTACATGCTAATGTACCCCCATGGCACCTTCATGGTACACCTTGTAAATATTAGACTAGGGTTAAGTCTTACACTAGAATGTGAGTAATATATCATGTAATGTAATAATGTGTAGGAAATGCACAAGTGTTATATAAGTATGTCTGTGTAGGAAATGCATAAGTTTCAAGTGAATAAGTGTGCAAGTGTAATGTGAGTATATGTGCATAAGTGTTTTATATGTAAGTGTGCACAAGTGTATTTATATTAGAGTGTTCTAAGTGAAGAGTCATGTATAGGTGTGCATACAAGATAGATTCATGTGTATGCAAGTGTCAAGTAGATAATCCAAGAGTCATAATATGTGGCATAAGGAAAGGAATAATCAAGTATCGAAAGAGTCACTCTACAATGGCTATATATTAGTCCATGGAGGATCAATAGAAGATATAGCAAACATAGTAGATATAGCAAACAAATCAAATAGTGAGCATATTTATCATCATTATAATATATTTTTGTGATGCATTTATAAGAGAAAGAGGAGTAACAAATATTTCATACATTTGAGAAACTAATATTGTAATTTGTGCTACATGATTTGTACATGTTTATTTTAGGCTATTTACATTCATAATTATTGCTTCTTAATAACTGTTAATTGATTTATTATATGCCTTGATATACATATTAGTTTTCTCATATTATTCTATTTACATCATTATCTTGATCTTACTATATTATGGCTATCTTATATTTGATCCTATGGAATTTATCCTATGAGTTTACTTTAACATTAAGGATTCATATGCCATCATACATGACACTTGTGCACATCCTCACATTACATATTTTCACACTTAATTACATGACATGTGCACTTTCTCTCATTACACACTTGCACTCTTACTTACATGACACTTGTGCATATCCTGCACATAGACACTTTTGTAAAGGGGAAATATAAATCACTTTTTTAAACTATAGACTCAAATCCTATTCTAATATATGCATTGTACCATAGGTAACATGGGGGTACATTAGAATGTACCAAATAATGTAATATTCTCCAACATTAAGACATTGTAATTTTCCAAGATCTACTACCAAATCATGAACAAAATTAAAATATAGAAAATAATGTTCACTATAGGATTGTCCCACTTCTGAACCAAAGTATTATGGAAACACTATATTCTTCTAATAACTATTCTTATATTTGTGTTGTGACAAGCCAACAACACAAACACTTCATAAGATCAACCTTTTAGGCCTCCTTTGGTCCTTTCCAAAAAAGGAAGTTCTCCCCTTAAAGGACCACCATTAATCATTCAATCTAAGGGTATTTTTAATTTACACTAATGAATTGAAAGCACCCCAAAAGAAAATATATTCTTGAGCTTCTTAGAACCTCTACAGTACATAGGGACATCTTGATCAAATTTTTGAGTGAGCAAGTTATTCCTTAAGATCTTAACCCTACTGACCTTACCTCAATGGTGGGATCCATTTGGGTCAATCATGAAATCATATCATTCCACGAGGATGATATTCTACCACCATTTATGGTTGGAGATATTCCTTTGTATATCATGGGTTGTATCAACAATACCTTCATCAAAATAATCATAGTCAATAATATCTCTAGTCTCAAAATATGTAGCCTTAAATTCAATAGTAATTTTGGGTTACCCAAACAAGATTTGGAGAAATATGGTCTTTTCATTAGGGTGTTTAACAATGTGGAGTATGAGCCTTCAACACCCTCTTTTATGCCATGCCTTGTAACTTAACTTACAATATTCTTCTTGGGAGGCCATAGATCCCTATGATGTGGGTCATCCCTTTAGATCTTCATCAGTACCTAAATATAGGGAAAGGCATATCATATCCCTATTGACCCTGAGCCCTTCACCTATTGTCAGACTATCAAGGTAAAAAATCCAAAGGCTTTCTTTGGCCTTCTCTTAACCCATCATCTTGTTCATGTTTTTTTTTCCAATTTCCATCAATGAAACATTAAGATATTTAACCTTAAATAATCAACCTAAAAAAAAAATTGAAGGTCACACATCTAATCTAACCAACATCAACATTAATAATAAAGATAATAAAAAACTATTTCTAGACCTATCCCATCTCCCTCCATATCCTTGAACCCTAGGCTTTCATTCTTTTAGGAAGAGTAAAACGATGCAAATTGGAAGTTGCTCTTTCATTTACACTAGTTCTACTAACGATGAAAAATCTAAGGTAGTAACCCTCTCCCAATCGAAACCCTTTCCAAAATGAATGTATGCTTCATGATACTTTTTAAAATTGTATCCCATCCAAAAATAGATGATTTCCAACATGGGATATAAAACAAAGGACTAGGCCTACATGAATAGGGTATCAAAGATACTTTCAAGATCAAAGCTTGGTTAGGACAATATGGGATTGGTTGCATCCCTAGATGTAATTTTTAGAGAATATTATATTATTTGGTACATGTCAATGTACCACCATGGGTACATGCTTAGGTTAGGATTTACGTATGTAATTTATGAAAGAGAATAAATTCACAAGAATGTGCAATGATTTAAATTTGCATACTATCTACATGTACATGAGTCCTTTAGAATAGGAAGAACAAGTATCCATAGTTAGGTGTGCATGTGCACAAGTGTCTATCATGAAAAATACACGTGTCCTTAGGGTGGGAAAGTGAAGAGTCACATAATAGTATATATTTGTGACTTAGAATTGTAATTAGAATTAAGTATGCATTGTTCATAGCATGCACTAGTAGAGTAGTAGAAATATCTCCATATATTGTATCAAGTTTCAAATTTTTGTGAGTTTACATTAATGGCTATTGCATGAGTTATTTCAAAATTTTCTCATGTTATTTACTTGCTTATTAGATTACCATTAACATAGTTATAACATTGAATACTTATTTCATTATTTGTGGCTACATTTCCTTTAAGTTTATAGTTTCAAAATCTAACATTGGTATTATAGCACAAGGTATATTTATAGGAATTAGGGAGATCCACAAGTAAGATTGAGAAGAAGACAAAAGAAGTTGTAGGATTGAAGGTCCAAGGAGAAGATATCAAACTACTTGGAAGGAGAAGGCTAGGAAATCCTCATTGAAGGAGATTTTAGGAGAACTCAAGGAAGAAGGTTACTAGCAAGGAGAAGTTCTTGATAGATAAGAATTTGGGACAATTATCACTATACAAAAAAAAGTATAAGTGAAAATGATTTGGCAAGAACTTTATCAAATATTAGAGGATTTTCAAGGGTGCAATATAGATAGGTTTTGAGCAACAAAATTATTAGGATTAAAGTTGCAAATTGCTAAGGTAAAGAATTATTTTGGATAGCAAGGTGTGAATCAGAAATCAAGCAACACCAATACATAAGATAAAATACTTAAAAGCATAGAAATGACACAAGATTACACAATATAGATAAGATTTTTATTAATGTGGGTGGATCTCAAAATGATACAATAAATGTGCCCCAAATGTGGGGTTTTACAATGCTTTTTGTGTGATACATATTTTTACAATTGCTAGGATTCTCTAAAACCCTAGCTCAAAATAATAGCTGGTGTCTTTGCACTTGTCTTCGATCCCAATGAGGTTGTGGGTGGGCTTGTGTATCCTAAAAAGGCTACCCTAGCTTCAAAAAATTCTAAATATATTATCTTGTACCTATATATAGAAGCACCTATGAGGGCTCCACAATGTGAGACCCTCAAAAATATAAATTAGCTAAACCCTAGATGTTGAATGTAATACTAAAAAAAGAAGTGTTGGAGCATGAAATAAATACAAATAAATATATTACCTTGTAAACACAGTGATTTATATTTCTGCTTCAATTAGTTGTGGTTGTGGGTATGCTCAAACGGTGCCCAAGGGTTAGGAGACTATAGATCTACTACAAGAAATTCCCAAAGGTGTTCTATGATTGTGGTAGATGCACTAGGGTATTTTGTGATGGTGGAGAATGCACAAAAGTATTATGTGATGATAATAGATGCACCAAGGCATTCAAGGGTTGAGGAAGGTATTAAAAAATTATATCAAGTTCTACGTGGGTTATGTAGAGGTGGATGTGAACGAGGTGAGGGTGATGATGGAGGGAAATAATAACAGTGAGATGGTTGGGGTAAAAGGGCTTAATGATCTCTAAGAATTATTTACAAATATTCATTGACATAATTTAATATTAGAAAATTAGGGACTTAGGATCAAGCTTCAGGAATGTTAGGGATTTGAGTCATAAAAATGACTACTCTTTTATAATTTTCCCTTGGGATTTATAGGGTTTTTATGACACAAAATGTGTGGCCAATATTAAAACATGAATAAGGGTGGATATTAAATATAGGCAAGTGACATGAATTGGGGTGGATGGATGGCTAAAATAAAAATGTGGTAGAGGGCTAGGATTAATTCATATAAATATAATATATAAAATATTAATATTTAAATAAATATTAAACAAATACATATATATAATGGATGGTTGTTATTGAAGGTCATGGATGGATGACAAGTGGCTAGATTTTGGTGTCTACACAAGGAAGAAATGTAAATTCATCAAGTTTTAAGGTAGCATTTAGGTGATATAAATCACCGAGAAATTCATCATCAAACTAAATTCAAAACTATAAATATTTCAAAGGTATTTTATCTACATATTTAAAATACTTGGAATCATCATTATCACTACTTGCACCAAGGATAGGAGCTTCTACCATGTTCAAAAGGAGTATCCACCATATTGTAAAAGCATAGGGGGGCAAGCATCATTTGTGAGTAGAAGAAGCATGAGAGACTAAAAAAAGATATCGTAGAATCATAGGAAACTATACGACTTACCATTCATGACCATGGATACTTCTTCATTGTGAAGGAAACTACCATAAATAATATCAATGTATGAGATATCGCCATAACCACAAGGTCCATGGGAGTGATAGCAAATATTCTTGAGCCCAATGGTCACTAACTCTAGCACCCAAGTCTTCTCCACATGAACATACAATATGTAGTGGATGCGCTCACCATAATCTATATAGCTCAAGTATTTGGTGCACTCAGGGAGATGCTCTATGAAGTAAAGTATTGTGAGGAAAATCAAACTTATTGGAGATAGAATAGAGATATTGTTGTGATATTAAATCCATAGACTTGGGGATTACAAGGAGAGTTGATGAAATTTGACTATAATTCTTGGTCGAGATTAAAATATTTCTATCAATAACAGATCCCTCACATCGAAGGAAAACATATTAAATATATATTTAGTCATATTATTTTTTTCTCTAATTTTATTGATCTTGAAGTTTCATACGATTGTAACACCCTTGTAAATGGAATAACTGATGTTATTATTAGTAGTAACGGTTAAGCCTTGTAACACCCAATAATTAGAGACAATTGGGATAACATAATGTTGTTATAGTGTAGGTAGAATAACATTACAATAGGTACCAAGTCATTGTAGAAGTAACAATCTATTATTATGAGAAAACTACTGAATGCATTGACAAGAGTTCACAGGAATAAATGTTTTTCATCCAGGATAAATCTCCTTTGCAATCATAGAAAACACTCTACCTTGGAGGAGTTGTTACTCATTAGAGAATTCGTTACTCAAATTCACAAACACAACAAAAATGAAACATTCTATCTTGGAGGAGCTATTACAAGATTAAATGATCATTACTGAGTTGATATGACTAGTGCACACATCAAATAAAGTAAGCCATGCTCAATTTAAGGAAATTGAAAGTGTAGATTCAAATAATAGAAGGCACGTAGTCAACCACTAAATATGGTAGTAAAAACACCATTAAGGAGGATAAGGCATCCATGAATATTGACTGATCTCTACCATACATAAGAAATCAAAAATATGTGCTTGGATTAAAGAGTCACTCCATAGACCAATCAACTTACACAATACACTTTACACGGAAGGTAAAAACTTTACATTATTTAGTATTTCATTTCCTAAGTTTAAGGATTTATAATGTGCCTATACAAGGTCAAATTTATTTATTAATGCATTGAAATATCAACCTTAGAGAGTAAGAAAGCAATTTTAGAAAATAAAGTATATATTAGAAGATATTATAAATTGATTGAGATTTAAATGTTACAATATTTACAAATTATGAATTTAGGAGATATAAGGGTTTCCACCTTAGAAAATTGAAAAATTATTTCACAAATATTATAATTTTGTAAATTTCCAAATTAGGGAGATATAAGGAGTACTACACCAAACTTTAGATTATTGAAATTTAGAAAATTGAACCATTGGAAAATTAAAAGTTAAAGAAGAAAAATAATTAATTATTTTGAAGTTGGAAGTTATTATTTATAATTTTCTCTCATACAAACTAAAGGTACAAAATAAATCCAACCATATAGTCTTGAAGATAGAAAACTTCATCAAATTGAAAACTGCATATATCAATAGGGAGAAATAAGGTGAAAAATTAAAGTTGAACATTACATAAATAAAAAGGATTCAACTCAAGGAAACTAAGAAAGCTAAATATACTATCAAAATATATTACACTCAAAATAATTTGGTAGATCCAAGTTATTTACAAAAATTGAAGAATTAAAAAGATCTTAGCAAACTTGATCTTTACTAAAATGACTTGGGAGTTAAAGGGTATACTACCAAGAGATTTGAAAGACTACAAAGAATACTAAAAAAGTTGAATAGTTGAGATAAGTGTTTAATAATTTACTCAAAACACTATGGAGTCATAAGGTAGTCTACATAAAAGGAACATGGCAAAGATAAAGTAAATGAAAAAAAAAACAAGTGATCCAAAAATAGAAACTCAAAAACTAGAACTTCATGAAGAAGAAAACCTATGTCTACAAGAAGAACCAATTTACACTGGAGAGAAATTATGTTCTCAAGAAGAACAAATATACATTCAAGAAGTCCAAGGAGAACAATTAGACATATTTTAGAAATATTGGAAAGATTAAAATTTCATTCACAACACCTGATAGAAGACACTAAAAATGATTCATCAATAAGAGAAAAGAGTGTCTTACAATCAATGTTAAAAGAAATCAAAAATGAAAATTTCTCAGCACTTAGCAATAATTTGAATGGAAGACTTGATGATACACAAAGATTCTAAAAATATTTTTATATTACCTAGTTCTATAGGAAAAATGATATTTATGACATTACTTTCTGATGAAGTTATAAAATACAAGAGAACACTATTAAAGATTTGAAGAGCATGTTTATTGATGAAACAAATACCTTGAATAGTAGACTTGATAATATTACTAGTGAAGCAGAAAAATGATATTTTTCATTACTTCATAAATGCATGCAAAGTGTTATTAATAATGCTAATGATTGCAATGAATATTTTGTTACTACACCTATCAATCTATGGAGAATCATCTACAGAGGAATTATCACTCTTAATATTTCTAAGATAAGAAAACAAGAAAAGGTTGAATAAGTAGAGAACAAAATTGTGATGAAATATGCTTCTAGTGATACGAATGATTTGAGACCCATGATGATAGATTCATGTTACAATACTATAGAATATAAACCATTGATGATTGATGCATGTTGTGATACTAGTGATCTTCTTCAAAAGGAAAATGATGCAAATCATAATTCTTGTCAAAATGAAAGGGAACATTGTAATGCAAGCAATGACACTAGTGATTTATAATCCATGACAAATATAGAAGAACCTATTACAAATATTGATGTTATATGTGATATAAGTGATTTGAATACAATTCATGATTATTCTAAAAAATATTATTCTATTAGAATTGATGAAGGTATAGATATAGATGATGATATATACAGTGATGCACATGATCATATTGATACTAAAAAATATTATTCTAATGATTTAAATGGTCATACTAATGGTTTTTATTCAAATTTTATAAGATATGAATATTCGAGTTTGGAAAAAAATGATCAGGGAATGAAAGAACCAATTCCACCAGAAATCATATCAAAGTAAGAAGGTCTTGATTATACAAGTTAGACTAGCAAAAATAAGTAAGTAACTAAGTTTATAATAGAAATAGTGACATCAAATCAATAATATAAATTGACAAGAACAATTGCTATGAAGTACAGAATGATCAAGAGGATTTGGTGATAGAAAATAGATGCAGTCATTGCAACAGATATGGGCATAAAATAGAAATATGTTGGAATCTTCATAGTTGTAAAATTTATGGAGGAACCAATCATTCTCAAATACATTGTTGGTACAAAGAAAATAATTTATTTGATTGGATATATACAATGACAAGAAACTTCATTAAATAATTTTCTCAACTATATTTCTCAAGATATAGAGATGGACACAAGAAAGTTATGAACTTATTAGACAACATAATTAGAATTAAAATAGTAGTAGTGCTAAAGTTAGGATACAGAGTCAAGAAAAAATATGAATTTCAAGTAAAATATCAAATCCAAGGTCACTTGAAGAGTAAATATAAATACAAATACAAATATCCATATTGAAGACTAAATTATTCAATAACTAAATAATGTAATACATGGGGGTGTTAGAGAATATTACATTATTTGGTACATGTCAATGTACCACCATGGGTACATGTTTAGATTAGGATTTAAGTATTTACTTTATGCAATAGAATAAATGCACAAGAATGTGCAATGATGTAAATGTGCATGTTGTCCATATGTACATGAGTCCTTTAGAATAGGAAGAACAAATGTCCTTAGTTAGGTGTGCATATGCACAAGTATCTATCATGCAGAATGCACATGTATCCTTAGGGTAGGAAAGTGAAGAGTCACATACTAGTATATATTTGTGACTTAGAATTGTAATTATAATGAAGCATGCATTGTTCATAGCATGCACTAGTAGAGTAGTAGAGAGATATCCATATATTGTATCAAGTTTAAAATTTTTGTGAGTTTACATTAATG
The DNA here is from genome assembly GCA_028583015.1 of Wollemia nobilis. Classification (NCBI taxonomy): domain Eukaryota; kingdom Viridiplantae; phylum Streptophyta; class Pinopsida; order Araucariales; family Araucariaceae; genus Wollemia; species Wollemia nobilis. Next base: position 5,736,100 of record JAQPPZ010001745.1, on the reverse strand, counting down.
GCTATTGCATGAGTTATTTTAAAATTTTCTCATGTCATTTACTTGCTTATTATATTACCATTAACATAATATAATATTGAATGCTTATTTCATTACTTGTGGCTGCATTTCCTTTAATTTTATAGCTTCAAAAGCTAACATAATCAACCTCTGTGCTCTTCCTTTTTGTCTACAAGCAAAGATGAAGCAAACCTTCTCTTTAGGAAATCTCATGATGATATTATTTCCTTAAATGGATTGCATTGGGATGAGAAATATGAGTCATTGCTTCTCATTGATCCTAATGCCTTTTGATTTACACACTTCACTAGTATAAATTTCTTAACATTATCCTATCTTGAGTTGATTACTAATGAAAATCACTGTGAGATGGAGGATGTCATGAATGCTTATCCTTATGATGGTCCCTCGGACTATCTAGCCCAAAATGACTTATATTTTAGTGATATTTTTCCCAAATTACTAAAGTCACTATCTCATAGCCAATAGATCATAGTTAGCAATCCCTAGAGCCCCTATGGGTCTACCAGTAAAGGCTTAGGTATTCTTATATAAAAAAGGTATGATCTCACTCCTTTGAGATTTTTGATCTTATTCTTAAAGAGAATAAAAATAACACTAATGCCAAAGTCAAGTTCAAAGGTAAGTTTGAGCATGATTGTCTAGGTTCATTCATCATAACCAAAAAGTCTAGTTTACAAGCTTACCACCTTCCCACAATTAGTGAAAAGGAACTTAAAGAACCAATAAATATAATACATATTAAAAGGTATTACATTTGAGTCTACATTGGATGCTTATCTTTTTTAGTTTTTTAACACTAACTGCTTGCTTTTTGCCTAATTTCATACCTACTTGTATGCATATATTTATCTATGTTTGAATTACCTATTACATATCAAGTAAGGGATCCACAATGATGCAAACTATGATCCTATTCAAGATAATTTAATTTTACATATTTTCACTAGGTGGATGATGTGAGTGAATCCTCACAATCCCATCTTTTACAAATCAAAACATGGTTTGTGCAATCATCTATCCCTTTCACAAATTTCTCTCCTTAGCTATCTTCTATCCCATTATCATTCATTGCATTCCCTAAATCCCTTTTGTACACAAATTTGGAATTGATCTATCACATTCATTCCCTTACTTCTATACAAAGGGGACTAAGGAAGCATGTCAATCGAATATGTTTTATTTCAAATAAAATTTATAAAGTCTTCTAAACTAAAAATCTACCTTACCACATAAAAAATACTACAAGGTTTGCAGGTGTTTTTGGTAAAACCAAATCAACTTCTTCTATCTCATCAATGACTATATGATTAATACTATAAGTTTTTTCAAGTGTTACTAGCCCTATCAATACCATCATATGATGCTTTTCCACATATCATATTTTTTAGGGGTAATTGATCAATAACAGATTGTCTTTCCAACTAGGGACATCATTTGTTACCACACTAATCAATCATAATTTCTCTATGATACTTTTATACAAGGAAAATTAGACTAAACATAATTAATCATAAGTCTTTACTTAAAGGTAAATCAACTAATCAAAACACCCTAAGGCTAATGGGAAAATAAAATCAAAATGCCCTATGGCTAATGAGTAAAGAAAATCAAAATATCCTAAGGATCATGAATTAAACATTTAATAAAATAGTCAACATTAATCATAAATCATTAAACATCATCATCACATAACACTAACACATTAAATCCATTAAATAACCCATCACATACATCTCCATAACCATGAACACCAATCAACAAATCCATAAAATTTTATATTTTTATTAATTGCATCAAAGTATCTATATAGAAAATATATGGTGTAATGGTGTATTATTACAAACATACATCCATCATCATAATATAAAAATGATCCTCAAAATCCCTAAAACTAGGATAGACAACATCAAAATTGGCTTGAGCTAGTTTTGGAAGCCTATGTCTAGTGCTCCCCCTCCTCCCTATAGGTGGTAGCATCCTTATCAGTTTTTGTGAATGACATGTCAAAATCCAAGAATGGGTTTGCAATCTCATCCTCATTGATGAAGGAAAACATAGATCAATAGGAATAACTACATGATATGTTGTATAAGAGTGCATATACTACTCGATATTCACCTATAGACCTTCTTAAACCTATTCTAGTTGATCCTATAGCATCTAGACCATGTAGACTCATCTAGTTGTCCCTCCTATCATAGATTGAACTATTTTTGTGTGTCACTCCATGGTTATACCCTAGATGGTTTGATACATCATGGTGATCTCCCTTGTCAATTGGTTACTTTCCATATTGATAGTTATATCCATGTTGGTGACCTATCCTTCTAGTTGATCCCTCTCTACTATTGTCATCATCAAAAATACTTCTAAGATAGCTACCCTTCTAGCTAGTGCATCTTACTTTGGCTTGAAAACTATTCAATATGACCTACTAGGTGTTGCCTCTCCAACTATGCTCCTAGGAAATGGTAGTCCCAGCAATAGTGGAACTAGTAGTCTTGTTGCTTTCTTCATTTGCCTATGTCTCTTCTATATTTGTGGTGACTCTCTAAAATAGCATGGAAAAATCAAAGCCACTTACTTTAGCCTCTACACCTATGTCCCTAACTCTATGACCCTCTAAGGTTAGACAACCTAGTACCTGTTGGTCCAATATTTACCTATGGTTGATTATTGCACCCAATACTTGGCCAAAATTGAAATATCGAGCAAGCTATAGAGCTTAAACAGGTTAATCTCCAAATAAGGTTGGTTCCTTTGAGGTTCTAACTAGCTAAAACTATGATGGAGGAGAAAAGAGTGTTGAAAGAGAGTAAATATAGCTAATTCTAGAACTTGTAATGGTGCAGATTAGACAACATCAAGAAATGCATAAAGCTCATGAAATAAAGTAGTTACCAAAACCTCCTAATAGACCAACCAATTTTACCATATGTAGAATAACTTTTAATCAGTATATAGTTCCATAGACTATTAGCTCTAGAACCAAAGAACTAACATACACAAGAATCTAGAAAGTAGAATTAATGTCATGCACATTCATCTAGCTAAATAGAAACATTCATCCATTCATACATATATTTTATGCAAGATGTTGAACCAGAGGCCAATGAAAGATTTCTATTGCATTGTTCCTTCCAAAAATATTTATGCATGTAACTTTTAAATGCCTAATATCTGACCCTTTAACAAGGGGCCATCACTCTTATTTATAATACCTCTATGGTTCAATACTCAAAATACAAAAATAGATTTATCAAAACTGTTACAACAGAATTCACAGCTACCAAACTCATACAATAATCATGCAACATTATTGGTTCAAAAATAGAATAGAGTTCTTGACTTATAACCGCCTATTAAATACTCCATGCATACAAACACATAGTGGAGATGAATTTGAGATCTGGTCCACCCTTCATTATTTGAGAGCACCTATCACCGTTGATATTGTAATGGTTGTGGTAGACTGAAACCTCTAAAAAATATTATGTTTTTTGTAACTTGTGACAGTCATGACATAGGGACATGTTGTGATGTTGCATTCCTTATTTTCCTCCAAGCTTTTCTAGCTTTGGTGATCATGACATGAGAATGTGTCACCATTTCATGCTATTTTTCTTACCTTAATTTTTTTCAACTTCCTATAACCATGACATGGAGGCATGTCACAGTGTCACATTTTTATTTTATTCCATGAGCCTTTTGAGCTTCTACTATCGTGAAGTCATGGCACTTCTTACTTGGTGATCCTTTATGGGCTCTAGAAAACATGGTAAAACTCATATTGCAGTTCATGACGTTTTCCTCTTACTATCTTCTTATGGTCTTTGCAACTGCCACATGGTCACAAGTTGCAAAGTTGCATCAGGTTTCTATCTTAAGCCTTCTAAGCATTCACGATTGCAACATCATTCCCAATGTTGCACTTGACTTTCCTTTTGTTTTCTTGATCATGAAGTTGAGCCATATTACGATATCACACCCAATTCTATGCTTGAATATTTTTTAGTTGTTTTGATAGCTACATCAAGACATATCATGATTTTATGCCTATCCTTTGGACTTCAAAAAACTTTGGACTCTCATCACCTCATTTCTTCTAATGTAGTCTTTTTTACCTATATTATTGGCACCTCCTAGGGTATTTTTATTATAAAATTTTCAGAACCTAGGACCTTATCCATTGGGTGAATAGAGTCTAAAAAATCAAGAAAAAAGGGGATGAAATAGGGTCGATAAATGAATGGAAATTTTGAAGAAAAAGAGAAAGGAGGATGACTAGGGTTGAGGAAAAATGGAGGGATGAATGATAGCAAAAATTTTGAACAAATAGTTTATTCATTTGGCTCTCTGGTTGTCCTAGGATATTCCCTTTTATGTTTCTCCTTCAACCTTTTCATATTCTTCTTTCTCTGTGTCTCGTCCAACTTCCTCTTCTATTTTCTCTCCAACTTCTTCTATCTCTTTTTCAACTTCATTGACTGCTTATGTTCTATTTATAGCATTATGGTCTTGCATCCTTTTAGAAATCCTATTGTAGGCTTGGCAAGCCTATTTCCAAACTTCATCATCAGGGTCTAATTATTTTGTGAAATAGTGATAAATGTATAACAATTTAGAAACACTATCATAGGAGAAGCCTTTAGATCTAAGGATTAGCTCGTACAGGTAGGACTTGGTTTAAGTGAGATTATGTACAAGTTTGAAAATTGACTCCTATTGTACAAGTTATGGCCATTCATCTACCTCAAACGCATCATCAATGGTTGCTCTTATGGGAGATTTAAGTTCTCCTAGGATGATATAATCTTCACCCTAGAATCATGGGAATCCATATTTTTTAGCAAGAATTAGATTTTTTAGTATCCCCTTGGATTAAAATTTGAGCTTTTGAATGAGTTGCTAACCTTAATTTATGAGTTTATGTATTTTGACGAAGCACCCGATTACTATCTTAGCATTGGATCATTTTTTATTGGGGATTCTATTTGTTTCCCGCTCATATTTAATCTCAAATAGGGCTTGAATAATTTTTGTTTTAGAGAGTCTTTATTGCATGAAACATTCAACTCTCTTAAATTCATTCTCCACAATACCTATTACTTCCTTCACTTCTCCCATGTATAACAGTACAAGTCATACCTTAAGGCTCATCTCCAAGATATCTTTAGATATCTCCTTCCTCACTTGTTTGGCATTTTCCCTGGAAAAACCTATTGCTTTGGTTTTATCCTCGTAAATATGCTACTAAATATACTTTACCTATTCAACTAGAACTTGGTTACTCCTATTTGCATCTTCAACCTCTTTCTTGTATTTGGCCATTTCATGAAACCTTTCTTGCCATTTATTGGCATCATTCTTGAGTACCTTTTCAACATTTTTCCACTTGCCTAGCACTATCTCAAGTTCCTTAATTATACCTTACAATATTTTATACTTATCTTTGAAGTAATATCTATGCAAGTAAATGGTTTCTAGGCGAGCTTGGGCAGTCACAAATTCATATTGCATTGGAAGTTGGATTATGTCTTCTATAACTACTTTAGTCTGATAGTCTTCTATCATCATATCTTTTGTTGGCTTGTCCACCATGGGCATGATTTTCATCTTCATCCAATGGAGGGTGGTGGTATCTATTACAATCATATTATAAGCATGTTTCTTGGAAGACTAAGTACATTTTTATACCACCAGTTATAGGAATTCTTGTTTGCCTTCTTTAATTTCTTGAGCTTTGAAATAATGGGGTGAATTTTTGTTGATGAAATGGATAGGGGTGGTAACAACAAAAATAAAATAATAGAGGAGAATAATATTGTTACAAGAGTGGAATTAGTACCCATAGAAGTTGCAATGGACACTATTACAAATTCTATAGAAGTGACAAGCAATGGTGTTGTGTAGGATGGTGTAAAATTTGAAACTCCTTCAACTAGGGTATATGAAGAAGGTGGTAGTGAGGGTGGATGTTATTAAAATGGGGATGAAGATGGTGGAGTAAAAGAGGGATGTTGTGGATCATTATTTCCACTAGAAATAGAGGGATATTTCTCTAATGAATGAGGAGAAGGAGAAGAAGAATAAGGAATAGGAGTCATACCTAACACTATTGGATTTGGTTGTGGTTCTTCTTGTGTACCTTTTATGGGTGGTAATTTTTCTTGTGTATATTCCATGGATGGTAGTTGTTGAACTACTTCCTCCTTCCCTGAGTTTCTTTTATATTGCTTCCTAGGCAGCTAATTTATATGTTCCTCCTACCCTAAGGTGTTTACTTCTTATGTAACTGTTGAGCAAGGTGCAGCAACAGTATTGTCATTGTTGTCAACACAGTCAGATAGATCTGTTGATGCAAGTGGATAGGAAGTTCAAAAGCTAGTCAGATGCAGAAGACAGGAGTTCAAAGGTTATTCAGAGTATGTACAGTGATTTTCCAAGAAGACCGAAGTGGCCCATATGCAAAAGATCAAAGAAAAAGACAAGTAAGAAAAGTGTCGCGATATCGCGACATATACAACAGGCAAGAAAAACTGTCACGATTTCGTGACATGTTGGAAGAGAGAGAAAAAGCAAGAAAAACTATCACGATTTCGTGACATGTTGGAAGAGAAAAAGGCAAATGGAAAAACTGTCATGATTTCGTGACATGTTGGAAGAGAAAAAGGCAAGTGGAAAAACTGTCGTGATTTCGCGACATGTTGGAAGAGAAAAAGGCAAGTGGAAAAACTGTCACGATTTCGCGACATGTTGGAAGAGAAAAAGGCAAGTGGAAAAATTGTCGCGATTTCATGACATGTTGGAAGAGAAAGAGAAAGCAAGAAAAAGTGTCACGATTTCACGACAAGTTTGAAGAAAAAAAGAACAAGTAAGAAAAGTGTCACGATTTCACGACATGTCGCATTTTTGCGACTAAAATAGGAGAGAAAGGAAATTTGAAAAGTGTCACGATTTCGTGACATGTCGCATTTTCGTGACTAAAAAAGGAGAGAGAAAGGAAATTTGAAAAGTGTTGCGATTTCGTGACATGTCGCATTTTCACGACTAAAACAGGAGAGAGAAAGGAAATTTGAAAAGTGTCACAATTTTGCGACATGTCGCATTTTCGCGACAAAAGCAGAGAAGAAGACTTTGAAGGCAGAAGTGTCGCGATTTCACGACAAAAGCAAAGAAGTTAAGTATGGAAGCAGAAGTGTCACGATTTCGTGACAAAAGCTAAATGGAAGACTACGGAGGCAGAAGTGTCGCGATATCGCGACAAAAGCAAAGTCAAAGTCTACAAAAGTAGAAGTGTCGCGATATCACGATAAAAGCAAAGACGAAGTCTACGGAGGAAGAAATGTCATGATATCACGACAAAAGAAAAGATGAAGTCTACAGAGGCAGAAGTGTCGTGATATCATGACAAAAGAATAGAGAAAGTGTACGAAGGTGAAAGTGTCACGATATCGTGACATGTTGTATTTTCGCGGGCTGAAGCAAAGAGAAAATGCAAGGAGGAAAAAGTGTCACGATATCGTGACATGTTGTATTTTTGGGGGCCGAAGCAAAGAGAAAGCGCAAGGAGAAAAAGTGTCACGATATCATGACATGTAGCATTTTTGCGGTCCGATGCAAAGAGTAAGAGAGAGAAAGAAGAAGTGTCGCGATATCACGACATGTTGTATTTTTCGTGTGCCAAAGCAAGGAGAAAGACAGAGAAAGAAAAAGTGTCACGATATCGCGACATGTGTTTTCACGACAACAACAACAGAAGAGTTACAAGGGCAGTTGAAGCCGACGAAGACCGATGACAGTCAACTAAGATTAGGGTTTACAGTCAACTAAGATTAGGGTTTACAGTCGACTAAGATTAGGGTTTTTCATCATGAAAATACTGTTATAAAAGGAGGGCTGTTTGGAGAATTGCAGAGAGTCGAAGTGTGTAAAATACGGTCATTGAGCGCAGAGAGCAAGTCATGTCGAATCATTCTAAGTGTGAAATTTTGCTAAGAAAGTAGAGTGCGCAACAGGGAGAAGACATCTATGAAGTTTGAGTGTAGCAGAGTGTGCGAAGTGCTTGCGTAGAGAAAGCAGAGTGCACAATAGGGAGAAGACGTCTATGAAGTTCGAGTGTAGCAGAGTGTGCGAAAGCACTTGTGTAGAGAAAGCAAAGTGCACAGAAAAAGCAAAGGTGACCAGTCAGGGTCTAGCAAAAGCAAAGGTATCTTTCTATCAAACTTCTAGATTGAGAATTGAAGTCCAAGTTGGTAGCTTGGCATCGGGGGTTGGTGCTCCTTCTAGTAGGTGTTGGTAAATCGGGGGTTGGTGCTCCTTTTGTTGGTGCCGATAAATAGGGGTTGGTACTCCTTCCAGTGGGTGCTGGTAAATTGATTGTAAAGTTGGTGCTTTGCAAAGGCTGGATTTGGATGGTAGTCCAAGCAGTCTATTTTTGAGGAGTAGCCACATTGGTGAACCTCGTTAAATCTTGTGTTGTGTGATGTTCTCTTGTGATACTTGCTTGATCTGGTTTTAAGGTTTCATTATTTTAGTTTTAAGAGCTATGAATTTAAGTTTAAAAGAGCTACACCGATTCACCCCCCCTCTCAGTGCCATTGTAAGACTAACAATTGGTATCAGAGCTAAGTTCCTGTACAAGCTTAATCGGCTAGGGTGATCTTGGAAGTAACACAATGGCAGGTGGTGAAGGCTTCTCATCAAACAAAGCACCATTGTTTGACGGATCTAATTACGCATTCTGGAGAATCAGGATGCAGGCATATCTTTGTGCTTTGGGATACGACATCTGGGATTCAGTAGTTAGTGGATATACAATACCCATCACTCCTCCAGAAGAGGCTAACAAAAAGAAACTGTTTGACAATAACTCAAAAGCAACGAATGCTCTCATGTGCGGAATAGCAGACAGTGAACTAGTGAAGATCATGAGCTGTAAAATGGCAAAAGAGATATGGGACAAACTGAGGAGTATTCATGAAGGAAACGATAAGATCAAGGAGGCCAAGTTACAGACACATCGAGCTCAGTTCGAATCATTAAAAATGAATGACGATGAAAACATTGAGGCATATATGCTGAGAGTTAATGGAATCATTAATGCGATCAGAGGACTCGGCGAGGATATCGAAGACTCTGTCGTCGTGAAAAAGGTATTAAGATCTCTTCCTCAAAGGTTTGATTCTAAAGTCTCAACGATAGAAGAAGCTAAAAATCTAAATTATTTTAGTATGGATGAGATGTATGGTTCTTTGACTGCATATGAGATGAGGATAGGAAGATCTAAACCCACAGACAGAGAAGCGGCTTTTAAAGCCCTTAAAAATAAAAATGCAAAACAGGAGTCCGAGGAAGAAGAGACATCAGATGAAATGGAAGCAAACTTTGTTAGAAAACTAAAAAGGGGAAAAGGAAAATACAGAGGAAAGCTACCGCTTAAATGTTTCAACTGTGGAGGCATTGGGCATTTTGTGACTAAATGTCCACTTAATGAGAAGAACAAAAATGATGAAGGATCACACCAAGAAAGAAGTGACTGGAAGAAGAAAATGAATTTCAGAAAAGGCAACTTCAAGAAGAAAAGTTTCATCTCCAGGAATGCTAGTTCATCAGAAGACAGCTCCGGTGAGGATTCTGAAGAGGAAACAGGTGAAGCTCTTTTCATGGCATTTGAAGAAGAAAAGGAAGAAGGAGTGAACTTTGAAGTATGTGGTGAAAACCCTGAGGCTGAAGTAGATCTAGAAGGTGAGTTGATCTCTGCACTTGAAGAGTGGAAAATAGAGAAGAAAAAGAATAAGAAACTTTCAAAAAGGCTTGAGGATGCAAATGAAATCATATCCAATTTGAAAGTACAAATAGAAGAATCCAAGAAAATCTTTGAAGACCTTGAAGTGCAAATAACCATGAAAATAGATTATTGCAGCAAGCTAGAAGAAGAGATTGTTGGGTTAAGAATGCAACTAGAAGAGATGAATAAGAAAATCAGTTGTTATCACAAATGTGAAGTAAGTTCTATGAAGCTGGATAAGATCATAAATGACCAAAGGCCTGCAGGCATCAAATTTGGTCTAGGTTTCATCGAAGGAGAATCATCAAATGGATCAAAGGCCAAAAATGTAGAATCCATGAAGAATGAAGATAAGAAACAGGTTGATCAAGGAAAAACATCTCATACAAAAGAAAGCAATAATGCCAGGCACAAAAGGAGAATTGACAATGATGGATTCACCAATGTCACACATCAAAGAAGAAGAAGGCCTAGGGCTCCTACGACAACATGGCAAAGACCATCACCCAGGTTCAATTATCCCTTTTCTGGTTTCTGTTTTAAATGCAATGGCTATGGACATAAAATCTCAGACTACAAATATAATGTAAGACCAAGGAATTTCACCAGTAGAAATGCTTTCTCTCCTTTGATGAATTATACAGTAGAATGTTATAGCTGTCACAATTTTGGGCACATTGCAAGAAATTGTAGAAGTACATTTGCATCAAATCAATTTCAGGGAAGAAAATTTCAACCAAATAGGATGAGACAAAATAGAAAACTTCCCAAAAAACAAGCACAAGCTATTGATAAGGGAAAGGCAAAACAAGAGCTCAAATCTACTATCAAAATGGAGTGGAAAGAAAAGGAGCGACTTAAGGAAGAAAAGGAATCCTTAATAGTACAAACAACATTTAAAGCACAGAATAAAAATGTACCATGGATACTTGATAGTGGATGCTCCAGTCATATGACAGGTGACAAACAGAAGTTTGAGAAGTTGCAAAAATATGAAGGTGGTTCAGTAAAGTTTGGAAATAATGATGGAGCTAAGATAGTTGGCAAAGGCTCAGTCAAAATTAGTGACAAAAAAATTAAGTCAGAAGAAGTCTTGTTTGTAGATGGGTTGAAACATAACTTGTTGAGCGTAAGTCAGATTTGTGATAAAGGTCATGAAGTAGTTTTTATGAAGCAGGGTTGTGAAGTCAGAAAAACAAACAGTGGAAAATTGATAGCAACTGGATCAAGGACATCTAGCAACCTGTACACGCTCTCAGAGACTTCAAAAGGAGCTTGTTTTATTGGACAAGAAGAAGAAAATTGGTTGTGGCACAAGAGACTCGGTCATATCAGTTTTGATAATCTAGTAAAAATCACCTCAAAAAGGGTAGTGAGAGATATTCCCACCATCAACAAACCTGCAAACAACATTTGTGCTTCATGCCAAAAGGGGAAGCAAACTAGAGTCACATTCAAAACTAAAGAATACTACACAAGCAAACCTTTGGAACTAATACACACTGATTTATGTGGACCCATGAGAACACAAAGCATAAATGGTGACAAATATTTTATGTTGTGCATTGATGACTATTCCAGAATGACATGGATATTTTTCTTAAAGCATAAATCAGAAGCTTTTGATATGTTCAAGATTTTCAAAAACCAGGTTGAGAATGAAACAGGTAAGAGGATCAAATGTTTAAGATCAGATAGAGGAGGAGAATTCATTTCAGAGGAGTTTACAGAATACTGTGAAAAATACGGTATTAGGAGACAGTTTTCAGCAGCCAGGACACCTCAGCAGAATGGAGTGGTAGAAAGAAAGAACAGGATAGTGCAGGAAATGGCACAAACTATGTTGGCTGAAAGTAGACTAGCAGACAGGTTTTGGAAAGAAGCAGTCCATACTGCGGTGTATATCCAAAATAGGTACATGCTGAGAACACATGAAAGCAAAACTCCTTATGAGTTGTGGTTCGGAAAAAGGGCAACAACAAAATACCTCAAAGTGTTTGGCAGCAAGTGCTACATCAAAAGAACTGAAGATAATCTTGGTAAGTTTGAAGATAGAGCGGATGAAGGTATTTTTGTTGGTTATTCATCAAAAAGCAAAGCTTACAAATGCTACAACAAGAAGCTAAAGAAAATTGTGGATAGTGCCGATGTTAAATTTGATGAAGGTAGAGAACGAGTAATTAGCTATGAAACGAACTACCCAATTTATGAAGAGGTTATTGAAAGAGATGAGGAAAACGAAATGGAAAAGATACAAAAAATTGACTCAGATGATTTAAATTGTGATTCAGAAGTGGAAGAAAATAAGAAATTCAAAACAGTAGCTGAGCAGAAAAATCATCCTAGAGAGCAAATAATTGGAGACCCCAAAGTTGGTGTTCAGACAAGAAGAAGAGTAGTAAGTAACTACTCTCTATTATCCAGCATTGAGCCCAAAAATTTTGTTGACGCAAGCAAATATGAGAGTTGGATGAAGGCAATAAATGAAGAACTAGATCAGATCGAGAAAAACAAAACTTGGGAGTTAGTACCTAGACCTGCAAACAAAAATATAATCGGGACTAAATGGATTTTTCGAAACAAATTGAATGAAGACGGACAGGTAGTCAGAAACAAAGCAAGATTGGTATGCAAGGGTTATGCACAAGTTGAAGGCATTGACTTTGAGGAAACGTTTGCACCAGTAGCTAGACTAGAGGCAATTAGAATGTTTCTGGCTTTAGCAGTCTACAAGAATTTCAAAGTTTATCAAATGGATGTAAAATCAGCATTTTTGAATGGGAAACTTGAAGAAGAGGTTTATATTGAACAACCAGATGGTTTCCAACTTGGTGATGACCCCAACTTGGTGTGCAAGTTGAAGAAAGCATTATATGGTTTAAAACAGGCACCCCGAGCATGGTATGCAAGACTAGACAACTATCTCACTCAACAAAGGTTTAAGAAAGGTATGGTGGATAGTAATTTGTATGTCAAAATAGAAAATGGGCATCTTATTGTTCTTGTTGTATATGTAGATGATATCATATTTGGTAGCAACAAAGATGAGTCGTGTAAAGATTTAGCAAATAAGATGCAGAAAGAATTTGAAATGTCAATGATTGGTGAACTTTCGTATTTCCTCGGGTTGCAAGTTAATCAAAATAAGAAGGGAATATTTATTTCTCAAGTTAAATATGTGAAAGAGATGTTAAAAAAGTTCACAATGGAGGATTGCAAGCCAGTTAGCACTCCCATGACAACAGGTTGCAAGTTGAGCAAGGATGACAAATCTCCACCTGTTGATCAAACCATGTACAGATCTATGATTGGAAGCTTACTGTACCTAACAGCTACCAGACCAGATATTTTGCAGGCAGTATGCATGGTAGCATGATTTCAGGCTAATCCCAAGGAGACTCATGTGACAGCAGTAAAGAGGATTCTTCGGTACCTCAAAGGTACTATGGAGTATGGGTTATGGTATCCGAAAGGTAAAGACTTCACACTTATTTCGTATTCAGATGCAGATTGGGCAGGATGTGTAGATGACAGAAAGAGTACCAGTGGAGGTGCATTCTATCTTGGAGACAGATTGGTTGCTTGGCATAGTAAGAAACAAGAGTCAGTTTCCTTATCGATAGTAGAGGCAGAATATATTGCAGCGACAACATGTTGTACGTAGGTACTGTGGATGAAACAAACACTGAAAGATCTCGGTATTAGCTTCAGTGAGCCAATATCAGTTAAGTGTGATAACACCAGTGCCATTAACATCTCCAAGAATCCGGTTATGCATTCATGCACAAAACACATTGCTATCAGGTATCACTTTTTGAAGGAGAAAGTTGCGAAAGGTGAGGTTAAGTTGGATTTTGTTCCAACTACAGAGCAAGTAGCAGATATCTTCACAAAACCATTGCCCAAGGAAGTTTTTGAGTACCTTCGCAATAAATTGGGAGTGGTCACACTTCCCAAGAATTGACTAGCTACAGGGATCACATTCTCAGGGGGAGCATTTAAGTATTTGATTATCTTTTTGCTCATGTTCATGATTTTTGCTAAGTGTAATAAATTGTGCTTGAGAATGTTGTGCATGGACTCAGGGGGAGTCTGCAGTAGCCCTTTGGTATTATTGTCAAAGGGGGAGAAGAGTTATAGGAAATTGCACATGTGTTGCCAACAATTCCAAAGGGGGAGATTGTTGAGCAAGGTGCAGCAACAGTATTGTCATTGTTGTCAACACAGTCAGATAGATCTGTTGATGCAATGGATAGGAAGTTCAAAAGCTAGTCAGATGCAGAAGACAAGAGTTCAAAGGTTATTCAGAGTATGTACAGTGATTTTCCAAGAAGACCGAAGTGGCCCATATGCAAAAGATCAAAGAAAAAGACAAGTAAGAAAAGTGTCGCGATATCGCGACATATACAGAGAGCAAGAAAAACTGTCATGATTTCGTGACATGTTGGAAGAGAGAGAAAAGCAAGAAAAACTGTCGCGATTTCGTGACATGTTGGAAGAGAAAAAGCAAATGGAAAAACTATCACGATTTCGCGACATGTTGGAAGAGAAAAAGGCAAGTGGAAAAACTATCGCGATTTCGCGACATGTTGGAAGAGAAAAAGGCAAGTGGAAAAATTGTCACGATTTCGTGACATGTTGGAAGAGAAAAAGGCAAGTGGAAAAACTGTCACGATTTCGCGACATGTTGGAAGAGAAAGAGAAAGCAAGAAAAAGTGTCGCGATTTCACGACAAGTTTGAAGAAAAAAAAACAAGTAAGAAAAGTGTCACGATTTCATGACATGTCGCATTTTCACGACTAAAATAGGAGAGAGAAAGGAAATTTGAAAAGTGTCACGATTTCGCGACATGTCGCATTTTCGCGACTAAAATAGGAGAGAGAAAGGAAATTTGAAAAGTGTCACGATTTCATGACATGTCACATTTTTGCGACTAAAACAGGAGAGAGAAAGGAAATTTGAAAAGTTTCACGATTTCACGACATGTCGCATTTTCGCGACAAAAGCAGAGAAGAAGACTTCGAAGGTAGAAGTGTCACGATTTCACGACAAAAGCAAAGAAGTTAAGTACGAAAGCAGAAGTGTCACGATTTTGCGACAAAAGCTAAATGGAAGACTATGGAGGCAGAAGTGTCGCGATATCACGACAAAAGCAAATTCGAAGTCTACGAAAGCAGAAGTGTCGCGATATCACAACAAAAGTAAAGACGAAGTCTACGAAGGCAGAAATGTCACGATATCACGACAAAAGAAAAGATGAAGTCTACGGAGGCGAAAGTGTCGCGATATCATGACAAAAGAATAGAGAAAGCGTACGGAGGCAAAAGTGTCGCGATATTGTGACATGTTGTATTTTCATGGGCCAAAGCAAAGAGAAAATGCAAGGAGGAAAAAGTGTCACGATATCGCGACATGTTGTATTTTCGGGGGCCGAAGCAAAGAGAAAGCGCAAGGAGAAAAAGTGTCGCGATATCGCGACATGTAGCATTTTCGTGGTCCGATGCAAAGAGTAAGAGAGAGAAAGAAGAAGTGTCGCGATATCGCGACATGTTGTATTTTCATGGGCCAAAGCAAGGAGAAAGACAGAGAAAGAAAAAGTGTCACGATATCGCGACATGTTGTGTTTTCACGGCAACAGCAACAGAAGAGTTACAAGGGCAGTTGAAGCCGACGAAGACCGATGACAGCCGACTAAGATTAGGGTTTATAGCTAACTAAGATTAGGGTTTATAACCGACTAAGATTAGGGTTTACAGCCGACTAAGATTGGGGTTTTTCATCATGAAAATACTGTTATAAAAGGAGGGTTGTTTGGAGAATTGCAAGGTGTCGAAGTGTGTGAAATACGGTCGTTGAGCGCAGAGAGCAAGTCGTGTCGAATCATTCTAAGTGTGAAATTTCGCTAAGAAAGCAGAGTGTGCAACAGGGAGAAGACGTCTATGAAGTTCGAGTGTAGCAGAGTGTGCGAAGTGCTTGCATAGAGAAAGCAGAGTGCGCAATAGGGAGAAGACGTCTGTGAAGTTCGAGTGTAGCAGAGTGTGCGAAGTGCTTGCACAGAGAAAGCAGAGTGCGTAGAAAAAGCAAAGGTGACCAGTCAGGGTCTTGCAAAAGCAAAGGTATCTTACTATCAAACTTCTAGATTGAGAATTGAAGTCCAAGGTTGATGCTTGGCATCAAGGGTTGGTGCTCCTTCCAGTGGTGTTGGTAAATCAGGGGTTGGTGCTCCTTTCATTGGGGTAAGGGGTTGGTACTCCTTCCAGTGGGTGCTGGTAAATTGATTGTAAAGTTGGAGCTTTGCAAAGGCTGGATTTGGATGGTAGTCCAAGCAGTCATTTTTGAGGAGTAGCCATTTTGGTGAACCTCGTTAAATCTTGTGTTGTGTGATGTTCTCTTATGATACTTGCTTTATCTGGTTCTAAGGTTTCTTATTTCTATTTTAAGAGCTATGAATTTAAGTTAAAAAGAGCTACACTGATTCACCCCCCCTCTCAGTGTCATTGTAAGACTAACAGTAACTTCTTCCTACATATTTTTTTTGTGAGCTTTCCTTAGATGAAACTTGTGTGTTCATTTTTCACATTATGATAGGGACATAATCAGACTCTATTTTTGAATATTTATGATAAGACTATACCTACATCATCTCAAATAAAGGGGGTGTTTGCCCAAAAGGTGATACAAAATTTGGAGCAGTTGATTCAAATATTTTATTTTTTGATCTCTTTACCCCTAGAGTTGATTGTCTTAGTCTCTTTCACACCTATATGGGTTTAATAATCCCTTGTGCATGCTACCCAAGATATTATTTGGTATAACCCATGTTTTTCATCATCAAGGGTGCTTTTGAATATCTCTCTAGTTGTTCTTAGGTAGTAGTGTACATTATTATTTTTCCTTTTGAGAAGGATATAGGGTTCATAATTTTTATAGTTTGTTACTGAACCTAGGAGTGTCTTTGGTAGCCTATCCTTCCCTTTGGGTATTGTAAAAACTTAGAGCAATATTATTTCCAATGGTTTCTACCCAAGTTTCTTGGTACTTTTCATACCTGATGAGGGAAATTCATCATCAATTTTGAGACCATATCTTGAAGATAATTTATTTTCAACTCTCATGAACCATTAGGAATTTATCTTGGCCTCTATCCAGTGAAGCTTATTCTACATATTTTAGATGGTTTTCTCATCCAAGAAGTGCTCTACAAAATTTTTGGGATCATAATCTACAATTCTCTCATAGAAGTCATGCTATGGGAAGAAAGGTTGCATTTTTTCTAATTTCCATTCTAGCTATTCATCCACATTATTGTTTATTTGTTTCTCTATGTACTCTCTAGTAGTTTTGACAAACTTCTAGGTCCTAGAGTTAGTAAGAATAGATAGTATCTCAAAACACCTATAAATAGGATTATACCTCCATATTTGTGGTAATTCTACTAGACCCAAGTCCCCCAAGGCTTGAGTGACCTATTCATGTTTCCATTTCTTGATCAAGGCTATACCATAAAAATTAAATGGAAATATGTATATTTTCTTCTTACCTATGTATGTGTCATATTGGTAGTTGATATATATAGTCTACTTGCAATATTTTATCATGAACAGTCAGTTTGTAACATTATGAGGTAGCAAAAATGACCTTCCTATGAAATCATACAATCTCATGATAACACCCTATGTCATAACAAACTTGTCCCCTTCCTTTGCATTTGGTTCCTACAAAATAGTTTTAACCTTTTGGGACATCCTATTCATTTCCCCATATATGATTTTCAGTGTAGTTCCCAAGAACTCTATTGAAGTTATAGTATGTCTCATAGGTGGTGAGCACTATGGTCCATGAATACACTGGTAGAATATTCCCCTTCTTATATCTATCTATTATAGGTATGAAGGATATTTCTCACACCATGAAGTAAAAGAAGACCCAATCTAGGTATGAACAATATCTAAAGGATATTTGGGAACCCTTCTTCAACTTGGTCAATTATTCATGAATTTGCCTATACGGATAATTTACCCAATTAAAGAAAAGGGACTTGATGCTCTGGTCCATGATGAAAGTGTCATAAACCTTAGGGTTTGAAATGCACTGGACCATGGTAATTTTCCAATTGTGGACTTCCTTGTTCAATGAAAACCCTATAATTACAACTAACATGGAGAAGAGCTCAAGGTTCTTGAATTATGTGAGGGGATTAAGGGTTTTTGAAAAATTCCTACCTTGTAATGGCATTTTAAGTTGTAGCTCTATGAAGGTTCCCATGCTATTGTTTGGGACATAATATTTTGCTTGGTCATTTGGATGAAATTCTTTGGGTTTTAGATTTGGTACCATAACCATGATAAAAAAAACCAAAAAAAATTGGATCAAGGGTAAAAAGTGGGTATCCTTGTGCATTTCAAACAATCTTATGCTTAGGGTCATAGAACTTGGCTATGGCATGCACAAGTTTAAGACATGGGTGCACTGGGTTGCAGATGTAAAATGAGAGCAAGGAATAGAAGGTAAAATAATTGGGGCTTGAACATGAAATACCTATTGAAAGCCTTTCTTTGATGTCCATCCTGAGTCAGGCAGCACCCTTGTATGTAACCAAAGTATCCACAATTCTCATATTCCTATCTTGAAATTTGACATTCTTATCTTATTCTATCTACACTGCAACTTCTGTATCTAAGGATGAAGCTATAATTATGTTATTTCTACCTTCTTGAGCTCTAGTGCATTAAAAAAATCTTCTAAGAGCACTAACATGAGAGGGAAAATCTAGTTATGGAAAGTAATTCTTCTAGGAGACTTCAAAAAAATTGACTACTAGGGTTTTTTTGGCCATATACAAATATTTTGTGGGAATTAGGGCAACATGCAATTACTACAGTTGTTGGTCATTTTACTCAATGAATTGATCAGGACATTTATTTTTATTTCACTTGTGCACCACCTTTTTTTGATCTATTATAGCCAACATCATTCTTACGATATCACACTTCTCATTATTCCCTTAAAATTTGAAAATAGTTTCCCCTCCCTTTGCGTGACCATGGTGCTTCCTTATTTTTGAGCTATTTTGACCATTTGACCATGATAAGGTAGTCGGCTATGCAATAATGTCAATATCTCCTTTTCAAAAGCTCCTACTTGCCATTATCATGACTTATTGATGTATCATGACATCGTGCACCTTTCTTCTGTGTTTACTACAACTTTGATTCATGTCATGAAATCATGACATTATATAGGAACACACATTAAAATACATATGATACATAAAATACAAGGGATAGGATCATTCTTGAAGACTTTCCAAAAGGTCTTTATATAGGATTGAAGGTCTATATATAAACCTCAATATATTTTACTTTTTTATGATATTGGTTATTGGACAATAGTTGGTCCCTATAGATTCTATTAGATATGCATGAGTACCACGTTCCCTGGGAATAGATTTAATAATCAAATATTCAAAGGCTTCAAACAAGTCCCATACCTTGTTTTAGTAAGATTTGAATAAATTTTGTTTACTGATGCACTTCTCTATGTCCTAGTTCACTATCAACTCTAAATATTTGAATATCTGCAACTGACTGATCCATAGCTTATCAGCTTTTCTCAAGCCCAAGTAAAGCACTTCATATTTTTCTACATTATTTGTGTAGCTCCATGTCAATATTTATGAGAAAAAATTCTCATATCTAGTTGGTGAGATTAGTATTATACCTGCTCTAGCCCCATTTTTATATTTGGCACCATCAAAGAATAACTTTTAGATCTAATATATGGAGACATATTGTTTTACCAGAGAAGAAGGCTCAATATTTTTAGGTTTTGTGATCGAATATATTCCCATACCTATTTCAGTCATAACATTAAAATCCTTCAGGGAGAACCAATCTTCAGTCTAGAGTTCTTCTATAACTTTCTTTATTAGATCTAACCCCTCAATTTATTCAATAATCATATTCACACTATTTGCAGGTTTATTGTCTTCTTCTATCTTCTCAATATGAAATGAAGAAGGTTTTTCATTGAATATATTGACCCTTCAACATTTATATGGGATCTCCATGTGTGAATAATAAAGGGATAGATATCCTCCTATCTTGGTTGTGAATTCTCTTGAAAGGCACATTCCAAAATAAGGCTCTAGTTCTACTATAACTACATATTGTATCACAATGATTTGGGATATCTTGTGCAATATTATAGGGATATATTTGATCACTCCTAAAGTATTAAATGGAGTGCCATCCAACTACAATAATCCTAGGCTACTTTTGGTATATTCCCCCCCCATAATGTTGCATACAACTTTGGGCATCACTGTAGTTGTTGCACCTGAATCTATCATGCAATTGTGCACCACCTATACTTCCATTTGAAGGGATAAATAGAATGGAGAATACCTATTCTTACCTATGGTATTGTCTTGATCCAGATTTAGCTGAGGGTGAGACTTGTCTTTGTTTTTAATTGATTTCAAAGATTCTTGCAACAAGTCAATCTATCCTAGAAGTAATAATGTATCATACATGATTGTCTTCGAAGGAGTTTTCTTTAATTCTTCCACTATATTGAAAATAGGATCATCATGTTGTTTATCCTTCTCTTTTGCAGGTGGGTCATAGAAGTAATAATGTATCATACATGCTTACCTTTGAAGGATTTTTCTTTAATTCTTCCACTATATTTAAAATGGGAGCATCATGCTTCTTATCCTTCTCTTTTGCAGGTGGGTCATACCTATTATTATAGCCTTGAGTTGCTTATATTATTTGGTGCTTGGTTATATAAGGATATTTTAGTTTGTCCATTTCTTGTTCTTGAGTTTCAACTTCCTTTGATGTAACCTCACTTCTACTGGTTTCTACTCCCTACCTCTAAGCTGACCTTTGAGGCATAGTTTCATGAGGATTTATATTTTTAGTTTTATTTTTTTCTCCTAAAGGTGCTTTCATAGGATTAAGTTCAATAGGGTCAACTTGAAGAGGTTTCTTTCTTGACCTAGTTAAAACTGCAACCTGTTCTAATGATGGCATCATGAAATTATAACTTATTTCTTTGATCATATTAACCTATCCCTTATTTATTCATTCTACCTTCTCAATAGCTACCTTTTGTACATGGTGTTGGTGAATCATGCATGAGCTTTCACCATGTGGATCATTACATGTAGAACACCAATAATCAAATTCAATTGAGGATGTAGAGGGTTCATTATCTTGATTCGCATATACTATACTTGATCTCTCTTGATATCTTTTGGTTGAAGCAACTTTTTCCTTTAACATTGAGGGAATATTCTTGGTTGGAAATTCCTCTCAGCTTCCTACCTCTTCATTGAAGTGATCTCATTGGTTAGATTTTTCATAGTTGTCTGCATTTTTAGGAGATCTGCAAGGTGAGGATCAGGGGTTGGCAAAGTAGGTACTGTAGGTACTAGTGGTAAAGTTGGGAATATAGGGTCAGCTTGTATTTTTGGGAAAATAGGTATTTAAACCTATTTTGGGAGGTTTTCCATGGGGGTAGTGTTGGGGTCTAAATTGACATCAAGGAAACCTTGAACTGTAACTATAAATCTATGACTTATGTTATGTGCATACCTACTAATCATAGCTCAAACCCTAACATTGGATGGATTAGAGATATACTTCAATTCAACCTCTAGAGTAGGCTGGTACCTTGTCAAATTTTTAGGTGTTGGCTCAATTAAGCTCAGTTAAAAAGTGTAAGTTTAGGGATAGAAATAGGGTAAAGGTTAGAAACCAATTGAGAAATTAGGTGGTTGAATTATGCTAACGACATTGAAAAATAACAAGAATCCATTGATCAATCACATTT
Organism: Wollemia nobilis; assembly: GCA_028583015.1. Taxonomy (NCBI): domain Eukaryota; kingdom Viridiplantae; phylum Streptophyta; class Pinopsida; order Araucariales; family Araucariaceae; genus Wollemia; species Wollemia nobilis. The sequence goes on along the minus strand of JAQPPZ010001745.1, from coordinate 5,714,445 downwards.
CTAGTATGCCACACTTGATACTAATAGCAATAAAAACTCAACATCTTCACCATTGAAATAAGAAAATACTCAAAAAACTATTTTAAACATATAAATGCTAATAATCCAAATAGCAAAATTAGATCAAAACTTAGACTAACAGAAATAAAAGTCTTCTACAATATATATTCAGGCATGAACCATTTCAAGGTGCTCTAAATTAGCAATCCAATATTAGCATAATTGACTAACCATAAAGCAGTATCATAAATTCATTCATAGAATGAATCTACAATAGATAAAGATGAAAAGTTAGAGGTAAATATCGAAGTAATGCTCCTATTGATATTTCAAAAATTATAGTAATATATCAAGAAAACACTCTAGAGAAAACCCTTAATCATGGGGGTTTTATTTCCTTATATAGATTTTACAATGATTTACATACTAGAACATTACAAGGACTTTCCCTATTAAAATAACAAAGTTCTAAGGTGGTGATCTCTCATGAATCTTCAAGAAGGGAACTAAGTTGTACTCCATTAATGTTGTATCTACAATCTACAAATTCTTAGTTCCTCAACTAACTTTCATGTCTAGGGAGTTTATAGATCAATCTTGAATGCTCCTCATGCTTGCAAGCATCCTTCGTCATTAATTTACAACTAAAAATACAGTTGGATCTTGATTTTGGTGATTTTTGGTCTTCCCAAATATTTTCCACTACCTTTGTCAGGTTTTGCTACCTTTGTCTGGTTCAAAATCCACTAGTTCATTTTCTACTAGTCTTGGTTTGACCATATTGATTCCAAAGTATGGGTTCTTAAATATCTCACAATGTTCCAAAGAATCCACAACTCCAAATTTTGTTGAGAAAGGTCTTATTGTGCTAACGACATAACTAGCTTTTGTGGTTGCCAACAACTTCTTGCAAACTTTGCTATTTTAATTTTTGCTAGACTAGGCTTAACTAGTTTTACTGTAGAACTCTCATTCTGCTTTAGCCTTTTGGAATATGTTATCACTACTTTCCAAGATCTGCAACTCTGTATTATGCCTTACATCATTTGGAGGATGATTGCAAAATTTATCTTTTAGCAGATTTAAACTCTCACTTCTTTAGGGCCGAGGTCTAGACCAATTGGTTCATCCAAACCCAATAAGGGGGTGGAGGTCCAAGGTTCAAATCTCGGGCCTCATTGGACTGAACGCTTGTCCCTTTCCTAGTGCTTTCAGCGACATAAAAGGTTTAAAATTATTATGGCATGGCGGTTATAGGGGCGGACTACACGAAGATCTATGTGGCAATTTCTAGGGCGGACAACGCAGAATACTATGGTGGCCATAAAAGCTGACAGCCTGCCCGGATTTGTGGTGGCTACCGATTCCACCATGTTTTAAAAAAAAAAAACTCTCACTTCTTTTGACAAAAATTGTATGTTTACGAACCTCCACCATGGAAACTTCCCATGTACTAGCATTGCTCTTCCTAAATTCTGCAACTATAAATTTTGCTTAGTCAAATTTGACTATGTTAATCGTGGATATTTATTTGCATTGTCGATTAGCGAAAAATAACACAAAGCTTATCTTTGTTGGCCACTAGGGTATCTTCTCTTTCCCAAGCTTTGCTACCTCTCAGTCTATTATAATTATTTAGGCATAAGAACCTACAAATTCTATAACCATAAATTTCTTTACCCTAAAATCATATTTTAGCTCCTTCAGATTCTGCTAGACAATAAATATAGAATTTATAATTTTTGTGGAACTCTGCTTTGTCATGAATACTCTTTTTATTTCTAGTCATAAATTCATAATTCTACTATGTGGTCCCTTCTGGTTCTAAATTTTGGTGCCTCTCAAGGAAATTTTATTGCAAAGGGAAATTCAAATCCTTATCCTCTCAAAATTCCAATAGAATTGAAGGTAAGAAATCATGAAAATATGAAAGTAAATATGCAATATGATAGAGAAAGCTTTAAACTAGGATGCAAGAAAAACAAGAAGATAAAAAATGTAGGAACTAAGAAAAAATAGAGAAGGATTATATACATAGTATACAAAATGAGGAAAATAATACCTCCTAATACACATGAAATGGTGGTGATTGGATGATGCCAAGAATGAAATAAAATGCAGCGACCACCTCTATATAACTAAGGAGAAAATAAAAGGGAGAGGAAACAAAAAACTACAAGGGACACAGAGGAAACAACACTAGTGTGTTGGGGAAGCAAAGAAAAAGGGAATTGGAGTTACACAAAAATAGGGAACCATGCACCGCCAACCAATAGATATGCATACTCATCGGGGTACAAGTTCCACATGCATAATATATCGAGGCATGAGACCATTTCCAAGGTAGGTATATTACTAAGCATTGCAATCCATACTACTCTGAAGAACACAAGCTTATACTGAGAGGGGGGTGAACAGTATAAGACCACTTTTTACTTCTCTTTTCAAATCAATATTATGCAGTGTATAGATAGCAGTATCAATAGCAGTAATCAAAGCAATGCACAAAACACCATACACAATAGAGACACAGATTTTAACGTGGTTCACCCAATGTGGGCTACCTCCACAGAGAAAATATTTCTTCTAAATATTTCTCAAATAATCTCTTGGGAATCCTTCCCAAATTACAATGTTTATGGACTTCTATCCAAAGGAGATGTTGATCCCCTAATCTCAAGTTCATGGATCTCTTCCATAGGAGAACTCTTTCTCCTTCTACTCTAGCTAGTGATCTTCTAGAAGACTCTGTCTCTATGTTGCACTGATTGGTGGATCTCTCTCCACTTGAAGACTCCTCACTCAGATCTATCTTCAATTGTCCTGGTTGTTGGATCTCTATCCACTGAGACTCTATCCTCTGTACTCTATCACCTCCAAAGCTTTGTCTCAATACTGTACTAAACATAGTTCAGTCAGTCTAGCATAACTCTACTCAATCTCTTGCACTAAACATAGTACATTCAGTCTAGCACAAATTTGCTCAATCTCTTGTACTAAACATAGTCTATTCGGTCTAGTACAAGTCCACTCAAATCTGCACTAGACATAATTCATTCGGTCTAGCACAAACTTGCTCAATAGGTCCACTTAGAACCTACTCAAATCTGCTCAATAGGTCCACATAGAACCTGCTCAAATCTGCTCAATAGGTCCACACAGAACCTACCCAAATCTGCTCAATAGGTCCACATAGAACCTATTCAAATCTTCTCAATAGGTCCACATAGAACCTATCCAAATCTGCTCAACAAGGTCCACATAGAACTTGTCCAAATATGCTCAAAAGCTCCACATAACTTGCTCAAATCTACTCAACAAGCTCACATAGAACTTGTCCAAATATGCTCAACAAGCTCACACATAACTTGTCCAAATCTGCTCAACAAGCTCACATAGAACTTGTCCAAATCTTGCTCAATAAGTCCTCTCTAGGACTTGCTCAAATCTGCATAGCAAGCTTTCACAAAAGCTTACTCAAATCAGTCCACAAGCCTTCTCAAAGACTTGTCTCAAATCTACTTAACAAGCTCACATAGAACTTGTCCAATCACATAGAATCATAAAGAGAATTGTTAGAGACTCAATATGTTCTAAGCTCAATGTTCAATCAATATCTCAACTCAATCTCATAGAAGCATAAAGAGAATTTTTAGAGACTCAATATGTTCTATACTCAAATCCCAATCTCAACTCAAATCAATCTCATAGAAGCATAAAGAGAATTGTTAGAGACTCTATATGTTCTATTCTCAAATCCCAATCTCAACTCAAATCAATCTCATAGAATCATAAAGAGAATTGTTAGAGACTCTATATGTTCTATTCTCAAATCCTAATCTCAACTCAAATCAGAATATAGAATAGTTTGTTTCTAGGAACTTGAACAACCACTTCACACAATCACTTGACTAGGCTCAATCAACTCAACTCAACCAATCACCTCAAGGATCAATCCTTTCTCACAAACCCTAGTCCAAGCATGTATCAACCAACTCAAAATGTTTCCAACAATGCTCAACCACAAATCTCACATAACAATGATACTCATGTTCTTCTCTAACTCAAGTTCAAGTTCTTTGCACAACCAATGGGCTTCAACAACAATGCTTATAAAATAAGGTTTAATCACAACTCTCAAACCAAAAAACCTTGAAGCATTCAACCAACCACTTTCGAAAAGGAAACCACAATCAATCCTTTTCTCTCCAATGATATTTCAGAAATCAACCACCATAATCAATCAATAGGAGAATGTGCCCATACCTTTTATGAAGATGAAGAAGCCTCTTTGGAAATCTACCACAATCACAATATTCTTTTGCCAATCTTCATGAGGGTTAGGAGAAATTACAAAACAAATATCATAACCTTTTACACCTTATTTCTCCTAGTCAAAAATCACATCCACCACTAGAAAATAATTAAAAATAATTATTTCCTTATTTAATTAAGCATAGCATGAATATCACCACAACCATTTACCATTCCCTTATTTCTCCTAAAAATCACTTTGCACTAATGCACAACTCACTAAGCTCCTTAATGCAAAAAATCCCACATCAAATAGTGCAAAATATAAGCCACAACTCATAAATCACATCACCATAGCATACCCTCAATAATGGTGCTTCAAACCTTAGCTTTGACAAATTAAAACATTAATTTTTCATTCTCCAAAAATTGCGGTGACGGGCATACCTTAGAAAATAAATTATTTTTGGCTCCAAAAATTGTGGCGACAAAAAACCATGCAAAAAATGAATTTCGGGTGACTCGAACCCAAGACCTACAGCGAGTGCACCTTTGCACTCCTTCCACCCACCAAGTGGGCTAAGCTTCCCACATGGAAGCTATTCCACCTCGTGCTCCTTATGCTTCCTCTTATCACCCATGAGATTTTAAACAGTACTTCACCCAATCCTATGATAGTCGAAAGTGCACGATTCGGAGGCGGATTAACTTTGGCAATGAGGATTCTTTCATTCGAATTTCGAAGGCATTTTCCTTTGCTAAAGAGGCACATTTTATACACAATGTATATGGGGAAGAAATAATGTCGACGTCAGTGGAAAAGGGAGGGAAAACATTTTGTTTAATTTTAAAATTTAAATTTTAATTTTAAATAAATTAAAATTTAAACTAAACCTTTAAAATTAAATATCTCCATCACCGGGGCACCTTTTTCGATGAAACGAAAAGCCAACTTGGGTTTTAAGAAAAACCCATTTCAAATATACCATCCATGGTTTTAAATAAAACCTTTTATTTTTCCTACCTTGGTTTTGATAAAAACCCTTCCTTGCACTTTTCACAAAACATAGTGCATACCATCATAGATCCTTTTGACATCAAATAACCTTTTGACATCAATGACAACATTTTAGCTTAGGGACTCAAAATGTCCAACAATCTCCCCCTTTTTCATTGATGGCAACCCATATCCTTTTACTAAAATCTGACCTTCTTTTCTGCTCCCCCTGGGACTTTGCTCCCCCTAGCTCAATGCTCTCTCAAATATCAAATCTCTCCCCATATCAAAAACTCTCCCCAATATACACAAATCTCTCCCCCTTTGACATCAATGGCAAAGGGTCACCTTTGGGGCTCGGGGCTAAGAATGAGCCTCTTAGCTTAGCCCCTCCCCCACCTCCACTTGAGGTGGTTAATTCTGGGGTGGGAGTATTTCTACTCCCTAAAAGCACTATTCTCTACCTTTATCTTTCCCTCTTCTTTTTTGAGTTTGTTGAATCCTCTCACTGTTTCTTTCCAAGTCATCATCCCTGTTCCTGTCATCACTTATGTTCCTGTTCCTATTCTTGTTCTCATCCATGTTTCTTATTTGTTCTTTTTAGTCTCTATTCTTGTTCATCTTCTTATTTCTATTCATGTTCTTTTTTTTGTTCATCTTCTTGTTTCTGTTCATGTTCCTGTTTCTGTTCATATTCCTATTCTTGTTCATGCCTATTTCTGGAATATTTTCTCTACACCATCTTGCTATGTGACCATCATTATTGCACTTATAACACTTAATGTTATTATTCCTTGGATGTGCAACTGTCTTAGGATTTCTCCTAGTGAAGCCATATCCTCTTCTATCATGAACCCTGCAATTCATTGCCTTGTGACCAAACTCATTACATGAATAACAATATCCTTGGAAAAGTTATCCTTTTCCATATTCCTGTCTTTGATGTGTCCTGCACTGTGAAGCCATGTGCCCAAACCTGTGACATGAAAAACATCTTCCATTGAAGCTTCCTTGTCTTGACCTCATTGGTCTCCTATTCTGATTGTTGTTCCATCTATATCTTCTTTGCCCATTGTCTCTTTTCCTGCTGGACTCACTGCAATCTGACTCATCCTTAGAAGTTTCACTTTCACTTCCACTTTCATCTGAGAATCCCTCTTCTGAAGTACCTTCTTCTTCAAGACTTGAAGTAGACTTTTCTTCCCATTTCTTTTGAACTTGTTTAGAACCAAGACCTGTCTTGTTTGATGCTCCTCTTTGTATCTTGACTATTTTATCCACATTCTTTGCACTGGTTACATACTTGTATAGCTTATTCTTGGAATCCTCTAAATCTTCTTTTAGTAGTGCCACTTCTTGTGTTAACTTTTCACATTCTAGAATCTTTGCTTCTAACTTATCTTTGAACTTGCTTGCCTTAGCTTTTGACTTCTCTAAATCCTCTATGAGCAATAATATTTCTTCATCACATTCTTGAAACTGACTTTCAAGTTTAGAGTGTTGCTTTCTTACCTTCTTTACTGTGTCAAGAGCATAGATAAGTTCTCCCTTGAGATCATAACCATTCTCTATTGAATAATCCTCTATTTTTTTGCCTTTGTCCATATCATTTCTTTCTTTTGACTTATCTTCTATAGGATCACTCACTTCTTCTTCTAATGCCATTAGAAGATTCTCATATGGTCTACCAAGTGCATCTTCAAAATCATCATCACTGAAACTATAGCCATCCCTTGTGCAATCATCTTCAAGATGTCCAAATTTACCACATCTAAAACATTTGAGAATAACTGGAGTCTTCTTCTTAACTGGATCTTTTTCTTCAACCATAAACAAGACTTCATCTCTATCATTGTCTGAAAAACTAGCATCACTATCAATTGAGTACTTACTTGCATTATCCACATAGTAGCTTCTCTTTTGCCTTTGGAAGAACTTCTTTCCTTGTCTGTTTTGTCCATCCCTACTTTTCTTCTGGTACCTATATTTTTTAGATTCCCTGTACCTGTGATCTTGTTTTTCTTCATCATTGTTATTCTTTGGCTCTTTGCACTCTATTGCAAAATGTCCATACTTGCCACAATTAAAGCACTTAATAGATCTTATATCTATCGGTCTTCTGGAACCTTTATCTCTTCTACCATAGTTAGCTTCTTCATCACTAGAAGATTCATTGCTTGATTCTGTCTTCTTACCCTTTTTCTTACTGTCCACTTTGAATGCAACTTCTTTTGGAGGAATAGGATCTTTTGTTCTTATCTCAAAAGTTGTAAGCATACCAAGCAAAACATTTCTTGTTAGACTATCACTATCAATTGATGTTTCTATAGCAGAAACCTTTTCACTATACCTTTTTGGAAGAGTTCTCAAGATCTTATCACAAGCATCAGATTCATCAACCTTCATTCCAAGACCTTTCATCTCATGTATAAGTTCATCAACCTTGTTGAGATAGTCATGAATGTTTTCATCATCCCTCATTCTTAGATTCTCAAATTCTCCTTTGAGATTTTTGATCTTAGATTTCTTGACACTTTTATCTCCTTCATATATGGTATGCAAGAGTGTCCACATATCTTTTGTTGTTCCACATTCCATAACCTTCATAGATTCTGATCTACATAGTCCTTTTATAATTGCATTCATAGCTCTTGAATTTGCATGCATGAGAAACCTACCTTCCTTATCTGTAGGAGGATTAACTGTTGAATCATATCCAAATTCCACTACATCCCAAACTTCATTGCCAAGTGCCATCAGGTGAAATCTCATCAACACACACCAATACAAGAAGTCACTTCCATCAAATACTGGTACTACATTATTGAAGAACTCATTCTTTTGATCCATTGTGTTCTTAGACCACTTTTCCTTCAAGTTATCAAACTCTTCTGAAGGAACCCGCTCTGATACCAATTGAAGAACACAAGCTTATACTAAGAGGGGGTGAACAGTATAAGACCACTTTTTACTTTTCTTTTCAAATTAGTATTATGTAGTGTATAGATAGCAATATCAATAGCAGTAATCAAAGCAATGCACAGAACACCATACACAATAGAGACACAGATTTTAACATGGTTCACCCAATGTGGGCTACCTCCACAGAGAAAATATTTCTTCTAAATATTTCTCAAATAATCTCTTGGGAATCCTTCCCAAATTACAATGTTTATGGACTTCTATCCAAAGGAGATGTTGATCCCCTAATCTCAAGTTCATGGATCTCTTCCATAGGAGAACTCTTTCTCCTTCTGCTCTGGCTAGTGATCTTCTAGAAGACTCTATCTCTATGTTGCATTGACTGGTGGATCTCTCTCCACTTGAAGACTCCTCACTCAGATCTATCTTCAATTGTCCTAGTTGTTGGATCTCTATCCACTGAGACTCTGTCCTCTATACTCTGTCACCTCCAAAGCTCTATCTCAATACTATACTAAACATAGTTCAGTCGGTCTAGCATAACTCTGCTCAATATCTTGCACTAAATATAGTACATTCGGTCTAGCACAAATTTCAATCCTTACTAAAATAGGTTAGTACAAGTCCACTAATCTAGAATAGTATTGGCTAGAAAAATTGCTCAATAGGTCCACTTAGAACTCTCTCAAATCTCTCAATAGGTCCACATAAAACCTGCTCAAATCTGCTCAATAGGTCCACATAGAACCTGCTCAAATCTGCTCAATAGGTCCACATAGAACCTACTCAATAGGTCCACATATAACCTGCTCAAATCTTTAACAAAGGTCCACAAAACTTGTCCAAATCTGCTCAACAAGCTCACATATAACTTGTCCAAATCTGCTCAACAAGCTCACTTAGAACTTGTCCAAATCTGCTCAATAAGTCCTCTCTAGGACTTGCTCAAATCTGCATAGCAAGCTTTCACAAAAGCTTACTCAAAATCAGTCCACAAGCCTTCTCAAAGACTTGTCTCAAATCTGCTTAACAAGCTCACATAGAACTTGTCCAATCACATAGAATCATAAAGAGAATTGTTAGAGACTCAATATGTTCTAAGCTCAATGTTCAATCAATATCTCAACTCAATATCATAGAAGCATAAAGAGAATTGTTAGAGACTCAATATGTTCTATACTCAAATCCCAATCTCAACTCAAATCAATCTCATAGAAGCATAAAGAGAATTGTTAGAGACTCTATATGTTCTATTCTCAAATCCCAATCTCAACTCAAATCAATCTCATAGAAGCATAAAGAGAATTGTTAGAGACTCTATATGTTCTATTCTCAAATCCCAATCTCAACTCAAATCAGAATATAGAATAGTTTGTTTCTAGGAACTTGAACAACCACTTCACACAATCACTTGACTAGGCTCAATCAACTCAACTCAACCAATCACCTCAAGGATCAATCCTTTCTCACAAACCCTAGTCCAAGCATGTATCAACCAACTCAAAATGTTTCCAACAATGCTCAACCACAAATCTCACATAACAATGATACTCATGTTCTTCTCTAACTCAAGTTCAAGTTCTTTGCACAACCAATGGGCTTCAACAACAATGCTTATAAAACAAGGTTTAATCACAACTCTCAAACCAGAAAACCTTGAAGCATTCAACCAACCACTTTCGAAAAGGAAACCACAATCAATCCTTTTCTCTCCAATGATATTTCAGAAATCAACCACCATAATCAATCAATAGGAGAATGTGCCCATACCTTTTATGAAGATGAAGAAGCCTCTTTGGAAATCTGCCACAATCACAATATTCTTTTGCCAATCTTCATGAGGGTTAGGAGAAATTACAAAACAAATATCATAACCTTTTACACCTTATTTCTCCTAGTCAAAAATCACATCCACCACTAGAAAATAATTAAAAATAATTATTTCCTTATTTAATTAAGCATAGCATGAATATCACCACAACCATTTACCATTCCCTTATTTCTCCTAAAAATCACTTTGCACTAATGCACAACTCACTAAGCTCCTTAATGCAAAAAATCCCACATCAAATAGTGCAAAATATAAGCCACAACTCATAAATCACATCACCATAGCATACCCTCAATAATGGTGCATCAAACCTTAGCTTTGACAAATTAAAACATTAATTTTTCATTCTCCAAAAATTGCGGCGATGGGCATACCTTAGAAAATAAATTATTTTTGGCTCCAAAAATTGCAGCGACAACAAACCATGCGAAAAATGAATTTCGGGTGACTCAAACCCGAGACCTGCAGCGAGTGCGCCTTTGCACTCCTTCCACCCACCAAGTGGGCTAAGCTTCCCATGTGGAAGCTATTCCACCTTGTGCTCCTTATGCTTCCTCTTATCGCCCATGAGATTTAAAACAACGCTTCACCCAATCCTACGGCAGTCGAAAGTGCACGATTCGGAGGCGGATCTAACTTTGGCAATAAGGATTTTATAATTCGAATTTCGGAGACTTAGACTTTTCCCTTGCTAAAGAGGCACCTTTTATACACGATGCGGATGGGGGAAGAAATAATGTCGACGTCGATGGAAAAGGGAGGGAAAACATTTTGTTTAATTTTAAAATTTAAATTTAAATTTTAAATAAATTAAAATTTAAACTAAACCTTTAAAATTAAATATCTCCATCACCGGGGCACCTTTTTCGATGAAACGAAAAGCCAACTTGGGTTTTAAGAAAAACCCATTTCAAATATGCCATCCATGGTTTTAAATAAAACCTTTTATTTTTCCTACCTTGGTTTTGATAAAAACCCTTCCTTGCACTTTCACAAAACATAGTGCATACCATCATAGATCCTTTTGACATCAAATAACCTTTTGACATCAATGACAACATTTTAGCTTAGGGACTCAAAATGTCCAACATACTCTTTATCTTCTTATGGTGTTTGGTGAGGATGAACTAAACCTCCCTCATCTGAGCAACCTCTCCTTTGCCTTCTAAAATAACCAATCATGACCCATATCATACCTCAAACTATCTTACAAATAAGTTTTTTACCTTTTATAGAGTTGTGAAGATGACATCTACTAATGATGCAGAGATATTGGCTAGATTTAGAAAGTACTAAAGTTGGACTGCTTTGTTTGGTGCATTTTAATCGAGCTTCTGGCTTGACTATCTAGTATCCATTTGGGCAACAAATTCAGAGGCCCTCATTATGATTTAATCCATCACTACACCAAAAAAATTATGATACCTCTTTGCCATGATTGTTACTTCTTGATCTATGTTTTATTGCAATAGTTGTAGTCAGCCATTTATTTAAATGTTTATTATGTACACAAAGTTTGATGCACGTGCCTAGACCTAGCTCTAAATATTTCATATGATTCTAACCTATGAACTTGTAATATTCAAACTAAATGGCTCTAAATTTATACTTCTCCTTAAAACTCTCACCATATGATAGATAGATTACACTTGCTTGAGTGTAATAATATCCTAACCCTTTGTATCTCATATCGCAAGAATTAATCTTCATTATTTCAAGCTCTTGTTCTTCAGAATACTTCTCCCATTAGTAGGTCGTGAATATGGTGTTTCCCTTGAAATTATCATACCTAATAGAATTCTCTATCACTCCCTTTATTTCCTTGTTATGAAAATGATCCTTGATCTTTGTAAAACAAAAATTTATGTTTCTTGAATAATAAAAAGGGTCCCTCCAACCAATGCCTCATTGGTTTGAAAGCCTTTTGGTAAACCCTCCTAAAAAAGGTTCTCTATCTCCACATGATTACGTACAGTCATAGAATAACTAATGTATGGTCACCTATAATATTCAACTATAAAAGGGTGAATATCTTGGTTGGTGACCTCGACAATACTCCTTTCTCCAAATATGTGGATGCCATTAACTTCCTCCTCAAGGCAAAACCCAAAAGGTCAAACTGATGCTTCAAAGAGGCAAATGCCACATAACAAAGGAATATCTACGACCATGATATCTAGTACCATGAATAAATCAAGTAAACCCCATAACATCATTACAAGTCTTCTAATAATTCCAAGGACCTTGATGGTTTTACCTCTGAACTATAGATATCTAGGTTCCACCCCTTCTATAGTTATCTCCAAATCTTCACATACTCTGAAAGGTACTATCAATACTTTGACCCCTAGGATTATCATATAATTGTGTATCATTCCCTTTTCATAGTAATTAACAAGTAGCATGGGTCACGTTGTTTCTTACAAAAACTTAAGGTGTTATTCTGATAGTCTTTTCTTCTTTCACCAAATAGAAATTTTAAGGATATATTAGCAAAATCTACTCTGGGTCTTGCTAACAAATCTCATCTCAACTCTAGCTCTATTTGATGTGATCCATTGGTCAGGTTGTGCAACTGATTCACCTTTTTAATTCGTTGATCCAATGTTATTGAAGGTATATATAAATCCTTCCAGACCTCAAGCTTCCTTTCTTAAAGATATTTATTTACTAAAACCCCCTCTGTTTCTAGCATTTGTTCTTCTTTATTGTGATTGAGGTCCTAAAAGGTAGTGCATAAGCCCTCGGTATTGTTCATTGGAGAATATACCTATATACTACAAATATTTCTATTACTTAAATGACCATGTTCCTGATCTATCATCTACTATGGATAGTGTGGTGGAAGTACATCTAAGAATGGATATGTATTGTTAGAAATCTCCTCCAGTTCCAGATCTTGTTGCTTTTTAGTTTCCTCCTTGATTTGACCTTCAACATGCATGGAATCAAAGTAGAGATATGGGATGGGATATGGTGATATCACCTTATCCATGGACAGCTCATTCCCTTACCCATAGCACTGGGGGTACGTAATAACTCCTTCTAGATCTTGTTTCAAAATTTGCAGGTTGATCCCTTGATTTACCCCTAGTTTGCCATAGCGACCCTTTTTAATCCACAGTTGTGCTTCTTTAATAATTTTGCAACAAAATGGAATATGTTGAGGATTAGAAAAAGGAGGATCAACCTTTCTAGGAGGGAATTTTCTTGCAGTGATCAACATAATTTTTGACTTTATAGCTTCTTGAAACACTTGTGGGAATATCTTAACTTTTGATTGTTGTATCAAGAGGCTTAGCTCAGGATGTAGGGCATGAATGTAGTATAGGTATACCTAAGGGTGGGAGGGTTGGTATTCTTGAGGAATTCTAGTCCACATTATTTTGAAGTGAATTTTGAATTCAAAGAGCTTTTCATGAATGGATTTCTTGATGAATGAAAATTGGGTGAGGAATAAGAAGGGATATCTAGGGTCATCAAAATCATATATAAGGGCCTTGTTCAGATCTTACCATCTCCTAATACTTCCAAAATCTAAGGAATGGTACCACTGCAACACCTTTTCTTTCAAATATAGGGATAATAATCTTAACATAACATCCTCAAACTCAATATTATGCATAGATGATAGGGAAGCTATGTCCTGGAAATGCTCCTTTGCAGTCTTTTCCTTCCCCTGATAGCTTGGCAAGTTTTTAAGGGTGATTTTAGGAATTTCATGTAAAAATGGAATGTCTAAATACCTAGAGTCATACCATGAGGGATAATGGTGATTAGCCATTAGGGCTACAGACTTGTAAACTCAAAACAGGGAGCAACATCTATTCATAACAATCATTTAAGACAACCAATCATGATATTTGACTTCACTCCCTAGAATAATCACCAAGTGAATTTATTCTCTCTACAAAATGAGGTCAAGAAAATTCACTAAATATTGATTCCTATAGGATATTTTAATAAATAAATGGGTAGAGAGACCTGTAAAATGTCTTTGATGTCCCACCAAGTGTGCCAAAACTGTTAGGATCTAAATTTACATCAGGGGAACCTTGAATTGTAACTATGAATCTATGACTTCTGATAGGTGCATACTCTCTAATCACAACTCAAACCCCAACATTAGATGGATTAAAGATATACTTAAATCCAACCTCCAAAGTAGGCTGGTATCTTGTCAATTTTCTAGGTGTTGACTCAATTAAGCTCAATTAAAAAGTGTAAGTTTAGAGATAGAAATAGGGTAAGGGTTAGAAAATATTTGATAAATTAGATGGTTAGATAAAGCTAACAATATTGATCAATCGCATTTCTAGTATGCCACACTTGAGACTAACAATAATAAAAACTCAACATATTTACCATTGAAATAAGGAAATGCTCAAAAAACTATTTCAAACATCTAAATGATAATGATCCAAATAGCAAAATTAGATCAACATGAAAGAGAATTCTTCTACATAATTTATTCAGGCATGAACTATTACAAGGTGCTCTAAGTTAGCAATCCAATATCAATATAAATTACTAACCATAAAGAAGTAACAAAAATGCATTCACATAATGAATCTATAGTATATAAAGATTAAAAGTTAGAGATAAACATCCAAGTAATGGGGGTTTCCTCAACATAATTATATATATTTTACAATTATTAACATACTAGAATATTACAAGGACTTTCTCTTTTAAAACAACAAAGTGCTGAGGTGGTAGCCTCTCATGAATCTTCAATAAGAGAACTAAGATGTACTCCATTAATTCTGTATATTCACTCTATAAACACTCAGTTCCTCAATTGACTTCCATGGCTAAGGAGGTTGCATATAAATATAGATCCCTCCTTGTTCTTGCAAGCATCCTCTGTCATTAATTTGTAACTGAAAATACAGTTGGATCTTGATTTCAGTGATGTTTGGTCTTCCTAAATTGTTTTTTTGCCTTTGTCAGGTTTTTTTTCCTTTATTTGGTTCAAAATCCATTAGTTCATTTTTTCTAGTCCTAGGTTAACCATATTGATTACGGATTATGGGTTTTTAAATATCTTGCAACCTTCCAAATAATATGCAACTCCAAAATCCACCAAGTAAGGTTTTATTGCGCTAACTGTAGAATTGGCTTTTGTGGCTACCAACAAATTCTTGTAAACTCTGCTATTTTGATTTTCGCTAGGTCAAGCTTACTCGGTTTGATTGTAGAACTCTCATTCTTCTTTGGAATTTTGTAATATATTATCACTACTTTCTAATATCCACAACTTTGTATTCCACCTTGCATCATTTGGATTCTAACTATGAAATTTATCTTTTAGTAGATTTTAAACTCTCACTTCTTCTGACAAAAATTGTATGTTTACGGACCTCTACCACAAAAAATTCCCATGTACCAGTATTTCTCTTCCTAAATTTTGCAACTCTAAATTTTACTCAGCCAAATTTTATTGCACTGACTACGGAGCTTTTCTTGCATCGTCTATTAGCAACAAATAACACAAATCTTATCTTGTCTAGCCACTAGGGTATATTTTCTTTCTCAAGATCTACTGCCTCTTAGTTTTTTAGTGTTATTTAGGCATAAGAACCTATATATTCTATAGCCATGAATTGGTTCATCTTGAAATCATCTTTTAGCTCCTTCATATTCCACTAGACAACAAATATGGAATTTATACTTTCTACAGAACTATGCCCTATCATGAATACTCTTTTCCTTTCTAGCCATAACTTCATAATTCTACTAAGTATGTGGTCCCTTTTGGATATATAGGTAGAATTAGGATATCATGTATTTGCATTAGAGACCTGGGGGAGATTTAGGAATATAGGTATTATTATTTTAGGTTGTAACCTCCCAATAGCAATAAGGTCTTTCTCTGTCTTTAGGTGTAACAATCCCAATTGCTACTACTAACCATCTAAATATTATTATTTTTTGTTTTGTTTTGTCTACCTTTCAATGAGTGAAGGATATAATAATGATCTAAGGCTATGATATCCCAAATTAATAGTAAGTAATCCAAGTAATAAAATATCAAGAAGCACTGAGATTAGAACCCCAGTTACTCTTGAGTAGAAGCACCAACTTCTACAAATCCATCATGCCATCACCAAATGGTATGAGGATGTTTCAATGGCTATATCCATCATACCATCACCAAATGGTATGAGGATATTTCAATGGTTATACCATAATAATAGGATAACTATCCCTCACCAAAGGGAATCACCTCCTCTCCATACTATCCATGAAGACTAGTAATTAGGATAGTGCCATTAAAGTTAGATGATACGCCACCCTGGTGGTCATCCAATTCATGGAATTTTTTTATTATCCTCATCTCTACGATGAGGTAGCCATTAATCATTATTTATCATAATAACTTACTTAAGCCTTGGGATATTCATCTTAAGCACCATTATATTCCCTACTCATTTACAAGGTGTGGGAGGTTTGTTCATCATCTTCCAAATTGTATTGTTTAATTGATTTGTTATTAACCTTTCAGTTTATTGGTACATACAATAATTTGACACAAATTGCCACTCACAAGTTTTCTTCTATACTAGTCAACTACTAAAAGAAAGACATGTATATCCATTCATCATCTAAAAGCATTACAATTCACAATATGCAATAATAAAAAATACTTCCATTTACTCTATCAAATTCCATTTCAATGGCATGCATATATCACCTATCATTTTTTTGAGGTGAAGACAATATTATTAGGCCTTATTTCCTACTATACATGAGCTTCTGCAAAAAATACATCAAACATTACAAATTCTTATTCTCACCATTTACAATCACAATAGTCTTTAGTGGTCTTGTACAAGTCTTCTCTAGATTCTTTGGTCTTCCTCGGTGTGAGAGATGATGGTGAATGGATCAGGAAAACTCGTGATGCACATATGCAAAATGCAAATCAATAAACACATGCTTATCTATTTTATATGCAACCATGGAACAATAATTTGTCACAATGTATTTTTACAATTCATTTCATAGATATCACCAGACATGAATTTCCATAATTCACCCATTATTAATACTTTTCATTACAAGGATTATTTTCCTAATCCCATTCATCATAAATATCATTCATTTTGATTATCACAAAAATATAGAAGAGTCCCATACCTCTTCCAAGGATGGACACCAATCCACCCTTCAAAAACTAGAAGATCGTCCATTCTTCTAGTTGGCTATATTCACTTGTAAAATTTATCATAAAACATAGAATAGTCTACTATCTATTCTACTCATTAAATGTAAAAATGTACATACAAAATCTATAGACTCACATGATCATCAAATTTTTCTATATAAATGATTTCAAGCTTTCATTCAAATTGCATAACAAAATTAATTTCTCCAAACTTTACAAAAGCCTATCAATATTACTATAATAATAAAAGCTCTCAAAAATCTAATCATATCCATCATAATTTTCTATAAAAATTCAACCTATTTAATCTTCCTACAAAAATTGCATCCTCATCATATAAAATTTTCATCCACTAACCATTGATTTTCCCAAACAATTGATTTTCAAATCCAAAATATATTTTCTAAAAATATCTTCTTAACTCACTTTAAACCCTCTTTTTCTTTTGATATACATAGACATTATCTCTTCCTATATTAATTTAGAATACAAATAGACATAATAAATTATCCCTTATTAAATTATTTTGGAATACAAATAGACGTTTCCACTTCCTAAATTTAATACATATATATTATCTCCATAGGGTTTTTCTTGTCTAGATTATATACTTTACTATGTGTATCATAGATCAACAAAAGTCACCTCCAAATAGAGGAAAATGTTATCATGCAATCGATAAGAAGATAATTTCCGTTACGTGACTTAATCATCAACATTAGTGAGAGCTATAATCATTTAGGTGGGGGTTATTAGTCCAATCCAAGCATGCTTGGATATAGCTTACTCGAGCTTAGGTGATTATAACACTTAATATACACTAATCCTCTAATCATGTGGGATATCATAGAAGTGAAGACATCTCCATTTAGTGTAAACAAATCTAATGTGCTACGTGAAAGCGGAGTAATAGACGTATTTCATAAAAGGTTGTAAATTAATATATATTCTTTCTTACTCCTACTTGGGATGTTCTCCTTGTGCAATATTATGATGATTCATGTAGAGATTTCTCACGTTAATCTCAAAATTACTTGTTTTGGGTGACCTTCGATGAGCCAGTCAATTTACCTACTAGACAAAGTTGGGCATACACAAATGAAAAACAAGGTTTATACATAGAGTCAATCATGAATGGAGGTCGATTATAAAATGTTAGCATAGTGATAAATATCATCTCACAAAGATACTTCTTAATTCTGATATGCAAATATGAGTTAACACCATGTCTCTATAGATCAAAGGTGTAGACTATAGATTTGGTTTGCATGTCTTCCAAAATGGATGGTTTTGGAGAACGTGCACCAGAATCTAGATTTAAACATTTATACTAGGGTACATCGTTGAGGGAAGTGCATCACATAGTCGATATTTTGAATGAATATGGGGAGGACAAAACCTAGTACTGACCTACCTTGTTGGCATAGTGGGGAAATCGACATACATTGGTCTTGCAACTAGAAGAGATGCAAATTAGTTCAATTAGTTCCTCTAAGGATTAATAGAAGGTGATGGTATAGGTTTACATTATTGATAAAGCATAATTGACCACACTTTGCTCAATTTTTGGATTTATTAGATAAACAACTGCCAAAGACCCTATCATTTAACCTGACAACAAATATGTTTGAAGAACATGAACTTATAC
Source organism: Wollemia nobilis (assembly GCA_028583015.1). Lineage (NCBI taxonomy): Eukaryota > Viridiplantae > Streptophyta > Pinopsida > Araucariales > Araucariaceae > Wollemia > Wollemia nobilis. The sequence continues at coordinate 5,695,622 of JAQPPZ010001745.1, read as the reverse complement.
TGAGAGGGGGGGGTGAACAGTATAAGACTTAACCATTTAATAATTTTAAATTCAGATAGCAGTGGCATCAACATGATATTAAACAAGACAGAAAGCATCACACATAGAAGACTCATTTTAACGTGGTTCACCCAGAAAGGCTAGGCTACGTCCACAAAACTTTTCTCTAAAATTTTATTTCAAATTCTTTGGGAAACCTTCCCAATTACAATGTTTATGAGCCTCTGCTCAAAGGAGATACCTTCCCCTAACTCTGCTCTAGCTGGTGATCCTCTAGAAGACCTCTGCCTCTTCTGCCCTTAGCAAGTGGAACTCTATCCATAGAAGACACTTGTCTTCCCTGCTCTGGCTAGAGACCTCTGTCCTCAACTCTATCACCTCAAAGTCGGTCCTCGAATTTGCACCAAAACATAGTCCTTCGGTCTGGTACAAATTGTCCTCTTCCTCTGTTCTGCAAGACACAGTCCTTCGCTCTTATTGCGCAATTACAGCTGCACTCGATCGAACATCGACCTTTGCACCTCTGTGCAAATGCAGCAGCATACAACACTCTACGATCGAACTTCTCACAGTGCGCATCAACTCGCCACTTCTGTGCTAATTGCATTGTTATGGCTGCATCTCGCACACTTTGCACAAATCGACTCGACTCGACTCACTCTCTTGCGCACAGCAGAATTCACTTGCGCAAATTCGATACTCACATTCGATACTTTGAAACTCAAAAATAGTCCTCCTTTTATAGCATTAATTCATGATCAAAAACTTAATCTTTAGTCGGATGTTACCCTAAAGATCATCGGCTACAAAACCCTAATCTTCGTCGGCCCAGATTTAACTTTGTCGGCTCAAAGTTAACCGCCTCTATCGCCTCTGGCACTCACCTATAGCTTCTACCGTGAAACTACAACATGTCACGATATCGTGACACTTTTACAGCCGTACACCTTCTATAGCCTGCTGTCGCGAAATCGCGACACCTTGGCCTTTGTCGACTTCCTTTGTGCTTCTGTCACGAAATCGTGACACCTTTGCCTCTTGCTGACGTCATCTCACTTCTATCATGAAATCGTGACACTTTAGTCTTCATGGCCTTCCTCTCAGCTTTTGTCGCGAAATCGTGACACTTATGATTTTTGCTGACGTCATCTTCACTCTATCACGAAATCACGATGCTTTAGTCTACAATGCCTTCTTCTCTGCTTTTGTCATGAAATCATGACACATCTGCTTCTGCTGACGTCATCTGCAACTCTGTCATGAAATCACGACGCTTTCGCTGCCTTAAGCTCTTTTTTGCCATATGCCCGTGAAACTGGAACATGTCACGAAATCGTGACGCTTTCGCCTTCGAGCTCTTCCTTCTTCAATTCATCATGAAATCATGACGCTTCTTCTATTTAAGACTTGCTAACTATTTCTGTCATGAAATCGTGACACTTTCTGCATCCGTACAACTTCTTTGTAGCCTGTCATGAAATCGCGACGCTTTCAGCTTTCGAAAGCTTTCCTTGCAACCTGTCATGAAATCATGACGCTTCTCCTTTCAGACTCTTCCCTTTTGCTGCATGTCATGAAATCATGATAGTTCTCACTTCGAGCTTTTTAGTATGCCACGAAATCGTGACAGTCCTCAACTTGACCTCTGCAGCATGTCACGAAATCGTGACATTTTACATGTAACTTTCTCTCTCTTCGAACTTGTCATGAAATCATGACAGTTCTTTTTGTGGACTCTCTCTTCAGCATCATGTCATGAAATCGTGACACTTTCCAACTAGCTCTCCTTCTCTGCCAACATGTCATGAAATCGTGATAGTTTTGCCAGCTTCGTCTCTGACTTCCAGCATGTCATGAAATCGTGACACTTTTGCCCAAACTTTCTCTCTCCTCAAACATGTCGTGAAATCGTGACAGTTTTGCCAACGCTTTCTCTCTCCTAAAACATGTCGTGAAATCGTGACAGTTTTTCCAGCCGCCTGCATACTTTTTCTTACTTGTCTTTTTCTTGATCTTTTGCAACTGGGCTACTCTGATCTATTTGGAAACTCACTGTCCAAACTGAAACCTTCGTCAAAACACATTCTGTGACATCAAACCAAAATGCTTCAAGATCTTCTTGACATCAATGACAACATCTACACTTAGAGCAAAGGCAATGTACCCAAGGTACCCAAAATTGCCAACAATCTCCCCCTTTGTCATTGATGGCAACCCTTAACTGAAAACACTAGTCAAGAGCCAAAACTGAAACCAAGCTGATCCATCAATCGAGAATCTTCCTTTGAAGTTTTTGCTCCCCCTGACTTGAAGCTCTCTTCTTCACTATGAAGCTCTCCCCCTTACTCATATCTCTCCCCCTTTGTCATCAATGGCAAAGGGCCACCTTTGGGACTCGGGACTAAGAAAGAGCCTCTTGGCTTGGTCCCTCCCCCACCTCCTGATGAGGTGATTAATTCTGAGGTGAGAGTACAACTCCCAATTTCTCCCTTAGATACTCAAACGTATCTCTTGGAAGAGGTTTGGTGAAGATATCTGCAATCTGCTCTTTAGTAGGCACATACTCTAGCTTGACCTACTTCTCTTGCACTTTCTCCCTTAGAAAATGATATTTGATGGAAATGTGCTTCGTCCTTGAGTGCATTACCAGATTTTTAGAAATACTTATGGCACTTGTATTATCACGAGAGAATGGATATGGGTTGTTCATGCTTGACTTTGAAATCCTCCAAGGTGGTTTTCATCCATAAGACCTGTGTGCACCCAGCCACTGCTGCTATGTATTCAGCTTCTACTGTAGATAAGGAAACTGAAGGTTGTTTCTTACTCAACCAAGAAACCAGACTCTTTCCTAGAAAGAATGCTCCACCACTAGTGCTTTTCCTGTCATCAATATTGCCTGCCCAATCTGCATCTGTATATGTTGTGAGGGTGAAATCATCACCTTTGGGATACCAAAGCCCAAAGTCCATAGTGCCCTTCAAATATCTGAATATCCTCTTGACTGCTATAACATGAGATTCTTTTGGAGCTGCCTGAAATCTTGCAACTAATCCAACGGCCTGCATGATATCCGGTCTGGTAGCTGTACTGTATAGTAAACTGCCAATCATAGATCTGTACAACTTTTGATCTGCCACTGGAGATTCATCATCTTTACTCAGATTGCACCCTATAATCATAGGAGTACACACGGGTTTGTTGTCCATCATCCCAAATTTCTTCAACATTTCTTTGATATACTTTTCCTGAGAGAGAAATATACCATCTTTTGATTGCGCAATCTGAAGCCCTAAAAAGAATGACAGCTCTCCAATCATAGACATCTCGAATTCCTTCTGCATGGTGTTGGCAAAAACTTTGCACATCTGAGTATTATTTCCCCCAAAAATAATATCATCAACATAGACAACTATGATCAACATATCATCACCTTCATTCTTAATATACAAGTTGTTATCTGCCATGCCTTTCTTGAAACCTTGCTCATGAAGATACCCGTCAAGTCTTGAGTACCAAGCCCTGGGTGCTTGCTTTAACCCGTACAAGGCCTTTTTTAGTTTACATACATAGTCTGGCTGTTTCGAGAGAGACACTCCTTCCTGGTTGTTCTATGTAGACTTCTTCATTCAACACCCCATTTAGAAAGGCTGATTTTACATCCATTTGAAATACCTTGAAATATTTGAAACTAGAAAGGGCCAAAAACATTCTGATAGCTTCAAGACGAGCAACAAGCGCAAACGTCTCTTCGAAATCAACACCTTCTACTTGAGAATAACCTTTACAAACTAACCTAGCTTTGTTTCCGACAATCTTTCCGTCCTCATTGAGTTTATTTCTGAATATCCATTTTGTGCCAATGACATTCTTGTCCTTAGGTCTAGGAACCAAATCCCAAGTTTCACTTTTCTCTATTTGATTTAGCTCTTCATCCATTGCTTTTATCCAAAATTTATCTGCACATGCTTCACTGAAATCTTTTGGCTCAATCTGAGACAATAAAGCAACATTCGTAGAATCATGTGAAGGAATGACTCTTCTTCTTGTTTGCCTGCTGTTTGGATCACCAATGATCAAGTCTTTGGGATGATGTTTCTGAACATACCGTGAAGGAGTTTTGGGAAGCAGTTGTTGTCTTTCCTCTTCTTCATCTGAAGCCTCTCTGAATTCTTCTTGACAGATTTCATCACCCAGTTCCTTGACTGGTTCTTTTATCCCTGTCTTTTCATCTACTGTTACATTTATGCTTTCTACAATAGTATGAGTTCTTTTGTTGAAACATCTATAGGCCTTGCTTCTCCTGGAATATCCAAGAAAAATTCCCTCATCACACCTAGGATCAAATTTTCCCAAATTTTGATCTTCCCTTCTGATGAAGCACTTACTCCCGAACACTTTGAAGTGTTTTACTGTAGCTGGTCTTCCTTTCCACAACTCATAGGGAGTTTTATGATGATTGACTCTGAGTTGAGCCCTGGTGATGATGTAAACTGCTGTATTGACTGCTTCTCTCCAAAAGCCATCTGAAAGTTTTGACTCATTTAACATAGCTCTAGCCATATTTTCAACAGTTCTATTTTTCCTTTCAACTACTCCATTTTGTTGAGGAGTTCTTGTTGCTTGAATATTCTCTTTTGATTCCGTGTTGCTCACAGTATTCCACAAATTCATTTGAAGTGAACTCTCCTCCTCTATCTGATCTTAAGCATTTGATTCTCTTGTCAGTCTCATTTTCAATCATTTCTTTAAAAGCTTTAAATTTTTCAAAAGCTTCAGATTTTTCTTTGAGAAAAGTAACCCAAGTCATTCTAGAATAATCATCTATAAACAAGCATGAAGTAGCTATCTCCCTGAATGCTCTAAGTTCTGGTGGGGCCACACAAATCAGTATGAATAAGATCCAATGGTTTGGAAGAAGTATACCCTTTTGATTTGAAACTGGTTCTGGTCTGTTTACCATGTTGACAAGGACCGCAAATGATGTTATGGGGCCTTTTTATTTTAGGCAAGTCTCTGATTGCTTCCTTGTTACTAATACTGACAAGATTATCAAAACTCAAATGTCCCAATATTTTATGCCATAACCAACTCTCATCTTCTTGAGTTATAAAACACTTTTCCCTTTTTATCTCACTTAGCATGTAAAGATTGTTTGGAGTCCTTGTAGCACTAGCAATGAGTTTTCCATTTTTTTCTTTACTTATCTCACATCTATCTGAAAAGAAAGATACTATGTGCCCTTGATCACAAAGTTGACTCACACTAAGAAGATTATGTCTTAGGCCTTCTACATAGAGCACATTCTCTGTTTTGGATTTCCCATCCAAACTAAGAGTCCCTTTACCATAGATTTTTGCGGACTTGTTATCTCCAAAACTGACTGTTCCTCTGTTTGTTTCTTTGAAAACCAAAAACTTTTCTTTTTCACCAGTCATATGTTTTGAACAACCACTATCAAGATACCATTTTTCTACTTTGTCTTGAGCATGAAAAGCAGTTTGAACTATCATTGACTTAGATTTGATCTCATTCCTCTTTTTAGTGAACTCAAAGCTAAATCTATTCAAACTGCACATCCTTGCTATATGCCCAAAATTCTTGCACTTGTAACACATGATATTTTTGTTCATAAGAGGTGCAAATGAGTTAACATTTTCCTTACTATGGCTATTCAGAGATTTATTGCAATGCATAGCTATGTGACCAAATTTCTTACAGGAAAAACAATAGCCATGGAAGGTATTATGTAACCTGTTTTGATGCCTTGGATGACTGTTCTTCTTGCGATCAACTGGAATCCACTGTTCTTCAAGATGAAGATTGATCTTGCTCGAAGACCCTGTTTCATGAATGGTGATACCATCCTTCTTTTCACATGGAGTATTCTATCTGAGAGTCAAATGTTCCAACTTTACTCTAAGAGACATAATTTCTTCTTCTAGTTTCTCACAATCAACTTCCTTTCCTTTTAGAGCCTCTGTTAGAACCTGTTCAACCTTCTTCCCTTCTTCAACTAGAATTTTGAAATCTATAACACTTTGAGACAATTCTGATCTTGCTATCTCTTCTTCCTGACATTTATGCTTGAGAACAAAATTCTCTTCCCTGAGTTTCTCAAGCTTTCTCAAGGCCAAGAAGAATTCACTTTTGAGATCGAACTCAACCTCTTCATTTCTTTCTGAATTTATATGTTCCTCTGATAGATCCTTCTCCAAGCTGTTAGGCTCTTTCTGGAGTGACTGGCTCTGATACCAATTGAAGAACATGAACTTATACTGAGAGGGGGGTGAACAGTATAAGACTTAACCATTTAATAATTTTAAATTCAGATAGCAAGTGGCATCAACATGATATTAAACAAGACAGAAAGCATCACACATAGAAGACTCATTTTAACGTGGTTCACCCAGAAAGGCTGGGCTACGTCCACAAAACTTTTCTCTAAAAGTTTATTTCAAATTCTTTGGGAAACCTTCCCAATTACAATGTTTATGAGCCTCTGCTCAAAGGAGATACCTTCCCCTAACTCTTCTCTGGCTGGTGATCCTCTAGAAGACCTCTGCCTCTTCTGCCCTTAGCAAGTGGAACTCTATCCATAGAAGACACCTGTCTTCCCTGCTCTGGCTGGAGACCTCTGTCCTCAACTCTGTCACCTCAAAGCTGGTCCTCGAATTTGCACCAAAACATAGTCCTTCGGTCTGGTACAAATTGTCCTCTTCCTCTATTTTGCAAGACACAGTCCTTCGCTCTTATTGCGCAATTACAACTGCACTCGATCGAACATCGACCTTTGCACCTCTGCGCAAATGCAGTAGCATACAACACTCTGTGATCGAACTTCTCACAGTGCACATCAACTCGCCACTTCTACGCTAATTACGCTGTTATGGCTGCATCTCGCACACTTCGCACAAATCGACTCGACTCGACTCACTCTCTTGCACACAGTAGAATTCACTTGCACAAATTTGATACTCACATTCGATACCTTGAAACTCAAAAATAGTCCTCCTTTTATAGCATTAATTCATGATCAAAAACTTAATCTTTAGTCGGTTGTTACCCTAAAGATCGTCGACTGCAAAACCCTAATCTTCGTCGGCCTAGATTTAACTTTGTCGGCTTCAACCGCCTCTGCCACCTCTGTCACTTCCCTGTAGCTTCTGCCTCAAAATACAACATGTCATGATATCGTGACACTTTTACAACCGTACACCTTCTATAGCCTGCTGTCGTGAAATCGTGACACCTTGGCCTTTGTCGACTTCCTTTGTGCTTCTGTCATGAAATCGTGACACCTTTGCCTCTTGCTGACGTCATCTCACTTCTGTCGTGAAATCGTGACACTTTAGTCTTCATGGCCTTCCTCTCAGCTTTTGTCATGAAATCGTGACACTTATGATTTTTTTTGACGTCATCTTCACTCTATCGCAAAATCGTGACGCTTTAGTCTACAATGCCTTCTTCTCTACTTTTGTCATGAAATCATGACACATCTGCTTCTGTTGACGTCATCTGCAACTCTGTCATGAAATCATGACGCTTTCGTTGCCTTAAGCTCTTTTCTGCCATATGCCCGTGAAACTGGAACATGTCATAAAATCACGATGCTTTCACCTTCGAGCTCTTCCTTCTTCAATTCATCATGAAATCATGACGCTTCTTCTATTTAAGACTTGCTAACTATTTCTATCATGAAATCATGACACTTTCTGCATCCGTACAACTTCTTTGTAGCCTGTCATGAAATCGTGACGCTTTCAACTTTTGAAAGCTTTCCTTGCAACTTGTCATGAAATCATGACGCTTCTCCTTTCAGACTCTTCCCTTTTCTGCATGTCATGAAATCATGACAGTTCTCACTTTGAGCTTTTCAGTATGCCACGAAATCATGACAGTCCTCAACTTGACCTCTGCAGCATGTCACGAAATCATGACATTTTACATGTAACTTTCTCTCTCTTCGAACTTGTCATGAAATCATGACAGTTCTTTTTGTGGACTCTCTCTTCAGCATCATGTCATGAAATCGTGACACTTTCCAACTAGCTCTCCTTCTCTACCAACATGTCATGAAATCGTGACAGTTTTTCCAGCTTCGTCTCTGACTTCCAGCATGTCACGAAATCGTGACACTTTTGCCCAAACTTTCTCTCTCCTCAAACATGTCACGAAATCATGACAGTTTTTCCAGCGCTTTCTCTCTCCTGAAACATGTCACGAAATCGTGACAGTTTTTCTAGCCACCTGCATACTTTTTCTTACTTGTCTTTTTCTTGATCTTTTGCAACTGGGCTACTCTGATCTATTTGGAAACTCACTGTCCAAACTGAAACCTTCGTCAAAACACATTCTGTGACATCAAACCAAAATGCTTCAAGATCTTCTTGACATCAATGACAACATCTACACTTAGAGCAAAGGCAATGTACCCAAGGTACCCAAAATTGCCAACAATGTTTTTCTCGAATGATGATATAACCTACAGGTTGGGCTTCATTTACTATTTTAAAAAATAAGAATACCTCTTTCAGGAATGATAACCAATCCAAGAGGGTTATTGGAAGCTAACCGCTTGAAAATTTTAGACACAAGTACTATGGTGGTTTTACACTTGGATTACATATGATATTGGTGTAAGCATACTCAAAACTCTGGTTAATTAAATTGTACGATGCTAGTTTAAATGGTTCTTGACTCGAGTGAAGATAGAAAACTCTTCTAGGCACACGTTTATACAATAGAAGGGATAGGCTGGGTCTTTGGTCCTTCTAAATACATATTTCAAAATATGCCCAATAGAGTCAAATCGGGGATACCATATCACAGTTCTAAATTCCACGAAAAAAAATGATTCTATGATATATAAACTATGGCCAAGATTTTATTCTATTACAAGAGCCTTTCAAATTTTATTAAAGTGAACCATATATCTAGAACGATTTTATTTCATCCTAAGCTAAACAAGCATTCAATAATTCATAAGTGAGACAGAGTGGAAAGTCCCAACCTAGAACTCCAGCAATATAAAGCTTCCCTTGTGCTTCCATAAACTCCTACTGCTCTCCTTCTCTCCTCCTTCTCTAGCCTAACCCTTTCCCAACCTCTATGGCAATTTATAGATCTTTTTCTTCTAGAAAAGAAAGATGCTTTTCAATATTTTATTAATTTTCTTTCTCTTCCCCCCATGTGCAGGCTTCTATTAAAATTAATATTTTAATGGGAAGGGTGGCTCATTTTTCTTGTGTCCCCCATCTCTAGGGTAACTACTACTATTAGGCATATGGGTGATACAGGGTTGAGACTATTAGAGATAAGAGAGGAGTCTCACCTACCATTTTAGCCATCCTAAGGCAGCCATGTGGAGGAAAGGATGATCCTTTAGGTCAATAAAATATTCTTTTTATTTTGGTCCAATGAAAATTGGACAAGTTTATAAGAGAACAATCCACCTAATTTCTTTTCTAATATGGAAGCAATTAGATCAAATAAACATATTCAGAAAAATAAATCTCTTCTTTAAAAATTGCCCAATTTAATATTTTCACAAATTCACAATAAAGATTATAAAACTTTATGATATTTTTCAAATGTATTAAAAATATTTCTAAAGTATTTTTTAAGGTGCAAAACTCATTATAACCATTGAATGTGAATTTTCCAATGTAAGATTCAATAATACCAATTTATTACAGAATTGCTTGTGAAATTAAATATATCACACACATGGGTAAAAGTTGAAGTGTGTGATAATATGATTATTGAAAAATTTTAGGGCAGTCATAGAGCTAGGGTTTCAACCAGCAGAGTAGCAAAAGGGTGAAACCAGTAGCCGCCAACAGCCAAAAAGTGGAGTAGCAGTCTCCAAGTGCGGGGAGGGAGGAGATGTCGATGGGCGAGAAGTCATCTGCAGGGGAGCCCGAGAGCGGCTATGGTTCGTGTCTTGGGCATAGCGGAGCAATCAAAGGGCACCAGGGATCCGGAGGTGTAGAAGCATCCGGACCCATTGAAGAATATCGGGCTGTTGACGGTGTCAGTCGGGGTAAGGACCCACCAGAAAAAGGGGGTGGTGGGGCTCAAAAGTCTTATGCCCAGGCAACGGCCTTAGAAACCCTAAACAAGTTTTTTACCAAAGAGTTGTTTTCGATTGGGGATGAGCTGGACATCCCGATGGAAGTTCTTTCAAGCTTCATGGAGTTTGAGAAATTTACCCTCATAGGCAAATTCATTGGCGGTCGTCTTGACATGGAAACTATTCGAAAGTGGGCAGTAAGCAAATGGAGGACTTCTGGTCATATGGAGCTAGCGGCCCTATCCTGGGGTTTTTTTTCCATTAGACTGAACAATAAGGAGGATTACTGTAAAATTCTGGCTGGTGGGCCATGAATTCTAGGCCACAGAAGTTTATTCCTTAGGAAGTGGGACATGGATTTCAGTCCTGATACCTAGAACATCAACATTGCCCCAATATGGGTTAGGCTCCCGAATCTTCCCCTCTTTGGCTGGCATGAAAATGTCATAAGGGGTATTGCACGCTCCATTGGGGAGTTGGTCACCATTGACCCACCCACCCAAGCTCAAAAAAGGTTTTTCCAAGCCCGTTTTTGTGTTCTGGCAGATTTGGAGGCGAAACTCCCAACTTTCATCACTCTTCGGTCTGGAGGTACCTTTCTTCATAAACAAGCTATTGTCTATGAAAATAGACCATCTTTCTACCCCTAGTATCGGTCCTAAGGGAACCTCCAATCCCAGTGTCCTCTTCAAAAGTAGGGTAAGCAAAAGCATGAAAATGACAACCCCCTAGAGCATGGGGAAGGTCAGGCGAAGCAATAAAATATTCCAGATGCGAAGGGTCATGAATCTTTAGGCCCCTCTAGAGTCTGCGTTGGACTCTCTCAGCCTGAAGAGAATCTCACTCTCCAATCGGACCCTAAGAAACTTGAGGTTGACAATCAGCAAGGAGTAGACTCCCACTTGGAAATTGAATCGTAGGATGAGAAGGAAAGGACCCCATCACAAATTGTGACTCAGACTGTTTCTCTGCCCCAAGATATGGGTCATCCCAATTTTAGCTAGTCGCAGATGATGCTAGAAGATTACCTCTTAGGAAGGAGGGGTGAACAATCTAGTCACATTAGCCCCCGAAACATGAGGATCCAAAAGCAAAGTGTGGATTTTGGTAGTGAGAGGAAGCAGGGCCGTCCTCCTAACAAAGATAGGTGGGAAAAAGAGACAACAAATGATGTTGCAAATGGAACCTAGCGTTTGTTGGTTCTGGATGACTGTGGCACTCAGACGGATGAAGCACATGTATCAAAACCTCCCCCTCAACAAGGAATGGGAGGCAAGAAAAACCACAAACTATCTAGATGAAAGTCCTCTCATGGAATGTGAGAGGACTGAACGGTGCAGCCAAATGAAGGTTAGTGGCTGATCTCCGTAGGAGGACTAATCCTTCCATCCTTATTTTGCAAGAGACCAAGGTCGATGCTATCTCCTCTGATAAAGTTGTGAAGGCCATTTGGGCCAAGGCAAATTGTTTGTCCAGCCCTACAGTGGGAACAACGGGAGGACTCATGGTTCTATGGGACCCTTCGAGGTTTGAGGGCAGCCTGCTATCAACTTCCAACAGAATCATCAATGTACTGTTCTAGTCCAAAACCACCAATTTTTCTTGGATTCTGTCCAATGTTTATGCTTCAAATTCTGCCATAGAGAGAGCAAAAATGTGGAAAGCTATCTCTCAGATGAGGGATAATTTTAGTAATTTTCCTTGGGTTTTAGGGGTGACTTCAATTGTCCCCTTCATCCTTTAGAAAAAAAAGGAGGATCCGACCACTTCAGCCGTAGCTTGGAGGACTTCAGGGATTTTGTCTCTACTAATGGCTTGCTCGACATCGAACTCAAAGGGGCTTCCTTCACTTGGAGTAACAGAAGGATTGGGAGCGGTTTGATTCAAGTCAAGCTCAACAGATTTTTTATGTCCCAAGAAGCCATTCCTATCCTTGATGAGGCTATCCTTTCGGCTCTTCCAAGGATTGGGTCTAACCATAACCCTATTTTCTTGGAGGTGGATGATGGGCCTATTTGTAAAAACCCTTTCAGATTTGAATCCATGTGGATCTCTCACAAGGACTTCAAAGGTTTGGTTTTAGCGTGATGGAAATTGAAGGTGGAAGGAAATGCTCCTAAGAGGGTGGCTCTAAAGCTCAAAATGGTCAAAGAAAAACTAAAATTTTGGAATAAAGAGGTTTTTAGCAACATTTTTGAGTCCAAAAAATCCATCTCTAAGAACCTGAAGGTTTTGGAGGAAAGGATGGAACTCGAAGGTTACACTGAGAGTCTCAGGGAGGAAGAGCGAAGTATTTTGGTGGACTTTCATTCTATTCTCGCTAGGGAGGAAATGTTCTAGCGCCAGAAATCTCATGACCTTTGATTGAAGAATGGAGACACCAACACGACATGTTTCCACGTGTCTACTATGAGGAATATAGGGTCCAACAAGATCAGAGAAGTGGCTTGTAATGATGGGCACATTACCAAGGATATAGAGGAAATCAGGAGCGAAGTGGTTGAATTTTTTGAGGATTTGCTTGGCACTCCTCCGGACAGCAACCTTCAGGTCCAAAAATCTTTGCTCGCTAATTTTCCGACTAAAGTCCCCCATGAGGTAAGCATTAAGCTTCTGGAACCTTTTTCCTTGTTCAAGATTAAGGAAGCATTGTTCTCCATCCAACTAGATAAGGCCCCTGGCCCCGATGGTTCCCCCCCCCAATTCTTCCAAGTCATGTGGGAGGTCGTGGGTCCGGATGTGTGCGATGCTATTCGGGTTATTCAAGCTTCCAGATCCATCCGACCGGAACTCAATTCCATATTTCTTGCCCTCATTCCTAAGTCTCCTACCTGCAAAAGTTTCTTTGACTATCGGCCCATCAGCCTGTGCAATGTTTTTTACAAGATTCTTACCAAGTCTATAGCCAATAGACTCAAAACAGTCCTCACCATCCTGATTGATCCTTGTCAGGGAAGCACTGTTAAAGGTAGAAAAATTCTTGATGGTGTCATCACTGTCCATGAGACCCTTCATTCCGCTTACCACTCCAAGAATGTTGCTCTTTTTCTTAAGCTCGACATGAACAAAGCCTTTGACCGGGTTGATCAAAATTTTTTGTGTGCAGTCCTCCTCAAGTTCGGCTTTCATCCCCACTGGATTGACCTTGTCTATAGTTGTATATCCACTCCATTTTTTTCTGTCCTGGTCAATGGGTCCCCAGCTGGGTATTTCCAAAGTGCCAGAGGCCTTAGACAGGGCAATCCTTTATCCCCCATCCTTTTCATTCTTCTGGCAGAGGTTCTGAGTTGGTCCATGAAAGAGGCTCTTCATCAAAACAAGATTTTTGGCATTTTGCCAACTTCTAGAGTTGATCCTATCACTCATCAGCAATTTGTGGATGACACCCTCATCTCCACTAGGGCATCCGTTTCCCAAGCCAAATCGCTCAAGCGGATCCTATCCCGTTATGAGCAAGCTATAGGGCAAAAGGTCAATTACATCAAGAGCAAAATCTATTTTATTAACACTCCCCTGCACAGGCAACTTTAGATTGCTAGAATTATTGAATGCACTATTGATTCCCTACCTACGTCCTATCTGGGGTTGCCTCTATCTTATAGTGGGCGGGAAAGTGGGGATATGTGGAACATGATTCTTGAGCGCCTTCACAAGAAACTCGAAACTTGGAAGGGCAAACTCCTGTCGCAAGCCGAAAAAGCCACCCTTACCAAAGCTTGTCTTTAGGGGATCCCGACCTACTTCATGTCGGTGTTCATGCTTTCGGTTGTAGTTCACTCCAAAATTGAGAAGATTCAGAGGACCTTTCTATGGTCTGGCAATGAAGAGAAATCTAGACTCCCCCTTGTTGCCTAGGACAAGGTGTGTTCGAGGATAGACCAAGGCAGTCTGGGGTTGAGAAGATCAAGACTTATGAATTTGGCTTTGATAGCAAAGCATGCTTGGAGGATTCTATCTAGCTACCCAATGGAGTGGGTTAATCTGGTTAAAAAGAAGTATCTTGGCCTAATTTCCTTCTTGGATGCTGAGACCTCCTTCATGGCATCGACCTTTTGGAAATATGTCCCCCAAACTCAAAATTTGATTAGCCTGGGAGCCCGCTAGATTTTGGGTGATGGCAACCTCATTTTATTTTGGAAGGATAGGTGGGCGACTGAAGAAGCCCTTGGGTCGAGGGTGGATCTCGCTGGGCTAAGAGGTTTGACTGACCCTAACTCCCAACTCAGGGTGGCAGAGTTCATAGACCGGAGCACCCATTTTCCTCGATGGAATATTCTAGTTGTGGAGGGGTTTAATAATAAGGTTACCTTTCTTGCAAATATCCTCTAGTCAATTTTAATTCCTTCTTCCAAGAGGAATGACAGAATCATCTGGAGTGGTACGGAGGATGGGCTTTTTTTTGTTAAATCAGCTTATGAGTTTCTTACCACCAAGACTGCTCTGGACTACAGGTGGAATACTATGTGGAGGAAAGGAGTCGTCCCTAAAATCAACTTCTTTGCATGGATTGCTTTCCACAACAAAGCCTTAACAATTGAAAACCTTCACAAGAGAGGTTTTGCCTTCCCTAACAGGTGTTACTTGTGTCTTGCAGATTGTGAGACGAGGGATCATTTATTCTTGCATTGCCCATTTTCCCACTCTATTCTTAGTATTGTCCTATCCTCCTTCCAAATCCTATGGTGCTCTCCTCATTCCCTCAGAGATGCTTTCCACCAATGGCCTAATCCTTTCAAGAATCCCAAACTCCACTTCCTCCTTGAGGCCTCCTTCCATCATTCAATTTGGCAAATTTGGTTAGAGAGGAATGCCAGAATATTTGGCAGAGCTCCTAGAGGGCTCCCTTCTGTTGCTCAAAGGGTGTTGTCCTATGCCATCGAGAATTCTATTGATGTTCCCAGTCCTTGTCCCTACCTTTCGAGTGAAGAAGCGATTCTCAAAATGATGAATCTATGGCTGTTTTTGGAGGTTGTTAAAGGGCCCTATCAAAGGAATATTGTTTGGACCAAACCCCCCGTGGCATGGATTAAATTGAACTTTGATGGAGCGACTAAGGGGAATCCTAGGCTCGTTGGTGCTGGGGGTGTTGTCAGAGATCATGATGGGAATCTTGTGATGGCCTATTGTGAAGATTTGGGCTCCCAGACAAATCACTATGCCGAATCCCGAGGCACTCTGAAAGGTATTCGGATACTCTCTGAGGATCCTCGACATCTTATTATTGAGGGTGACTCGCTCAAAATCATGAATTGCCTTCTTGTCACCAAAAATCCATCTTGGAAAGTCTACAACATCATCCTCGAGGCAAGAACGCTTCTCTCCTATTGTGGTAGGTGGAAATCAAATCATACTTTGAGAGAAGGTAATCGCGTGGCTGACCACATGGCCAACAAAGGGCTCGTGACCATGTGTCCGGTCGTGTGGCGGTCTCGCTTCCCATTCGAGGTGGAAAGGTTGACCAGAGTAGACATCCATTCATGATACTTTCCTTGCACAATTTTTGGAAAGCCCCCTCCGACGAGTTTTGATGTGGCATGGCAATTTTGTCTACTTAGCTGTCCATGGTGTCTTGTTTGTTTTGGTTTCCTCATTTCATTTCTTCGGGCTCTACTTGGTGTTCCTTCGGTTTTGTCCTGTTTCTTTTGCATTGGGTTTCTAGGCCTAAAAGCCCTTTTTATAGTTTCTAAGTCTTTAGCATTAGGATGGCTTTAATTGCAATTAGGCTTATTGTTACAACCAAGAGGTATGATGCATCATTAGAAATATGTCTAATTTTGTACATAAGGTTTTGGGATCCTCTATAAAAACCCATTGTTAATATATTAAAATAATTACCAAAAAATATATATATCACACACATGGCAAACACAAGCAATCGATGCATGCTCAATATTCCTCATTACCATTTTTTCTTTAAGTGAGCGGGTATTTTAAGATGATCTTAGTTATCACCGTCCATCATGAAGGAGACTAGTAATGATAAGGAACATGAGCACTTACCTATTAAGTTGTCATTATCATCATTTCGCTTCTCATATTTTGTGGTCAATATCCACCTACGAGAGTACCTATTCTTGCAATCAAGTAATGCAACACAACATCATTTTATTTCAATAGAAATAAACATATTGCAAATATATCAAGTATTAAAACCAGTTATCAATACATAAATAACATCTTAAGAGAGTTCTTCCAAGGTGGAGTGTGACATCAGGGCTTCTTGAAATATTTGTGGAAAAATGAACACCTAAGATTACCTTATAGCCATGCCCAAATCTGAGTTGAAGTCTCTTAGATAATAATACATTTCTTGCTCATTTTTAGGTCTAAGACCATTAATCACCCTCTACCATGTACGACTAAATTTTATATTAAAATCTATTATCTCTTCGTAAGGATTCTTCTGTATGATAGTGAACTATGTAAGTGGGGAGAAAGGATATGCCATCTCATTAAACTCTTCTACAAGTTTACCAACAAGACCTGCCCATGTGGTTATAGTTTTATTAGGAAGGGTTCTATACCAGTACAACATATTCTCTCTTAATGATATAACCAATAACCTTATCATCATATTTTCCTCTATGATATTATGGATAGTTATTAGCGATGCTACATCTTGATAGTGCTTGTAAGTAGTCTTGCTTGTGCCATCATATGTTTGTAGTGCCTTAAAAGCTATTGGAGGAATGGGATTCTGAACAATTATATTCAGAGGAGCTAAATGATTCCATTATGGATAAGGTAGATTATTCTACTTTGGGTTAGCCATTACTGCTTCTATACTAACAAAAGTCATAGGAGCAAGGTTGGCTATACTAGGATATCCACCAGTAGATATTATGAAATAATTTAAAGGTGTAGGACTTACAATATTGGTTTATCCTACAGTGATGGTAGATGAGGGTACTAATTTAGAATATAGAACAAGGTTTAATTTGAGACTACCAAGGTGAAGTTCTAAAAACATGATAGGATCTTTTAAGTTTTTTGCTTTTGATTTGGTTATCATGTGTTTTAATACTAAATAATGGATATAAATATTTTTTGAGTTTGTTTATTAACAGAGTTGCAAGTGATTTAGATTAAAACAGAGCAAAAACAAACACCAAATATTTGACCTATGTGCATAATGGGATTTTGTCCCACTGAGCGTGCCAAAAGCTGTTGGTCCAAAATCTACCTATGGTTGATTTTATGTCCAATACTTGGCCAACATTGAATAACCGAGTAAGTCATAGAGCTTAACTAGGTCAATTCCAGATAAGGTTGGATCCTTTAAAATTTTCACTAGCTAAAACTATGATGGGGAAGAAAAGAGTGTTGAAAGAGAGTAAATATAGTTGATGCTAGAACTTGTAATGGTGCAAATTAGACAACATCAAGAAATGCATAAAGCTCATGAACTAAAGTAACTGCCAAAACCTCCTAACAAACCAACTAGTTTTACCATATGCAGAATAAATTTTAATCATAATACAGTTCCACGGATTATTAGCTCCTAAACCAAAGAATTAACATACACAAGAATCAGATCCGAGGTGTAGACCAATTGGTTCATCCAAACCCCATAAGGGGGGCGGAGGTCCAAGGTTCAAATCTTGGGCCTCGCCGGACTGAACGCTTGTCCCTTTCCTGGTGCTTTTAGTGACATAAAAGGTTTAAAATGATTGTGGCATGGTGGTTATAGGGGCGTACTACGTGAAGATCTGTGTGGCGGCTTCTGGGCGAACAACACAGAATACTATGGCAGCCATAAAAAGCTGGACAGCCTACCCGGATTCATGGTGGCTACCGATTCCACCATGTAAATTCAAAAAACAAAAAAAAAAAACATGCACAAGAATCCAAAAATTAGAATTAATGTCATGCACATTCATCTAGCTAAACATAAACATTCATCCATTCATACATACATTTTTTGCAAGATGTTGAACCAGAGGCCAAACAAATATTTCTATTGCATTGCTCCTTCCAAAATTCTTTATACATGCAACTTGTAAATACCTAAGATTTGACCCTTTAAAAAGAGGTCATCACTCTTATTTATAATACCTCTATGGTTCAATATTCAAAATACAAAAATAGCTTTATCAAAACCATTACAACAAAATGTTCGATTGCCAAGATCGTGAGATCATAATGCAACATTATTGGTTCAAAAATAGAATAGGGTGCTTGAATTCTAATTATCTATTAAACACTCCATGCATGTGGACAAGTAGTAGAGGTGAATTTGAGATTTGGTCCACCCTTTGTTATTTGGGAGCACCTATCACCATTGATATTGTAACGGTTGTGGTAGACTGAAACCTTTAATGATGTAGATAACTCAATGTGAAGCTACTTTATTCTTCAAATGCAATGCAATATATAGGAAATACATAAGAATCTCATGTAGGTTAAGTGGTTGCAACAATCTGCCAAACATGGCCAACCACTTAACTAATAGTTAACAATATGCTAACTATGGATGTCCACTAACTACTAGAAGACAAACAATATCTCTAATAGTTAACTAACATCTAACAACATAACAACTAATGTCTTATGTGGGCATACTATGCCTCACATGCATACAAAGTGCAATAAATAAGAAATAATAATAAATAATGCAATATGAACTTAGGCTTAAGTGGATAAGCCTAAGTATCCTCAACACTCCTCCCAACCATATAAGCATTGGACCCCAATGCTCTCAACAAATGTGGAAAGTCATGGGCCATATCATGGTGAGGAATCCAATGAGCCATGTGTAGAAAGGGACCACGAGGAGCGACAAGGTATGTAGTGGAATAACCCTATCCAGTGTGATATGTCTTCATCTTGAAAACTCTATCTGAAATGAGCGAAAGTTGATGATCAGGTGCTACTACTACTGTAGAGCTAAAAATAGGATTAGGTACCAAAAGAGGATCCTAAAATGGTGTCTTTGGAAAGTGATGCTTATCCAAAGGAACCTAAACTCTGTCTCCAACCTGTGATGAGTGAGGATTGTGATGCTTATGCACCACTCCTTGCAGAGTCTCCTACAAGTCTTGTGGTATATTTCCTAGAAGGCTCTACCAGTGCTCAATGAATGAAGTAACTTTATCTTACTCCTCCATGTGTACAATGGTGGGAGTGGGCAAAGCCAAAGGTAAATTCTATGGAATAAGTGGTTTTGTAGATGGAGGTGTACCTAAAATGATACCAATGGAGTGAATGGCATATTTCTCATGAGTGAGAATGGTGGGTTCCTTAACCACTTGCTCGTGTAATTGTCCATTAGGTGGGGGTGAAACTTATTCATTTTCTTGTTCCTTAGAGGGTGTATGTTTTTCATTTTGTGTGGAACTGATGCTAGTAGGATCCAAAAAGAGTGCTTGACTTAATGGCTTCCTTAATTTTCTATAACTTAACATCAAATTGGAAGTAGGTATAGTGCTTTGTATCAAGTAAGTTTTATCATGCAACTCCAATATTTAGGTGTTCTTTTTAGCATGATAAATAGCATTCCTATCAAATTGATAGGGTTTACCTAGAAATATCCCACAACAATCCATATCTTTGATATCACACCTAACTTTGTCCATAAACTTGTTACCAAAGGCAAAATTCTAGGTGCAAGTGTGGGTGATGTTAGATGTGGAGTCTACATTTTTCCACTGTTGATGTGGCTTTATGGGAAGTTTCAACTTCTCCACAATGGACTTCGTAATGAGGTTCTTTTGTGATTTTTTATCTATGATACAATCAACATAGTAATCATGTGTAAGGTGGGCTCTAGTAACAAACAAATTTTCATGACCCCCTTGAGCAAATACATTTGACATAAGGGTAACTTTTTTCAATTTACCCTTTAAAGTATGATACTCTTCTTCTATCCTTGTAGCCAAAATGGGACCATCATGTGGTTCCTCATGTGTAGGTTGTACAAATAGGGATTTCTTCTTAAATTTTTCAAAAGTAAAGCATTTATATTTTACATGACCATGCTTTTTACAAAATTCACAATACAATGAAGAAGAAGAATATTTAGCATGAAAATAAGAAGAATGTTCTTTAGGAGAAATGGGAGGATAAGAATAATTAGGGGAAGATTTAGAATTGTTCTTCACCTTCTGTTGATGTTGATTCCCACCTCTGGAATAGCTCTCCTATGATGAATGATATTTGTGTTATGCACCAACTTTATCCTCTACAATAATGGCATGATTGAATTCCACATCCAAGGTGAGGAAAACATTAAACTTTATTTCCTTAAAAATTTGATCTTACAAACCACGATTGAATTTTTTAATCAAGTCCTCTTCTAAATATTTCACACCAAGCAATACCCTTAGCCTATTGAATTGGAAAATGTAGTCAAAAATAGACATCCCATAGATTTTTCTTAATCTATACCACTTGGTAGTGAGGTCACTTTGGTAGTTTTGTGGAAAGAATGTGTTTTTTAAATTTTGTATTAATTCTTTCCAAGTCATTGTGGCATTATGGCTTTGTATTTCTACAATTAAAACTTTTTCTAAACCTGTAAGTTTGTAGGAAATGTAGCTTGTTCATCCTTAGGAGTTTCAACATAAGCAAACCAAGTTTGCATATCCAAAATCCATGTAGATAAGACATCCGGATCTCTAGATCCATCATACAACTTGACCTCACATTTAGCTTTACTTGCATGATTGTGATGAATTCTTATATCTCCTGGGTTTAAATGCACCACAATATATTTTACCTTCTTTGCTAAAATGTCTACTGCAGTAGTAATATTTTCCATGTTTTATCTGAGGTCTTGGGCCATATTTTTTTGAGTATATTATAGACTAGGAGGATTACAAAATGGATACAAGAACTAATCTAGGCTTTAGGAACAATTTTCAGTTTTCTAATGCAAAAAATTGCCTAGATTTTACAAAATTTTGCTCTCCAAATTTCACAAAAATGGGCTTTTTAGTGCTCTTTACAAATTAAATCAAAATTTGCAATACAAATTAGCACTTAAAAATGACAAAATTTTAGCCCTTTACAATGCCAAAGTTGGTTAAAAGGTAAAAATATTATTAATTTGCAAAATATTCCAAAAACATTCACTGAAATTGGACCAAAAATTGAGAAGTTATCACCTCTTTTGCTTGTTGTCCTTTGTTGCAGGTTTTTGGTGCCAAAATTAAACTTGAATTTTTAAATTTTCCCTCCAAGTTGTCTTTCCCGCCAAAATTTTATAAAAATATTCTTCCTGCCAAAAAAAAATTATTGTTTGAATTGGGCAGGTGATCAACTCCCACCCATAGCCGAACAATCTACGACCTAGGTGCACAATCAACTACACACAGAGTATAGAGAAGACAAACAACAATTTCCATGTCAACAAACAATCAGAAACCCCCAAACAAAAGTGTCCTCATCGTGCCCTCAAATGGCACATGGGTGCCTTTAACTAACGCACGACCTCCCTAGACAGCCAACATGACCATCATGAGGTGGTCATGATAACCTAGAATGTATATGCACTTTGAATATCTCCTTAGGCCTTCTCTTTCCTAATGTGGGATAAACCCTCCACACCACTTTCACGTCGTCGGTCACCAACGACGATGAATTATTTTGGAGACCGATAGCTTTTTTTAAACCTTAGAACTTTTTCAATAATTTAGCTGGATAAATTAAAATGATATCGAGATCATTGAAACTCGTTGGGAATTTATTTTCACTCACCAAAATATCAGTTGATGGTTGGAGATATCTACTACTGGGAATTTCATTAATGGGATTCGGGCTTGCTGAAAACTGATGTTTGATGTTGATAACCCACTGCCACTGTTCAAAAAATGAAACTTGCCAGAAAGTGTACTACTCTCTTTCAAATTTCTCCTTGAAAATCACTGGTAACACAAAATGGTGTTAAAATATTTTTGTTCACCCTATGCTCATCGAATTCAAAACCCCCTGACTAGAATCAACATGAATAGGAAAATTTCCTTTGCACAATGTCATTTGCATTGATGCATGTGCACTGGTCCAACCATGCTCTAGGGCTATTGATGGGCTATGGTAGTCATCTACATGATGTTATGATCACCGTTTGCTAGTGGTGGGGTCACCAACAGTTCGTGGTGGGGTCACTGGTAACCTCGAGCCTATGTTCCAAGGGGGTTCCACAACATGGTGCCTTCCATGCCCTTGGGGATAGCTCGGTCGAGAATGTAATCGATCGGTGGTCAACGTCGATCGACTTGGTCGATAGAAAGCTAGCCATCAGTTTGGTGTTTCCTGGCCAAACAAGGCAAGGTAATCGATAACATGAATTGCACGCTGATTTACCTAGTTTAGAACTTTATAAATATTAAAGTTATTTTTTATAGATAAATAAAAATAAAATATTAATATTAATATTAATATAAAATTTTGTTTTAATTTTCATGCACAGATAAAAAAATTATTTTCATGCATAAAATATTGGACTTGGAGTTCCACAAGACCTTATTTGGCAGTATTTCGATAGATCTGCTTCTTCTCTCAACAATTTTGTTTTTACCCTCTAACCTGATGTCAGGGGTAATTTGGTGCAGGGGTAATTTCTACCCTCTGTCGTGTAGGGGTAATTTTTACCCTTTATCACCTTAGCTTCAACTGATTCTATTGGTGGATTCTAGTCAACTCTCACGAACATCTACCTAGGATCTAGCAGTGAAGTGGCATATGTGTCCTTCTTGCAAAAAATCTCCTTGGCTAACTGATACCAATGATGTAGATAACTCAATGTGAAGCTACTTTATTCTTCAAATACAATGTAATATATAGAAAATACATAAGAATATCATGTAGGTTAAGTGGTTGCAACAATATGCCAAACATGGCCAACCACTTAACTAATAGTTAACAATCTGCTAACTATGGATATCCACTAACTGCTAGAAGACAAACAAGATCTCTAATAGTTAACTAACATCTAACAACATAACAACTAATGTATTATGTGGGCATACTATGCCTCACATGCATACAAAGTGCAATAAATAATAAATAATAATAAATAATGCAATATGAACTTAGGCTTAAGTGGATATTCATCCATTCATACATACATTTTTGCAAGATGAACCAGAGGCCAAATAGATATTTCTATTGCATTGATCCTTGTAAAAGTCCTTATACATGCAACTTGTAAATACGTAAGAGCTGACCATTTAAAAAGAGGTCATCGCTCTTATTTATAATACCTCTATGGTTCAATATTCAAAATACAAAAATATATTTATCAAAACCATTACAATAGAATGCCTGATTACCAAGCATGTGAGATCATCATGCAACATTATTGGTTCAAAAATAGAACAAGGTGCTTGACTTCTAATTATCTATTTAAATACTCCATGCATGTGTACAAGTAGTGGTGATGAATTTGAGATCTGGTCCACCCTTAATTCTTTGGGAGCACCTATCACCATTGATCTTGTAATAGTTATGGTAGACTGAAACCTCTACAAAATATTTTTTTTGTTGTAAATTGTGATGGCCGCAACATAGGGATATGTCATGATGCCACATTCCTTATTCACCTCCATGATTTCTAGCTTTTATGACCTTAATGTGATAATATGTCACGATGTCGCACTCTTTTCCTTGCCTTGAATATTTCTAGCTTTCTACAGTCATGACATGGAGGTGTGTCATAGTGTCACACCTTTAATTTATTCCACAAGACTTTAGAGCTTTTGATATTGTGAAGTCATGGTACTTCTTACTTGGTGATCCTTTTTAGGATCTAAAAAACATGAAAAAACTCATGTTGCATTTTTGTGATATTCTCATTTTGCTATCTTCTTGTGGTCTTTGTAACCATGATGTGGCCATAAGTTGTGAAGTTACATCAAGTTTTGTGTCTTGAGCATTCTAGGCATTCATGATCATGACACTAGATCATGTTGCGATATCATATCGAATGCCACACTTGAATGTCATTTTATTTTTGTGATTGTGATGTTGAGCTATATCACAACATCACACCCAATTCTACACTTGAAGCTTTTTTAGCTATTTTGACAATGACATCAAGATATATCATGATTTCATGCATATCCTTTGTATTTCAAATTTTTTTTTGAGGATCATCACATTATTTCCTTTTATGTAGTCATTTTGACCTACAGTACCACTACTCAGCCTATTATCATGTTAGGATTATCCTACCCTAGTTCAATGATCATAACATCATTTACATATACCTCCTGATAATAATTTGTCTTTATCTACCCTACAAAACCTTTCTACCATGTGGCTCACCTAAACCATATCAACCCCTTTGCCCTTACTCTACGTAAAACTAGAAGACAAAGCTATCAAAAATGGTGAAGCACTTTCTTCCCTCATGGTTTGACCACCCATATAATTCACCTCATGTGAGACAAATTAAATGCATCATTATGCAACCCAAGATGCTGACTATATGGGCTCCAAGTGACTTGTGTCACTATCAAGTCATACATCACTCTTTAAGCCACCATTAAACACCACTTATGTGGCCTCCCCTACTTTATCTAAAAATGGTGGTCCCATATATATGTTATTAGAGCCTTAAGGTCATTCACTCTACCTGGTAGCCCTGGTGGTCACACCACTACAATATGCTCCTAGGCTCAAACATGTAGTGTACAACAAACTAGGCTTCGTCCTCCTCTATACATAATCTAGTGTAGTGTCTGATAAAGATATGCCAACATCATTTGTCCTTATGCATAGACCACCTGATGGTCTCACATCTCTACTACTATCTCTTCTCGTATTTATTGCATCACTCTCTTGCTTGTATCCCCAAGTAAGATACCTAATGTTAGTGCACATAAAAGGGTTGTCTACCTATCTAAGTGACCTTCAATATAGGTGTAATTAATTTCAATACCTAATCTCACTACTAAGAAGTCCACATTTCCTATCAACTTGTCTAAGGCTTGTCTTTGTTCATGGCTCATTTGAATAGCTAGTCCCCTAATAGGTACTTGAATAATCCTCCATACATTCTCCAATGTCACTATTGTCTCCCCTAGAAGGAGCTAGAAGGTACTCATCTTAGAGTACCATCTATCAACCAATGTTATCAGCAACACCCAATCAAACTCAACCTTCGATATTAGGGTCATATGATAGATACCTATTTTTGCAAGAAGCACATAATACTCTATCTAGTAACCCCTAAATAGTATTGGGTGCATGTGGATGTTTCTCTCTACACTTCAACATTGGCTATTTTACCTACATCTAAAACCAAATCAAAATGTTAGTCAATCTAGCATAAAACATCCATTCCATCATGTAAGCAAAAAATAAAATTTCCTATCCTAACCTAGTGTGATAACGTCATTAAAGCACAAAAACACCACCAAGTGATAGTTTCATCAACACACAAAAGCCCTACCAAGGCATAAAAATGTCATCTCTTGGTGATAGATTCACTAGATGCGAAAGCACCACTTGTAGACAATGACTCTAGGTGATAACATTATTGGTGCATGAATGTGTTTTTGCTTTCTTACAATGCATTTTTTGAAGCAAAAATGTAAATTAAAAGTATATTTTTTATGCTTAACAATGTTGGCACTCACACCAAGTCATCATGAGATTTGTTAGTAACCTACTATTAAAAATAAGCTCTCTCACAAAATACTGAAATTAAACAAATATTCATGCAATAACACAATATAACAATACAAAAATTAAATGTAGAATTAAACACTCTCACAATAAAATAGAATTACAGGCCTCTTCGATGGGACAAACTCCTTCAATATTTTATTAATTGGAAAAATATACATTTGTAAATAGCTTTATGTATTTTAAATAAAAGCTTCATGCAACCCTAACCCTAGGCTCAAGAGTTGGCTTACATAAAAATTCCATTTGAGCTATAATCTTCTACCAAACATCGATTACATTCTTTATAATGGTTACATGGAATAGCCCCACTTATCTAAGCACCTTACTTACCACATACCATTACAAAAGTATTACAAAATAGCATTATAAGGAGGTCCCCTTGTAGTTTCGAGAATAGGCAAAGGTTGTAGAGTTCTTGGAGAATGCACCATTTCACCTTTTATCCATTGATAGGTATGACATGTTGCCACAAAATTATGTATGTCATTATTCATACCCTTTCAAGAAAAGTTACGATCAATCCTTTCATATGTTTCGAGGAACTTATAACGACCTATAGTGGGGAAATAATGCATTTCCTTCATGATAAGTTCTCAAAATGGAGATGTGTGAGGAACAATAAGGTATTATTGGTAGCATAAATCTTGGTCATCCCAAGTGTATCTGGGATATTATTTAGGCTCTATTTTAAGGGATGATGAGGCCTAGAAATGCCTCAATCATAACATGTTTTGAACACTAAAAATGCCTATAAACTCTTATGTTTTATCTGATATGTTAGTTAAGTTGATTCAATATGTTGTATATTAACCATTTTGCATGATCAATGTATTTGGAATATTATATGCTGATTTTACAGCTTTTTGCATAGTTTTGTGTTCTTTTTGCTATGATTTGCTACAATGGGATATGCTTAGAATAATAGCAGCATTTCACTAATCATGTTTTGATTTGTCTCAAGCATTTATTTCACCTAAATCTAGCAACAGTGCAAGCAAACTATTGTTGTGCAGCAAAAACTGGTCTTTCCCATGTAAATTCCAGCCAGCTGTCCATAAATAGCAAGGCATGGAATTCACATGAGGAAAGAGATGAAGACCATTGGAATTTGATCTTAAGAGATAACCCACCTGAGAGATGCAGAAGAAATCACTGGAAAAGCACACATTTGTTCATTCCGAAGTATCTTCGGAATGAACAGATATCTTCGAAATGAGAGAACACAACATCTTCGAAATGAGCGGATCTTCGAAATGAAGAATGCAGTATCTTCGAAATGAGCGGATCTTCGGAATGAAGAATGCAGTATCTTCGGAATGAGCGATCTTCGAAATGAGAATGCAGTATCTTCGGAATGAGCGATCTTCGAAATGAGAATTGCATTATCTTCGGAATGAAGCCACTTATCTTCGAAATGAAAACAGAGTGTGCTTTTTGACTTGTTGACCGATTTTTGAAGCCAAAAAAAGGGAAATAAAGGTTGGAAAAAGTAAAGGAAAAGATCTTCCATCTGTCTTTGCCGTCATTGCCGACCAAAGCCATCATTAAGGGAAAGATCAAGTTTTAATCTTCTTCTAGGATAAAACCAGAATTTGTTGCAGCATTGTAGGATTAGATCTTTTGAGATATTCTTTGTTTGTAATCAGACCTTAGGACATCTATAAATATTGCTCCCATTCAGGTTGAGCCGAGTAACATATAGAGGTAATAGTAAGTAGTAGCAGCAGGAAGTAGAAAGTAAGGAAGAAGCAAAAAATAGGTAGAAATTGACTGTTACAGTCCTGTAATAGTTTTTCAGCAGAATTATTGTAATCATGTCTTTTAATCAATAAAGTACACCAGTTCTATTTCATATTGCTTGTAAATGAGTGTGATTAAGATTTAGAGAGAGAGAGAGACTTATACCTTCTTCTGGACAAGGAGGCTGGCCACTTCCAGACATAGGAGGAGGACTAACAAGCAGGTTTTTATTCTGATTTTGCTGCAGCAGAATGAGTTGTAGAACTTGTTATTTCAATTGCTTGTAAACAACTGACAATATTTGTGATCTTAGTTTATTTATGTTTAGATTAAACTTGTGCTTAATGTTTTAGTTGTAATCTCTACTTTCAGCAAAGCTTCCATTTTATTTCAGACTGTTATTCCTAGAATTTACTATTTTTCAGCAATTTCCTGCATTTTATGTTTTGCTATCAAATCCTGCATAGAAGATTGACAACCTTCTGTTACAGAGCTTTGACAGTTTTTATTTCCACATTAGATCTAGACTTTCATTACTGCAAAAGTAATTAGATTTCCTTTCTGCAATTAGGATCAGACTTTCAATTCTGCAACTGTTATTCTGCAATTGTAATTAGGACTTCATTTCTGTAGTTAATGATTAGTTTCCAATTCTGCAACTTAGATTAAGATTTAATTCATGCAATTTAGAGATAGGAATGTCCCAAAACCCCCCACACAACCGGTTCCACCAATAAGACCTGTTGCTCTAGATTGACCTAAGTTATAGTTGTTTCACTTCTTCTTTCGCAGATAGCCTTGTACACTGCCCTGGATTGACAAATTCATTGAGAATTAATGATGGTATAATGACTACGCATCATTTTGGCACCGTTGTCGAGGAATAGTGTTGCCAAAAGAAAACAAATAGTCCAATAGCTGTAATCAGACTAAGCTATGAAAATTTAGGTTAAAATCTGAATACAACAACTGAGGAAGGTAACAACTATTGACTTAATTTATGTCATTCAAGAGTAAACATGAATGAATAAGTCTAGGGATGAAAAAGGTAGAACTACCCCAAAGGATCCCTGGCTTGTTCCATTAAGGAGATCTTCACGCTTAAGGGGTGAATCACCTGTGTTTGAACTACCTGAAATATTGATAGAAAAATCACCAGTCTCACCATCATTAGAACATTCTGAGATAGGAAAATCACCAATTTTATCATCATCAGAATATCCTAAGAAAGACAATTCATCAGACTCATCATCAACAGAGGGTCTTGGACCTCTTGAGAGAACAATTTGGAAAGCTTTAACTTCTCCTAGGAAACAGGAAACTATGGCAGAAGGAGGCAATGTAGATGGCCAACATGGCTATGTCCATAATGAAGGAGATGATCAGGATATGCTCCAACCTTCCAGAACATTTGAATATCCTATTCATCTGAATCCAACACAAAACTCTCCCATGAAGACCATTTCACCTTCAGTATTTCCAACCTTTCGAGGTGTTGTATCTGAAGATCCTGATCAGTTTTTGTTTGAATTCAAGGTAGTGTGTCAGACCTATGATTATATAAATGACAATCAAAAACTTAAGGTTTTTCCCTCAACACTCAAGGATTCAACATTATGCTGGTTCATGAGCTTAGAGCCAAATTCCATAAGAACCTGGGATCAAATGGAAACTGTCTTTTTAGATAAATATCAGGAATATTACCGTGTAAGGAATAGAAAAGATGAGTTATTCAGAATCAAGCAGGAAGATGATGAAACATTGGAAGATTATCTTGATAGGTTCTCCTTTGTTCAAAGGAGATGTGGACTTGTAGAACCAGAATTATGTAAAACCATATTTTTGAGAGGATTGCAAGATGAATCCAGAGAAGTTCTGGATTTGATGGGAAAAGGGGATGTAACCACTCTCAGTAATGAGGAAATTATGGATCTTTGCAGGAATTACTCTCACACTAAATAGAGAAGAAGAAAAAGCCACACAAATGGCACTGATGTAAAGGACCTGATAGAGGAACTTGCAAATTTCAAAACTGATATTCTAGTGCACCTAAACACTACTTTGGGGGAAATGTCTGCAAAAGCAAAAAACATAGAACCTTTGGCAATTTATTGCCCAAGATGTAGAAATAAACATGCTTTGTAGGAATGTCCTTTGAATAAAACATCTATCTCAGCCATTTGTAGTATCTGTTCAAAAAGGCATTCAACTGATCAATGCCACCTGCTACCACAACTCAAAACTATGTTAGAAAATCAGACTGAGGAACTCAACTATATTGGACCGAAACAAGGGGGAAATTTCTCTCAATATCAAAATCCCCCTCGTTTTCCTACAAATTAGGGGCATAATCCTGGTACTATGCCTTGGGGACAATCAGAACCACCCCAACGTCCTTGGAATTATCCTCAATGGACAAATTCCCAAGAATGGCCACAAGCAAATTGGAGTAACCCAACCTGGAATCGAATCAAAACAACCCCTCATGGAATCAAAACAACCCATCTTGGAATCAAAACAATCCAGCTTGGAATCAAAATCAGACTAATCCACATTGGATGCAAAACCAACCACAGTGGAATCAACAATACCAGTCCTATCCAAGGCAACAAAGGAATCAAGGTCAAAATCAGCATTTGTTGCCTGCACCTAATCAAAATTTTCAAGAAAAACAATAGCAAACACAGCAAGTGAAACAACCTCAATTGCCAGCTCAACCAGTCACTAATCCAAACAACATGAGACAGACACCTCCTGTCTATGTGGCTGAAGCTGAAGAAAATGTTGAAATTAATGTTCTTGATTGTAGTAACATCCAACTTCGTTCAGGAAAAGTTGTACCTAAACCAGTTTCAATTGAAATCAAAGAAAATGAAGAGCAAGAATCATCAGAACCAGAGAAAATTCAACCAACAATGGAGACAGAAGAAAAATTGGAACCAGAGATAGAGAAAGAGACACAAGCAGAACAATTACCAAGGATAATTCCATATCCTGAAAGACTTAATGCAATACCAAAAAATTCTGAGTCAAAATTGGTCAAAGAACTCAAAAAGTTGACTATATCATTGCCCTTATTGCAAGCTATTAAGGAAATACCAGAGATTAATAGTACTATCCAAAATTTGTGCATTAAAAGAGCAGGAAGAAAAAAGAAGGCATTTCCCAAAACTATGCAGGTTGAAGGGAAGATAGTTGATCTCTTATCCGGAAAACTAGTACCTCCAAAGTATAGTGATCCAGGAAGCCCAGTTATCACAGTCACCATAGGTTCAAGTACCAATATCAAATGTCTTAGTAGATCTAGGAGCTGCAATAAATGTCATGACCAAGGATACAATGGAACAATTACAGCTCAAACATCTCAGCCCCACATTTACAGTTTTAGAAATGGCTGATAGGTCAGTTGCAAAACCTGAAGGAATCATTGAAGATGTCCCTATAGAAGTTTCTTCTTGGGAATTCCCTGTAGATTTTCTGGTTTTACAGCCAAGAAATTCAGCACATGGATATCCCATTATTTTGGGAAGACCTTGGCTTGCAACTGCAACAGACCTTCATAGATTGCAGATCTGGAAATATGACTATTTCAAATGGTATTGATCTGAAACAGATTTCTTTATATCCTCCCGCAAAACCATCTAGCAAATTTTTAGGTCAGTTATGGTTTTCTGACTCAGATGAGGAACCAGAAGAGGTCATTTCTACACTAGCTACCTTAGTAGTAAGAGAACACACAGAAGACCTCAGTGACACAAAAAATTTAGAAAATGAAACAATCCTGATGAATGTTCTGCATGAACAAGGTTTAGAAGGGGAAGCAACAAATATCCAACAGTTAAGTAATGAGGAGAATCAAAAATCTGAAGATGAACCATCTGTACTATCATAGGGAAACTCTGTTTCACTACCACATGGATGGCACCATCATCCGATTTTTCCTTCTCACTGTTCCATACAAGATATGCTTCCCTCAAGCAAGCAATAAAATAGAAACTGCTTCTTTTCTCCCATCTCAACAATGTCCTCTTAATCCCTTAATTACCAGGTATGAAGGAGTGAACTCAGTCCTTCTAAATACAAAACAAATAGAAGTCCAGCCAGGCAAATTTTTGAACATTTACAGCCAGCTTACTAGGGAAGAGGAAGAAAAATTGATAGTTGTCTTGCAGAAGCATGTTCATGCTTTTGCTTGGAACTACAAAGATATGTCAGGAGTTCATCCTGATATATGTACCCACAGAATCTATACTGAAGAAGTCAAGCCAGTTAGACAACCCCAAAGAAGATTGAATCCTGCCTTAAGAGATATTGTGAAAGAAGAAATTGAAAAACTCCTCGGAAGTAGGATTCATTTACCCAATTTCTGATAGCCAATGGGTTTCTCCATTGGTAATAGTTCCTAAGAAAAATGGAAAAATGAGAGTATGTGTAGACTATAGAGAGTTGAATAAGGTGACATACAAAGACCATTTTCCATTACCTTTCATAGATCAGGTGTTAGATACTCTTGCTGGAAAAAGATACTTTTGTTTTCTTGATGGATTTAGTGGATATAATCAAATTCAGATTGCACCTGAAGATCAAGAGAAGACAACTTTTACATGTCCATGGGGAACATTTGCCTATAGGGTTTTACCTTTTGGTTTGTGTAATGCCCCAACAACTTTTCAAGTGAGCGAGTCCTAGCAATTTTTGCTGATCTGACCACCAAAAGTGTTGAAATATACATGGATGATTTCACAGGATGTGGACAGACTTTTGATTTTACATTGGAAAATCTTGACAAAGTCTTAACTCGCTGTGAAACATACCACTTATCCTTGAATCCAGATAAATGCTTCATGATGATGAAGGAAGGGATAGTTCTTGGTCATCACATCTCTCCTGAAGGGATCCAAGTTGATCCAAAGAAGGTGGAAATTATCAAGAATCTCCTTCCTCCTAAAACTCAGACTAATGTTAGAAGCTTCCTAGGACACATTGGTTTTTACCGTAGGTTTATTCCCAACTTTAGCACAATAGCCAGTCCTATGTTTGCCCTATTGACTAAAGATTCTGAATTCTCCTGGACTGCAAAGTGTCAGGAAGCATTTGAAGCTCGAAAGAGAAATTGATAACTCCACCTGTGCTCGGAGGACCTAATTGGACATTACCATTTCACATACAGACCGATGCCTCCAATACAACAATTGGAGCAAGCATTAGGACAAATTGACAATGGTGAACACTATACCATCTACAACATTAGCAAGAACTTGACAGGAGCCGAGAAAAATTATACAACAACCGAGAAGGAATTCCTAGCAAGTAATTTATGCCATCAACAAATTTAGGCATTACATCACAAGTTATCAAATATTTATTCACACAGATCATACAACCATTAAATATTTGATGAATAAACCTATGGTAAGTGCAAGAATTATTCATTGGTTTTTGTTGCTGTAAGAATTTGATATCACTATAATCAACAAACCAGGAAAAGCTAATGTTGTGGCAGATTTCTTGTCCAGGTTGCAGAACACGGATGAAGGGGAATTAGTTGATGACACTTTTCCCGATGAAAAACTATTTGCTATATCAGTCCAATCACCTTGGTTTGCAGATATAGCCAATTATTTGGTCACAGGGAAAGTTCCTCCACATTTCACTTCAAAATAGAAAAAACAATTGATCAAACAGAGTTCTTCTTTTGAATGGATTAAGGGTATGCTTTTTAAGTGCAGTTCTGACCATGTGTTACGTAGGTGCATCCGAAAGGATGAAGTGTATGATATCCTTAGAGCTTGTCATGATGAACCCTCAGGTGGACACTATTCTGTAAAAAGCATAGTTAGGAAAATCCTAGGGACAGGATATTATTGGCCATCTCTTCACAAGGATGTGAAAAAGTACATCGAGCATTGTGATGCATGCCAAAGAATGGGGAAACCCACTCATACAAATGAGATGCCACTACAGCCTCAAATGGTTTTAGAACCATTTGAGAGGTGGGGGCTTGATTTTGTAGGACCTATTGATCCACCTTCTCAAGGAAAGGTGCATATTCTAGTATGCACTGATTACTCGACAAAGTGGGTAGAGGTGCATGCTTTCAAACATGCTCGTGAAGAGAAGGTCATTGATTTCTTGTATACTCAAATTTTTTAGAGATTTGGAGCTCCACGGTCTATCACCACAGACCAAGGACCCCAATTTGCATCCAAAGTCATAAAGGCATTTATAGAATTGTATGAAATCAAACATAGGAAATCATCACCTTACCACCCACAAGCAAATGGCCAAGTTGAAGTAACAAACAGGGAACTAGAACGTATCTTGACAAAAATAGTAGCTTTTCATAGGAGAAATTGGCTAGATAAATTACCTGAAGCAGTTTGGGCCTACAACACTACTTGGAAGTCCACTACTGGATTCACACCTTATGAACTAGTCTTTGGTAAAAAGCCTCTCTTACCTATTGAATTTGAGCTACTAACATTGCGCACAACACTGGAAATTGGAATTGAATTGTCGTAGGCATAGACAGACAGGATTCTATAGCTGAATGCATTGGATGAACTTAGATTGGATGCTCTGCACCAAACTGAGGTAATTCAGGAGCAGAGGAAGCTGTGGCATGATAGTCACATTCAGCAGAGGAAACTTCAACAAGGAGATTGGGCTTTACTGTTTGATTCTCGTTATGAGGACTTCCCTGGAAAACTAAGAACTAGATGGTTGGGACCTTACTGGATTGAGGAGGTATTTGACAATGGAGCAGCTCGTCTATCTCCTATTGATGGGTCACGAAGAAAGTTGGTAGTAAATGGACATCGCCTCAGAGTGTACCATACACCTCTGACTAAAGATGAATTCTTGCAGCAACTTGATAGTTTGGATACACAACAGGTGGAGGAGATTCCCTCTTCCACTTCAAAACAATCAGCATGATCATGGATTTCAAGAAAAAGAAAATACAAAAAATAAAAAAAAATAGAAAACAAAAAGATGAATAAATTCTGAGTATGAATTCCTTCATGGGCATGGTTTCAGGGGAAATCATGAAATTCCTTCATGGGCATAGTCAGGATCAAGAAAAAGAAAAAAAAAGAGAGAAAAGGAGAGGTAAAAATAAAAAAAAAAAGGGGAAAATCAAGAAAAAAGAAGAGAGAAAAATGAATAACTCAGCAGTGAAAACCTTTTCTTAAGGCACTACTGGGTTGGTATGCATGAAAACCAGTTTTCTGGCATGCATAACCTTGAGAAATTTCTGAACCATCATTGTACAAATTCACCAAGTGCACTTGTTTTGAAATGTTGCAGAAAATCTCAGCAAAATATCAACAAAGGCAGTCATTCTTCAAAACTGGCATTAACTATTTTTATCAGGTATATATTTCTTACATTTCTTCATTGTAAAATGATTAGTGTATAGTATATGACAATTAACCATTAGCATAAAAGGTACTCATAAGAGTTGGCATATTTAAAACATGTTTTGAGAATGAAAATATTGATTTCTGCCTAATCTTCGAAACAAGAATGCCAAAAATAGTGCCTGCTGTATTATCTTCAGATTGAAAATTGTCTTCGAAATGACAACAAAATGAATGTTGCACTTTGTCTTCAGAAAGAAACTTTGTCTTCGAAATGACAATTTGTCTTCAGAATGAAACTTGATCTTCGAAATGACGACTTGCTGCATCATCTTCGAAATGAAGATCTATCTTCGAAATGAAGATCTATCTTTGGAATGACGATTTACCTTCGCAATACAGCCTGATCTTCGGAATGAGGATTAATCTTCGAAATGAAGATTTAAAATTGCAAAGAGGATTTGTCTTCGAAATGAAGACCTGTCTTCGGAATGAAGATATAATCTTCGAAATGAGGATTTGTCTTCGAAATGAAGACTCATCTTCGGAATGAAGTCATAATCTTCGGAATAAAGTTTTGTTTGTGCAATAAGTTATAATCTTCGAAAAGAGCATTTCCACGTGGCATCCAAGAAGACAAGGTATGACAAAATCAAATTTTTTAGTTGCATGCGATGAAGGAACACGTGTCAGTCAGCACATGGTTTGTTTTTGCACCCATTGGAAATACGAAGGACGTGACCAACCATATGCCACCAATTTTTAATGACAATACACATGCACGTGAGAATCTACGGACTAAACAGAAAAATTAAAACCAAATGAGGTGGATCTGATGGCAAGGACATCCAAGCAATCATTGACGGACAGGTGTTCGATGCAATAGTAGAAATGTGTGCCACCTTTCTTTTTGAAGACGTGTTTGTGAAGTACAGTGCTCAGGTTACGGTTCATTCCGAAGAAGCAGATGAGAAACAGGGCAACGAAGGTTTCAAACTAAAACTCTGCAAATCTGCAACATAAAAAACCAGAGATCCAGCAGAAAAATAGCAGCAGCAGTGAACAAAAAAAATGGGGCGAAAGATCAGAACAGAACCTGCAGATACCACCTACCTCCGAGAAAATCTGGCAGTCGTGCAGATTTTTGAAGATGGAGGGTTTATGCCATTTCTGGATAAGTTTAATGGGTCTTCTAAAGATTTGGCTGGCATGTTCGCCCATACATTCAGAAACAACCGAGCACATGTAAACGACATGACTATTGAGGTAAGCCCTAAAATTTTAAGTCAGATTATCGAGCTGCCATTAGAAGGGATTTCAATTTCTAGATCTGGCAAGAATACATTGGCAAATGTAGTTAATCAGTTTGTAGAGGAAAATGATAGAGAGCTAGAGTACTTAACCCATAACAACACATGCAAAGGGTTAAAAAGGGCCAGCCTGTAGGAACCCTGGGATGAAGTAGCCACCTGGGTAATTAAATTCCTAACCTGTGAAGGCCAGTATGTGCTGTTGTCAGGGCATCATCTACGAATTTTGAACCATCTCAGACATGGTGAACAACAGCCAAAAGTTAGGGTAAATCTTCCCCTGTATCTGTATCAAGAATTAAAGAACATGGCAAAGAGATATCAGGAGGGCAAAGGAAGCCTTCGCCACCATGGCCTCATCAAACTAGTTTGCCAACACCATTTTAGAGGAAACCCTAGGAGTTTTGATAGGTTTTACTCTACCCTAAATGATGTCATTTTTAGGGATGAAGATGAGGAAGAAGAAGAACCAGATAATGCTGATGTTGCTGTAGAAGAGGAAACAACTACTGTAGAAGATGCTGTAGAAGAAACTGTAGAAGGTGCCCCTGAAGCTGTTATAGAACCACACCCAACAACAGCAACAGAAAACCTTGCTCCTGAACCCTCAACTTCATGAGCCAAGAAACAAAAGAGAAGAGGATCTGGAACTGGCAGCAGAGCAGAAAAACAAAAGAAAGTTCATTTTTTTGGAGTGACCACTGATTTGATAGAATAGAGAAGTGAAGCACTTAACCAAACAGAGGCAAAAATAACAAGGGAAATAGAGGCATCTAAAACTGACCCCATGACCCCTGCTATCACCAAAAAATAGAGCAAAAAGAAGAAATTTGCATCTGGAACTAGGAGGTCTACAAGAATCCATTTGAAAGAAACAACAGAACAAGTTATGGAGGAAGAAGATAGACCAAGCAGCCCAGATGTCACAGAGATACAACCAGCATCTGAAAACTTTCTAGAATTCCCTGAACAGATAGCTGAGGCAGAAACTAAGCAGGATGGTTTGGAGGAGGCTACAGTTCAATAGGCTACAGATATGGTAGATACCCTTATAGATAGTCTCATAGAGCCTCCTGAACAAGAACAAATTGTTGCAGAAGAAGAATTGGTTGAGCAGCCAACTGCAACTGATTTGTCTGCATCAGCTTCTGAAGCAGAAATAGAAGTGGAAGACATCACAGAGCAGCTGAGGGCAGCAAGGAGTGTTGTCAAAACATAGACCAGATGGATTTCAGAGAAAGAAAGCATCATTGAGATGCAAGAAAGAAAAATTGTAGAGCTTCAGCAGGAAGTAGCAGAATTAAGAAAAATGTTGTCACAATTAGAAAAATAGCCAGCTGTATCCATTGATGAAGACAATCTGGCTCAATTGCTTCTGGGTTTATCAAGGGCAGATGACTCTGTTGAGGCAGACATAGGAGTTCATCCTGAAACAACACTCCTTCATTCTGAAGAAGTGCCTGTTCATTCTAAAGTAGCACCATCTTATTCTGAAGCATTGCCTTCTTGTTCTGAAGATGCTTCAAAAATGGTAAAGAGCATAGCAGAGGATGTTGAAGATGAGCCACCAACACAGGAACAGTCCCAACAGCAAGAAAATGTTCAAGTAAGTACTCCTATTGAGGTCCCTGCATTCCAAACTGTTACATTTTTAGTAGAAACAGCAGATAAGGGGGTACAAGTAGAAATACTATCTGATGACAACCCCATAGAAATAGCAAATAAGGAGGTACAGGTAGAATTATTGATAGATGATCAACCAGTAGAAGTGGCAGAAAAAGGAGTTCAAGTTGATCTGATACCTAGGATTCCACCCGTAGTCAGACCACCTAATACTGTGTCTCTAGAGCAAGACAATGCAGACATAGCTAGCTGGATGATTAGATATGAGCAACTTGCCACTAAAACTGAAAAGTTCAAATTGGAAGCAAAACAGCTAGAAGCCAAGGACACAAAAATTCAGGCATTGAAAGAAAAGGTGTCTGACTTATGCCAAATTGCTGAATTTTTAGTCCAATTTAGACGACCAGCCAGATTTTACAGCCTTATTTTGAAGGAAAAATACCTCAGATGGCAGGTCATGAGGATTACTTCAAACCTCCCATATAAATTGGACACTATTGCAGATTTTTTGGAGGCATATTTTGACAGTCCTTTTGAGCAGAAAAATCTCCTGTGTGAACTATTTTTACACAGTTTCTTCATTCCAGAGGAAGTTGACTCTCATCCTCAAATCTACATTGGAGATGTTCAGTTGAGAGCATTTATGTCTACTTTGCAGAATCAGCTTTACTGGGATCAAGAGAAAAAGCAGAATAAAGTGATTGAAACAAGGGCTGAGTTGTTAGTCAGAGCAATCCAGCCAAACCACCTAGTTATCACCAGGCAACACTTCTCAATGATGAACAGGGATGATATAAAGAGAATGTACTTGAACAACTTAAGGGACTGTGTGGCCAGATTTAACAATTTTTGTGATCACAATTTCTTCCCAACATTGTCAGTATGCAGAGACAGATGGGCTGAACTTTCCATGTCTTTGAGGAAAAGAGAACCTATCTCCCCCATCAACTTAGAATGGTCCCGAAGAAGAGCAGAAGGTGTAATCCAGCTGATTCAGATCATGCAACATAACTGGATAGGTCTCAGGTTCAGGCCTCCGACCATCATTACTCCTGTTCCATTCTACTTTGAGGAAGATGCCCAGCCTGATGAACAATTTGAAGATTGGCTCAAAAACATTCAAGAAAATAGGGGGTATTACATAGGCAAGAAATTATTCTACAGGTCATGGAATCTAAACATGGACATATGTGATTCCATAGCCCAACAGAATGCATGAGGGCATGCATTAATATAAGTTGGGGGGAAAATGATGAGGCCTGGAAATGCCTCAATCATAACATGTTTTGAACACTAAAAATGCCTATAAACTCTTATGTTTTATCTGATATGTTAGTTAAGTTGATTCAATATGTTGTATATTAACCATTTTGCATGATCAATGTATTTGGAATATTATATGCTGATTTTACAACTTTTTGCATAGTTTTGTGTTCTTTTTGCTATGATTTGCTACAATGGGATATGCTTAGAATAATAGCAACATTTCACTAATCATGTTTTGATTTGTCTCAAGCATTTATTTCACCTAAATCTAGCAATAGTGCAAGCAAACTGTTGTTGTGCAAAGAAAATCGAGTCTTTCCCATGTAAATTCCAGCCAGTTGTCCATAAATAGCAAGGCATGGAATTCACATGAGGAAAGAGATGAAGACCATTGGAATTTGATCTTAAGAGATAACCCACCTGAGAGATGCAGAAGAAATCACTGGAAAAGCACACATTTGTTCATTCTGAAGTATCTTCGAAATGAACAGATATCTTCGAAATGAGAGAACACAACATCTTCGAAATGAGCGGATCTTCGGAATGAAGAATGCAGTATCTTCGAAATGAGTGGATCTTCGAAATGAAGAATGCAGTATCTTCGGAATGAGCGATCTTCGGAATGAGAATGCAGTATCTTCGGAATGAGCGATCTTCGGAATGAGAATTGCATTATCTTCGAAATGAAGCCACTTATCTTCGGAATGAAAACAGAGTGTGCTTTTTGACTTGTTGACCGATTTTTGAAGCCAAAAAAAGGGAAATAAAGGTTGGAAAAAGTAAAGGAAAATATCTTCCATCTGTCTTTGCCGTCATTGCCGACCAAAGCCATCATTAAGGGAAAGATCAAGTTTTAATCTTCTTCTAGGATAAAACCAGAATTTGTTGCAACATTGTAGGATTAGATCTTTTGAGATATTCTTTGTTTGTAATCAGACCTTAGGACATCTATAAATATTGCTCCCATTCAGGTTGAGCCGAGTAACATATAGAGGTAATAGTAAGTAGTAGCAGCAGGAAGTAGAAAGTAAGGAAGAAGCAGAAAATAGGTAGAAATTGACTGTTACAGTCCTGTAACAGTTTTTCAACAGAATTATTGTAATCATGTCTTTTAATCAATAAAGTACACCAGTTCTATTTCATATTGCTTGTAAATGAGTGTGATTAAGATTTAGAGAGAGAGAGAGACTTATACCTTCTTCTGGACAAGGAGGCTGGCCACTTCCAGACATAGGAGGAGGACTAACAAGCAAGTTTTTATTCTGATTTTGTTGCAGTAGAATGAGTTGTAGAACTTGTTATTTCAATTGCTTGTAAACAACTGACAATATTTGTGATCTTAGTTTATTTATGTTTAGATTAAACTTGTGCTTAATGTTTTAGTTGTAATCTCTACTTTTAGCAAAGCTTCCATTTTATTTCAGACTGTTATTCCTAGAATTTACTATTTTTTAGCAATTTCCTGCATTTTATGTTTTGCTATCAAATCCTGCATAGAAGATTGACAACCTTCTGTTACAGAGCTTTGACAATTTTTATTTCCACATTAGATCTAGACTTTCATTACTGCAAAAGTAATTAGATTTCCTTTCTGCAATTAGGATCAGACTTTCAATTCTACAACTATTATTCTGCAATTGTAATTAGGACTTCATTTCTATAGTTAATGATTAGTTTCCAATTCTGCAACTTAGATTAAGATTTAATTCATGCAATTTAGAGATAGGAATGTCCCAAAACCCCCCACACAACCGGTTCCACCAATAAGACCTGTTGCTCTAGATTGACCTAAGTTATAGTTGTTTCACTTCTTCTTCCACAGATAGCCTTGTACACTGCCCTGGATTGACAAATTCATTGAGAATTAATGATGGTATAATGACTACGCATCAAGGGAGACAACCAAATTTTGTAAGCCTAAATCCATAAGCACCTTCTCACGAAAATAATTTATCCATTGGGGAATGGATGAAGAAATGACACAGCATATTGTGAGCCTCAAATTAGTGATAGAGGGCATCCACCATAATTTTATCCTTACCCTTTTATAAGTAATATCATAATTATAACCCATGAGCTTAGAGATCCACTTCTATTATTTAGGGGTGGCAACCCATTTCTCTAATAAATATTTGAGACTTTGATGATCTATTTTAATGGAGAAATGATACCTAATGAGATAAGGTCACTAATGAGTGATCGCATGCAAAATGACAAGCATTTCCTTAGCATAAGTTGATTTTTATTTATTGTAACTAAAAATAAATTTACTAGTGAAAGCCAAGGGTTGTCCTTACTACATCAACACCATGCCAATACCATTGCTTGAAGCATCACTTTCAATTACAAAAGGCTTGGAAAAATCAAGCATTACTAAGATTGGAATGGTTTCATAGCATGCTTCAACTCTAGGAAAGTCTATTAAACTAGACCAATCCAAGTAAAAGAATCCCTTTTTAATATGGATGTTAAGGGAGTGGTAATTTATCCATAATTATAGATAAATTTACAGTAATAGCCAATAAGCCCCAAAAAAACATGAAGACCTTTTAGAGTGTGAGGTTTTATCCACTCTTGAACTTCCTAAATCTTCCTAGGATCAACTTTAACTACATATTTGGTGATAATGTGTCCCAAATGCTATACTTTTATTAATACAAAAGAAAACTTGGACCGCTTAGCATAAAGTTGATGTTGTGCCAAAAGTTGTAAAGTCTAATCCACATGGGAGAGGTGCTCTTCCCAAGAGCAATTATAAACCAAAATATCATCAAAGAAAACCATAAGGAATTTAAAAATAAACTGACAAAAAATGTTGTTCATGAGGTTTTGAAATGTGGAAGGTGTATTGGTCAAACCAAATTGCATCACCAATAATTAATAATGACCCTCATGAGTATAGAATGTGATTTTGATAATATCTTCATCCTTGAGCCCAATCTGATGGTACTCGAAGCAAAGATCAAATTTGGAGAAAATATAGTCCCATGCAAATCATTTAGTAATTCATCCACCATAGTAATAGGAAATATATCCTTAATTATGAGCTGATTGAGCTCACAAAAATCAATACATAGTCACTATGACCCATATTTATTTCACACCATAATACTAGAGAAGATTAAGGGATGTTACTTGGGTGAATGACTTTAGCTTTTAACAATTCATGCACTAACTTACCTATCTTTGAATTAAGGGCATGATGGTATTTGTACGACTTGATGTTAGGTGGTACACTACCAAGTACAAATATAATATCATGGTCATGGAAATGATGTAGTGGCAATTCTAATGGTTTAATAAAAATTGCATTATGTTTTGTCAAAACAAATTGCAAATATTTAGAAATTTTATCCACTTCTATAGTAGGTGGTTGTAATACAAATAGTTGTGTTATGATCCCACAAGAATATTTCTTGACAACTTCATACAATTTGAGCTAATAATCTGAGGAGGCCATGCTTTTGAACCCCAAAGAGTGTAAGATTGTCCATTCTATTAAAATTGCATCCATAGCTCTACAAAATTCGATGGGATGATTCCCAATGTACCTAACCACTAAGCTCCTAATACAATATCTCATCCTTCTAATTATAGAGTGGACATATCAGTTTTGAGCTCATAATCCTCTATTTTTACTTTAATATTATGATATTTACCCTTGCAAGGCTAAGTCCCTCCATTTTCCACCATAACCTCAAAGGAGTTACATGTGTGTATGTAATAATTGGTCTGTTTGGTGATTTTGGGATCAATAACATTGTGTGTACTACTTGAACTAATAAGGATTGTAAGACGTTGGCCTTTG
This sequence comes from Wollemia nobilis, assembly GCA_028583015.1. NCBI lineage: Eukaryota > Viridiplantae > Streptophyta > Pinopsida > Araucariales > Araucariaceae > Wollemia > Wollemia nobilis. The sequence continues at coordinate 5,652,806 of JAQPPZ010001745.1, read as the reverse complement.
AAAAACCCATAAATTTTATGGTTTGTGGTGTAGTAATCTTGACAAGAGCATGGATAGAATTGTTTTCCTATGGTTCTTCCTATATTTCTTCCTTATTTTAGGGTTGGTCTTCTATTGGTTTTGTTTCATCATCAATTTGGTCACTGTTGATGGGATCTTCAACATCTATGAGTAAAAACTTCTTTTGAGTACACCTATGCCCTTGAATATATCTTTCATCACAACTGTAGCACAAACCTTGAGCACATCGAGCATCCATTTCTTCTATAGTCAAGCATTTGTGGAAAACAATTTTATTTTCATTATGATTTGGGAACTTGGGAGGAAATGAGGGTTTAGTTTATATAAATTTATATGTCGTCCTTTGAATTGAGAATTTAAATTTGAGCAACCATGCCAAGCTTATATCATGCATCATTCTTTGTGTTTTGAATATCTTGACCTCAGCCAAAATATTTTCCTTCAAACCATTGATGAAACAAATCATAAAAAAACCTTCATTCAACCCCTTAGTTTTGTTAGCCAATTTTTTAAATTAGGTTTGGTAATCCTGAACTGTAGAGGTTTGTCTTAACTTTGTCAATGCTCCTTGAAAGTCATCATAATCACTAGGGCCAAATCGAGTGAGTAAGTGGGACTCAAATATTACCAATAAGGATTGGGAATGGTGTGTTGCAACCACTAGTACCACTGTAACACTTCATATATTTAAAGTTAAAGAATCCATCTAGACCCAGTTATATCTAGGGATATTATGGAGTTTAAAAATCTGATCAACACGACATAACCACACATCTATGTCCTTATCATTGAACTTAGGAAAGTCCAACTTAGGCATATTAAAGGTAGGATCACAATAAAAGAGAGGGTGAGAGTCTCCCATTTCCTTTCCTTTTCCTTGACCTAATTTTTTAGTATGGTAATCAAACCCCTTTGGGCCACCTTGAAGTCTAGACTCAACCTCGGCAAGTTGTTCTTCCAAGTGTGTTTTGGAGTTAAGGTATTCACTTCTAAAGCATTGAATATCTTCCTTTATGGTGTTATTGTCATGGATAAGGCTATCAAGGGATATTTTTATTATTTCAAACATTGAAGTGGTTTGTTCTACCTCTTTTTGATGTCCACTAGTGCCACCAGCCATTTTAGGAGTCTTGAACCTCTTTTATTGAATTAATAAAATTAGAAGTGTGATTGCAGGAGTTACTATTTTTAGTAAGGAGTCTAAACAAGTGATTGGATGTTATATATCAAATTGATAATCTTGAAAATATGGTCACAATGAGCTATATATCTCAACACTAATTTTTTTGTATTTGTTGTTTTGACAAGTCTATTGGTGTGGTCGATTTTTTCTTTGAAGGTTGGGTTCAAAAGTTGGAAACTGCATCATCCAACTTTACCTGTCTATTTTTCACTACTCATCACTTCAAACACTGTATGGTTCTTTTACTATGACACTAAAACTATTCTACAATTCCCTATGCTATTTAGCTACTGAAACTGTTTATTATGTTTCTATCACTAACAACCCTATAAATACTGACTATTATAGATGATTGTTACTATTATTGACAACCCTGATTGTTTAGTTTTTAACTCTAGGATTCCCTATACTATTGAAAAACCTATAAATTACTAATTTTTATTGAATGACTACCTTACTGTTATGGATACTTGTAAACTCTACCTTGATTGTTTCTACACACAAGTTTTTTGTGATAGGGAAGTCTCCTTTGTATGCTCACTTTTTTAGGATGAATTTTTTTGGTTATAGGTTACAGATTTAGCAGAACAGGAAGGTTGGTTTATTTTTATAGGTTAAATTTTGATCAAACCAAGATATACTAGGTAAAGGTGTATGTAATACACATAGACCCTCTATTATATCACAATGATGAACAATAGTGGTTGAACTAATATTTTAGGCCACTACTCAAGGAGGGTTTCACACATACCCTTGAGCACACTACCTGCCTCTTTGATAGTACGAGAGGGTAATCTTCTAGGATGTTGTATCCTATGTACTATGGATAATACAAGGTTAAAAATATTCCTAGGGATAAAGTTTTGTTTAATACTAAATGGTCTCCCTAAATACTTGAAGATATGTGTGAGCTCAATTCCGTGTGTGGATGTTGTCTAAGGCCTAGGTATTAGAGCCTGATAACCTCTTACTTTACTAGATGCTTTATGGGCTATCTAGCTTAGCCAAGAACAATATCTCCTCCATGATATTTTAAAACCCCCGATATGGGATTTATAACCTAACTCAACTACTATATAAAAAGAATAGATTGTATTTTTTACTAGTTTTTTGCTTTATTTTTTTAAAATAAAGGATAACATAAAACAAAAAATACAATAAAATTATGCCTAATAGTCAAAATAAATGGGTAAGAATTATTGTAGTCATAGCATAACTTGACCTTGGAAAGAGCTCTGATACCATTTGTTAGGAACCTACTATTAAAAATAAGCTCACTCACACAAAATACTAAAATTAAACAAATATTCATGCAATAACACAATATCACAATGTGAAAAGTAAATGTAAAATTAAACACTCTCACAACAAACACATAATCGTAAGCCTCTTCGAGGGGTCAACCTGCTTCAATATTTCATTAATTAGAAAATAGATACATTCGTACATGGCTTCATGTATTTAAAAGAAAAGCTTCATGCAACCCTAACCCTAAGCTCAAGAGTTGGCTTACATGCAAAATGACACTCAAGCTAGAATCTTCTACCAAAAATCGGTTACATTCTTGATAACAGTTACATGAAATAACCCCACTTATCTAGGAAACTTACTTGCCATATACCATTAAAAAAGTATTACAAAATAATATTATAATGGGGTCCCCACATTGGACATGGGTCATTACATAATCAAATGAGAATTATAAAAATAATGTTAGGATGGGGTCCTAACATGCTCTAATTGTTATTGGTGCACCATCAAAGTTCAAACTAAACAATAGCACTCCAAAGTTCCTTTTCTCATATGTTATGCAAGGAAAATTAATTCATTTTTACCCCCCTCAACCCTTTAACCCCTTTGCCTACTAGGTCATTTTTTGTTTTTTGTCCTTAGTATTTCATCATTGTACCAATATAGATCATAATCAAGTTGATTTTTCTCAATATAACTTGGTTTTCCCTACCCAGATGTTGTAGGTGAGTTGGAGAGGAGAGGGCAATCCTCCAAGGGAGGTCCCAGGTTCAAATCTCCATCCTAACAAAAAGTTGAATTGGGTATCCAAAATCCAATTGATAATGTTGGTGCGGGCAGGGTCGAGTGCGACCCCCATGTGAGTTTGATAGTGTAGAACCCTCTGTTAGTGGCCTCTCAGACCAAGGCGGCTCAGCAAGGATTTTTTTGCTTAAAAAAAAAAAAAAACTTGGTTTTCCCCTCAAAACTTGAGGGGATACACTTAGATAAGGTAACATTTAATGCTATACAAAACAAAAAAATTAACATCATTTTTAAGCAAACAATTTCAGCATCACTCATCTCACATCATCAATCTTAAGCAATAAAAAAAAAGTTATCTTAAAATTAGGATATCTATGTCAATTTTTAAAATATTTATTATACAATAAATGCATCAAAAAGAGGTAAATGTAGACACCCAATTTTATGCATAGGGATAATCATAAATCTTGTCATTTCCCTCATCAATTAGCCTTCTAATCAACCAAATTAATTCAACCTTTCTTATACCCAAATTCAAGGTATTTATTATCCTAAGAGCTATAGCACCAAGGCAAGACTGATAGTGCCACAATGCTATCATGATGTAAATGACACTTTTGCTAAATCTTTTACCTTTGGCCTCTTTCCACTCATTTTTATCTTCAACATTCATCTAGCACTAACACCGATATAGTAGCATCAATAACGTTTTTGCCTCCTTGTTATTTTGACTCAACACATGCAAAATATCAAACTGCTTTCCATTAGCAACTTGGATCTCATCAATTTGATCTATAACCTCAACTATACCTTAGTATGCAATCCAAATCTTGAAAATTACCTATTATATCTTCTTTCTCCAATTGCATGTAAAGCTTTTCTAAACTTACTTTTAAATAATTCCATATACTCCATGCAACCATGCCACCTATTTAGTTTGTCAATATTAGTAGATTCTCTAAAGGATCCTCCAAGAGAGCCATGGATACCTATAAATCCAAACCTTGGAGTGACCATTGGATCATCAATTATTAGCAATAAAACTCTACCAAAATATCTTTAAAAAAATATTTTGTGCATAAAAAATATATCAAAATTATCTTATAATCTAAGGCATTTCATCATTTTTTATGGCAATATTATACCAAAATCTTACTATACTCTTGTAAGCATCCAAAATATCATATCTATAGGCATTTGATCAAGTATCCAATTATCTAAATCATAAAGCAAGGCTTCAACCTATCATCATCAAGCTTAAGCACTTGAAGGCCATCAACAAGTAACCGACAAACTTCACACAAAGGGAAAACAACTTTTTATCCTGGGTTATACCATTTCATTTTATTTTTGCTTATTGATTTTTTTGTGTTTTATAGTTTTTATCTTTAACATTTTATCTAATATTTGATATTGTTTAATTTTGGTTAATCTTATGTCTTATACCTTTTCATCTTGCATCTGTGTAGATAATATTTCATCATTTTGATCATCTTAATCTTATATTTAAGTGATTTGATCACTGTCATTTAGCTATGTAGCAAGGTCTCTGTAATGTACACCCCTTGATGTATATTGGTTTTATTTTGATGTGTTTGTTTGATTTGTTTGGAAAATGATGTCTTACTAGTATTTATGAATTGCAATAAATTTTTGAAACATAAACCATGAAATACAATGCTAAACTAATTGTAAAACATATACAAGGTAAGATAGAGCAACTGCAACACTTTATTAGTCACCAAATGAAATAATTACAAGTTCTGATTTTTAATTTTCAGACCTGGTAGACTTTGTCTTCAGACTTTTAAGAGTGTGCAAACAATGCTCAAATGTTCCCAAAATTGATCTAGGTATTATATGTGAAGTCCACTATCAATGGCCAATGAATGGAGACCACGGTGAAGCCAAATTGTTGAAGATGCAAGGTCTGATATGATAAGTCTGTGGAATGTTATGTGTACTTTAGAATTTTTAGGTTTAGCAAATGATGGAGAAATGACAATCAAAAGGATGCAAAATGATCTTCAATGCTAGCCACCCAAGTTGCAACCATAAGACCTCCAAATCACCCCTTCTAACATGCCCAAAGTGTCTCAAAAGGGTGGCGGATCTGTAGGTAGTTATTCCTCTTCCAATAAATTATATCTCAACTAAATTCCTTCAAATTTATACTTGTTCTCTTTGTCTTTAACAAGAAATTCATTTGGTGAAGTACCCACAAAATTCTACCTCAAAAATCAGAATTTGTGAATGAAATTATCACCATGGCAAGATATGACCAGCAAACCCTACGACCTACAAATTAAAATAATTCCTCCTCCAAAGTATCCCAAATTGGTGCTTGAAATGATTGTCAAGTCACAAGGAACCCAATGCAAAAATACCCACAATCATATGATGCCAAAATCTGAAGTTATGAGTGAAAATATGGATTAGCTATAGGAAAACTAGTCATGAATGAAAGTTTGAAATTACCTCAATAGGTCCTTAGTTCTCCAAAATAACTATGGATTCTTGTATGGTTGATGAAGGCCAACAAAACCCAAAAATGGTTTGCCAAATGATTGACCCTCCAAAATATGCAAACCCTAGATGAAATCTTTGAAGCACAAATGAGAGTTCTAAAGTAAACTCTCCTCAATAATGGCTAGGTGTGATATTTCACACACGAAACCACTATTACTTATGAAGGTGTACATCTCCACAAGCCTCAAAAATGCAATCTTCAGCAAGACCTGCAATGTCTTCAGAAAATAGACTCAAATGATATAAAAATGGATGCTACAAATGTCCCATCTCACCTCTATTTATCTATTTTTCTCCACAAGGTCGGCCAAGGTTTATTTTATTTTTAATCTTCTCTCAAAAAGTGGACCACCATGTCCTAGTAGCCACAACGTTGTTTTAAAACACTTTTGGATTTTTTTAAACTTTATATTATAATTTCTATTTATATTTTAATATTATAAAATTACATTATAATAAAGGGAAAATAAACTCATACTTAGCCAAATTATGCATCCACACAAGAATGTGACATTGCAACTGAAAACTCCATGCTGAAGCTCACCAAATTATTATCTCCATAGCATAATGAGACCCTTAACAACTGTATGATAAACCTACAGGGACTCTAAATAGGTTATCATCATCTAAATCATCTCCATCATCGAAGAGGGGACATTATAGTCTCTATCCTCATGGGTTAGAGACCTTGATCAATATTTCCATTATCTTGCCATAATATTGTTTTTATCTCTCTATATTGTTCACTGAAGTGGTAGCATTTCCAAACTATAGGTTAGTTCCTATAGTGCTTTTTGTTTTAGTATAAAGCATACATGCAAGTAGAAATAGCAGCAATGTTGCTTCTATCATATCAATATTGATTTTCAACACTTTGTTATTTTTGTCATTTTGTGAGTTTTATCTCATCTAAACATAGTTCTAATCATTGTGTCAAGGAGGTTGTCTTCCACCATATTAAGAAGGTCCCTCTAAACTAATATTTGTTATTTTTTCTATTGTGTAGGTTTCTATGATAGTGCCAATAGCAAATGATAACATTGATGACACTTCTACAAGCATGCAATGCTTCTACCACATCAATAAAAAGAGATTTTTTTGCAATTGTTCCTATCATTTTAAAATTTAGATCCTAGATCCTATCTATTGTAACATATTAGGTTTTATTTTATATTTTTCATTAAAATCAATAAAGAGGAAGGAACTGACCTAGTTTAATCTTAATCATATAAGGGATTATCTTTATATTTTTATTTTAGGCATTAAATCAAACTTGTATGTAGTTGCACTTTAGGCTAAATTTGGTTTGTTGCATATCTCTCCTTGTATTCTTACTCCTTGAAAAAAATCATCATTTTGTTTTATCATTGAATCCAAAAAAATATGTTTAGTCATAGGTCTTGTATGTTGCATTTTTGTATGTGCATCTAGACTAGATTAAGCTTAAGGCTTTGCAAAGAGGTATCTTAGGAAAATATTAGTTTCTTGTTTAACATAGTTTTTCTCTAATCTACATGTCAAACCAATATTGAGGCTAATAACATATAATCTTGAAGTGATAAGAGAGTAAGAGATGCGTTGGATCCCCTAAGAGGCCCCTCGTGATATTTTTCCCATTTTTCTTATAGGTAAATATCCTCTATGAGATAATCTCAAATGGCCTAAGGTCTGTTAAAACCTAATTTACCTTTACCTTTGGATATTTTATAGTTTATTTAAATCATAATTGCATTTATAATTGTAGACACAGAAAATTGACCCACCCAAGTGAGTTAATCTTTCTAGAACCCTAAAGAATGATCTCAAACTTGTCTGGGCACAAGTTTGGACCTCCTCCCCCTTTGTTCCTCCTTATTTACTAGCTTTACCAAAATCATAGTCGGCCCTTACAGGGTGTGATTTCAATAAGTTAAGGTTTTCTCTTAGAAAACCCTATTATTTTGAGCTAACTCTTAAGACGTCGGCCTTCCCTTAGTTTTCTTGTTCCTTTTCCCTCAAAACCTATTATAAATAGAGGTTTTGGATCCCCATTACCTCGTAGAAACTCCTAGACAGGAAGTAATCAAAAAAATTATTTCTTTCCTAAGAATTCTTCTTGATATTCTAATAAGTGATTATTTTGGCAAGTCTTCTAACAAGATCAAGTATTCTTTGGTGTTCTACTATTTCTTTATTACTGATTTTTTTTGCTCTTGGTGGACAAGTGCGGGAGCCTTGAAGAGGAATCTACCATTCTATGGAGCACTTCATACTTTTTTCTACTCTTTCACTACTACAAAGTTTATTATTTCATTTTTTTACTTCTATAATAGTTTACTCTACATTTTGTGTTTGAAATTCACATTCATTCATCGTTTTGAATCTCTCTTCCAAAATAGTTATCACCCTTTATAGGGCAAAATTTTGGCAAAAATTGAAATCATGATCGCCTCTCATGGTGTATGATTTTGGATTCACTAGGTTTAGGACCCTCATTTCCACTTGCATGTTATATTTACGCCATAGCACTGTCATTTCCATTCTATTTTCACATTGTTTCATTTCATCTTGTTTTGTTTTTTTTCCAAAAATATCAACAATCACTTTTGCTTTCAAACAAACAACTAAAAGGACCAAGGGGGATTGACTATTATGCCTCTAAGATCAATCTTACGATGGCCTAATCAAGCCCCCAAACATTGATCAAATTTTCTAGGGTTTTGTGAAATTATTTTACAAGTTTTGAAGTTTCTTGGACACATCTAGATGTAAGTAAAAGCTAAGGTCGACCATCGAATCAGATAAGTGCTCTAAGTTAACCTTGTAGGTTATTTTATGTTTGATTTTTACCCATTTCTATTCATAACCTAGATATTAAATAAAAGAGAATATTTTGATCATGTTCTAGGTATTTGAAATAGAAAGGTATATAGTTTGCATCTTAGGGTTAATTATGTTTATGCATTCTCTTTAAACCCTTGCTAAAAAGAAAAGGATCTATTTTGCAAGTTAGGATTTTAGTGATCATTCAAAATTGAGAATCATTCTAGGGTTAGTCCTTGATTGCTTGCATTGATTGTTTACCTTGCATTGTCCTTTTATTTCTTAGCTTATATTATAGAGAGGCCAAACATAGGTGATTGCTTTAATATATACATCAAACATCTCCATCCCAAACTTGGAACGAGTCCTAAAACCATTCTTGGTGAACCCTGCAATCCCCAAGCCCTCGAGTGTAGATAATATAACACACCCTCGCAATCACCTTAGCTCCAAAAAAATCTAACCAAGAAACATATGCATTAAGATAGTTTTCCCCATATACATATTTGGTGAAACTAATGTGAACATGCATATTAGTGGCCAAGATAGGAAGCCTCTTCCTGTTGTTTTTATTTTGAAAACTTTAAGCAAGACCATTAATTTTATTTTCTTAGATTTAGAAAACATTAAAAACAAAAATAAAATCTTCTTCTATGTTTTGTTAGTGTTATCCTCTGTCCTTTATCTTCCTCCTAATGGCTCCCAACACTAGGAGTAAGCAAAATATTTTAGAATCTAATCAAATTTTTCAAGAAGATGATCAGATTGATAGGGAGAATCACAATCTAGATACATAAGAGGAAGAACATGAAGAAATTGGTACTAACTTTTATCCCCTTGAGGGTCCCAATGGAGGCTTCACTTTCACATATTTTTATCATATATGAGTGAAGAACACAATATTATACTGAGAGGGGGGATGAATAGTATAAGACCACTTTTTACTTTTCTTCTAAAATCAATATTATGTAGTGTATAGATAGTAGTATCAATAGTAGTAATCAAAGCAATGCACAAAACACCATACACAATAGAGACATAAATTTTAACGTGGTTCACCCAATGTGGGCTACCTCCATAGATAAAATATTTCTTCTAAATATTTCTCAAATGATATCTTGGGAATCCTTCCCAAATTACAATGTTTATGGACCTTTGTCCAAAGGAGATGATGATCCCCTAATCTCAAGTTCGTGGATCTCTTCCATAGGAGAAATATTTCCCCTTCTACTCTGGCTAGTGATCTTCTAGAAGACTCTGTCTCTATGCTACACTGACTGGTGGATCTCTCTCCACTTGAAGACTCCTCACTCAGATATATCTTCAATTGTCCTAGCTGCTGGATCTCTATCCACTGAGACTATGTCCTCTATACTCTGTCACCTACAAAGTTGTGTCTCAATACTATACCAAACATAGTTCAGTCGGTCTAGCACAGCTATGCTCAATATCTTGCACTAAACATAGTACAATCGGTCTAGTACAATTCTACTCAATAGGTTCACTCAGAACCTACTCAAATCTGCTCAACAGTTCCACACAGAACTTGCTCAAATATGCTCAATAGGTCCACGTAGAACCTGCTCAAATATGTTCAATAGGTCCACACAGAAACTATCCAACTATGCTCAATAAGTCCTCTCTAGGACTTTCTCAAATCTGCATTGTAAGCTTTCACAAAAACTTACTCAAATAAGTCCACAAGCCTTCTCAAATACTTATCTCAAATATGCTTAACAAGCTCACACATAACTTGTCCAATCACATAGAATCATAAAGAGAATTTTTAGAGACTCAATATATTCTAAGCTCAATGTTCAATCAATATCTCAATTCAATCTCATAGAAGCATAAAGAGAATTTTTAGAGACTCTATATGTTCTATACTCAAATCCTAATCTCAACTCAAATAAATCTCATAGAAGCATAAAGAGAATTGTTAGAGACTCTATATGTTCTATACTCAAATCCTAATCTCAACTCAAATCAATATCATAGAAGCATAAAGAGAATTTTTAGAGACTCTATATGTTCTATACTCAAATCTCAATCTCAACTCAAATCAATATCATAGAAGCATAAAGATAATTGTTAGAGACTCTATATGTTCTATTCTCAAATCTCAATCTCAACTCAAATCAAAATATAATAGTTTATTTCTAGGAACTTGAACAACCACATGCATCCACTTGACTAGGCTTAATCAACTCAACTCAACCAATCACCTCAAGGATCAATCCTTTCCCACAAACCTAAGTCCAAGAATGTATTAACCAACTAAAAATGTTTCTAACAATGCTCAACCACAAATCTCACATAATAATGATACTCATGTTCTTCTCTAACTCAAGTTCAAGTTTATTTCACAATCAATGGGCTTCAACAACAATGCTTATAAAACAAGGTTTAATTACAACTCTCAAACCAGAAAACCTTGAAGCATTCAACCAACCATTTTCAAAAAGGAAACCACAATCAATCATTTTCTCTCCAATGATATTTCAGAAATCAACCGCCACAATCAATCAATAGGAGAATGTGCCCATACCTTTTTGATGCCAAGAAGTTGTCCACAAAATCTGCCACACTAAACACAACTTTCCTTTCCAATATCAATAAGGGTTAGTGGACTTCAAATAATAATCACAAGATAAAGCATAACTCAATTTACACCTTTTTACTCCAACTCAATAATCACATCCACCAAAGTCCTTTTTAATAAAAGCCCTTATAAAAAATAATAATAAATAAGCCTCTCAAAAATTACTTTATAACAACTCCTTATTTCTCCTAAATTTAATTCTCAATAAACATCAATTAAATCATCAACTCATCCAACCTTTGAAATAATAATCACAGCCCTTATAAAACAAATTTTAATTAAAAACTTTAATTACTTCTAACCACCTTATAACTCCAACTTAGGGCATTAACAAAATTAATTAAATCAAAAATGTATTACCTCCTCAAGGGGATTCGAACCCTCAACTTGCCCACAACATGAGTGCCTTAGCCATGGCTAATTTTGCCACATGAGCTAGCCGCTCATTGAAAATGGAAAGGCACAATGTGCCTTCAAACCGTTCCTCCCTCTCTACAAATCAAAAGCGCTTTGAGCGCTTTTCTTCCAACACCTTCCAAATGCATTCAAGGGGATTCAAAACCTTGATGTTCATTCTGCCACATGCCTTAGACAAAATCCAATTGCCAATGTGCCACTATGCCCATGATGATTTTGTATTTTGACCAACCTTTGTTTTATTCGCTGCTTCCGCTTTCTAAAGGATTTTTCGCATGAGCTCAATTAGGATGCTTAGCCAACGATATTAATCATGAGCAAGGATAATGTTTATGAACCTTAGGCACCCCTTTATATAGTCTTCTCCTTATTTTTGATGACGTCGGTGGATAACTTTCAAATTTAATTTTAAATTTAAATTTAAATTTTAAATAATTAAAATTTAAACTAAATATTAAAAATCAAATATCTCCATCATCGGGGCACCTTTTTTGATGAAACGAAAGGCCAAATTGGGTTTTAAGAAAAAACCAGTTCAAATATCTTGTCCATGGTTTTAAATAAAACCTTTTATTTTTCTTGCCTTGGTTTTCACAAAATCCCTTCATAGATCCTTTTGACATGAAATAACCTTTTGACATCAATGACAACATTTTAGCTTAGGGACTCAAAATGTCCAACAATCTCCCCCTTTGTCATTGATGGTAATCCAAATCCTTTTACTAAAATTTGACCTTCTTTTTTGCTCCCACTGGGACTCTGCTCCCCCTGGCTCAATGCTCTCTCAAGTATCAAATCTCTCTCCCATATCAAAAACTCTCCCCAAAATACACAAATCTCTCCCCCTTTTACATCAATGGCAAAGGGTCACCTTTGGGGCTCGATGCTAAGAATAAGACTCTTAGCTTAGCCCCTCCTCCACCTCCACATGAGGTGGTTAATTTTTGGGTGGGAGTATTTCTACTCCCCGAAAGCACTGTTATTTACCTTTATATTTTCCTCTTTTTTTTGCTAAATCCTTTCACTATTTATTTCCAAGTCATCATCTTTGTTCCTGTCATCACTTTTGTTCTTGTTCCTATTCTTGTTCTCATCCATGTTCTTGTTCTTGTTCTTGTACCTATTCCTGTTCTCATTCATTTTTGAGTCTTTGTTCCTGTTCATCTTCTTGTTTTTGTTCATGTTCATGTTCCTGTACTTGTTCATGTTCTTGTTCATGCCTATTTTTGGAATATTTGCTCTACACCATCTTGCTATGTGACCATAATTATTGCACTTATAACACTTAATGTTATTATTTCTTGTATGTGCAATTGTCTTAGGATTTCTCCTAGTGAAGCTATATCCTCTTCTATCATGAATCTTGCAATCCATTGCCTTGTGACCAAAATCATTACATGAATAACAATATCCTCAAAAAAGTTATTCTCTTCCATATACCTATCTTTCATGTGACTTGCACTATGAAGCCATGTGCCCAAACCTATGACATGATAAGCATCTCCCATTGAAGCTTCCTTGCCTAGACCTCATTGGTATCCTATTCTAATTGTTGTTCCATCTATATCTTCTTTGCCCATTGTCCCTGTTGGAATCACTACAATCTGACTCATCCTTAGAAGTTTTATTTTCACTTCCACTTACATCTGAGAATCCCTCTTCTGAAGTATCTTCTTCTGATTTTCTTTCTTCTTCAAGACTTGAAGTAGACTTTTCTTTTTCCTGTTTCTTTCCAAAAACAAGACTTGTTGAACATGATGTTCTTTGTTGTCCACAAATAAACTTATCCAAGTTCTTAGAGCTATTTGTGAAACTCTTCATATTGATATTGGAGTCCTTTAAATATTTCTATATAGTATTCACTTCTTGTGCTAACTTCTCACATTCCAATATCTTTACTTCTAATTTTTCTTTGAACTTATTTGCCTTGGCCTTTGACTCAATCTCAACTCAAATCAATCTCATAGAAGCATAAAGATAATTGTTAGAGACTCTATATGTTACTCAAATCCCAATCTCAACTCAAATCAATCTCATAGAAGCATAAGGATAATTGTTATAGATTTAATATGTTATATACTCAAATCCCAAACTCAAATCAAATAAATCTCATATAAGCATAAAGATAATTGTTAGAGACTTTATATGTTCTATTCTCAAATCTCAATCTCAACTCAAATTAGAATATGGAATAGTTTGTTTCTAGGAACTTGAACAACCACATGCATCCACTTGAATAGGCTTAATCAACTCAACTCAACCAATCACCTCAAGGATCAATCCTTTCCCACAAGCCCTATTCCAAGCATGTATTAACCAAATAAAAATGTTTCCAATAATGCTCAATCACAAATATCACATAAAAATGATACTCATGTTCTTCTCTAACTCAAGTTCAAGTTCATTTCACAATCAATGGGCTTCAACAACAATTCTTATAAACCAAGGTTTAATTACAACTCTCAAACCAGAAAACCTTGAAGCATTCAACCAATCATTTTTGAAAAGGAAACCACAATCAATCCTTTTCTCTCCAATTATATTTCAAAAATAAACCACCATAATCAATCAATAGGAAAATGTTCCCATACCTTTTTGATGCCAAGAAGTTGTCCACAAAATTTGCCACACTAAACACAACTTTCCTTTCCAATCTCAATAAGGGTTAGCGGACTTCAAATAATAATCACAAGATAAAGCATAACTCAATTCACACCTTTTTACTCCAACTCAATAATCAAATCCACCAAAATCCTTTTAATAAAAACCCTTATCAAAAATAATAATTAATAAGCCTCTCAAAAATTACTTTATAACAACTCCTTGTTTCTCCTAAATTTTAATTCTCAATTTCATGAACATCAATTAAATCATCAACTCATTCAACCTTTGAAATAATAATCATAGCCCTTATAAAAACAAATTTTAATTAAAAACTTTAATTACTTCTAACCACCTTACAACTCCAACTTAGGGCATTAACAAAAATAATTAAATAAAAAACGTGTTACCTCCTCAAGGGGATTCGAAACCCCAACTTTCCCACACCATGAGCACCTTAGCCATGGCTAAATTTTCCACATGATCTAGCCACTCGTTGGAAAGGGAAAAGCATAACGTGCCTTAAAACCTTTCCTCCCTCTCCGCAAATCAAAAGCGCTTCGAGCGCTTTTCTTCCAACACCTTCCAAATGCAGTCAAGGGGATACAAAACCTTGATGTTCATTCTACCACATGCCTTAGCCAAAATCCAATTGCCAATGTGCCACTCTGCCCATGATGACTTTGTATTTTGACCAACCTTTGTTTTATTCGCTGCTTTCACTTTCTAAAGGATTTTTGCATGAGCTCTATTCGGATGCTTAGCCAATGATATTAATCATGAGCAAGGATAATGTTTATGAACCTTAGGCACCCCTTTATATAGTCTTCTCCTTATTTTCGATGACGTCGACGGATAACTTTCAAATTTTAATTTTAATTTTAAATAATTAAAATTTAAACTAAATATTAAAAATTAAATATCTCCATCATCGGGGCACCTTTTTCGATGAAATGAAAGGCCAACTTGGGTTTTAAGAAAAACCCAGTTCAAATCTGATTTCCATGGTTTTAATAAAACCTTTTATTTTGTCTACTTTGGTTTTCACAAAAACCCTTCATATATCCTTTTGAAATTAAATAACCTTTTGATATCAATGACAACATTTTAGCTTAGGGACCCAAAATATCCAACAATGAGGTTTTATGAAATATCATAGGGAGGCTTTGGTTAAGGCTATGGAAGAGGAAGCCCAACTCAAAAGAGGTGAGACGACTCCTCCAATCATCTCTCCTAGGCATGTTCATAGCAACCCCTTCATTTAATCTTCACATCATGCTAATCATTTTCATAAACAAACATATATTGCTACTATGACCATCAATATTGGGGGAATTCTACAAGTTCCTATAACTAGTGGTGCATATCAATATTATGTTTAATTTCCTCCTCATTTTACTCATTTCAACATTCATGATTCTATTCCACAAAATATCAATTATCCTCTACAACAAGATACCACATATCACAATCCATACCATAATAGTGTCAATGTTTCCAACATTCACCAAGTTCCCTTTCAACAACCTACCTATACCCCTCCCCTAGGGAACCTAGGGTTATTGCACAACAACAATACTGATATGCAAAGTTTTAAAAATTATGGTGAAGTAATTGGTTTCAAGAGTAGAGATGATTCAACCTCTAAGTTTCACCTACAACTATAGATAAATGTGCAATCATCTCTTAGATCCTATTGTCACTTCTAGGCCCTACCCTAAGCATTTTCCAATGTTGGTTTAGCTTATTTATAAGGGAACAAAGAACCCAATTTAACATTTAAGGATGTTTAAGATAGCATACCATGATATTATATGATGTTATATTGTTTCTAAAGATATTCCATAAGAGCCTTAGTGGTATGGCATTATAATGGTATTATCAATTGCCTCATCATTCTTTGAGGAATTTTAAAGAGACAACATAATTGTTTGGTCAAAAATTCGGGGCTTATGTTGAGAAAAATGTGACTATGAAATATGTTTACATGTTGAAACAATGTAAAGAAGAAACCTTTTTAGATTTATTGTCTGATTGGAGAATTTGAGTTGGATGGTTAAGATATACTTTACCTCCTCGAGACATGCTTGAGATATTTATTGGAAATTTACAAGAGCAAATATCTTATGAATTGGAAACAACTTTACCTCTTTTGACTAAGCTATAGATCTAGAAAGAAGAGTAGAGCAAGCCCTTATCTAAAGAGATTAAATTATGCCAAATAAATAATAATATAGGATCACAAAAAATCATTATAATAATAAGCATGTAGTTAGTGATGGGGTAATAAATTGTAGACCTATTAACAGTGTTGTTAACACCCTACAAAATATGATGCTTCGCTAGCTTCAAAAATCCCCATCAAAAATTTTTACAAGAATCAATGCACCTATGAAGGTGGTCTTACAATAGCTTTTGAAATATAATATGATTGAGTTTCCTCCTATAAGGCAACCTAATACCATGACTAATTGGTATAATCTTGGCCAACAATGTGAGGATCATAGAGTGGAAGGGCACATGACAATTCATGTAAGAGGTTGAAACATGTGGTTCAGGACTTAATTGATAAAGGTTGCATTGTTATAGAGGTTACTCAACCAAATCCTCCAAAAAACCATCAACCCCTACTTAAAAAGTACCCACAACTAATCAAGACATGTGGATCTTCCAATACCCCTACCTAAGAATGGGCAACAATTAGCTAATCAAGTGTCATATCATAATGTACCACCTCATTACAACAATATGGTTGGTATGATAGAAATAAGTACAAGACAACAAGCTCAAGCACACTCAAAAATCTCAATAGGAGACGAGTTCTACCTCCAATCAACCTTTGAAACCATTCTTAGTTTTGAAGGATACCCAAAAATTGAGCACAAGAATAGAAATCCCACCTTTTGTGTTGAGGCCACAACCTAAAGTCTTCTTTAATATTCAATAGTAGTTATCTAGTACCCCAACAAAGATCTCTCTCTTATAGCTTTTTCAAACTTCTCCTATCCATAGGGAAGCCTTGTTGAAGCTTCTAAGGCAACAATCTATTCCTTAATACATTTCCCTTAGCATTGTAGTCGATGTCGTAGGTTTTCCTTGGATACATCTTATCACATTTTTGTATGATAATATGCCTTCCTCAAACTGAGGGGATTCTTCCCTCTACATCATTACATCTATTGGGGAAAAATTTATCAAGCAAATTTTGATAGACAATGGTTCTTACCTTAATCTATGCACTTATCAATTTTTCCAAAAGTTTGGATTAAAATAGGAAGATTTAACTAAATCTGGTATCATCATTAAAGATTTCAAAAATGAGTCCCAAATGCTTACAAAATTATATCTCTCCCCCTAGGGTCGAACCTAAGGTCTTAAATACCTTGTTCTATGTGGTGT
Source organism: Wollemia nobilis (assembly GCA_028583015.1). Classification (NCBI taxonomy): domain Eukaryota; kingdom Viridiplantae; phylum Streptophyta; class Pinopsida; order Araucariales; family Araucariaceae; genus Wollemia; species Wollemia nobilis. The sequence continues at coordinate 5,635,257 of JAQPPZ010001745.1, read as the reverse complement.
CTTTCCCTACATCTTTTAATCTTCTTATTGGATGCCTTTGGATTCATGTAATGAGGGTTGTCCCTTATACTTTTCATCAATATTTAAAATTTAAATTCAAAGATCAACTTGTAACCATTCTAGGTGATCCTCATCCATTTAAGTATTGTTCAATGGTTGAGCAAGCTCAATATTATCTTAATTTATGTCCATCAGTCTCTTCATATCACATCACCAAGAAAATTGAAAATCTAAAGGTGAGTGAGAATTTGTTAACCAAATATTCATCACAAGATCAAGTCAAACATTTTCTTTAAGAGCCTCTTCCAGATATTACCAATCTACCACCTTCATCAAGGACTATGGGTTTACCCTATAATAAAGGTGAAGTGTTACACATTGGCACACATACCTTTATCTTCATAGGAATTTCCCTCAAATAAATTATCTATGGTAGTAACCCTCTTCCTATAGAGTGTTCTTTTGCCCATTGTTACCTATCCACTAATTACCCCCTTTCCAAGAAAATTCTATCTAGCATGGGATATATAGGTAAAGTTCTAGGGCCATGATAGAAAGGTATTCAAGAACCTTTGAAAGTTAATCTTTGGTCGGGAAGATGTGGTGTCGGCTCCAATAAAAACTAAACTTTACCATTTGGTAATTATGATAAATTTATTACTTATGTTGAATATTTAGATCATAAAAACTTGGAGTGATGAGGATGAGGGACCTCCTTATCCCATAGAAATTTTATTTTATAATATGGTAACTTTGGTGCATCCTAAGTTAGTTTCAACTCCAAGGGAGTATGTTGAATGGGATACTCATTATGACATGGATCATGAGAATATACTCTAGAATAGATTCTCCTTTGAAGGGTTAGTCCCTTGCATTGTACATGTCAGGTCATCTAGCTCTCAAAGGGATCTTGTTCCTCTGTTTCATAGAGACCTTGCAAATTTTAGAGTCTCTCCCCTTTTCATCAAAAAGTATGACATAGTCAGATTTTGCAATGACTTTCATGCAGCAACTCTCGAGAATATGTTGTGGATAATCCTCTTTGTGATAGGATTCATGAAGGTATCCTCCATCATAGTCCTTTATTTTATGGGTTACTTCCTTGTAAATCCATCATAGTCCTTTATTTTATGGGTTACTTCCTTGTAAAGCCATCCTTTTTGTTAATATAAGTGGCACAATCATAATTTGTGTTGACTTTAAGAACTTAAAGAACCAATGAATTTAATCATCCAAAAAAGAGAGAGAAGCATAGAAATACTATGCATGACTTTGCATTTTTATCTAGTCTAGTTTTCATTTTACATCCAGTTTGCTTGTTCATATTGCATGATTGCAAGTCATATCTTGCATGGTTTGCTTGACATTCTATTCTATTTGTATTTTGTTTATCATATAATTGCATTTTTGCTTGACCATATTTTCATGACTACTTGATCATTTAGATTTTTTAGGGACTTCACGAGAATGGAAAGTGATGACACCTAGCTAGGTCTTAGCTCACATATATTACACATATACTATGGCTCTGATGCTTAGTGAATCATCAACATAGGGCTCATCTCTATGCATTTCTGGTATTTCATTTGCTCATGTCTTCTCTTCCTTCTTCTTCTCTTTTCTTCTCTTATATTATTTGACCTTAAAAGTCTAAAAATATCATCAAATTTCTCTCTATGTAAAGAGATATAGTTCTTCTATACATCCCTTATCCTTCAAAGTTTTAATCATTTCTTATATTTCCCAAGATAAAGGACATACATTTCTTCTTTCTGCTCTTTGCTTTTATCGTTTCTTTATTCACACCATTTCTTATCCTTTATATTTCACCTATTAAGTGGTCCTCGTGAGATAGGGTATATACCATATGAATGTCATTTATGATACTCATATGACCACTGAGTATTTTATGCACACCCCTTAGCTCTTGAAATTTCACTAAGGATACACACACACACACACTATATTTTTCTTTTTTTTTCTTGCTTATTCCATATTATTCTAGCACACGCACACACTCACCTTATGGTTTGATTTGTTCATCAATACTTTTGCACACACCACACCCCTATTGGGTAGTATTCATTTTGGAAAATCAATCAAATATTTCACCCCATACAAGATAAGATTCATGGTCATGAGTGAGGGATATCCTCCATTTGACCATTTACAAGTATACATCCTAGTGGGTATCTCTTCATTTCTTTGGTCATTAGCGAGAAATACATCCATGGCGGGTATCACTCCACATTTTTGTCACATTTATAAGCACAAAACCCTTATAATATCTCTTCAAGATCACTGTTGGGCTTCAAAAATCCCAACTTATATTTCATCCCTAGTTTTCAAAAGTTGAAAAAATTGAGTATCTAGGTGATTATAGGATGTGGTGGTTGGTTCAAAAAGAGGGAAGTCTTGAGAAAGTCACTCCAATTCAAAAGAGTCCTCATGGTCATTGAAAGTATAAGTCTTGGTCATCTTGTGCTTAGTTCATTCAAAATTATCCTTCATGAAGTCATCATTGATGCGTAGTCATTATACCATCATTAATTCTCAATGAATCTGTCAATCCAGGGCAGTGTACAAGGCTATCTACGGGAGAAGAAGTGAAACAGCTATAACTTAGGTCAATCTAGGGCAACAAGTCTTATTGGTGGAACCGGTTGTGTGGGGGGTTTTGGAACATTCCTATCTCTAAATTGCATAAATTAAATCTTAATCTAAGTTGCAGAATTGGAAACTAATCATTAACTACAGAAATGAAGTCCTAATTACAATTGCAGAATGAGACCTAATTATATTGCAGAATTAACAGTTGCAGAATTGAAAGTCTGATCCTAATTGCAGAAAGGAAATCTAATTACTTTTGCAGTAATGAAAGTTTAGATCTAATGTGGAAATAAAAACTATCAAAGTTCTGTAACAGAAGGTTGTCAATCTTCTATTCAGATTTTGACAGCAAAACATAAAATGCAGGAAATTGCTGAAAAACAGTAAATTCTGGAAATAACAATCTGAAAATGAAGTGGAAACTTTGCTGAAAGTAAGATTGCAACTAAAACTTTAAGCACAAGATTAATCTAAGCATAAATAAACTAATACTGCAAATATTGTCAACTATTTACAAGCAATTGAAATAACAAGTTCTACAACTCATTCTGACTGCAGCAAAATCAGAATAAAAACCTGCTTTGTTAGTCCTCCTCCTAGGTCTGGAAGTGGCCAGCCTCTTTGTCCAGAAGAAGGTGTAAGTCTCTCTCTTTTTCTAAATCTTAATCACACTCATTTACAAGTAATTTGAAATAGAACTGGTGCACTTTATTGATCAAAAGACATGATTACAAGAATTCTGCTGAAAAACTGTTACAGGACTGTAACAGTCAATTTCTAGTTATACTCTGTATTTTCTGCTAGCTTCCTTACTCTATTTTCTACCTCCTTTTCTATCTACTAGGCTCAACCTGAATGGGAGCAATATTTATAGCTATTCTATGATCTGATTACAAACAAAGAATATCTCAAAAGATCTAATCCTACAATGCTGCAACAAATTCTGGTTTTATCCTAGAAGAGGACTAAAACCTGATCTTTCCCTTAATGATGGCTTTGGTCGGCAATGACGGCAAAGACAGATGGAAGATATTTCTCTTTACTTTTTCCAACCTTTATTTCCCTTTTTCGGCTTCAAAAATCGGTCAAAAGGTCAAAAACACATTATGTTCTTCATTCCGAAGATAAGTGGCTTCATTCCGAAGACAATGCAGTTTTCATTCCGAAGATCGCTCATTAAAATATCTGCATTCTCATTCTGAAGATCGCTCATTCCGAAGATACTGCATGCTTCATTCCGAAGATCCGCTCATTTCGAAGATGCTGCATTCTTCATTTCGAAGATCCGCTCATTTCGAAGATGTTGTGTTCCTTCATTCCGAAGATATCTGTTCATTTCGAAGATACTTCGAAATGAACAAATGTATGCTTTTCCAGTGATTTCTTCTGCATCTCTCAGGTGGGTTATCTCCTAAGATCAAATTTTAATGGTCTTCATCCCTTTCCTCATGTAAATTCCATGCCTTGCTATTTATGGACAGTTGGCTGGAATTTATATGGGAAAGACCAGTTTTTGCTGCATAGCAATAGTTTGCTTGCACTGTTGCCAGATTAGGTGAAGTAAATGCTTTGTCAAATCAAAACAAGATTAGTGAAATGCTGCTATTATTCTAAGCATATCCCATTGTAGCAAATCATAGCAAAAAGAACACAAAACTATGCAAAAAGCTGTAAAATCAGCATATAATATTTCAAATACATTGATCATGCAAAATGGTTAATATACGACATATTGAATCAACTTAACTAACATATCAGATAAAACATAAGAGTTTATAGGCATTTTTAGTGTACAAAACATGTTATGATTGAGGCATTTCCAGGCCTCATCATTTTCCCCCCAACTTATATTAATGCATGCCCTCATGCATTATGTTGGGCTATGGAATCACATATGTCCATGTTTAGATTCCATGACCTATAGAATAACTTCTTGCCTATGTAATACCCCCTATTTTCTTGAATGTTTCTGAGCCAATCTTCAAATTGTTCATCAGGCTGGGCATCTTCCTCAAAGTAGAATGGACCTGGAGTAATGATGGTTGGAGGCCTGAACACGAGACCTATCCGGTTATGTTGCATGATCTGGATCGGTTGGACTACACCTTCTGCTCTTCTTCGGACCATTCTAAATTGATGGGGGAGATAGGTTCTCTTTTCCTCAAAGACATGGAAAGTTCATTCCATCTGTCTCTGCATCCTGACAATCTTTGGGAAGAAATTGTGATCACAAAAATTGTTAAATCTGGCCACACAGTCCCTCAAATTGTTCAAGTACATTCTCTTAATATCATCCTTGTTCATCATTGAGAAGTGCTGCTGAGTGATATTTAGGTGATTTGGCTGGATTGCTCTGACTAACAACTCAGCCCTTGTTTCAATCACTTTATTCTGCCTTTTCTCGTGATCCCAATAAAGCTGATTTTGCAAAGTAGACATAAATGCTCTCAACTGAACATCTCCAATGTAGATTTGAGGATGAGAGTCAACTTCCTCTGGAATGAAGAAACTGTGTAAAAACAGTTCACACAGGAGATTTTTCTGCTCAAAAGGATTTGTTAAAATATGCTTCCAAAAAATCTTCAATAGTGTCCAATTTATAGGGAAGATTTGAAGTAATCCTCATGACCTGCCATCTGAGGTACTTTTCCTTCAAAATAAGGCTGTAAAACCTGGTTGGTCGTCTAAATTGGACTAAAAATTCAGCAATTTGGCATAAGTCAGACACCTTTTCTTTCAATGCCTGAATTTTTGTGTCCTTGGCTTCTAGTTGTTTTGCTTCCAATTTGAATTTTTTAGTTTTATTGGCAAGTTGTTCATATCTAAGCATCCAGCTAGCTATGTCTGCATTGTACTGCTCTAGAGACACAGTATTAGGTGGTCTTACTACAGGGGGGATCCTAGGCAACAGATTTATCTGAACTCCTTTTTCTGCCACTTCCTTTGGCTGTTCATCTATCAATAACTCTACTTGCACCCCCTTATTTGCTATTTCTATGGGGTTGTCATCAGATAGTATTTCTACTTGTACCCCCTTATCTGCTGTTTCTACTGGAAGTGTAGCAAGTTGAAATGCAGGGATCTCAATAGGAGTACTTACTTGAACATTTTCTTGTTGTTGGGACTATTTCTGTGTTGGTGGCTCATTTTCAATATCCTCTACAATATTCCTCACCATTTTTGAAGCATCTTCAGAACAAGAAGGCAATGCTTCAGAATAAGATGGTGCTGCTTCAGAATGAACAGGCACTTCTTCAGAATGAAGGAGTGCTGTTTCAGGATGAACTCCCATGTCTGCTTCATCAGAATCATCTGCTCTTGATAAACCCAGAAGCAATTGAGCCAAATTATCTTCATCATGGGATATAGCTGGCTGTTTTTTAGTTCTACAATTTTTCTTTCTTGCATCTCAATGATGCTTTCTTTCTCTGTGATCCATCTGGTCTATGTTTTGACAACACTCCTTGCTGCCCTCAGTTGCTCTGTGATGTCTTCCACTTCTATTTCTACTTCAGAAGCTGATGCAGACAAATCAGTTGTAGTTGGCTACTCAACCAATATTTCCTCTTCTTCTGCAATAGTTTGTTCTTGTTCAGGAGGCTCTATGAGACTGTCTATAAGGATATCTACCATATCTATAGCCTGTTGAACTGTAGCCTCTTCCAAACCAACTTGCTCAGTTTTTGCCTCAGCTATCTGTTCAAGGAATTCTAGAAAGTTGTCAGATGCTGGTTGTATCTCTGTGACATCTGGGCTGCTTGGTCTATCTTCTTCCTCCATGACCTGTTCTGTAGTTTCTTTCAAATGGATTCTTGTAGACCTCCTAGTTCCAGATGCAAACTTCTTCTTTTTGCTCTATTTTTTGGTGACAGCAGGGGTCATGGGGTCAGTTTTAGATGCCTCTGTTTCCCTTGTTTCACTTCTCTGTTATGATAAGTTAGTTGCAGCTTGAGCAAACCAAACTTTCTTTTGTTTTTCTGCTCTGCTGCTAGTTCCAGATCCTCTTCTCTTTTGTCTCTTAACTTGTGAAGTTGAGGGTTCAGGAGCAAGGTTTTCTGCTGCTGCTGTGGGGTGTAGTTCTGTAACAGCTTCAGGGGCACCTTCTGCAGCTTCTTCTGCAGCATCCTCTGCAACATTTTCTGTAGCAACTTCTGCAATATTTTCTGTAGTAGTTGTTTCCTCTTCTGTAGCAACATCAGTAGTATTTGGTTCTTCTTCTTCCTCACTTTCATCCCCAAAAATGACATCATTTAGGTTAGAGTAAAACCTGTCAAAACTCCTAGGGTTTCCTCTAAAATGGTGTTGGCAAACTAATTTGATGAGGCCATGATGGCGAAGGCTTCCTTTACCCTCTTGATATCTTTTTGCCATGTTCTTTAACTCTTGATACAGATACAGGGGAAGATTTACCCTAACTTCTGGTTGTTGTCCACCATGTCTGAGATGGTTCAAAATTCGTAGATGATGCCTTGACAACAGCACATACTGCCCTTCATAGGTTAAAAACTTAATTACCCAGGTGGCTACTTCATCCCAGGGTTCCCGCAGGCTGGCCCTTTTTAACCCTTTGCATGTGTTGTTATGGGTTAAGTATTCAGGTTCTCTATCATTTTCTTCTACAAAGTGATTAACTACATTTGCCAATGTGTTCTTGCCGGATCTAGTAATTGAAATCCCTTCTAATGGCAGCTCTGTAATCTGACTTAAAATTTTAGGGCTTACCTCAATAGACATGTCGTTAACATGTGCTCGGTTGTTTCCGAACGTATGGGCGAACATGCCAGCTAAATCTTTAGAAGACCCATTGAATTTATCCAAAAATGTCATAAACCCTCCGTCTTCAAAAATCTGCACAACTTCCAGATTTTCTCGGAGGTAAGTGGTATCTGCAGGCTCTGTTCTGATCTTTCGCCCCATTTTTCTCTGTTTAAAAATCGTACACTGCGTCTGTTGTTCTACTGCAGGATTTTTGGCTATTTTTTATTGCAAATTTGCAGAGTTTTAAGTTGAAACCTTCGTTGCCCTGTTTCTCGTCTTCTTCTTCGAAATGAACCGTATCCTGTGCACTGTACCTCGCAACACGTCTTCGAAAAGAAAGATGGCACACATTTCTACTTTTGCACTGTACACCTGTTTGTTGATAATTGCATGGATGTCCTTGCCGTCAGATCCACCTCATTAGTTTTGCAGATTCTCACGTGCATGTTAATTGACATTAAAAACTGGTGGCATATGGTTGGTCATGTTCTCCGTATTTCCAATGAGTGCAAAAACAAACCATGTGTTGATTGACACGTGTCCCTTCCTCGCATGCAACTAAGAAAAAATCTTGATTTTGTCGTACCTTATCTTCTTGGATGCCACGTGGAAATGCTCTTTTCGAAGATTATAACTTATTGCGCAAACAAAATTTCATTCCGAAGATTATGACCTCATTTCGAAGACAAGTCTTCATTTCGAAGACAAATCCTCATTCTGAAGATTATGACCTCATTTCGAAGACAGGTCTTCATTCCGAAGACAAATCTTCTTTGCAAAATTTTCATTTCGAAGATAGATCTTCATTTCGAAGATCAATCCTCATTCTGAAGATTAATCCTCATTCCGAAGATCAAGCTGTATTGTGAAAGTAAATCGTCATTCCGAAGACAGACCCTCATTCCGAAGACAGATCTTCATTAGAAGACATATCTTCATTCGAAGATGATGCAGCAAGTCGTCATTCTGAAGACCAAGTTTCATTCTGAAGACAAATTGTCATTTCGAAGACAAAGTTTCTTTACGAAGACAAAGTGCAACATTCATTTTGCTATCATTAGAAGACAATTTCATTCCGAAGATAATACGATGAGCACTATTTTTGGCATTCTTGTTCCGAAGATTAGGCGAGAAATCAATATTTTCATTCTCAAAACATGTTTTTAAGTATGCCAACTCTTATGAATACCTTTTATGCTAATGGTTAATTGTCACATACTATATACCAATCATTTTACAATGAAGAAATGTAAGAAATATATACCTGATAAAAACAGTTAATGCCAGTTTTTGAAGAATGACTGCTTTTGTTGATATTCTGCTGAGATTTTCTGCAACATTTCAAAACAAGTGCACTAGGTGAATTTGTACAATGATGGTTCAGAAATTTCTCAAGGTTATGCATGCCAGAAAACTGGTTTTCATGCACACCAACTCAGTAGTGCCTTAAGAAAAGGTTTTCACTGCTGGGTTATTCATTTTTCTCTCTTTTTTTTCTTGATTTTCCCCTTTTTTTTTTTTTACCTCTCCTTTTCTCTCTTTTTTTTTTTTTTTTTCTTGATCCTGACTATGCCCATGAAGGAATTTCATGATTTCCCCTGAAACCATGCCCATGAAGGAATTCATACTCGGAATTTATTCATCTTTTTGTTTTCTATTTTTCTGATTTTTTTGTATTTTCTATTTTTTCTTGAAATCCACTGATCATGTTGATTGTTTTGAAGTGGAAGAAGGAATCTCTTCCACTCTTTGTGTATCCAAACTATCAATTTTCTGCAAGAATTCTTCTTTAGTCAGAGGTGTATGGTATACCCTAAGGCGATGTCCATTCACTACCAACTTTCTTCGTGACCCATCAATAGGGGATAAACGAGCTGCTCCGTTGTTAAATACCTCTTCAATCCAGTAAGGTCCCAACCATCTAGTTCTCAGTTTTCTAGGGAAGTCTTCATATTGAGAATCAAACAGTAAAGCCCAATCTCCTTGTTGAAGTTTCCTCTGCTGAATGTGACTGTCATGCCACAACTTCCTCTGCTCCTGAATTACCTCAGTTTGGTGCAGAGCATCCAATCTAAGTTCATCCAATGCATTCAGTTGCAGAATCCTGTCTGTCTATGCCTGCGACAATTCAATTCCAATTTCCAGTGCTGTGCGCAATGTTAGTAGCTCAAATTCAATAGGTAAGAGAGGCTTTTTACCAAAGACTAGTTCATAAGGTGTGAATCCAGTAGTGGACTTCCAAGTAGTATTGTAGGCCCAAAGCTGCTTCAGGTAATTTGTCTAGCCAATTTCTCCTATGAAAAGCTACTATTTTTGTCAAGATGCGTTCTAGTTCCCTGTTTGTTACTTCAACTTGGCCATTTGCTTGTGGGTGGTAAGGTGATGATTTCCTATGTTTGATTTCATACAATTCTGTAAATGCTTTTATGACTTTGGATGCAAATTGGGGTCCTTGGTCTGTGGTGATAGACCGTGGAGCTCCAAATCTCTGAAAAATCTGAGTATACAAGAAATCAGCGACCTTCTCTTCACGAGCATGTTTGAAAGCACGCACCTCTACCCACTTTGTCAGGTAATCGGTGCATACTAGAATATGCACCTTTCCTTGAGAAGGTGGATCAATAGGTCCTACAAAATCAAGCCCCCACCTCTCAAATGGTTCTAAAACCATTTGAGGCTGCGATGGCATCTCATTTGTATGAGTGGGTTTCCCCATTCTTTGGCATGCATCACAATGCACGATGTACTTTTCACATCCTTGTGAAGAGATGGCCAATAATATCCTATCCCCAAGATTTTTCTAACTGTGCTTTTTACAGAATAGTGTCCACATGAGGGTTCATCATGACAAGCTCTAAGGATATCATACACTTCATCCTTTCGGATGCACCTACGTAACACATGGTCGGGACTGCACTTAAAAAGCATACCCTTAATCCATTCGAAAGAAGAACTCCTGTTTGATCAATTGTTTTTTCTGTTTTGAAGTAAAATGTGGAGGAACTTTCACTGTGACCAAATAATTGGCTATATCTGCAAACCAAGGTGATTGTGCTGATATAGCAAATAGTTTTTCATCAGGAAAAGTGTCATCAACTAATTCCCCTTCATCTGTTTTCTGCAACCTAGACAAGAAATCTGCCACAACATTAGCTTTTCCTGGTTTGTTGATTATGGTGATATCAAATTCTTGCAGCAACAGCAACCAACGAATAATTCTTGCACTTACCATAGGTTTATTCATCAAATACTTAATGGTTGTATGATCTGTGTGAATAAATATTTGATAACTTGTGATATAATGCCTGAATTTGTTGATGGCATAAATTCTTGCTAGGAATTCTTTCTCAGTTGTTGTATAATTTTTCTCTGCTCCTGTCAAGTTCTTGCTAATGTTGTAGATGGTATAATGTTCACCATTATCAATTTGTCCTAATGCTTGCTCCAATTGCTGTATTGGAGGCATCGATCTGAATGTGAAATGGTAATGTCCAATTAGGTCCTCTGAGCACAGGTGGAGTTATCAATTTCTCTTTCGAAGCTTCAAATGCTTCTCGACACTTTGCGGTCCAGGGAGAATTCAGAATCTTTAGTCAATAAGGCAAACATAGGATTGGCTATTGTACTAAAGTTGGGAATAAACCTGCGGTAAAAACCAATGTGTCCTAGGAAGCTTTCGACATTAGTCTGAGTTTTAGGAGGAAGGAGATTCTTGATAATTTCAACTTTCTTTGGATCAACTTGGATCCCTTCGGGAGAGATGTGATGACCAAGAACTATCCCTTACTTCATCATCATGAAGCATTTATCTAGATTTAAGGATAAATGGTATGTTTCACGGCGAGTTAAGACTTTGTCAAGATTTTCCAATGTAAAATCAAAAGTTTGTCCACATCTTGTGAAATCATCCATGTAAATTTCAACACTTTTGGTGGTCGGATCAGCAAAAATTGCTAGGACTTGCTCCTTGAAAAGTTCTTGGGGCATTACACAAACCAAAAGGTAAAACCCTATAGGCAAATGTTCCCCATGGACATGTAAAAGTTGTCTTTTCTTGATCTTTAGGTGCAATCTGAATTTGATTATATCCACTAAATCCATCAAGAAAACAAAAGTATCTTTTTCGAGCAAGAGTATCTAACACTTGATCTATGAAAGGTAATGGAAAATGGTCTTTGTATGTCACCTTATTCAATTCTCTATAGTCTACACATACTCTCATTTTTCCATTTTTCTTAGGAACTATTACCAATGGAGAAACCCATTGGCTATCGAGAAATTGGGTAAATGAATCCTACTTCCAGGAGTTTTCAATTTCTTCTTTCACAATATCTCTTAAGGCGGGATTCAATCTTCTTTGAGGTTGTCCGACTGGCTTGACTTCTTCGAGTATAGATTCTATGGGTACATATATCAGGATGAACTACTGACATATCTTTGTAGTTCCAAGCAAAAGCATGAACATGCTTCCGCAAAACAACTATCAATTTTTCTTCCTCTTCCCTAGTAAGTTGGATGTAGATGTTCAAAAATTTGCTTGGTTGGACTTCTATTTGTTTTGTATTTAGAAGGACTGAATTCACTCCTTCATACTTGGTGTTTAAGGGATTAAGAGGACATTCCTTGAGATGGGAGAAAAGAAGCAGTTTCTATTTTATTCCTACTTGAGGGAAGCATATATTGTATGGAGCAGGTGAGAAGGAAAAATCGGATGATGGTGCCATCCATGTGGTAGTGAAGCAGAGTTTCCCTGTGATAGCACGAGATGATTCATCTTCAGATTTTTGATTCTCCTCATTACTTATCAATCTGTTGGATATTTGTTGCTTCCCCTTCTAAACCTTGTTCATGCGAGAACATTCATCAGGATTGTTTCATTTTCTAAGTTTTCTGTGTCACTGAGGTCTTCTGTGTGTTCTCTTACTACTAAGGTAGCTAGTGTAGAAATGACCTCTTATGGTTCCTCATCTGAGTCAGAAAACCATAACTGACCTAAAAATTTGCTAGATGGTTTTGCAGGAGGATATAAAGAAATTTGTTTCAGCTCAATACCATTTGAAATAGTCATATTTCCAGATCTGCAATCTATGAAGGCTGCTGCAGTTGCAAGCCAAGGTCTTCCCAAAATAATGGGATATCCATGTGCTGAATTTCTTGGTTGTAAAACCAAAAAATCTGCAGGGAATTCCCAAGAAGAAACTTCTATAGGGACATCTTCAATGATTCCTTCAGGTTTTGCAAGCGACCTATCGGCCATTTCTAAAACTGTAAATGTGGGGCTGAGATGTTTGAGTCTGTAATTGTTCCATTGTATCTTTAGTCATGACATTTATTGCGGCTCCTAGATCCACTAAAACATTTGATATTGGTACTTGAACCTATGGTGTCTGTGATAACTGGGCTTCCTGGATCACTATACTTTGGAGGTAGTAGTTTTCCAGATAAGAGATCAGCTATCTTCCCTTCAACCTGCACAGTCTTGGGGAATGCTTTCTTCTTTCTTCCTGCTCTTTTAATGCACAAATTTTGGACAGTACTGTTAATTTTTGGTATTTCCTTAATGGCTTGCAATAAGGGCAATGAGATAGTCAACTTTTTGAGTTCTTTGACCAATTCTGACTCAGAAATTTTTGGTATTGCATTAAGTCTTTCAGGATATGGAACTATCCTTGGTAATTGTTCTGCTTGTATCTCTTTTTCTATTGTTGGATCCAATTTTTCTGTTTCTATTGTTGGTTGGATTCTCTCTGGTTCTGATGATTCTTGCTTTTCATTATCTTTGATTTCCATTAAAACTGGTTCAGGTACAACTTTCCCTGAACGGAGTTGGATGTCACTACAATCAAGAACATTAATTTCAATATTTTCTTTAGCTTGACCACATAGACAGGAGGTGTCTGTCTTACACTGTTTGGATTAGTGGTTGGTTGAGCTGGCAATTGAGGTTGTTTCACTTGTTGTGTTTGTTGTTGTTTTTCTTGAAAATTTTGATTAGGTGCAGGCAAAAAATTTTGAGTTTGACCTTGATTCCTTTCCCTGCCTTGGATAGGATTGGTATTCTTGATTCCACTGTGGTTGGTTTTGCACCCAATGTGGATTAGTCTGATTTTGATTCCAAGCTGGATTGTTTTGATTCCATGAGGGGTTGTTTTGATTCTGATTCCAGGTTGGGTTACTCCAATTTGATTGTGGCCATTCTTGGGAATTTGTCCATTGAGGATAATTCCAAGGACGTTGGGGTGGTTCTGATTGTCCCCAAGGCATAGTACCAGGATTATGCCCCCAATTTGTAGGAAAACGAGGGGGATTTTGATATTGAGAGAAATTTCCCCCTTGTTTTGGTCCAATATAGTTGAGTTCCTCGGTCTGGTTTTCTAACACAGTTTTGAGTTGTGGTAGCAGGTGGCATTGATCAGTTGAATGCCTTTTTGAACAGATACCACAAATGGTTGAGATAGATGTTTTATTCAAAGGACATTCCTGCAAAGCATGTTTACTTCTACATCTTGGGCAATAAATTGCCAAAGGTTCTGTGTTTTTAGCTTTTGTAGAGATTTCCCCTAAAGTAGTGTTTAGATGCACTAGGATATCAGTTTTGAAATTTGCAAGTTCCTCTATCAGGTCCTTTACATCAGTACCATTTGTGCGGCTTTTTCTTCTTCTCTGCTTAGTGCGAGAGTAATTCCTGTAGAGATCCATAATTTCCTCATTGCTTGAGAGTGGTTACATCCCCTTTTCCCATCAAATCCAGAACTTCTCTGGATTCATCTTGCAATCCTCTCAAAAATATGGTTTTACATAATTCTGGTTCTACTAGTCCACATCTCCTTTGAACAAAGGAGAACCTATCAAGATAATCTTCCAAGGTCTCATCATCTTCCTGCTTGATTCTAAATAACTCATCTTTTCTATTCCTTACATGGCAGTATTCCTGATATTTGTCTAAAAAGACAGTCTCCATTTGATCCCAGGTTCTTATGGAATTTGGCTCTAAGCTCATGAACCAGCGTAATGCTGAATCCTTGAGAGTTGAGGGAAAAACCTTAAGTTTTTTATTGTCATTTATATAATCATAGGTCTGACACACTACCTTGAATTCAAACAAAAACTGGTCAGGATCTTCAGATACAACACCTCGAAAGGTTGGAAGTACTGAAGGTGAAATGGTCTTCATGGGAGAGTTTTGTGTTGGATTCAGATGAATAGGATATTCAAATGTTACGGACGGTTGGAGTATATCCCGATCATCCCATTCATTATGAACATAGCCATCCTGGCCATCTACATTGCCTCCTTCTGCCATAGTTTCTTGTTTCCTAGGAGAAGTTAAAGCTTTCCAAATTGTTCTCTCAAGAGGTCCAAGCTTCTCTGTTGATGAGTCTGATGAATTATCTTCCTTAAGATATTCTGTTGATAAATTTGGTGATTTTCCTTTCTCAAAATGTTCTACTGATGGTGAGACTGGTGATTTTTCTTTCAATCTTTCAGGTAGTTCAAACACAGGTGATTCACCCCTTAGGCATGAAGATCTCCTTAATGGGACAAGCCAGGGATCCTTTGGGGTCTCCCTAGACTTACTCATTCATGTTTACTCCTAAATGACATAAATTAAGTCAATAGTTGTTATCTTACTCTACTTGTTATATTCAGATTTTAACCTGAATGTTCATAGTTTAGTCTGATTACAGCTATTGGACTATTTTTTTTTTTAGACAACACTATTCCTCGGCAACGGTGCCAAAATGATGCGTAGTCGTTATACCATCATTAATTCTCAATGAATCTGTCAATCCAGGGCAGTGTACAAGGCTATCTACGGGAGAAGAAGTGAAACGACTATAACTTAGGTCAATCTAGGGCAACAAGTCTTATTGGTGGAACCGGTTGTGTGGGGGGTTTTGGAACATTCCTATCTCTAAATTGCATAAATTAAATCTTAATCTAAGTTGCAGAATTGGAAACTAATCATTAACTGTAGAAATGAAGTCCTAATTACAATTGCAGAATGAGACCTAATTATATTGCAGAATTAATAGTTGCAGAATTGAAAGTCTGATCCTAATTGCAGAAAGGAAATCTAATTACTTTTGCAGTAATGAAAGTTTAGATCTAATGTGGAAATAAAAACTATCAAAGTTCTGTAACAGAAGGTTGTCAATCTTCTATTCAGATTTTGACAGCAAAACATAAAATGCAGGAAATTGCTTGAAAAATAGTAAATTCTAGAAATAACAATCTGAAAATGAAGTGGAAACTTTCCTTGAAAGTAAGATTGCAACTAAAACTTTAAGCACAAGATTAATCTAAGCATAAATAAACTAATACTGCAAATATTGTCAACTATTTACAAGCAATTGAAATAACAAGTTCTACAACTCATTATGCTGTAGCAAAATCGAGAATAAAAACCTGCTTTGTTAGTCCTCCTCCTAGGTGCAGGAAGTGGCCGGCCTCTTTGTCCGAGAAGAAGGTGTAAGTCTCTCTCTTTTTCTAAATCTTAATCACACTCATTTACAAGTAATTTGAAATAGAGCTGGTGCACTTTATTGATCAAAAGACATGATTACAAGAATTCTCTTGAAAAACTATTACAGGACTGTAGAGTCAATTTCTAGTTATACTCTGTATTTTTTGCTAGCTTCCTTACTCTATTTTCTACCTCCTTTTCTATCTACTAGGCTCAACCTGAATGGGAGCAATATTTATAGCTATTCTATGATCTGATTACAAACAAAGAATATCTCAAAAGATCTAATCCTACAATGCTGCAACAAATTCTGGTTTTATCCTAGAAGAGGACTAAAACATGATCTTTCCCTTAATGATGGCTTTGGTCGGCAATGACGGCAAAGACAGATGGAAGATATTTCTCTTTACTTTTTCCAACCTTTATTTCCCTTTTTTTGGCTTCAAAAATCGGTCAAAAGGTCAAAAACACATTATGTTCTTCATTACGAAGATAAGTGGCTTCATTCCGAAGACAATGCAGTTTTCATTCCGAAGATCGCTCATTTCGAAGATCTTGCATTCTCATTCCAAAGATCGCTCATTCTAAAGATACTGCATGCTTCATTCCGAAGATCCGCTCATTTTGAAGACGTTGCATTCTTCATTCCGAAGATCCGCTCATTACGAAGATGCTGTGTTCCTTCATTCTTTCACGAAGATATCTTTGGAATGAACAAATGTATGCTTTTCCAGTGATTTCTTCTGCATCTCTCAGGTGGGTTATCTCCTAAGATCAAATTTTAATGGTCTTCATCCCTTTCCTCATGTAAATT
Organism: Wollemia nobilis; assembly: GCA_028583015.1. Classification (NCBI taxonomy): domain Eukaryota; kingdom Viridiplantae; phylum Streptophyta; class Pinopsida; order Araucariales; family Araucariaceae; genus Wollemia; species Wollemia nobilis. Next base: position 5,618,608 of record JAQPPZ010001745.1, on the reverse strand, counting down.
CCATGCCTTGCTATTTATGGACAGCTGGCTGGAATTTATATGGGAAAGACCAGTTTTTGCTGCACAGCAACAGTTTGCTTGCACTGTTGCCAGATTAGGTGAAGTAAATGCTTTGTCAAATCAAAACAAGATTAGTGAAATGCTGCTATTATTCTAAGCATATCCCATTGTAGCAAATCATAGCAAAAAGAACACAAAACTATGCAAAAAAACTGTAAAATCAGCATATAATATTTCAAATACATTGATCATGCAAAATGGTTAATATACAGCATATTGAATCAACTTAACTAACATATCAGATAAAACATAAGAGTTTATAGGCATTTTTAGTGTACAAAACATGTTATGATTGAGGCATTTCCAGGCCTCATCAATCATATCATCACCCTTCTTCATCTTATTCATTTCATCCATTTTTAAGACTATTATTTTTTAATTTTCTACTTTTACATTTCATTTAGTCTAAAATTACCATTATATTCATTAACACTTTCATTGCACATATACCTCCATTCACCCCATACCATCTAAGTCATCTAACCATTGCATATCCCTTTTAAGGTCACGATATAATAGTAAAATTCATCTTGCATCCCTAGGTTAAGCCATCGTCAAAAATACCATAGAATTCACCTACATATAAAATAAAGTGATGGTATTGTAAGGTATTGTATAAGGCTAGCACACACCGAATGATTAATCACTATAGTATCCCATAACCCCGCTCATATTTTATTATACTTACATTTACCTAGGTTTGATTTAAAGTCCATCCATATTCATTTCATTAGTTCATTTCAATTTTTGAATTCCACTCTACTTTAATTTTTTCTAATCCCTAAGCCTCCAAGTATTCCTAGATATTTACCTTAATTTATCCTGCTTGATTTTCACCAAAAAGCTTCCTTGCTAAAGCCTACCCACCCAAAGTCATCATCGCCCTTCCAAAAATCCTATCGCTGATTCATCCAAAGACCACATTTGACCATTGATGACAATATAAACTCAAAAATTTATTATCACTCATCCAAACCCACCATCACTAATCCATCAATGACAACATCCTTCAATCGATGACCACAAAAAGCCTTGGCATAAAAACAAAATCAATTGTTTCTCTTGCAATACCCTTGTCATTTATGCATGAGCGATCATTAATAATGATTGACGACAGAGTATTCCAAGTCCTAATTAAAGGGTATAGTCATTTTTGGTTCTATTCATTACCTCTCTCAATGGAATAAGTCCTAATAAATTTCACTAAAACCTATGTTACTCTTCTAAAGCCCTCATCGCTCATCTATCAACGATCACTCTAAGCTATCGATGATAGTGTAAACAAATAAGTAACATATAAATAAATCTATTGCTCATCCAAATGTATTATCATCGATCCATCAACGATAGCCAAAATCCATCATCGATAGCCATGACCCCCCCAATTTCCCCTTTGCAGAGTTTTTTTAATTAAAATTTATCAAAATTTTGGTGTGCCCCCCCAATAAAAAGTGTGGTTTTTATTTTTTTTTATTTAAATAAAATTTACCCCGCACCCCCCCCCCTTAGTGACAACACAATCTAATCAATGATAGGATTTTTAGTATTGCCTGAAAAGTCTCTCCATCAGTGATAACTCCAAGAAATCGATGATCATGCATTTTTTTAATATAAGGAGTTCTATTTATCACTCTTCGAGAAAGCCCATCAATGATACATTAATTACAAGCCACAAGGAAGAGCGACAAGCACGTCAATAATCCAAATCACCCCAAAGAGATCAAAAATACATATTTCACCAGTTATACCTCACATAGGAGACCTAGAAAGGCATGTGACTCATAGTCCAAGAATTGATAGAAGACATGATGAGGTGGATGACCCTAGATCCAAAAGCAGCAATCCCATATAGGATGGTAAAATAAAAATATGGCCCAAGGCATGAACGTATCTCTTCAAGGAACGCGAAGATCAGTAAAACACCCATGATGAGCTTCAAGCTTATGGTTTTAGAGAGATACAGATAACGTGGCACTAGTAAAGAAGTGATACAAGGAGATACGGGTCTTTGTGGACTAATCATAAAAGAAATATCCATAGACATTATCGTTGTAAACTTTTATAGGCACAATTATTAGAGAATGACTAGAAGAGGGTGGTTGGAAGTGAAATAAAGACATTACATGTGCTTACTCCCATAGTATTTAAAATTTCCATTCGTAGGTTTCAAGTTCCCTCACATAACCTTTTTGAGATAAAAATTCATTGAGTACAATTGTAAGGAAGAAAGTACAGGTGACGTTGCATTCCTAAGCCATGGCTTCTTCCAGTAATCCCAAGCAACAACTTCTCATGGCATCACCAAATAAGCATAGATACATGCAAAATCCTGAGTAAGCACAAAATAAGTACCACTAGCCTAAGGGTGTTTAGAAGATAGTAAAATAAAGTTGAGAAATAAAGCCTGGTGAACTCAAAAATGTTCTCAAAGGAGAAAGTATTGAACCACACGAATAAAATTTACCACACAAGTTGAGACCTCATGGACTATACTAAGAAAAGCAAGTTCATGGAGCAAGCAACTCAAAGAATAGATCCGATGAAGGTCCATGAAAGCAAGGATCCACTCATATCTACAAAACATGATGCTACCACCATCAGTTGATGAAATGGATCATCTCAACATGGCTTTATATGAAGGAAATTGGCAAAGAAATTAAGTGATAAAAATAGGCTATAGTGTGCAAAAGGTGATGTTCAAAGTAAAAATGAATAAGCATATAATAAGTTCCTATGTATCATCACTAAAATATGCAAAAGGCACAACAAAAGAAAGTAGATGCCAAAGCTTCAACATCTTGTCTACTTTGGAAAGATACAAGCACCTCGACGAAATATAGTTACAGAGGTATCACCCCAATGAAGTATAGTTATGGAGGTACTTTGTTTTCTCTGGTTTCCTCAATTTTTGTACCTCCAGATCTTATTTTTCATTATATTTTTCTTCCTATTCCTAGCACCTTAGTGTTGCTTCCACCTTCTCACCTATAAATACACCACTACCCTCCTCTTTTTGGGTATTCTCTTTTTATTGTTGTCATGTTTTATCCCCAAAAGCACCATCTCACCACCATTGTTTGTAGCTTTCAATTCCATTGTATTCAACTATTTCCATGCCCATCCATGTTGTTTTCCATTCTGTTTCACTATGTCATGTTTTCTCTTTTCTCCCTTCACCATCACATCGGGTCCCCCTCTGTTTCACCTTAAAAATTTATCTATATCAAACCTAGTCAAGGTCCATCTAAAGACAAAGAAACAGATGACTAGGATAAACAGGAATATATATATATATATATATATTTTTTTATATATATATATATATATATATATAAATTTATATTTTGTACAAAAATATAAGGCATGATAAAATGCCTGGCCCACCACTATTGAGAGCCCCCTTCAAATCAAAAGTAGTTAGAGTTGAAGAAGCTAAAAAGATGAGTTGCAGTAGCAGACAACACAATTTTACATAAAAATTAACCTGACAAAAATTTTGATAGTTGGCATCAACTGGTTTTTGTTGTAACATACTCAGGAAGCCGAAGAGACATAGGACCAAGAAAAATACACGTGGTTGAACTAGGACCAAGCATTTGTAATAGATTTTGGATAGATAGGCTACATAAGGAGCTGAATTGGCCAAGCTTCATCATCAAGCAATCAGATAGCAAACTTGCTAGAGGTATTCTGAGTGTTCTATTAGGGTTATTGTATCTTCTTCTATGTTTTCTCTATTTTCACCATTTCTTAGTTCTTCCCACCTTTGTGTAGGTATTGCTGAGAGTCAAGTAGCCCACCTGAGATCATTTCTAGGAGTTGCTTCAAGGAGCCAAAGTCTATATGTCACTATAATTAGGATAGTAGATCATAGTTCCCTGTTACGTTATTTAAATCGGGTGAGCTTTGTATTGTATTCATTAAAAGATCCAAGCACTCTACTGGTATTTATCATTGTAGTCATCATACTTTGAATATAATACAAATTATTCGGTTTCTACTCTTTGGCATATTTTTAGTGCAATGTGTGTGTCTCTTATCTGTATATTACATTATTTGAATCTATAGGTAATGTTTCTCTCACTGATTTAAAAATCCATGTTGATTGTGATATTTGAATGAATGTGGGTTTATCATTTTTTCTTTCTTTTTCTCTCTGTTTCATGTGATTGGTTAAAAATTTGCTATGATAACCCAATGGATAAGGCACTGATCTACTTCTATGTCTGAAATTATTTTAATGTATGCTTGGTCATCATTTTTCACATCAATAATACATTAAAAATTTGGTTGAGTGCATTTGTTTAAAGAACATCATTATAGGCTCATATTAGGGTGTCTAGACCTGACCTGTTTAGTTATCAAGCTATCCTAGGATAAAGCGGTGAGTCTACCAAAGCTCACATATCTACTTGTGGGCCAAAGGAATTTGAATAGCATGACAAATCTTAAGGATATTCAAATTTTTCCATAATAGTTTTTTGGCACCATTGTTGGGGATGGATTTTCTTGAATTCCCTATCCCCATACGACATATTTACAACCCGTCAACACCATAGTTTTTTTTGAATATATTTTTATCTATGTGACCATGGTTTTCTAAAATTCTATGCATTTTGGGATACCTCTATGTATATCTAAGATATTGAAATATTTAAAATTCAAGCAATCTTGGTTTAAGTGAGATTCTATTGCACTTTCAAGTGCTGGCGACTCTGAATGAACCCAAAATAAGAAGAAGAAGAATCTGACCTGGCACATACCAGATAAAATGGTAAAGAACTCTTCCCAAAATTTGAAGACCCAGAGGTATTTACCCATACTCAAAAATTCTTGGTTCTTAAGAAATTTGTATATCAAAATAAATCTTGTTTTGTTGGTAGTAAATCTGCTAAGAAGTATACTTTTGTAGTTAATTCTACTACCAATACACCTACTATTAGCACCCCTATGGCTAGTACCCCTATCCATCCTATCATTTCTACTACCATAATCAATATGGCCTAGGCAAATCCGAATCAAAACCTTCAGACATGGAGGACCAATAGGTATAGACCTTTTTGATTACCCCAAAATTTGCATGACTTGCCAACCAAAGCTCACAAGTATTTACCCAAATTCTAAGGTAATATTATAGTTACTAGAGAAGATCATATCAAAGGATTCCTATATGCATTAGATAGCCTTGAGGTTGAACATGAGGATGTAGTTCTTAGATTATTCTTGCAAACACTAGAAAAGGATGCAAGAGATTGGTTTAATTGCCTCCCAGCTGATCAGATTCTTGATTTTTAGACTATGGAAGAAGTTTTTTTAAAGAAATATGGGGAAAAAAAAATGAGTAATCCTTATTAACAGAGCTTGCAATAGTCAAGAAAAGAGAAAATGAGTCAGTTGAAGATTTCAATAGATGGTTCTTCAAAACTAGAAATAAAATTCCCACAACTCTAAGACCCACTGACCACCAAGCTATATGTTTTTATAAAAATGCTTTTCTTGGAGAATTCAGCTATGAATTGAGACAACATAGAACCAACACCATTGATGAATGTATGGAACAAGCTCTAGAAATTGAGAGGAATATGTTAGATAGTGGAAATATGAAGCCATACACATCTGAGTCAAGCTCTAGTCAAGTGGACAAGAAGCCTAAAAAGGTTGGGTTCTCACTGTTAAAGAATATTGAGATAGATCCCATAGAAAAATTATCCAACCAATTTACAGAGATGTTCAACACAATTAATAGTAGGTTGTCTAGAATTGAAAGAGAAAAATCAGTGAATGATGAGCCACCTACTCAACCACAAAATGATAATAGACCCCAATTTTGGAGAAGTTTTAATAAAAATTGGGTTAGAAATAATGGAGAAGAAGGAAATAAAAATGGAAGTAATAATAATGGCTGGAAGAGGAAAGAAGGATCAAAGGATATGGATTCAGTCCCAAACCCCATGGCCACTACTAATATAATTTTTGATTTTCCATTCTTTTGTACTGCATGTGATGCCCCACACAACCTAGCTGGTTGTGGCATATTCCTGAGTACACATACCAATGTCAATTTGGAAGAAGAATCAGATGAAGAAATAAGAATAAATGCTTGTTGGACTAAGGATGATGAAGAGAGAGAAATATAATTTGAAAAAGAAATGGATGAGTTGCCTAAGTAAAAAAGAGCCAAGAGATTTTGTTCTCAAAAATATGGAAATCTTAAAAAGGAGGGAGAGGGGATCACTCCAATAGTAGAAGAAATTGAAGCATTAGAAAGGATTCATACCATCAATCTGAGAAATAGAACAATCCCTGATAAGACTAATAAGTCTGATAAGGTTGATACAAATCAACAGATTCAAAATAAAGATAAAGCTTCCAAGAAATATAATAACAATAAACAACAAGCAACCCTTGAAGTTGAAGTAGGGAATGAAGCTCATAGGTAGTTGGATTCTGACAAAAACATAGAAGTCAAGAAGGCTGAATTTGATGTTGGTCAAGAGTTGGCCAAATAGAAAATCAATATTACTTTTGGAGAACTGATGACCATCCCAAAATATAGAGATCAAGTGTGTCAAGCTTTTGGTCTAGTTGAGCAACCAAATACTCATATATGCAATGTTTCAGTAGTAGAAAAACCCAAGCCCATTCCTAGGAACCCATCATCAGTCAGACCTTTCTATATCTCCTTAAGGTATAATTCAGACTTAGGGGATCAATATGTAATCCATAATTGCATGTTAGATAGTGGAGCATCACATAATGTCATGCCTAAACAAGTGGTAGATCAGCTAGGTTTAATGTGCACTAGAGATTCTCCCCCAATATCAGTCATGGATAGTAGACAAATACCTTGTGCTGGGATCATCACAGGACTGTTAGTTTATCTAGACCAGTACCCAAAGAAAGGAATAGTTATGGATGTAGTCATGGTTGATGTAGACCCTTTCTTCTCTTTACTATTATCAAGATATTGGGCTGAACAATTAGGAGGATCTATTCAATTAGATTGGTCTTATGCTACTATTCCCCTGATAGCCAAAGAACAGGTTACTCTTAGAAGAGAACCCTTTCATAGGTATTCAGTAGAATTAAAGAAGTCTGATAACACTACTATAAATTTAGTCCAATATTTTGAAGAGAAGGAGATAGGAGTATATTCTATTTGGCATTCACCTTTCCTAGCTGAGGTACCAGAAGTGGTAAATATGGACCCACAAATAGTAGTAGAGGTAGATGTTGAGTCTACAAGAATACTGACATCTGAAATGTGGACCCTAACATTTGATGGAGCAAAATCACATACTGGAGTAGGGGCAGGGGTCAACTTGATTGATATTAATAGAAATTATTTGGGCATACCATACAGATTGCAGTTTCCATGTACTAATAATGTGGTAGAGTATGAAGCATTGTTATTAGGTTTGAGGAAAGCCAAAGAGCTTGGAATCAATTATTTGACTGTATATGGAGATGCAAAATTAATAATACAATAGATTAAAGGGAAATATCAGACCAAACACCCTAGGTTAAAACAATACAAGCATAGGTTGTTCAAGAAGAAATTGATAAATTTCTGGCTTTCAATATCATATATATTCCTAGAGATCAAAATCATATAGCCAATTTGTTAGCTATAAATGCTTCTGGTTCAGATAGTCTAGAGATAGATACAAAATATCAGGAGAAGTTCCCAACTATTTCAGTATATCATCCATCTGTCCCTAGATAATATAGTGTATCTACAAGTTTTTCAAGATGATATAGATATCAAAGATTTTATGACATTGCAAAATCATTATGTTGATATTATCTATGATGAGGAAGATGAGGAAAAAATAAAAAATGTAATTGGAGAACCTGTAGAAGTGATACAATTAAAAACTAACAAACTACCCAAAGGTCTGATTTCATTAGAGAGTCTGTTTGATGATTTTTATAGAGCTCACAAACCTGCCTTGCAAGGATTAGAAGTAGAAGAAATCAATATTGGAACTGAACAAGAGCCTAGAATGGTGAAGGTTGAAAAGTCTATGTCTGAAAAAGAAAAGAAAGACTACATAAAATATCTGAGGAAGCATAAAGATACCTTTGCATGGAGCTATGAAGACCTCAGAACATTTAACATAGAAGTGATGAAGCATATTATTCCATTGAAAGAAGGCACTAAGCCGCATAAGCAAAAACAAAGAAAGTTTAATCCCACCTTACACCCTGTAATGCAAAAGGAGGTCCAAAAATTATTGGATGCCAAGATTATCATAAAAGTGAGATTCTCTACATGGATAGCCAATTTAGTGCTAGTAAGAAAGAAAAATGGAGATATCAGGCTATGTGTAGACTTTAGAAATCTGAACAAAAATTCCTTAAAAGATAATTATCCTCTACCCAATATGGAGCAATTATTATAGGTTATTGTAGGATCATCTAGGATGTCTTTGTTAGATGGATTCTCTGGCTACAATCAGATTCAATTCAACCCTGAGGATAGACACAAAATAACTTTTACCACTCCATGGAGAACATTTGAATACCTCAGGATGCCATTTGGTTTGATGAATGCAAGAGCCACCTTTCAAAGAGCCATGGATTTTGCTTTCAAAGGCTTAATGTTTAAGATAGTAGTAGTCTACTTGGATGACATAATTGTCTTCTCTAAGAATCCTGAGGACCACTTTGAGCATCTCACTCAAGTGTTTGAAAGATGTAAGGAATTTGGCATTTCATTGAATCCCAAGAAGTGTATCTTTGGAGCAAGGCAAGGCAAGTTATTAGGACATATTGTTTCTAAAGAAGGAATTAGTATTGATCCTAAAAGAACTGAGGCTATTGCAAAGATTCCTCCACCAAAGAACTTGAAAGGAGTCAGGTCATTTTTTGGGAAGATTAATTTTGTTAGAATATTTATCCCAAATTTTTCTCAAATTGCAAAACCCATAAATGACATGATAAAAAAAGAGGGTATTATTAGATGGACAAAAGGAGAATCTAGAAGCTTTCCAGAAAATAAAGGATGCAATCACACAAGCCCCTGTATTAGCATGTCCAGATTATCACAAAGATTTTAACATATACTCTTTTGCTTTAGAAGACACCATTGTTATTGTATTGTCATAGAAGGATGCAGAAAGCAATGAGAGGCCAATGGCATTTATGAGTTCAGGATTAAAAGGATCTCAGCTGAAGTATACCATGATAGAAAAATATGCCTTCTCACTCACAAAAGTATTAGAGCATTTTAAAGGAATTTTTGGGTCAAACAAAGTGATAGCCTGCATTCCTTACACAACTATCAAGGATATTTTTACTCAAAATGAACCTACAGGCAGTTTAGCCAGGTGGATGGTTAAATTGCAATAGTATGAGGTTGAGTTCAAGGCTGTAAAGACCATTAAAGGGTAAGGTTTGGCCAAGTACATGGTAACCAAAGGAGGTGAAGACTTCAACAATACAGTTGTAACAATAAATGCATAGCAGATTGCTGAAATAGAAGCATCTGAAGATGATTGGTATAAGGATATTGTGAATTATTTGTAAATATTGACATTCCCTGCTGGCTATTCTTATAATAGAATGAGGAGTATTAAATTACAAGCACATAAGTATTACATTCAAGAATAATAAATTATATTGGAGGCATCCAAATGGTGTATTATTACTCTACCTTTTCCAAGAGGAGGTACCTGGAATAATTGAAGAGTTTCATACTGGCTTTTGTGGAGGGCATTTTGCACCTAAAGCAACTGTTAATAGCATAATGAGAGTAGGCTACTATTGGCCATCCATGTTCAGGGATGTACATCTATTTGTAAGAAAATGCTAAAACTACCAAATATTTGATGGTAAGAAAAAGTTGCCTACAATGCCTTTAAAACCTGTGATAGTGGAAGCTCCTTTCACTCAATGGGGTCTAGACTTGATAGGAGAAATTAATCCAAATTCTTCAGGTGGTCATCGATGGATAATTGCCACTGACTATTTCACTAAGTGGGTAGAAGCTGCCCCATTGAAGAGATCCACCACTAAAGTAATTACCAAGTTTTTGGAGGAAAATATCTTAACTAGATTTGGAGTACCCAGGAAGCTAGTTACTGATAATGGTAGTAGTTTTATTTCATATGAGATGGTAGAATTCTGTAATAGATATAGCATTGAATTGGCTCATTCAACTAATTACTATCCTCAAGGAAATGGCTTAGTAGAATCTTCAAACAAAAATCTCATAACCAGAATAAAAAGATCTCTTGGTAGAAATAAAAGGAGTTAGGATAATGAATTGAAATTTGCTTTATGGGTTGACATGATTTCTATTAAAAGAGCAATAGGGAAAACACCTTATGAATTGGTGTATGGAGAAAATGCCTTACTCCCTCCATAGGTTGAAAGGCCTGCTTTAGCCTTATTACTTCAAGACCACAAGAAGCTAGATAGTTGGCAAAGGAGAATGGATCAAATTGTCAAACTAGAAGAAGATAGGAGAGATGCTTTCAAGAGAATGATCTAAGAAACTCAGAAAATAATGCAGGTCTTTAACAAGAAATCCAGAGGAAAGCCCTTTGCAGAAGGAGACATAGTGTTATACTAGGACCCGAAGAATGACAAACCAGGGGAAAAAGGCAAATTGGAGCCAAAATGGTTGGGTCCTTACCAGATCATCCAAAAAATAGGCCATCATACTTACAGGTTGCAGACCCTACAAGGAGAAGAAATGCAGTTTCCGATAAATGGCCAACATCTGAAAATGTACCATCCCTGTGATGGGGATTAGTTCATATGAACTATTTTTGTCTGCCTCTTGTACATAAATAATTTAAAAAAATGTGTGTATGTCTATTATGTCTTGTTTTAGTCTGCTTCATGTTAGTAGGTTGTTGAGTCCATTTATTTTCTTAGGTGATTAGGATTTTACTCTTAATTGTTTGACTTCCAAATAAAAAGTATATTGGTGTTTTCGTCAGGTTAATCATGAGAATTGAGTCATCAAAGAGTCTATAAAGATCAAAGGTAGAGGTCATGTCCATAGGGGTCACACTTGTCTTGAGTCTATTTATGAAGGTGAATTAGGGAAAAATGATGCACCAAATGAATATAAACAATGCACGTATTTATGCCCTATCGCTAATGAGCATCAAACGAAAGCATGCAAATGAAATGGAAAGATAATGAAGAACAAGAAGTAAATCAAAGTGAGTGTATTCCTTATTAATCATGAGGATAAAATCCAGATTACAATGCATCCCCTTGAGGGCTCAAAATGGGTGATACAATGTTTACAACTCAGGTCACCAAGGATCAAAATCCTTCAAGAAATTTGAGTGCACATCTAATGTCTTTCCTCATACCCACAATCGAGTTGGGCGGGCCAATGTTTTTGCCACTTGTATATTTGATCTATGATGTCTTGGGCTACTTCCCAATGCACTTTAATGACCTACATCTACACACAAGGAAACCATAATCATGAAATAGAGAGTGCGTATGATAAAAAGCATGCAATCCCCATAGGGGTAAAATGGCTAATAGTGAGAAAATGCATCAAACTAGATCCAAATAACAAAATATTAAATGGGTATGTGTAAAAATAGGTTTTGGGAAGGTATCACTAGAAATTGCTCCAAGATTCCATCCGAGTAATTTTTGAAATTGGGGCAACCGCTCGCAACCTACAAAACCCAAATCAAGCAATTCCTAACCCTATGCATATCCAAAATGCATGAAAATTGGAAATAATACATAAAATAATATTTTAAGAAAACCCATTTGATTAGATTTGCAATATAGATCACAATTTGGGTGTTCTCTCAGATTACCATCGGATACCTACAAGAGAGCTTGCAAAACACTAAAAATGTAATATCTTGGCCAATATAGCTCAGAAAGACCTGAAATTTGAACTATAGCATAGTAATAGCATATAGAAAATATCTAATTAAAAAAAATGAAGAAATAATGTACAAATTTCTATTCTTCATAGGGTGGGACGAATAGGACTCACAAATTGGGGGGCATCCTGAGGTGTGACGCCCACCATTTTATCCTAAATTTTACCACCAATTCCACTGATAAATGGTCCAAAATACTCTAAGAGGTATTTTGTCATAAAATTTTGTGGGAAAATTCACTCAATTGGTTCGGTTTTGTAACAATATTGCTCCTCATAGTTCACTCGCAAACCTCCTTCGCTAGGTAGAGATCCTGAGAGAAAAATAGGCACAAAAGGGTGGAAGGAAATATTTGCAGCACTCCGCTACTTTGTCCTCAAAATATCTTCTCTATTTGGTGTGGAAAATACCTCCACTTTATAGCCTAAGGAGGCTTCATGGGTCAAAAGGCATGCGAGGCATGAGGCGCCACTTGGCCACTAGGGTGACATGCATTGGAGGGAGAAGAGAATCTCCCAATTTGGCCTCCCTCATGGGCTGGAGCATTAATATGCTATGTGATATGAATTTCTAGATGTTAGAGACTAGAAATGTAACCATTCGTAGGCACCATCTATCCATATTTGACTTTTTTCTAGTAAAACTTGTTATTCGCTCCACCTTGGAATGAATGCTGCTATTCACCCCAGGGTGGGATGAATAAGTTTTGTATTCATCCTAGGGTGGAATGAATAGCATCAGGGTGTCCAAAAGGTGCCAAAAGTGGTATAGAACCTTCCAAAACATTGCATTAAGTGGTTAGAACCACTATATACCTCCTGAGGTCTACCCTAGGGGCCTTGGTGTGTCGCGAAGCCACTGCTTATGGTAGGATAATCGGATTGACCAAATTTTAGTGTCTATAGATGTCCCTTTTTGGGATGCGTTGTGTGTAGAAAAATGTTGAGCGTTGAGCAAAAATATATGACTATAAATATTTAATGATTAGAGTTACTCAAAAACCTAACCAACTTTAGATGCCCCAATCTTGGAAAGAGCATGCGTCCATGAATCCTTGCTTCTGACAAGCTAAGGAAGGTGCTTTAGCTTAGATATTATCTATCATGAAGAGGCGAGGCCTATGATTTCATGATTCCAACAATGCCAAGAATTTTTAATTTGATATCTTGTGCTTGTTTACTGCCCCAAGCAGGAGAATGATTGTTTTTGTCAAAGATTCGTTGGACAAACGCAATTTGCATGATTGAGTGTGTGCTTGTTGATTTGACTTGAGTATGACTACCCCCTCAAGTGATGAGTTGATGAGGGAATGAATCATGAGAAAATAAACGAGTTTCTTGACCCAGATGACTTTTTTTTAATGTTGCCTTTAGTTGTACGCATTGAAAAATGGTACAGTTTTGAAAGGATTTGGATGATGCTATGGAGGTTTCCTAGAAGTAAGAAGTTGAAAACTTCATTCCTATGGGGTATTCTAGTAATATTGGCCTTCTTGGGGAGTAAAGTAATAACTTATCCATGCGTCCATGAAAAAATTGTATTCCATCTTGACCTTGAATGAATTCCATCATATTTGACTTGTTTTTGGTGGGTTTTGAACCCTTTTCTTTGCTACTTCTTGGAGGAAAGGAATGAGAAAATCTCACTCATGTGGGGAATTCCGGCCATAGTGGCATTCTTAGGGGTTGAATTTATGTTTTTTCCAAGAATATAGGAGTGTTATTATGTGCCTCTGGACTAAGACAAAAAAAAATGACCAAAATAGAGTTGTTTTGTGGGTTTTTAGACCCTTTTGGTGCATTTTGAAGTTGTTTTGGCCTATGAAGATTGTATTCATCCCGGGGTGGAATGAATACAAATATGGTATTCCTCCCAAGGTGGAACGAATGTCAAAAAGTGCATTCATCCCACCCTAGGATGAATAGGACTATTGTAGGCCTATATAAACTCCAAAAGCAAGTTTTGGGCTCATTATTGCATGTTTTCTTTTATGGTTTGAGAGGTGAGGAGGAGGAGAGTGATTCTATGTAGCGAAGCACTATAAAAATCATCCTGCTATCAGCATGATTCAGTAGGCAAAGGCATCCAGCAAAGGGGTTAGTGCAAGGATGGTAAAATGCTAACTCAAAATGACTTCGTTTATTATTATATTTTTTTTGTTTTTGTTGTTAGTTTGTGTTTTTTATGTTTTTATTTATTTTTATGTTTTTGTTAAGTGGTGAAGAGTCGGTATCAAAAACTTAAGCTCTTAGGTACCATGCAATATGCCTTAACTGAGGCATACTAGGAGTGGCTTGATACCCTAGGGCTCAAGCAAGTCACTCGGTTGGAGCCTATGGTCGGCGACTAGGCTTATCTGACGACTTTGATTATCTTATGGGACCCACGCACCAACACCTTCCATCTATTGATGGGGGAGATGATGGTGATGTTGGAGGACATCTATCATATTCTGAGGATTCTAATAGAGGGGTGACCTATTCGATCGTCACACCATGATCCGAGAGATGTAGTGTTGACGAGGTATTTTAGGGAGGATGCGGATGCGATAGAGTTGTACTGCTATACTGGAGGTATACTGGTGGGGTAAATGTACGAGGAGGGGGTTTTTGGGGTGAGGCATTTATTGCTGATGACCCTAATATCCAATATGCTCTTTCCAGACTCATCAGGAGTTATGTTCCCTTGGAACCTGTTAGAGTTGGTGTATGCCTTGGTGGGGTGCACCAAGGGGGAGCCATTGGTGATGGTTTAGGATACTACCCTACAGGCACAAATCTATGATGAGTTGTATGAGATCCGCTTTTGAAAGTGAAAGGATTTGGGATGTTTTTTATTGCAGTACTGGGGGTGGTAGCACATAGTTGTGGGACGACCACAAGGATTACCTTGGTCGACTCGGGTGTAGCTAGCGTATAGGGAGATAGGATATGGTATCCTATGGTAGACGATGTAGGAGAGAGGGCAGAGTCAAAGGTTTGCAGGTGATGTGGATCACTACGTCGATCTCTTCTCTCACCTAGCACCAAGGTAGGTGTTTTGGTGATCGTATAGGGATTATCTAGTCTGGGCAGATGTTGAAGAGCAACTCCATTGGGTGAGGCAGGGTAGATGGATGATTATGTGGCATGGGACCAAGTAGGAGTACTTCCCATTTTCTTGGGTCATGTAGTATTTTGGGCTATGGCATGGGTTTCTCGAGGAGCCAGTGGTGTACCGATACCACAGGGATGAGAGGACACTGGTATGGCCTACTGTGGAGGAGGTGGGTGAGGAGTCAAATCCTATGGTAGTTGTTCCAAATGCGGATGATGCTCGGGACTATAGAGGAGTATGACTCATGGTGGGTGATGCACCAATGGTGAGGTGCAGGGGCCCTAGGGGGTGAGGTAGCTAGGGTGGTAGATGAGATGATGTCGGATGCTCCAAAGGAGGACCAGGCAGAGGGTGGTGAGCAGGGAGATCTCTTGGACTTGGGATATCAGGGTGATGATAGTGGTAGAGGATCTTAGGGCATAGGTACCACAAGGTGTACAGGGTGACCGATATCTAGAGCTACAAGTTGAGTTGGCCAGGGTTAGACAGGAGAGAGATCTCCTACAAGCATAGACACGGGAGGACCAGGCCGAGATATCCTCCCTGCGAGCATAACTAAGAGCTCACGGGTTTGAGGAAGGAGGGATCTAATGTTAGGGAGATAGAGAGGCTATGGGTTGAGGTATTGCGGCTATAGTCAGTGGTGGATACCTACCAGGTGTGGGGATAGTGGAGATAGGAATATATGGGTCAATTGGAGATGGAGGTGGTGCACCTTGGGGGGCACCTACCAGATGATAGGAAGAGCAACAGATCACACCGATCTTGGTGGAGTAAGATGGTACAATCCTCTACTCAACAAAGAGAGGATAGAGCTGGTGGTAGCAAGCATGGGGGGTCTCAACGGACCTTGGTTGCTGGGAGTAGCATGAGTTGTAGCATTGATCTTGCATGATCATGGTGATGGAGACTCATGGGACTCTTTTTTTTTTTTTAATGCTTGGCATCGCAAGGTCTAGGGACTCACTTTATTATAGCCTTCGAGAGTTTTGGAAACTATGATGTATTTGCTTTTTCCCCATATATATATATATATGATATTTTTTTATGGTCATCATGTGTTTTCCTTTATTGCTTTATTGTATGAATGCAATGTGTGTATGGATTTATGATTATGTGTTAGATGCTTAGTATGTATGCATATGGATGCAATGAAATGGTGATAGATAGATATCATGTATGCATGTGTATTTTGATTTGATTTGATTTGTAGCTATCTATATGCATGGATGCACAGTGAGATGGGATATTTGATTGATTGATAAAAATGAATTGTGGCTAATGATTTGACATACTATGTGAGCACTATAGGCTATACAAAACACATTAACCCTATTTGTTTTGTTTCTCTTTTCCTTTTTGTATTGTAATGGAAATGTGAGACCATTATTGTGATGTGGTGAAATGGAGTGGATGAAATGACGTGTTTAAAGAATGTAGGTGAGGTTTTTATGAGACTCAAACACTCTAGTTGATGTGATCAAAGGTTGTATATTGACTATGCAAGACTTTTTGACAAGGTATGAATCTTCTAGGATGACCAAGGTACTTCATATCCCTGTGTGTGCAAGTGAGTTCATTCCTATGAGACGCATAAAGATACCACCATTGCCAGATAGGCTATCCACCAAACCTGTAATGAGGATCACTCTATGAATGCCACAATCCTGGGTTTTGTACTTAGTAGGACTAGACCACTAGGCAATCTAGGTTACCAAAAGCTAGCTCATCCACATGCAAACATTGGTCTACACACACACCAAAGGCTAATGTGATAGACATATCGTCATGCGTAAGGATACCACCATTGTCGGATAGGCTATCCACCAAACCCATAATGAGGATCACCTTATGGTTTTCCAAATGCTGAGAGTTCCAGGGATTCAAGTTTGACTCCCTTATTTTCTTCAATTTTATTGGGATACTTGCTCATATGTAGTGATGAAAATCATTGTTTATTTTGTATTTTGTTTTCTTTGAGCAAGGGATTTAGGATTTGGGATTTTGGGTAGTGGTGAAAACCACTATTTATTTTGCTTTTGATTTTTGCTTTTTGAGGATTTTGATATTGAACTTTGGGTTTTTGAATTTTGACTTTTGATTTTTTTTTGGATGGGGAATTGTGATTTATTATAGTAGTGAAAACCACTATTTATTTTAGGAAATTGGGTAGGGAAGATCTTGTCCTTTTTCCAACTCTCAGCATTCTTGAACCATTCACAGAGGGGGATGAGCAGGATGACCTTTTCGCTTAAGGTAACCTAGACCACTTCATGGATTTCATCTTTCTTTGTGCAAAACTTGGATTATTAATGTGTAAATATGTTTGGGATATGATGTATGCAAGGCATAATCTAGGCAAGACTCTACCTCCTAAAAATCAAGACAAATTTCTACAAAACCTGAAGAGAAGCTAGAAATGGTTGAGTGACCAAAAATCCTAATGACATTCAAAAATAAATGACTAGGTGAAGGGGATGGACACAAATATGGAAAATGGAAAATGTGGGTGGAAATGATAAGTGAAACATTGAACTATGTGAATGATTACTTTCACAACATTGATTTTGAGTGATGATGAGTGTACCATCATGGTGCTAGACATGTATGAGCAAATCTAAAATATAAAGTGCTAATGATGAGTATGCCTAAATGCAAGCGATGATAGAATGCAATGGGATGCAATGTGATGCGATGCAATATTTTTGTATTTTTGATATTTTGATGATGCTTTTGAAATGCAATGCGATGCAATATTTTTGTATTTTTAATATTTTGATGATGTTTTTGGATTTTTGATTGATATATATGTATGTACATGTGACCAATGGGCTTATTGGGGGCCATTGGGGCATTTGGGGGGACCAAAGAGCTTATGGATGCCTTTGGGGCTTTTGGGTGACCTAGATGGTTCTAGACTACCTAGGAGATTTTTAAGGTTGACCAAGTGGGATGTAGGTACCCTTGGAGCATTTTGGGGTGACCTAGATAGTTCTAGACCGCCTAGGAGCATTTTAGGTTGACCAAGCGGGATGTAGGCACCCTTGGAGCATTTTGGGGTGACCTAGATGGTTCTAGACCACCTAGGAGCATTTTAGGTTGACCAAGTGGGATGTAGGCACCCTTGGAGCATTTTTGGGTGACCTAGATGATTCTAGACCATCTAGGAGCATTTTAGGTTGACCAAGCTTGATGTAGGCACCCTTGGAGCATTTTGGGGTGACCTAGATGGTTCTAGACCACCTAGGAGCATTTTAGGTTGACCAAGCGGGATATAGGCACCCTTGGAGCATTTTGGGGTGACCTAGATGGTTCTAGACCACCTAGGAGCATTTTAGGTTGGGCCACCCTGCCCTAGGCATGGAATGGCCACAAATGAAGGATGTTCAAGGGTTCAAGATCCTCGACACCTTCAAGGGAGGCTAGGTGATACATTTTGGGTCCTATCTAACTAGTAATGACATAAGGACCTAACCAGTTTATCACAAACTTATCCCTCATATGGGGCAAAAAATTAGAATTTTGTTGGTTCTCTTTCAAAATGAGATCACCAACCTAAAAGTCTCTAAGGCGGACTTTCATATTGTAGGCTCTCTTAAGTCACTCTTGATAAATGCATAGGTGCTCAAGAGCATTAATATGATGTTCATCAAGCAATGTAAGCTGATCTAGGTGAGCCTACCATGCGGTGTCATCATTGATGAACTCTTGCATGGATATGCACAGTGATGGGATTTCAAGCTCTAGAGGCATGACCGCCTCGACGCCATACACTAGTGAAAATGGGGTAGCCCCAATGGGTGTCCGAATACTAGTGCGATAGGCCCATAGAGCAAGGGGTATTTGCATATGCCAATCTATGTGATTTTCTCTAATATTTTTCTTGAGAATGGCAATCAATGTTTTGTTGGAAGCCTCTACTTGCCCATTTTCTTGCGGATAGTAGGGTGTCAAAAAACTATGTTGGATATTATACTTTGCTATCAAAGCACGCACATATTTGTTTTTAAATGATGTCCCATTATCCGAAATGATCTTGGATGGAATACCAAAATGACAAATGATATTATGTAATAGGAACTCTACTATGTGGGGTCTCGTCGTAGTGGTAAGGGGAATTGCTTCCACCCATTTAGTAAAATACTTGGTAGCCATTATAATAAATGTGTGATGGCTCGAGGATGCGAGGGAGATTTTCCCAATTAAATCTAATCCCCATTGCAAAAATGGCCACACCGATTGGATCGGTTGTAAGGCCTGAGAAGGTACGTGTGTCAAGTTAGCATGGTGCTAACACTTCATGCACTTCCTCACGTATGCACAACAATCTCACTCTAAATTTGGCCAATAATAGCCCATGCGAAGAATGCACTTGGTGATGGCCATGCCATTAAAATGGCCATTGCATGTACCATCATGTGCTTGGGCGATTGCCCAAGCCAATTATTGATGCTCTAAGCAGTGAAGGAGGATCCCTTCATAGCTCTAACGATATAGAATGTCTCCTAGAAAGACATATTTTGTCGCCTTCCATCTGAATGTTCTTTTAGTGGCATGCGATAGTCCAGGAGGGAGGTTACCAAGATTTAGGTATTCCCTAATTTGTGTTGACCAGTCCTATTGTGAAGAAGCCTCAAGTGCATGAATGACATGTCCCTCTTGAAGTTCATCCCTAGAAAAAGCTGATTTGGGGAGAACTTGTAAGAATAGCATTGTACTGCTATCAAAAGGGGCTTGAGGGAACAAAGTCCCCCAATCGACCTAGTTCAAGCATTCGTGAATGTGTGAGAATCTCTCTTGGTGAGGTTCAATTTGAATCAAGTGGACTTCCGGCATGACTTGATTGTTCTCATGCTCAACCATAGATTATGAGAGCATTTTGACCTAGATGGTTGTCATCTAATCTATAGGGTCTTGCGGGATCAAGGACCCTAGGGAGGCCATTGTATCTGCAAAATTATTAGATGATCGAGGGAGTGCCTCGATGTTTTACCATTCAAATTTTTCTAGGAACTTATCTAGAAGGGATTTGTAGGCTTGCAGAACTGGGCACTTGCACTGGTAGATCCCTTTGACTTGGTTAACGATGAGCAAGGAGTCACCAAAAATGTTGAGCTTGGTGATTTTCATGGTGATAGCCATCTGAAGACCTATGAGCAAGGCTTCATACTCGACATTATTATTGGTGCATGGGAAATCGAGTTTAAATTATAGGGGTATGGGAGCCCCATGCAATGTGAAAAACATGATTCCTATGCCACCCCCTTGCTCACATTTAGAGCCATCAAAAAATAGGGTCATGTCTTCCTGCGTCTCAAGCTCGTTAGAATCTAGTGATTCTGATATTTGGAATACCCCATCATCGGGAAGCTCCATGCTAAGAGGTTGATCATCCTGGAGAGGAGCCTCTATGAGTTGATCGATGATGACCTAATCCTTAATTGATTTTTGTCCAACAAATTCAAGGTCAAACTCCATCAACAACATGATCCATTTTGTCGTGTGACTACTATGATAAGTGTGGCTCATCATGTATCGTAATGGATTATCTTTAGATACAACATACGTGGTATGGCTAAGCATGTAATGTTGTATAGCTTCTTGGTGGAAAAAATCGTAGCTAGGCATAATTTCTCAATGTATGCGTACTTGATCTCATAACTAACCAGGGTGCGACTGAGATAGTAAGTGGCTTGTTCCTTATGTAGTTCATTATTTTGGGCTAACATGGTGCCCAATGCAATCTTAGTGGTTGAGATGTATAAGCGGAATGACACTCCTGGTCTAGGTGGTGCCAAAACTGGTGGTGAAGCCAAGTATTGTTTTATTGTATCAAAGGCCTCTTGACACTCGTCATCCCAATGGAATGCGACCCCCTTGTGCAAAAACTTGTTCATGGGGTGACACTTATTCGACAATTGTACTATGAAGCATTTGATGGACATGATCTTGCCCTACAGACTTTGGAGCTACTTGATCGTGGTTGGGGTAGGCATCTCGAGGATGGCCTTGACCTTATTAGGATCCACTTCAATGCCTTGCTTGGAGATGATAAATCCCAAGAGTTTTCCATATGTGATACCAAAGACGCACTTCTTGGGGTTTAGTCTCACGTTATGCTCAATGAGGTGATCTAGGACTTTGCTCAAGACATCAAGATGCTCATGGCGTAATAAATATTTAGCCAATAATTCATCCATGTAATATTCCAAAATCTTATGCATGTAGTCATGGAAGATGTATGTCATGGCACGTTGGTAGGTGGCACCGGCATTTTTAAGGCCAAAAGGCATGACCTTGTAGCAAAATGTCACCAGGGCATTGTGAATGCCATTTTGAGTTGGTCCTCTGGATTGATACGAATATGATTGTATCCAGAGAAACCATCCATAAGGGATAATATTTCATGGCCCGTTGTGGCATCTACTAGGGCATCGATGCTTGGTAAAGGGAAATCATCCTTAGGACTCACTTTGTTTAGGTCTTGAAAGTCGGTGCAAATGCGAATCCTCCCATCTGGCTTCTTGATAGGAACCATGTTGGACAACCATGGTGGATAGTCTACAAAAATGACAAAATTGGCATCCAACAGCTTATGTAGCTCATCTTTGACCATCAAGGCCACTTTTGGATGCATCTTTCTTAGCTTTTGCTTGATAGGCTTGGCCTTGGGGTCAAGCGTCGAGTTGTGGGTGACTAGATTTGGATCCAGTCCCAACATGTCTTTGTAGGACCATGCAAAAGCTTCCTTCTTCTCAGTGAGAAGGGCTATGTAATCGGCTTGCTCTTCGAGGGATAGACTTTCCCCCAACTTGATATACTATGGATTCTCCAGATCTGAGTCGATATCTTTGTCAATCATAGGCTCGATTGACATATGTGACCCCTCCTCCAACTGGTGGGGGTAGGGATCAAATGGATGTCATCTGTTGGGTTTAGATCATCAATGGGAACCTTGGGTTCCTCCTCAACATGGAAGACATCATGAGATGGCCCTGGAGAGAAGCAAAATGGCTACAACATCTCATCACAAGGCCAATACTTAGAAGGCAATGGGGGTGAATCTCCCTAGTCAAAGTTGATTACCCCCAAGTTGAGGTGCAATGGCTTTAATGGGTCATTCAAATATCGCAGGGACTTTAATAGATCTATGGAAATCATATTTATGGATGGATGATTTCCCCTAGGTGGATGATGGTGACCATGGACCTCCGAATGTAGCACGACCTGAGGAGGTGGCTACGGAGGTGGTGGAATGATAGGCGGTGGTTAGTGTGGCTGTGGGAAAACTTGATCTTTGCAAGGTAGAATATTTCACCAAATGGGCTCTTGTAATGGGAATAGGCACAAAAAGTACTCATCATTCTCATCCTAAGGGATGATCTACGTGTATTCTCCATCAAAACTATCAGAGTCAATCGGTGCGACTCCATAGTCTGACTCATCATCTATTGTCCACTCATCAGGGGACCCTGGATCTTCCTCCTCACTATTATGGGGAAGAGTGCGTGACCCTTCACCTCTCTCGTAGGATTGGATACCATCGTGAGGTGGGTCGGCATCTCCCAAGGGCATAGGGAAATAGTCCCCCAATGAATAAATGCGATTAGGGTTGGAAAAGGGATCTCATACCAACTCATCTCTGTAGTTGAGGCATAGGTGCTCCATACCATCTATGAGAATATCCAAGGGCAAGGGGTGGTTATGTCCCAACCCTGACTTATCATATGGCATCTAATATTGGGGTTGAAATAGGACCCATGTGCCTTGCTCATACAATCCTAACCCATAACCATGCCAATTTCATAGATCAAGATACTTCAAGGTGAAGTCAAGGTTAGACAAGTAGTGGATGTCTTCTACGAAGGGCTCCTCATCATCCTCCTACTATTGGTAGGGTTCGATGTCATAGTCAAGTCCCCCATAGATGAAATTTGTTTGATTAGGGGGGACACCTAGAGGTATGATAGTGCCTATGGGAAGACGAGGTCGACCCATGTCTTGCATCGACTCTATAGTAGGGGTAGTTGTAACATCCCTAACCATATATTCTCCTAATCTAGTGGAAGCCAAGTGCACTATCACCTAAGGCTACAGATAGAAGAGTGATGAGAGTGAGATCTGATCTAATTCATCATCTATTACTTGTGGTAGCTCTTCATCATCTAGGCTAGGTATCTCCTCTATGGAGATGGTGGATATGATTGGTTGGACCTCATCAATAGGCTTCTTCCCTAGGTTCCTCAACAAAGGATCCACCAGCCCGATGGGCATCGAAGGAGGTGTCGATGATGAGGAAGGTATATCATGCGATGATGAGGGAGTCAAACCTTGGCTGGATTTATTCGGTTGGAAATCCATATGTGTCAATGGTAAGGTTGACTCGAGGATCTGCTACACCATGTTACAATACTTGTAGGGCTCTAGGTCTATAGGGACGACATGAACTTGCCCTTCATGAGTGTACTTGAGGCATTGGTGAGCAATGGAGGGGATGCACTTCATGTCCCTAATCCATGGTCTGCCTAACAAAATATTGTACACCATCTCACCCTCCAGTATGTGGCATAGCATTGAGATGGTCTTTTCCCCTACCTGAATCGATAGGAAAATCATACCAACTATCGAGCATATGGCATCATTAAATGCTCTAAGGGTGTATGTAGATGCGATAATATGGGATGCTAGGAGCTTCAAGTGCTTGAGAGCTATCATGGTGATGATATTGCTAGAAGACCCAGTGTCTATCAACACTCTCTTGTATGGTGTCCCATTTACACATGTGACGATGTGCAAGGGAGGGTCCACCATATCATTTGGAACTAGTTTAAGCTCATCCTCTCGGAAGGTGATTACCGATTCAATGCACTATCTTACATGCCCCACAAAATTATTGAAGGAGTTAGACTCTTGGGGTGAAAGCTCTATGGCCTTAAGGATCTCCATAAAATCCTCTCTGTGAGGTTGCAATTGCTGAATCAGCTCGTATATGGAGAGCCAAGCATATGTTGTTCTTAAGCTTTGAGCGAGCTTACTCTTAATGGTGGCTAAGGACCTAGGTGGGAGGCTCGATAGAGGAGGAGGTAGCTACTATGACATCGAAGGGACATCACTCTGAGTTACAGGTGGTGCGGCTAAACTTGGGTATCGCCTATTCCTTATGACAATGCTAATCATGCCAACATATCCTTGTTGAGGTGGGTATGGTGAACCTCATTTACCTAGGGAACTGGCTTGGTCTACTTCGCATGGAGAGTCAGGGGATATTTTAAGACCTCCATATATTGGTTTTTTTGCATGATAGGGTTGTCTACCTGAAGGATCTTCCTATCGATCATGTCTTGTACCAAGTTTTTAAACTTGTAGCACATGTTCACATAATGCTTATTTTTCCTATGAAATTTGCAATAAAGGTCTTCTCTGTACCCTTTGGGTCTGGGTGCATTCAGGTCGATAGGTCGACTCTCAAGTAGATTGATCGAATTTACCACTAAGAGGTGCTCAAAAAATGAGTCCATGGACTCTGCAAGGGGTGTAAACTATCACTTGGGGTGACGCTGTTGATTCTGCCCTTGACTATTTTGATTATCCTTAGTATAGTCCCGGTGTGTGGCCTGATAATTAGGCTTTTGAGGTGGTGCGGCTTGCGTTGACCCCAAGGACACTAAGGGCAACCTGATTCACTACTACTAGCTTGGAATGTGCTGGGGTGCTCTTGGGATTCTTGTTCCACTCCTTCTTACAAGGCTTCACAATTTCCCCTTCTTGAATCTTGATTTCTTCGATGGTCCTAGCTTGCACCAAGGCATCCTCAAGAGTGGGATATTGTTGCAGCTACAACAACAAGGATATGGGCTTCAGGTAGCTCTTGGTAAACATCTGAGTCAGCTTTGACATGGGGAGAAAATAAGGCAGCTTGGTGAGCAAGGCCCACCACCTATTGCCATAGTTTATTATTGACTCATCGTCATACTACTTCTATCCATCTACATCGGCCAGTGTTGCCTTCCTCTTGGTATTGAAGGTGAAGCATTCTAGAAACGCATCTACAAGTTGATCCAAGGTGTGGATGCTATGCTTAGGGAGCTAGTAAAACCACTTTGAGGTGGGGCTTGAAAGGGTAGTCACAAACATCCACAAAAACAAAGCATCATCATCATGAATACTGAAGCACTAGCCCAGAAATCTAGTGACATGCTCCTGCGCATCTTCTTCTCCCTTAAACATAGCCAATTGAGGCAACTTAAATTGCTCTATATAGGGAGGTGTAGGCACCAAAGGATGAATAGGCTGACTAAGCAACGGGTACATAGTGGGCTTTTGAGATCCAATCCAAAGGTCTTGTTCTCTACCAACTCTAGGCGCTCTAGCAACTCTTTGTATGGATCTGAGGACTTGATCTCCTCATTCTTGCTCACATCCTATGGTGGAGGTCTAGGATCCTCCAACCTATTACGAGGTGGTGGCCTATCACCCCCTACCTTGATAAGGTATCTCCAAATACTCTACTTCTAGGTCATGCTCATCATAAGCCCCATGAGGCGTCTCTCGAGTCGGTCTATAAAGAGGGGTATTTGCCCTTTATGGGTACCCTATATCTGGCCTATGAGGTAAGTCTCGATTTTTCCTAGGAGGCCTAGGAGGTAGTGTTATATAAGGTCTATGAGACCTCTCTCTAATAAGCATGGGTTGCCTCGGATGGACTTCTTACCTATATGTCTTAGGAGTAGGAACCCTCTCTCGTAAATTCTACTGGAATAGCTCATTGGTCTATAATTCAATTCTCTCTTTCTCAACTTTATGCAAGTGGTCTAGTTCTTTGTCTTGCTAAAGTTGCTTAAATTGAGCTTGGCATTCCGCATACTTTGCAACTTCTTGCTTGATTTGATCCATAGTGTGAGGCCTAGGGGTCCTAGGGGTCTCGCCTTTGGGTTGACCTCGTTCAAGATAATATGTGACATCTATAAGGTGCTTAACTCATTTGAGGTTTACTGCATTGACTTGAGGTTCGGGCTGGAACATATGCTCATTATACTCAACCATCACAGAGGCACATCGGGCATGCGCGGAATATTGCTCCTAAGGAAAATATAGGATTTCCTCATGTCTTCCTTCATGGACGAGGAAGGGTAGGGTAGAATTGGCTCACCCCAAGTGATGAGTGTCATACCCATCAGGTTGCATAATCTATTGTATCCTATCAAGGCGACATAGAGGCAAATTCGTATCGACTTGCTCTGGCTAATGTGTGAAATCATGCTCTTGCCTATGAATAGGTGTGTCAGCCTTGATGGGTACATGAATGAGTGGCACCACTCTGTCTATTAGCACCTCAACACGTAGTTGCATTTCATCAATGAAGGCATGTGATGCATCTATATATCGAGAACACTCTCCTAAGTAATGTCCATAATCCCTCTAGATGTCTTGCATGGGGTACTTTCAAAGGTGAGGCTCGTGCCTAGCTGTCTTGGGGCTAGGTGGAGTAGAAGATCATTAGGGAGGTATGACCAAGTCCCTAGGGCTATAACAGATATGATTCATGTCTCCTAATCCACTCTTTACAACTTCTACCTGTGATTGGGCTTGGCTGGGGGTGCACACCATTGTGCTTATTTATCAAACCCCAAGTGATTATCTTCTTTACAAATTATTAATGAAACAACAAAAAATAAAGGAAACACTCAATAAGATAGATTATTATCTTGTTTAAGTTTTAAATGTGAATCCCTAAACTATTTTGTGTGTTTCAAATGTGTTGTTTGTAAAGAATGACCTTGTGTCGCGTGTTTGAAAACTTGTTGGATGATAATCTTGTGTTTAATTGGATTTCACTTGTATGCTCATAGCTCGATAACCTGGTGATGAAATCTAGGTCACGTAATCCCACCTATAATATGTGGTAATGAAATCCACACATGACCAGGGAGCACAGGTCCTACCAGTTCCTCACCTAGTTCACCCGCAATCTACGATATACCTCTCTAAATAGAGATACATGCTATAACCCATGGGCTATGATGGATATTGGAACCGGCCTTGGAAAAGAATAAGGTACATGGGATTTGAGATGATGGATGGATATGAAAGCCACCTCATCAAACTCTACTAGTGGATGGTGATGAAATCCACCTCACTAGCGTTTAAATGTGTCATGGTGTGTGTGGTTCTTTTTAACTTTAAAGAAAGTAAGCAAAGAAGCATTCAATGATCATTCACTAAATGCATGCATAAAGTGCATTTTACTTTTCATAAATGTTGGTATAAAAAAAAGAACTCATGAATGTAACTAGAAATTCCAAATCCTAAATGTTAGCCTACCCATTGGGTAGGCTACAAGCAAGCAAACCATAGAGATGCATTCCTACTCTGAATTTGTTTTTATTTTTATCCTTTAATGTGTTTTTGTTATTTTGTGATTTAAGAAAATTAAACCAACTTCTAACCTTTCTAAACAAGAAAAAATGCGATAAAAACCAAATAATATAAAAATTAAATAGTTTCTATAAATCCAAAACAGAGATGGAATAATCAGAGACCTACCTCATCACTACTAAAACTTGATATTTCTAGAATTCTACTCATAAAGCTTTATGTTTTCTATTCTATATAGGGTGTTATGAATAGTAGATCTACATTCATTCCAAGGTGGGACAAATTTGCATTCGTCCCAGGGGGCACGAATAGCAGGTCAGAGTTCGTTTCAAGGCAGAACGAATAGCACCTGCACCATAAAAAGATGAAAAAATGAGATCTAAACTTCACCTAAATAAAAATGGACTAGGTCCCATAGTGATTGCCACTTAAGTAGGGAAAAACGGTGCATGTATAAAAAATGCATATATCTATTCCCTATCGCCAATCAGCATTAAACGAAAGCATACAAAATGGAAAGATAATGAAGAACAAGAAGTAAAGCAAAGCGAGTGTATTTCTTATTAATTATGAGGATAAAATCCAGATTACAATTCATCCCCTTGAGGTCTTAAAATGGGTGATACAATTTTTACAACTTGGGTGCCCAAGGATCAAAATCCTTCAAGAAATTTGGGTGCACATCCAATGTCTTTCCTTGTACCCACAATCGAGGTGGGCGGGCCAAGGTTTCCACCGCTTGTGTATTTGACCTATAATTTCTTAGGATACTTCCCAATGTTCTATAATGACCTGCACCTACACACAAGAAAACCAAAATCATCAAATAGCGAGTGCGTGTGATAAAAAGCATGCAATCCCCATAGGGGCAAAATGGCTAATAGTGATAAAACGCATCAAACCAACTCCAAATGACAAAATATGAAATGGGTATGTATAAAAATATTTTTTGGGAAGTTATCACCAAAAATTTCTCCAATATTGTATCCGAGCGAGTTTCAAAATTGGAGTGAGCGCTCGCAACCTACAAAACCCAAAGCAAGAAATTTCTAACCCTACGCACATCCAAAATGCATGAAAATTGGAATAATACATAAAATAATATTTTAAGAAAACCCATTTGATTATATTTTCAAGATAGATCACAATCTGTGTGTTCTCTCATATGACTGTCGAATACCTACAAGAGACCCTACAAAACACTAAAAATGCAATATCTTGGCCAATATAGCTCATAAAGACCTGAAATTTGAACTGTAGCATAGTAATAGCATATAGAAAATATATAATTAAGAAAGTGAATAAATCATGCACATATTTCTATTTGTCATAGGGTGGGATGAATAGGACTATCACAAATTGAGGGGCGTCTCGGGGTGTGATGCCCATTGTTTTCTCCTAAATTTTACAACCAATTCCATTGGTAAATGGTCCAAAATACTATAATAGGTATTGTAATAAAATTTTGTATGGGAATTCACTCAATTTATTTGGTTTTGTAACAATATTGCGCCTTCTAGTTCACTCGCGAACCTCCTTCGCTAGGTAGAGATCCCGAGGGAAAATTAGGCATAAAAGGGTGGAAGGAAATATTGGTAGCACTCCATTGATTTATCATCAAAATATCCTCTCTATTTTGTGTGGAAAATACCTCCACTTTATATACTAAGGAGGCTTCATGGGTCAAAAGGTATGTGAGGGCATGCGATGCATGAGGCACCGCTTGGCCACTAGGGTGACATGCATTGGAGGGAGAAGAGAATATCCAAATTTGGCCTCTATCATTGTTTGGAGAATTAATATGCTTTGTGCTATGACTTTCTAGATGTTAGGGACCAAAAATGTAACCGTTGGTAGGCACCATTTGTCCAAATTTGACTTTTTTCCAGTCAAACCTGCTATTCACTCCACCTTGGAACGAATGTTGTTATTCATCCTAGGGTGGGATGAATAGGTTTTGTATTCATCCTAGGGTGGAACGAATAGTAGTAGGGTGTCCAAAAGGTGCCAAAAGTGGCCTAGAACCTTTCAAAACCTTGCATTAAGTGGTTATAACCACTGTATACCTCCTTAGGGCTGCCCTAAGGGCCTTGGTGTGTCACGAAGCCACTGTTTATGGTAGCATAATTGGATTGACTAGATTTTAGTGTCTACAGAAGGTCCAAAAGAAAAGGGTACAATTAAGTCAACCAAATATTTTGAGGTTCTTAAGAAAAATTTGACTCCTTCAAAGTAAATAAGTTCTCTTGTCCCTGACAGAGCTTGTGTTGGTCTTCAAATACCCCAACTTATATTCATCCCTAGTTTTCAAAAGTTGGAAAAATTGAGTATCTAGGTAATTATAGGATGTGGTGGTTGGTTTAAAAAGATGAAAATCTTGAGAAAGTCACTCCAATTCAAAAGAGTTCTCATGGTCATTGAAAGTATAATTCATTGTCATCTTGTGCTTAGTTCATTCAAAAATATCCTTCATGAAGTCATCATATCATCACCCTTATTCATATTATCCATTTAAACCATTTTTAAGACCATTATTTTCAAATTTCCCCTTTTACATATCATTTGGTCCTCTTTTGTTGTTTAGTCTATACCCTTCAAAATTACCATTATATTAATTAACACTTTCATTACACATATACCTCCATTTACCCCTATGCCATCTAAGTCATCTAACCATTGCATATCCTTTTAAGGTCACGATATAATAGTAAAATTCATCTTGCATCTCTAGGTTAAAACATGGCCAAAATTACCATAGAATTTACCTACATCCAAAATGAAACCATGGTCTTGTAGGGAATTCCATAAGGTTAGCACACATCAAATTATTAGTCACTATAGTCTCCCATAACCCCACTCAAGTTTCATTATACTTACATTTTCCTAGGTCTGATTTAAGGTCCATCTGTCATCATTTCATTAGTTCATTTCCATTTTCAAAGTCCACTTTGCTTTAATTTATTCCTAAGACCTAAGCCTCTAATTATGCCTAGACATTTACCTTAATTTCCCTGCTTAATTTTTACCAAAAATCTTCCTTGCTAAAGCCTACCCACCCAAATTCATTGTCGCCCTTACAAAAATCCTATTGTTGATTCATCCGCGACCACATTAGACCATCGATGATAACATAAACTAAAAAAATCATTGATGCTCATACAAACCCACTGTCACTGATCCATCAACGACAGCTTCCTTCAATCAGTGACCATGAAAAGCCTTGGTATAAAAAAAAAATTAATTGTTACTCTTGCAAAAACCTTATCACCGATGCATCAGTGACTGTTAATTATGATCAATGATAGATTATTTTGATTCCTAATCAAAGGGTATAGTCATTATTGGCCCTAGTCATTCCCCCTCTTGATGGAATAGGTCCCACCAATTTTCACTAAAGCCTCTATTACTCTTATAAATACCTCGTTGCTCATCAATCAATTACTACTCTAAGCTATCGATGATAGTGTAAACAAACAAGTAACATAGAAATAAACCTATCACTCATCCAAATTCATTGTCATCGATCCATCAGTGACAGCTCAAGGAAGTTAACAATCAAGTATTTTTATAATATAAGGAGTTTTCTTCATTTTTATTTGAGAAATCCAATCAGCTATGCATCAACGATAAGCCACAAGGAAGAGTGATAGGCATGTCAGCAATCCATATCACCCCAAAGAGATCAACGATGCATATTTCACTAGTTATGCCTCACATAGAAGACCTAGAAAGGTGTGTGGCACACAGTTTGAGAGCTAATAGAAGACATGATGAGGTGTATGGTGATGAGGCCCAAAAATACCTCATTATTGCACAATGTTTGACTACCATATGATAAGTTAATTTCCAAATAGTTGACTAAAATATACTATTTGTTAAGTGTTTGCATGATTTTATGTTAGGAATACTATATCTCTGTTTTTGACTATTTTCAACATTTTGTGACTGATTTTGCTTGATTAAGTAGCAAGTAAAAATATGCATTTCAATTAACCAAATGTGGTATGTTGATATCCATTAACTTCTCAATGGTTTTTGAATGTTTTCCTGCCATTCAACTTGTTTCAAATCCACATTGAAGCCAAAATTTTAGGACTGTCATAAATCTAAAAATCTGGAAAAAACAACCATATAAAAATCAGCAAGTTGTCACTTTATAGGAACACCTTGAAGTTGTCAAGCAAAGCATGAGGATATGGATGGACTGAGTTCATAATGACTACAGAAGACATCTAACCTATTTAGAATCATTCCCACATGGTCTAAATAGGCAGCAACAGGGTATAACAGAGCAGGGACAATTGTGCAGCATTGTTGCACTATTTCAGCAATGAAGTGTATAAATTCAATAGCAACTTGATGTATTCCTTCATTTTGATATTTAAATAATTTTTCAATGTTCTAATTTGTTTGAATTTGCAAGAAATGCCAATATTTTACAACTGTGCAGCAGAACTAGAAAATGCAGTAATTTACCATGTAAATTCCAACAAGCTACAAATGAATGGCAAGGCATGAAATTCACATCCAAGGAAGAATGAAGACTATTGCAATCTGATCCTGAAGACTAATCCACCTTAGAAATGCAGCCAAAACCATTTGGATTCAACACAGTTGGTCATTCTAAATATCTTCGAAATGAACACAATGTCTTCGAAATGAGAATTGCAGTATCTTCGGAATGAGCCACTTATCTTCGGAATGAAAACATAATGTACTTTTTGACTTGTTGACTAAATTTTGGCGATTGAAAAAGGGATAAGAAGGTTAATAAAGTTAAGGGAAAATATCTCCCATATGATTTTGCCGTCCTTGCCATCCAAAGCCACCAATAATGAAAAAGATCAATTTTGATCCTCTTCTAGGATAAACCCAGAAAAACTACAACATAATAGAAAGTTGTTTGCAAGATAGGAATGGCATATTCTGAAGTGGAGAAATATGTTTGAGATATTTCTAGACTCCTCTCATATACTCCCACCACTGAAGATGCTTTCTAAGGACCAATGACTACTACTGCAACACAAACTATCTAGATTTGCATTTATTTTAGATCCAAAATTATTGGTAAATCACTGTAAAACAGCACATAGGCTAATTTGAGCATGGGGTATGTTGTAAATATTTATATAAATAACATAGCTCCCTCCTTGGTTGAGCCAGTTAGGAATTATAATAGAGGAGAGTTTTCAATTGTAGTAATTAAGACTATATAGTAATTTTTTGTAACAATTTTCAGCATGTTTTGTCATCAATAAAAGTGCATCTATTTTATCATTTTATGTTCTGAGTGTTAATTAGTTAAGGAGTGTTTTTCACCTCCTTATAGATTAGGAAGTATGGGCCCACTTTCAGATCTAGAAGGAGGGATTTTATGGCAGGTTTTAATCTATAATTTTGCTGCAACAAAATTAATAGATTGCTTGCCAAATTTCATTTTCTTGTTTTTATTTTGTATTATGTGATTTATGTTTTCTATTATGTTTGTGTATAGCATTTGTGTGTATGTCAGCTGACAAATTATATTAAGCATTTTTCCTTTGCTTTCCATGTTTTCCCTGCTTTCTATTTTAGCAACTTTCCATTTTTTAGCATATTTCATTTTGCTATCAATTCTTGTAGCAGAAGCTTGACGACCTTCTATGGCAGGGCATTGATAGGTGTTTTTAGAATAAGTTTCATTTACAAGCATCATTTCAATTATGCAAAAGTAACTAGATTTCAATTCTGCAAATGTAACTTAGGATCTCATTTCAGCAATTTCAATTCTACAAAAGTAGATTAGATTTCAATTTAGCAATTTCAATTCATGCAATTGTAGTTAGATTTCAATTCTTGCAACTTAGGAATAGTTTTTAATTCCTGTAATTTATTTCAGTTTCCATTCTTCAGACTAGGTTTAGTGTGACACCAAAAGGCTAAACCAAAATCTACTTCACCAATAAATGCTTGAAATCTGAATGCTTGAATTGTACTTTGCCCTAGCCTTCTATCGTAGATAGCCTTGGACACCACCTTGGATTGATAAATCATTGAGATTAAATGATGATATTCAATGACACTCATCATTTTGGTACCATTTCTGGGGAACATGGTGTTGTTAGAGGGTAAAAGCAGTCAAATAATTATTATTGTGCTAAATTATGAATTTCAAAGTTAAATCTGAATGTAATAGTTGGTATAAATAATAATTATTGATAGTTGCATTTCAGTTCATTTAGAAAACAAGCAACCACAGGGAGGTGATCTTCACACTTGGGGGTTAAATTGCCTAGTTTGAATTCTTCTCAAAGAGAGATCCCAACAACAACAAATAGGGCAAGTAAATCAACCACCACCTTTAGCCCAACCTGTTGCCAATATACAGGACAGACAACCCCTGTCTATGTAAGCTGAAAAAAAAAATCATAAAAAAATTTTGCACAATCAAAATAGGAGTTTACAATTTAATGATGATCCTAGATTTTTCCATTATTACTTAAATATTGTTAGGATTTTACCGTGCTAAATCACAACCTAGCAATTCTTAGCCTACACAGACAATAGTTGATCTCATTAGAGGTGATCCTACCGACAAGTAGTTGATCTCGCTAAAGTCGTACACTTCTTGTCTTATTGTGCAAACCAAAAATATTTTTTTAGCACAACCTATGATCGATCTGAATAATACAGGATAGGCAACCCCTGTCTATGTAGCGAGAATCCGGTATAAAAAAAACTGCAGGAAATGTTATTGACTGCAGCAACATCCAACTGTGTTAAAACAAGAACTTACCTGATATTGAAGAGACAAAAATCAATGGAGATACACAGAAAACCTTTAGTCCAAACACACAAAAATTAGCCTTGGATAAAGGAGAAAAATTAGAAAAACTACACATAGAAAATTTACTTCCATTTTACAAAGGGGTAAATTTTGTCCTCCTAGGAATGAAACAAATTGAAGTGCAGCCAAGAAAATTCTTGAACATTATTAGTTGGCCGACTTATAAACAAAAAGTAAAATTGTTGCTATTTTGAAACAATATTTCAATCCCTTTACATGGAATTACAAGGGTATATCAAGATTTTATCTTGATGTAAGCACTTAACATCTTTTGGGAATTGGTATTTAATTGTTTCAAGAATAGATTGACAAGATTTTGCAGACTAGGAGCCATGGACAACATTTGATTAAAAAAGTTTTCAGATATGGAGCAGTGCTTCTTTCTCCCATTGATAATTCATGGAGGATGTTAGTGGTGAATGTACATTGCCTTCGGGTATACCATGCACCATTAACTAATGAGGAGTTCTTGAAGGAGATTCTATTGGATGTACACATAATGGAAGATAATTTCTCTTCAATATCAGATTCAGAGTGATGATAAAAAGTCTGACAAAAAGAAAAAAAAAAGGAAAAAAACAAGAAAATAAAAAAAGAAGAATAGTCTTGTTTGTGAACTTCCTTTTTGGGTACAAGCAAGACAAGAAAATTTGAAAGAGAAAAAAAAATTGCAGCAAAGGCATGTCCCACAAAATGGGGATACATGAGGACAAGCATCAATTTCAGCAAGAAAGAGGAACAATGGAGCCAATACCTCATTTCCAGCAACAAGTAGGCAATGATGATGTAAGAAGATTCTTACTGGTCATCTAGTAAGGAAGGTTGCATCAATGTTGCAAGTTTTCACATAAAGAGATGGTGTTTTCATACAACAATTGACATGTTTTTGCAGAATAAGGATTGGTCTTATCCAAATAAGAGTGAGATATGTTCTCTCATTGAAGCACTTAAAAAAAAAAGAGGACAAAAGTTGGTTGAAAACCATAAATGGCAGCCTCTTCTGATGAAAAAAAAAAAGATGAAAAAAAAAAATGAAAAAAATATATAAAAAAATGAATAATTCAGTAGTGAAAACCTTTTTGGAGGCGCTACTGAGTTGGCTTGCATGAAAACCGATTTTTCGACATGCATTGCCTTGTTGATCTACCCATCATTGTTCCACCATTGTACAAATCTCACACTGCACATGTGTTATGTTTGTTTATGTTTTCAGATAGCCTACTAACAATCATCAAAAGCAACTTGTAAGGTGCATGACCAATTTTCAATACAGTAAGGTATGTGTTTCTTGCATTTAATTCATAGTAAACATTTAGCATTTAGTGTATGATAGTCGGTATTTGGCATAAACTATTCATACAATAGTGACAAGTTGAAAAAAGAACATGTTCAAGATGTCAAGAAACACCCCCTTATGCCCTTAATTGCATGGAAATTCCAAAACTATGCAAAAACCTGATTTTGGGATAGACATGGCAGCAATTCTATTTCAATTTTTAGGGCAAATTTTAGAAGGAGAATTGCAAGTTTATATATCACAATTGTCTGATAAATTGAAGGAGGATAATCAACAAAATGCACCTGAAGGTTCTATTTTAGTACTACTGGAATAAAATAGCAACATACAAAACAAATAATAGCATCTAAACAAAAGGATGAAGAAGGGATTTTTGATGTTATGGAAGGCTTATACACTCTAGATATGGACCCACAATAGAATCTGTAGCTAAATTTTGCATAAGAGGTCACTTCTGCATTTTTTGAAGATCTTTGGAATGAGAAATGCAGTCTCTTTGGAATGAACAAACATCTTCGAAATGAGAAATACAGTCTCTTTGGAATGAACAGACATCTTCGAAATGAGAAATGCAGTCTCTTTGGAATGAACAGACATCTTTGAAATGAGAAATCCAGTCTCTTCGGAATGAACAGACATATTTGGAATGAGAAATGTAGTGTCTTCGAAATGAACAAACATCTTCAGAATGAGAAATGCAGTCTCTTCGGAATGAACAAACATCTTCGAAATGAGAAATGTAGTCTCTTCGAAATGAACAAACATCTTCAGAATGAGAAATGTAGTCTCTTCGAAATGAACAGACATCTTCGAAATGAGAAATGCAGTCTCTTCGGAATGAACATACATCTTCGGAATGAGAATACAGTCTCTTTAGAATGAGCAGGATATCTTCGGAATGAGCAAAAACTGTACCAAAATTATTGAAAATGCTACAGAATAGCAAAAAGAGTAGGGTACATCAAATATTGAGGTTTATAAGGCTCTACCACAAGTAAGTACATCCCTCAAGCATTTCAAATATAAAATAAAATAAAATCAATTTTGTTCAAAATATGCAAACAACAAAAATAAGCATTCAGGCTAAAATATTGTTAAGAACAAAAAATTCCATTAGTAGTAGTGCATCTGCCAAATCCGGTTCCACAATAAGACTATTCCAAGATGAATCATATGATATCAAGTCTTTTAGAGGTACCTTGAAGCACTAAAAGTTGTAGAAAAACAAAAAAATAATCATACATGTGCTTAATTGCAAAATACTTGATATAGTGCAGCAAGGAGGAATTTCTCAGTTAGCATGTAGCAAAGGATGTTGTTCACAAGAATAAAACCAACATATTACTATGGCCTACTAAGATGCATGAGGGCATGCATCGGTTCAAGTTGGGGGGGATGATGAGGCCCAAAAATACCTCATTATTGCACAATGTTTGACTACCATATGATAAGTTAATTGCCAAATAGTTGACTAAAATATACTATTTGTTAAGTGTTTGCATGATTTTATATTAGGAATACTATATCTCTATTTTTGACTATTTTTAGCATTTTGTGACTGTTTTGCTTGATTAAGTAGCAAGTAAAAACATACATTTCAATTAACCAAATGTGGTATGCTGATATCCATTAACTTCTCAATGGTTTTTGAATGTTTTTCTGCCCTTCAACTTGTTTCAAATCCACAT
Organism: Wollemia nobilis; assembly: GCA_028583015.1. Taxonomy (NCBI): domain Eukaryota; kingdom Viridiplantae; phylum Streptophyta; class Pinopsida; order Araucariales; family Araucariaceae; genus Wollemia; species Wollemia nobilis. The sequence continues at coordinate 5,581,390 of JAQPPZ010001745.1, read as the reverse complement.
TGAAGCCAAAAGTTTAGGACTATCATAAATCTAAAAATCTGGAAAAAACAGCCATATAAAAATCAGCAAGCTGTCACTTTATAGGAACACCTTGAAGTTGTCAAGCAAAGCATGAGGATATGGATGGAATGAGTTCAGAAGGACTATAGAAGACATCTGAACTATTTAGAATCATTCCCACATGGTCTAAATAGGCAGCAATAGGGTATAACAGAGCAGGGACAATTGTGCAGCATTGTTGCACTATTTCAGCATGGTTACTTGGTGAATGAAGTGTATAAATTCAATAGCAACTTGATATATTCATTAATTTTGATATTTAAATAATTTTTCCATGTTCTAATTTGTTTGAATTTTCAAGAAATGCCAATATTTTACAACTGTGCAGCAGAACTGGAAAATGTAGTAATTTACCATGTAAATTCCAGCAAGCTACAAATGAATGGCAAGGCATGAAATTCACATCCAAGGAAGAATGAAGACTATTGCAATCTGATCCTGAGGACTAATCCACCTTAGAAATGCAGCCAAAACCATTTGGAGTCAACACAGTTGGTCATTCTAAAGATCTTCGGAATGAACACAATGTCTTCGGAATGAGAATTGCAGTATCTTCAGAATGAGACACTTATCTTCGGAATGAAAACATAATGTAATTTTTGACTTGTTGATTAAATTTTGGCGATGGAAAAGTGGATAAGAAGGTTGATAAATTTAAGGGAAAATATCTCCCATATGATTTTTCCGTCCTTGTTGTCCAAAGCCACCATTCATGGAAAAGATCAATTTTGATCCTCTTCTAGGATAAACCCAGAAAAACTGCAACATAATAGAAAGTTGTTTGAAAGATAGGAATGGCATATTCTAAAGTGGAGAAAGATGTGTGAGATATTTCTAGACTCCTCTCATGTACTTCCACCACTGAATATGCTTTATAAAGACCAATGACTACTACTGCAACACAAACTGTCCAGATTTGCATTTATTTTAGATCCAAAATTATTGGCAAATCATTGTAAAACAACACATAGGCTGATTTGAGCATGGGATATGTTGTAAATATTTATATAAATAACACAACTCCCTCCTTGGTTGAGCCAGTTAGGAATTAGAATAGAGGATAGTTTTCAATTGCAGCAATTAGGACTATATAGTAATTTTTTGTAACAGTTTTCAGCATGTTTTGTCATCAATAAAAGTGCAGCTATTTTATCATTTTATGTTCTGAGTGTTAATTAGTTAAGGAGTGTTTTTCACCTCCTTCTAGATCAGGAAGTATGGGCCCACTTTCAGATCTAGAAGGAGGGATTTTATGGCAGGTTTTAATCTGTAATTTTGTTGCAGCAGAATTAATAAATTGCTTGCTAGATTTCATTTTCTTGTTTTTATTTTGTATTATGTGATTTATGTTTTCTATTATTTTTGTGTATAGAATTTGTGTGTATGTCAGCTGACAAATTATATTAAGCATTTTTCCTTTGCTTTCCATGTTTTCCCTGCTTTCTATTTTAGCAACTTTCTATTTTTTAGCATATTTCATTTTGCTGTCAATTCCTGTAGCAGAAGCTTGATGACCTTCTATGGCAGGGCATTGACAGGTGTTTTTAGAATAAGTTTCATTTACAAGCATCATTTCAATTATGCAAAAGTAACTAGATTTCAATTATGCAAAAGTAACTAGATTTCAATTCTGCAAATGTAACTTAGGATTTCATTTTAGCAATTTCAATTCTGCAAAAGTAGATTAGATTTCAATTTAGCAATTTCAATTCATGCAATTGTAGTTAGATTTCAATTCTTGCAACTTAGGATTAGTTTTCAATTCCTGTAATTTATTTCAGTTTCCATTCTTCAGACTAGGTTTAGTGTGACACCAAAAGGCTAAACCAAAATCTGCTTCACCAATAAATGCTTGAAATCTGAATGCCTGAATTGTACTTTGCCCTAGCCTTCTATCGTAGACAGCCTTGAACACCACCTCGGATTGATAAATCATTGAGATTAAATGATGAGATTCAACGACACTCATCATATGGCTGCAAATCCAAAAGCAACGATCTCATCTAAAGTGAAAAAATTAAAATACAATCCAAGACATGAACATATCTCTTCGGGTCATGTAAATATTAGTAAAACACCCATAGTGAGCTTCAATCTTATGGTCACAGAGATATCAGATAATGTGGCACCAGTAAAATAGCATCACAGAGAGATGCAGGTCTTAGTGGAATAATTGTTAGAAATTTTGAGTTATAATTGATGTCAAAGGTAAAATTGGAAGGATAATTTAATGACAAGTATGCTCATGATTTTTGGCAACATAATGTTTTGAATTACAAGAATATGCTTTAATATTTAAATAAAGATTTAAATATTAAAGTTATAAAAAATATTATTACAAGGTTAAACCTTATAATATTTAAATATTAAATTTAAATATTATAAAGTTAATGTTTCAGAATATAAAGTATATGGGCTGACCTTGTGCATAAATAAAGGTTGTGTATATATAAAAGGTTGAAATTCATTTGAAAATGAGTAGAGGAAATTGATGCCTTTGAGTTACTTGTGCAAGTGATAAGTCTGCTACGGTGGAAGGTTTTTAAGTGGCAAAAGGGAGTTCACAGATACTGAGAGGGCAACGAATGTTGAATGTGAGGTGATGACAAAGAAGAATAGGGGTAGATGAGCACATGAGTGCAGTTGTGAAAATTAATTGGCATAGCAAAGTGTGGAGTGGAAGAACTTGTATGCGTTTTTGTATTCCATACATTGATTGGGCGATGTATTCCTTTCATGAGAAAGTTGTTTTGCTGATACGCTCAAGTGAGGGAATCTGACGCTATAGAACAAAGCATTCATTTAAAGATTTAAAGTAGGTTCTAAAAACACTATGATAGGATTTCTGATAGGTCTCACTTTCAAATCTATGGATTGTCATTGATGCAGAACCTTGGCAAACACAAGTCCAATTCAAGATACGTAGATAAATATTAAGAGCACACAGGTTTCAATATCTTTGATGAAACAAAGGTAAGTGGTGATAGCAATAAAAACCTATGAAAAGAGATTCATCGGCTAAAATAAAGGAGAGAGCTTGAAGTTGAAGGAAACACAAGTCATAGTATTGTATACAAACTTGTTCAAGAGATAGGACATCTACTAAGAAGAAAGCACCTCAACAAATATTGAGGAGGTAATATTTTAGCAATCGATTTAGAGGACTAAGATAATATTAGAAATGGATCTGGTAAAGACTTTAAATAAGTGCAAACCTCCTTGAAGACTTGGAGAGCACAAAATGAGTGCAAACCCTTTTAGATCATATGGTCAAAGGCCTTGCAAAATTTTTGTGTGTGAAACAGGTGATTGTTGATGAGCTCTATGCAGACACGATTCATGTGGTATGTATCTTTCATTGTGGTAAAGTTCTGAAGCATTAGAAGACAAATAAGATATTTTCCAAGTTTAGTTTCATTGAGTGCTCTAGCTCATATGGTTACCATCGACAATGTTAGGCTTGTCTAGTAGGACGTCTTGGTTTTGAATCTTGCCAATATGTTGGGGCTCAAAATTTTGAGTTGGTTTATTTTTGCAAAAATTGTGATGGCCATGACTTCAAGTTGAAGATCATGAAATTACTTCCCATCGGATGGTGTATCCGAGGTGGCTCACTTTATGTTGGTAAAGGTGGCAGTTGAGAGACCCAGGTTTGAGTCACATGCATGATATTTTGGCAAAATAATGGCAATAGAGATTTCAAAGGTGAAAGGTTCGTTTGACATTGGCAGCCATTGAGGTATAGTAAGATAATATTTTTTTAAGGTGGTATTATTATAATTTTTGATAAAGTGGGAGATATAAGGAGTCATTTTATTTTTTAATAAAAGTTATATTTTGTAAGATTTATTATTGGAGTGATAAGAGTGTTTGAATTGAAATTTAGATAAAGAAACAAAAATAAATTATATAGCAGATTTAGAGTGCACATACAAAAGAAAGATCAATATTTTTGTTGAGGTAGATTTGGAGGTGTCACATAGTAAAAGGATTAATGCACATCTTCACCCAAGCATCCAATTGAAAAGGAAGGACATTTTAGCTATCTACAAGAAGGAGAGGTGCACAAGATAGTTACAAATAAGCATTTACAAGGTCAGTTATCAAGTGCTAGACTAGAGCTACCTTTAAAATGTAATAAATGTGAGACATGTGAAAGTGACATAATTAATGAATGTAAAGAATCGTTTGGTCATCTGAATATTCCTACAAAAGTAGATCATCTTTATATTCAGAAGGTTAAATTTTTTTGGGTAGAATATGTTTTGGTTTGAAGAAAGCAAACTCAATAAAAGGGAAGATTTTAAAGAGTAAGAGCAAGGTTTTGGATCAGATTATTGAGCACACTTGAGTAGTGTTTATGAGTATATTTGCGAGTAAATTTAGGAGTATATTTGAGTAGTGTTTGTGAGTAGATTTGTGAATAGAGTTTGGAGTAGAATTGAGTGGGTTGGTGCCCATGAAACTTGCACTAGGGGATTGGTGTCTCCTGTGGTTTAGGGCCCACAAACTTGCAGAAGGGGATTGGTGTCTCCTATGGATTGGTGTCCACAAACTTGTATAGGGAATTGGTGTCTCCTGTGGATTGGTGTCCATGAACTTGTATAGGTTATTGGTATCTCCTATGGATTGGTGTCCACGAACTTGTATAGGGGATTGGTATCTCCTCTAGATTGGTGTCCATGAACTTGTATAGGGGATTGGTGTCTCCTGTGGATTGGTGTCCATGAAATTGTATAGGGGATTGGTGTCTCCTATGGATTGGTGCCCATGAACTTGTATAGAGGATTGGTGTCTCTTGTGGGTTGGTGCCCACGAAATTTATTGAAGAAATATATAAGCAATATTTTACCATGGTTTTCTCCCAAAAGGGTGTTTCCACGTAAAAGCATTGTCTCTTATGTGTATGGTGATTATGTGCATTGATTTATTATTGCATTCATATTATTTCAAGTTATTTATTTGGAAAGAAAAAGAAAATTTGTATCTTATACTATTCACCCCCCTCTCAGTATAAGCTTGTGTTCTTCAATTGGTATCAGAGTAGGTTCCTTCGTGAAAGCCTAACCGCTTGAAGGAAGATCTTACAAGAACACACATGGCTCACCAAGAAGGTTTTTCATCAAATAGGGCTCCATTTTTTGATGGAACTAACTATGCTTTTTGGAGTGTGAGGATGCAGATTTATTTGATGGCACATGGCTATGATATATGGCAATCCATTGAGGATGGGTTCACACCACCTACAACTCCTCCCATGGATCGAGATGGCAAGAAACCATTTGAAAATAATTCCAGGGTAATGAATGCAATATTAAGTGGGTTATGTGAATTAGAGTTTGTGAAAGTCATGCAATGCACCTTAACAAAAGAAATATGGGATAAGTTACAAAGAACATATGAAGGAGACGACAAGGTTAAAATGGCAAAACTTCAAACCCACAAGAGGAAGTTTGAAGATTTAAAGATGAAATATGAGGAAGATATTACCAAATATCTACTCTGTGTTGATGAAGTTGTCAACACCATTCATGGACTTGGAGAAAATATTGAAGACTCTAAGATTGTTCAAAAAATATTAAGGTCACTTCCCATGAGGTTTGATGCAAAGGTCTCGGTGATTGAAGAAATGAAGGATCTTAAAACCTTAAGCATGGATGACCTACACGAAATTATCATAGCCTATGAGATGAGGACTAAAAAATATCAAACATCCAAATGGGAGGCTGCATGTTTAAATATTCAAAGAAGACAAAGAATAAAGAACCAGATTCAAGTGAAGAATCAAGCAACGGAGAAGAAGCTAACTTTGTGCGAAGAAATAAGAAGGGTCCAAGAAAACACAAAGGTATGCATTCTGTGAAATGTTTTAATTGTGGTAACATTGGTCACTATGCATATAATTACCCACAAGCTGGAAGTAGTAGAAGTGAAGAAGAAAAGGAATACAATAAAAATAAAGAAATAAAATTTTATCATGAAAAGAAAAATAGGCATGGTCAAAGCAAGCATGAAAAGATCTTTCAAAGACACAAGAAGAGTCTTTATGTTGAGGAAGCAAGTAGTTCTTCCAGCAGTTATGAAAGCCTCTCCGATAGTGAAAGAGAAGAAATCCTATTTTTGGCCATAGAAGAGAAAGAAGATGCTCCTATCGTCAAAAACCAAGAAAAGAAGAAAGATCTAGAATGTGAAGAGGAAGCCATAGTTGACATAGAAGAGGAACTTGTTGTTGCTCTTGAAGATTTGAAAAGGCTTAGAAAGAAGAACTCAAGATTGAAGACTCAAGTACAAGAGGATGAGATGACAAAGGTAAAGTTATCGCAAGAACTCATTGACTTGAAAGTTAAAATTGAAGAGGCAAAGCGAATTGAAGAAGGTATGGTTGAGCAGTTAAAGGCAAAAGAGTTGGAATGTGAAAAATTGAAACATGAAGTTATTTATTTAAGGAAGGAAGTGGAAGAATATAATGATAAGCTACAAAAAAATATTATGCTTGAGAAAAGCACAAAATTTTTGGATGATATTATCAAAGCACAGAGATCTTCGATTATAAAGACTGGACTTGGTTTTGGAGAAGGTCAAAAGAAACAAAAGGGGGATTCAAGCTCAAAAGTAAGAGAGGCATCAAAGAAAATAATTAAAGAAGAGCCTAAGACCTATGTTGATGTGTTGAGAAGTGGAAGCATCAAGGAGGAATAAAATAAAGCATCATCAAGGAACAAGGTCCATCACAGAAACAACAATGAGAGAACAATACGGTCATATCCTCCAAGGCAATCAAACAAGTTTCAATATTTCTTCCGAGGTTATTGTTTCTCATGTAACCAATTTGGTCATAAAGTTGCACATTGCAGGGTCCATGCTAAAAATGATTTTGGTTTCACCAAGAGGAATTTCAATTCATTTACACCTCTCATGGACTACAACATCATATTCTACAAATGTAATAATTTTGGGCATACAACTAGATGGTGTAGAACAGTGTTCCCTGAACTTCCAAAGTCAAGCAAAAAGTAGGATGGTCAAAATGTTCAAAAGGGTATGCCCTCCAAAGTTTGGAAAAAGAAAATAGAACAAGAAGAGGAGCATAGTAATTTGGGAGTTCCACTCCCATCTCATCATTGAAGTCTCAATAAGAGTAGGTAGAAAGGGGGCATTGTCAAGTGTCTTATATTTCAGCCCTAAGGAGCCTTTGCCATTGATGTCAAAGGGGGAGAATTTTAGTAAGGGGGAGTAGCTAGTCAGGGGGAGCAATTTGTGATCATGTTGCAGTAAAAGACAGATTCTTTGCAGGGTTGCCATCAATGACAAAGGGGGATATTGTTAGAAATGTTGAGTTGTCATTGATGTCAAAGGTAGAATTGGAAGGATAATTTAATTATAAGTATGCTCATGAGTTTTGGCAACATCATGTTTTGAATTACAAGAATATGCTTTAATATTTAAATTAAAGATTTAAATATTAAAGTTATAAAAATATTATTACAATATTAAAACCTCATAATATTTAAATATTAAATTTAAATTTAATTTTTTAAATTTATTTTTGAAATATAAAGTGTTTAATTAAAGTATATGGGCCGACCTTGTGCATAAATAAAGGTTGTGTATATATAAAAGGTTGAAATTCATTTGAAAAGGAAGTAGAGGAAATTGATGCCTTTGAGTTACTTGTGCAAGTGATAAATCTGCTATGGTGGAAGGTTTTTAAGCGGTAGAAGGGAGTTCACAAATGATGAGAGGGTGGTGAAGGTTGAATGTGAGGCGGTGGTGAAGAAGAATAAGGGCAGATGAGCGCATGAGTGCAGTTGTGAAAAGAAACTAGCATAGCAAAGTGTGGAGTGGAAGAACTTGCATGTGTCTTCGTATTCCATACGTTGATTGGGTGGTGTATTCCTTTCATGAGAAAGTTGTTTTGTTGATACACTCAAGTGAGGGAAGCTAGCACTATAGAACAAATCATTCATACAAATATTGAAAGGAGGTGCTAACAACACTATGATAGAAATGCTAAGAGGTACCATTTTTGAATCCTCGAACTATCACTAACACAGAACCTTGGCAAATGTAGGTCCAATTCAGAACACATAGACAAATCTTAAGAGCACACGGGTTTCAAGACCTTTGATGAAACAAAGTTAAGTGGTGATAGCAACCAAAACCTATGAAAAGAGAGTCATCAGCTGAAAGAAAGGAGAGAGCCTAAAGTTGAAGGAAATGTAGGTCACAATATCGTATACAAACTTGTTCAGGAGATAAGACATCTACTAAGAAGAAAGCACCTCAGCAAATACCGAGAAGGAGGTAATATTTCAACACTCGATTCAGAGGACTGAGATAAGATTAGAAATGGATCTGGTGAAGACTTGGAATAAGTACAAACCTCTTTGAAGACTTGGAGAGCACTAAATGAGCACAAACCCTTTTAGATCATGTTGTCAAAGGCCTTATAAATTTTTTGTGTGAAATAAGCGGTTGTTGATGAGCTCTATGCAGACACGATTCATGTGGTATGTATCTTTCGTTGTGGTAAAGTTTTGAAGTATTAAAAGACAAATAATATATTTTCCAAGTTTTTTTTCCATCGAGTGCCCAGCTCAAACAGTTACCATTGATAGCATTAGGCTTGTCTAGCAGGACGTCCTGGTTTCAAATCCTGCCAATCTATCGGGGCTCAAAATTTTGAGTTGGTTTATTTTTGCAAAAATTATGATGGCCATGACTTCAAGTTGAATATCATGAAATTACTTCCCATCAGATGGTGTATCCAAGGTGGCTCACTTTCCATTGGTAAAGGTGGTAGTTGAGAGACCTAGGTTCGAGTCACGTGCATGATATTTTGGCAAAATAATGACAATAGAGATTCCAAAGGTGAAAGGTTCGTTTGATGTTGGTAGCCATTGAGGTATAGTAAGATAATGTTTTTTAAGGTGGTATTATTATAATTGTTGATAAAGTGGGAGATATAAGGAGTCATTTTGTTTTTTAATAAAGGTTATATTTTGTAAGCTTTATTATTGGAGTGATAAGAGTGTTTGAATTAAAATTTAGATAAAGAAACAAAAAGAAATTATATAGCATATTTGGAGTGCACATACAAAAGAAAGATCAACATTTTTGTTGAGGCAGATTTGGAGGTGTCACATAGTAAAAGGATTAATGCACATCTTCACCCAAGCATCCAATTGAAAAGGAAGGACATTTTAGCTATCTACAAGAAGAAGGAGAGGTGCACAATATAGTTACAAATCAACATTTACAAGGTCAGTTATCAAGTGCTAGACTAGAGCTACCTTTAAAATGTAATAAATGTGAGACATGTGGAAGTGACAAAATTAATGAATGTAAAGAATAGTTTGGTCATCTGAAGCTTCCTACAAAAGTACATCATCTATATTTTCAAGAGGTTAAAAGAATTCTGGGTAGAATATATTTTGGTTTGAAGAAAGCAAACTCAGGAAAATGGAAGAATTTAAAAAGTAAGAGTAGGATTTTGGATCAGATTATTGAGCATACTTGAGCAGCGTTTGTGAGCAAATTTAAATAGTGTTTGTGAGCAGATTTGTTAGTAGATTTTGGAGCAAAAATAAATAGGTTGGTTCCCACAAACTTAGACTAGGGGATTGGTGTCTCCTATGGGTTGGTGCCCATGAACTTGCAGAAGGATATTGGTGTCTCCTGTGGATTGGTGTCCATGAACTTGTATAGGGGATTGGTGTCTCCTATGGATTGGTGTCCATGAACTTGTATAGGGTATTGGTGTCTCCTATGGATTGGTGTCCATGAACTTGTATAGGGGATTGGTGTCTCCTATGGGTTGGTGCCCACAAAATTTATTGAATAAATATATAAGCAATATTTTATCATGGTTTTATCTTGAAAGGGTGTTTCCACGTAAATCCTTATCTCTTGTGTGAATTGTGTCCATGAACTTGTATAGGGGATTGGTGTCTCCTATGGGTTGGTGTCCACAAACTTGTATAGAGGATTGGTGTCTCCTGTGGATTGGTGTCCATGAACTTGTATAGGGGATTGGTATCTCCTATGGATTGGTGTCCACAAACTTGTATAGCATATTGGTGTCTCCTATGGATTGGTGTCCATGAAATTGTATAGGGGATTGGTGTCTCCTATGGGTTGGTGCCCACAAAATTTATTGAAGAAAAATATAAGCAATATTTTGTCATGGTTTTCTCTCAAAAGGGTGTTTCCACGTAAATCCTTGTCTCTTGTGTGAATGGTGATTATGTGCATTGATTTATTATTGCATTGATATTATTTCAAGTTATTGCTTTGGAAAGAAAAGAGAAATTTTTTATCTTATATTGTTCACCCCCCTCTTAGTATAAGCTTGTGTTCTTCACTAATATTAAAAGAGACATCCTCAAATATTTTCGTTGTAATATTTTATGGGTACGATTATTATAGAATGGCTAGAAGATGGTGGTTGGAAGTGAAATAAAGATATAGCAGGTGCGTACTCCTGCATTATTTTAAATCCCCTTACATAATATTTTTGAGATAATAATTGATCGAGTACAATTGCAAGGAAGAAATTACATGTGGCGATGCATTTCTAATTTGTCTTATTTCGGTAATACCAAGTAGCAACTTCTCATGGTATCACCAAATAAGCACAGATACATGTAGAAGCATGAATAAGCACAAAATAAGTACCAATAGCCTAAGGGTGTTCTAAATATAGTAAAAGAAAGTTGAGAAATGAAACTTGATGAACTCAAAAAGTGCTCAAAAAAGAAAGTATTGAACCACACGAATAAAATTTGCCACACAAATTGAGACCTCATGGACTATACCAAGAAAAATAAGTTCCTGGAGCAAGAAACTCAAAGGACAAACCCGACATAGGTCCAAGATAACCATATTTTTTCATATCTATAAAACATGATGTTGCCACCATCAGCTAATGAAATGGATCACCTCAACATTGCTTTATATGAAGGTAGATGCCAAAGAAAAATTTGTAGTGACAAAAATGGGCCAGAGTGTGCAAAAGGTGAATTTCAAAGTAAAAATGAACAAGTTTAATAAATTCCTGTTTATCATCACTAAAATATGCATAAGGTATAGTAAAATGAAGTAGATGTCAAAGCTACATCATCTTGTCTACTTTGGAAATATACAAGCACCTCGATAAAATATAGTTATAGAGGTATCACTTCGATGGAGTATAGTTATGGAGGTACTTTGGTTTCTCCGGGTTTCTCAATTTTTGTACCTCCAGATCTCATTCTTCATTCTATTTTTCTTCCTATTCTCAGTACCTTAGTACCGCTTCCACATTCCCACATGTAAATATATCTTTGCCCTCCTCTTTCTGGGAATTCTCTCTTTATTGTTGTCATGTTTTGTCCTTAAAAGTTTCATCTCACCACCATTGTATGTAGTCTTCCACATCCATTGTATTCAATCATTCCCATGCCCATCCATGTTGTTTCCCATTCTATTCCATTGTGTCTTTCTCTTTTCTCCCTTCACTATCATGTCAAGTCCCCCTCTATTTCAACTTAAAAATTTATCTATGTCAAACCTAGTCAAGGTTCATCTAAAGACAAAGAAACAAATGACTAGGATAAGCCAGAATAAAAAATATATATATGAAATTGTCTTTTGTACAAAAATATAAGGCATGATCAAAATGTCTGGCCCACCACTATTGAGATCCCCTTTCAAATCAAAAGCAGTTAGAGTTGAAGAAATCAAAAATATGAGTTGTAGCAGTAGACGATACAATTTTTAATAAATAGCAACCTGACAGAAATTATGACAGTTGGAATAAATTGGTTTTTTTTGTAACATACTCAGGAAGTCGAAGAGACACAGGGCTAAGAAAATATATGTGGTTGAACTAGGACCAAGCATTTGCAATAGATTTTGGACAGACATGCTACATAAGGAGCTAAAGCGACCAAGATTCATCATCAAGCAATTAGATATCAAACTCGCTAGAGGTATTCTAAGTGTTCTTTAAGGGTTATTATATCTTCTTTTGTGTTTTCTTTGTTTTTTTTTTTTTTTCTTAGTTCTTCCCACCTTTGTGTAGGTACTACTAAGAGTCAAGTAGCCCACCTGAGATCATTTCTAGGAGCTGCTTCAAGGAGCTGGAGTCTATATGTCACTATAATTAGGATAGTAGATCACAGTTCCCTAGTTACGTTATTTGAACCAAGTGAGCTTTGTATTGTATTAATTAAAATATCCAAGCACTTTGTTGGTATTTACCATTGTAGTCATCATACTTTGAATATAATACAAATTATCTGGTTTCTGCTCTTTGGCTTATTTTTTATGCAATGTGTGTGTGCCACTTGTCTGTATATTGCATTATTTGAATATGTAGATAGTGTTTCTCTTGTTGATTCAAAAATCCATGTTGATTGTGATATTCTAATGAATGTGGATTTATCAGTTTCTCTTTCTTTTTCTCTCTATTTCATGTGATTGGTTAAAACATTTCTATGATAGTCCAATGGATAAGGTACCAGTCTACTTCTATGTCTGAAACTCTTTTAATGTATGCTTGGTCATCAGTTTTGCACATAAATAATACATTAAAAATTTGGTTGAGCGCATTTGTTTAAAGGACACCACTATAGGCTCATATTAGGGTGTCTAGACCTGATTTTTTTAATTATCAAGCTATCCTAAGACAAAGTGGTGGATCCGCTAGAGCTTACATATCTGCTTGTGGGCCAAAGAAAGTTGAATAGCATGACAAAACCTTAAGAATATTTAAATTTTTCCACAAAAAACACACACAAGGGGCAGCATCCATCTCGATCATTTGTGATCATACACCCTTATAGGGTCCTACTCCTTTAGCTTTTGATTGATCTATAATTATTTGATCACACTAATCTTCTACGATCTACGTTGATTCGAACATCATATTTCAAGCACCTTTTTGCTTTGTTGACCTTATCCATCTTCTTAATTCTTCTTCTCATTCATCATTTTCTTCTTTTTCTTCTCTTTTCTAAAATTATGCTCAGTATCTATAGGGTATGATTTCGCCCTATGTTAAAATTGCAATTCATCTTTACGAGGCGTGATTTTGGCTAGAGGTTTGTTTTCCCCTTCTTTATTTCTCCTCTTTCTTTCATCCTCTATTTCTTGCATTCCTCCATCCATTCGTGCATTTTTCATCCATTTAATTTGCTTTAGCCCATCCTGTATTACATTTATCTTAGTGCCTCCATGCATCCCATAGTTATGTTGTCAGTCATTCATGCATAGTTAAAACATAAAAATATATAAAAACAAAAACATAAGTGCACACATTTTAATCAAACGTAGCATGACATTACTCGAGAAATAAAGGGTATATAGGTCTATTTGATCTATGTGCTATAGTACAAGCCCAACACACTTGATCCTCCCTAAGGATGCATGCCACACTTAAAATTGGTATATCACCCTGATCCTCTCCTAGCTCTAAGAGCCTATCTCCTGTACCCATCAAAGGTAGTCCTGGTGGGGACATGTTCATGAACCATGTGGTAGTCCATGACCTAGATCACAATCAACTCTATGCTTGAAGGGAGGCTAGTGGAGTTATCCTATGATCCACTAGCATTGATTGGAAGTACAACATCTAGTAGAAGGTATCCCTCCTTATCGACACCTCCCACCTCTCCTTTGCTCTTTGTAGCTATTCTTGTAGAAGGTAGATGACCTCATCAGGATGACTACTTGTAGCCATAGTTATGTCCTCTGCACGAGCCTATTGTTGCTCCTGGTCTAGCTGACTCACCTTGCTCTTGAGGTCGCATCCCATTCTATGAGCATTGTGCTCAAGGTAATCTATAGCCCCTCGATACTCTTGGACCAATCCTCTCAGAGTAAGTCCATATTCCTCTACATGGACACTATCCAAGCTTGTAATACATTTTTCTCCCTCGTTGGGTCTCCCTAAAATGCGATCCTGCTCAACCTAGCTATCAATGATATAGATGCCTCTCTAGCTACTCTACTTAACTTAATCCCAATAATTATGGGGAAACCCCCTGTAGTGCACCCTAAGCTAGAGATAGTGATCATCTCCCTCGTGGTTGTCATCATCTCCATCCAAATCTATGATCAGGTTTATCTCTGTGGGAATGTGCCCCTCTAATCCTACTCTATGGTGCATTGAGTAGCCTCTCAAAGTTCTAGCTAGACTCGTTGACTCATAACTTGGCATCTCTACACTAGCACTAGTGGGGATATCCTTGAGGGTACAACACTCATGTATCATATTCACTACTCAAGAGCCATCCCGACATTGTCTACCCTTGGATCCACATAGAGTGGGTCATATAGGTCCTCCTTCACGCATATACCCCTACCAAGATCTCCTTCAACTCATAATGGGTCTCTTTTTACCTACCTATACCATTAGTCACCCAAGTTTGGTATCTTCTAGAAGATACCAAACTATTATTTGACTTGATCAAATATGAAGAGCTCCAACTCTCCTCTCTCCATAGAGACCCGCCTAAACCTCCTCGCTTGAGCTAAATCCATCGCATCCTCTATCCATCTTGGGTGTAGATGCCATGGTCGCTAGATAATCCTCTTCTCTCATAACTCATTTATCATCGGTCTCCCTAGTGGTAGCAGGTTCCCAACATACATCTTCTAGACTAGCTTGAAGCTCTTGGCCCATTTGTATATTGCTAGTCACTTTGGGTTGGGCAATGGCCCTGGTTGTGCATGTGGTCTCTTGGTCGCTATGTGCTCCTAGCACCACACTTGGAGCAAGGTCGTGTAGACCAATCTTGTATATCATTTATACATGACATTTTAAACTACATGGACTCCATATGGATCCCATACACATGTGGACCAAGGTTGTGCCAACACATATGGACCCCATGAAAATCACACTCATTGGTCTTGAATGTTTGCCATGACTCCAACTAGTGCCCATGCTAGGTATCATCTACTTGTGTGGCATACCAAGAATCTTACCACCACCCCACAAAGCACAATCATCAAAGCATCGACACCATAGTGTCCCACCAACTCATTGATCGATATCCCACTCTCTCAAACCTAGTGGGTCCAACCCCTTGACAGTCTTTGTAATGTATCCTACTACACTCATGCTCTATAAACTACCCTTCCATTGATGAGGATGTGTAAGATTCACCACATGTCCTCCAGTATGACTATCATCTTCCTTGTTGGTAACTAGAATATTGTCGACTCTAGATACCATCTCTCTTCTAACATTGTCAGCAACACTCTATTTGCCTCAACCTGGGACATATTTGCTAGGTGGTGCAGCCCTGCTACCTCTAGTGTATCTCTCTCTTCTTGTGATAGGCCCTCTGGTTTCTCCTCTAAGGAACTCAATCACCACTCTCAGCTCTCAAGTACGTCATGTTGCAACTAAAAACATAATCAAGTTTTAATTAGTTTTGCATGTAAAAAATAAAAATAATAAAATAATATATAAAAACAAGATTTTTCACACACAACAGCATAAGAGCAATATCTCAACACCCGATTCCACTTGCCTTGGTCCATGTTCTCTCTCTTTTTTCTCTATTTGTCTCCTTTGTATATTGTTTTCTCTTTGTCGAAATCACGCCTTGTTCTCACAAGGCATGATTTTTTCCTTTTTCTTCTTCTTCCAAAATCACACCTGGTATTTTTAGGGTATGATTTTGGTTGTTGTGGCGATCCAACCAAAATCGTGATCAATCCTTAAAGTCACGTTAGGGTCGCACACGATGATTTTTTCTAAAAGACAAAAAATGATTTAAAAATACTAAAATTCCTAATCTAACCTATTCTAGAGGAAGGATTTTAGTCTTTCCCTATACTCGCTCCACTATTGTACTAGCCTCGCTTCTCACAAGAACTAAACGGTGTGGAGGTAGCATCATTTATTTTTCTTCTCTAGAGCTCTTATTCTTTTCATGCGATGAAAATGAATTAGGGTTTTTCACCCCTTTTGCCTTTTATCCTTCCTTTTTATTTTTTCTCTCCTTTTTGGCACCCTTTTAATCGTCTTTCATTTTTTTTTCTTCTAAGTTAGTTATTTTGATATTCTTCGGGAATATGGAATTCCTTCCAAAACTCAAGGGTCACCTTGGATTTAGAGGCATTAATGTCCCTAATATAATTTTTTGCATGTAAAATATTTAAGTGTCCAGAATAGCACCATTTTGCACCACCCTTTTCTTCTAAATCAGCTACCCTATTTTTTGTTCATCGTCTCTCACCCATAAGTGTCTACATATTTCTTTGACGCATTTATTAGACCATAAATGCATTAAAGAGGGCATAAAATGTAGACACAAAAATTTGACCCACCCAAGTGAGTTAATATTCCTAGAACCCTAGATAAGGCCCTCAAACTTATCTAGGCACAAGTCTGGGACTCCTCCCATTTGTTCCTCCTTTTTCCCTAGTTTTTTTGAAATCATGGTCGGCCCTTACAAGGAATGATTTTGACAAATTAAGGTTTTCTCTTAGAAAAACCTATTCTTTTGGTCTAACTCTGAAGATGTTGGCCTTCCCTTGGTTTTTTCACTCTTTTACGCTCTAAACCTCTTATAAATAGAGGGTTTGGATCCCCATTTCTTCTAGAAACTCCTAGACAACAATTAATCCAAAAACATTTTTCTTTCCTAAGTATTCTTCTAGAGATTCTAAGAAGTGATTCTTTTGGCAAGCAAGTCTTCTAACAAGATCAAGTGTTCTTTGGTGTTCTACTATTACTCTATAGCTGATTTTTGTTGCTCTTGGTGGACAAGTGTGGGAGCCTTAAGGAGGAATCTACCATTTTATGGAGGACTTCATCCTTTTGTTTGTTCTTTCATTGCCACCAAGTTTATTCTTTCATTTTGTTACTTCTAAAATAGTTTAATCTGCATTTTGTGTTTGAAATTTTTATTCATTCATTGTTTTGTATCTCTCTCCCGAAATAGCAATCACCCTTTACAAGGCACAATTTTGATGAAAACTAAAATTGTAGTCACCCCTTATGGGGCACAATTTTGGCTTCACCAGGTTTGAGGGCAAGGTATCGCTCCCAAACCCTTATTTCCACTTACATGTTCTATTTAGGCCATAACACTATCATTTACATTCTATTTTTTGCATTGTTTCATTTCATTTCATCTTGTTTTGTTGTTTCTCCAAAAAGTTCAACAACTGCCTTTGATTTTGAATGGTCAGCTAAAAGGACTAAGGGAACTTGATTTTTGTGCCTCCAAGCTCAGTCTTACAATGGCCTAAGGAAGCTCCCAAATATTGACCAAATTTTCTAGGATTTTGTGAAACTATTTTACAAGTTTTAAAGTTGCTTGGACACATCTAGACATCAGTAAAAGTTAAGGTTAATTGTTGAATCAGATAAGTGCTCTAAGTTAACCTCAGGTTTTATGTTTTCTTTCGGCCTATTTCTATTCATAACCTAGATCTTAAATAAAAGGGAAGATTTTGATCACATTCTAGGTATTTAAAAGAGAAAGGCATATAGTTTGCATCCTAGGGTTAATTACGTTTGTGCATTCTCTTAAAACCCTTGTTAAAAAGAAAATGATATATTTTCCAAGTTAGGGATTTAGTGATAATTCAAAACTAAGAGTCGTTTTAGAGTTAGTCCTTGATTGCTTGCATTGATTGTTTGCCTTGCATTGTTGTTTTGTTTCTTAGCTTAAATTATAGAGAGGCCAACTATAGGTGATTGCTTTAATATATACATCAAGCATCTCCACCCCAGACTTAGAAGGAGTTCTAAAACCGTTCTTGGTGAAACCTTCAATCCCCAAGCCCTCAAGTGTAGACAATATAACACACCCCCACAGTCACCTCGATTCCCAAAAAATCCAACCAAAAATCGTACGCAACAAGGCAATTTTCCCCCCTACAACAATATCTTATTTTATTAAAATTGTTTATTTTTATCAAAAATATATATCACAATCATTATATCAAAAATAAACTTTAAGTATAATTTAATAGTTTTTAAAATAATTTACTACTAGTTTAAGTGGTTTAAAGAAAATTGTTGAAGTGAAAACTTTCATTTCCTAAACTAATGTTAAAATTTGATAAGTATAGTTTAAAATTTTAGTTAAACTTTTTAAATTCCTCAACTTTCAAGACATTCAGGTTTGTTTGAGTCTTGTTAAATGATATAGAGTTATTGTAATACCACTATGGGTTCACAGTGTAATAGTGATGGGACACCTTTCAATCCCATGTAACATAAAATAATAATAATAATTTACTATTACACAAATAATTTAACGAGTATAATAATTATATTTTCAAAGTCCTGGTAATAGTGCAACGGTTTGGGGTTTGGGTCTTTTTTGAAAGATCCAAGGTTCAAACCGCAGCATGTGCGTAGTTGTGTGTTAATCTCCTATTTATAACTGTAACTCTCAGCCTTAAGAGGAGTCATGGCTGAGAGGAGATTGCTCAGCCCTATGCATCAATTGTAGGAGTTTATCACACTACCCGAATCCAAAAATATACACTTTTACAGTTGTAGGGGTTTACCACACTACTTGAATCCAAACAATATATTTTTAAAACTTAATTATTTACATTTTATTTTAATTATCACTTATTATTAATATTAATTATTTATTCTTTTATTCATTTATTTTTTAAAGTAATATATATATTAGTGTGAGAAACCCCTACAACCAACACACACAGTTGAACAGTCTCCTCCTAACCATGATCCCTTGTAAATCCAAGAGCTATGCTTATCAATAAGGAATTTAACACACAACTACCACACAGCCACCCCCTCACACATTCATCCATGTTGTGGAAAGTAAAAATAATTTTAAAATAGTCATTTTTAGTAACTTACAAGTGCAAGGCTCAAACCATACGAGCTGCTCCCACCAAACTTATTATGTCTCGTTATTATTAACCCGATATTAAGGGGACCACCGATCATTTAGAATTTGTACCATCATCATCGATCTGATACGCACTTAAAAGATTCAGATCAGACTACTATATTTGCAAACAAGCTACCCTCAAGATTTGAACCTGGGTGTCTTCTTGATAAGTGTCTGGTCAGACAAGCACTTACCAATCCACCTAACCCTTGGGGGTAAAGTAGTCATATTTTTTAATTTTTATTTTTAATTGGTTATATGGAATTGAAACTATATGTTTTTTAATAAGTTATCTTCCTCAAACTCCTAATTTATTTATATACTATTTTATTTAAATTTATTAATTATTTTTCTTTTATTAATTTTTTTTTAGTAATACTTCTTATACACATCCACCATGGGGATTGAACTCGGGTCACATCACTGATAATGCAAGTGGCGTCCTTACCGGTAGACCACACTCACGGGGATATTATTTATTATTTTTAAAATAAAAATAATTTTAAAGTAGTCATTGTTTTTTTTTAATTGGTTATATGAAATTGAAAATATATATATATATATATATATATATATATATATATATATATATATATATATATATATATATATTTTAAAATAAGTTATGTGCGGCTTCTATTGGAGGCCACACCCAATACAAAAATAAAATATTATATTGCTCTTATTATATTTCTAACAAGTTAATTAAAGCATTTCCTACCTTTTTATCAAAAAAAAGTTATGTGTGGCTTCTTTTGGAGGCCACACCCATTACAAAAACAAAATATTACATTGCTCTTATTGTATTTTTAACAAGTTAATTAAAGCATTTCCAACTTTACCTTTTGATCAAAATATTCTTCATTTGCTTTTTTTTTAACAAAATACTACTCATCTTACTAATAAGAATTCATAATACATCGCAGATACAAAGATTACAAAAACTTACTCAAGGACATCCAACAATCAGATTTATCCTAAGCAGAACAATTTTTAATGTTTTTCATCATCAGCATCTTAAACGCTTTACATTGATTCTGAATATCAAATCAATTTTATCTTCCTCAAACTGCTAAGTTTCCACAATCAACTCTTTTTATATGATATGCCTTTTGAAATTTAAATTTTGCCAAAATGAAATTCAACACCACTAATGGCTAAAATATTTGCTGCCCAATTTTAGGTGCCCAACTTCTATATCTATAAATATCTTGTCTTTAACAACCTCAAAATTTCTTAATACCTTTTTTAGGGTTCTTATCCATTTCCCTAATATTCCAAGATATTATTTTCATTAATATTATTATTTTTATTTGTGGGTTTAGCCTCACTTCTTGTTAGCACTTGTGATATTTGCTTTTGTTTTCCCATATCAATATCCCTCTAGGTTTCTTTTTCTCTTTGTTTTTGTTTCTTGGGTCTTCCTCTCTTTTTTTCATTCCTAGCAATACTTTCAACTTCATCAATCTCTTCAATCTTCTCACAATGCTCATAGTAAGACTTAACATCTTTAGGTTTGCCTTGTTCTAAAGAATTTGAAGTGCAAGGAATAACCTCAAAATCACAGTCTGCTTTTTGTTGCCCTAGAAACCCTAAAGTACAAGAATGCTCTTCTATAGCAATTACCTTCTCATTTTGCTCAAAAAAACTTAAATTATTATGGGTTTCCTCCATCCTTATTTTTTTATTATGCTGCTCCTGAAACCTTGAAGTGTAAGGGATAACATCTTCATTCCTATTGCTCTTATTACTTGGAGAGGATTTTCTACTATTTGATGAAAATGAAGATGATTTACCTAGAATAAACTTGACCTTTAATTCCTTTTGAACTTGCCAAATGAAACAATAGATAGGTTTTTTATTTGCCTCTTCTTTCAGAGTAGAATATCCTAGATAGGTTTTCTTTGCCTCTTATTTCAGAGTGGAATATCTTTGATCTATGTCACCAACTATTATTTTATCCCTAATTTTTGAACTAGAAAAGATGATGAGAAAAAGATATTTAGGAAGAAAATTCATAGAGTAATTTGAATTTAATCCCCACTTCCACTTATCTAATTTTGGATCTCAAAAAACCCTAGCCATGATATTTAGAACTTACATATTAACCCTCCACTTTTAAGAACCATTATATTATGCTCAATCATCTCATCCTTGATACTCACTTTAGGTGTAACATTTGTTACCTGGATCAAACTTGCCATGCATTTGCTCTTCTGCTTATCTTCAACTTAGGCCTCCATACTTCCAACTAGGGCATCCTAACTTCCCATTAAGGTTTTCAAATATGACTTTCCTTCCATACTAGCTAATGGAGCTTGCTCTTGGCTTGCACTCCCTCTTGGCTCACCTTCCCTCTTGGCTTGCACTCGCTCCTAGCTTGCACTCTCTCCTACCTCACACTCGCTCCCGACTTGCACTCCCTCTTGGATCGCAATAGCCCTTGTCTCTTCTTTCTCAATATTCCTTCACTAATTTTTAGGAAACAATGTTACACACATTCATGGTAAAGGTTTGAAGCATTGATACACTCCGGATAAACCCATTGTTGTTTCACCATGACTAAATCTTGGCTTGCACTCCCTCTTAGATCGCACTTCCTCCCAACTCACACTAGATTTTCTTCAACTAGATCACACTTTGCTTTCTACTTTCTGCTCACACTTCCACCTTATTTTTGGTCCGTGCTCACACTCGCTTCTGACTGCACTCACTCCTAGTTCATGCTCACACTTGCTTCTGATTGCACTCACTCATGGGTCGCGATCCCACTTGCTTTCCACTGCACTCACGTTTGGTTGTACTCGTGCTCGCTCGCACTTGCTCCTAGTTGCACTCTCTCTCGACTACACTCGTGCTCGCACCTGCTTCTGACTACACTCATTCCTAGCTCATGCTTGCTCGCACTCGCTTTCGACTGTACTTACTCCCTACATGCACTTTTGGTTGCACTCACTCCCTACTCGCACTTTCGGCTGCACTCAATCCAACTCGTGTACTCGCACTCACTTATTGGTATCAAAACTATATCTCTTTTATCACATCATTATAAAACCAAGCAAATCCAAAAAAAAAAATTATATTTTCAAAACTTAATTATTTATATTTTATTTTAATTATCATTTATTATTATAAT
The DNA here is from genome assembly GCA_028583015.1 of Wollemia nobilis. Classification (NCBI taxonomy): domain Eukaryota; kingdom Viridiplantae; phylum Streptophyta; class Pinopsida; order Araucariales; family Araucariaceae; genus Wollemia; species Wollemia nobilis. Next base: position 5,559,313 of record JAQPPZ010001745.1, on the reverse strand, counting down.
AAATAATTTATTTATATATTATTTTATTTATATTTATTATTGTATTCATTATTTATTCTTATTTTTAAATAAAAAATAATTTTAAAAGTTAATTTTTTATTTTTAATTGGTTATATGAAATTCAAACTATATCTCTTTTATCATATAGTTATAAAACCTTAAATCTTTTTTTTTTAATTTACATGGTGGAATCGGTAGCCGCCACGAATCCAGGTAGGTTGTTCGACTTTTATGGCTGCCATAGTATTCTACGTTGTTTGCCCCGAAAGCCGCCACATAATTCTTTGCGTAGTTCGTCCCTATAACCACCATGCCACAATCATTTAAAACCTTTTACACCACTGAAACACCAGGGACAAGCGTTCAGTTTGACGACGCCTAATATTTGAACCTTGGACCTTCGTCTCCCTTACGGGGTTTGGTCGAACCAATTGGTCTACACCTCGAACCTAAATTTTGGTTTGTGGTGAAAATGGCACCAAAGATTTTGTCTTTGTAGTGCAAGTGGAGAAAGTGAGCTTGGGCCCTGTTCAATAGGAGGTCCATGGTTCGAACCTTTGCAATGCAAAGGGGGACACAAAGGTTGTGTGTTAAATTCCCTATTGACACCATGCCGCAATCATTTTAAACCTTTTATGCCGTCGAAAGCACCAATAAAGGGACAAGCGTTCACTCTGATGAGGTTCAAGATTTGAACCTTGGACCTCCGCCCCCTTACAGGGTTTGGTCGAACCAATTGGTGCGATGCAAAGGGGGACACAAAGTTTGTGTGAAATTTCCTATTGACACCATGCCACAATCATTTTAAACCTTTTACGTCGTTGAAAGCACCAGGAAAGGGACAAGCATTCAATACGATGAGGCTCGAGATTTGAACCTTGGACCTCCGCCCCCTTACGAGGTTTGGTCAAACCAATTGGTCTACACCTCGGACCTAAATTTTGGTTTGTGGTGAAAACGATACCAAAGAGTTTGTCTTTGTAGCGCAAGTAGAGAAGGCAAGCCTGGGCCTTGTTGAATAGGAGGTCCACGGTTCGAACCTTTGCGATGCAAAGGGTGACATAAATGCTATGTGTTAAATTCCCTATTGATAAGCATAATTATCGAATTTACGAGGGGTCATGGTTGGAGTCATGGTTGGAACCCCATGGTTGGGAGGAGACTGCTCAAACCTATGCGTTGGTCATAAGGGTTTCTCACACTAACCTAAAAAACAATTTAATAAAAAAATAGCACCAAAGAAACCTTTAGACCCCTGACCACAACCAGCAAGGAATGAGTTTTTTATTATATTCCCCTTAGCATCCTAGAGGTTCGAACCGTAAACCTCCCGTTCAATGAGGCCAAACTTGCCTTCTCCTCCAACTACGCCACAAAGGCAGACAAATTAATCTTTTTCATGAAAGTCGAAAAATTTAACCAATTAAACTCATGCCATCTAATTTCTTAAAGTTCTTATAATTAAACCATCCTTGAGTTCTAGTTAAGTAAAGAATATCTTAAGACCCTATTAAACTTGCCCTAAACCATGTAGGGTTTAAATTTTGGGCCTCCTATTTACAAACCCTAAGCCTTTCCTTATTATTACTTTTTTTAATTGGGTTAGATTAAGAAACCTACATTTGATGCTTAGTCTGAGCATTCTCATCCCAATGACTCCTTGTAACATCAAGAGCTAAACTTATCAATAGAGGATTAACACACATCTACACACAAACGATAGTTTGAACTTTGGACCTTTCGAAGATGAACCAAACCCCGAACCTTTGCTCTGTCCCCATGTGACATCCCTTTGAGTCCAAGCCTTTCCTTAATATTATTAAATTATTTTGAGACCTTGAGTCATTAATGAATTAATTTTTCATATCAAATGATATTAAATCAAAGGATTCCACAACATTCAAGAAGGAGACCTAAGTTTGTCAATGATATAAATAATATCCGAATATGTTATGAATAATATCTAAGATGCTATAATACCACTATATGAAAATGATATAATATAAATCAAACCCATTTCAATTTCCATATAAATAATATTAACAATAATTAATTATATTAAAGTTCATATCAGCCAACCCATACTTATATAATGGCCCATACATTATGCCAATGGAAACACATTACATAATGTTAGTTTAAGACATGACTTATGGCCTAGTTTAGGTAAATATACATGGTCTTAGTCCCGGGGATAGTGCAACGGTCTTGGCTTTGGTTCTTCTTCAGGAGGTGTGAGGAGGTGGGTATGTGATGGTTGTGTGTTTGGCCCCTATTAATAAGTTCAACTCTTGTCCTTATGAAAGGTGGGTGTGTGATGGTTGTGTGTTTGGTCCTTATTAATAAGTTCAGCTCTCGTCCTTACTAAAAATCGTAGTAAATATGGGGACAGTAACTAGAGATGGGGACGAGGACTAAGATACCCTAGTTATAAAGGTTTCAAACACTAAACAAGATTATATATATATATATATAGTCTTCCATAAAAAGTTCAAATTAATTTGTACGTTGTAAAAAGTCCTTACTAAAGATCATAGTAAAGATGGGGACAGTAACTAGAGATTTTTCCATACATATACATATACATATGCATATGCATATGCATATATATATATATATATATATATATATATATATATATATATATATATATATATATATATATTATGTCTTCCATAGAAGTTCAAATTAATTTGTATGTTGTAAAAAGTCCTTATTAAAGATCATAGTAAAGATGGGGACCGTAACTAGAGATGGGGATGAGGACTAAGATACCCTAATTATAAGCGTTTCAAACACTAAACAAGATTATATATATATGGTCTTCCATAAAAAGTTCAAATTAATTTGTATGTTGTAAAAAATTTAAAAATAGTTTGTTACAGTGGTTTGGCCACCATCAAATTGAAATACTAATTCTGTTCAGAGGAAAACCAGGCTCAGTATCTTCACCTATCAATCTCACAACTTTTTATCAAAAATTGTAGATGCTGTCATCCAGTAAAGACAAAAGCAATCTATAGTACACAACAGTATGTGCTTCACTGCTTTTGGGCTATACTACAAAAGCTTCTTATGCTTGATTAAGACATGTAATTAGTACTAAGCAGATCCCAAATCATTGGAAGTGCCTAGCTTCTTATGCTTGATTAAGACATGTAACTAGGACTAAGCATCTCCCAAATAATTGGAACTGTAGTACCCTGATTCAGACATGCTTAAACCTGCTTGCTTTGGGTAATGCAGAATTGTTAAGGCCGATGAAGTCATGATTGGGGGTATCTATTAGTCTGCAGCCCAAGTTGCTTTTGGTAAAGTTAGAAAGTGTACTAATTTCAGGCGAGGCATAAAGATCAGAATGCCCTTCCTGACTCCTGGTACAATGTTCCGGATGCCTCGGCGCAAAAGGGTGCAGAAAAATCTTCTTTGATTGAATAGAATAGAATATGATAGTGATGGTGTAACTTCTTGTTGTTATTAGCTTATTCTGCTGCACCTTTTTCCAGTTGGGTTATGCAAGTAAATGTCATATGACACACCCCCACACAAATTCTCATGCCCCCAAAAATTCACAATGGATACTTGGAAGATTAGGAGTGGCCAGAGATGAGGTAAGTCAAGCCAGACCAAAACTATCCTTAACAAGCTCAACTTAATGCTTGCCTGCTGCCAACCATTAACGTGTTGTCAGAGGACCAAATTATGCGTATGACAAGCAGCAGGCTGATGCTTTCAGGACTGGTTGGCATCCCAGAATTTTCTCCAAAAAGACTACAACTAGCTGGTACTACTAAAGGTCAATTAACCCTTATGCACAAAAGCTTGTTTTGATTTAGCTGAGGGGAGGAGAGGGGAGCTGTAAAGTGGGAGCATGTTTGCCAAGATTGTGGGTAGAGGTAACACACGGTATACAATGATGGGAATGAGAATTAAGCACCTAACAGACATATCCACATACTTCCACGTTATTACATAGCCAAAGGGATCCACTTGGCATGGAGAACCACCAAAACCATGAGCTAAGGGATATTAGAATCTCTAGAGCCTTTGTCATGCAAAATGATCACATCAATTGTGTGAGAATCCCCAAATCCTGCTTTGCTTTCACTAGGCAAGGCAAAATTGTCAAGCACCAATAACGACGAGGAATTGGCATTCATGGGCTTTGTGGGTGTAAATATTTTTAGTTTTTTTCTCTTAATTTCTCTTTTTTATTTTTCTTCGAGTATATCAAGTATTTTGCAGTGAGTTTGAGTTGATAGCTAAGAGGGGAATCCTGTTGGTGGATTCTGTTCAGTAGACAGCGGCGTTCTTCTGATTCTTATTCCCCTTGTCCTCATTAAGAGTCCATCGTGTGGCCTGCGTAGAGATGAGTCACTCGTTATTCTTTACGGTACTCAACTACAGATTCTGACAACTGGCTCTCGACTCCACAGCCCAAGCTCCAACACATTTATAAGGACAGTCCAGATTGCCCAATTACGGCATCCAATGCAAACAGCTTCCCCTCCACCTCCTGAGCTGCAAGCCCTCAAAGCCCATAATCCGCTCGTATTCAATACCCCCAAAAGCCTCATAATTTTTCTTTCAATCGAGTTGGCCGTAGTTTGACTTCAATTTTATTGCCAGGGATTTGTGGGAATTGGGTACTATTTAGTAGTTCTCCTTGATAGCATTTATGTTGATTTAAGTCCTTCGTTTCAAGATATCTCTTTTGTCCTTTTGATTTTAATGTACTTATGATCTTGGTCCTTTTTTGTTTGGTTTTGATACTACCTTTAACTGTACTTTCACTGTGAATTCCAACCCAAATCTTTTCTTTTCTTTGAGGTATTATTAGGTCCTATCTGGTTCACAGTTTTCAACTGCATTTCCTTGGTGGGTCTCCCGTGTTTAGTAGAATTAAATTGAATTCCCAGCCTGCGTATTTGCCTGGAGTATTTGGAAGGATTGGGTAATTGCAGTTTTTCTAAAATCGTCTTGGGTTTTAGAACAAGTTGAAGTGGGTATTTATTTAAGAACATATTGAGTTACACTTCCCATCTTTTGTTCTAGACCAGTTGGATAAGTGGGTTGTTGCTGTTCAGGAGTTGCAATAACTCTAAGATAGAGTTGGATAGAAAATACCTAAGTCCTGAATTTGTTTGCCTAAAAGCTTGAATCAAGAACATGTCCGGTCGTTCAGGATCTTCATCTGGAAGAAGTTCTTCCAGCAGTGCTGGATCAACTTGGACAGCCAAGCAAAATAAAAATTTTGAGAAGGCCTTGGCTATCTATGACAAGGACACCCCTGACCGTTGGCAAAATGTGGCTTCCATGGTTGGTGGGAAGTCCGCGGAGGAAGTCAAAGAGCATTATGAGAAACTGTTAGAGGACGTGAATTGCATTGAGGCAGGCCATGTGCCTTTCCCCAAATACAAATCTTCTGGTTCTAATGATGGGGAGGGCTCTGGAGGGGGATCAAGCCAGAGAAATTCTGGCAACTGGGGAGACGACGAGCACAGGCATGTCTAAGAACTTATTTCTTTGCAAGTATGTTGTCTTTTTGACTACTTAACATCTTCAGCCCACATGGGTAGAGCTTTAAAAGAATCATAATCTGCATTGATAAAGTTAAAGCATCCTTTATAGCTTTTTCTGATGTCTTAAACTTCAAGTAATAGGAAGCTGTTTTCCTGCTACATGGTGTCTTACGAAACTGCAGATTACTATCTCACAAGTTAGTTTGTTTTACAATGGCTTACTTTGAGTCAATGCTAGTAGAGTGGCTGTAATAGGAAGATCAAAATTTAATTTTGAAGTCTCAAGAATTGTCATCAAAGGATGGGTCCCTATCTGCCATGTTTTGAAATGACAGCGACATTGCTGGTGCATATTTTTTAAATTATTTTGAGAAATTCCTTGAATCTGCATTTCGACAAGCTTCAAGTATATTAGTTTCTTGAGGCGATCTTGTCAAAGAGTCTAGAGATTTTGTTAACAGGAAAAGATGGGAATCTTTCTGTTAGGAATCTTGCCCATCTTGTACCCTGTCATCTTTCAACTCAGTACCAATTCTCTTTACATTTTTTTAAGCACTGTATGACTTGTTTGTGGATGTTTTTTGTTAATAGGTTTCCTTTATCTAAGGCTGGAAAATTATTGCAAAGTAGAGTAAGATACTAAGAGGGCATCTCCATGAACACCCTCTCCACAATTGAGAGCGCAAGTGGTTATTGGCTAGCCATGTGATCTCTTAATCGTCTCCATTTCTTGACCATGGAGAAGAGCAAGTCAAAGTATTTATGACATCTCATGTTTTTGCAGTAGGTATATAGGAGCAATTGTAAGTCCTACTAATCTAGAGTGTTTACAGCAAGCTCACATATTGGCCTGCATTCCCTTCAGCATAGTGTCATGGTCAAAGAATCCAAGGACTGGGGAATCTATTCTGTAAAACTCACTTAATCATATGTTTACTGCCTACCTACTCAAGTCTGAAGTTACTAATAGTTTAAAGTGAGTATCAAGTCCTTACACTTATGTTGTCTGCAGGCGCATCCTGCATTTATTGAACATTAAGATCAGCTATTGTTATCCCTGCGGCTGCTGTTCACCTATACTAGCTAGGGAAAACTTGATTATCGGATCTTATAAATAGCTCATTTAAGCATATTGCGTAGGAGTCACCTTTCTACTTCAAGTGATTCATGGAATGCAGTCACTCTGCACTACCTTTCATGAGGTCAGCCATTCTACTACTAATCTAAGGTGAACATACATAAAGTTTCCATTTTAGGTGTCATTAACAAACTCCCCAAAATAACAATTGTTATTTGATAGCCTGATCCAACGAGGGACTATGCATCTCATCTTGTGGGTCATTCCTGGTTACCATGATTCAGAGAGTAACATGTGATAGAACTACTACCCTCAACCAATCCTCTTCGGAAAAACTGGTTGCTTTTGAAAAGGAAAAACTAAGGCAATCTTCTGTAAGTTTTTTATCACAACAATTTATAATTGATCAACCTCCAAAACACTGTACCATGTGCCTGTGGTAACTCAGTGTGTGCATGTGTGTAGATCATATCAAGTGCTGCTGAGAATATAGAGAACACACTCTGTTATGACATTGTTCACAACAGTGTTTTTTTTTAATTGATGTACTTATGAATGTTGTTTGTTGAATCTGTTTCTATGTACAGGCGATTCATGCGCATGAAACTACAGTGAGGCTGCTGAACTGATGTTTGCCTATTATGTCTACTTATATAATTTCTGCAAGACTGCAGCAGAAAAAAAAAAACAGAAAAAGAAAAAAAAGAGAGAAGTTGATAAGCAGAGAAAAGCAAAAAGATGGGCATCTGTGAATACTACCAAGCATAGGCATATTATGGAAATTGTCAATATTAGTCATAAGACTGATATAAGATCAGTCTCTCCAGTCTTATAAGCATTTAGAGTCATCCCCTTCTCTTTTATCTCCCCTATCTTTTTTTAGAACTTCACCCAGTCGTGTGTACAAATCAACTTTTATATATTTCATGTTGTACTACCGAAAGTATTTTATTGTAAAATATAAGTTATTGTATGCTGTGATCTTGAGTATAGCCATGGATGGATGTTACTAGTTTTTTTCACCAATTTGTGGTGAAGCAACATATATATTGCATTATGGCTCAACTGAAGGCCTACAATGAAGATGGCCCAACATTAGAGCAAGTGAATTTATGTCCCACAAGGACCTTGAAAACTTGCAAAAGAATCTCCTCTGCTCCATAAAACCAACCCATTTTTAGTTTTGAAAAATCAAAGGCAGGTCTTTGGCTATATAACTTGATTAGATTAAGTATTAAAGATTAATGATTTAATTAAATTAAATATTTTTATTTTTTAATATCTATAAGAGAGTGGTTGTATCAACAGTCCTTTTCTACTATCAAGCAGGGTTCAAATCTTAGATTGTTATCAACAACACTTATTCCACCTTGTTGTTATTTAACCCACATGAGAAGGAGCATCGGATTAACAAATACGTCAGACTACCACCTTTGCACAAACAAGGCATGTCCCAAAAGTTTGAACCTAAATCTCTTCTTGATAAACGTCAAAACTTACCAAACTAACTAACCTCTTTAACATAAAATTAAATATCTTTATTCAAACTCATGTATAAAGGGTCTTTTAAAAATTCAAACAAGAGGTCCAACAAGATGTTAATTTAATAAGTTGATAAAATTAAATACTTATGTTCAAAAGCATAATATTGTACTATATGGGTTCTTGACTAAAAATTCATACGAAAGTTCTAAGATTTTTATTGGATTGGAAATGTTCATATTTTTGAGAGTATTTTTATGGGATTTATGTTTATTTTATATATATAATTATTATTTTTTTAATTTATAAATATTATGTATACGAGAATTAAGTTGGATGTATTTATTTTTTTTGTTGGATAATAAGGGATTGTACTTGGATTTTTGTATTCTTCTGGATTTTCTTTAGATGCTTCATCAAAATTCAATTTAACCCACTCCAAGTACTTTCCACTTTATATTCTTTGCCTTCTTTTTGCTTCTCTTGTACCCAACATCATAATTCATCCCATCTATCAAAGCTCTCTGCTTCCAAATTAGGGATTGGGTGAGTTGATGAGGTTAGTTTAAACTTTTCTATGATCAAACATATGTTCTTTTTCACTACCTCTAAATTACTTTTCAAATTGAATATATCTATTAATTTTATCTATTTTCAAATTTATAAACATTATATAACAAATTATCCCATATTTATTTAAATCTAATATATATATATATATATATATATATATATATATATATAATCTTAATAATATATATAAAATCTAACGCATCCAAACTTTTGCTGCCAAACCCATTTAAAATACACCTAAATACTTATATTCAAAATTATTAGTTTATAATGATGGATATGGGACCTTAAACAAGCCTATGGGAAGGCCTTTTCAAACATACCACTTGCATTCAGCAAAAGCTTTAGGTTTTATTAAGGTATATATATATATATTTTAATAGAAATATAATAGATCCCTTTACATTAATTTTTTAATAAAATTTTTAAAATATATTAATTAAATGTTTCGATAAAAATAAATATTATTTTTTAAATTATCAATAAATAAATATAAATTTGTTATAGAGGAATTATTTTAAAAACAAAATAGACTTGTGAAAGATTTAAGAGGAGTCCAGCTGGTTACAATATGATGTTTTGAAGTTTCGAGCATGGTGTGAGATGTGAGATTTGTGTTATGAGATTCCTCTGCACTTGACATTCTTGGACATTTCACCTCTCTTTTTTGAATATGGATCTGAATGTGGAGTGGAAACATTGAATCTTTGATATCATGTTCTCTCACTAAAACCCCACAGAAATTTTACCTCATCTGATGCATAACTGGTTACAGTTGTCTGATTTGCTCCTGATGTATTTGATCAACCTTAAAAGGATATGTGGAAACTTAGAAGGATATACACAAATAGAAGGCAGGGATGGGAATTGCAGACAAGTCCTTTTCTTTAAAAGTGGATATATGGAATGAATCATTTGACTTAACAACGATTCTAGATATGCATGGAATCTTAGAATCAGCCTATAAAAATCATTATCTCTCTATGGGCCACTTGATGGTAGGTAGTACGCTAGTAAATTATAATTGAGAAGAAAAAGACCTAAATAATGGTAAGTGAAGGTACTGGCAGGTGGTCTGTTTAACGATTGGGGTTTGTTAATTTTTTTTCGTAGATTAAAGTTTATAAAAGTTTTTATTAAAAATTTTAAACTAAAGCAATTAATTTTAAATTTTTTGAAATTTTAAATGTAAATATTTAAAATTGAGGAACAAACAAAATTAAAATATAAATTTATTTTTTTTAAATAAAAAAATTAATAACACTATTAAAAAAAATGCCAAACAAAAATAATTAGGATTCCTCCTTGCAGACAACCTTACCTCCAAGGAATAATCACTCCAAGCTAATTCGACAACACTGGAATTTGGATGCAGAATGGAGACAACCTTACCTCCAAGGAATAATCACTCCAAGCCCATTAGACAACACTGGAATTTGGAGATACCCTTTGTCCCCATGGATTGACGAATCATTCGAAAAGTAAAATATCCCTAGAATATCCCATCATGTAGACATCCGGGGATCTTCCTCTTTAGTTCTTTACCAAATAATACATACAAGGAAGGTCTATGGTCTATGATTCTTTTATTTAATAATATTAAAAAAAAAAACTAGGGTTTAATGTAGGGGAAAGTAAATATCCCTAGAATATCCCATCAGGTAGACATCCAGGTATCTACGTCTTTAGTTCTATACCAAAAAGTACCATACAAGGAAGGTCTATGGTGGAGGTTAGGTATTTTTTATTTTTTCATAGGATCAAACTTATGAAATTATATTTTAATGAAGAGGACTTACACATTGTTAAAAAAAATTGATATAAATTAGATTAAAAATAATATTAGTTTTAATAGGTCACCAAGAATATATTTAATAAAAAGAAAAATGAAGATAATCTTTGATAAAAAGATAAGTTGATCATAGCAAAGATAATGATATTGGATAGTGGTTTAAGATAATATGAATGACATTTTCATAATAAATTGTGTGATAAGATTTATTGTAATATTACAATGTTTGCGAAAACAAGTGGAATAAATATATATATAAAATATGGAAATAAGATTTATTTATTTATTAATTATTTGGTTAGTGTGAGAAACCTCTACGACCAATGCACATGGTTGAGCAATCTCCTTCCAACCATGAACCCTCGTAAATCCGAGAGCTATGCTTATTAGGAATTCAACACACAACCACCCCCTCACACACTCGCTTACGTCGCGGTTTAGAAATAAAATTTATTAGCTACCAAATTGAAGTTTAAATGATGAAAACATTTCACTTAAAAAAAAGCTTATCAGGGTTCGAATTTAATTGGATGTGGTTGATGCTAAAAGGTGACTTTTCTCTTGAGAAAAATGAGTGTACTCAGGTCCCCCACCATTGGTAAATCACAACTTTCTCCATTAGAGCTTGAGAGTTTACAAAGAGAGTTAATTCTCATCTCAATTTAGTTGCTATGGCTAGATACTTACACATTTTTCTTAAAAAGGTATGGATTCTTTATTTTTATTTTTTGGATCTTAAAAAAAATTGTAAATACAAATGTTTCAGAATGCAACATCCTTCTTCTTGACCATTTTTATAGATTCTTTTACAATACCAAAACTCCACCTCTATCATCTGTGCACTCCATTTTAGTATAGTAATATTTCCAAAACTTCGCGCTATTATAGTCCGCTTTACCAACTCTAGACTATTAGTTTCCTTCTTAAAGCATAAATGCAATGATAAGAACTGTAATAAATAGTTTAACAATCTCAAAAAGTTGAAAATTCATGATTAAATCTTATCAAAGAATATATGCATAATAACTAAACTATAGGTCATTATATAATACAAGTGGAGTTCATTTTCATCTCAAATAATTAATTTAAAAATATTTATCATGTTAATGAGTTATGAATTGAATCTCATTCATATTTGTAGAGGGATTGTACTACCATCCACCCAAGAGGAGTGAATGCAACTAGCGTTGAGAATCATGTACGAAATGAAGAGCCCTCAAAATGTTGTTGGCCACTAGGAAGCTTATGCCAAAGAATCACCAGGAAGCTATCACCAAAGGCTGACTATGGGTGTAAAACCCCAAAATTTGTGGGATCAGACTAATTATCAAATCCTAACTATTGGTGGCCCATAGTGACCCCTTAAACCTTTTCGTTGATGACTAAATCAAACCCCACCATTGGTAGCAACTCAAAAGCCATTTTGGTGATAACTAAAATGACTACTAATTGTGGAGGTTGGATCTAAACTACGTTTGTAAGGTAATAAAACTAGCTATCATCCACATCAGTTTGGGTTCTTGTCTCTTGACCATCCATTTTCCATTCTCCCATTATGCACTCAAGACACATTCACTCGAAAAGTCAATTGGGGAAAAATCAATAGCTATGATAGGTAAATGAAGACTCGCACAATCATGAAAAAGTCCTATGAGACACTCTAATGAATTTGGTTAGGGGATTCATTGAACTAAGCTTCTTTGCACTATTTACTCTTTAGGTAGGAGGCCAACACTTAAAGACAACAAAGTTGCAAGTGGCATATCAAGCACTTCAAATTAAAGTATCAATGACCCAATACAATATCATCATCTACAACTCATAACCTTTTTATAAAACTCTTGGCAAAAATTTATCTTGAAAGGACATGGAAAAAGATTAAAATCCAATAGGTAAAGTTGGTGGAAAGCAAAGGAAGAAAGATCAAACCTATAAGGGCAGTAAAGGGTTCCTTCTTAGATAACACTAGTTTGCAAAAGTTTGGATGGATTGTGATATTTAGATTCCAAGAATTGGGGCATGGCCAAAGGTTTTAGGAAGCAAAAATATTTTAAGATCCAAAGTTTTCAAAACTTTCAATAATGAAAAGAAAGCAATAGTTTCAACAACCTGCTTGGACTAAAGATAATATAAGATGATGAACAATAAAAATTCTAAAAGGTCGGGAGGAGAAAAATATCTGAAGTCAAAAATTTCTAATACTTCAAAGGATGGACAAACCAAAATTTCTAAGAAAATAAAAAAGGTTCAATGATGAAAGAAGCCTCTCACAAAAACTTCCAACCTCATGTTTATAAAATTTTGACAAAAATGAGAAATAGAGGAGCATGCTATAAATAAATAAAGAAGAAAAAATGAGTATAAGCGCTTTTGAAGGGAAAGTGCAATATAGGAGTGATAATAAGAGTAAGGGATAAAATTGGGTACAAGAGATTAACACCAAGTCACAAGCTCAAAATAAGGGTAGATGAGCTAAATTTAATGAGCCATCAATGAGGATAATTAAAGGTTACCTACCAGTGTTGCATGGATTGAGTGATTATTAAATGAAAAAGCATAGCAACCATAATGGAAGCAATCCCAAGACTGATAAATATTGACTATAGAAGGTGTCTCCATTTAATTTTTAGAATCCCTAGGGAAGGTAGATGAGATTGTCAAATAGTTCCTGCACAATTTTGGAGGGAAACCCCCTTAGATGTATCTATAAATAGTAATTGTTTTAGCGTTTCAAAGGATGGACAAGTTGTATAACTTTTCCTTCATTTTATCTATATAGAAACACCCAAACCCTGGGTCATTTATGAATATGTTTTCAAACACTTGATTTTGGCATAACTTGTAAATTTCATATATATATACACACACACATTGGAGACAATGACTATTTTATTCTTTCTATGCAATTTCTTGTATGTATGTGCATCTATGTGTATATAATGAAGGCCATGAATAATTGATTTTTGTACCATTTCCTTTATATGCAACTTGCACTTCACTATGTTAAGAGGAGGAAGTGTTCCTTGAGCATTTTTCAGGGTGATTCATGCATACAAGTGTATTGTTGTTATGTAATAGAATATTAACTTTATCTTGGTGCATCACTTCTTGTTAGCTTAGGATTTTTCCAGTTTGCTATCTTTGTTTTTTTAATTTCTCTAACCATTTCCCCCCTGAAGCTAGTAGATTAGGATAGAGTAGGAAGTGTACTAAAGATCACATCTTAAAAGGAGCTGAAACTGTAAAAAACCCTCGAGGCACATGATTGAGCTGAACGCCATACTATTGGAGTAGCTCTATTGTGTTTCTTTATGTGAGGCATGATAGTTTTGATCATATGGTCTCCATGTTCATTGATCAAGACAATTGGAGAGGACAATAATTTAATGGCACACCCAATAGGACCCGACTAGTTCATTGTTAGTCTCATAATAAAAAGAACAATTAGGTTCTAACTCTAGTGAGGGTTCCTACCTATCTGCTTATTGAAGCACCTAAATAACTCACCTGGCAACTCTACTTAATATGAATATCTAGAAAAATCCACATTGAAGGACATCAAATTGAGATTCCAATGAAGATTACAATCTATCAACTCGAAGAGCACATGTTGTATTCACCTAGTGACTCCACTTCAAACAAAGGACCTATAAGTATACAAGTGAGAGACCTACCACTAGATCCTTTGTTGTTGCAAATCTTCAAGTGTTACAGCCATAACTTGACACCATTCCATGAAGAAGAAGATCTCAAAATCAAAATATGGTTGCTCCACCACCACCTAGATCATTCCTTGCTTAGAATGATAGAGGTCCTTTGAGAGCTCCTACTCCACCTAAAATATGGGATGAGATACCAATATCTGCACTAAAATTTCTATTTTATTTTGCTAAGGAAGACATGACAACTTTGATCAAGCATCTGAACCATATGGTGAGCCTATGCACACTTCATAATGTATCAAAGCAAAATATGGTTAAGATTGTTGGTGGCCTCATTTAGAGGTAAGGGTCATGCATGGTATGTTGCGCTTCAACCTCATTTGATTGTTGACTAGGACCAACTTGCTACTTTATTTATTGAAATATTTAGAGAGAATACAGATGGAGTCTCTTTCTTGGAACAACTATCAATGATAAAGAGAACACCAATAGAAGTTGTGGATGATTTCAACCTTATATTTTATAGGACTTAACATAGAATACTTGAAGATATTTTTCCTTCCCTAGGTATAGTATTTATATACTATTATAAGGCCTTAGATTATGAAATCTCCTTGATGATTAATGCCAAAGGTGGAAATTTTGTACCAGATACTTATTGGACTAAATATCTAGGCTTAATAGGAACTTATCTAGATTGGAATATTGGCCCCTAAACTTGTAATGCCTCTGCTTCCCAATATCCAATCTTTACATCAACTTATTCATATCAACCAATCAATTACCTCTAGTTTAGACGACTCTAAGTTAGAGGTATCAAAAGACCTAAAGGTATTTTCTAATGAATCTCAAAACATCCCTAGCTCATCTATATTACAAAGCAACTAGGGACTCAATAATATCACTGGTAGTTATTATAATAACAAGAGAGGCCTAGGCCAACCATCAAATTCAAATTAGTGGAATGACCTTGTACAAACCTTACATAAAAAATCCCATGCTCTTGGAGTAGTCTTGTTGTATCACTTTGTGTGAGGTATGATAGTCTTGACCATTTGGTCCCCATGTTCATTGGTTGAGACAATTGGAGAGGACAATAACTCAATGACACACCCAATGGGACCTAACTAATTCATCATCAGTCTCATAATAAAAATAATAATTAGGTTCTAACTCTGGTGAGGGTCCCTACCTATCTGCTCGTTGAAGAACCTGAAGATCTCACCTGATGACTCCACTTAAGATGAATATCCAAGAAGCCATGTTGAAGAACATCATATGGAGATTGCAATGAATAGTATAGTCTATCAGCTTAAAGAGCACATGTTGGATTCACCTGACAACTCCATTCCAAATAAAGGACCTAGAAGTATACAAGTGAGAGATCTACCACTATATCCTTTGTTGTTGCAAACCTTCAAGTGTTACACCCACCACTTGACACCATTTCATGAAGAAGAACTTAAAACCAAAATATGGTTGCTCCACCACCTAGATCATTCCTTTCTTGGAATGATAGAGGTCCTTTGAGACCTCCTACTCCACCTAGGGATGAGATACCAACGTCCACACTAAAATTTCTATTTTATTTCGCTAGGGAAGATATGACAACTTTGATCGAGCATCTGTGGTGAGCCTATCCACACCTTATAATATATCAAAGAAAAATGTGGCTAAGGCTATTGGTGGTCTCATTTAGAGGTAAGGCTTGTGCATGGTATGTTGTGCTTCAATCTCATTTGATTATAGACTAGAACTAACTTGTTGATTTATTTATTGAAATATTTAGAGAGAAGATAGATGGAGTTTTTTCTTGGAATAACTATCAATGATAAAGAGAACACCAATGGAGGTTGTTGATGATTTCAAACTTAGATTTCACAAGAATTAACATAGAATACTTGAAGATATTTTTCCTTCTCTAGGTATAACATTTATATACTATTTGAAGGCCTTAGATTATGAAATCTCCTTGATGATTAAGGCCAAAGATGGAAATTATCTACCAAATGCTTATGGCATAACTATCTAGGTTGAAAATGAACTGATCTAGATTGGAAATATTGGTCCCTAAACCTATAATACCTCTACTTCCCAATATCCAATATTTACATCAACTTCTTCATATCAACCAATTCATTACCTATAATTTAGATGACTCTAAGTTAGAGGTATCAAAAGTCCTACTAAAGAAATTTTCTAATATGCATCCCTAGCTCATATATCTTACAAAGCAACTAAGGACTCAAGAATATCACTGGTATTTATTATAATAATAATTGAGGCCTAGGCCAACCATCAACCTCAAATTAGTGGAATGACCTTGTACAAACCTTACATCAAAAGTCTTTTGCAAAATATGTTAAAGGATTTGCCCCCATACAAATAGACTACTTGGAAAATTTAGATTTATGGCATTTTCATAATTTCTATCCTATCAATACTTATATCAAAATAAACCAATATAAACCCATGTGCCCACAACTATCGATTTCTCAAGTCACGAACCAAAATATTTTCACAAACACAAAGGTTGACTTTCCTGAACAAACCTTAGTGACTTGGGATCAAGCAGAGGCATATGTCATATCTGGTGAAGAAAAAGAGAAAGATCTCATACACAAATATATTATATGACCAAGGCCAAAAAAGTGATGACAAAATAAAATAAGAACAATACATAGGTAAGAACCTTCCCCTAATGGAAATAACTCGTTATCCAAAATGTGCATTCCCTAAAGTCACTTAATATAGTATAGTACCTCAAAAGATCCACTATGTCCATGACACTCTAAGAAGTGATTACCATGATAGGTCAATTGAAGCATTTAAAGGTTATTTTGAAGGAGAAAAAACAACTGATGACCAAATGACACCTACCATCATGCAAATATCTATGCCTGAAGCAACTAAGGCAAAGTGAATGCTATTCTATATGAGCCTCATATTTAATGATAAACTGATTCATAACTATTTAGTGGATTCCAAATCAAGTATTTTTGTCATGCCAAATGGGATGGTAGATGCATTGGGACTAAATTTTGAACTAATGAAATAGGATGCGACTTAGTTGAACAAGATGCCAATCTAAGACCTTGGGATAATTAAGGACCTCCCTCTAACACTACAAGCCTACCCAAATTTAAATGTTCTCCAAGATCTAGTGGTAATTGAGCTCCCAACTACTTTTGACATCTATTTATCAAGATATTTTACTACTAAAGTGGGAGTCTATTTGTCCTTAGATTGGATGCATATGTTATTGAATGACCAAAGTGGTACTGAGATAAAAATTCTAGCAAAAGCTCTTCACATAAATCACATAGAACATATGCCTCTAATCAGATTAATTATTGTATGATTTGACATCCTAGATGAAATTCAACCTCAAGAAGTAGTGCTTGATATGAAGGTTCATTCTACCATCCCAAATAATCAGATAAGTCAATGGGTTATTGACATGCATAATTTAGAGTCTTGGAAGGTGTATAGACAAACTAGCATAGGGAAATATTTGATTCAATATGAAGGTCTTCCTATTCTTGAAATATCAAATAAAGTTGAGCAATCCATTATAATATAGAAATTGTACTTTGATGAAGCTAGAAGTAAGATAGGTATTCGTGCTAAAATATGCCTAATTTCATAGGAGTAAATTCACTACAAACATATAGGCTACAATTTACATGTTCAAATAACATGGAAGAATATGAAACTCTAGCATTGGGACTTCAGATGGTAGAAAAAAAGGGTATTAAACTGCTTCAGGTATTAGGTAATACTAAACTAATACTAAAGCAAGTGAGATCCCAATGAATGGAAAAAATAGGCTAATGAAATATTATAGGCATAGGATATAGGACTTGATCAAATATTTTGATGCCATTAATTTCAAATTTATTCCAAGAAGTTAAAATCTAGATGTTGATTGAATGGCAATAATTGGATCACAGTTTGATCTAGTCGATGACTTGCTTTGCAATCATCAATTGGTAAAAATGATAATCAGGCCAATTATTCCTAATAACAAAGTGAATTAGTAAGTGTTTTAAAGTGATGATCATATTGTTCGGTTCCTCTATCAAGCATATGAATATGCTAAAGAACCAGCTCCACAAATTAAAGAAACATATGGAGATAAAATCATTCAATTGAAATCTAATAAGTAGCCAATAGGGTTGATCACTCTGGAATCTCTATTTAGCCTAGATAAAAAAATTAAAGGAAAAATGGGGATCACTGCCAATAAGGAGGAATACTTAGAAATAAAAGTGGCTCTAGGAACAATATTGAAGATAGGTAAAATGGCTATGCAAGCAAAGAAAAAATAACTTATTCAACTTTGCTAGAAATATAACAAGGTAATGGCTTGGACCTACAAAGACTTAAAAGGATATAGTAAGAAGATTATCTAGCATAAAATTGAATTAGATTCTAAATCCAAGATTACAAGGTAGAAATAAAGGTCAATAAACCCAAAGATTTATCCTCTTATGTGGAAAGAGCTCTGCAAGGTGATTGTATCAAATATTATATATCCAATCAAGCACACCACATGGGTGTCTAGCTTGGTACCTATGAGAAAAAAGAATGGCGAGATTAGATTATGTATTGAATTTAAAAATCTGAATAAAGCCTCTATAAAAGATAACTACCCCCTACCTTCCTTGGAATATATTCTCCAAATAGTGGTAGCTAGGTTTTGAAATATTCTCACTATTAGATGGATTTTCTAGTTTTAATCAAGTATGGGTAAAAGATTAGGATCAATACAAAATGTTTTTTACCACAAAAGGGGGAACCTTCGCATACCAAAGGATGATTTTTGGGCTATGGATATTACCTTATAGGACCTAATTGTTAGCTTTTGATGCAGTATGCAATGGGAGATAGCAATCATAAGATGCATAATAATATGAAAGAAAGTAAATCTGCGAGATGACTAAAATATGCTATAAATAGAAATGATAGAAATAAATACAATTTATGTAGAGGAACGATAAATTAACCATTCACATTGATTTCATTCAAATATATACAAGGTGATTTAGTTGGTTTGGTTAGTTCAACCAACCAACCCGTTTTAACAACTACCCACTTCAAGCAGCGCTTGATGAAACCTATAATGTAATATCATATTGTGACCACCAAAACGGCCTCACACCTATGCTTCCTACTGCGTGAAATTAAACAAAAGACAAAAAATAGACATGCAAAATTGACAACAAACGGGAAGAAGAAAAATTCTTTTATTCCATTATGAAGAAGCCAATTCCATATACAATTACGTCCCTCTTAGGGATACCATTTTGATACTCTTATTACAGTAGGAAAAGCATATGTTCCCTCTCAAAGGTAAATGTGAGTTTTAGGCCCTTTGGGGTGACATGAACTGATCTAGGATGGAGTTTACCCTCTTATTCACGTTGAGGAAGGAATTGGATGGTTGAGTCTCCTTTGAATCTGCTTCCTATGGTCAAGAAACAACATAAAAAGCATTAAACGCATATGCAGCCTCTCATTATGAGGCCCTTTGAGGAAAATAAGCATAAAGATGCCATAACACTTATGAAATCAAGAAAGTGAACAAATCATACTAGACTTATGCAAAATTCATAAATATTTTTTGAAACATAGAAATGGAAAGTACAACTATCTATCTAATGGATTAATTGCATGGAATAATGCATGGAAACAAGAGATTAGTACAAAATTGCCTAAATTGCCATAATGAGAATAACTTGCATAAAACCCTAATTAGTATCTCTAAAACATAAACTAAAACACTAAGATGCTAAATCTAACATAGTGAGCTACAATGCAAAAATAACAGTAAGGAAATCTTTCACCGGTTGCAAACCGTAGCTCAGATGAACGGTCTACAATGTACACTACGACTGTCAATCGTGGCGAGCAACCAAGTACTTTTACCATCCAAATCAAGGGTTGTGGGATTGATATTCCTTTTTAAATTGATGATAAAGGTTCACCTTGATTTCCTATTATTGGTTTTGCGATTGAATTGCACAGTTGGGCCTCCGTTTGCTCGATTTTGCATTTCTTGGCGTTCTAGCTCCTTAGGGCATCCATGGCACAAATTGACATGATGCTTGATAAATTGGCAAGTGAATGGCAACAATGCTCTCTTAGTACACTCAAGTGAGTCTACAATTTGATAGGGCTTCGCTACTTTAATCTCCAATACACATTTATTTTCTTTTGCCCTAATTTGAAGGGGTACTTATAGGATTACCCAAGGGCTAGAGGTGGCTTCATGGAGAAGCCAAGATCAAGAAGAGGTAGTTGGGACAGTTGGATTGGAAGCCTCTGGAATATTTCATCTCTCAACTACCTTCTTCTAAAACAAATGGTCGTTCAAACCGATTTGGCTTAGATGAAGGCCAACTGAACTTCAGTTCTAAAATGCAGGTGACAGTTGTGGTCTAGCCTGTAAACCATAGATGTCAGTAGCGATTCAGACTGTAGACCATCGATCTCAATAGTAGTTTAGATTGATTAGGCCAAGGAGCCCAAATTGAGTGGTTAAAACCACTGCTTTATCTTGGAGTTTGTCCAAGATCTTTCATATGGTCTTGTAGCATGTCCCATATGAGTAGTCGCCATCGACATGACACGGTTTAGGTGTCTACAGATACCCCTTTTGAGATGCATTGTGAGATCGAATGACACTGAGAAAAAATAGACCTCCTAAAAAAATGCCAAAGGTTACATGATGATCATTAGTTTGATCAACATTAGATGCCCCAAGTCCTACAAAAGGACGTGCATCCTAGAATCATTACTTCCAACTGGATGGAAGGCTTAAATTTGATAGAGCTTGCACTCGTCGTCAGACATTCGGGTAGCTTTGGTGCTACAATAGGAGTTAGGCCTATATAACCGAAAGGAGGAGAGATACAAACCAACTATCATATTTTCTATTTACCCTAAGCAAAGGGGTAAGATTATGATAGTTGTTAGCAATGATTCATAAGGAAAAATGTAATTTTAACAAGATCAAGGGATATTTTGCTGATTTTGATTATGATTTGAAAGTATGACTACCCCCTCAAGCGACGAGTCGATGAGGGTAATGACAATGAATGAAGCGACATGTCGCTTGACCACAATGAATGATATGAACAAACTTAGAATTTAGCATTTAATTACTTGGCTAGGCCTAGTTTAGCTTATGATTGCAATTGTTAATAGTAATTACACATTTCTATCCCATGGAGCGATCGTGTTGTAATAGTCTTCCTAGGAAATCAAAATGATACAATGCCAAGTAGATTTATGTTGAATCAATTTATCAATGATCTACTGAAAATATGTCATAGGATAAATGACATGAAACACATTGTTCTTGTGGAGCGGTCCAGCCTTGAAGGCCTTCTTCGGGATTGAAAAGAAGCATATCAAATCAATGATGACAATTTTGCCCCAAATGTCCTTATGGTTATTTACTCATCTCGTCGGATTGCATGGAGCATCAGTCACTACAACCGCCAAGTGTCTAGGGTAAATAACTGAATACGAGGTGCATTTGGATTTTGACTTTTTTAATTAATTTTTTTGAATTTTTGAGTTTTTAATTGATCCTAGTGCTTGAACATCACAAAATTTGCTAAATTGATTGCTCTTATTGAGATTCTGATCAGTTAGGAATCATTAATTTATCATTTAAAACCTTCCCATGAGGTATTTTGTTGCATTTAATGCCAGTGGCAAACCGCACGTACAAACTATGGTTGGAAATATCAAATTCAAGAACTGCAACTCAAAACCGTAGTCGAAAAACCCTAATTCTAGGACCACGATTGTCAATTATGGTCCATCGAAATTAAGAAAAGTATATAAATTTTTCCATTTGAAAATTTCATTATTATTACTTGAAAGCAACTACAACTGGAGAGCTCTAAGAGGTGAGGAAGCACTATTTGATGCGAGACACTACTAAAACAACTACCTACGACCTCCCACACATCTCAATGGCAGACCCTGCGTAGCCTTCATCTAGCAGAGGCATTGGTGCGAGAAAGGTAACTCAAAACCGAGTCCTCGCACTCCTTACCAACTTAAAATGAACCACATTAAGTAATGGGTCCAATTAACTTCACTAAACTGCTGGTAATGAACCTCACATTAGTTTAGGCTAGATTAGGATTTTAATTTTTTGGGTGCCAAGCTAGGAAGTGACCTTAAAAGGGTTACGTTCCTAGACCATAGCTGGTAGATGCAACTCCCTATTTTCAAATTGGGGACCGTGACTGTCATCCACGATGGGATTTAATTCCCAATGGTCAAATTTTGACCGCACACGAACCATATATTTGACCCATGGTTTCGCAAGTTTTGAAAAAAAATTCAAATTTTTTAATTTCTTCCTGGCAATTAATGCCATTTATTGCACTTTTGAGATGCAATTTTTATTTTTTTAGAATTTTTGATCATTTTTTTTGCATTTTTTTGTATTTTTAGCAATTTTTAGATTTGTTTGATGTTTTTAGGTCAATTTTTAGTTGTTTTTAGTTATTTTTAGTCACCTTTTTCCCTTATGCATTGCTTCTTTTCAAAAATTGACCTCTAGAGCCAGGGAGTCGGATCTCCTTCACACCCTCCATAGACAGCTCACTGGCTAGGAGCAGGAGTGGTTTGGTGTGATTGGCTTTGGATGTGTGCTTGATCTACCCACGATCAGGGTAGACCAGACATACATGATTGCGTTGGCCCATAGCTGGGATGCACGAACCAACACATTTCACCTACCCACAGGTGAAATGACTGTGACACTAGAGGACGTTTATCGGATCTTCAGGATCCCGATCGATGGGAAGGCCATCACCTCCACTCCATTTAGTAGCAAGGGAGCTATTTTTGATGCCATATTCGATGGGTATAGCTAGGATGCTTAGAGCAGGATTGATCATGAAGGTGTTCATATTGGATATTGGTAGGAGAAGGGCGTTTTATTAGTTCGAGAGGCCATTTTCATGCACTTAGTCATTCAGATCATGCTTCTAGACTCCTCGTGCACGAGGATCTTCCAGAACCTCCTGGCCATCATCAGGAGAGTTATTCAGAGTTCTATGCAGTGGCCTTTGCTCTTAGCCTGGGGGAGCACGCTACTGGCTTAACTATATCAAGAGTTGTATCAGGTTACCTGCATGAGTTAGGTTGGCATTAGCTGTAGCCTACTCCTTCAAATCTAGGGCTAGTAGCACATCCAAATCAAGCGATCGACAAACATGCTGCTCATCATTACTACTATTTTTGCTGCATGCTAATGCTATGCGGTATGCTGTCCTGTGAGGAGGAGGGGTTCCAGAGTAGGTATCATGTTGGGGACTTGGACCACTACATTGCTATATTTGCACAACTCTAGGCAGATGACATAGAGTGACGCCCATACATGGATTATCCTGTGTGGTATGAGGGTGGCGAGCGACTATGCTAGGCGAGGAGGGACAGGTTGTTACTCAGTCGTAAGGCTATGATTTATGAGTACCAGTACTACTCACATGTCTTGCATCAATTTAGGATTGTTCAAGATATTCTGGTGCTTCCTACTATATACATGCACCTAGTAATGAAGAGAGATCTACCATGGGTCCAACCGACACCACTAGGGGATGATGACAATGAATTCCAATATTTTGGCATGGCCAGGGCTGACACCACCGCAATGTATGATACTTGGTGGTCAATTCTATAGTTGCAGGGAAATGTGATGAGGATCCATATGATGATGAGGTAGAGGTTGATCCATATGGGTGCAATGTGCACCAACGTATCGAGGATAGATGGGATGCATATTCCATCGCAAGGGAGGCTCCTAAAATTGAGGTAGAGGAGGAGGCATCAGAGGAGGGTGAGGTACCTCTAGAAAGTGAGGTTGGGCAGTTGAGGGCCCAGGTTGTTGACCTTAAAATCTAGGTTGGGAGACTACAAACCCAAATTTTGCACAAGGATACCACTATCACCATAACAGAGGTGAAGCTCGCTCATGGCCAGAGATAGTGGTGTAGTTATGAGGAGGAGAGGCTAGTCCTCAAGGCATAAATTGCTATTTCTAATACAAATATCAGGAGGCTCACTAGCGAGTGCAACCTAACATAGACACAACTGGCTATTATCACTACTAAGTGGGACCTATTGAAGGCATCGAGGGGAGATCCCTCATCTACATAGGCTATCATGGTGCCTCCTACAACACCATATACTCTACTACTAGTAGGTTGTGGCCCCATTGCAGAGATCAAGAGACTTCATTCCCTCATGGAGGAGGGTAATGCATTAGAGGATGCAAGGACAAATCACATCTCTCAGCTAGAGGGTTACATTAGGCTGATAGGTGGAGAGGTTCCAGAGGTCGCCTATTCTATAGGGACCCATAGGAGAGGGTATAGGACCAAGACTAGGACCAGGGAGACATGAAAATCTTCTACCAGCTTGAGCCACCAATCTCGTAGGATAGAGAGTGTTGCTTCCTATGTATTAGGTCTCTTTGGTTTGGGCCATAAATAAGATCCTTAGTAGGCTATAAAGCAGGTGCTAGAGTAGGCTATAGAGCAGGCTCCCATATATGGGGTTGAGAGATGCAGATAGGTCTCCAATACAGGAGGAGTAGGCTAGAGTTAGGGCCTTTAGTTGATACAGGATATATTATTTTGTATGTATCATTTTTGGTGTAAGGTCTGAGGACCTACACGATTGTAGCCTATGGGCATTTTGATATACTCTTGATGTACTATTATTGGATACACACACACACACACACACACACACACACACACACACATATATATATATATAAGATTGATCATTTTGGCTCATTATGTGTACTTGTGTATTTTTGATTTTATGTTTATGTTATGCACATGGATGTAGATGTTCATATTGATGCTATGCTTATATGATGTGATGTATGGATGACATGCACTAGATAGCTATTTAATTTATGATGATGATGATATGCAATGATCTAGATGCTTAGATGTGCTATTTATGATGGATGCATATGGATGCGATGTTCACTTTTAAACACATATTTAAGTTTATTTTATTATATGTATTTAATTTATGATGATGTCATGATATGTTGGTGCAATGTATGTAATGCATTATTTACATGGTGGTAATCTAATGTAAATGAACCTGTATGCTTTAATCACTTAAAACATAAGGAATGAATGTGATATGTATTTAACAATATAATGGACGACATCACAGAATGTGTAAAAATCATGAATGTAATTGAAAATCCTCATTACAATAATTTAATCAATTAATCACCCATATATGAAATGCAATGATATAAAGTGATATGATGCGAATGATATGATATGTCACTCTATATTCCTTTTGCAATTAGAAATATGTGCACAATATAGTCAATGGCCTTCTAAATATCATTTCTGATATCCGTTCGGTATCTATCCTATATCTTGAAAACTTTGTGCTCAATGTAATGATGTATCACGGATTCGATACTTTGCAGTTTGATGATTGAATGACTTTTATTTTTGATGGTTTGTGATATTTTGTATTTTGTTGCTATTAGAGAAATTTTTGAGGTTTTCCATGAGACTCAAACACCCTAGTAGACTTCTCAAAAGTCACATACTAATTGTACAAGGTTTTTGTTGGATAAAGCTTTCATTACGAATGACCCAATTGTTCATTACCCTTGTGTGTGCACATGAGTATTTTTAGATAGACCATAGGCATTCCATAAATATCAGTCAGGACTCTTCCAATCCATATGTGAGATTGGGTTCCTCAAATGTTCATATCATCCTTGTTCCAAACTTGATTGGACTATAATGCTAGACAACCCCAAGCACCCAAATCTAGCTTGTTAGAGTTACTATGTTAGTAACTATGATTATTACCTCATTTAGGTAATATTTAAGTTTTACCTAGGTAGATATAATTTACCACATGGTAAAAAGTAATTTCTTACTTTTTACCACTAGTAGTTACTATTACCAGTTACCTTGGTTAGTAGTCTATCTTATCGTCATTTCTCTTTGGACGATAGATAGGTTAGTTGTTAGTAGGTTAAGCGCTTTTATCTCATAGCATGTTAGTTGTTAGCGTAGACATAGGATCTATTGTTAAATACTCTATTTTGTAACCTAATTAATCCTATAGCTATCATATGCTATAGTTGATGATATTAATCAATAATTAATTCTTGTCTTACATTTTGGAACATTGGCATCAAAGCCTTGAAGGTAGGCAAACTAATACTCTGGTTTCGCCTACCCAAGATCAACATCCTATCGATCACTCCCGTCGAAGGGAGGATCCTTGTGAGGCTCCCACCATAAGGTGACCTCGGGAGAGGGCCCACAGGCCCATGACATCGGGCGGTCATGAGAGAAGGCCTGCAGACCCGACAACATTCTGTTGTCTGACCTGTCAGGCCTAATAGGCCAACAGAGGGCAGGTGGCCCTCCCTCGATCAAAGAGTGATCTCTGATGGCCACAGGATGACCGACAACCAGAGCTAGCCCTTCGACAACCAGGATCTGTGAGGGTAGGAGCGCCCTTCGATCTTTGATGACCGACGACACAGATCCGGCGACCAGGATATGTGAGGACAGGAGCGCCTTTCGATCACTGATGATCAGATCAAAGACCTAAACCTACGGATAAACTCTCAAGTACAAATATTGAGGACAATTGTAGGTGATAGAATATGGTGAAGACGCAGCCAGGACACGAAGACATGTGGATCTATCAACAAATAACACGTGGTAGTGCCACCTAAATCCTGACACTGACATGGTAGACTAGCCACATGGACAGACCCTGCTATTGACGTGGACTACAGACACTGGATAGACCACACATAAGGTGATATGTGGGGGCCAGACATGACCTCGGGCATAGATCCTGAGGTGTTGACGTGGCACTGCCACTGGACTCGACCTGGACCAGACTCGACACATGGTAGATAGCCACTAGACGACAGACCAGACTTGAACTAGACACGTGGTGGCCACATGGCAGAAAGCCATCGGATGATGGGCCGAACTCAGACTGGACACATGGTGGCCATGTGGTAGACATCCATGTGTGCCACCTGACATGTGGACCCCTCCGATCGTGCCACGTGGGTGGTAGAAAAAGGGGTCTGAATAGACCTTGATTGTCCATAGGTAATCAAAGAGCACTAGGTGCTCTGTTGCTTTTTAAGCAACATAAAATCACTCGCATGGGTGATGTGGGATAAATCTCATTAACTTCCCTGCCGCTCAATAGGGAAGCCTTCAAGGAGAAGGCAAAGCCTTCATCCTTTCGTCGGTTAGCTAGCCCGACTAGAGAGAAGGCCAGCGCTAAGGTACTGCCCAATGGGAGGTCAGGAGTTCGACTCTCGTCGGGCCTAGAAGACCAATATTTTTTTCTCAAAGGGCAGAAAAAATCCCAAGGTATATTTTTTTTATTTTTTTTGTAATATTTTAATTTTTTTTATTCATTTTTTTTAATAACTTAATATATTTTTTTAAAAATCATTTTTTTTTTAAGGATTACATTGATTTTTACAAAAGTTATTTTATTATTAATTATATAATGATTATATTAAATTGAATTTTGCATTAAAAATAGAAAATTACAAAGGATAAATACAAGGCAATTTTTTTGCAAAAACATCAAGGAAGGAGCTTTTGTTTTTCTCCAAGGGAGAATATAAGACATAGAAGAGCACCTAATTTTATTGCAAATAAGAAAACCTTAAACTCTTCTCAAAACCTTGTCATTTTGTAAACATGAAAGAGAGACAACAATCAAAACTTTGATTCTTTCTTGCAACTTTGGACAACAAGGAGACTAAATTTTTTTTTGTATAATTCAAAAGGCAAAGTGTGCATTTGTTTTTCTTCAAGGGGGGATATAAGACATAAAATTATACATTATTTTTTTCAAAAATTGAGAAGAAATTGTAACCTTGGGCCCATCAAAACCAAGTCGTTTGTCGACTAGTCTGGAAGCCTTTCAAATGCAGGTCGTGTGTCGACTTGTCTTGAAAGGAGTGCTCAAATTGTTAATTTTGCAAAATTCAAGGGGGAATACAACCATGTACTTCATTTGCAAAATTGGAAAACAAAGTAGGAGACATAAAAATATCATTTTTTTTTGCACAACACAAAACACACATTTTGTTGCAAAAATTTAAAAAGGTGCATTTTCGATTTTACTCGACACCTTAAATTGGCAAACTAGGTGATAAGAATTTTGAGACCATTTCTTATTTGATTGTTGCATAATTATTTTTGCAACTATAAGTCATATAATCAAGAACATCCATACCTCACAATTTCAAAAATTTGTGTAAGTCCATGCACAGATTTAAAAGCCAATTTCACTTGATATTCTCTCCTAAATCAACAAAACAACTAATTCACTCTTATTTGTTTGGCTTAATTTCCTCAAACTTTTCATCCTTCTTGAAGGGTGTTAAGGCAGGTGCCATTAAATATTTGTTTGAGTGAATTATCTTTTGGTACTCTTTTAGGGTAATCAAAAGAAAAAACAAGTTTTTTGAAAATAAGGAACCTTAAAAGTTGCAATCCTTTGCACTAAGGGGGGATAATTCCTTTCTTACTTCAAACACAAATTTTGATAAGAGGGAAATAAAACTTGTAAAGGCAATCATAAAATTCCAAGTCATAAACATTAAACCTTTTATTTTAGACTTCATAATAGTAATCATGCTTGAAGTACTTCCAATAAGAAAGAACAAATTGGTGAAATTTTTTGATCAAATTGCCTAGAAAACATAATTTTGCAAAACTTGTAAAATGAAAACCAAGACACCATTCAGTGTTGGATTCAAAAAAATCAAAACTAAAATGGCAAAGGCACAACACATAAGCCATTTTTTTGTGAAGTGTCTCATTCTAATTCTGGTTCAAAACGAGCACAAGGAGTGCTCATTGCTAAAATAGTTTTGTAGAGGGAAAACACATGTATCTCTTGGGCAAAAGCACCATTTTCTCATTCTCTTCTTTTAGGCTTCATAAATAGCATAAGTATTTTGTTTGAAGACCTTGCAATAAGGGGTGCTTGTACCTCTTTTAGACTTCATAAATAGCAAATTCTAGGTGTTTGAAGTACTTGTAACAAGAGAAGCGACTTTTTGTGATGTAAAATTGTCTAGGAGGCAATATTTGTAAAATCCTTCACAACACTCTTGCGTTGCACACTTTTTGCAATTGAGGGGGATATCCATTTCTTTTCTTCACAATTTTTTGTAAATAGGGAAGAATGCTTATAAAGGTGCATTTTCGGATTTGACCAACACCTTAGTCACACTTCCTTCAAAAATTAATTACACTATTTTTTGCAACGAGAAGGGGGGAACTTATAAGGGTGTATTTTTGGCAGTGACCGACACCTTAGCTACCTTATCTTTTGCAAATTCATATTGTAAATGAATGAACCTTGTATGAAGTGATCTATTCTACTACACCTAGCGATTGCAGTGGCTGGTTACCCATGCAATTTGGTTGGATGATGTGATTACCATAAGGACATTCATTGGCATGAAGACAAAGTGAGGAATGACCCACTTTTTGCTTAGGAGTAGCTAGAGTCCTGTGACAGAGCAAAGAACCAACAGATCAACATCTTCTTCACTATATTGGGGTAGTTATATACTTTACCCAAATATTGTTGTATAGAGGGATATGTATGTATTACCCAAATAATGTAATAAGGGGGGATGTTAGAGTTACTATGTTAGTAACTATGATTATTACCTCATTTAGGTAATATTTAAATTTCACCTAGGTAGATATAATTTACCACATGGTAAAAAGTAATTTCTTACTTTTTACCACTAGTAGTTACTATTACTAGTTACCTTGGTTAGTAGTCTATCTTACCATCATTTCCCTTTGGATGGTAGATAGGTTAGTTGTTAGTAGGTTAAGCGCTTTTATCTCATAGCATGTTAGTTGTTAGCATAGACATAGGATCTATTGTTAA
This sequence comes from Wollemia nobilis, assembly GCA_028583015.1. Taxonomy (NCBI): domain Eukaryota; kingdom Viridiplantae; phylum Streptophyta; class Pinopsida; order Araucariales; family Araucariaceae; genus Wollemia; species Wollemia nobilis. The sequence continues at coordinate 5,529,205 of JAQPPZ010001745.1, read as the reverse complement.
ATACTCTATTTTGTAACCTACTTAATCCTATAGCTATCCTATGCTATAGTTGATGATATTAATCAATAATTAATTCTTGTCTTACCTTTTGTAACATAGATCATATTGCAAATTGATCAGGACTACCCCTCAAAAATAAGTGAGGACTCTTTCAACCCATTGCTGCGATTGGGGATCACCCAATAGAACTATGCATCCAAAAGTAAGTGAGACTCTTTCAACCCATTGTTGCGATAGAAGATCACTCTATGGCTTTGAATAGTGAACAATCCAAGGATTCAAGTTCTCACCTTTATTTTCTTTCTATTCATAGGGATACTTGCTCATATGTAGTGATAAAAATCATTGTTTATTCACGTTTTACTTTGAGTGATAAAAACCACTGTTTATTCATGTTTTCTTTGAGCAAGGGATTTATATAGTGCTTTTGATTCATTATGTCACTTTAGATTTGAATTTGAACTTTGGGTTTGAGATTTAAAATTTTGTATCTTGGGATTTTGCTCATTTGTTTAAGTAAGGGATTGTATGGGTAGGGAAAATTCTTGTTCTTCTGCCAAAGTTCACCACCCTAGACCAAACTATTTGCAAGATAAGTAGGTAATCAAATCCTTCTCTCTAGATATCCAAGACCACTTTCACATCTTTCATCCTTCCTTATCTTAGCAGGATTCTAAATGTTTTTATTAGTTACGTTATCCTGATATGCCAAGTACTATCACAACTAGTGACCTCATCTACAAAAGAAAAGCAAGCTTTCTATAACATCTGAGATACCCACTAGGTATGGCTGAGTGACCGAAAATTTTTGGTATACATACATATTTCATAGCAATAGGTGTTGTGTTGAAAAACACAATTACTCACATGAATGATGGATTATGATAAATGTAGAGGTGCATGATTGAAACACAAATGTGGTGTCGTTTGTAAGATTGAAAAACACAATCCATTCTACTACGGAATGCAACGGATGAAGAATGTCTACATGCAATGTGATGAAGTGAATGCATGTGTGAATGAAAATAAAAATGCATAATGTAAATACAAATGTTTTCGGATTTTATGCTTTACCAATTTTTTTGGATTTTATTGTTTTTTTAATTTTTATGGTGTTTGAACCTTTACATTTGACCAAACGATGAGTACATGCCTTTGGAGCGTTTAAATTTACCAAGAATTTTTTTTGAAAACCCTTGGGGATTTTTGGGTTGACCAAAGGGATTATGAGCACCTTTGGAGTTTTTAGGGATGACTAAGTGATTCTTAGAAACCCTTGGAGTGTTTTGGGATGATCGAGTCGTTCTTAAACAAAATCCTCAAGGTCTTTATGGGATTGAAAAAAGGTTTGGAAATACCTTTGTAGCCTTTTGGGATGACCAAGAGGTTTTAAGCAAACCCTTGGGGCCTTTTGGGGTTGACCAAAGGTTTGGAAATACCTTTGGAGCCTTTTTACTGACATAACCAAGCGGTTTTAGGAACCCTTGGTGCCTTTTGGTACACTCTTAAGCATATAACACCTTAATATGAATGATTTTAAGAGCTTCAGGCTCTTTAACACCCCTAGAAACATTAGGCAGTAGGTACTTGGACCAATTTTTTTAGATATGATATAAGGTCCTAGCCAATTAGCCATAAATTTGTCTCGCATGTCAGGCAACAACTTAGAGTTCTGTTGGTTCTCTTTCAGCACAAGATTCCCAACCTCAAAGTTTATCTGATGGAATTTGTTATTATAATATAATTTTAATCACTCTTGATAGACGTGGAGATGCTCAAGGGCATTCATGCGATGTTCATAAATCAACATCAATTGATCTAGGTGAGCTTGCTGCACAGTGTTGTCATAGATGAATTCTTCCAATGCGATGCACAACGTTGGAATCTCCAACTCTAGGGGTATAATGGCCTCAGTGCCATATACTAGTGAAAACAGAGTTGACCCAGTGGGTTTCTGAATGCTAGTCCTATAAGCCTATAATGCAAGGGGCAGCTGGATGTGCCAATATTTGTGGTGTTCTTGTACCATATTTTTTAAGATGTAAACCACTATCTTGTTTGAGGCCTCAGCCTACCCGTTTGCTTGCAAATAATATGGAGTTACAAAATTGTGCTTGATACTATACTTAGACGTAAAAGCTCCCATAGTTTTGTTCTTAAAATAAGTTCCATTATTTAAAATTATCTTGGATGGAATCCCAAAATGACATGATATGCGTGAGTATAAACTCTGCTATGCGAGTTCTAATTATCATTGTTAAGGGTATTGCTTCCACCCATTTTGTAAAGTACTTAATAGCCATAATAATAAATGTATGTTGGCTCGATGATAGAGGAGAAATATTTCCAATAAGATCAAATCCCCACTGAGCAAATGGCCAAGCTGCTTGGATGGGATGTAAGGTCTACAATGGAAAGTGTGTAAGATTAGCATGATGCTAATATTTGACACATTTCTTGACATACACATTGCAATCCACCTCCATAGTGGGCCAATAGTAACCCATTCGAAGGATGCGCTTGACGATGGCCATGCCACTGAAATGACCACCACACGTACTGTCATGAGCTTGTGAAATAACCCAAGATGACTCTTGGGTATTTATACAATGAAGGAGAACTCCATCGTAACATCGTCGATAAAAAAATATCTCCTAACAAGACATATTTAGTCACTTTCTGCTTGAATGTGCATTTTTTAGCATGTGATAATCCCTCTAGGATTAAACTAAGTTTTAATAAGTCTTGGATTTGCGACCTCCAACTCTGGTAGGTCTCAACTTCGACTACCAAGATAACTTGCTCCCATTGCGTATCTACATGTGCAAATGAAGACCAGGAAACAACCTTGTGGTGAATGGTAGTGCCACTCCCCATAGGAATCTGAGAGGTTAATGACCCCTAGGGCGCCTTCTTTAGAAAGTATTCAACTTTGCAAAACCATTTATCTTTTGGATCTATGCTAATCATGTTGACTGACTCTTTATTATCAAAGGCTTTGTGCTCTACTAGAGGATGCAAGAGTGTTTTAACATGAATGGTAGTAAAATCGACAGACATATTTTGAGGGATTAAGGATCCCAAATATGCCATGGTGTCTGCAAACCTATTTGATGAATGAGGTATTGCCTTGATGTCATACCATTCCAACTTAGCCAAATATGTAACAACAAGATCTTTATAATATTTTAACATGGGACATCAACATTGAAAAAGTTCCTTAACTTGGTTGAATATGAGCAAGGAGTCATTGAAGATGTTTAATCTTCTAATATTCATGGCAAAAACTGTGTGGAGGTCCAGAAGTAGGGCTTCATATTCAACATTGTTGTTGGTACATGAAAAGTCTAATTTGAATGACAAGGGCATTGGATATCCTTGTGGTATGAAAAACACTATTCCTACATCACCCCCTTGCTCGCACTTCGAACCATGGAAGAAAAAGGTCATATTAGCATTATTTTTTGGTTCTTTAGGTTCGGGAGCTTCGGATATGACAAAGATCACATCATCCGAAAGCTCAATGGTAAGAGGCCTACTGTTTGAAAATGGTGCCTTAGCCAGCTGATCAGCTATGACTTGTCCCTTAATGGAATTTTGGCTTATGAATTCCAAATCAAATTTTGTCAATAGCATGATCCACTTTGCAATACGTGTATTATGATATGTCTTGCTCATCATATAATACAAAGGATTTTGTTTTGATATAACATATGTTGTATGAATTAGCATATAGTGGCGTAATTTCTTGGTAGCGAACACTACTACTAAACATAGCTTCTCCATGTATGCATATCCTAGCTCATAACTCACCAAGGTTCGGCTAATATAATATATGGCTTGCTCTTTGCCTTGCATGTTATTTTGGGCTAACATGATACCTAATGCAAAGTCGATTGAAAATATATATAGCAGAAGTAACACATCTATCCTTGGTGGAGCTAGAACTAGAGGCATCGCCAGGTATTGCTTGATTTCATCAAAGGCTACTTGATAGTCCTCGTCCTAGTTGAATGGGACCCCATTGTATAGTAGTCAATTCATGGCTGGACATTTATCTGATAATTATGCATAAATCACTTTATGGATGCTACTTTTCTCTGAAGGCTTCTTAATTCCTTGATGTTCATGGGAGGACACATCTCTAGGATAGCCTTGACCTTCGTTGGGTCCACTTTGATGCCTCATTTGGAAATAATGAATCCTAAGAGTTTTCCTAAAGTTACACCAAATACACACTTCTTAGAATTCAACCTGACATTATCCTCAATCAGGCGATAGAAGACCTTCCTCAGGGCCTCCGCATGCTCTGCTTGTAGTAATGACTTCTCCAACAAGTCATCAATATAATCCTCTAGGATCTTGTGCATGTAGTCATGAAAAATATATGTCATAGCCCACTGATATGTGGCACCAACATTCTTAAGGCCAAATCGCATAACTTTATAGAAAAATTTTCCCCATGGCGTTATAAACATGGTTTTATGCTGGTCTTAGAGCTTAATCCAAATTTGATTGTAACCAAAAAAATTGCCCCATTAGGGAGAGCATCTCATGACCCGCAGTTGCATATACAAGAGCATCAATATTCGACAATGAAAATGAATCTTTTAGTGTTACCATATTGAGATATCTGAAATTCATACAAATATAGATCCTTCCATTAGGTTTTTCTACAAGCACCATATTGGATACCCATCCAGATAAACAATGGAAATGACAAACTCTATGTCCAACAGTTTTTGCAATTCATATTTCACCATTATGTCTACTTTTGGATGCATCTTTCTAAGATTTTGATTGACTAGATTCTTCGACAGATCTAGCGAAAGGTTATGGGTAACCAATTTCGGATCTAGAACTGGCATATTATTGTAAGTCCAAGCAAAAATATTAGGTCTCTCTTTTAGTAGAGGGATGATGTTGTCACGCTCATCTAGAGTGAGAGTTTCTTTGAATTTTATCTTCCTTGGATTGGTGGGGTCATTATTGATATCCACTTCGAAGGTTTCCTCTATTGACATGTGTGATCTCTCCTCAAGCTGATGAGGCATAGGGATCAAGTGGATGTCATCTACTGGGTTTATAGGTTTTGCATTGGAATCATCCTCAACATGATAAACATCATGTGCATAGCCTGGCACAAAATGAAATGATTACAACATTTATTTGTTAGGGAAGAAATATTCAAGCTCAATAGATGAGTCAGCACGATCCCAATGGATAACATCTAAATTAAGTTACAATGGTCTAGATGGATCAGCTAGATTGTGGAGTGGAGTGGTCAAATCAATGGAGACCATATTGATGGAATGAAATTGATCTCTAGGACCACATAGAAAAACATCTACATCATCGATGCAACTCCCTTATCCAATATTTGGCTCTAGTAGCATGAGCATAAATGGGTCCTCTCTATGTGAGGTACGGATGACTGAATCCTCTCTATGCACTGATTACAAGATTGGATAATTTAGCTCAAGGAGCTCCATGTAGGTTAGTGGGGGGATTAAGAAAATGATATATCTTATACAGTGCTAGTCATCTATTCCTCAAATGAGGGCCCACTCGCAACTTCTAATAAACTTCTTCTATGTCAATGGGTTGATTTTGATGATGTAAGTAATGAGGACCTAGATAGAATCTCTCTTTTTTATTCACATCATCACTATCATAAATCTATAGTCATTCATTTGACCCCATAGGTGGGGGAAATTTTGGCAAATGTGGTCCCATATATCTTATTTCCTGATCACTATCATCACTATCTAGAAAAATTAGATAATAAGTTTGCATATACGATAGTGCTAAGAAAACTGGCTCTGCTTCATCCTCAAAATGATCAACATTAGGAATAATATCTTTGATAACATATACTGATTCTATAGGCCATAGGTATTGTGCTTGCAAAGGCCCTAGATAGACCACCTCAACTTCATACTCAAATTGGTCATCGTTTGAGGATTCACTGTTAGCATCATAGCTTGGTCCACTCACCTTGGAGGTGGACTCTGCTCCATCTTCACAGATCTCCTAACTTGAGATCGCCCAATATGATGGGGTTCTACCCCTACACACCTATGTCATTAGTTACATACAGATTTGGTGACCTAGGTTACCACTAGGATTCAGTGCTACTTCGACTTGCTCCAAGAGCCCTTCATAATATACTTTAGGTGGATCAAAGGTGACAAAAGACACCATCGAGTTACTCCTCCAAAATCTGGAAGGATTAGCATGATATAGGTTAAATCCACATCGTCCCCTCGACTAAGGTAAAAGTAGTCTAAATATGTTGTAAGAAAATCATCTTGTTCTTGTATTCGCAACCCTATCTTGAACCTATCAGTTTCTAACTGATAATGCAGCTCAAGCGGAGTCCTGCGTCCTTGCTCAAAAAGACCAAGGCCATACCCATGCCAATAATATAATTAAAAAATGCACATGGAATATTCAGGGTTGGATAGGTAATGAACATTCATTGTGAGCAGTTTTGCATCATCTTCATCCATGGGTGTTCGAGTAGGAAGCTGATCCAACCCAATGTAGATGAAGTTAGTCTGATTGGGTGGCTCTCCCAATGGCACTATTGATCCAACCAAAAAATGATGAGCATGCGGTCAGCCCATCTCTTATGCAGTCTCTAGGATTTTTCTAAAGGTGATATTATGCACAATATGTTATCCTAAACTCATGTTGGCCACTCGCGGTGTGGATGACCTTACTAAAAATGCACGTGAGGCAGGTTGAGATACCTCATAAAATTTTTCCTAGGAATCCTCCACTTCCATTGGAGTGGTAGCCTCATTGGTGATTGCTTTGAGCACATGCTTCTTTTCCTTTTTTCCCATTTTCATCTTTATCTTATTTTCATCTCGAAGCATTGCTAATAAAGTCAATTTCAAAGAAGTTTTTGTAGTGTATTTGAATCTATGCGACATAGATATCGATGGTTGAGCATGCACTTTTTGTTTACCTCCTGGATTCTTAACCGACGATGCTAGTTGGATGTCTAAGTGTGTTTATGGGAGTTTAAAACCCTCAAAAAAATCAGTTAGGTTCATGAAATTGAAGGGTTCTTCATCTGATGACACCACATGAACCCATCCCTTATGAATGTATTTTACACGTTGATGTAGTATGGAGGGAATGCAATACATTTATCGAATCCAAGGCCTTCTGAGTAGGATGTTATTTTGCATGGCACCTTTGATCACATGACACATCACGGGTATGGTATTTAGGCCCACATGAATAGGTAGGATGATTATGCTAACCATCGAGCAGAGTGCGTTGTTAAACACTCTCAGATGTGGTGGGCACAATATGTGACTTGGACAACTTTACATGACTTAATGCCTTAGTTGTTATAATATTGATTGATGAACTAGTGTTGATCAAGACCCTCTTGAATGGCATGTGATTAACACACATGATGATGTGTAATGATGGGTCAACCGTATCTGTAGGAATCATCCTGGTTTCATGATCATAGAATTGTCATAGGTTCTTGGCACTATTGTACATATCCCATAAAATTAGTGAATGCTTGAGCATCCTGGGACTACACCTCGATGGACCTTAAAATGTCCATGAGAGTCTCCTTGTGCTTGGGAAACTACTATATCATTTCATAAATAAACAACTTCGTAGGAGTTTTCTATAGATTTTGAACCAACCTGCTTTGTATGGTCACCATCAATCTAGTTGGTGGGCCTAGAATATTTTTAATTGGCTATTGATTTGGCATAGCTTGTTTCCTGATGGGAGCATGAGGTTTATTTGGCTGCTCATACCTCCCATGTCTGGTAACAAAATTAACCATACCTAAAAACCCTTGGGTAGGTGGTTCGATGCGCACTTGGTTGACCTAGCCAACATTTTTGTGTGGCACCTCATGGTTTGAAAATGGATTTTTAAAAATCCCCATGTTTTGGTTGTTGGGTTCCTGTAGATTATTTGGCACTATAAGCTCGCATTTATCGATCATGTTTTGCACTATATGTTTGAAGGTCTAACAAACTTTGATTTCATGGCCCTTCACACAATGGAAGATGTAAAATAGATCATCCTGATACCCCTTTGGCTTGGGCTAGTTAGGATAAATTAGCTTAAACTTGGGTAACCTGATTGCCTTAGCTTCACACAACTAATGGAATATCGATGTTAATGATTCTATCAAAGGTGTGAATTGGTGAGGTAGGTATTATTCCTTATTTTTGAACTTGAAATTATTCTTGCATTGCTCGTACTGCACAAGGGGAGGTTGGGCCTTATAGTTATGCTTTTGTTGCCCCTTATCCTCTCTTTGTAGGTTTAACACCACATGATTGACATGGGTATGCTTGCCCTGATGTTTTGTGGAGCTCTTCTTGTAATCCTCTTTCCTATTTTTAAGCTTCGAGTTGCCCTCTTGCAACATGATATCCTCAATTACTTTGGCTTGCACCAAAGCTTCCTTGAAGATTGGGTACTACTGTAGTTGCAACAATAACAAGATGTGCTTGGCACAACTCTTCATGAACATTCAGGTCAGTTCTATAGCAGGAATGGGGAATGCCAAATTTTCCATTAATCTCCTCCACCTCTTTTTGTATTCTAATATTGGCTCATCATCGTGCTGAGCTAATGCAGCTAGATCAAAAAGGTTAGCTTGCTTATTTATGCCAAAAGAAAAGCATTCAAGAAAAGTGTTAGCCAGTTGCTCAAAACTGGTGATATTGTGCTTCTTCAGCTGATTAAACCACGCCCAGGCTAGGCTTGAGAGGGTTGTGATGAATGCATGCAAAATCAAGATATTGTTACTTGTAATCTGGAAGCACATTTCCAAAAATATTGTGACATGCTCTTACGCGTCTTTGTCACCTTTGAATTTATCTAGCCTGGGTATGTCAAAATGCTCAGGATATGCTGGAGTAGGCACCAAGGGGTCCAAAGGCTCGTTATGAATCTTGCTCAATGTCAAATTTTGGAAAGTCGTGCCTTGCCTCTCAATTGCTTTCACTTTCATAGCTAAGGACTTATAGGCCTACAAAGATAGAAAGTCCTCCTCCCTAAGCTGACGTGGGGGTGGTCTTGGAGTTGCATTCTTCCTATATTGAGGTGGAGGACTTGTATCTTAATCCTCCTCAACTTGGGAATTTTTAGGATATCCTTGATTGTCTCCCTCTCCCTCTTATTCCTCATGTTGTATTTGCCTCTGATATTCGAACGATGGTGGTCGTTCTCTTTGTTGGGCACTGACATGAGTGTGAGCATCTCTACGCTCTTGATGCATGTCAACTTGTGAAAAAGCCTTCCTATGAATGCACTCTTTGTTTTTAGCATTAGTGTATAAAACAACCCTAGCTAGCCTATCCTCTTGTTCCATACACTCCTTTTGGGCAAGGATGCATTCCTCACACATACTCTGCTCATATAATATTTGTCTAATGAGCCTTTATGCCTAAATATTCTCATCTTCAATGCATTGCCTCTCTAGATGAGCATCCTCCAATTGATATTGGAGGAGTTTTTATCTTTACTCGAATACCATTCTATGTGATCTATCAATGTGATTGATCATAAGGTACCTCTGGTATGTATGCTTCGTGCGAGCGACCTTATGGTTTCTATACCCATATGATAGATTAGCTATGCTTTTGCCTTTGTACATGAATACGAAATTGACACCATACTGAGTCGTGTGATGTGTGCCACCATGCATAGATGTTGGATGCAAAAAATGAGGGTGCTTGGAAGCCTCCCAATGTTCTTTGGTAGTCCTAATAGAGCTCCCGCTATGCTCACTTGTGAATAACATATGCTTATATTGAGAGGGAGGGTGAACAATATAACATAAAATTTTTTTCCAAATAGAAGCATCAACATTATCACACAAAGCATTACACACATAAGATACACCATTTTAACATGGTTCACCCAATGTGGGCTACCTCCACAGAGAAAATATTTTACTAAAACTTTCTCAATCAATCTCTTGGGAATCCTTACCAAATTACAATGTTTATGGAAGTCTGTCCAAAGGAGATGCTAATCCCCTAATATCAAGTTCATGGATATATTACACAGGAGAACTCTTTCCCCTTCTGCTCTTCCTAGTGATCTTCTAGAAGACTTTGTATCTATGATGCACTGACTGGTGGATCTCTCTCCACTTGAAGACTTCTCAGTCAAATATTGTATTCAATTATCCTGGCTACTGGATATCTATCCACTAAGACACTATCCTTTATACTCTGTCACCTCCAAAGATCTGTCTCAATACTGTACCAAACATAGTTCAGTTAGTATAGCACAAATTTGCTCAATCTCTTGCACTAAACATAGTACAGTCAGTCTAGTACAATTCTACTCAATAGGTTCTCTCAAAACCTGCTCAAATCTACTCAACAGGTTCACACAAAACCTGTCTAAATCTGCTCAACAGTTTCACACAAAACCTATCTAAATCTACTCAATAGGTTCACACAAAACCTATCTAAATATGCTCAACAAATCCTCTCTAGGACTTGCTCAAATCTGCTCAATAAGTCCTCTCTTGGACTTGCTCAAATTTGCTCAATAAGTCATCTCTTGGACTTGCTCAAATATGCTCAATAAGTCTTGTAGCACCCTAAAATTGGTGTAGTAAAATTACAATAATTACATTCACCTTAGTAAATAATTTAAAATTCAAATTTAACCTCCCAAATCACCCGTTAACCACCGGGAAATCTGTTTCCCCATTTTCTGTGCCATTTTTAGAGGTTGTTTTAACCATTTGACGATATCATCGCCGATCAGACGATAGTGCCCCAGATTTGATGATTTCGTCTGGACTAGGATGTCCAGATGATCTTGTTGCAAAACTGATTTTGCAAAGTTGGATTCTATTCCAACGAGTCTCCAATCCGAGCAGAAGCGTGTCTGTGCCGTTGGGACCCTCCCCCGTTGGATATCTCCCAAATTGGGATGATCTCCAACCTCCTAACTACTCCCCTAAGCCTATTTAATCCTAAGCAATCCCTTTAGCACCCCCCTGGTTGAAATTATCTACAAATTAACTCCATCTATGTTAAATCATCCCTATTTTACATTTGCATTGGTCCCATACCAATTTTGTTGTAGGTACATCACTATTTTTTTGTCGGATCCAGCACCTATCGTCGTCGAAGAACCTGTTCAAATCGGAGGCGAACCTGTCGAATTCGAGGTGATTTCGTACTGATGCAAGACGATCTTGATTGCAATCCATATTGAGGCAATCAGTGCCTGAAGTTTGCACTTCTCAACCTTGTTTCTGCTGTTTCATTCTACAAATTAGATAATTTATTCAGTGTTTACGTTATTTTGCATCTGGAGTTCACCCATTTAGCTTAGATTGCATACTAAGATCATGATTTGTTATTAAAATGTCATAATCTGTTTGAATTGCTTTTCATAACTATTATTCAGTATTCATACAGTCAATTGGTGTTGTTTCCCCTTATTAGCACAATAGTATTCGTCGTATTTTGTATTCATTTTTCTGCTTGCAGGTCTCTGACAAATTCGTCTAACGAATTCGTCAGATCTCAGATGATTCTATCAGATCCCAGATGATTCTGTCAGATCTCAGACGAACCTGTCGAATTCCAGACGATCCTGACTGCTTCAAACATCAGAATCATCACCAAACATCTGGATCAGGTATTCTTCATTTGCATTCTGTAAATTCTTTGTTTTATGTCTGTAAATCTGTTTTCTGTATTCAGTGAACTTGCATTTTCATATAGATTAATCTAGATTCATTTGTCCAAACCTAGGATATGAATGCTTAAGGTTAAAAAATGAACACATTAAAACACATTCCAAAACCTAGGCGTGGAAACTGCCCTTAAATGTTTCCTGGTGAACCCACCATCCGTTGAAAAATCATCAAAATACACCTCCCTTGAGATGCGAGACCTTCGTAAAGTCCTCTCAGTCCAAGGTACCGCGACATCCTTTTCCCATCCTCCTTCCGGGCACGGATCCAATAGCCTGAAGGTAAGGATGCGAAAAATTTGGAGCGATACAAGTCCTCTCTTGGATTTGCTCAAATATGCTCAATAATTCCTCTCTTCGACTTGCTCATATCTGCTCAAGTAAGCTTTCACAAAATCTTAACTCAAAATAGTCCACAAACCTTCTCAAAGACTTGTCTCAAATCTGCTTAACAAGCTTACACATAACTTGTTCAATCTCATAGAATCATAAAGAGAATTGTTAGAGACTCAATATGTTCTAAACTCAAAGTACAATCAATATCTCAATTCAATCTCATAGAAGCATAAAGAGAATTTTTAGAGACTCTATATGTTCTATACTCAAATCCCAATATCAACTCAATAGAAGCATAAAGAGAATTGTTAGAGACTCAATATGTCCTATTCTTAAATCTCAATCTCAACTCAAATCAATCTCATAGAAGAATAAAGAGAATTTTTAGAGACTCTATATGTTCTATACTCAAATCCCAATCTCAACTCAATAGAAGCATAAAGAGAATTTTTAGAGACTCAATATGTCCTATTCTTAAATCTAAATTCAACTCAAATAAATATCATAGAAGCATAAAGAGAATTGTTAGAGACTCTATATGTTCTATTTTTCAATCTCAATCTCAACTCAAATCAGAATATAGAATAGTTTGTTTTATTAAACTTGAACAACCATTTCACACATCCACTTGACTAGGCTTAACCAACTCAACTCAACCAATCACATCAAGGAACAACCCTTTCTCACAAATCCTAGTTCAAGTATGTATCAACCAACTCAAAATGTTTCCAACAAGGCTTTATCTCAGGTCTCACATAACAATGATACTAATGTTCTTTTCTAGCTCATGTTCAAGTTCATTTCATCATCAATGGGCTTCAACAACAATGCTAATGAAACAAGGTTTAAATACAACTCACAAATCAGAAAACCTTGAAGCATTCAACCAACCATCTTCACAAAGGAAACTATAATCAATCCTTTTCTCTCCAATGATATTTTAGAAATCAACCACCACAAAAAATCAATAGGAGAATGTGCCCATACCTTTTTGATGCCAATAAGTTGTCCACAAAATCTGCCACACTTAATCACAACTTTCCTTTTCAATATTAATAAGGGATAGTGGTCTTTTAAATAATCACAATAAAAGCATAACTTAATTTACACCCTTTTCTCTCCAACTTCATAAACACATCCACCAAAGTCAATTTTAATAAAAATCCTTATTAAGAATAACCCACAATAAATCTATCAATATCATTTTAACAACTCCTTATTTCTCCTAAAATAAATTCTCCATTTCCATCAAAATAAAACATAAATCAAATATGCTTTTGCAATAATAATCATAGACCTAATGATTAAATTTAATTCCCATTAAATACCTTATAACTCTAAAATTTAGGGCTAATAAAAATTATTAAAGGCAAGAACATAAATACCTCTCAAGGGGATTTGAACCCCCGTCCGCCACACACCACGAGCATCTTAGCCATGGCTAAGATTCCAACTGATCCAAAGCGCTTGTTGGAAAAACAAAGGCCAAAAAGGCCTTTAATATTCCTCTGCCTACCACAAAGTACAAAGCGCCAAAGCGCTTCCCACATGCTTCCGTCAAGGGGATTCAATCCCTGATATTTGCACTGCCCACAGTCTTAGCAAAATTGATACACCAAAGTGCCATGCCTCATACCACGTTTGAGATTTCCAAATTTTTGTGCTTTCTTTGCTACTTCCTTTTCAACAATTCACACGAGCTCTTTCGAATTCCAAGGCAATTAACACACGAGAGCAAGGATGATTATTTGGTTTAATTACCACCCCTTTATATAGTGTTTAATAACACTTTGAAGACGTCGATGAAAATATTAAAATTGTATTTGCATGATGATGTCAATGGGAAAATTTCCATTTAAATTTGAATTTAAATTTTAAATAATTAAAATTTAAACCAAAAATTAAAACTCAAATAAATCCATCACCGGGGCACATTTTTCGACGAAACGAGAGCCCAATGTGGGTTTTAAGAAAAATCCAGATAAAATATGGTGTCCATGGTTTTAAATAAAATCTTTTATTTTCCTTGCCTTTGAAATTTATTTCTCTATTGACATCAATGATAACGTTTCAGCTTAGGGACTCAAAATGTCCAACAATCTCCCCATTTTCATTGATGGCAAACCAAATCCTTTTACTAAATTTTGACCTTCTTTTCTGCTCCACCTAGGGCTTTGCTCCCCCTGGATCAATGCTCTCTTAGATATCGAATATCTCCTCATATCCAAAAAATCTCACCATAATACACAAATATCTCCCCCTTTGACATCAATGGCAAAGGGTTACCTTTGGGGCTCGAGAATAAGAATTAAGCCTCTTAGCTTAGCCCCTCCCCCACCTCCACATGAGGTGGTTAATTATGGGTTGGGAGTATTTCTACTCCCCAAAAGCACTGTTCTCTACCTTTGTCTTTTCCTTTTTCTTTTTGCTGAATTCTCTCATTGTTTATTTCTGAGTCATCATCTCTGTTCCTGTTCTTGTTCTTGTTCTCATCCATGTTCCTGTTCTTGTATTTTTTCTAGTTCTTGTTCTTGTTTTTATCCATGTTCCTATTATTTCTCTCATTCTTTTTTGAGTCTCTTTTCTTTTCTTAGTCTCTGTTCCTATTCATATTCTTGTTTTTGTTCATGTTCCTGTTCATGTTCCTATTCATATTCCTGTTCCTATTCATGTTCATATTCCTGTTCCTGTTTATGTTCATATTCCTGTTCCTATTCATACCAGTTTATGAAATATTTGCTCTACACCATATTTCTATGTGACCATAATTATTGCACTTATAACACTTAATGTTATTATTCCTTGGATGTGCAATAGTCTTAGGATTTCTCCTGGTGAAGCCATATCCTCTTCTATCATGAATCTTGCAATTTATTGCCTTATGACCAAACTCATTACATGAATAACAATATCCTTGGAAAATCTGTTCTCTTCCATATACCTGTCTTTCATGTGTCCTACACTGTGAAGCCATGTGCCCAAACCTGTGATATGAGAAGCATATCCCATTGAAGCTTCCTTGCATAGACCTCATTGGTATCCTATTTTGATTGTTGTTCCAACTGTATCTTCTTTGCCCATTGCCCCTGTTGGACCCACTACAATCTGACTCATGCTTAGAAGTTTCACTTTCACTCACATCTGAGAATCCCTCTTCTAAAGTATCTTCTTCTAATGTTGTTTCTTCTTCTTCAAGAATTGAAGTAGACTTTGCATTTTCCTGTTTCTTTCCAAAACCTAGACCTGTTGAACATGCTATTTTTGTTGTCCATGAATGAAATTATCCAAGTTCTTAGAGCTATTTGTGAAACTCTTCATCTTGATTTTGGATTCATGTAAATATTTCTTTAGAGTAGCCACTTCTTGTGCTAAATTCTCACATTCCAATATTTTTGCTTATAACTTTTCTCTGAACTTACTTGCCTTGGCCTTTGACTTCTCTAAGTCCTCTATGAGCAATAATCTTTCTTCATCACATTCTTGAAAATGACTTTCAAGCTTAGAGTGTTGCTTTCTTACCTTCTTCATTGTGTCAAGAGCATAGATAAGTTCACCTTTGAGATCATAACCATTCTCTATTGAGTAGTCCTCTATTTGTTTGCATTTGTCCATATCATTTCTTTCTTTTGACTTGCTTTCTATAGGATCACTCAATTTTTTATCTTCTAAAGCCATTAGAAGATTATCATTTGGACCCAATCTTATGTGTTGAGATCTATCCTCATTCTCTTTGGATAAATGACATTTTTCCCTCTTGATATCATTGAGTACATAAAGATTTTTTTCTCTTATAGCACTTGCTACCGGTTTTCTAGTTTTAGACTTTCTTACTTCACATCGATCTTGATGAAAGGTTACCATAAGAACTTGATCACAAAGTTGAATAATTCTCAAGATATTATGTTTCAAGCCTTACACATATAGAAAAATTTCAGCTTTTGCTTTCCCATTACCTATACTTAGAATTCCTTTTCCACTGATTTTTGCTGAACCATTGTCCCTAAAGTTTACTGATCCTCTATTTACTTCTTTCAAAGTTATAAATTTTTCTTTTTCTCCTGTCATGTGTCTAGAGCACCCACTATCTAGAAACCATTATCTTATTTATCATGAGAATGCAATGCTATTTGAACTAGCAAATATTTTAGTTTTTCCTTTCCTTTTTCTTCTTTCCTAGTAGTTTGAGCTGTGGTTTTCTACAAGACTTAGAATTTTCTAGATTGCATATTCTAGCTATATGCCCAAAGTTATTGCATTTGTAGCACTCAACATCATCATCCATATATGATACAAGAGAATCCATACTACTACTATCATAGTCTCTATTAATGCAATGCACAACTTTATGACCATATTTATTGCAAGAGAAACAATGTCCATGGAAGAAATTTTGTAACCTGCTTTGATGAGGACTCAATATTGTATTCTTTCCTTTGTGATCTTCTTTTCTGGAGATATGGTGGGGTACCTTATTTTTGCTTGATGTTCTTGCCTCTTGCTGACTTAATCTCTTGTTTATTTCAGTTCTGCATTTTAGTGTAACAATTTTTGCTGCCACTCTCTCAAGTCTTGCTTCTTTGGCTTCCAACATATTTCTTAATTGATATTCAGTTTCTATTATTTCTTTCACTTCCATTTCAAGTTATATTAGCCTTTGCAAAAGCTCAATCCTTGTTGATTCAAAGTCTCGAATTTGTTCCTTTAGTTGTGTATTCTCTTCTTGAATCCTTTCAAAATATTGGAGACAGTTGGAGAGTGCTTCTTCAAAGTCTATACTTTCTTCACTCCTTGAGCACATGTGTGATACTTATGGATCCATCTCCAAGTTGTTAAACTCTTTGTGGAGAGCCGACTCTGATACAAATTTAAGAACATGTGCTTTTACTGAGAGGGGGGTGAAAAGTATAACATAATTTTTTTTTCCAAATAGAAGCATCAACATTAATTAAACCATAAAAATTACACAAAGCATCACACACATAAGAGAAACCATTTTAACGTGGTTCACCCAATGTGGGCTACCTCCATAGAGAAAATATTTTACTAAAACTTTCTCAATAAATATCTTGGGAATCCTTCCCAAATTACAATGTTTATGGAATTCTATCCAAAGGAGATGTTGATCCTCTCATCTCAATTTCATGGATATATTACATAGGAGAAATATTTCTCCTTCTACTCTGGCTAGTGATCTTCTAGAAGACTCTGTCTCTATGCTACACTAACTGGTAGATCTCTCTCCACTTGAAGACTTCTCACTCAAATCTTGTCTTCAATTATCCTGACTACTAGATCTCTATCCACTGATACTGTATCCTCTATACTCTATCACCTCCAAAGCTCTATCTCAATACTATACCAAACACATTTCAGTCACTCTAGCACAGTTCTACTCAATATCTTGCACTAAAAACAATATAGTTGATCTAGTACAATTTTGCTCAATAGGTTCTCTCAGATCTACTCAAATATGCTCAACATGTTCACACAAAACCTGTCTAAATATGCTCAAAATTTTCACACAAAACCTTTCTAAATCTACTCAACAGGTTCACACAAAACTTTTCTAAATCTGCTCAACAAATCCTCTCTAGGACTTGCTCAAATCTGCTCAATAAGTTCTCTCTTGGAATTTCTCAAATCTGCTCAATAAGTCCTCTCTTGGACTTGCTCAAATCTACTCAATAAGTCATCTCTTGGACTTGCTCAAATTTTCTCAATAATTTTTGTCTTGGACTTTCTCAAATCTGCTTAAGCAAGCTTTCACAAAAGCTTAACTCAAAACAGTCCACAAGCCTTCTCAAAGACTTGTATCAAATCTGCTTAACAAGCTTACATAGAACTTGTTCAATCTCATAGAATCATAAAGAGAATTGTTAGAGACTCAATATGTTCTAAACTCAAAGTACAATCAATATCTCAATTCAATATCATAGAAGCATAAATATAATTGTTAGAGACTCTATATGTTATATACTCAAATCCTAATCTCAACTATTAAGTATAAAGATAATTGTTAGACACTCAATATGTCCTATTCTTAAATCTCAATCTCAACTCAAATAAATCTCATAGAAGCATAAAGAGAATTTTTAGAGACTCTATATATTCTATATTCAAATCCCAATCTCAACTCAATAGAAGCATAAAGAGAATTGTTAGAGACTCAATATATCCTATTCTTAAATCTCAATCTCAACTCAAATAAATATAATAGAAGCATAAAGAGAATTGTTAGAGACTCTATATGTTCTATTATTCAATCTCAATCTCAACTCAAATCAGAATATAGAATAGTTTGTTTTATGGAACTTGAAAAACCATTTCACACATCCACTTGACTAGGCTTAACCAACTCAACTCAACCAATCACATCAAGGACCAACCCTTTCTCACAAACCCTAGTTCAAGCATATATAAACCAACTCAAAATGTTTCCAACAATGCTTTATCTCAAGTCTCACATAACAATGATACTCATGTTTTTTTCTAGCTCATGTTCAAGTTAATTTCATCATCAATGGGCTTCAACAACAATGCTAATGAAACAAGGTTTAAATACAACTCACAAATCAGAAAACCTTGAAGCATTCAACCAACCATCTTCACAAAGGAAACTATAATCAATCCTTTTCTCTCCAATGATATTTTAGAAATCAACCACCACAAACAATCAATAGGAGAATGTGCCCATACCTTTTTTATTTCAATAAGTTATCCACAAAATCTGCCACACTCAATCATAAATTTCCTTTTAAATATTAATAAGGGTTAGTGGTCTTGTAAATAATCACAATAAAAGCATAACTTAATTTACATCCTTTTCTCTCCAACTTCATAAACACATCCACTAAATTCTATTTTAATAAAAACCCTTATTAAGAATAACCCACAATAAATCTCTCAAAATCACTTTAACAACTCCTTATTTCTCCTAAAATCAATTCTCCATTTCCATAAAAATAAAACATAAATCAAATATGCTTTTGCAATAATAATCACAGCCCTAATGATTAAATTTAATTCCCATTAAATACCTTATAACTCCAAAATTTAGGGCTAATAAAAATTATTAAAGGCAAAAATGTAAATACCTCTCAAGGGGATTCGAACCCCCGTCCGCCACACACCATGAGCATCTTAGCCATGGCTAAGATTCCAACCGAGCCAAAGCGCTCATTGGAAAAGCAAATGCCAAAAAGGCCTTTAATCTTCCTCTACCTACCGCAAAGGACAAAGCGCCAAAGCGCTTCCCACATGCTACCATCAAGGGGATTTGATCCTTGATATTTGCGCTGCTCACAGTCTTAACAAAATTGATACACCATTGCGCCATGCCTCATACCATGTTTGAGATTTCCAAATTGCTGTGCTTTCTTCACTACTTCCTTTTCAACAATTCGCACGAGCTCTTTCAAATTCCAAGGCAATTAACACATGAGAGCAAGGATGATTATTTGGTTTAATTGCCACCACTTTATATAGTGTTTAATAACACTTTGAAGATGTCGACGAAAATATTAAAATTGTATTTGCATGATGACGTCGACGGGAAAATTTCCATTTAAATTTGAATTTAAATTTTAAATAATTAAAATTTAAACCAAACATTAAAACTCAAATAACTCCATCACTGGGGTACCTTTTTCGATGAAACAAAAGTCCAATATGGGTTTTAAGAAAAACCCAAATCAAATCTATTGTCCATGGTTTTAAATAAAACCTTTTATTTTCCCTACCTTGGTTTTCACAAAAACCCTTCATAGATCCTTTTGATATTTATTGCTCTATTGACATCAATGACAAAATTTCAGCTTAGGGACTCAAAATGTCCAACAACTTGGGGCATGAGTGGGTGACGCTAAAGGCTTGTAGCTTAACTGCTCGAGGATTCTACCTAAACCATCCAACTATTTGGATCGGCAGCACTCATGCGATGGCATACCATTGGCTCCCACCTTGGACATGTCAATAGTGATCTTGTAAGGTTCACTACACGTGGGAGTGTGAATAGGCCTATGCTCAAAAGCGGCCTGTCTGCATACCCCTGAATGGGCGAATCTCGATTCTATCTATACTCTGAAGTTGGAGGTATGGAACCTCCTATAGACCTAGTACGTAGGGATACCAACTTGGACCTCTATATGACATACTCATCTATCGATCCCATGGATGCACGTGCACTGTAATCTCGATAATGGCTTTCAAGTGGAGCACCCTCATGCTGGGAGGCTCCATGCTCTTTCTTATGTCTAAAAGAGTGTCCAAAAGCTCCTCTATCAGGGGTATGTTCAATGGTGTCCCCTCGTGTCGAATTATATCCTCTGATGCTCACAAAATGATATTTGGAAAGCTCATGTGGGTGACGGTTCGACATTTTTTTGTGAATCTGTTAGGACTTGGTCAATGACCTCAGGCTTAAGCCTTTGCTGACCATCTCATGTCTCCACCATGGTGCACCTAGTGTCTAGATTTATTTGTTATTATGAAAACAAGGTATACAATGGTGATTATATTGAATTAAATTTTAAATGTGAGCCCTAAACTGTTTGATGTTGTTTCATGATTTGTTGTACCAGTATTAGAAACTCTTATAGTGTTTGAAAGCTTTTTGGATGATAATATTAGTTTAATTGGCTTTCACCTATATAATCATAGCTTGACAACCTGGAAAGGAACTCCAGGCCATGTAATACAACCTATAATGTGTGGTAATGAAGCCCACACATGGTCAGGGAGCATAGGTTCTCCTAGATCCTCACCTGTTTTCACCTAGTCAACATCATACCCTTCGAAGAGGAGTATATCTAATTTTTCCAAGCTATGAAATGTTCTTGGATTTTGTATTGGTCTAGAACATAGGATACGAGGGATTTGGACCAACAGATGGAAATCACCTCCACCATCGTTGAAACCCTATTAGTGGTTGGATGTCACTCCCAACTCACTAGAGTTTAATTTAAATGTGGTGTGTGTTGTTTATTTTAATTGTTGCATAAAAATAAAATGCATCATATAGCATTCATACTCATTTCCTATATGCTATGTAGCAAAAGAACTTTTCAAATTCAGAAAATGCAAGCTACATCCTACATGCTATTTTTGACTATGCACTTAACAATGTAAATGACCACTGATTAGGCCTTAGAAATGCAAACCAACACATTATTTAATCTAGCACACTAGATTCTAGGGTGGACTACACTCAGAGGTCTGTTGTTCCTAGCAACACCTAGCTAAAACATAGAAAAAGAAACCCTAAGGACCTAATCCATTTTTATGTTCTTTTTATCCTTAATCAATTTAGGTTTCAATTTCTCTATTCTAGAAAAACACAAAGGCAAAATACATATATAGAGAGTGTCAGTAGGGCCTATCTCAGGTCCTCATCTGATAAATATTTTATTCCCTACTATATGTTGTATCTATTGTAAATCATAGCTCTGTCATGCGATTGCTACTGTAGACCGTGTCTTGAAGCCGTAGGCCAACAATGAGACCAGAACTGTTCACCGCGGTTTGCACCTGATATCAAAAACACAAAAATGTCAAAAATCAAAGGCTAAAAATATGGAATCCCACTGTGATTGCCTTATATGACCACCAAAATTGCCTCACACCTATGCTTCCTTCTGTGTGAAATGAAACAAAAAATACAAAATAGATGCATGTGAAATTGACAATAAATGGGAAGAAGAAAAATGCTTTATTCCATTATGAAGAAACCAATTCCATATACAATTACATCCCTCTTAGAGAGGGAACAATTACATTTACCTTTGAGAGGGAACATATGCTCTAGGGTGGAGTTGACCCCCTTCTTCGCATTGAGAAAGGAATTGGATGGTTGAGTCTCCTTCGAATCTACTTCCTACAATCAAGAAACAACATAAAAAGCATTAAATGCATATGCAGCCTCTCATGATGAGGCCCTTTGAGGAAAATAAGCATAAATATGCCATAACACTTATGAAATCAAGAAAGTGAACAAATCATACTAGACTTATGCAAAATTCATAAATATTGTTTGAAACATAAAAATAGAAAGTACAACTATCTATATAGTGAGAATAACTTGCATAAAACCCTAATTATACCAGTTAGTGTCTCTAAAACATAAACTAAACCACTAAGATGCTAAATTTGACATAGTTAGCTACAATGCAAAAAGAACAGTATGGAAATATTTTACTGGTTGTAAACTATAGCTCAGATGAGCGGTATGCACTATACACCATGGCTATCAGCCATGGCGAGCAACCAAGTAGTTTTGCCATCCAAATCAAGGGTCGTGGGCTTGATCTTCCTTGTCAAATTGATGATCAAGGGTCACCTTGATGTCATATGACTAGTTTGGTGATTGAATTACACATTTGGGCCTTCGTTTGCCCAAATTTGTGTTTCTTGGTGTTCTAGCTCCTTAGGGAATCTATGGCACAAATTGACACGATGCTTGATAAAATGGAAAGTGAATGGCAAAAAACCTCTCTCAGTACACTCAGGTGAGTCTACAATTTGACAAGGCTTCATTGCTTTAATATCCAATACACACTTCTTTTATTTTACCCTAATATGAAGGGGTACTTATAGGATTACCCAAGGGCTAGGGGTGGCTTCATGGAGAAGCCAAGATCAAGAAGAGGTGGTTGGGACAGTTAGATTGGAATCCTTTGGAATATTTCATTCCTCAACTACCTCCTTCTAGAATAAATGGTCATTTAAACCGATTTGGTTCGAATGAAGGCCAAATAAAATTTAGTTCTAGACTATAGGTAACAGTTGCAGTCTAGCCTATAAACCATGGGTGTCAGCAGTGGTTCAGACTATAGACCATCGATCTCAACAACGATTCAGATTTATTAGGCCACGAAGCCCAAATTGAGTGGTTAAAACCACTGCTCTATCTTGGAGTCTATCCAAGATCTTCCATATGGTCTTGTAGCATGTCCCATATGAGTAGTCGTCATTGACATGACACATTTTAGGTGTCTACACATATGCATTATGACATAATATATATTATCCTAACATCTCACCTTATTACATTATTGGCAAAGACAAAGAGCACTACAAAAAAAATCAAATTTGACATGTGCAAGTGCCTTGGTGAAGATGTCTGCAACTTGCTCATCAGTGGGAATGTAATGGATTTGTATGTGATGCCTTGGAAATTTATCACAAATAAAATGACATCGAGTGTTGATATGTTTGGTTTGATCATGAAATATTGGATTCTTGATGAGATTCAAAACACCTTGATTTTTGTAAAACAAATGTAGTGGAAGATTCTTTGGAAGACCCATGTTTGTAATAATGTGACTTAACCATATTATCTCATAGACTAATCCACTTGATGCACAATATTTTGCCTCTGTAGATGATATAGCAACCACCTGCTACTTCTTACTATGCCAAGAGGCAGGACCAGATCTAAGATGGAAAATGTATCCGAAAGTTGACTTGCGATCATCAATGGATCCTGCATAGTTTGAGTCTATGTATCCCTGTAGATATAACTTGCCATTATTTTTGTACTCCAAGCCAAAATTTGTAGTACCACAGACATAATGAAGAACTCTCTTTGCTACTTTTAAATGACTCACCTTCAGTTCCTACATGGATCTTGAAAGATAACCCACAATAAAATTGAGATCTGGCTTGGTATTATTCAAATATATGAGACTCCCAATTAGTTGGCGATAGAGAGTGTCATCTACCTGTGGTGATTTATCATATCGCAATAGCTTAAGTCTAGGATCCATTGGAGTTGCCTTAGATTTACAATCAGTCATATGATATTTATCAACCAATGTCTTGGCATACGTTTTTTGTGTTACTCTAATATGATTTTTTTTTAGTCACTTCCAAACCAAGACAATAGTGAAGAAGTCTTAGATTTATCATTTCAAAATATTATTTCAAATCATATTTTACTTCATCAATCATACTCTTTGAACTCCCTGTTATGATCAAATCATCTACATATAGCACCAAAATCACTATGTCAAAACCATTGTTCTTGATATAGATATTTGCATCTGAAGGACTTATTTTGAATCCATGCTGCACCAGGTGACTATCTATTTTGATGTACCAAGATCATGGAGCTTGTTTTAGCCCATACAAGCATTTGATCAACTTGCAAACTTTCTATTCTTACCCTTCAACAACAAATCCTTCTGGTTGGGTCATGTACACTTCTTCTTGTAGGTCACCATTCAAGAAAGCACTTTTTACATCCATATGATGTAACTTCCACCCAAATTGAGCTACCATGGCACAAAGTACTCGAATGATAGTCATTTTTGTAGTAGGGTCATGTTGGAGCCAAATTTGACTCAACTTTGAAACCCCCAAATTTAAATCTTTGGTTTCAATCAAATTGTTAATAATGCTGGTCACTTCTTCAAATAGTGTGAGTAATTTATTTTCATTGGTTAAATTGATAAAGTCTAAACTTGTTTTTTTAATAATGTATACCTCATTTTATTAATTGAGTATATCAAATATGGATAGGGAAAATTCTATTAATTAAATATCTAAAGCCAAAATTTGACCTTCAATTAAAAAGTTTCCTTGGGACTAAATCGACCAATAAAATCCTCAAATCATAAGGTTTTTGATTATTAATCATGGTCTAAAGATCCAAAAGACTTAGGTCTGAAGCAAATATTAAATAAAACCTGAGGGTATGTACACCATTAAGCTAACAAATGAGTAGCTTAGATTTAATCCAAGGGTCGCGCTCGATCTAGAGGTAATCAAACGACAGTGCGCTAATAAAATAAACCAAGAAATAAGTCAAGAAAGTCAAATCCATAGTCAAAAGTAAAAAGGTTACGTATTAGACTTAATCAGATGGTAGCGCACCATATAAACCAATCCGATGGATGTGCTCTCAAGAGAAACCTGTATGATAAATCAAAAGGGTCTAAAAAGTAATAATTCAAGGTTCTTTTTGAGCAAACTCTCATTGATCTAATGGCAACGCTTCGTCAAGAAGTAATCCAACGAACGCGCTTTCATGATAAAGTCTGAGGGTTAAGTCAAAGACCAATAAAACTAAAACCATATTTCTTTTATGGATCTAATGGATGCGCTTGATTTTAAAATGATCCAACTGCTATGCGCTTTCCAAAGAGTCAAGACTTTAAGCAGGTCATCATAGGTCAAGCCTTGAGTTAAACTAGTGAGCAATTCTGACAGATCGAACGATCATGCAAAGCGACGTTTAGATCAATGATTACACTTGCTTCATTTAAAATGCACATCAAAATCGACATTAAGGGTACACACTCCCTTGGGATTAATTATCGAGCTAATTATAAATATCGAACGACATTGCTCGATTGAGATCTGATCTAATGGTGGCACGCCCACAGAAGATGCGTTGAAATGTTTAAAAATTTGTGAGATTAATTAAACAAGTTAAAATGAATTAACGAGGGTCTAAGAACATTGGATAATCACCCCATTTTGGCTTAATCAATATTAAGGTTATATTCCCATCATAATCTAACTCGCAAGTTGATTAAAATCTGACGACAGTGCTCATCTCCACTCAGATCTAATGGTTGTGCCGAAATCATGAACAATAAGATGTCAACAAAGGTAAATTTAATTACATGATTAGCAAGGGTCTAATATGTTGCATAATTACCCCCCTTCGGCTTAATCATGATTAATAAAAATCAAAGGGTTTATGTTTTTGGCTATATAGCATGCATCTTATAAGAGATCTAACAACGACGCCCAAATGAACCCAAAGATCAATGGATGCAAAGGTCTATGGTGGCGATAAAATATCCAAAGCAAATGAAGAAATTAAATAACATGTAAATCTGATGATGACACTCATATCTCCTTAGATCCAATAGTGCGCGTGCACAAATATGATAGAAGGTTAGTCTAAGCAGGTTTATTTCAAACGAATGATTAATTAATTTAAGGTACATGTGGTTTTCTCCCTTTGTTAAAAACTGTGTATATATAATATCCAAAGGTAACGCTCTCATCGTGAGATGATCCTTCGATGGTCGTATGATAAAATAAATGATTTCTATGCTATCTAAAGGTTTTATAAAATAAGGTTAAATTGTAATCGCCAGGTTAGATTTGGATAAACATGATTAAATAATTATATATATACCACATTATCCGATAGACCATCCAATGAAGGTATAATCTATAATATTAATTATTGTTTATGAATTATAACCAAACTGAAGGTTTAAAGTAAGTAAGCATGATTAACTAAAGGTTTATATGCAAACATATATACTAAATATCAAGTAGGTCCCGGGACATCAATGGATGCACTCCATATCGAATCAATCCAACGGTAGCACACGACCCCAAAGGTAAATCAAAAGGTAAAATTAGTTGACTTAAAATTAATTAAATATTTAAAAATATTTAACAAGAGGCCTTAACAATGTATCAATAATAACCTATGGTTTGATTAATCGACATTAAGAATTTTGAGAGTATGTTAATTAACCTACAGGTTATAAAAGGACCAAAATAAAAAACGAACAAATGCAGATTGAGCAACTGTACTTGGCCAAAAATCTGACCCAATAATTATGAAAATATTAGTAACAATAAAACCACCATTGACCAACATCTTCAAAGTTTTAGAAGCTAACACTCTTGCAGGTTTAAGAATATCAGAAGCAACCATGATAGAACTTTCGAAGATTGTAAATCGATAAAATCCATGTACTCATCTGAAAAAAGTATTCGATAATCTGAGAAGAACAATCGCTTCACAAAAATACCTTAAGAATTTATCGATGAGGAAAGTAAAGAGGTGACTCAGTCATAGCAAGGTACTTCGAAAGATGCAAATGCAGATAAATATCTGAGATGAAGTCAAAGTAGTACATGAAAACACTGTGAATCCAAGAAGATACTTAGGGAATGAAATATTTGAACAAATCATAGTAAATCCCATGGAAAATACCTAGATAAAAATAAAGTAAACTAAAAAGAAGTCAAATCCTAACGCCCGAGAATGCAGCCAAATCATGTATATCCCATGGGAATAATAATGTACCACAAAAATAAGACTATCAAACATGGTCGCGGCTTATAAATAAGAGATAGTAAGGGAGAGCTAAAGAATATTAGTAAAGTGAAGCAATGAAGGGAAAAGGATATAATCATATTCATTTTCTGTTCTGTAAATACTTGAGATGAAGGAAGAGCATGAAAAAGAAAGCAAAGTTTTGACTTGCAGGGAATAATTCAATCTGCACTTCGGTAGAATATAGTTATAAGGGGAACACTCCGATGGAGTATAGTTATGGGAGTAGTTTATAAATGCTTCTAGATATTGTTTTACATTCCTACCTTATTACTACATATTGTTGCCTCCTTCTTTCTAGGTCATATTCTTTAACCATCCTGGCATTTTTCTTAACATTGCGCCATCTCACCTCCTTCCATTGTGTGAAGCCACCTCATTTCCTCTTTTCTCCCTAAACTCTATCACGTGATCAATGCCATTCCCACTGAGTGCCACTGACATGCCACCCCTTGTCTTCATCGTCACATCGGGACCCCTTCACCCTTCGTTTGAATTTCACGTTAATAGCCTGGTCGATTCTTAACTAATGACCACAATGATCAGGACACGGAGAAAAAAATAAATAATATAATATTGAATCCTTACTTTTAAGGGCCAACAAGCGAGAAAAATAGCCAAATTATTCAAAGGAAGAGCTCCCTTCAATCCAAGAACTAAACATAATAGTCATTTTAGAGCCACACCAGCTGTACAACATACATAACAAGATCAATCAGATGCTAATAGATGGAGGGCTAGAAATCAACCAGGAATAACAAAATCAAGAACCAACAGCTATAAAAGGAAGCAGGAACGTCTAAATTCTACATCAAGAAATTACAGAATAACATTTTTTCTAAGATGTATACTTGAGTGCCCTGTTAGTTGTGCTATTGTATCCCCTTCTGTGTCTATTTTCTTACTCATTCTTATTCTTCCCTTTGCTGTGCAAGATTGTAATAGGAAAGTGCTCAAGAAGATGAGATTATTTCCTATCCTATTGAGCCTGAGATTTAGATATTATGCTGTTACCAGATTGGAACAAGTAGAGTAGGAGAGACCTATTACATTATTTTAACGAGATTTCTTCATTGTATTGATATATTTTTCTTGAAATAGAGTTAAAAGGCATCCTGCCCACTCTACATGTAAAATTTCTTGAAATCAATACAATTCTGGGTTTCATTGTTATTATATATTTGTCTTAGTATTGTGTGTCATTGTATAATGGGTTACATTATTTGAATGCATTATATACGTTTCTCTCGTTGGTTAACTCTTGGTTTTATTATGATATTCGAATGAAGCTTTGAATGCCAATTTTATTTTCCCCATTCTCTATGTTCATTATTAAAAATTGTTGTTAAATTTCTATAATAGCCCAATGAATCTAGGCACCGGTCTACATAAGGCATAACAGTTGGTTGTTTTCATGCTTGGTAATTTTAAAAAGAATACTTATAGCTTAACAATATAAATCTAGAGAGTGACAAAAATATCACCTTCACCCTATACTTGGTAGGTCTGATTATCTAAAATTTTTATTGGCTTACCTTCCTTTTCCTCAAATGTCTTAAACCAAGATTTATTGCTAGTCATGTGCTTACTGGCACCTGAATCAATATACCACACTGCATATTTTTTCTAAGATGAAGTATGAGTCATGAGCACCTTGTGTGCTCACTCAGAATCTAAATCCAAGTCTGGTTCAGTAGAATCTGAGTTTGAGTTTGATTCAGCATAAGCAACATTCCCCTTGGGTGGCTTATTCTTCTTTTGTAGTTTGTATTTTTCTTTACCCTTATTCTTTTGATCTTGATCATTATGTTGTTTGTTTTTAAACCAAAACCTGTTGGTGTCATGGTTATTCATATCACAAATATTATAATATTGTTTATATTTCTATTGATGTTGTTTCACTTTTCCTTTTGATGAAGATACTCCATTTTGAAAATTACCTTGTTTATTACCCCTTGTTTGGTGTAGAGGGCATTACCTGACACTTCATATTTCTAAAACTGATTTGCCTCCCTAGTTTGAAGCAAATTCACCAATTCCACAAAGGTAACTTGTCTACCATACACATGAAGAGAGGTGATAAGCATTTTATAGGATTCTGGAAAAGCTCTTAAGATGACTGAGGTCAATAGAGCATCATCCATTATCTGTCCTATAGCATTCAATTTGCTTTAGTTCTACCACTCTACATAGGAATAGATCAACTATCTCACCAGATTTCATATTAAGTGTATTTATTTGAGTTTGAAGGTTGAGAATAGTGGACTTATTTTTATTTTTCATAAATTATAATCAAAGCATACCAAGCTTCCTAGCCAATTTTGGCATCACAGATATGAGGCTATACCTCATCTGTAGTAGCAACCCATAAATATTCAACCTAAAGGATAGCTCTCATCTTTGTCTTCCATGATGCAAAATTAGAACCTTTTAGCAACTATGAATCTGATAAATATTTGTGAACAGTGGCCATTGTGAAGTTTCCTTATAACACAAAATGGTCCCCCTTTATTTATACTTGCAAGAGTACATGAAAGGGAATTCAATCAAGACTAATGGCACCTGCCTCAAAACCCTTTAAAATAAGGTTGATGAGTTGGAGGAAATTAAGCCAAGCAATCAGAAAGAATTAGGGTATTGAAATGGAGTGAATATTATAACTGGTTTACCTTATTTCTCCTTGATTGTTGATAGAGAAAAATAGCTTAGACGTCATTTTTGTAGCTATATTAGGTGTTATATACAATAGTATAAACACAACAACATCACCTGTAAGTGTGGACTAGTGGTATTGTATATATCGAACGCTGCTATGCAATACATTACACAAATAGATGTAAAATTTGGGGTTTTTTATTTGCATATTTTACTTTATGATTGAAATGCAAGAAAACAAGAAATTTAAATGCAAAAACAATCACAAGGGCCCACAAAATTTTAAACACACTAGGTGTCAGTTACCATCGAAAATGCACCTATTACAATACCAGTTTTACAATAAAGATATTCACTTTTCAAGACGACAATTTTTCTTCCCCCCTTTGTCTTAGAATTTTGCAAAAAGAATGCTTTTGATCCCATTTTTTTTTGCAAAATAAACAAGTATAAAAAATTGTTCTCTGACCCTTTCAAAAAATCTGAAAATATAACTTATCCCTCAAAAAATGCTTGAAAGGAATAAACAAAGTATATTCGAAAAAATATCTCTTTTTAAAAAAAAATCCTCCGCATGATTTGGAAAAAAAATGTGTTGTTGTTCCCTACTTTGACAAAAAAAATGTGTTGCTATTCCCTCCTTTGACAAAAAAATGTGTTGCTATTCCCTCCTTTGACAAAAAAAATGTCCCTTCTTCTCAAAAAAATTGACCCTTCTTTGACAAAAAATTGTCAAAATCTTTGTCAGCAAAAAATAATTGCTGGTAAAAAAAATATTACCGCAAAACATTTCTTGTCACAAAATTTATGATGGGCAAAAATATTGCTTAAGAAGTGGCATGGGTGGGATTGGACCCCACGTCCTTTGTGTCAGCAATGAGTGTGCACAAGCTGCACAACCAACTGCTCTATTCGAGCGGATGGAACAAATAAGGCACAATGTGCTCTTTATTATAGAAAAAAATTTATCCGAAGAAAAAAATATATCATCCTGGTGTTGGGCGGGGTTGGAACCCTAGAACTCTAGTGGCCCAACACCTTAACACATGATAGTTGACCAGTCCACCTACAAAGGCAAACAAAGGAAAGAACAAAAAAAAGATATTTTATCCCACATGCAGCCTATCGCTGCATAATGGAGATAATTTTAATAATGTAGAGCACGTTATTCAATTGCCTTTAGTAAATCAACCCTCTACATCATCCTTTTATCACCCACCCTGTCAAAAAACTAGCAACCGCCACATCACACTACTCACCTTGTCAACAAACTAGCAACTGCCACATCACACTACTTGCCCTACGTGTCGTCTGGTCCGTTAGTTTGCATGTTTGTGTCAGTCTACATTGATTTAGGTTTTTATCAGTCTGCATTAGTTTTTGGTTTGTGTCATTCCTATAGGTTAGATCTCTATCTTCTCAAATTTTAGGTCTCTGTCTCCTTGTTGCTCACATCTAGTGTCTCTAGTCTAGGTCTTAGGAAGCGTAGTCCAGTTCTTGGCCGCACCCTTCTCCTACCTTATAGCTCTGGTACCATGTAGAGGAATGACAAATTAACCATTTACATTGATTTCATTCAAATATATACAAGGTTTTTTAGTTGGTTTGGTTAGTTCAACCAACCAACCCATTTTAAAAACTACCCACTTCAAGTAGTGCTTGATGAAACCTATAATCTAATATCATATGCATTAGGACATATAATATATATTATTCTAACAATGTAGCTATGGAGGAAATGGACACTCCATGAATACACAACACTATGTTACTACCTACAAATATGCTATGAGATTCTATGTTTAGCTTGTTATAATGAGACCATTTTTATATTGGAAGATAGATTCCTTGGGCAACACTCTACCTAGTTGTAAAAGGGACACCTTGCATATATACAACTTGCGTATCGACACTTGTGCATTTATTACATTGCATGAAGTAACTAGATAAATTCCCCCAAAAGTAATCTAATGGCCTAAGTATTTATCTAGGAAGGTACATTTACATGACCCAAATGATGTAAACATAATCTATTTCTAACACCCTCCTGTACTACATTATTTGGGTATTGAAGACTTTAGTTTTCAATGTGGATCTTCTTCCATTGGATAGTGGGATTTGTATTCTCCTTCATTTTTTACTATGATCAGCTTCAGTAGGTAATCTGTGTCTTCGTATGATGCAAAGTAAGTTGTTATTGAAGATCCTTATTTCAATTGACTTTGCATTGTATTCCACCTTTATCAGCTTTGTCTTCTTATTCTTCTCTAATTTTACCTTTGAATCCGATATCTATGCCTTCATAGGTAGTTGTGTTGCTACTTGATTCTTGTAAGAAAGGTTCTCCTTTCCTATCTTCAATATGTATAGAAGCTTCTGAACAACCTCTTAATCCATAATAAGATATTGAATTAGTTGAACTTGAACTACCAATGTTGCATGAGGATTGAGAAAGTTTTCCTAGATACGATTCATTTAATTTTATCTTATTTTTGAGTAGTTCTATAAATCCTTTTTGTTCTATATTTTCATCCGTGTAATATTTTTATGTGAGCAATGCCATGTATAATATGCTCACAAAGTCTAAGGAAATTGAAATGTCATTAGCCTTCTCTTTTATGAAGGAATTATTAGTGTTTGTTGTATTTTGAGAAGTAAACATCCTTATAGCTCCCTAGTTTTAGATACGGAAGGATATAACTCCCTAATATATAAGATTGATTTGATAAAACCTTTAATAATCCTTAGGTTAGTAGGCTTCCTCATGGTTCCCTAGTAATGAAAGTATATACACCTAATGAAATTTTAGGTTTTGTAGAAAGATTATATCTTCCCAATTATATAGAAATTGATAATATTTGGTAGATGCTATTGCTATCAAGTTTTGTAGACTGCCTTATAACTCCCTAGTGACTTTGGAATATGATATAGTGCTCTTGTTAAATGTAGTTCAATTTTTGGTTGATCTTGTAAAGTTTTGTAAATATTAAAAATCAACTTTTCTAACACCTTATTACTCCTATTGAACTAAGCACTTTTCCAATTTTGAAGAGGTTTTAATGTTGGATTTATTTTCTCCCTTTTGAAAAATTTTGAGACAAGAATATTATAAATTTCCAACTTTGGAAAAAAATTTAATAACCTCTTTTAATATCCCTTAGGATTTGATTTTAGTTTTCTAATTTTCAATAACCTAGTTTGGTGTTGCAACCCTTATAACTCTTAAATTTGGAAAATTAGAACACAATAATATTTGCAAACATTAATGGATTAATTCCAAGTAGTATCTCTTATTTCTACTAGGTTGTGTTTTTAAAATATTAGACTACTTTGATATTTAATTTATCTAAGTTTTGATTTTAAATAAATATTGATTTCCTTTAATACTTCAATCTTAGAATATTGTAAGCAAATAAAGACAACACCAAGCAAATAATAATGAAGACACAAGTGATTGCAGTAGAATAATTTTTGTTTTAAATTTGTATTGAAATGCACAGGAGCCTTGGCCTCCTTTTCTTTTATAATTATTTTGCCCAAAGTATGATGGGTCAGATTACAATGCTTGATTTTTTCATGATATTATAAGCAGTGTCGAAGAAGTGAGGCCTCTTTGTCGCATCAATGAGAGGGGGTGTCTTCGATCTTCTTTTGCTCCAATACAAATGGTGAGTGGGATTTTGTATCTTGGATGTGGGGACCACTCTAGTTTCAATAGCTCTCAAAATACCTACCTCCTTCACACATGAAAGTCAAACAAGATTCAGTAGCACCTATATACATGATTAGAAACTAGTACAGATAAAAATCCTTAAAGGAATGCTTACAGAAAACATAGAAATAATAATTAAAAATTCCTTGCTATAAAATGAATAAATTACTGATATATGTTACTAAAAATGTATTGAAAATTTATGGAGACATTCTAGGGGTTTTTAAGAACCTGCCCTTAAAATTTTAGCTCAATCTGAGTCCGGATGAGTGATATATGACCATAATTTTTTTTGTAGTTTTTGCATAACCGTGGGCCTACGGTTGTGACTGTGTAACCGTGGGAGTGCGATTGAGAAATAGCAGGAGGGTGATTGGGACTGTATAACCATAGATGCATGGTTGTACAATGATGGTAGAAATCATGAATCTTGTATTTGAGGCCTTGACGATACGAACTCCACAAACGTTGGTGATTCCCTACAATGATTTTGGCAGCGTAGCAATGTCTTTTTTAGTCCCCTTTGCTTGATGGAATGGTGTTACTTTTATAGGTAATTTTGGGTTTTGGAGAGAAAATATAACTGGTAATCTAGAGATACCAAGTGGTAAGGAATGGGTAGCTACCTATCCTAGGTAGTTGTAGTGAGTCACTTAAAGTGTCTCACTTAGGTGGAGTGGTGGCATGTGGGTAGGGGAGTAAAGTGTGGAGTGAGGTGTGGCAAGTGGGTAGGTGCAAGTGGAGTGATGTGTGGAGTGAGGTGTGAGATGTGGCAAGGTGAGGGGTAGTGGTGGCTAGGACAAGTGTCACATGGAGACATAGGTTATCCTAGGGAGATTTTCCAGATTTAATAAAATTTGGAAAATAGATTAATGTGCAGGATTTTATTCCTAAGTTTAGACTTAGGCATATATTATTATGTAGAATTATGATGTGCAATATGGATGAAATGTACATGAATTAATATGCCTAAGTTTAGACCTAGAAATATATTTTATTATGCAGAATTATATGGTAAAATGCAAATACCTAGATTTTTGTTTCTATAGATGCCCATTTTATACCGTGTTGTGTAAAATACAATGTTGTGCAAAAATAAATGACACGTATTTATTTGATTAATGGTCTCAAATCTTCTCGATGCACAAGAATGAATTATTTTTGAAAGTTTTTGAGTTTTTTGATTACCCCATAAATTGGTGAATGGGTAAAAGATGAAACCCATGAGCCAATTGACCAAATGCAAATGATAAAAAGGGGTGGATATGATGGATGTAAATGTTGGAAATCAAGATCAATTTGGATGCCCCAAGTTTGGGGTGGACTTGTGTTATCATAAATTTTATCTTTTGGTATTATTGACATGTAAGATAATGAAGTAAATGAACCAATAACACTAGGGGCTTGTCCTAGTGATCGTAGCAAATTCCTTAATGCAATATGAAGTATAAATTTTATGTGTTTTGTAATCCCACAGAGTAGACATCAATGACAACCTTGGGCAAATATGCTTGAATGTAGGTCACTCAAAAATTGAAGGATCAACCTGATTCAATTTAAAACATGATGATATTGGATGATTATGAATAAGTGTTTAGGGTGAGCTACCCATCCTACCACATTGTATGAATTGCTAGTCGCTGCAACTGCTAGGTATGTAGGGTGATTCACTAGATACAAGGTTAACTTGAGATGATGATGATGTGAGATGATGATTTGAATGCATTTATGTTGATTGAGGGGGTTTGAATCCATTTGCATTTGAAGGGGATTTGTGTAAGATGGTCACAAATATAAGTCAACTTGTGTTGCCCCAATCATGGAAAAGATGCTCATTGTTAAATCATTACTTTTGACAAATTGATGAACTTAATTTTTTCAAAACTTTAATCCATGGGTAGACAAGTTTAGTCTACACCCTAGGCTTTAGGTATACCAAGTGTTTATTTAGTATTTTTGCTTGTGATCTAGTTGTTGGAACCAATTCTTGCATCCATAGGATTTCGATTGTCACGCTGCAAAAATCCATTTGAAATCAATGAGCTATTACAGGCTCTGGTCGACCTGCATCATTGTTATGCTAAACACAAATATTGTTAAAGAAGACTAAAAAATGGGTAAGGAAACCCCAACGGAAATTCTATGATTAAAACTCTAATTACACGCTCTAGATTTATATAAAACTATAAGTATTTTGAAATGACCAAGAAAGAAAATAACCAATTGTTATGCCTTATGTAGACCAATGCCTAGATTCATTGGGTTGTTATAGCAATTTAACAACAATTTTAATTATGAACAGAGAGAATGGGGAAAAGGAAATTGGCACTCAAAGTTTCATTTGAATATTGTAATAAAACCAAAAGTTAACCAATGAAAGAAACGTATATAATGCATTCAAATAATGTAACCCATTATATAGTGACACACAGTACCGAGACAAAGATATAATAAAAATGAAACCCATAATTGTATTGATTTCATAAACTTTTACATGTAGAGTGGGCAAGATGCCTTTTAACTTAGTTTCAAGAAAAATATATCAATACAATGAAAATATCCCGTTCAAATAATGTAATAGGTCTATTCTAATCTACTTTTTCCAATCTGGTAACAACAAAATATTTGAATCTCAGGCTCAAAAGGACAAGAAATAATCTAAACTTCTTGAGCACTTTCCTATTAAAATATTGCACAACAAAGGAAAAAATAAGAATGAGAGAGAAAAATAGACATAGAAGGGGATACAACATCACAACTAATAGGGCACTAAAGTATACCTCTTAGCAAAAATGTTATTATCTAAATGCTTGATGTTGAATATGAACCTGTATGCTTCATTTTATAGCTGTTGGTTCTTGATTATGTTATTTTTGATTGATTTCTGGCCCTACATCTATCAACATCTGATTGATCCTATTTTGTATGTTGTACAGCTGGCGTGGCTCTGGACTTACTGCTATGTTCAGTTCTTAGACTGAAGGGAGCTCTTCCTATAAATAATTTAGCCATTTTGCTCTCTTTTTTCCCCTAGAAACTAAGGATTCATTATTATATTATTTTATTTTTTTTTGCATGTCTTGATCATTGTGGTTGTTAGTTAAGAATCAACCAGGATGTTACCATGAAATTCAGATGAAGGACGGAGGGGGACCCAACATGACGATGAAGACAAGGGGTGGTATGCCAGTGGCAATTAGATGAAATGACACTGATCACATGATAGAGTGAAGGGAGAAAAGAGGAAAGGGGGTGGATTCACACAATTGAAGGAGGTGAGATGGCACAATGTTAGGAAAAATGTTAGTATGGTTAAAGAAGACGACCTAGAAAGAAGGAGGCAATGATATGTAGGAGGAATGTGGGAATGGAAAACAAGATTTGGAAGTATTTATAAACTACTTCCATAAATATACTCCGTAAGTGTGTTCCCATTATAACTATATTTCGTCGAAGCACGGATTGAATTATTTCCTGCCAGTCTAAACCATGATTTCTTTTTCACGCGCTTTCTTCATCTCAAGTAATTGTAGAATAAAAAATAAATATTTTTATATCCTTTGTACTCCAGTGTTTCACTTTACCAGATGTCTTTTAGCTCTCCCTTATCGTCCCTTATTTATAAGTTGTGACTCTGCTTGGCAGTATTATTTTGTGGTACATTATTATTCCCATGGGATATACATGATCTGGATACATGCTTGAGTATCAGGATTTGTCTTCTACTCGATCTAATTTATTCTTATCCAAGTACTGTCCATGGGATTTACTTTGATTTACTCGAATCTTTCCTTCTCTGAGTATCTTCCTGGATTCACAATTTTTACGTGTACTATGTTGACTTCATCTCAACTTTTGATCTTCAACTTGTGTCTTTCGGTGTACCTTGTTGTGTCTGAGTCACCTCTTTGCTTTCCTCCTCGATATATGTTTAGGGCATTTTTTTGTGAAGTGATTTTCCTTCTCTGGGAGCTCGGACTATCAAATATTTTTATGGATTAGTTCACTGATTTTGCTGGTTTGTGATCTTCCCAGGTTCTATCATGGCTATTTCTTGGTACTCTTTAAACCTGCAAGTGCATTATTTTCCAAAATTTTGAAGACATGGGTTAATGGTTATTTTATTCTTATTGATATTTTTATAACCATTGGGATTTAGATTTTTGACCAAGTACTATTGTTCGATCAACCTTTGTCCTGTTGCCCTCTTGGATATTTTATAACATTTAGGTTAGATAGCCAAAGGATACATGCTCCAAACCTTTTTAATTTAGACCAATAATGATGGTAGTTAAAGATGGGTTTAAAGCTTTGTTAAATGTGTTTTAAGATTTAATTAATAAAGTGTAAAGTTAAGCTTACCCTTTGGTTTACCTCTAGGGCATGCGCTATCGTTGGATCGATATGAGATGGAGTGCATCCATAAAATTTGTCAGAAGATGCCCATTGGTTTAGTTCGCTCGTGTCCCATTGTGTTGACTTTGACTCATTCATGACCATCGAATCTTCTTATTCTTAATGGAGCGCTACCATCAGATCTAGGTAGTTGATTTATTACTTAAACTTCTGATCTATGCGCTACCATCGGATCCTAGGGAGGATTAGCGCAAGCATTGATGTTTAGGGACATGCATGATCGTTAGTCTACATGTGCCATATCAGTTTGGTTAATCATGTTTACGGAGTTAAACACCCTTGGGTATTAATTTTTATTTTTGTAATACTTAAGATCGAAGTCTACACCATTATTTATTTGATATTATAATAATGTGGTTCATTAATATTCATACAATCATGATTAAACAAGGCTAACCCAGAGATTTAGAAATTTAATCAATATTGTTTTAAATGAGGGTATCATATAATACGTTCTCCTTTCTACGTGATCGATGTTAGATCGTATCATGATGTAGGTGCGACTATTGGATTATTTCAAATATACACAAGTTTTATCAAAGGAAAGGGGAATATTACCTGTGCATCAAATTAATTAATTATTTGTTGAAAGAGGCTTGTTTTAGACTAACCTCTGATCACATATAACCATGCGCACCATTGGATCTGAGCGAAGATGAGCGATGTCATCAGATATTCATGTTATTTAATCCTTTTGTTTAGCTTTGAATCTTTTACCATCGTTGGTATTAGGGCAGGATCTAGCGATGTCGTTAGATCTTCTAAAAGCTGCATATTCATTAGTCAAAAAGGGGTGTATCATTAGATTAGATTAATCATAGTTTTAGCAAAAGGGGGGTGATTAGCGATGTATTATACCCTTACTAAAACATAATTAATTTTTTCTTTACCTTGGTATTTCTCGATACACTATCGATCACCTTTTCAGATTTGGATTTTAGCATGACCGTTAGATCTTTATCGACGTCAGAACGACCATTGATTTCTTCCAACCTACAGGGTTAATTACTTATGGGCATACAATATTAAACTTTGATTAAGCCAAAAATAGGGATGATGAGCCAGCATGCTTAAACCCTTGTTAACCTTTTTTAATAGTTTTAATTAATCACATGGGGATTTTACCTTTTTTATGCATCTTTCAAGAGAGCACTACCGTTGGATCGGATATCGATCATGCGCTACCATCCAATATTCACCATTAGCTCGATGAGTTTTCTAAAGGGGGCACATACCCTTAAATCTTATTACCATAGCACTTTTAACACATGGTTTAATTGAAATGAGTGCAACTATTGATCTTGCATTCGTTGGAGTGCTATTGTCCAATATGATGGATTTGTTCACTATTTAATTTGAAGTTTTGAACTATGTTTGAATTGTTTAATTATTTGACTTTTTGGTGAGCGCACGTCCATCGGATTAGGCTTGGCTCAAGTGCATCCATCTAGATCAACAAAGTTGC
This sequence comes from Wollemia nobilis, assembly GCA_028583015.1. Taxonomy (NCBI): domain Eukaryota; kingdom Viridiplantae; phylum Streptophyta; class Pinopsida; order Araucariales; family Araucariaceae; genus Wollemia; species Wollemia nobilis. Next base: position 5,489,806 of record JAQPPZ010001745.1, on the reverse strand, counting down.
ATGGACTTTATTAATTTTAATCATTTTTGACCTTAGGTTATAATATTTTTAAATTTTTGACTTGTTTGACTTAACCTCTTGCATGATTCATCGGAGATCGTTTTATTAACCTAAATCGAGTGCTGCCCTTGGATTAGATCTAAGGTGTTCATATTTTAAATTGAATCGGATTTATACCTGCAGGTCTTTATTAAAATTTTCAACGGACTTAGGTTTTTCGAGTTTTTAGACCATGGTGTTTTAATTTCTTCTTAGCCTTAGAATATTTTATGACTTAAGGATTTATTGTTCAAATTAAGCCTAAGGGGAAAATTTATTTTAAAGGGTCAAATTTTAGCTTTAGAGATATTTATTAATAAAAAAATTTCTCTATCCCTTATTGAAGACAATGAAAATTTATTTGAAGGGGCACACATTATTGACGGCCATGGTTAGATTTCAAAAAAAACAAACCCATAAGGAATTGAACTCTCTTAACTAGATGCAGAAAAGACTAGCAACTTGCTTACTTTGATGAAACAAAAAATTTAAATTTAGGGGCTTCCAAGTTAAGTCAAATTTGGCTCCAACATAGGCTCTAACCGGGATAATGTATTGCAAACATGAAGCACTTGAGAACCATAGAATATCCTAGTTTTATTTTAATTTTGGACAAAAATTTACATCATCAAGACTGATGATCAAGGTTTTGAAAAATAAAACATGACAATTTTAAAATGGAAAAGTTGTACATGAAACAAGATGTCAAAGTAATAGAGTATAAGAAATTGTGATTCCTTTTATTCAATTTAATACTAAAGATTCATATTTTTAAACTCACAAAATATTTTTGGATAAATTGCTATGTCCGTTCTAGTAGGGTCATATGATATGTTTAAACTTTATTTGCCAAGGCCACCAGATCCATTATGTTTTGGCCAAGTATGTGTTTTGTGCATTCATTTTGATTCTTAGATCTTCCAAAACTTTACTATATTTGAGAAAATAGTTGAGCCTATTGTATGATTTCACTCTTTAAGGATTTTCACCATTCTGCAGGGCTCCATTTCCAGTCAAGCATCTATAGCCCCTATGGAGTTGCTTCTAATCCCATCCGGTTTTACCCTACTTCTAGTCAGGTTTCTATAGCCCTGGTAGAGGTTTTCCAAGATATCTCAGGCAGTGACTCTATTTACTTTATTTTTGTTTTCTTTCTCGATTGAGAATTATAATGATATAAGCAAATTTTGTAATAAGTATGCTTGAGTTGAGGATTAGTTTTTAGCTAAAAAAATGAGTGTACTAATTTTTAACTCAACTACCCTCTCAAATATAACTCTGCTCCTTGGACCTTAAAATACCTTTAAGCATGATTTGTAATGTGAGGCCTTAACATAATGTACCAATAAAACTGATTCCATTCTGTTTTGTATCATATCATTTGATTGTTGCCTAATCATCCATATTTAGGGGAAATGCTAATATCATCAAAGCTTAAAAATAAAACTCCTTTCTATAATGCTTTTATTTGAATCAACAATAATGTATACTCATCATACTAAGGTAATCATGTGTAACAGTGAACTTAGAACTAAACTCAATAGACAAGAAAAAAAAGAAAAACCTATCTAAAAAATGAAAACAAAATAAAGAATGCATCACTCTGTTTTTGGGCTTTTGTTTTTCCATTTTTTTTTTGTTGTTCATATATATTTTTTACTTTCCATTTCTAACATGGATTATACATTTTGATGTGTTGGCCATTGATAGGGATAGCCATTATTTCTCCCTGCAAATTCTACAACTTGTAAGTATTTTTTCCTATAACATGAGCTATCAGATATGGTCCAATCCATTTAGGTTCAAATTTACCCTTTTCACCATGCTTATCATTTTAGGATCCCAATAGATGACTATATCTCCTTGAGAAAAAGGAGTACCCTTGGCTTTCTTATTAAACAATTTTATGGTTTTATGGGTTTTTTCCATCATTCTATTAAGGGTCTCCCTTATTTGCTCTTCTAATAGGATTATATGGTAAAGCCTTATCTGAATGGGATTAGGGTTTTCATGGTCTTGCAATAAGAGGAAAAGTGCCATTTTTTCCATTTTTGAAGGTAATAAGGCTTTCTCTCCATAAACCATCTCATAGGGGGTTCTTCTTGTGTTTCTTTTAACAGAAAACCTATCATCCCATAAAGAAAATTTAATTTCATTGTCCCATCCCATTTTGTTCTTACCTAATGCCCTTTTTATTCTTGTTATTACATTCTTATTTGATGACTCAACTAAACCATTTCCTTGGGGGTAATAATTAGCAGAATGAGATAATTCAATTCCATATTCAACACAAAATTCTACAATTTCATATGACACAAAATATTGAGCATTATATGTTACAATTTTTTTAGGAACCCCAAACCTGGTCAAGATGTTTTCCTCTAGGAATTTGATGATTGTGGCAGTTGTAGATGTTCTCAAAGGTGTAGCTTCTACCCACTTTGTGAAGTAATATATTGTAGTTATGATCCACTTATGCTGGCCATATGAATTAGGCTTGATATCTCCAATCAGGTCAATACCCCATTGAGAAAAAATTGCTTCAATGATTACTAGCTTGAGGGGCATGGTTGGTAGATGTTTTTTCCTGCAAAAACTTGGCAGTTATGACAGTTCCTAACATATTTATATACATCATTAAAAATATAGGGTCAATAATATCTTACTCTCATAATATTATTAGTTGTAGCTCTTGGAGCAAAGTGTCCTCCACAGAAACCGTCATGGAATTCATTAATTATTTATGGGAATTCCCTTTTATACAAACAGACTAATAATACTCCATCAGGGTGTTGCCAATATAATACTCCATCTTGTATATAATATTTCTATGCTTGAAGTTTTACTGGCCTCATTTTGTTTATTGACATATCTCTGGGAAAGACAGAGTTTGTAAGTAAGACAAAATTTCCTCATACCATTTACATTCTTCATTTTTTATTCTTCTGTCATCATATGCCTCCTCCATTGTGAGAATATTTTCAGATCCTGGTTCTTCCTTGTTAGCTAATATTTTAGCTGAACCTTGCCCTTTGACAGTTTTAACTATTTTGAATTCAGCATCATATTGTAAAAGTTTTACCATCCATCTTGTTGGTCTTCCTAATGGCTCTATTTGAGAAAAAATATATTTTATTGCTATGAAAGGAATACAACAGTAAACCTTATTAGAGCCAAATATACCTTTGAAGTGTTCTAATGATTGGATGATTGCATAAGCATGCTTTTCCAAAAGGGTGTATTTAAGATGTGCTCCTTTTAGTCCTGAACTCATAAAGGCTATTGGCCTTTCATTATTTTCATCATCTTTCTGTGATAGTATTGTAGTAATAGAATTTTTAGATGCATAGGAGTAGATATTGAAATCTTTAGCATAACCTGGACAGCTTAGGGTTGGGGTAGATGATATGGCTTCTTTAATATTATTAAATGCTTCCATATTTTCTATTGTCCATTTTATTTCTCTAGTTTTATTAACCATGTCATTTATAGGTTTGGTCATCTCTGCAAAATTTGGGATAAATATTCTAATAAAATTTATCTTACCAAAGAAGGAGCTAACTCCTTTTAAATTCTTGGGAGGGGGAATTTTGGAAATAGCCTCTATTATTTTTGGATCAATACTTATTCCTTTCTCTGAGACTATATGACCTAATAACTTTCCTTGTGTAGTCCAAAATATGCATTTCTTGGGATTTAAAGAAATTCCAAATTCTTTGCATTGGGTAAAAACTGCAGTCAAGTGTTCTAAATGATCTTATGGATTTTTAGAAAATACTATAATATCATATAAGTACACTACTACAATTTTTAACATTAATCCTTTGAAAGCAAAGTCCATTGCTCTCTGGAAAGTAGCACCTGCATTCATCGGTCCAAATGGTATTCTTAAATATTCAAACGTGCCCTAGGGTGTAGTTAATGATGCTTTATGTCTATATTATGGATTTATCTGAATTTGATTATATCCTAAAAACCCATCTAATAGAGACAATATAGTTGAACCTACTACTTCTTGTAGTAGTTATTCCATGTTGGGCAATGGGTAATTATCTTTTAATGAAATCTTGTTTAAATTTCTAAAATATACACAGAGTCTAATATCCCCATTCTTTTTCCTAACTAGTACTACGTTGGATATCCAGGAGGAAAATCTTACTTTTGTTATTATCTTGGAGTCTAAATATTTTTGTACCTCCTTTTGCATTATTGGGTGCAGATTTGGATTGTACTTTCTCTGTTTCTGTCTAAATGGCTTGGAATCTTCTTTCAAGGGTATTATGTGTGTCATCACATCTATTTTGAAAGTTTTAAGATCTTCATAAGTCCAAGCAAAATGTTCTTTGTTTTTTTATAAGAAACTGATATATCCAGCTTTTTCTTTTGCAGGTAAGGCTGTGTCTACCTCCACTATTCTAGGTTCTTTCATTGAACCAACATTTATATCTTCAGATGTTATTTCTCTGCATAAAGGTTTATAAGCTTTGTCAAAATCATCAAATAGACTTTTAAGAGACACCAATCCTTTGGGTATTCCATTAGTTTTCAATTCGATTACTTCTACTGGTTCTCCTATTTTATATTTTAACTTTTTTTTCATATTTTTCATCACAGATTACATTTGCATATTTATTTTGTAGAGTCATAAAATCCATAATATCTATATCATCTTGAAAAAACTATAGATAGACTATGTTGTCTGGTAAAAATGGCTTATATACTGAGATAGTTGGAAATATGTCCATATATTCTATAGTTATATCTAGGTGATCTAAACCTGAGGCATTTATAGCTAAAATATCTACCTAGGATGCCTAGTCTGATATTTACCTTTGATCTGTTGTATGATAAGCTCTGCATCTCCTGTTACAGTTAAGTATTTAATGCCTAACTCTTTTGCTTTCCTTAACCCTAACAATAATGCTTCATGCTCAACTACATTATTTGTGCAAGGTAATTCTATTCTATAAGGAATACCGAGATAGTTTCCTTTTATATTAGTTAAACTAACCCCTACACCTACTCCAGATTGGGATTTAACTCCATCAAATGACATGGTCCATATTTCTTGGGTTAATACTCTATCTGATTCAACATCAACTATTTTTATATCATCGAGATCCATGTTATTTGCCTCGAGTATTTTTACCAGGAATGGGTTATGCCATATGGAGTAAACTCCCATCCTTTTTTCTTCCATAGAGTTTACTAAATTTATCATTGTTTCATCAATTTGAATAAAATCTACAAAATGCTTTTTAAATGGTTCTCTTCTAAAAATTATATTCTTCTTATCTAATATGGGGATTGTAGCATAAGACCAGTATAGTTGTATTGATCCTCTTAGTTTTTCTGCCCAATGTCTACTGAGTAATAGTGAGAAGAATGGGTCAAAATAAACCACTGCAACATCCATGACTATGCCCTTTTTAGGGTGTTGATATAAGTAAACTAATAATCTGGTTATCACCCCTACACAAGGAAATTTTCTACTATCCATAACAAAAACATGGGCAGAATATTTAGTACAGATTAATCCCATTTGATAAGCTATTAGTTTGGGCATAATATTGTGTGAGGATCCACTGTATAACATACAATTATGAATCACATATCTTTACCCTTCATCTGAATTATATATTAATGATACATAGAAGGGTCTGACAGAAGATGGTGATATTGTATCATATTTATTTTTTCTAGCAGCATGGCAAGTAGGATCTTATTTTTGTTCCACCAATCCAAATGCTCTATAGACTTGTTCTCCGTATTGTTGAATTTTCACAAGTTCTCCAAATATGATGTTGACCTTCTACTTACTGAGTTCTGACCCAACATAAAATTCTATCTTATTTATATCCAGTGGTTTATTACTTTCCTCTTTAGAGATCTCTTACTCTAATTATTTTACTTTAGGAGTAATCTTTTTGAGGTTTTTATCAGTATTTCTTTATTGATATTTTTATTTGAGAAAGTTTATTTTCTTGCTTCACTAGTAGAAGCTTTCTTTGTCCTATCTGGTATAGCTATGTTTCTTAAATTTAAAGTATGAGTTGCTTCTAATTCTTCAACCTATTAAGCAATAGGGATTAATTTCCCTTGTTTCATCTTGTCATATCTTGACTCATGTGATTTATGCAATATTTTAGTTCCTTCAACTACTAAAACTTGAGGATGATGATTTAAAGCATATTTATCCATATCTTCTTCAAATAACCTTTCCCTGGATTCATCTTCAATAGACCAACAAGCATTGATTCTTATATCTTCTTCTCATTTAGCATGTAAATCTACATTGTGCTGATCACTTAGGTGAATACCACATGCGCCAGGGTTGTGAGGTGCATCACAAGTAGAGCAAAAATAAGGAAAGCCTTCTACTACATTAGCAGATGGAATAGGCTTAGGAACATTATTCTGATCTCTTTCAGAATCTTTGTTTTTCCAGTTATTGTTCCCATTGTTCCTACTTCTCTTCCCTTCTTCAAATCCATTGTTGTTTCCCCAATTCTTATTGAAATTTTTCTTAAAAGGAGGACGATTGTCAACATGTGGTCGCTCTGTTTGTGAATATTCACCATTATTTCCATTTCTTTCAATTATTTCTAACCTTTTGTTCACGTTCTTAAACATCCCAGTCATTTGACTGGTCAATTTTTCCATTGGGTCAATTTCAATTCTTGTTTGTATATCAAATTCCACTCTTTTAGGTTTTCTTTCGGACATATTGAATTCCAGAGAATAAGGTTTCATTTTACCACTGTCAAGCATATTTTTTTCTGTATCCATTGCTTTTTCCATACAACCATCAATGGTAGTGGCTTCTTCTTGCCTCAGCTCATAATTAAATTATCCTTGAAAGATATTATTATAAAAATAAATAGACTGAATATCACTAGGCCTAAGGTTGATAGGAATTTTATTTTTGGTCTTTGAAAATATTTTGTTAAAATCACTAATAGCCTCATTCTCTTTTTTCTTCATGATGGCCAATTCGGTTAATAGAGATTGTTCATTTTTTCTTTCACCATATTTCTTTAAAAACTCAACTTCCATTTTGGTGAAGTTTAGAATATCATGATCAAGAAGGGAGTTGAACCACTCTCTAGCATATTTTTCTAGAGTATATAAAAATAGTCTCAAGACTACATCTTCATGCTCAATATCTAGACTATCCATTGCATAAAGGAAACTCTTGATATGACCTTCTCCAGTTATTACACTATTTCTTGAGAATTTTGGAAGGTATTTGTGTGCTTTATTAGGTAAAGTATTGAGGTTAACTGGTAACAAAAAAGGTCTATAGCTATTGGTTCTCCATAGATGAACATTAGCCTGGGCCATTGTTACTGTAGGGTTTGAATTTACAACAGCAATAACTATAGGAATATGATTATGGGTAACCTATTTGTAATCTAGTGGATTATCTACCTTTGTACTACTGTTTATCGGGCTATGAGAATATTCACATGTATCTTCTATAGCAAAATTCAAATATTCATCTACAGTGATATCAATATTAACAGTATTTTGATTTTTATTTATGTACTTTTTACCGCTAGAATTCGATCTACTATTATAAGCATTACTCTTGAAAAATAGATTTTTTTGGGTATGTATAAATACCTATGGATTCTAGAGCTCTAGAAACAACTTCTTACCACTTCTCCTGGTGTTCGCCAGCACGTTCTATTCTCTTCTTTTCTATTTTTTCTTCTGGGTTCGTCCAACAGAGTCACCAACACTGGTGTACAAAAATAACAGCGTATGCTTTTATCAAGAAATCTTGATATTACCACTCATCCTCACAAGAGTTGGTTCTTGGGATAACTCAAGAAAATCAAGAAAAATAATTTTCAAGAAAATAAATAAACATAAAGAAAAACAACATGAAAAACAACAGGTAAAATTAAAGAACGTATAAAGTGTAAAATTAAAACAAACGTTCTTTATTCTAATTGGCCACCCATTGATTTAAAGATAATGTTGTTCGGAGAAATTTTTTAAGAATATAATTAAATATTTCTATCAAGTCATCCCTAGCAATGATGCAAATTTTTTTTGGAACTGATTCTTACATCCATAGGATTTGATTGTCACACTACAAAAATCTATTTGAAACCAACGAGCTATTACAAGCTCTGGTCGACCTGTCTCATTATTCTGCTAAACACAAATATTGCTAAAGAAGACTACAGAATGGGTAAGGAAACCCCAATGGTAATTCTATGATTAAAACTCTAATTACACGCTCTAATGAAAAAGAAATAAAATAACCAATTTGATGAGTGTCGTTGTTCATTCATCATTTAATCATTATATGTGTCAGTCCAGGGCGGTGTCCAAAGGCTGTATGCGATAGAAGGTGTCACAACTGTAGGTTCAGGTTATTCCAGAATAGGGCTTTTATTGGTGGAATAGTTAGTGTTTTTGGGGGTTTTGTGTGTTTTCTAACTCCTAATACTGAAAATCAAATTGCAGAAGATGAAACTAAACTAAAAACTACAGTAAATGGAAATTGCAGAATTTGAAAGAGCAGGAAATGAAATGTTGCTGCAGAATTGACAGAAAGCAAATTACAGGAAACCACAAAATAGTTGCTGAAGAATAAACTAAATACAATTTCTCTAAGCATATTATAAATCCATGAAATCAAATAACACCTATTTGCAAACTGTAAATGCTTCAAATCTGGAAACTGCAGTAAATTACAGAAAACTGGAAATTGCTGCAAATCTGTAAATTGACAAGAAACCTGCAATTGCTGCAAAGCTGAAACAGAACTACTAAAATTGCATGGGAATATGAGAAATATGTTAAATGCTGAAATCTGAACTTAAAGCTGCTAAAGAAATGAAAAGAATGACAGAATTCTGCTAATCTGCTGCAGCATAAAATCAGCAGGATATTCTGTCAAAAGTTGCCTTCTTCTGGTCCTGCAAGTGGCCCTTGCTTCCAGAACCAGATGAAGGTGTAGAATTTATGCTAAGGGAACTTAAATGCCAACCATAAACTTAATCATGCTAATTTGATAACTGGAAAATTGCACTTGTTATTAATTCTGAAAATGCATAACAGTAATGCAGGGAAAACCTGCAGATTATCGTTTCGCTACGTAAATGATTGCACTTTATCGCCTATTCCTCTCCTATATGCCTAAATGCCTATATCACTATATGCTCAACCGTGCTGGGAGCTTTATTATTTATAATGCAAGTGTTGATATGCTTGGTTGCTGATTTGCAGGGATTTACAACTGTTGTACAACTGCTTTCCTAAAATGCATGAGCTTACTTTGTCAAAACTTGGTCCATTCAACCCCATTAAATTGCATTCGTTGAGGGAATCAGTTATCATGAGCTGGGACAACTGTCTGGTCAATTGCCATTCATTTCTTTTACCGATTTGTCACTTTTTGACTGCGTTTTGTTGTTCCTGCGCTATTATTTCTGCACTGCTCCGAAATATCAGGGAGGCAAGTTTCAGTTGCTTTTCCATGCTTTAAACGCATAAAGAGGAAGTTTTAGACCACCTGGATGATCTTCCCTTATCCTATTGCATAGGTGACATGTGCGAAAGTGACTGTTTCCTAGCCTTGCTGTAAAATGTACAGCTGGTCGGAACTGTCACAGTTTTACCCTGTTTTCCTGCACAGTCAGCTACAGGTGACAAATTCCTTGGCGCCTTTTGCATTTAAATTAATTCAAAATAGAGGAACATTATTACTAAGCACCAAACATTCAATAATGCTTATTGATTCTGACTTCCTATTAATGAATTAACTGAAAACTGTAGAAATAAACAGTAAAAATAGACTATATGCACTTAACATTTCAGAATATGCAAATATTATTACATAATGCATTCTATCCAAAATTAGCATAAAAACATAATAAAAAGGGTGTTTCAAAATAGTAGAATGTATCAAAAAGTGTTTATGGATGAGGCAATTCCTGGCCTCATCATTTTCCCCCAATCGATGGTAATGCATGTCCTCATGCATTTTGTGCAGCTACGGAAGCACACAGGTCCAGATCCAGGCATCTCTCTTGAAACTTTAGCAATGCACCACCAATCTTGTAGAACCCACTGACTGCTTTCACAGACTGAAACCACTGTTGGAAGTCCTCATCAGGCTGTAGATCAGTGTCAAAGAAATAGGGGACATGAGTGATAATCAAAGGCATTCTGTACCTTAGCCCTATCCATTGTTCCTTTATTTCTGAAATAATATATATAATACCTTCAGCCCTCCTCCTTGACCAAAACAGGTTAGTGGGAGAAATTGGCTCCCTTTTCTGTAAGGAGATGGATAATTCACCCCACCTGTTCTTGCATGCTGCCACAACATCATCAAAGAAATCTGCACAAAAATTTTGAAACTGAGTTATACCCTTTTGCAGATTTCCTAGATAAAGGTGTCTCATCCTGGGATCCCTCATAAAAGAGTAGTGAGTACTGGTGCAATCCCTGTGATTGAGAGGAGCAGGCCTGACAAGTAAAACTGCCTGTGATTCTAAGTCCTTGGATATCTTTTTTTCTGAGTCCCAATAAATATTATTTTGCAAGGTGGACATAAAAGCCCTCAGCTGCAAATCTCCTGTGTATAGGTGAGGCAAAAACATGCTCTCTGCTGGCAAAAAGAAATTATGTAAGAACAATTCACACATTAGGTTCTGCTGCTCTGTTGGGCTCTGCACAAAGGCCTCCACAAATTCTGTAGGAGTGTTTAACTGGTGAGGGAGCTCAGAAACCAGTCTCATAATTTGCCAACGTAGGTATTTCTCCTTGAGTAGGAGACTGTAAAACCTAGGTGGTCTTCTGCACTGTATCGCATACTCTACAATTTGACAGACATCTTTTATCTATTTTTTTAACCTGTTGATTTCTGTTTCTTTCTCTGCTAATTTGGCTGTGGCAGAGTTCAAAGTTGCAATTTTCCCTTCTAGCTGATGGCACTGAGTCATCCAATAGGCTAGATCCTCATTATACTTAGTTAAAGGCACTGTGTTTGGAGGCCTCAGGATAGGTTGCATCTGGGCCACTATATTCACCCGTACACCAACTTCTACAGCTTGATGTTGCAACTGGCAAATCTGTCTCGTATCCCCTGTTCTGCTCGTAACGACGTAACTGCTGGATCATCAGGTGGAAGTATTTGTGCCATAGGAGAGAGTGTAGACACTTGTTCCTGAGGTGCAACTGTGTGGTCCTGTTCAGAAGATGTTTGAATGTCCTGCTGCAAAGGACTGTCATTCTGCATCAAAATGTCAGATGGATTTTCTTGCAGAGGCACACTATCAGCTGCTTCTACCCCTACCTCACCTGCAATAGGTGATCTCTGCACTTGTGCTATGTCATCCTCAGAAGAAGCCAAATCTAGGAGAATCTGAGCCCACTCAATAGGTGTTGTCTCTGTTACTCCCGTAGACTCGATTTTCCCACTACAAGTAATTTGTCTTGCAAATCCTGAATCTGCTGTTGCAAGAGAGAAATTTGTTGATCTTTTTCTTTTATGGCTTCTTCAGCTTGGTCAATCCATTTTGTCTGAGTTTTAATCACACTCCTTGCAACATGCAACTGAGTTTGAATGTCAACTTCGTCTTCAGACGTAGAGTGTGCTTCAGATTCAGACTGTGTTTCAGACTCAGAATATTTTTCAAATTCAGAATATTTTTCAGACTTAGAATCCATGGGAGTCTGCTGCTCAATTCTAGCAGGTTCGGTATCGGGGTTCATATGTCCTTCGCACTCGTAGTCCGTATAATCAACCAATGGACAGACGAGGCTTATTTCAGTTGTTTCCATGGTGAGGTCTAGTTCCATTGGCTGTAATTCTCTATCTGCATTTTCTATTTCCTGTGCATCTTTCTGTGAACTATCTGTACTGCCTATGTCCTGTGCATCCTCCTGTGAACTATCTGTCCCAATTTCTTCTTCTTCTGACACACTAATTGGGTCTACAATGTGTATGGATGTTTTTGACAAAATTTTTGCTTTCTGAAGTCGTGCAGACCTTCTCAACCCTATTGGTTTTGGGTGTTCCTGAGCAGATGCAGCTTCTGCTTGTTCTGGGACAGCTGTAGACTGTTCTGTTAGGTCAGGGATAGATACAGGTTCTGCTGTACATTCTGGAGCAGATGCCTGCCCACTGGAACCCCTAATTTCTCTACTGGGCTGTACATTGTCAACAAATGTTACTTTTCTTCGTTTTAACTTGGATTCAGATGTTGATGCTTTTTGACTCCTAGTTCTGGAAGATGGAGGACTGTCAGGTATATGAGGACTGCTATGTTCAGAGGGCTCTGGTTGAGGGTTTTCTTCTGATTCTCCCTCTGTTTCCTCTTCTTCTGGTGCAGGGTTTGAATCATCACTTCGCCCATGGAGAGAAGAATCGGTCAAAGTTTCTAGGGTTTTCCCTGAAATGGTATTTGCAGATTAATTTGATTAGCCCATGATGTTTAGGGCTTTCCTTCCCTGCTTGATACTTTAGGGCCATGGCTTTCAGTTCTTGGTGCAAATATAAGGGAATGTTTACCCTAAGTTCAGGTTTGGCTGCTCCATGGCGTAGGTGGTTGAGGATTCGGAGGTGTGGGCCAGAGACAACAGGAAATTGGCCGTCACAGGTCAGATACCTCATAACCCACATTGCTACATCATCCCAAGGAGCCGGAAAGCTAGACCTTTTGACCCCTTTACACACATTTTTATTCATTAAAAATTCTATTTGCCTGTCCCCTTCTTCCTTAAACTGATTTACTAGGTCTGCTAAGATATTTCTGTCGATTTTAATAATTTGCACACCTTGAAGAGGAAATTCAGTAACCAGACTGAGTATTTCGAGGGTTACCTGGATAGTCATCCCGCCAATGTGCACTCTGTTTTTTCGAAATGTACATGCAAATTCTAATGCCAGGCCCTCGTAATAACCATCGAATTTTTGCAGAAATGGCAGAAACCCTGCGTCGGTAAAAATTTGCAGTGATGCAAAGATCGCCTGTGTAACTCATGTTTTCTGGTTCGGCTCTCACCTTCTTCCCGCCCATGATGTCGTCTGCTGCGTCCTGTATGTCGGTGACTGTAAATTTCTGCAACCTTCGACCGAATTTTCTATTTTTAGGGCTTTTTAATTCCCTTACCAGCGCCGAAACTGCTTCGAAACATGCAGAATACCGTGGCAGCTTTTACGACGTCGTAAATCCGTAATCTTCGCTTAATTTCATTATAATTGCCACCTTCCACATGCTGCATAGAATCCGAGACTAATAACTCCTTTTTCAAACCAAATAAATCGTTGTTGGCCACGTGTCATCAAACTTTATTCAAACTTTTATTCCCGCCTTTAATGAATTATTCCCGCGCTTAGTGATTGATTCCTGCGCTTAGTGATATAAACAGTTTATTCCCGTGCTTTGGAATAAAAAAATAGTTTATTCCTGCGCTCTGGAATAAAAAAGTTTTATTCCTGCGCTCTCTTTTACTAGTTCCGTCGTAGTTTTCTTTTTCATTCTAGAGCAGGATTAGGCAGAGGCATTTGTAAAACACTTTCTACTTTTGATTCCCCTTTTCACATGCTTTATACTAATCGAGGATATAAACACTATATACTAATAATTTACACAATTCAGAAAATGAAAAGGCACATACCTGTTAAAACCATTTTCTCCACATTTCAGGGTGCTCCTAATGAAATTTCCAGCTAACCAATCTTTGAACTGAGGCAAGTGCAATCTGAAAATAGGTAAAACAATGGTCATGGAACAATGAGGGTGAAACCAATTAGGAAAACATGCCGGAATCCCGGTTTTCATGTAAACCCAACTCAGAAGCGCCTCAAAGAGGTTTTCACTTTCTGAGTTTCTTATTTTTTATTTTTTATTTTTTTTTATTTTTATTTTTATTTTTTAATTTGTATCATTCTGCTGAATTCGAGATGGAAGAAGAGCTTTCTTCCCAAAGGTGTACATCCAAACTTCCCAATTGCTTGAGAAATTCCTCCTTGTTTTGTGGTTTATGGTACATACGAAGACGATGTCCATTTACCACCAATTTGCGTTGAGAATCATCGATAGGTGTAAGGCGAACAACTCCATTGTCAAACACTTCCTCAATTTGGTATGGCCCAAGCCATCTGGTCTGCAACTTTCCAGGAAAGTCCTTGTATTGTGAATCAAACAACAAGGCCCAGTCACCTTGCTAAAATCTCCGCTGCTGAATGTGACTATCATGCCACATTTTCCTTTGTGCTTGGATCACCTCTCGTCTGATGTAGGGCATCCAGGCGCAGCTCATCCAATGCATCAAGTTGCAGAATGCGATCTTCTTGTGCCTCGTGATAGATCAATACCTACTTCCAAAGCAGTTCGAAGAGTTAGTAATTCAAATTCAATAGGCAAAAGAGGTTGTTTTCCATAAACTAATTCATATGGGGTAAATCCAATGGTGGATTTCCATGTGGTATTATAAGCCCAAATAGCTTCTGGTAACTTGTCTAACCAATTCTTTCTATGGACTGCTATGGTTTTGGTCAGAATTCGTTCTAATTCTCTATTGGTCACTTCAACTTGGCCATTGGCTTGTGGATGATAAGGTGAGGATTTCCTGTGTTTGACTTGATAGAGTTGAGTGAAAGCTTCAACAATTTTTGAAGTAAATTGGGGACCTTGATCAGTTGTGATAGATTGTGGGGCTCCAAAACGCAGAAAAATCTGTGAATACAGAAAATCAGCAACTTTCTCTTCACGAGCATGCTTAAAGGCTCGAGCTTCTACCCATTTGGTAACATAATCAGTACATACCAAGATATGTACTTTGCCTTTGGAAGGAGGATTAATGGGTCCTACAAAATCTAAACCCCATCTTTCAAATGGTTCTGTTCCTATCTGAGGTTGTAATGGCATTTCACTAGTAAAAGTAGGTTGTCCCATTCGTTGGCAAGCATCACAATGTCTTACGTACCTTTTGACATCTTTGTGCAAAGATGGCCAATAGTATCCAGTACCCAAGATTTTGCGAATAGTGCTTTTGACTGAATAATGTCCTCCCGATGGTTCATCATGGCATGCTCGTAGGATGTCGTATGTTTCATCCCCGGCGGATACACCTGCGTAAAACATGATCAGGACTGCATTTAAACAGTAATCCTTTTATCCATTTAAAGGAAGAGCTTTGCTTGATTAACCGTTTCCTTTGTTTAGGGGTAAAGTGAAGAGGAATCTTCCCTGTAACTAAGTAGTTTGCTATGTCTCGCAAACCATGGAGATTGTACAGAGACAAGAAACAACTTTTCATCCTGGGAAGGTATCTTCCACAACTTCCCCCGTATCTCGCATTTGGTATTCTTGACAAGAAATCTGCAACAACATTAGATTTCCCAGGCTTGTTTACTATGGTAACATCAAATTCCCGCAATGTAATTAACCAACGAATAATTCTTGCACTAACCAATGGTTTATTCATCAAGTATTTGATTGCAGTAATGGTCTCGTATGGATGAATACTTGATACCCCGTGATGTAGTGTCGAAATTTGTTAATAGCATAGACTACAACAAAGAATTCTTTTTCAGTGGTAGTGTATTTTTTCTTACCTCTTGTCAAGTTTTTACTGATATAATATATCGTATAATGTTCCCCATTTTCAATCTGTCCTAACACAACTCCAATAGCATTATTGGAAGCATCAGTTTGAATATGAAAGGGTAACTCCCAATTAGGACCTCTTAAAACAGGTGGAGTGGTTAACTTCTCCTTTAACTTTTCAAAGGAATCTTGACATTCAGAAGACCAAACAAATTCAGAATCTTTCATGAGCAAAGCAAACATGGGATTTGCTATGGTACTGAAATTAGCAATGAATCTGCGATAAAAACCAATGTGTCCTAAGAAACTGCGTACATCAGTCTGAGTTTGTGGAGGAGGGAGGTTTTTGATGACTTCAACCTTCTTAGGATCAACCTTGATTCCATAAGAAGAAATATGATGTCCTAAAACAATTCCTTCCTCCATCATTAAAAAGCATTTCTCAGGATTAAGAGAGAGATGGTATGTTTCACAAAGGATCAACACTTTTTCAAGTCGTTCTAATGCATATTCAAAATTATCCCCAAACACTGTGAAATCATCCATATAAATTTCAACACTTTCATTGGTTAAATCAGAAAAAATTGCTAAAACAGCTCTCTGAAATGTTGCTGGAGCATTACATAATCCAAAGGGTAAAACTCTGTAAGCAAAGGTTCCCCAAGGACATGTAAAGGTAGTCTTTTCCTGATCTTCTCGGAGCAACTTGAATTTGGTTATACCCGCTCGAAACCATCAAGGAAACAGAAAAATTTCTTTCCAAAGAAGGGTATCCAATACTTGGTCTATGAATGGCAATGGGAAATGATCCTTATGTGTGACCTTATTCAACTCCCTATAATCCACACATACTCTCATTTTACCATTTTTCTTTGGAACAATGACCAATGGTGAAACCCATTTACTGTCGAAAATTGGATAAATGAATCCAACATCTAAGAGTTTTTCAATTTCCTCTTTCACAATTTCTTTTAGAGCAGGATTCAAACGTCTCTCGAGGTTGCCTTACCGGTTTTACATTTTCTCGTGTATATCCTATGTGTACATACCTCAGGATGAATGCCTGTCATGTCTTTATAATTCCATGCAAAAGCTTGAACATGCTTTTGTAGGACTGCAAACAACTTGGCTTCCTAGTCCTCAGTTAGCCAGCTATTAATGTTTAGAAATTTACCCGGTCGGATTTCAATTTGTTTGATCCCCGGATAGATAGAATTAACTGCTTCATAGCTACTGATCAATGCATTTAAGGGACAATGATGTGGCTACAGAGTATGAAATGTTCTAGAATCTGACTCAGAGGTGATACCTGATGGAATCAAAGGACATTTGAATGTGTTAAGAAGATGATGATGCCATCCATGTGGTAATGTGAATGATCTCGTTTGATTGGGTACGGATGACAAAAGTTCAGAATTTTGTTCCTCCTCTTGCCACAACAACCGATGAACAAGAGTTTGATCATCAGTTAGTCCTTCTGAATGTAACGTTTCAACTAGGACAGTTTCACTCTCAAATATTTCTCTCCCATGTGTTGTGATTTCCTCAATATGTTCCTTCACTATGATTGTAGCCAAAGTAGCAATGGTTTCTTGTTCGGATTCTTCATCAGATTCAGGATACCAAATTTGTCCAAAAAATTTAGTTGAAGGTTGAGCTGGTGGATACAAAGAAATTTTCTGTAGGTCAATACCATTGGAAATGGTCATTTCCCCTGATCTGCAGTCTATAAATGCAGCTGCAGTAGCCAGCCAAGGTCGTCCTAGAATGATAGGGTATCCATTGACTCGAAGTCCTAGGTCGCAACACCAAGAAGTCCACAGGATATTCCCATGAAGAGACTTTAACGACCACATCTTCTAAGATACCTTCTCGGTTTAGCTACTGATCTATCTGCCATTTCCAAGACTGTGGTAGTAGGACTGAGATTATGGAGCTACAGTTTTTGCATTGTGTCTTTAGTCATTACATTTATTGCAGCCCCAAGGTCAATTAACACATTAGGAATTTGCATCATTCCAATAGTAACTGTTACTACTGGACTGCCCGGGTCACTATACTTAGGAGGAATCAGTTTCCCAGCCAATAGATCAGCTAATTTCCCTTCTACCTGAATAGCTTTAGGAAAGGCTTTCTTTTTTCTACCAGGTTTCTTGATACATAACTCCTGAATAGTCTTTTTGATTAAAGGTATATCTCTTATTGCTTGCAGCAAAGGAAGAGAAATTGACACCTTTTTGAGTTCTGTTACTAATTCTGATTCAGGGGTGGTGTCAACATGTTCAAACCTTTCAGGGTATGGCAAAGCTATTGGAGAAGATTCCTGCATTTTTGCTATTTTTTCTTCTTTTTGTTGCTATTGCAGTGCCTCTTGGTTTGGAGGTTCTTGTTTCTCTTTTATTTCTTTAATGGTGGGTGGAATAGGTTCAGGTAAAGTCTTCCCTGAACGCAGCTGAATGTTACTACAATCAAGTACATGAACTGCAGCAGTGTCTTCAGACTCAGCCTCATAAACAGGGGCTGTTTGTCTGGCATTATTGGGGTTAGTCACAGGCTGAGCTGGGAGTGGAGGTTGTTTTACTGGCTGCATTTGTTGCTGTTGTGTTCTTCCCTAAAAATTTGGATTAGGAGCAGGCAGCAAGTGTTGGGTTTGCCCTTGATACCTTTGCTGTCCTTGATGGGGTTGATATTGCTGCGGTGGATATGGCTGTCCCTGATATTGCTGTCCCCATCTCTGTCCTTGTTGTGTCCATTATGGAGGCATGGTATGCCAAGGTGGGTTCATCCATCCAAATTGTGACCAATCTGGAGGAGCTGTCCAAGGTTGGTTCCAAGGTTGTGCAGAAGCTTCTGCTTGTCCCCATGGCATATTCATATTCCAAGGAGATTGTGCCCAGCTTTGGAAATCTAGGAGCAAGTGGGATATTGTGCATAACCACCACCAGATCTCTGCCCAATAGCATTGAGTTCTTCTGTTTGGGTGCCCAAAATAGATTTTAGATGAGGCAACAAAGGGCATTTATCTGTTGAATGTTCCTTGGAACAAATTCCACAAATAGAAGTCTTGTTTAAGGGGCAGTCTTGCAAAGCATGCTTACTCCTACACCTTGGACAATAAATTGCTAAAGGTGGTGTAGAATTAGATCTTGTGTTTTTCTCACCTAATGCAGTGTTAAGTTGAACAAGGATATCAGTTTAAATTGGCCATTTCTTCCATCAACTCTTTTATGCCATTATTACTAGAATTCCTTTTTTTTCTCCGATGGTGAGTGCGGGAATAGTTTTTACATAACTCCACAATTTCTCCAAGGTCAAGTTGATCTATGTCTCCTTTTCCCATTAAATCTAACACTTCCCTAGATTCATCCCGTAATCCTCTTAAGAGAATAGGCTTTAAGAAATCAGGTTCTACAACACCACACCTCTTTTGAACAAAGGCAAAGCGATCAAGATAATCTTCTAGACTCTCATCTTCTTCTTGCTTGATCCTAAACAACTCATCTTTCCTGTTTCTTACTCTACAATAATCTTGATATTTGTTTAAGAATGCAGTCTCCATCTCATCCCTGGTAGTGATTGAGTTTGGTTCAAGATTGCTCATGAACCATCGGAGAGCAACATCCTTAAGTGTAGAAGGAAACAATTTCAATTTTTGATTATCATTTATGTAGTCATAAGTTTGACATAATACCTTAAATTCAAATAGAAATTGATCAGGATCTTCTAAAACAGTTCCCCTAAAAATTGGCAATATGGATGGGGAGATTGTTTTCATGGGTGCCTCTAGCAGTGGATCCAATCTTATGGGATATTCAAAAGTCTTGGGAGTATCATCAGGATTATCATATCCCCCAGCTGCTGCTGCAGCCATAGTTGTTTTCTTTCTAAAGGATGATGGGAATAGTCTAGTTAGAGGGGAGTGTTTAGCAGCAAGTGCTTCAAAAAGCTCCTTTTCTAATTTGTCCAACAATTCTTCTGATGAAGAAGGTATCTCTGGCTTTTCCTCAGTGATTTCAAATGAAGACAAATCTTCATAAAACCGAGTAGGTCTCTTTGGTGGCTCGGAGCCACTTCGGATAAACCTCCCTCTTTCGTCCCTTAGCCTATGCATTCATGCCTATTCACAAAATAAACTGAAATGCAGTGTTTCAAGAATTGTAATACAATTTTTGACCTGTTTCACTTTTTCTAACAACACCTATTGTTCCCCGGCAACGGCGCCAAAAATGATGAGTGTCATTGTTCATTCATCATTTAATCATTATATGTGTCAGTCCAGTGTGGTGTCCAAAGGCTGTATGCGATAGAAGGTGTCACAGCTGCAGGTTCAGGTTATTCCAGAACAGGGTTTTTATTGGTGGAATAGTTAGTGTTTTTGGGGGTTTTGTGTGTTTTCTAACTCCTAATACTGAAAATCAAATTGCAGAAGATGAAACTAAACTAAAAACTACAGTAAATGGAAATTGCAGAATTTGAAAGAGCAGGAAATGAAATGTTGCTGCAGAATTGACAGAAAGCAAATTACAGGAAACCACAAAACAGCTGCTAAAGAATAAACTCAATACAATTTCTCTAAGCATATTATAAATCCATGAAATCAAATAACACCTATTTGCAAACTGTAAATGCTTCAAATCTGGAAACTGCAGTGAATTACATAAAACTGGAAATTGCTGCAAATCTGTAAATTGACAAGAAACCTGAAATTGCTGCAAAGCTGAAAAAAAAACTACTAAAATTGCATGGGAATATGAGAAATATGTTAAATACTGAAATCTGAACTTAAAGTTGCTAAAGAAATGAAAAGAATGACAGAACTCTGCCGATCTGCTGCAGCAGAAAATCAGCAGGATATTCTATCAAAAGTTGCCTTCTTCTGGTCCTGCAAGTGGCCCTTGCTTCCAGAACCAGATGAAGGTGTAGAATTTATGCTAAGGGAACTTAAATGCCAACCATAAACGTAATCATGCTAATTTGATAACTGGAAAATTGCACTTGTTATTAATTTTGGAAATGCATAACAGTAATGTACGGAAAACCTGTAGATTACTGTTCTGCTACAGAAATGATTGCACTTTACTGTCTATTCCTCTCCTATATGCCTAAATGCATATATAACTATCTGCTCAACCGTGCTGGGAGCTTTATTATTTATAATGTGGTGTTGATATGCTTGGTTGCTGATTTGCAGGGATTTACAACTGTTGTACAACTGCTTTCCTGAAATGCATGAGCTTACTTTGTCAAAACTTGGTCCATTCAACCCCATTAAATTGCATTCATTGAGGGAATCAGTTATCATGAGCTGGGACAACTGTCTGGTCAATTGCCATTCATTTATTTTACCGATTTGTCACTTTTTGACTGCGTTTTGTTGTTCCTGCGCTATTCCTTGTTCCTACGCTATTATTTCTGCACTGCTCCGGAATATCAGGGAGGCGAGTTTCAGTTGCTTTTCCATGCTTTAAACGCATAAGGAGGAAGTTTTAGACCACCTGGATGATCTTCCCTTATCCTATTGCATAGGTGACATGTGTGGGAGTGACTGTTTTCCAGCCCTGCTGTAAATGTACAACTGGTTGGAATCGTCATAGCTTTACCCCGTTTTCCCGCATAATCGCCTACAGTGACAAATTCCTTGGCGCCTTTTGCATTTAAATTAATTCAAAATAGAGGAACATTATTACTAAGCACCAAACATTCAATAATGCTTATTGATTCTGACTTCCTATTAATGAATTAACTGAAAACTGCAGAAATAAACAATAAAAACAGACTATATGCACTTAACATTTCAGAATATGCAAATATTATTACATAATGCATTCTATCCAAAATTAGCATAAAAACATAATAAAAAGGGTGTTTCAAAACAGTAGAATGTATCAAAAAGTGTTTATGGATGAGGCAATTCCTGGCCTCATCACAATTGTTACGCCTTATGTAGATAGGTGCCTAGATTCATTGGGTTGTTATAGCAATTTAACAACAATTTTAATTATGAACAGAGAGAATGAGGAAAAGGAAATTGGCACTTAAAGCTTCATTCGAATATCATAATAAAACTAGAAGTTAACCAACGGGAGAAATGTATATAATGCATTCAAATAATGTAACCCATTATACAGTGACATACAATACCGAGACAAAGATATAATAAAAATGAAACCCATAATTGTATTGATTTCATAAACTTTTACATGCAGAGTGGGTAAGATACCTTTTAACTTTGTTTCAAGAAAATAATATCAATACAATGAAAATGTCCCATTCAAATAATGTAATAGGTCTCTCCTACTCTACTTGTTCCAATGTGATAACAGTAGAATCTCTGAATATCAGGTTCAATAGGACAAGAAATAATCTTAGCTTCTTGAGAACTTTCCTATTAAAATCCTACAAAAAAAAGGGAAGAATAAGAATGAGAGAGAAAAATAGACACATAAGGGGATACAAAAACACAACTAACAAGGCACTCAAGTATACCTCTTAGCAAAAATGCTATTCTCTAAATGCTTGATGCAGAATCTGAACCTGCCTACTTCCTTTTATAGTTGTTGGTTCTTGATTATGTTATTTTTGGTTGATTTATGGTCCTACACATGTCAGCATATGATTGATCCTATTTTGTATGTTGTACAACTGGTATGGCTCTGAAATGACTGCTATGTTCAGTACTTGGATTGAAGGGAGCTCTTCCTTTGAATAATTTGGTCATTTTGCTCTCTTGTTGGCCCTAGAAACTAAGGATTCATTATTATATTATTTATTTTTGTTCTGCATGTCCTGATCATCGCGGTCGTTGATTAAGAATCGACCAGGCTGTTACCGTAAAATTCAGATGAAGAACAAAGGGGGACTCGATGTGATGATGAAGATAAGGAGTGGGGTGCCAGTGGTAATCAGATGAAATATCATTGATCACATGATAGAGTGAAGGGAGAAAAGAGGAAACGGGGTGGCTTCACACAATTGAAGGAGGTGATATGGCACAATGTTAGGAAAAATGTCAATATAGTTAAAGAAGATGACCTAGAAAGGAGGTAATGATATGTAGGAGGAAGGTGGGAATGGAAAACAAGATCTAGAAGCATTTATAAACTACTTCCATAACTATATTTCATTGAAGTGTTCCCATTATAACTATATTTTTTTGAAGCACAGATTAAATTATTTCCTGCAAGTTGAAACCATGCTTTCTTTTTCATGCACTTTCTTCATCTCAAGTATTTGCAGAACAGAAAATGAATACATTTATATCCTTTGTACTCCATTGTTTCGCTTTACTGATGTCTTTTAGCTCTCCCTTACTGTCCCTTATTTATAAGCTGTGACTATGCTTGGTAGTCTTATTTTGTGGTACATTATTATTCCCATGGGATATACATGATCTGGCTACATGCTTGAGCATCAAGATTTGTCTTCTGTTCGATCTAATTTATTCTTATCCAAGTATTGTCCATGGGATTTACTCTAATTTTCTCGAATCTTTCCTTCTCTGAGTATCTTCCTAGATTCATAGTGTTTATGTGTACTACGTTTACTTCATCTCATATTTTGATCTTCACTTGCGTATTTCGGCATACCTTGCTATGACTAAGTCACCTCTTTGCTTTCCTCCTTGATATATGTTTAGTGCATTTTGTGAAGTGATCGTCCTTCTCTGGGATATTTGAATATAGAGTATTTTTACAGATGAGTCCACCGATTTTGCTGGTTTGCGATCTTTCTAGGTTCTATCATAGCTATTTATTGGCATTCTTAAACCTGCAAGTGCATTATTTTCCAAAATTCTGAAGACATGGGTTAATGGTGATCTTACTCTTATTGATATTTTTATAACCATTGGGATTTATAGTTTTGACCAACTACTATTGTTCAATCAATATTTGTCCTATCACCCTCTTGGATATTTTATAACCTGTAGGTTAGATAGCCGAAGGATACATGCTTTGAACCTTTTTAGTTTAGACCAATAAGGAGGGTAATTAAAGATGGGTTTAAAGCTCTATTAAATGTATTTTAAGATTTAATTAATCAAGTGTAAAGTTAATCTTACCCTTTGGTTTACCTCTCAGGTGTGCGCTGTCGTTGGATCAATTCGATATGGAGTGCATCCGTCAGATCTATTAGAAGACTCCCATTGGTTTAGCCTGCTCATGTCCCATTGTGTTGACTTTGAATCATTCACGACCGTCAGATATTTTTGTTCTTAATGAAGTGCTATCGTCAAATCCAAGTGGTTGATTTTTAAACTTTTGATTTAGGCACTACTGTCAGATCTTAGAAAGGATTAGCGCAACCATTGATTTCCTGAGACCTACATGATCGTTACTGCCTATGCTAGATTAGTTTGGTTAATCATGTTTACAAAGTTAAACCCTTATGATAATGTGGTTCATTAATCTTCATACAATCGCGATTAACAAAGGTTAACCTAGAGATTTAGAACTTTAATCAATATTTTTTTAAATGAGGGTATTATATAATACGTTCTCCTTTCTACGTGATCACCATTAGATTGTATCATGATGTAGGGACGCCCGTTGGATTATTTTACATATTCACAAGTTTTAGCAAAGGAAAGGGGAATATTACCTATGCACTGAATTAATTAATCGTTTGTTGAAAGAGGCTTGTTTTAGACTAACCTTCGATCACCTTTAACCATGCGCACTGTTGGATCTAAGCGAAGATGAGCGCTGTCATCAGATCTTCATGTTATTTAATATTTTTGTTTATCTTTGACTCTTTCACCATTGTTGGTCTTAGGGCAGGATCTAGCGCTATCGTTAGATCTTTTGAAAGCTGCATATTCATTAGTAAAAAGGGACATATCATTAGATTAGATTAATCCCTATTTTAGTGAAAGGGGGTTGATTAGCGATGTATTATACCCTTACTAAAATATAATTAATTTTTTCTTTACTTTGGTCTTTCTCGATACACTACCATTCACCTTTTCAGATTTGGATTTTAGCGCGACCATTAGATCTTTATTGGCGTCGATGCGACCATTGATTTCTTCCAACCTATGGGGTTAATTACTTATGGGCATACAATATTAAATTTTGATTAAGCGAAAAAGGGGGATGATTAGCCAATGTTCTTAGACCCTTGTTAACATTGTTTAATAGTTTTAATTAATTACATGGGGATTTTACCTTTTTAATGCATCTTTCAAGAGAGCGCTATCATTGGATCGGATCTTGATCGTGCGCTGTCATTCGATCTTCACCATTAGCTTGAAAGTTATTCCAAGGGGGCGCATACCCTTAAATATTATTACCATAGCACTTTTAACACGTGATTTAATTGAAACAAGTACAACCATTGATCTTGCGTTCACTGGAGTGCTATCATCCGATCTGATGGATTTGCTCGCTATTTAACTTAAATTTTTGAACTCTGTTTAACTTGTTTAATTATTAGACTTTTTTGTGAGTGTGTGTCCATAAAATTATGCTTGGATCAAGTGCATCCGTCCAGATCAACAGAGTTGCATGGATTTTATTAAATTTAATCATTTTCGACCTTAGGTTATAATCTTTGTAAATTTTTGACTTAACCTCCTGCTTGATTTATCAGAGCGCAATCGTCCGATTAACCTAAATCGAGCGCTACCCTTGGATTAGATCTAAGGTGTTCACATTTTAAATTGAATGGGATTTATACCTATAGGCCTTAATTAAAATTTTCAACGGACCTAGGTTTTTCGGGTTTTTAGACCATGGTGTTTTAATTTCTTCTTGGCCTTAGAATATTTTAGGACTTAAGGATTTATCATTCGAATTAAGCCTAAGGAAAAACTTTATTTTAAAGGGTCGGATTTTTGCTTTAGAGATCTTTATTAATAAATTTTTTGCTCCATCACTTACTGAAGACAATGAAAATTTATTTGAAGGGGCACACATTATTGATGACCATGGTTAGATTTCAAAAAAAATAAACCCATAAGGAATTGAAATCTCTTAACTAGATGCAGAAAAGACTAGCAACTTGCTTAATTTGATGAAACAAAAAATTTAAATTTAGGGGTTTCCAAGTCCGAGTCAAATTTGGCTCCAAAACTACCCTAGAAAAAAGGGTGTATGATAGTCTTTGGTAATGATTCTTTAATGAATGTAATTTGCATGATTGGGTGTTTTCAGTATTGACTTGTATTATGAAACTAGAATTTGTTGATTTTGTCTATCCTTTCAAGCAATGAGTCGATGGTGAAGATATGAAATGATGGAAGCAATGGAACAAATGACAATGGTTGGAATGAAATGGATGTTTTTTGTTTTTGTTTCAACTGTGATTTTGACCATTATGGATAATTGTACACCTCTATCCCTTGGATAAATATAGTCGTATAAATTTCTTAGGGAATTGAGACGATAACAATACATTTCTTGCTTGAGGTGAATCACTTTTCAAGGACCTTATGGTAACCTACCCATCATATCAGATTGCATGGATTTTCAGTCACTACAATCACCAGCTATATAGGATAAGTAACTGTATACGAGGATCACTTGATACTAAGTGGAAGAAGGAAATATACACCTCTATCCCTTGGAATAGTCCACTCACATGGCCTTCTTAGGGAGTTGATATGAGAGCATTTCTATTCTTTTAGAAGCTTGTTGAATTTTTTTTGAACAAAATAATAGATGTACCTTTGGAGATTTTTGCTTTTGTTGTTTTTTTATTTTTTGGAGAATGCATGATTGTTTTTTTTTAACCAAAGGAATTGGGGTACCTTTGGAGCTTGTTGCTTTGTTTTTTTCATTTTTTTTTGTGTTTTATGTTGTTTTTGTGGTTTATATATTTTTGATTTTTTTTTTTACCAAAGGAATTTGGGTACCTTTGGAGCATTTTGGATCGATTTGACCAAAGGGATATGTGCCTTTGGGGCTTTTTGAATTGTGTCAATAATGATTGTCCTTATGGTAATCTACTCCTACTAGATTGTATGGATAGCCAATCGCTACAACTGGTATGGGACTAGATTAAATCACTAGATGAAAGGATCACTTAAGGATAAGTGAAATAAGGAAATGTGCATCTCTATCCCATGGATCAGTCTAGCTACATGGATTTATTAGGGAGTTAAGATTATAGGACTTTGATCTTGTCGAAAGCCTTGTTGAGATTGAATTTGACCAAAGGAATTGGGTTACCTTTGGAGTTTTTTTTTTTGAATTGATTTGACCAAAGGGGTAGGTGCCTTTGGAAACTTTTGAATTGAATTGACCAAAGGAGTTTGTTTCCATTGGAGCTTTTTGATTTGAAATGTGACCAAAGGAGTTTGATTCCTTTGGAGTTTTTTTTTAAATTGAATGCGACCTAAGGGGTTAATTCTTATGGAGCATTTTGAATTGAATGTGATCAAAGGAGTTTGGTTCCTTTGGAGCCTTTTGGTTTGATTGTGACCAAAGGAGTTTTGGTTCCTTTGGGACATTTTGAAGTGAATTTGACCAAAGGAGCTTGATTCCTTTGGAGCCTTTTGAATTGAAATTTTGACCAAAAGGTGTGAGTTTCTTTGGAGCTTTTTTTTCTTTTTCAAAGAATTTTGACCAAAGGAACTTGGTTCCTTTGGATCATTTTGAACTGATGTAATTGTGAGTGTTCTTATGGTAATCTACTCATCCTAACAGATTGCATGGATAACCAGTTGCTGTAACCACTAGGTGACTAAAGTATATCACTAGATACGAGGTTCACTCAGGGATCTAAATGGAAGTGGATGCGTTGTGTTTGTGAATGTGAGGCAAAGGTTGCAACCTTTGACAAAAGAGTGTAACCTTTTGAACCTAGCAGATGATTTTAAATGTAAATGTTTAATGTGATTGTTGGGATAGGTGTGAGACTTTTAACCCCCCAAGTTGCTTGATTGATTGTTTTATGCGATTATTGGGGAAGGTATAATACCTTGAACTACCCCTAGTTTGTGTTTTTATGATTGTTTATGTACTTGTGTAATGATAGATTGTTTGGATTTTTTTGGATGCATGTCATGAAATGAATGTATTTATGAATGAATGCAATTGGTGGTGATGCATGAAAATGAATGAATGGTATTGCCTCATTAATTGTCACTCAAATAAGTTATGGACCATTTTTTAGCAAAATTTACCTTTATTGCTTAATCAGGGGCACCAATACAATACTATGGTTTGACCATAATTTGTAGGATGAAATGGACTATGATATATGTGTGGCAACATGATGGGTGTATGGAATGGAAACTTTCCTATAACTCTGTTTGCATTAGGGTTAGGGTTAAAGGATATAAAGTTGTTTTGCAAAGGCTCAAACCTCCTAGTGATCTCAAAAAAACTCATATTTGTATCTCGCTAATATTCATGATGCTAAGGTTGTCCTAGTATTTTCAAATTTATCAAGGACCAACTATGTGTGCAATGATTGTTCATTTTCTATTATGAATTAGGTCAAAATAATCAATTGTATTTTATGCCAATAAGCTAGCCCATCCAAAAGTAACCTTACATTTGTACAAAAGAAGGTCACTAATATGACATACGTGGTGCCACGCATAAGGATACCCCATTTCCAAGCGGGATTCATTTAGCCCATTATTGTAATGAGGATCACCCCACAATTTTTGAGACACTAAGAGTTCCAAGGATTCAAGCTCCTTCCCTTATTTTATTGCATTGGATTTTGGGGATTGCTCATTTTGTGATGGAGAAATATGCATTTTTATTGTCTTATGCTTGCTCATTTTGAGGAAGAGCAAGGGGATTTTTATTGCTTTGAGGTACTTTTTCGGGATACTTGCTCGATTTTGGGGAGAGCAAGGGATTTTTTTTTTTTGGAATTGCCTTTTGGGATACTTGCTCGCTTTGAGGAAGAGCAAGGGAGTTTTTGTTTTTGGAATTGAAGGTGGAGCTTGTCCTTTTGTCAACTCTATAGAACTCTAGACCATGCACATAATTGGATGAGTAGAGGAAACCCTTCCCTTATGGCAATAACAACTTTTGAATTCATTATTCCCAAGACTCAGAATATTTTTAAATGTGCTTTGATGTGGGTGGTCCAAGAGGAAAATTTATTTACTAGGAACAACCTCTAGCACCTAAGGATTTTTCAACTTTCAATTAAAGTTATTTGAAATAGTAGGAGTGGTTGAGTGATCGAAAATACCTAGGGGTTCCTCAAACCAGAGACCATGAAATAAATGAAGTGCTATGGGATTTTTATTGCAACTATTTTTTTTGACATAGCTTTGAATGGCAAAATTGGACTAATGCTAGACCATTGGTGCCCCTAATTAAGGCAACAAGACTTAGTGAATGAACAATTATCTAACTTGAGTGGATGACAAGTAATATGGTAAGAAACATGAATTGATGTAAATGATATGAATGTGCAAATGCAATGGAAGTGGAATGTGTGAATGCAATAAAAGTGGGGTTGTGAATGATGCAATGTGTATGAAAATGTTTTTGTGTTTTATATTTATAATTATTTTTTTAAATTTTTTTAAGGTGTTTTTGAACTAAAATGTGACCAAATGGGTTTGGTTCCTTTGGATCCTTTTGAATTGCATGTGACCAAAGGAGTTGTGGTTCCATTGGAGCCTTTTGAATGAAAATTGATCAAATAAGTGCCTCCTTTGGACCTTTTTGAGATGAGCTTTGACCAAAGTATTTCCTTTGGGGCCTTTTGGATGGATTGTGACCAAAGGAATTTTTGGTTCCTTTGGAACCTTTTGAATTGAATGTGACCAAAGGAGTTTGATTTCTTTGGAGCATTTTTATTTGCATGTGACCAAAGGAGTTTTTTTTTAGGGGAAAGGTGTGATACCTTAATCATCCCCAATTTGTTTTGTGCCTAGTAAGCATGGGGAAGGTGTGATACCTTGAGTATCCCCACAATGTTTTGTGTTTTGTGAGACTAGGGAAGGTGCGATACCTTGAGTATCCCCATAATATATTATGTTTTGTGATCCTGGGGAAGGTGTTATACCTTGAGTATCCCCCAAATATTTTATGCTTTGTGAGTGTGGGGAAGGTGTGATACCTTGAGTATCCCCACAATGGTTTTTTTAACTACCAGGGTTTTATTGGATGCAATGAGTGGACTTTTAATGGAAAAGACCCACTTGTCGATAAGATCTTGGACTACATTTTAAAATGCTTTACAATAATTGATGTCATGGCCCACTTGTCAATGATAGAGACAATAATGACCTTCCCTATGCCACTTAGGTTTATTCATTTTATATTTTTTAGGATGTGTGTCAGGTAAAACAATTATTTTTGCATCCTACAACTTTTGAAATATGATTGACATGGGCTCATATAGAGGGGTTCAAGTACGAGGTTGACGATTTGGATGAGATTAACCATGTTGATGAAGTTTGTGAATTTGATGAGGTTGACGAGGTTACTGAGGTGGGAAATTTTGATGAGGTTGATGATGACTCAATTGTATCTCAATGCTTATGAGGTGATTCAAAATTTGTTGTAGAGTGAGCAAAGTGTGTTGGTGAAGAGGTGGTTGTTGATGAGGAGATGGTGGAATGATAGCATGCTGACTTGAAGGGTTAGCATACACATGATGATATGGATTAGCAGCCATGGTGGTTTGGGGACACATCATCCAAGATGGATCTTGAGTGAATAAGGTGAGGGGTTTATGGGATGTTGATGGTGGGTAAATTGCAAATTACATTGCTACTAAAGGAGGGGGGTTATGGATCATGGTGCTTATGGGTGCTATGAATGGAATGGACACAGGGATTTATGAAGCAAAACTGATGGGTGCTTCATAAAGGGGGTTGGTGCAAATGACTTATTGATTTGGTATGATGATGGAAGGTTGATTAGATGATGATGGATGGGTATAGGTTATGGTGACAACAATGTGCTCAAAAAGTGGATTTATGAAGGTTTGGCTAGACTACTACGGGTGTGTGAAGGTAAACTCTTGATGTGATGATGGCATGGTGCAATATGGGATGGTAAGCAATGGAAACAATGGAAAAACCATTCCATATACACTTAGGTATATTCTAATGACATCCATGTCTACAAGTGTGATATAACCATCCATTGGTGTGGGTGTCTCATTCTTAGGAGTCTTAGGAATAGTGGTGTGGATAGCCCTATGCATAACATCTATGTCTAAAATAGGGGCACTACTAGAGGGTCTTACATTTAGGCTCTGCTACATAGGAGGATGCATAATACCTTGCCCTTCCATCGAAGTGTTAGGGATCTGACTAGACTGAAATGTCATGGATGAAGACAACTAACTTTGAATTAGTACTAAATTTTTGGCTTGACCATAGGTCATTACCATATGATAATATTCAATGATATGTAAAATACAAATGCAAATCTATGTAGGTGGAATGAAAGTACAATGCAATACAACACTCAAATCAAATAAACAAGCAAGGTTTTTGGTCCTAAGTTCATGCAAGTTTTTATTTTGATCTTCTTTTTTTTAGTTTTGAAAGTTTTTTATTTTTTGCGTTTTGAAAAAGAAAAATATGTGTTAAAAATGTTTTACCCTAAATGAATCTAGGATTTCATCTGTATAATTGTAGCTCGACAACTCGATGATGAAGTCCATGTTATGTAAACCCATCAAAGTATGGAGATGAAGCCCATACCCGATCAGGGAGCATAGGTCCAATTAGTCCTCTCCCAGTCTCACTTGGTTAGCCTTATACCCTTCGAAGAGAAATACATACAAATTTTCCAAGCTACAATAGTTCTTAGAGTTGGCCTTGGCCAAAAATAGGGTAATAATGTTGTTGGTTTGGTGATGAAGTCCAAACCTTGTGGTGATGAAATCCAACCATTTGACAACATTTAATGTGAGTGTGAGTGAGGTTTGTTCAATTTATGGTGTAGTGCAACTAAGATGCAATTATGTTTTATGCCTATAGGCAAGAAAAGAAGAAGTAGAAATAGCATATAGAATTATATTAGGGATAGAATGTAAACTTGATGCAGTATTTGACCAAGTTCTATTTAATAGGGCTAAATGCGTGTGGGTAGTTGGTTCTGGTAAACCATGGTTGTGCGGTTCACCAACCACACACATGCATATTGGAAATCCCAACCATGGATGCATGGTTTCTTTTTGCAAATAGAACAAAGGTAATCATAGGCCCAAACCATGAAAAATATGCTTGAGCTATTTCTAATCTAGCTATGCAAGATGACTATTTCCTAGTATGAAAAATGCAGATCCCTTTTTTTCTATGTGTGGATGAATGTAAAAATACAATATCTACCTTAGGGCCTATATGCGAACAATGGCATACAAGACAAACATCTAACTTATCCTAAATGCATACTAAAATTGGAAAAGTAGAAAGAAAAAAAAGGATAGGGGTATAGATCTCTTATTATTTCATTGCTCTCCCCATCCATCAACCACAATGCCATGGTTCCACAGTGCGGCAACCACATGCACGTTTTTCCTCTAATCTTAAATTATAGGAGAATGTTCCTCTAACTCCTTAACTACGAATGTGCGGTTCCTAATATATATAATCATGGGTGCGTGGTTTTGCAATGAAAGGGCTAAATATAGCAGGTCTCAAATCTATCAACCCAATATCAAACTCTTCGCTCTTCGAGCTCCCGAAACCTGTAGATGTAAAAAACACAAATCAGTAACTAATAAAAAGCAAGGTTGAAAAATGGAACCCTTAGAGGTCCCATTGTGATTGCCATTTTGTAAACAAATAAAGACAACACCAAGCAAATAATAATGAAGACACAAGTGATTGCAATGGAATAATTTTTGTATTAAATTTGTATTGAAATACACAAGAGCCTTGGCCTCCTTTTATTTTACAATTATTTGTCCCAAAGTATGAGGGATCATTGTTAGTAAATGCAATGACAAAATATATGCGAGAACATTTAGAAAATATTATTGATAGTAGTAGGTTTAAATAGGAAAATAATAGGCTATGAATAGCCTAATTGGTTGTTACCCACTAAAGGTAGGTAACAACGTAAATAGGTAGCCTTCCCCCTAAGGTAGCTAACAGCCTTAGGATATAACGCTAACCACTAACAATATATTATTCACTTAACAATGTGAATAATATATATCACGTCATAACAATAAATTATTGTTAAGACATTTATAATAGTAAAACAAAGCAACTAATATAATAACCTAATGGTAAAAACAAATACTAATTTTTACCACGTGGTAAATGAAATCTATCCTAATGTAGGAATATGGGTAATATCCCGAATAATGGAATATTACTCTAACATCCCCCCTTACATTATTTGGGTAATGTATATAACTACCCCAATACAATAAAAAAGATAATGATATGTTGTCTTGAGCTCTATCACAGTGATCTGGCTGCTCTAAGAAAAAATGGGTCATTCCTCACTTTGTCTTCACATCAACAAATGTCCTTATTGTAATCTTATCATCCAAACAGATTGCATGGGTAACCAACAACTGTAATCTCTAGGTGTACTAGAGTAGATCACTACATACGAGGTTCATTCAGTTACAATAGGATTTTGCAAAATTGTTGATAAGGTATTTAAGGTGTCGGTTGCTATTGAAAATGCACCCTTATAAGTTTCCCCCCTTGTTGCAAAATATTTTGTAATGTAATTTTTGAAAGAAGTGTGACTAAGGTTTCAGTCGTTGTCAAAAATGCACCCTTATAAGTCTTCCTCCATTTTTACAAAAATTGTGTGAATGTAGGAAATAAATTTTTATCCCCCCTTAATTGTAAAATATATGCAATTCATGAATCTTTTTAAGACTTTTACAAAGATTACCTCCTAGGAAAACTTTACACCAAAAAATCCCCCCCTTTTATTACAAGTACTTCAAACAAAAATATTTTACTATTTTATGAAGCCTAAAAGAGGTACAATCATCCCTTTATTGCAAGTACTTCAAACAAAAACTTATGCTATGTATGAAGCCTAAAAGAGAGTGTAAATGGTGCTTGCCTAAGGTGAAAAATTTGTTTTCCTTTACAATATTGTTTTAGCCATGAGCACTTTATGCTAGCAACTTTGCCTTTTTGTGATGTGCCTTTGCAATTTTTATTTTTCTTGTTTTTAAATCAAAATTTATTGGTGTTATGGTTGTCTTTTTTACAATTTGAGCAAAAATTATTTTGAGGTTGCTTTCCTTTATATTTTTAAGATGATCCTGAGATGAGCCTCCCTTCTAAAAGTTTCCTTTCTTATTTCCACCCTGTTTTTGTGAGTAAAGTGCATTTGTTTGACACTTCATCACTTTGGACTTGATTTGCTTCTTCTATTTGAAGCAAATTGACTAACTCCACAAAGGTGACTATTCTTTGGGATACATTACTGGATGTTATTAGAATAGAGCCCTCAATATTATTGAAGTCAGGATAGTATCTTCTACTTTTTCTCCTAAAGCATTCATCTTTGACTTCAGTTCTACCACTCTACAAAGGATTAGTTCTATTTATTCTCCTTACTTCATATGGAGTGTATGAAGTTGTGTTTGAAAGTTTAGAATAGTCTATTGATTCTTACCTTCAAAAATTATACAAAGTGCATCCCATGCATATTTATCATTTTTAGCTTCACTTATGTGAGGTTGGATCTCATTAGTAGTAGTTAGGATAATCAACATGAGAAGACAATTGTTCTTTTTGTCCCATGATTTCTAATATGCTCTTATTGATATGGGTCTTGTTCCAGTGCCATATACTAAGTCCCACATTTCATCTACAATAAGGATGGCTTTCATCTTAGTTTTCCATGTTGAATAGTTAGGAACTTTAAGAAATTATGTATTATTTAGGTATTTTTTGATAGTTACTATGATGAAGGTTCTAGAATTTGCACTAAGATGATATTTCTTTCACTCTTTAATTGGTATTTATAGACACCTTCATGAAAACTCTCTTTGAAGAAATATGATCAGTTTGAGGATATTTAAGCCAAACAAATAAGAAGTAAAAGAGAACCCACTCCAAAAGATATTTAATGGCACCTACTTGAAAATATTATTGAATATTAATAATCTGTTTGAGGATATTTAGCCAAATAAATAAGGGTGAATTTTTAGGGTAGTATGGAGAGAATATCAAATTTTAAAATGACTTATACTTGTACAAATGAATTACACAAATTATTATGATATTTTGGGATTTTGAGTGCTCTTGATTTTGATGACTTATAATTGCAAAGAACAAGAAATTAAATGCAATTATCAATCAAAGAGTGCCCACAAATGTTTTACCACATAGGTGTCGAATGCAACTGAAAATGCACCTATGTTGTCAATTTGTAATAAAGGTGTCAAGTAATATCGAAAATACACCTTTATTATTAATTTTTGCAACAAAATTTGGATTTGTGTTGTGCAAAAATTTGATATTTTATGTCTCCTCTTGTTTTTTAATTTTGCAAAGAATATGGCATAAAAAAATTGCCTTTCCTTTTTGTGTTGCAAAATTAACAAGTTTTGATTTTAAGTGCTCTTCACTTTGTGTTACAATTTTTTAAAGAAATATAATTTCTTGTCTTCCACCCTTTGATTTGCAAAATTAACAAAGTAGAACTCCTTTCAAGTCAAGTCAACACACGCCCCGTGTTTGAAAGGATTTACAGAACCAGTCGATACATGACTTGGTTTTTATGGACCCAAGGTCTTCAATTTCTTCTCATTTTTGCAAAAAATATAATGTGCAATTTTCTTGTATTATATCCCCCCTTGGAGAAAAACAAATGCACTATTTCAACTTTGAATTTTGCAAATTTTTTGTGTCTCCTTGTGTTACAATTTGGCAAAAAAGAATTCAATTTAGATCTTGTATTGTTTGCAAAATTAACAAAGCATGGAGAAGACTTAAGGTTCCCTAATTCACAAAAAAAAATGGTGCTCTTACTTATCTTACATATCCCTTTGTGGAGAAAAAAAAAACTCTCATTGGTTTGAATTTTGCAAAAAAAATTCTTTTAATTATCAATTTTATTGCATTTATTCTAATTAATTTAAGTATAATTTCATTAATAATAAAAATTATTTAATTAAAAATCACTTTTTATTAAAAAACATGATTTTTTTTGGTAGGTAAAAGTAATTTTATTTACTTTATGGGTTGAAGGGACCCGACCCTTTTTACATGAGGTTTAGCTATGGTCGAATGACCCATAGTCCCAAATCAGGGTTATACCCAAAAGGGAACACAAGTAGCCAAAAAATTTCTAGTGGCATCCTCGAAGGTGCCCTTCCTGAAACAAATAGAAACAAAGAGTCACTAAAAATTACAAAAAAAAAAAAAAAATAGCAGCCCTTGGCTCCTGCTCAATCATCTGGCTTACATCCTAGACTTCTGGGCTTTGCTATTCCCCTCATGCTTGTTGTTGTCCCCACTAGGCAAGAGGGTCACCAGGATGGTAGGAAGCTCTTCACAAAGAACGTATGCCATTGTTTGAAAAATGCTTGACAACATCATTGATGCAGCTAAGAGAAACTGTACACAACATGTCCTGAGCCATGCGGTCTTCCTGGCGATCCCAGTGGCACTCCTCTTGGGAATATTCCTAGCACTCATCAAGTTGACGTCCCTTGCTAAGATCCACTGGATGTCTTTGAAAGCTTGCCTCATCTGGGTTAACATGTTCCACAATGCCTTTCTACCCTAAGAAGAGTTAGGGGCGTACACATTGGTCATAACCCAAAAAAACCTGGGAACTGAGGTCATGGAACAGAATAGTACTTAACCTGTCCTATCCAGAGATGATGTTGCCTTGCAAATTAGTAGGGTTTCGAAGGTACAGAAGATCTCCTGATGAACCGAAGGCCAGGATATGAATAAAATCATAGTTTTCCTAAATATTTTTAGTGACTTTGATAGAAAATTCCTCATTAAGTTTAATTTCCTGAAAGAGAAAAATAGTTGGGTTATGTTCTCTCCTCATGGTTGCAGCCAATTTCTTCTCGATTTCTCCATTCAAACCCCTCACATTCTGGGAGAGGACACTCATTTAGAATTTTTTAGGATTATTTTGCCTCCATTTCCTTGTTGTGTAGGGGTTTTAGGTATTTGGATTTCCTCCTTGATACTGTTTCCATTATCCTAGAATAGAGTATTCTGAGTCCCGTTGGCTGTCTTTCGTTGTATCGCAGTTCCTTATTACAAGATCCGAAGGTTTGCATTATTTCTTATCTCATCCAACATACATTTGGGATTTCTTAAAACTATGAGTTTGCTTAGGGCTCCATTAATCAGGAGAAGGTTGATCGAAGTCATTGCTATCAAAATTGACTGGGTCATAGAAGGTTGGTGAGGTTGGGACCCCCAACTTCAGGGGAGGAAGGATTGCATAGGGGAGGACGACTTGGGGGGAGGGCTTCGAGGGGACTTTATAGGAGATGGATGAGGTGACTACCTTCAATGAGGGGAAACCAAGGTAACCCGGTGGGTGGGGCTGGGCACAGGGCCCTGGTGGGACTTAGCGTTAGGCATTAGGTCAGATTTAACAAGGATTTCCCCTTCCTCCACTTCCTCAATAAGACCTAAATCTTTAAGAACATCAAATTTATTAGTAGTAGAGACAGAAGCACTTGCATTTTGATACTATGTTTTTGGATGTAGTTAGGCTTGGAATATGGTGGTTGTTGCATGAATTTCTATAGCTCACCTTGGCATTTGCTCTATAATTGATCCATGTCCTGGTTGCCCATATTAGGTTTTTTGAGCTTAGGGAACTAGGATTGCAAATGACCTTACATCTGGAAATCTGGGTAGTATACCATCTTAATGTCATAAATTAGTGGCTACCTCCATTTGAAATCCCCATATATGAGGTTTAGGTACTCCAGGAGTTGGATTTCCAAGTTCACATTGACATAGATTTGTGCCTGGGTTAAGCGCATCCTTGCTCGAGTGGCTGGATTGATAGCCACTGGGTCATTAATGGCCCTGGCTAGGATTTGAAGGGCATATTTATAAAAAAATGAGCTGGAAGATTCGAAAGCTAGACCCAGATCGGGACATAGTTGATGAATTGAGAACTTGGGTTGAAATTCAGTTGCCACCTCTTCAAGAACAGGCTTTGTATCTCAAAAAACCACGGTCCTCCAGATAGAATGCACTCGACATCTTCCTGGGTGATGAGCTAAATCATAAAGAAGCCTTGGGTCATTGCTGATAACTCCATGTTGTCTAGGGTATTCCATTTAGACGTGGCCCATCTACGAATTACGTCCATGTCTAGGTGGCCTCCTAGGAATTTCCCCACCAGGGAATAGGTGTCTCGAGATGCATATCCTTCCATGAGGATTTTGGGGCATAGAACATCACATCCTTGGGTAACAAACTCACTTGTTGCACTTGATTTGGATTTTTGTTTATTCTACAATAAATTTGTGAAAGAGGGTTGCCCCTGGATGGTTTCCCCCTCATTGCCATCCTTGGACCCGATAGCCTGTCTATTCGAAGCCCGTCCTTTTACTCCATCTGGGTTCATGAGGGACCTTTGCATGGAAGTCATAGCATCGGGGTACGTGGTGTTTGTGCCTCCATTCTCAATAGATATTGTCATGGTTAGACCAAACGATGCTCATTTGGATTGTGCGTAGAATTTGACCACTCCAAAAATTTAAAAACATGATTTTATATAAAATAACATTAAATTATTAATAAAAAAATACAAAAAAATTAATTTAAACAAAATACAAAAAAATAAATAAATAATTTAATACCTTTGGTTTGTTTTTATGTTTGTTGCCCTCTTTCAAAAAATATGATTTGAGACATCGACGGGAATCGACCCGTGGTCTAGTGAGTGGTAGCACCCTAGGCACGGGCATCTGATTGGCCCGTTGATACTAATTGATGGGTCTAAAATTTACCATCGGTGTCTTTATTTTTGACCTCGAGTGGGAGGCTAAAAAAAATAAAGTCCAAAAGGGCTTTGGGACTAATTGTCCCACATTCACTATGAAATTGCATGTAAAAGGATTTATAAAGCCTTTGCCGATAGTGCCATATAAATTGACTTTAGGTAATCATTGCCACATTTTACATCACACAAATATGAATTGAAACCCACCAACTCAGCCCACCAACTAAAGATTGACATGTCAGCTTGGTCTAAACAATCATAAATTGCCATGATAGCTCAGTCCAACCAATCACAACTTGCCATCTTCATGCCACATCATCCTCTAAAGGGGTGTCATGTCAGATCTTGCCACATCAGTAGTTAGTTACCTCAAAATTTGTGTCACCATACCATGTCAACTGCTAAGTTTTTTGCCACATTAGCTCATTGAATTCCACCAAGTGGTTGCCTCAAGAGTCGCATCGGTTTGGTCTATGCTAGGTCTCCATATGCTTCAAGATTCACACCAAAGTCAAAACCTGTCAGACGTTAACATGTATCAATTTGTGTGTAGATTCTCAAAAGGCTATGCTAGAGTTTTCTCATGTTGTTAGGTGGATTCTATTTATGCATTGGTAGGCGTGCAAGTTTAATTCCTTATGTGGGGGACAAGGGGGACAACTACCTACATTTTCAACACTCGCGTAGGTGTGGACATCATTGTCTCACACCAACCTATGCATTGGAACCAGATCAATGTTGGCACATCCATTGGATTTTAACATCGTGTTGGCAGCACTATCAAGTTTTAGAGGTTGGGTGTGCTTCCTGTAGTGGGGGACAACTTGTTGTGCTGTAAGTGCCCACACTACATAAATAGAGTTTCATAGTTCGAGTCTATCGCCTGCAGTGGGGGACATCCTATTGTGTTGTCAATGCCTATGCTACAGGAATAAAGTTTTGGAGGTCGGGTCTACTGCCTAAAAGCACATGCATTCATATAGTATATCACCTCAAAATTTGTGCAACTTCCAGATGCCTCAAAAAATATGGCTATCTAGGGGGTCCCGAGTCTCAAGATTTGGGCCCTTGGTCTAGTTGGAACAATTCGCTGCCCACCTTATCCAGGTTTGATCCGAGTGCCCAGGTAAGCCCAAAGCTCTGATACCAATGATAGTAAATTCAATGACAAAATATATGCGAGAACAATTAGAAAATATTATTGATAGTGGTTGGTTTAAATAGGAAAATAATAGGCTATGAATATCCTACTTAGTTGTTCCCCCCTAAAGGTAGGTAACAACGTAAATATGTAGCCTTCACCCTAAGGTATCTAACAATTTTAGGATATAATGCTAACTACTAACAATATATTATTCACTTAACAATGTGAATAATATATATCATGTCATAACAATAAATCATTGTTAAGACATTTACAATAGTAAAACAAAGCAACTAATGTAATAACCTAATGGTAAAAATAAATACTACTTTTTACCATGTGGTAAATGAAATCTACCCTAATGTAGGGATATGGGTAATATATTGAATAATGAAATATTACTCTAACATTCATATTACTATGCTTTCTTGCTTCATGATATTACAAGCAGGGCCATAGAAGTGAGGCCTCCTTGGCACATCAATGGAAGGGGGTGTCTTCGATCTTCTTTTGCTCCAATCCAAGTGGTGAGTGGGATTTTGTATCCTGGATGTGGGGACCACTATATCTTAAATATCTCTCCAAATACTTACCTATTGCACATATGAAAGTCAAACAATAGTTAGTAGCACCTATATACATGATTAGAAACTAGTACAGATAAAACCCTTGAAGGAACACTTGCAAAAAACATAGAAATAATAATAAAAAATGACTTGATGATAAATTAATAAATTAATAATATACATGCTACTAAAAATGGCCTAAAATTTGATCAATATATTTTGGGGATGTCAGGAATCCACCCTCAAAATTTTATCTCAATCTGAGTTCGAATGAGTGAGATATGACCAAAACAATTTTGACAATTTTTGCGTAACAATGGGCCTGTAGTTGTAACTATGTAACCACGGGAGTGCAGTTGAGAAACCATGAGAGAGTGTTTGGGATAGTGTAACCATGGATGAGTGGTTGTGTGGTGATGGTATAAACATTGAAGCTTAGATCTAGGGCCTTGACTGTATGAAATTCACAAACATTGGTGATTCCCTGCAATGATTTTAGCAGCGTAGCGATGTCTTTTTTAGTCCCCTTTGCTTGATGGAATGGTGTTGATTTTATAGGTAAATTTTTATTTTGGAGGGAAAATAGAGGTGGAAATCCAGGGCTTCCAAGTGGTAGGGACTGGACAACCACCTATCCTGGGAAATTGTAGTGAGTCACTTAAAGTGTCTCACTTAGGTGGAGTGGTGGCATGTGGGTAGGTGCAAGTGGAGTGAAGTGTGGAGTGAGGTGTGATATGTGGCAAGTGGGTAGGTGCAAGTGGAGTGATGTGTGGAGTGAGGTGTGAGATGTGGCAAGGTGAGGGGTAGTGGTGGATAGGACAAGTGTCACATGGAGACACAGGCTATCCTAGGGGGATTTTCCATATTTTAATAAAATATAGAAAATAGATTAATGTGTAGGATTTTTATGCCTAAGTTTAGACTTAGACATATATTATTATGTATAATTATGATGTGCAATGTGGATGAAATGTACATGAATTAATATAACTTATTTTAGAACTAGGTATATATTTTATTATGCAGAATTATGTAGTGAAATGCAAATGCCTATATTTTGGTGTCTACAAATATAACCTTATAAATTCATTTTTAATGAAATAAAATTATATAGGGGAAATTCTACCTTAAGAAATCTTTACACCTTTATGAAATCAGATGTGTATGGCTATAATCTATCCTTCTTGTGCATTGTGAGTAATGACATATTCTTCAACGTGCTCCTTGGCTTCAACACTCTTATGTAATGCTTCCCTTGACCTGTTTGACCAAGAGTTCTTACACTTATCTTTTCTGCTTTTGAATGCTCCCAAATACTACGTTCTCCTTGGTCCAAGGTGCCTTAATAGATGATAAATATTTTGATGAGTGATAAGTTTCAAAAAAAATTAATTCAACACTCCAAGGATGATTTGGGCACTTGGTGAAGTCA
Organism: Wollemia nobilis; assembly: GCA_028583015.1. Lineage (NCBI taxonomy): Eukaryota > Viridiplantae > Streptophyta > Pinopsida > Araucariales > Araucariaceae > Wollemia > Wollemia nobilis. Next base: position 5,448,185 of record JAQPPZ010001745.1, on the reverse strand, counting down.
CCAACTCTGTTCTAACGCCTGTTACAAGTGTCACATTTGCTTGGAATATTTTTATTCCCTCTTTGTGCATTTTCCAAGTGGCTTATCTACTTCAAAATATGTGATACCTCTTACTATAACACTTTTGGTTGAAAGTAACTCCTCTTCCACATGGAATATGGGTGGGAAAACAATTTTGTAATGTCTCCTTTCACATTTGTGAAATTCAACATTCCTTTGTGAGAGTTTTTAGGGTTATTTTGGAGAATGACAAGTGGCACCTTCTTTACTTTGCATGTCCTTATCTTATCAAAACCTTATTACAAGCCCTTCAATGTATTTTTCCACATTGTTCTTTGTTGCACTTCAATGGTGCTAAGTTGTTTTTAGCCAAGAAATGCTTATGGTGGAGATTTGGAGAAGCTTTGGTGGAGCTTCAGTGGCTCTTGAATGGAGTTTGAATAGTAATGCTTTGGTGGAGACTTCTTGATGCTCCATTGATGGTATTGAATACTCCTTGATTGGACATACGATTCTAATTTATTTGATATGATTTCCCTTGCTTATATGTTGTTGTATTTGCCTCCTTTTAGTGAGCAATGTGACACCTTTCTTGTGCTTTGGATGTTATTTGTTATGGCTATCCAAACCATGCACGATGTGAGCCTTTTTTAGAGGCTTATTTACGCTTGGAAGAATTCTAGTGTTCAACCATCATTGGTTGGTTTATCCTACAGATATCACACCTTTGAGGCACGTTCAAATCTACCTTCTTTCCTATGTAGAATGAATTAGAGAAGTGCAATACAATGTAACAATATTTGTAAATAAGATGCCTTTATTGCACCCTTTCTTACACTCCTTTTTGTAGGTCTAATTTTTTGGTTTTTATGGCATAATTTTTTGAATTCAATGTAGGGTTTTTGAGGTTGTCTCTTTTATTAGACACCTTCCTCTTTTTACTTGGATATTTTGTTGACAAATCCAACCTTCGATAGAAGTAGATAGAAGCTCCTTATTTGATGCAATTTCTTGCACTTTTCTCCTTGCAACTAACCCTGTAATGCTTTGAATTTAAGACTCACCAAGTCTTAATATTTAAAGCTTATATTTATGATTTTGGTTAGATGTCTTCTTCTCCAAGTTTCGGATAATTCTAACCTATTTTTGTGGATTCACTTGGCCACTATGTGTTGCAGATTTTTATGCACTAATAGTGTCTTTAGACACTTTGACAAATTATAATTTTGTGTCTTTCTCAGGTCCACAAACACTAAGCATTTTGAGATTAATATAGTAGTGCAAATGAACCAACTAATATGCACTAAAAATCACACTTTATCACTCCAATAAACTATCAAAATAACTGAAAAGTGTACTTAATCAATTTACTGCAACTAATCAAGAATAATCCAAAATGAATCTTCAAGAATTATTTTGCAATTTCATTACAATTAATATTGTAGGACTTAGTCTTCTTTTTATTTTTCTAAAGTAGATGATAGGTAGTTGATAGATGTAATTATTAAATCTAATTAAATCCTAACTAATGTGCAAATAAACTTTCTTGCAACTTTAATTCAAATTAAGGTGCTTTAATAAATCTGATAAGTAATCCAATCAATGAATCTACTGGCACTAATAGTTGCTTACATTTTTCTAAAATATTTTGTAGAGTATGTATCATTTGTAGAGGATGTAGATATCGATGTCTAAGATCACCAAGTTATTGTCTCGAGTAATGTCTTGTAGCTCTTTGTAGGCTGTCCTAACCAACTCCTTCTTCACCAAAATATGATCTCAAATTTGGTGGCTTGTTCTCCTCTTGTAGTATCCTCCTTTTTATTGTAGATTTTTAGAAGTATTTATCTCAACAAATAATGCCTTCTTGTTATGAGAGGTAACCTTCAAATCTCCCAGATTTTGTAGGCTTATCCTATCTTCAAGTCTTGTTGTTGAATTTTGACTTCAAGCAGGATCTTCTTCTCAAGATTTTGAATGTCTTGAGGTCTTATGATATTTGGCACTCCTTGCCAAATTCTTCTTCTTCTTTTGGTCTTTTTTTCATATGGAAATAATTATCCTAAATATTTTACTATCTTCTATAGTGAATTTATCAATTGAGTTATTCTTTGATGATTTCTTCAGTAAGGCTTTCCAAGCCTTTTGATGCTCATTGAGAAATCCCCAAGATATTTTGATCTTGTAACTTATTCCAGTATTCCTTGAGACCTTTTCTTCAAACTTATGCTCCTACAAGTTTTTGTGGTGAGACCTCAAGACTTTGAATGTCTTGAGGTCTTCTGATATTTGGCACTCCTTGCAAAATTCTTCTTCTTCTTTTGGTCTTGTTTTCATATGGCAAAAATTATCCTAAATATTTTACTATCTTCTATAGTGAATTTCTCAATTGAGTTATTCTTTGATGATTTCTTCAGTAAGGCTCTCCAAGCCTTTTGATGCTTGTTGAGAAATCCCCAAGATCTTTTGATCTTGCAACTTCTTCCTGTATTCCTTGAGATCTTTTCTTCAAAATTTTGCTCCTATAAGTTTTGGTGGTGAGATATTCTTCTGGATCTCTAGTTTTGCTGCTTATGCATTCAAGCATGACTCTCCTAGTCATTCTTCTTCTTCTAAGACCGGAATTTCTTCTCTTGATCTCTTTACATTCAATTTTGCTTCAGATGTTGGATTTATTCTAAAGAAGATACTCTTCCTAAATTTCTTGTAGGAATTTTCCCAAATCATCAAATCTCTTTTCCCTGCAGCAAAGCATTAGTACTAAAATCTTAACCTGCTTCTAAATTAGATGCTCTCTTTTGAAGTCTACTTTAGTATCAAGGCTTCTGTGGTATTTTTTAGTATCAAGGCTTTTGTGGCATTTTCTTTAGTATCAAGGCTTTTGTGGCCTTTTCTTCAGTATCAAGACTTTTTTGGCCTTTTCTTTAGTATCAAGGCTTCTATGGCCTTTTCTTTAGTATCAAGGCCTTTGTGGAATTTTCTTCTAGAACAAGGCTTCTATGGCCTTTTCTTTTGGATCAAGGCTTCTATGGAATTTAATTCTAGATTAAGGTTTCTATAGCCTTTTATTATTCTATGAAGTTATCAATCTAGCAATGGATATCTCCAGTCTCCTAAATTCACCATAAATATTCTGCAAAAATCTTCTTCTATAGTATTCTTTTCTTACATAATAAACTAATATTTTCACTATGAAGGCACATCGATCTTAGGGCAATGAAGTTGAAGTCTCTTAGATTTCTATTGTAGGAGGAGTCCCAATCATCTGAGAATTAATTTTCTACAACAAAATAAACTTTGGATAATAGTTAACAAATTCCAAATATCTTGAATAATCTTCATTAGATGATTTGTAAATCTAGTGGATTGAATGTTGAGTCCTAGTCTTCATGAGTTTTTCCTACATATATGTGGAAATATTGTAGCCAAATGTAATCTCAATATTTTTGGAACTGATATTTATTTCATTCCTCACTTGTGGATCTCCTAATTCTACCACCTAGACTCTTCTAAGAGTTTTTGACAATGGTTGGTCCAACAGTTGCATCAGGTTGACAAAAATATTAGGCTCAATGATAACGGTGGTTTTCCTATTGATCTATTTTTTCTAGATCTACTATGGATATGATACCACTATTATATTTTGATGTAGTATGCAATGGGAGATAGTAATCACAATATGCAAAATAATATGAAAGGAAGTAAATCCAAGAGATGACTAAAATATACTATAAATTAAAATGACAAAAATGAATACACTATAGCTATGGAGGAAATGTACACTCCATGAACAAATCTACTAAAATACATTGCACCCATCACAAATATATGGTGATGTGCACAAAAATATGCTACTACCTATGAATATGCTCTGATCTTCTACATTTAGCTTGTTACAATGAGGCCCTTTTTATATAGGAAGATAGGTTCCTTGGCCAACACTCTACCTAGTTGTGCAAGATACATATTACATATATACAACTTGCATATTCAACTTGTGAATTTATTATATTGCATGAAGTAACTAGATAAATTCATCCTAAATTAATATAATGTCCTATGTATGTACCTAGGAAAGTATATTTACATGACCCAAATGATGTAATATAATCTATTTATAACACTAATCAATAAAGTAATGTTAAACTATTTGGATGCTATCATGATATTCTCTATGAAGAAAGAATATCATTTAGAAAACTTAGAGAAAGTATTTATGTGATATCAAGAATTTGAAATACTCAATCCAAATAAGTGTGTTTTTGTGTCCCATGGGGAAATTTATTAGGACACATTGTCTCACAAGATAATATCACCATAGATATGATAGAATCAAGGTCATTGCAAGCATTTAATTACTAAGGCATAAGAAGAGCCTACAATATTTCTTTCATCATATAAATTTTATTAGAAGATTTTTTTGAGAAGCAACACACCCCCACTGAAAAAAATGAAATTCCATCCTTTCATTTTGTCGTAGGGACCCTCTTGATGTTTTTCAGGTTTTTATTCCAAATTGTGCTTGCCTCCTTCTTCTTCAAGTTTTGCATATACCAAAGTATCTAAGTGGGCTTGCATATGGCTTTGATTTCAATTTAGAATTCATTTGTTTAAAATGTTAGAGTCATTATGAGTAAAGAAGATCTTTCACTAATATGTAAAAAAATGCAGAATACAGATGAACAAAATCATTGGAGTCAACCTACAATTTTTGGAGAATTGGCAAAGTGGAAATCACTTGGGAACGTCATGATTTCGTGACATATTTCATTTTTGGAAACGTCGCGATATCGTGACATTTTTCATTTTTGAAAATGTCATGATATCACGACATATTTTGGTAGAAAGTGCCAAGTGATAGAAGCGTCACAATTTCGCTACGTGTTTTGGCTAAAAGAACCAAGTGGTAGAAATGTCACGATTTCATGACGTGTTTTGGTAAAACGAGCCGCGGGATGGAAATGTCGTGATATCACGACATATTCTGGTCAGAAATCCAAACTTGAAGAAAACATCGTGATATCGCGACAGGTTTGGATCAGAAGCAAAGCTTGTGGAAAACGTTGTGATATCATGACATATTTGGACTAAAAGAACCAAGCGATGAGAACGTCATGATTTCGTGACACGTTTGGACCGAAAGGAAGCTTGACGAAAAATGTCATGATATCGCAACAGGTTTTAAGTAAAAGGAAAGCTTGAAGAAAACGTCGCGATATCGTGACATGTCATGTTTTCACGATGTCCGATGAAGAAAAAGGCTAAGTGACAAAAACGTCGCGATATCACGACATATTCTGGTTGGAAGCATGTCTTGATGAGAACATCGCGATTTCGTGACATATTTGGACTAAAAGAACCAAGTGATAGAAGCATCGTGATTTTACGACGCATTTTGGTAGAAAGTGCCAAGTGATAGAAACATCGTGATTTCGCGACGCATTTTGGTAGAGAGATCCAAGCAACGAAAACGTCGTGATTTCATGATGCATTTGGATTGAAAGACCCAAGTGATGGAAACGTCACAAAATTGTGACATGGTTTATATTGAAAGACCCAAGTTGTGGAAACGTCATGATTTCGTGACGTGTTTTGGAAAGAAAGTGCCAAGTAAGAAAAACGTCGTGATATCGCATGGATTGGAAGAGACAAGTATGGAAGACGTCGTGATTTCACGACAGGTTTTAGAGAAAGCAAAGTTCAAGGAAAAACATCATGATTTCGCAACATGTTTCATTTTCATGACATACTTGGTTTGGAAGAGCCAAGCGACGAAAATGTCGTGATATCGCGACAAGTGTTAAGTGGAGGCACCAAGTGACGAAAATGTCGTGATATCATGACAAGTGTTAAGTGGAGGCACAACTCGAAGAAAACATCGTGATATCACGACATGTTCCATTTTCAAACCTGTCTCGTTTTCATGATGCCATAAGCTTGGAAGAAGGAAATCAAGCCGACATATAATGAGCATTAGGGTTTTAATTTAATAATATTAAAATGCTAATCCTGGTTTTTTCTTTTACATAAAGCCATCTGGCAGTTAGATACTAGTAGAAGTAATGGCTAAAAAGACAAAAACAAGCATAGATCTGGCTGAGAAGAAAACTTTACGACATGACTAAATAGCTGCCTCATTTAATGGAATATATCGACAATTGGCCGGTAAATGAAAATATCTATACGTAGTTACCAGAATTTTCTGATGGACGCATTTAACGCAAGAATTTATGGTGAAAGTAATGGTGTGCAAATAATTTTGACTCAGAGGCGGCTCTGCGAAAATGAAATGTCAGAGAAGTAGTGACTCATCCAAATTTCCTAGGGGAATTAATGAGATGTTCCCAGCAGACGCACCAGAGCAATGAAGACATCTACACACAATTATAGGTGGATGCAAGTAATATCAAATTTTGCCCTCTACATTTATGGTGAGATCCTTGCAAGGATTTTGAGTAATTAGGGTTTATCAGAATTCTATATAAAAATGTCGTATATTGTAAAACCTAGGCAGTAGGGTTTTGAGGATAAGATTTAGGGTTTGAGAAGAAGATATTTCTAAAAAGATCAGGGTTTGTCCTAAGTCTATATATACTTCCTCTGAATGTAATATCGGGAGGCAAAAACTTAGAATAAAAATCTATTGGAGCAATTTCCTACAAATCTTTTTGAAAGCTTTGTTCTGGACTTAGAGTTGGTGTGATTTTCATTTTCTATGATAGCATGGCCAGGAGCCTAATCTCTTTCAGACTACGATAAGTTCATCTTCTTTTGTTTTCGTTTCATTAAGGTTTATCTAATTTATGCTATAGATCTGTGTTATCAAGATTGGATATGCTGCTAGGCTTCATTCCGTTTGTTGTATGCTAGGGAAAATTAAAGATTTAAGGTTCAGATCTATTCTAATTGCTCTGTCCTCACTGCACAAGCTGGGCTGCTGGTGAGAGATACCAGTTTCAATCGATTTTCCTTCTGTTTATGATTTTCTTTCAGATTTGTTTTATCTCTGCCTTATGCTCTTAGTAGAAGGTGATCTTAGAAAGCTGGACACCTTCCTCTTTGATATGTTCCATTGTGAAGCTAAATAGTATAACTAAAATTGGTAGTTTTGGTTTTGCAGCTAAGATAGATAAATTTCTCTTTCTGCCCTACCCTACTCTCTCTATTCCACCGATTGAATGATCTATTTTTATTTTCTTTAAATTTGTCTTTTATTTAAATCTGCTAAAGCATAAAGAGCTAGATCAAAGAACTAATTGTAAATCTGATTATCCACAAAGATAACCAACTCTAGAAACATTATTGAACGAAGGTCGAGCCCATTGTAAGGTAACAGACAGTCCACTTGAAACTATTCCAGAAGCAAAAAAGAGTGAATAGACATTTGACCCAACTCTGTAACTCACACCTTGGATATCCAAAAAGATCCTAAAGTGAGTGGGATTTATCCCTTATAAGTGTTATCGGTTTTTCATGCTCATTCTTCACAGGGTGTGTATAAAAGTCGAACCAACAAATTTATTCTAGATTTCATAGCTATTGTCAGGCCAATGACACTTATGCTAAAGAAGGATCAGCATTTTATATGGATAGATTAAGGGAGGGAATCTTTTAAGAAAATAAAAGGATCTATTGTAGAAGCTCTGGTGTTGATTAATACAAATTTTGAAAAATATTTTATCATTTATGCATATGGATGAGAGTGTAGTATAGTAGCTTTGCTGACATAGAAAAATGAAAACCAACATGAACACCCGATTATTTTTTCAACCAAACTTTAAAAGGGTATGAACAAAAATATAATTTTGTTGAGAAATAGGTATATCCTATGGTCAAAGTTCTAAATAGTTTCAAGTATATGATCTCCAATAATAAATTCACCACTTATGTTATTCATTCAAGTGTTAAAAAATATATAATGGGTGGAGAAATCAGTGAAAAAGGGCCAAATGGATTATTAAGATTTTATAATATGATATTGAAATTAAGCCCACAAAGATAGTCAAAGGAAGAGCACTTTCCCAAAGGCTGGCTGAAGACATTGCAAAGAAGAAATTGATTAAAAAAATATTGAAGAAAATAATGATATGGGTGAATGTATGATAAATGAGGAGGAAAAGGAACCCAATTGGGTGGAATAAAGAATTGAATATATGCAAATAGGTAAGGATCCTACTAAATTGGATAGGTATCAAAGAAGAGCCTTCCAATTATAGAAAATTCATTACACATTGATTAATGGAATTCTATTCCAAAGAAAGTTTGATGGAGTCTTGCTTAGATTATTCAAAAAGGAACAAGCTTAGTTGCTATTGTATGAATTTCATCAAGGATTCTCTGGTAGACACTTCTCAACTCAAACAATAGCCAATAAAATTATGAAAGTAGGTTACTATTGGCCAAGTATGTTTAAAAATACCCATTAATGGGTTAGGAAATGTGATAGGTGTAAATTTTAATTGGAAGGAAGAGGAATGCACCTATGCTTTTAAAACCCATATCTATAGATGAGTCATTTTCATAATGGGTATTAGAATTTATTGGAATGATCAACCTTCCATAGCAAAGGTCACAAATATATTTTCACTGCCATAGATTAATTTACTAGATGGGTTGAAATAGTCCCGTTAAAAGAGGCTAATTAGCTAGTAATCATAAATATTTTGGAAGATATTATAACCAGGTTTGCTGTCCCAAATACAATAATCACTAATAACACCAAGGTATTCATAGGTTATAAGATCATACAATTCATATTCCTACATAGTATTTATCTAAAGGCTTCATCAAATTACTACCCCTATGAAAATGGTGTAAAATAATCTACAAACAAGAATCTATTGTGATTTAAAGGGAGTAGGCTTAGAAAATAAACAAAAATGGCATCTTCATCTCAAAAAGGCTCTTTGGATAGATTACATTACCTTAAATAAAGCTTTAGGATGTTATCTATATGACCTGGTATATGAAAAGGAAGCTAAGTTACCTATATCCATAAAGTTACTTGCACTACATTGATTACATCAACTAGAATTATAGGAAAATGATGTCATAATTGTGATAATGGGAAAATTGCTAAAGCTTGAAGAACTAAGACGTTAGAGAGTAGTTGTTGAAGCATAAATAAATAGTCAAAAGGTGGTTCAAAAAGAGATCAATCTATTAATATTTTGAGGTTGGAGATATGATCCTCAAGTGGAATGAAGATAAAAGAAAACCAGGTCATCATACCAAGTTTGATGCAATCTAGAGTGGACCATATGCAATAACTACTTACAAAGATCAATTTTTTTGATCTTGAAACCATGAAAGGAGATATCATCCCAAAAAATCGATGGAATTCATTTGAAATGTTATCCTTGAGTGGTCAATTAAAAAGTAGTATCTCTATTTTATGTGCATTATTTTCTTAGGTAATTTTTGTTTTATAGGAAGTTTTTTAGAACATGTAATCACATGAACAAGAAACTTTCTCAAAAGGGAAATAATCCCTAGGTACATTAAGAAAGATCTCAATATCATTGCCCAGTGATTAGGACTATCAAATCAAGCACAATATTAAGACCTCATAACATGGAGCTAGTAAAAAAAGGTAATGATCAACTTATGCATGAAGGAAGAGTGATTTCACATCATGCAAATCTAACCATGAAAAATCCTGATGGAAACAAGATCTACTCAAGCTAGGTAAAATATGGCAAATAAAATGGGGCATAAATATGCAAAATAAGTATTTAATGTAAGTAGGTGCCTTTGTCTCAAATATAATGCTATGAAAGGACTAAAACATGAATGTTAGCCATTTCTCCACTACTGAAGCTGCTTTTGAATGACTCCATGCCTAATAAATAAGGCCTTATTGTTTGGGGACCATTTCCTACTGCAAGTAGAGTACCCCCATGAGCCACCAAATTTGTAGTGATATTTTACTACCATCCATCCAAGAGGGGTGAATACGACTAACACTAAGAATCATGTGTGGAAAAAAGAGTTCTCATGATGTTATTGATCACTAGGAAGCTTATACCAAAGAATCACCAAGAAGCTATCACCAAAGGTTGACTATGGATGTAAAACCCCAAACGTTAGGGGGTAAGCTAACTATCAAATTCTAATTGTTAGCAACCCTTAGTGACCCCTTGTAGCCTTTTTGGTGATAACTAAATTAGACCCTACCATTGGTAGCAACTCAAAATTTATTTCAATGATAACTAAAATAACTCTACTAATGGTGGCGGTTGGATTTAAACTGATTTTTTGAGTAAGGTGGCAAACTTGGCTATCATCTGTAGCATTTTGGGTTCTTGGATACTTGATAAAAATTGCATAGGATATTTCATTAGTTTTATATGATTTTTATTATTCCTTTGTAACACATGAGCATATAATTAACTCACATTAATTATCTATAGAAGTTTATTCTTAGCTCATATGATTTGATCTTCTTGAGTTAGCACACAATTGAAATTTGATAGATATTCATACCATGTGTTATTGGCATATCATAGAGACACATTCATTAGGAAATCTAGTTGGTGAAAATAAATAGATACAATAGGTAAATGAAGACTCACAATATATCTTCATGAAAAACTCCTATGAGACATTTAATTTGATTCATTGGTTAGGGGATATTGAATTAATATTATTTGCACTAAGGAATCCTTTATGAGGGAGGCCAACACTTAAAGACAACAAATTTACAAGTGACATATTCAAGAACATCAAATTTGAGGATCAAAAGATCGATAAAATATCATCATCTGTAGCTCACATACTTTTGATAGAACTCTTGGCAAAGATTTCCCTTGAAAGAACCTAGGAATATATTAAAATCCAATAGGTAAAGCTAGTGGAAAGTAAAGGAAGAAAATTCAAACCTATAAGAGTAGTAAAGAGTCCCTCTCAAATAGTGCTAGTTTGCAGAAGTTTAAATTGACTACGCTATTCAAATTCCCAAGAATCGGATCATGGATAAAATTTTTTAGAAATGAAAATATCTAAAGATCAAAAGTTTTAAAAAATTTTGACAAAGAAAAGAAAGCAAAAATTATGACAACTTTCTTGGACTAAAGATAACAAAAGGTGGTGAGTGATAAATTTTTTGAAAGTTGTGGGAGGATAACAAATAAAAAGTTAGAAGTTTCTAATATTTTGAAGGGTGAATAGACTAAAAGTGGTAAGAATCAAGCCAACCAAAGAGGTGTGATGATAAAAGAAGCCTCTCACAAAAAAATTGACCTCAAAATTTTATATAAGTCTAACACAAAGAATTATACAAATTTTTTGACAAACTCTCATTTTAAAGAAATAATTGCTTCTATAAGTACAGTGCAATGCAGGAGCAATAAAAAGTGTTAGAAATATTGAGTTGTCATTGATGTCAAAGGCATAATTGGAAGTATGATTTAATTATAAGCAATATTATGAGTTTGGGAAACATTATGAGTTAGACAATACTACAAGTTTGAAAAATACTACGAGTTTAAGAAATATCATAAGTTTGAGCAAATTATTTTGAGCAATATTATATGTTTGGGAAATCTCAAAGGTTGAAATATTTAATTAAAGATTTAAAATATTTCAAACATCAAAGGTTAAAATATTTTATTAAAATATTTAAATATTTCCAACTTCAAATTTAAAAGTGAGCCAACTATCTTGAAGCGCCAATAGCAAAAGAAGAATTGCATATAAATATAAGGGATGGAGTTTTTATTGAAGATCCTTGATTTTGGTGAGAGCATAGTGGAGCTTCGACGGTTGGATCGAACAATTTTGAGCAACACATAGTGGAGCTTTAATGGTTGCGATGGCACCAAGTGCACCAAAGGATTGCAAAAACATTATCGATGAACTCAAAATATCAAAATAATGAAGACCCATATTTTATCATCTTCATTTTATGTGAGATATATGAGAAAAACAAGGAGGCAACAAAAGCGTCCGAAATTGAGATAGAATATGCAGTGAAGGCACATCGCATTAAGTAAAATATCAAAAAGAAGTGCATTCATAGGGATTTGAATATGGAGTGATCCAACCAACAAACAGGCACAGGTTTTGGTGTTGGAAATATGTTGAATATTTTCCATGTTATTTTGGTGGAGCTAACACTAAAAGGTATTGGACACTTTGTACCTATGCTAATCGGGGTTCTGGGTCAGGCCAAGCCCCAAACAGGGATTCGAGGGTGGTAGCCCTCTAAAAAAGTAGGGGTTCGAGGGTGGTATCTCTCTAAAAAGTAGGGGTTCAGGGGTGGTAGCCCCTGACCAAGAATTTTAGGGTTTAAGTTATTTTTAAACCCATATGGGTTTTTAGGGTTACTATATTTGAACCCATGCTTTTTCACCCATGATATTGTAAAAATTTGTGCATGTGCCTTTGTTATATATATCACACTTGCATTAGGGTTTGGAGAGACAAAAGGAGAATATTATTGTATTGGAGACATTCAATTTAATGCAATAATAAGATAATATTATGCTAGTTTTTTCCTGATTTAGGGTTTCTAGGATAAATATTATGTAATGTGTGAATATGTGATCTTATTTTGATTTTGTTAATACTACTTTTCTATTTTAGTTTATCGGTGATTTTTATTTCTCTTCATTTGGAACAACAACACAACATATATTGAACAAGGTTAGTGTGAGATTGAAGGTTTTCAAAATAATGAGAGCACACGCTATTTGGAAGCACAAGCATATTGTTTTTGGAGTAGTTATTCAATATTGTTGAGGACATTTGAGTGGAGTACAAAATATGTCTGGTAGTTGGGAAAAAGGTATGCAAAAATCTTTTACATCTATCATTCTCTTATAATAGATGCTCAAAATATTTTGAACAAAAAACTTGGATTATCATTTTGAATGCGGAGACCGAACTGAAATCGAATGAGGAAAGCAAAAATAAAGATTTTGTGTTGGATATCTTCATGTATCAAAAATGAATTTTGTGAAATAGAAATAAGAAGCATAAAAAAATTACAGAGGACATATTGAACATTTGGATATGGACTCCCAATGGTAAAGTTGCAGTCTTCATGGTAAGAAACCCAACAGAGGCAGTAAATTAGGAATTCAAGTTTTGTGGGTGACAAGGTTTTTGAAGACATAAGCTCAGGTCAGTTTCAACGAGGACTAAGTATGCACATCAAATAGACATCTAGGATTTCAATGAAATCTAGATCAGTATTAGGATGGCTATAGTGAAATACGTGGTGGGTGACCACAAGAAACAAAATGGTTACAAAGACAAAAGAAAGGTAATTTATTTTGAGAAAAAGATACACGTTTCTATATATACTTTGGAGATTTTGGTCTAGTATATTTTCCATCTATTGCATGGTCAATTGGAGGTTGAGAAAAAGCAAAGTATTAACATACTATAACTCAAAATGAAGGTTAGTTATCCAATGCTATATTAGGGCTACATTTTGAGAAATGTAGAAGCAAGAGAATTAATGAATGTAAAGAATAGTTTGGTCATTTGAAGCTTCCTACACAAGTACATCATCGATATGTTCAGGAGGTTAAACGAATTTAGGGTAGAATATATTTTTGTTTGAAGAAAATAAAATCAATAAAAGGGAAGAATTTAAAGAGTATGAGCAGGATTTTGTATCAAATTTTTGAACACACTTCAACAGAATTTTGGATTAGATTTTGGGAGGACTTGAGCATATTTGGGAGTAAATTTGAACAATGTTTATGAGTAGATTTTGGAGTAGATTTGAGTAGTATTTGTGAGTATTTTTTGGAGTAGACATGAGCAGTGTTTATAAGAAGATTTAGAAACAAAATTGAGCAGTGTTTGTGAGCATATTTAGAAGAAGATTTGAGTAATGGTTGTGATCAATTTTTGAGAAAAATTAAGTGAGGTTGGTGCCTCAAGGGGATTGGTGTCTCATATGAATTAGTGTCCATGAACTTGAGTATAGGGGATTGGTGTCTCCTGTGGGTTGGTGCCCATGAACTTGAACAAGGGGATTGGTATCTCCTATGGGTTGGTGCCCATGAACTTGAGCAAGGGTATTTGTGTCTCTTGTGTGTTGGTGCCCATAAAATTAAGTAAGGGGATTGGTGTCTCCTATGGGTTGGTGCCCATGAACTTGAGAAAGGATATTGGTGTCTCCTGTGGGTTGGTGCCCACAAAATTGAGAAAAAATATTGGTGTCTCCTATGGGTTGGTGCCCACGAAATTGCATAGGGGATTGGTGTCTCCTATGGGTTGGTGCCCACAAAATTTGTTGAAGAAATTTGGTGTCTCCTGTGGTTTTATCTCAAAAGGGTGTTTCCATGTTAATTCTTGTCTCTTATGTGTATGATGATTATGTACATTGGTTTATTATTGCATTGATATTATTTAAAATTATTGCTTTGGAAAGAATAGAGAAAATTTTTATCTTATATTTTTCACCCCCCTCTCAATATAAGCTTGTGTTCTTCAATTGGTATCTGTTGGAAATTTTGAGTTGGTTGTGTTGTCATTGATGTCAAGAGTCAATTTCAGTGATCAGTGCAGGACTTGGCAAAAGAAGGGCTAAAATATTTATATTTTAAGCCCAAGAGATTTGGTTTAATGGCTTCACTTGATTGGTCAAAAGGATGGTTAAATACCATGAAGGAGAGACCTAGAGGAAATAATATTATAATATTTATTCTTATATTATAAAGGAGGTCAGAAAATTTCTAAGGGTGAAAGAGAAAAATACCTAGGTCCAAAGGAAATAATATTATAATATTAATATTTTTATTATAATATTAAAAGGTTAAAATTATAGCCTAAGGTAATTTACAAATTATTTATAATATTTATATTATAAATCAATTTATAAAATAATATTATTAAAACCCAAAGTTGGGTTGGGTGCAAAAATTGATTTAAATTTTTATTCCCCTATCGACGTTCAAAGGAAAGGATCATATGGTATAAATACCATAAGACTCGCCTCAAAAACGCAAGTCTCCAAATATTAAGCACATGCGATTTGTGAAAGTGAATGCAAAATATTTGTGATAAAATAAAGACAATAGGATATTATTATTTTTAATTGCACCCAAAAAATATGAAGGACAAAGTGACCAAGGTATAAAGCCTTGACACCAACCAATTGATTGGGCTAGTGGCAAGTTTGATGTGTGTAAGGCACAGGGTACATAGAGGTTCTACGGTTGAGTATCAATGGCTATGAAAGGGACAAAGCCTTTTGTTGGCTTTAGCACTGTTCGAAGAAACAAAGTTCTCAAAGCACTTGTATCTCCCATGTGAGTGCCTAGCTCATGCGGTAGCAAGGCCATAGCTAGGGCACAAGCAACAACTTGACTTGGGATCGAATCCCATCGAGGACTGTGCAAAGGTACTTTAATTTTTGTTGTAATGTGCATGTGGTCTAAGGTTGTATTGTGAGCGCCTAGGGAGATATAAGGTGATTAAAGAGAATTTTATTTTTGTTAAAATTTGTGAATGTTTTTATTGTGGTTTAAAAGTGAATTGCATTATTTCTAGAAAGGTGTGTTGATTATTTGAAATACGTATTTTAAGTTGGGAGATATAAGGTGATTAAGATATATTTTATTTTTTGTCTTAGTTGAAAAGTGATTTGAATTAAAAGTGATTAAGAGATATAAGGAGGATTTAATTTTGTCTTAAAAGTGATTTGAATTATTTCTGGAAAGGTGTGTTGATTTCTTGATAATGCATTTTTTGAGTTGGAAGATATAAGGGAGTTATTTTGATTATTTTTATGCATTAAAATTTTGAAGTGGATTATTGTGAAAGTGTGTTAATTGAATCTTTGCTAGTTGTATTTTGAAAATTTTTGAGATTATGAGGTGTACTTGAGACTTGTTATTTTTGTATGGTAAACTAAATATTGAGGAGAATTTTGAATGGATATTTTGAGATAGATTGTTGCAACCTAACCTTGAAATTGGAAAATAGGTTTTGATTGTGCTTAGTACAAGTTTTGAAGATATATCTTCATAAAAACAAAAGGTATGGGCATATATTCCTTTTGAGTGAAATATTTTTGGGTTGAATGTTGTGAATTGCAAAGTTGGATTGAAAAGGTTTTTTGATAAGCATTGTTGAGTGAGATTTCATGTGCATGATTGGTAAATGTTAGTGAGAACATTTGAGTGTGAAATTGAGAACTATCTTGAACTAGGGTTTGTGAAAGATCATGACTATCATTGTTATGTGAGATTGTTTGATAAGCATTATTGGAAATATTTGAGTAAACTCTCATGTTCATGATTAAGGTTTGTGAAAATATCATAAGTATTATTGTTATGTGAATGTATAATCATCTTGAGTCAAGGGTTGAGATTCATAGTGTGAGTTGTTGGAAGTATAGTGAAACACTTGGTTAGGGATTGTAAGCAACTTGTGTTTCATTGATTGAATGGTTGAGTGAAATTGGATGAGCATTATTGAGTGAATGCATTGGAGTGATAGTTCAAGTTCTATGAAATAAATTGTTCTTTATTTTAAATTGATTTTAAAAGGAGTTTGAAAGTGATAGAGTGATTTGTGAGTGTGAAACATATTGAGTCTCTTACCATTATCTATATGTTTTGTGGTTAAATAAAATTCTAAGTGAAATTTGTTTGTGTGATTGAAGAGGTTTTTTAAAAGAGATTAAGTTGAGTTTTGTGAGTGTTTTTGTGAGTGTGAAACATATTGAGTCTCTAACCATTCTCTATATGTTTATGAGGTTAAACAAGATTATGAGTGAAACTTGTTTGTGTGATTGAAGAAGTTTTTGAAAGAGATTGAGTTGAGTTTTGTATGCAAATTTGAAATTGATTTGAACAAGCTTTTATGAAATCTTGTGAGCTGATTTGAGTAAGTCCTAGAGTGGAATTAAGGACAAAGTTGAGAAATCTTTTGTGAAAGCTTAAGGACAAATTTGTGTGAGATTTTATGGAAGCTTACAATCATATTTGAGGTAAGTCTTGGTGAAGACTTGTTGAGAAGATTGGATACATTCTAGTGAGGACTTGTTGGTCATGAATCTGCCATAGGAAAGGATTTTCTAAAACTATGCACCCTAGACCCGACCAACATTGAAAGGCTGGGAGAAAGAGATGTCTCCCAGACCAATCTCCAGAGAGGGCTGGTTCCCTTACTAAAACTAAGTTGATTTTAGATTAAAGTTGCTGGAAAGGAATTATAAATGTGCAGAAAGAAACAGGAAAAACATGGAAAGAAATGGGAAATATAGCCATAGGCCGAATTTGTTAGATCGGGACAAGAACTCAGCAAGAATCAAACCTCAAGTGTATAAACAACATAAAATAACAGATTACTGCATAATTCACTTACGACCTTGCACAGACAACCTCCAGTATGGCATTCCAGAACTCACTTTCTTCTAAGCAATATTCAAACCCAAATGCAGAATTTGAATCTAATAGCAGATTGGAAAGATGAGCTTAACAGGAAATACATGGAAATAGAAGGAAATCATTACACATAAAGACGCTTGCAAAATCAGAGGCCGAATATTTCTTATTTACGCAAAAACTTGAATGTTTCTAGCAAATGTCTCTCCAACTCCCGACCCTTGTTCTTGAGATTTACATTGATTTATATAGAGGTATTGCCTCTTTGCAACATTAAAAATATGAAACGGACCTCCTCGAGATCTATAAATTATGCAACGAAAACAAGGAAATGATATCCTTAAACAGCCTTGGAGAAACCAAAAATTAAATGCCATAAGGAGGAGTCGGTCGTCTTCATTAAATTGTTGTTCTTGAAAATATGCTTGAAACCGTTAGAAAAATCATGAACAACAGCTTTGAATAATGGAAATATTCAATTCTGGTAGCTTGGGCGCGTTCTTCTACCTTGAACGCATTGAAAATTAGCAACACATTTAATTTTGGAGCGCTTTTAATCATCAAAAATTGCAAAACCTTATCAGACCGTTCGAACTGCTTTCTGGCGCAAAATTGTAACAGGTCGTGAAAACATGACAGGTCACGAAATCATGATGTCTTTCTGCTCTGTACACTTTTCTTACTTTCGAACCATGAAAATCAACCATGTCACGAAATCACGATGTATTCGGCTTCCATATCTCCTTCACAAACTTAGACCACAAAAAGGCAACACTGCGCAATTTCATGATGTCCATACAATTATGCTCTTTCTCTGCCCTGTTGCCACGAAAATGTGACAATGCATGATTTCGTGATGTTCTTCATATTTTGTTCTCTTCGCTGCTTCAAACCGCAAAAACATGACACTGCACGATTTTTGCTACATTTTCATGCATTCTGTACGATCCTGCTTCTAACTCGCAAAAACGTGACACTTTTGCCTCTATGTTTCTTCAACTTCCACCATGTCACGATTTTGCTACAGGTTCTGTTTCCTTGGACTTTGCTGTTCGTCAACCGCAAAAATGTGACACTGCATGATTTCGCTACAATTCTCTGAACTTAGTCTTTCTTCAACAATGTGTCACGAAATCGCTATGTTTCCTTGCTGCTAGCCTTTATCTCCATGAATGTCACAAAATCATGATGCCAACTTCTTTCTTGCCCTTAGCCTCAAAAATGTCACAAAATCGTGACAAGTTTTGTCTTGCTCAGCTCCATCCTGCAAATGTCGCAAAATCGCTACCATTTTTTGCCTTAAGCCTTTCTTGATCACTGTGTCGCGAAATCATGATGTTTGCTTGCATTCTCCACTGTTCCCACTTCCTATCACGATTTCGCGATGTCTTCGTGCCTTCAACCTTTTCATCCACCTGAACCGCGACCACACAACATGTAGCGATTTCGCTACATCCTTCGCTTTGCTTGGCTTCATCCCACAAATGTTGTGAAATCATGACGTTTTTACACCTTAAGCCTTTCTGTCCACCCATGCCGTGAAAATGCGATGCGTCGTGATTTCACGATGTCTTTTGCATTATGTGCCTTGTTCGTTATTCTGTCATGATTTCGCTACCTTTTTCTCTGCTCTTCTCCATGCCCACTGTAAGTCACAAAAACATGACATGTCACGATTTCGCGATGATTTTGCTGCGCTTCCCTCATTGACCATTTTGATCGCAAAAATCCAAAACGTTGTGATATCGCGATGGTTTTACCTCCTACTGTCGTTGATTGTGCTGATCGCGATTTTGCGACACGTCGTGAAATCGTGACAATTTTGCGTTTTATTTCTCTCTCCTCATCTGACCCGCGATAACACGACATGTCACGATATCGCGACGGTTTTCAAATTTGGCTCTCCATGCTGTTTTTTGTCACGATTTCGTGATAGTCTTTAGACTTAGTATTTTTTGCATCAAAACCTGTATAGAAGTGAGAATTTCAACATCTTAAGCCTGAATAATCAACAATCAAAACAATATGGCAAAAATGCCAACATTCTTAGTGGCTCGTAGGGTATACATTTTAGCTGTATGCACGAATCCCAGGCCTGAATCCATTGGGAAACAGAGTCAAGAAAAAATGTGAACAGAAAGCTGGCTGATGGGTACATCTTAGCGGACTGCTGCAACAACTCTTGTTGAATGACTGAAACTTCAAGTAATTCTGTATTTGGCTAAACTGACCATGGAATGGAAATGATAAATGATGGAATAATGGAATGGAGAGAGTGATGCGGTAGATACAGTAATAGTGTGCTTCTATGCTACCAACTGCTATGAAAAGAAAACAGAGGTGAATGGAATAAACATAATGATGATCAGTGAATGTGTAGGCTATGGAATGAGAATGGAATGGGGAAATGAACTGTAGATAAATGCTTAAAATAACAATGTAGTTAGAAGAAAAGAAAAAGAAGAATCGAGAATAATAGAAAAGGGGAAAAACAACAGCAGTGGCTTAATTACTTGCAGAAGAAAAAGGAGTAGGAGAAGAAAGGAATAAAGAGAGGAAGAGAAGAAATAGAAAGGAAGGAAGAAATGGAGAGGAAGCCACTAACTGCTAGGAAAGAAGAAAGAAAAAGAAAGAAATACGTACCTGCGGGCTTGCATGCAAAAAGAGCCAATGTGAACAGAGGAAAAACAACACTTTTTTTTTTCTTTTCTTTTCTATTTTTTTTTTTGGCTTTTTTTTTTTACTATGTGCACAAGTTTACAACATGATTGGCATGTCGCCACCACAAACCTAGTCTTAGGGGTTATCCGGTGAATCTGCAGTGTCCCGACCAGATCTGATCATACTTGAGTCGGTCCTTGAAGTTGGGATTACCTCCTCCTAAAGTTCTCCATGTTGCAGACATGAGCAAGTTATCTTGCATGCCAGTACCCATACAATCGACAAATAATGTAGCAAAGATATTTGCCACATGACAAGCTCCTGTAGGTACCAATTGTAGTAATGACTGAAGCCAATACCACCATATTTAAGAGTTCCTTGGTTTTGGACTGAGAACAAGTTCCTCCAACTCCTGAATTTGATCACAGGAATTGTCCAGCGATAGTCCTTTCTCTAGGATCTCTTCAGGCTCTTCCTCTTGATGAGGCATGCTCAATAGGTTCTGGCTAAATACTTGCATGTTGTGCACAGTTATGCCCTCTTTGTGCTCAGGTTTTGCCACTTGAGCCTGTTCTTCTTCTCCTTCGCTCATCTCCTCTTGATCCATCTTCTGATAGAAACTACAAGCAACCATATTGTTCATTATTGGGAAAGTACTTGCATATTCCCATCGTTGGCCTTGGATGAAATATGCCTCTTGAGCTCCACAAAGCTGCATCTCAGGTTTCTACACAGTATAAGGGATCTAGCATGAAAAATACTGCGCGTGATAGACAGGAGTAGCAACTACTAGAAAAGGTGATGGAGTTTCTCCCCACGGTAATTTTCTTGATAAGAGCAAAAGCTGCTCCGCTCTCACTGCTTCCTCAAAGATTTGTGGGAACCTTCATTCACCTGATTGTAGCAAGATGAAGCCTATATTTGGATGGAAAGCTTGAATATAGAAGAGGTGGGCTTGGGTGGGTGTCTGTCAGATCTTCTCTGGAATTCTCTTCCAACTTCTTGAGAATCAGACATTGAAGTCCATGATGCTCTCTAGAGGTGCTCTCGTGATGTACATTAGGAGCTAAAAGGGATCCTGAGAGCCGTTAAAGGGATCTTCATCAAATCTTCTGATTAGTGCTCCCGCTAGATCATCCCATGAGCTGATGCTTTGATGCCCGAGCAGTCTGTACCACTGCAAAGCCCTTCCTTCCAGAGACAAGACCAGAAGTCTGATCATGACATCCTCATGATTTATGCCATGGATGGTTGACAAAGCAACAACATCTTCAACATGCTCTAGAGCCATGCCCTCGATGCCATCATATTTTGCTAGGGCTTTCAGGGCACCTCTGGGAATCTCATGCCGGATTTGGAGATTCAGAGGGCTAGGATCATCCCATCTAGGACAAACCCTTGCCATTATAGCGGTGGTCTATGAGATCACGGCTATCGCCATGTCAGAGTCACCAGGTGAACATTCTTTTCTCCACTTGCAAGGTCAAGGCTGCTCACCAAACCTTGATTCCTCTAGGGTGTCTTCTTTTAGCTTTAAAAGGCCGATCAAGAAATTCAGATCTTCAACTCAGCAAAGTCACCAGATGAACTTACAAATCTCCGCTATGAGGCCAAGACAGCTCATCAAAATCTTGATACCTCTGGGTGTTCAATAATAAAACATACAATCTCACCGATTATGGATTTTTTTTTAAGATAGAAGAAGTCTGTCCCATCGGGCGTGCCAAAAACTTTTGGTCACGAATCTGCCACAGGAAAGGATTTTATAAAACTATGCACCCTAGACCCGGCCAACATTGAAAGGTTGGGAGAAAGAAATGTCTCCCAGACCAATATCCAGAGAGGGTTGGTTCCCTTACTAAAACTAAGTTGATTTCAGATTAAAGTTGCTGGAAAGGAATTATAAATATGCAGAAAGAAATAGGAAAAACATGGAAAAAAATGGGAAATATAGCCATAGGCTGAATTTTTAGATTAGGACAAGAACTCAGCAAGAATCAAACCTCAAGTGTATAAAAAACATAAAATAACAGATTACTACATAATTCACTTACAACCTTGCGCAGACAACCTCCAGTATGGCATTCCAGAACTCACTTTCTTCTAAGCAATATTCAAACCCAAATGCAAAATTTGAATCTAACAGCAGATTGGAAAGATGAGCTTAATAGGAAATACATGGAAATAGAAGGAAATCATTACACATAAATACGCTTGCAAAATCAGAGGCCGAATATTTCTTATTTACACAAAAACTTGAATGTTTCCAGCAAATGTCTCTCAAACTCCCGACCCTTGTTCTTGAGATTTACATTGATTTATATAGAGGTCTTGCCTCTTTGCAACATTAAAAATATGAAACGGACCTCCTCGAGATCTACAAATTATGCAACAGAAACAAGGAAATGATATCCTTAAACAACCTCGGAGAAAATAGAAATTAAATGCCATAAGGAGTAGGTCATCTTCATTAAATTATTGTTCTTGAAAATATGTTTGAAACCGTTAGAAAAATCTCGAACAATAGCTTTGAATAATGGAAATATTCAATTCTGGTAGCTTGGGCACGTTTTTCTACCTTGACTGCATCGAAAAGTAGCAACACATTTAATTTTGGAGCGCTTATAATCATTGAAAATTGCAAAACCTTATCGGACCGTTCGAACTGCTTTCTGGTGCAAAACTGTAACAGGTCACGAAAATGTGACAGGTCACGAAATTGTGACATCTTTCTACTCCGTACGCTTTTCTTACTTCTGAACCGTGAAAATAAACCATGTCACAAAATCATGACGTATTCGGCTTCCATATCTCCTTCGCAACCTTGAATCGTGAAAAGGCGACACTACACGATTTTGTGACATCTATACAATTATGCTCTTTCTCTGCCCTGTTGCCATGAAAATGTAACAATGCATGATTTCACGATGTTCTTCATATTTTGTTCTCTTTGCTGCTTCAAACCGTGAAAACATGACACTGCGCGATTTTGCTACATTTTCATGCATTCTGTATGGTCCTGCTTCTAACTCGCAAAAACGCGACACTTTTGCCTCTGTGTTTCTTCAACTTCCACCATGTCATGATTTTGCTACATGTTCTGTTTCCTTGGACTTTGCTATTCGTCAACCACAAAAATGTGACACTACGCGATTTCACTACAATTCTCTGAACTTAGTCTTTCTTAAACAATGTGTCGCAAAATCACTACATTTCCTTGCTACTAGCCTTTATCTCCATGAATGCCGCGAAATCGCGACGCCAACTTCTTTCTTGCCCTTAGCCTCAACAATGTCACAAAATCGTGACAAGTTCTGTCTTGCTTAGCTCCATCCTACAAATGTCGCGAAATCGCTACCATTTTCTGCCTTAAGCCTTTCTTGCTCACTGTGTCACAAAATCATGATGTTTGCTTGCATTCTCCACTATTCCCACTTCCTGTCACGATTTCGTGACGTCTTCGTGCCTTCAACCTTTTCATCCACCTGAACCGCGACCACACAACATGTAGCGATTTCGCTACATCCTTCGCTTTGCTTGGCTTCATCCCACAAATGCTGTGAAATTGTGACGTATTTATGCCTTAAGCCTTTCTATCCACCCACACCGCAAAAATGTGATGCATCACGATTTCACGATGTCTTTTGCCTTATGTGCCTTGTTTGTTATTTCGTCGCGATTTTGCTACCTTTTTCTCTGCTCTGCTCCATGCCCACTGTAAGTCGCAAAAACACGACATGTCATGATTTCACGATGATTTTGCTGCGCTTCCCTCGTTGACCATTTTGATCGTGAAAATCCAACAAGTCACGATAACGCGATGGTTTTACCCCCTGCTGTCGTTGACTGCACTGATCACGATTTTGTGACACATCATGAAATCATGACAATTTTGTGTTTGATTTCCCTCTCCTCATTCAACCCGCGATAACGCGACATGTCGCGATATCATGACGGTTTTCAACTTTGGCTCTCCATGCTATTTTTTGTCGCAATTTCACGACAGTCTTCGGACTTAGTCTTTTTTGCATCAAAACCTGTATAGAAGTGAGAATTTCAACATCTTAAGCCTGAATAATCAACAATCAACACAATGTGGCAAAAATGCCAACAGGACTTGTTGAGTAGATTTGAGGTAAGTCTTAGTGAAGACTTGACAACATATTGAGTAAGTTCTTGAGAGAAATTGTGGACATATTTGATACAAGTATTTGAGAAGACTTGAGATTAGAGTTGATTTATTTTTTCAAGCTTTGTGTTAAGGCTTGGAGCCAATCTAGCAGAGTTTATTTGTGATTGGATCAAGATTTGTGTTAAGGCTTGAGGAAATATTTGAGGATAGAGTTTGGTGTAGATTTGAGGGCATATTTGTGCCATACCAGAGACAAATATTGAGAAAATTTATGCTATATCGAAGGACTATGTTTAATGTATATTTAAGACATATATTAAGCATATTTGTGCTAAACTGAAGGAATGTTTTTAGTACAAATTTGAGATAGATATTCAGAATATTTGTGCTAGACCAAAGGAATATGGTTAGTACAAATTTGAGATAAAGATTAAGCAGAGCTAAGAGTAGAATTTGGAGGTGATAGAGTAGAGGACAATAGTCTCTAGTGGATAGAGATCCATTAGCCAGGGCAGTGAACACAAAGGTCTTCTATGGAAAGAGATCCATAAGCCAGTGTAGTGGAGGTAGTAGTCTTCTAAGAGGATCATTAGCCATCATTGAGGAGAAGGAGTTCTCCTGTGGATATAGATCCATAAACTAGTAGAGGGGAAAGAGTTCTATTGTGGATATGCATCCATAAACTTGATTAGGGTATTGGCATCTCCTTTGGACAGAGGTCCATAAACATTGTAATAGGGAAGGGTTCCCAAGATATTTGTTGAGAAAAATTTAGTGAAATATTTTCTCTATGGAGTAGCCCACATTGGGTGAACCATGTTAAATTGGTGTCTCTATTATGTGTGATGATTTGTGCATTGCTTTGATTACTATTTTTGATATTTCCATTGATATATTACATAATATTGTTTGGAAAAAAAAGTAAAAAGTGGTCTTATACTGTTCACTTCCCCTTTCATTATAAGCTTGTGTTATTCAATTGATATCAGAGCGAGTTTCTTCGAAAGAGTTTAGCAACTTGAAGGAAAAGCTTACAAGAACACAGATGGATTATTAAAATGGATCTTCAAGGAATTTGGCACCATTGTTTGATGGGAACAATTATGCACTTTGGAGTGCAAGAATGAAGATTAACCTAATGACACTAGGAAATGAAATATAACAAGCAGTTGAGGATGAATACATATTGCCAGCTACTTCACCTATAGATAAATATGGTAAGCTCCTACAACTAAATAATTCAAAGGTAATTAATGGAATTTTGAAATGTTTACATGAAATAGAGTTTATAAAAGTTATGCATTGCACATCAGCAAAAGAAATTTGGGATAAGCTGAAAGTTATATATGAGGAAGACAAAAAGGCCAAGATGGAAAAATTTTTAAATCACTAGAAAACACTTGAAGACCTAAAAATGAAGGATGAGGAAAATGTTGATGTATATCTACTTCATGTGGATGAGGTTGTTAACTCCATGCAAGGACTTAGTTTTAAAGTTGAAGAAATAAATATTTGTCATAATATTTTAAGGTTACTTCCTAAGAGGTATAGTAAAAAGACTTCAACCATAGAAGAAACAAAATATATTGAGTTTTTGACAAGGGATGAGTTACATGGAATTATCACAGCCTTTGAGATGAGAATAAAAGAGGAATCTATTCCCCAGAAATAAGAAACCTTCAAAGTAACAAAGAAATTGAAGGGTAAGAAGTCAGAATCAAGCAATGAGTTATCTAGTGATGAAGAAGCAAACTATGGCAGAAGGAACAAGGAATCAAAAAAGTATAAAGGTATAAAATAAGTTAGGTGTTTTAATTGTGGTAAATATGATCACTATGCAAATGATTATCCAGAAGCTAGAAATAGTAGTGAGGATGAGAAACAAGATCACAAGAACATGGAAATAGGAAAACATAGGTATCAAACAATAGGAATGGACAAGGCAAGAAAGGAAATAAGTGTTTTCAAATGCATAAAAAGATTTTTTATGTAGATAAGGTAGGTAATAATTCCAGTTATAGTGATGAAGAGTCCTTAGATAATTATGAAGAAGAAATTCTATTTCTGACAGAGGAAAAAGAAGATGTTAAGAAAAATAAAAAAGGGCACCAATAATTTTCAAGTTTTTTAGGTGTGGTAACTTTGGTCATCTTGAAGATAGTTGTACAAGGAATGAATTCAGTTTCAGTGAAGAAAAATATGAAGATGAACTTGAAGGTCTATAAGGATAAAGTCTTCTTATGGCAATAGAATAAGAAGAAGGTGCTCCTATTGAAGATGAATACAAAAGAAATTAAGATGCTCTTGAATACAAAGGAGTAGAGGTAGAATCATAAGAAGGAGAAGTTGATCTTGAGGGTGAGCTTATTTTTGACCTTGATGCATTAAGAAAGGTAAGAAAGTAGAACTCAAAACTCAAACTTAAATTTCAAGAATGTGATGAAGAGAAAGGAAATCTTATAGAGGATCTAACCAACGCAATAGCTAAGACAAGAAGATTCAAAGGGAGGTTAGAGGTAAAGTTTTTATAATGTGAGAGATTAGAGAATAAAGTAGCTTCACTAAGGAAGGAAGTAAAAGATTCTAAAAATAAGCTACACAAGTTTGGAAGAAGCTCAAAGATCTTGGATATGATTATCAAGGTATAAATATCTTCATCAAACAAAATAGGACTTGGTTTTGAAAAAGTACACAAAGAACAAGGAGAGGAGTCAAACTCAAGCTCCAAAGAAGAAGAAGCTTCAAAAGAAGAAAGTGTAAGAGAGAGCGAGACTTCTAAGGATGAGTTGAACAATAGAAAGTTCAAAAAGGAAAGGAACAATGCACAAATAAATAATATATGGAACATAAAAAAATACAAGATAGAAGAGACTAAGAGACCAATAGGATCAAGAGAAACGTTGCTCATGTTGGCAAAAAAGTTTTTATATTTTTTTATCATGTTTTAGAGCCTCCACTAGCTCTCGCTCTTTACGCAATGCATTTTCTAACCACCTCATATGGTCATCTTGTGCTATCATAGAAGACTCATGCTTTTCTAACTCTATTTTTGTGGGTTTTACTTGTAGATTCCTCGAAGAGGTTTCTTTTGTACCTTTGATCTTGCTAGCAAGTGTGATTTATTTAGTGTATTGTTGGGTGTCTCTATGATGACTCTGTATGTTTACTACAGGGTCACTTTGTGGCACCCCCAGACTGAGAAGTGTGATTAGAAGTCACGGTTCATGAGCTTCTAGATGCAAAATTTTTTGTAGCTATAGTTCTTTGAGCTGGCCTTGAATAAATTGATCCAACTTGTCTAGCTATTTTGTTTTCCATGGATGATCCCATGGGGTGCCATTTAATCTAATTAGGTCATAGTCTATTGGAATTATTCCTCCTGTGATAAGGTTATCTTTTGTTTGATGTATATTACTAGATGTAGCTCTAACCTCTTTCCCTTAAATAGGTAAACCTATTCTATGTGTCTCATGTGAATCTTGGGAGGTTGTGACTCTCATGTGCCTTCTTAATGATGAAGGCTTTGTGGTCATCTATTTCCTCCATGAGGATGGATATGTAGCAACCTAGTTATCCCTATGTGAAGAGTGATGTTTAGATCCTTCTTTATGTCCATCTGAGGAGGAAGCTTTTGAAGCCTCCTCATGTCTTTGATAAGTTTCAGTGTGTTTAGAGGAGTCCCTTGAGGTCTCCTCGTGTCTCCTTGATGAGGATGGCTATAAATACTCTTTTTGTTTATGTGACTTACCTTTGTGTTGTGGCTCCCTATTTGGGGTTTATCGAGGAGAATCCCAAAGGGTTGAATTATCACCCCTTAACCTCATATACCTACATCTCACGGTCTTACGGGTTGGTCATTCAATGTTGCTACAAGTTTGCCTACGGGTATGAGTTGCTTCAGAATCTCCCTCGATATCAGACCCAGGATGTTTACTTCTTGTTTTGACCATTTTTTTTGCTGATTTAGTATTTTTATTTGCAATTAGAAATAGCCATGCAATATCAAGCAAGTGTTTATCTTGATTATCAATTTAAGTGTGCCCTAAATTGTTCGATGTATTTTGATGTGTTGTTCTTTTCTTTCTTGCTTTTGTGTTTGATTTAGAATGAGGAAACACATCCATAGTAGTAATCAAGAACACCTATGCCAAACATGATTTCCCAAAAGAGACTAGGGTACACCACTTAAGTCCCAGTGGGGGGTTCGCCTAGCTCTTCCACTCTGAACCAATGATTGTTCCAATAATGAGAGATAGTTTAAACACAAGTAACTTAGTACCACTATGAAAAGTTTCTCAATTTGTTTCTATGAGAATCTAGGGGGCAAGCCGATGGAAGGAGATGAATTCCAACATCACCAAACTGAATTGAGGGTCGGTGATGAAATCCAACTCCAAAATGTTTAAATGATACGTATGTGTGTGGTGTTCATTTTAAGCTTGCATAAAGTAAAATGCATCATGTAGTAGCAATGAATCATTCCTATATGCCTAAATGCAAAAGACGTTTTAATTTTTAGAAAGATGCATGAACTACTATGATTTTTATGGACACACTTTATTTCGTGCAACTATGGCCTCTTGCAATGCCTCAAAGCAAGCAAACAACATACAAGTTCTAGAACATTGGATTCTAGGGCAGAATTTTCAAGCATAAGCCATTGTTCCTAGCAATGCTTAGTGGAAATATAAAAGAATATCTAAGATATGCAACATGCTTAATTATTTCTTCTTTTATTATTTTAATTTCTAAATAGAAATGTGCTTTAAGTTCACTATTTTAGACAAACAAAAGCAGAAAAAAAGCTATAAAATATTAGAAAAGTTGTACCAACCTCTAATCCAGCTTAGAGAACTAAGGTTCTATCCTCTGATGCACTCTAGTGTTGGCCATTGTTGACTAGAGTGGCTAGTTTTTGGTCACTATTAGTAGGAGTGACTAAGGTTGTTGGCCACTGAAGATCAAAGTGATTGATTTTTGGCCATTGTATCTCAGAGCAGCTAAACCTGCATACAAAACTAAGTCAGTTTCTAGGTATAAAAATAAAAAATTAGTGGAGGTCCCACCATGATCGCCATCTGTATTGACCTCGAGATGCACGCACCAACACTGCTCTCTACTCTACTTGCAATATTATACCCAAAATAAAATGAAATACCATGAAAAACATACAACACATAAGTGACAAAGATAGATCTCTTTATTGAAACCCAGTTATATGTCGATCCCTCTTAGGGATACTCATTTTGATACAATGAATTACAAGTGGGTGAGATGTCCCCTTTGCAAAGGGGTGGCATGCTTTTAAAGGCTTCCCAATTCTACAAATAAAAATGTATGAGGGATTACATATGCCTCATTATCTAGGTATGTCTCCTAGAGGGATCCTCTTGCTCTCGTATGCTATAGATTTGTCCCGTGAACCTGTGGCCCTGTGAGCAATGAAACAACAACATATGTGTAGATGTCTGAGATTGCCTTCCCAGATGAGGTTGTTAGAAATAAGTATACTCAATGATATATGAATGTAATGAAACTAATGCTAGGAGTGTGAATGAATGGAAATGAATCTATGCTAATGATATGCAAATATGAAGAAATCAAAGTAATGAAACTAATGTCTAAAACCCTAAGCTAGGCTTGCGGGCCACTATCCAAGACAACGACCGCCGCTAAAGTGAATTTTGTCTTCTTTGCCCCAAAGATATGGACCAAAGCTTGTATATGATGTTGAAATGGTGGTCGCTTTGCTCAATATATTAAATATATTGTATGTGGTAAAACACCCAAAAGGCTAGCACTTTGTTGCTCCTCCAAGGTGCTCCAATATGCTCTCCAATTTGTTAGGGCTTCGTCATCCAGTGTGTTCCTATAAATGATGATTGTCATGACCTTTTGATCTCTCAAAAGTAGGATATGGATGAATGAATGGCTCTCTTGAATATCTCTTGTGATTGTGGATGCTTTGGTGCCTCCAAACTTGCACCTTTTAAAGTGTGAAACCCTAGGTCTATGTTCAAAACCCTAAGATTGAATCTCTCATGCGTAGTGAATGTTCGTATGAGAATATTTTTGTCTTTTCTATGTTTAAAGACCAATTAACTGAAGTCTAAATTTAGACTCAAGTCTCCCATGTGTATTGGTCATGAAAGAGAATGCAAAGTTACTCTCGCTTACCTTTATTGCATGCATACTGCCACTTTCACCCCTAATTAGGCCTGTTTGTCAGTAAAACTTCTCTTTATGGCTTAGCTATTGTCATCTGCAGTGGCTAAGATCCGGTCGTTGTTATCTACGATGGCTAAGGACTGACCGCTCTAAGCTAGAGCGGCTAATATCTAGTCACACTGGTCTTGAGCAGCTAAGATTTAATGGGCCGAAAAATACCTTAGATGAGTGATGGTAATCACTTTTGATGCTTGGAAGGCCCAAGGTTATTTCATATGATCTTATGAATGTGCCTATGTGAGTAGTTCCCCTGAACATGATAGGTTTTAGGTGTCTACACTAAGGATGATTTGAAAAATAGGAATTTCAACAAGGAAAGGAACAATGCACAAATAAAAAATATATGGAACAGAAAAAAACACAGGATAGAAGAGACTAAGAGACCAATAAGGTTTTTTTTTTCGTAGGACTGCCCAAACTACCGAACTCGTTTCGGCCATATCTCACTCATCCGGACTCGGATTGAGCTAAAATTTTGAGGGTAGATGCCTGAAAAACCCTAGAACATCTCCACCAATTTTCATATCATTTGGAGCAACACAGATCCTAGCGCATCCCTATGTGTGAATGACATATTTGGCAAGCGGCTATGCGAGGGTTTCATCTGGGTTGAGTGCAAGCGGCTCCGGGAGGTTGGTTTTTAGGGCCTTCGGGCCCTAGCGGCCAATATTTTTGTGGTTTATGCTCAATATTTTAGCGAGGAAATGTTGCAGGGGATACAAGATGGGTTAGAAATTTGTCTTTCAATAGATCATACTGTGAACTTGAGTGACAACGGCTTCCAATTTGCTGCACAAAAGAAAAGTGAAAACCATACCTTTCCACGACGTCTAGGGCAAGGATTAAAGAGATCACGAAACAAGTTTCAAGCGAGTTGATCAAAAAATGGCTCATATCTCAAGTGAATCTGGTGCTAAGGTGCACCCACAAAATAATTCTACTGTGAAAACCCCTATCAAGGGTAAGAATTTCGAAGACTCGGTCCCAAAAATGAATTTTAGGGATGCCCTTCAGTGGTGGACAGCCTCGGCCCAATGCTAATATCAATATTAGGGCTTCCCATAAACCTCCAAGAATGCCTAAGATTGATCCCAGGAAAAAGGAGTCAAGATGTCTTAAAGCTGCTGATGGAACTCCTATTGTTAAGCTTGATATGGGTAACATTCGGACTGGCATTGAAGATTTGGAAAAAAGAGGACTAATTTGTCGGTTCGTGGGTTTTCGTCCGAGTCTATCTGCTTTCAAAGTCTGGGCTGCAAAAAGCTGGAAAACTAAAGGTGAGTTACAAATCTCTATTTATCCAAATGGTTATTTTCTTGTTTTATTTGCTAATAATGAAGATAGAGAGAAAACTTTTCAAGGGGGTCCTTGGTTTTTTGGAAGGGCGGGGCTTTTCATGAAGCCCTGGCATACTAAATTTAAAGCCGAAGAAGAGATGCCTTCTATAGCTCCCGTGTGGGTTAGACTCTTTGGCCTCCCTATTGAATTTTGGAATCCTACTATTTTTTCTTCAATTGGAAACTCTTTAGGAACTTTTATGATGACTCGTTGATTGTACTCAAAATTTTGAACATATTATTTATGCTCGGATTTGTGTTTTAATGGATTTTGACAAACCCCTACCTAAAAAGATCACATTACAATTTGGGGAAGACACTTGGGAGCAAGTAGTGGACTATGAGAACATTCCTTTTCGTTGTAGAATTTGCCATGAATATGGTCATTTGGCCAGTGCTTGCCCAAATAAAATTCTTGATCAAAAGAAAGAAGATATAAACTCGGCAGGTTTCCAAATACCTAAGAAGAAGAACACTCAGAAAAAACCAGTTATGAAGGATCAATCAAAGTCATCTGCTAATATGTTTGAAATCCTTTCCACAAATGATGTCCCAAGTGAGGAAGAGGAAATAATGGAAACTGAAATCTTAGAAACACAATTTAAATATGAAGGGAAGAACTCGGAGACAAACCAACAAATCAAAGGTTTTCAACAGAAAAAAAAGGAGAAAATTTACACAAGAAAAACAATATTTCAAATGTCAAAACTTCAAATAATGCAAGTCCCAATATAGACTCCGTTGAACCATCTAGTAAAATTTTGGTTGTGTACGAGCATTCTTCAAGGTTAGAAGCCATCTCAGATTCAATTGGAATAAGTCAAGAAACAGGGAAAAAAATATTGAAGATGGATTCTAATCAAAAAGTAGGTCGCAAGACCAATCAATATCATATGGTAAAAGAAGGTGAAAAGCTTGTAGAGGAAGGTAAGATTAATGCCCTTCCCAACTTTTTTAGCCCTGGTATTAATGAAGATCATCACTTGGAATATTAGAGGACTCAAAGGGAGTCTTTCAAAACAAAATGAAATTAGAAGAATGATTCAGGTAAATCATCCACATCTTGTTTTCCTTCAAGAAACAAAGATGTCAATGGAGGATATGGACTTAATTGCCGGTAAAATTTGGCCAGCTGGAAAAGTGGTTTCCCTCAGTTCCCAAGGGACTTCGGGTGGCATTGCTTGTCTTTGGGATCCAAAAGAGGTAGTTATTCACCATATGGTTGGCGGTTGGGGTTTGTTGGCTATAGCTATTCAAAGTAGACATTCCAACCAGATTATGCTCTGCATTACTTGTTTATGCTCCGACTTCTTTGGAGGAAAAAAGAAGACAGTGGAAGGATATTACTCATATTATCTCTCATTTTCCTAAAGCTTGGATCTTGATCGGAGGAGATTTCAATACCATCCTCTCTCTGGATGAGAAAATGGGGGAAATAGAAATTTGGACAAAAGCACTGACCTCATGAGCGAATATATTGCAAACCTCCATCTTGTGGATATCCAACCAGATAATGGCCTTATGACTTGGTCTAACAGAAGGCAAGGCTTAGCTTGTATAATGGAGAGATTGGATAGGTTTTTGCTCTCTGAAAATTTCTTAATCCATGGTCACATTCCTAAAGTGAAGACTCTTAATAATGTTGGTTCGGATCATTGGCCGGTCATGGTGGAAATGTGGAAAACCAATGTGAGTTTCTCTCCTTTTCATTTTCAATTAATGTGGCTTAGAGACATTTCCTTCAGACCTCATGTGCAACAATGGTGGAAGGAAGGTAAACCTAGGCATGGGACTAAGATGTTCTATTTTGCCAAAAGACTGCAATACATTAAATCCAAAATCAAGACTTGGAACTGGAAAGAGTTTGGGGATGTTCATAAAAAAAAACATGAAGTTATTGCTCATCTTGAAAATTTGAATAAGAAAATCCGTTTAGATGGCCTCACGAGAGAAGAGAAGTGCGGATGAAATTAAACTCACAACTCGGTTAGAGGAATGGGAAAAAAGAGAAGAAATCTTATGGAAGCAAAAATCTAGAATTCAATGGCTCAAAGAAGGAGATCGAAACACAAATTTCTTCCACAAATATCTTCTAGCTCGAAGATCTCACAACTTTATTTCTTCCTTAAAATCAGATTACTGGAGATGTTGTTTATACTTGGGATGGCATGAACTCTATTGTTGTTTATTACTTTTCTAATATTTTTTTTGCTACTCCCCTTGACTCAACTTCACAATATAATGTTCTTCAAGCAATCCCTTCTCTTATCACTTCTGAGGAGAACTCTATTTTGATTGCTCCTGTTACTATCAATGAGCTTCAACAAGTAGTTTTTAAAATGCAAAAAGGGAAAACCCCAGGTCCTGATGGTTTTCCTATTGAGTTCTACCAAGAGTTCTGGGATATCCTTCATGTTGATTTATTAGAGGTGGTGGAAGAAGCCAGGAAAGCCAAAGAAATTTTGAAGGTTATCAATAAAACTTATATTACTCTTGTTCCAAAAGCTCAAGAGGTTGATCATATCTCAGCTTTTAGACCTATTGCTTTATGTAATGTTCTTCTCAAAATCATTACTAAAATCATGGCGAGAAAGGTTGAAGCCTCTTTTGCATAAGATTATTTCCCCAGAGCAAGGGGGTTATGTGGAAGGACGTCAAATAGTAGATGAGATAGTTCTTGCTCGGGAAGCCATCCATTCCATGGATATGCAAAATTCTCCTTCCATGTTCATTCGGTTAGACTTATCCAAAGCTTATGACAGAGTGGATTGGCACTTCCTTATCAAAGTTTTGAGGCAATTTGGTTTCTCTAAGGATTGGATGGATTGGATTATGGGATGTATCTCTTCGAGTTTCCTACTTAGTTCTTATCAATGGCAGGCCTTCTCGGTCTTTCCCGGCTTCCAGAGGTATTAGGCAAGGTGACCCGCTATCCCCTTATTTATTCATCATTCTTGCTTGAATGCTTGGGTAGGACTATAACCAAAAAGAGGGAAAACAAAACCCTTGAGGGAGTTACCATTGCTCATGGAGCTAGACCTATCTCTCATCTTCAATTTGTGGATGACTCTACTCTTTTAGGTAAAGCTACGAGTTAAGGAAGCTTCTAATATTAAGCAAATCATTAGCTGTTTTTCTAAGGCTACTTGGGCGGTTGATCAATGAAGACAAATCTAAAGTTATTTTCTTTCACTGCTCTGCTAGACTAGGAATCCATGGTCTTGGATAAACTAAGATATAAGAAGACCTCTCTTCCAATCACTTATTTAGGTATTCCCATAAATATTCAAAGGCAGAAAAATAAATATTGGAATTGGTTGTTGGACAAAGTCAAGAAGAAAATTGGAAAGTGGACCAACAAGTGGCTTTCTTACGGGGGTAGAATCACCTTGGTAAAATCAGTCCTTCAAGCTATTCCTATTTATGTTTCTTCCATTTTGAATATCCCAAAGGCTGTTCTTCGAGAATTGGATCAAATGAGTCATCGTTTCCTTTGGAGTGGTACTAAGGAGAAAAGAAAATGGGCCTTGGTGAAATGGGATACTTTATGTCTTCCTAAGAGTGAAGGGGGGTTAGGATTACGGTCTTCAATTAATAACAACAAAGCTTTAGCTGCTAAATTATATTGGAGGATGTTGCATAACCCCAATGCTCTTTGGGCCAATAATCTCCGTGCTAAATATCCTGAGAACAAAAGTCCTGAAGACCTTGTTCGCTATCAACTTCCTACCAAAGGTTCTCCCATTTTAGCAGTTCTTAAGACTGGTGAGGATTTGATAAAGAAAAAATTATTTTGGATCATTCATAATGGTCAACATGCAAATTTTTGGATAGATTCTTGGGATGGTCACAAGCCTTTGATAACTCGGTTTCTCGATTGGAGGCCTTGGATGGAGGAGCTTCACCGGAGCTAACTGGATAAATGTGGCTAATTACTTGTCGGTACCATACTGGTAATTCAAAGGTTGGTAGATATTGGATCCCTATTGAGGACTGGCCTATTCAAATCCCAGAAAGGCAAAGACAAGATATCCAAGGCATCCTTCATATGAGATCCCTCTCTTGGTCCCATGAAAAAGATTGTTTTGGATGGAACAACACTACTAAGGGTGAGTATTCGGTTGCTCAAGGTTATTTGACCTTATGCCATAATAATCCCAACCATTCTTCTAACATATTTTCTCGATTGTGGGCTCAAAAGCTCTGGCCTAAGGTGAGGTTCTTTAATTGGCTTTTATTGCATCGTAGGGTTCTTACTTGGTGAGCAACTTATGAAGCGTGGTTTTCATGGCCCTTTTAGATGTGAAATGTGTGAAGAGAATGTAGAAAATATCAACCATATTTTTATTGAGTGTACTTTAGCCTCTGAGCTATGGAGGAGAATGGCCACTTTACTTGGCTTACAGTGGTCCAATTTTTTTACTTTTGAACAACTTTGGAGGGATTGGCCTAATCAAGAGGGTGTTGATCATTTTATTAGGCGATTAGTTTGGATGGGTTCTACCATTCTTCTTTGGAATATTTGGAATGAAAGGAACAACCAAATTTTTAATCAAGATAGGAAGGATATTCACTATATTTGGCAAAAGACCATAGCCAACTTAGTTGAATCAGTCCATCATCTCCTTAATCACCCCCAAAACTCCCACCAAAGATGGGATCAAGTGATGCAAATATTGAAGATTAAACCTTCTAAGGGCAACCAACTTAAAGGGAATGTGAGTATTAGTAAGATGGATAGGAATAGAAATTGGCAACCTCCTCCTAAGGATTTTGGAAAAGTCAATGCTGATGGAGCCTCTAGAGGGAACCCTGGAAAAGCCAGTGTGGGAGGAATTGGTAGACTTTCAGATGGCTCCCTGGTTTTTACTTTTGCTTGAGAATTTGGGTATTCTTTCCAATAACCTTGTTGAGGGGTATGGTATCCTCGAGAGGCCTTCAGGAGGCTACTAAGGTTGGATGGGAAAAGGTGTTAGTTGAGTCTGACTCTCAACTTATGATTAATCTCTTGAAGAATCCTTCTAAGAATCATAAGGTGGATTGGAGAATAAAAAGAATTATTGAGAAGATTCGGTTAATCCGGATGGGATTTTTGAAAGTTGATTACAATCATGTGGTCGAGAGATCAAAACAAGAGTGTTGATGCTTTAGCTAATTGGGCTTTGGACAAAGGTGATCTTACTTGTTATGGCCACCCTCCTATATGGTGGGCTTCTCAAATTAGGGAAGCTCTTCTTTCTATCATTTCTTTGGATGGCTCCAATTCTGAAGGTACCTAGTTTCTTCTTGTTTTTTTTTTGCTTCTCTTTGGTTCATTCAGTTTTTTTTAGTTCCCTAGCTCATTCTATTCTTTATTTTGTTTCCTCTGTTGATTCTTGCCTTAATAGTCTTCTGGTCTAGATAGGTCATTGTTTTGTTCATTTTTTATTTCTTTTTTGTTTTTTGTTTTTTTTGTTTAGTTTTTTAAGGTGGGTGGGTTTTTTTTTTTTGTTTTGTTTTTGTGTTCTTTGTGTTGTTTTTTGTTGTTTTGTTTTTTGTTTTTTATGTTTTTTGTTATTGTTCTTGTGTTTTTTTCATTCTTGTTCTTGGGTTTCTCTTTGTTTGTGTTATTTCGTGTTTTTATGTGTGAGTGTTTTCTATGTTTTTTGTTTTTGTTTATTGTCTGTTGTTGGTTGTTTTTTATTTTTATTTTTATTTTATTTTTTAATTTTTTAGGTTTTGGTTGTGTTTATTTTTCATGTTTTTTTTGGGTTATGTCTTTGTAGTGTTCTATTGTTTTTGTCTTGTTTGTGTTTTGTTATGTGGTTCTTGTGTTTTTCTATGTGGTTTGTGTTGTGGTTTCTTTTATCTTATTGTGCGTGTTTGGTTGTGCTTTTGTTTTTGACACACTCAAGGAGCATGTTTTTTATTTTATTTTATTATTTTTGTTGTTATTTACTTATTTTTAAATTGGTTTTGTGTGTTTGTTTGCTCCTTGAGTATGTCAAAGGTGGTAGGCCAGGTCCGAGTCCTGGGCATTTTTTGCGGAATGGATACCCCTGCCTCCTTGGGTCTTACCCAAAAGTGGCATCCCTTTTGGGATGTTTTCCACAAAAAAAAAGAGACCAATAAGGTCAAGGCAAGGTTTCTTCAATGGATGATTCTTATCATGTCACAGGTTTGGGCATGAGGCTACACAGTGTAGGACACATGAAATACAAGAATATGAAAATTTCAAAAATAGGCATATCTTTCAAGGGTATTGTTACTCTTGTAATCAGTTTGGTCATAAGGTAGTTAATCGTAGTATTCATGACAGGAATGGATATGACTTCACCAGGAGGAACTACAAGATATTTGTACCTTCAAGGAATCACAACATTAAGTGATAAAAATGCAATAATGTCGGGCATATGGCTAAGTGGTGTAGAGAAAAAATTCTAAAGATAAGCAAGAACAGGAACATTCAAAGGAATTAGAAGGATCAGTTGAGGAAGAAGGTGGACAAAGGTAAAGAGCAGTGTATGCTAGGAGTAGAGATACTCCCACACCAAAATTAATCACCTCAAGAGAGTATGTTGGGGAGGGCCTAAGATAAGAGTCTTATTATTAGCCCCAATCCCCAAATGTGGCCCTTTGCCACTGATGAAAAAGGAGGAGATATTTGAGTTAAGGGGAGAGCATTCAGTCAGGGGGAACAGTTTTGGAAAAAAGTTTTGGTTATAGAAAACGGGTTGCCATCAATGACAAAGGGGGATATCATTAGAAATTTTGAGTTAGTTGTGTTTTCATTGATGTCAAGAGTCAGTGTTAGTGATCGGTGTAGGACTTGGCAAAAGAAGGGTTAAAATATTCATATTTTAAGCCCAAGAGATTTGGTTTAAGGGTTTCACTTGATTGATCAAAAGGATGGTTAAATACCCTGAAGGAAATACCTAAAGGAAATAATATTATAATATTAAAAGGTTAAAATTAAAGCCTAAGGTAATTTATAAATTATTTATAATATTTATATTATAAATTAATTTATAAAATAATATTATTAAAACCCAAAGTTGGGTTGGGTGCAAAATTCAATTGAAATTTGTATTCAATGAAGAACATGTGCTTATACTGAGAGGGGGGGTGAAAAATATAACATAAAAGTTTTTACCAAATAGTAGCATCAACATTAATGAAACAATAAACATCACACACATGAGAGACATCATTTTAACATGGTTCACCCAATGTGGGCTACCTCCACAAAGAAAATATTTCTTCTAAATATTTCTCAAATAATATCTTGGGAATCCTTCCCAAATTACAATGTTTATGGACTTCTATCCAAAGGATATGCTAATCCCCTAATCTCAAGTTCGTGGATCTCTTCCACAGGAGAACTCTTTCCCCTTATACTCTGGCTAGTTATCTTCTAGAAGACTCTGTCTCTATGCTGCACTGACTGGTGGATCTCTCTCCACTTGAATATTCCTCACTTAGATCTATCTTCAATTGTATTGGCTACTAGATCTCTATCCTTTGAGACTCTGTCCTTTGTACTTTGTCACCTCCAAAGCTCTGTATCAATACTATAATAAACAAAGTTCAGTCGGTGTTGGAAATTTGAGGTATTTTATGTTGTCATTGATGTCACATGGTTCACATTGAGTTTTTGTGGCCAAAGTATTTCATAAATAAGCATTTATAATATTTTGGAAAGCATGGATATATACAGGATTTTTGTGAAAACCAAGGCAAACAAAATAAAAGGTTTTATTTAAAACCATGGATGGCATATTTGAAACGGGTTTTTCTTAGAACCTAGGTTGGCTTTTCGTTTCATCAAAAAATGCGCACTGGTGATGGAGATATTTAATTTTAAATATTTAAGTTTAAATTTTAATTATTTAAAATTTAAAGTTAAATTAGAGTGCCGACATCGAAATAAAGGAGGAGATAGATAATATTAAAGTTTAATTTATAGCACCAACATCAAAAGAAATGAGGAAGGCATATATAAATATGCCACCAAATGTTTTGATTTATTCCCCATGTCCTCAATGATGGTGATGCATTCGAATTGCTAAGGAAGCAAAAGGTGCCACTATGTTAAAGAGTGTGCAAAGGGTATTCGTTTGAAGAGGGAGAAAAGGCATCACAACTCATTCGAATCTAGCAAAGATAGGAGGCAATAAAAACAAGAGAGTTCCCTTACCATGCATCATAGACACTTGTGGACTAGTGGCAAGAGGAAGGCATGTAAGGTGTTGAAGCACTAGCAGATCCGAAGTTCGAATCCTGTCGGTGCTGGTTTTGCAAAGTGAAAGAGAGGACTCTTTTTGTGCACGTGGTGTTGAGGACATGCTCAGAGCAAACAAATAGAAGGTTTGCACTCACTGTTCTATGTGAGTGGTTGGCTCACGTGTTTGTTGGCACTACGGTTAGAGTGGTTTAGGGACAACGAAAGGGGATCGAATCCCACTGAGGATAAAGGTAAATTAATATTTTTTCCTAATATTTTATTTTTCTAAGGTTGCCCTAGGAGAGATAAGGGTTGTGATGCATGTTGAGAAAAAGAGAGATTTTTGGTGATTTTCATTTTAT
The DNA here is from genome assembly GCA_028583015.1 of Wollemia nobilis. NCBI lineage: Eukaryota > Viridiplantae > Streptophyta > Pinopsida > Araucariales > Araucariaceae > Wollemia > Wollemia nobilis. Next base: position 5,407,911 of record JAQPPZ010001745.1, on the reverse strand, counting down.
AAGTATATCATATTATATATTGTTGGAAAGATTATTTCGAGGGCTGTTTGATTAACTTACTTAGATGGAGAAATAAGGTGTATGTAAAGAGATATTTATATTTTTGTAAAGGGGTTCAAAGTGAAGGTTTTTTTGTTCTTTTTCAAAGTGTGTTGAGTGTGGCAGATTTCCAAAGGGGTTTCTTCATCTTCATAAAAGGTATGGGCACATTCTCCTATTGATTGATTATGGTGGTTATTTATGAAATATCATTGGAGAGAAAAGGATTGATTATGGTTTCCTTTTAGAAAGTTGTTGGTTGAATGCTTTAAGGTTTTTGGTTTAAGATTTGTGTTTAAAAGTAGAAGAAAAATGGTGTACCGATATGATGCAAACAAAAATAGATATATATGCTAAGTCCTACGAATGTGATGGGCAATGCATGAAGGAAATGACACAGAAACAAGATGTGAGAAAACAAAGCGGGGCCTCCTTTATTGATATTGCTTTTAATATGATTACAATACATCCTCCCTCCAGGGCTCAAAACATTTGATACACGTTTTTACATTAATGGATGCCCGAAAGAAGCCGCACTTCCAAGATCGGACGGTATGCTTCTAGCGTCTTCCGCATGCCCACACTCAAAGTGGGGGGGCTAAATGTTTCCACAACTTGTGTCCATGTGTTCATAATTCCTTGATGCCCCTCTAGTATTCTTGGTGGTGAGATCCTACACACAGATAGACAACAAATCATTAATAGCATATGCGTATCTAGAAAAACATGCAATCCCTAAGGCCTCTAGCGGGTGCTTAGAAGATATCAGTGATAAGATTGATAAGTAGATTATAGAATGATATGGAAATGTAAAGTACAATGTCTAGAATTAGTATCACCTGATTTTGCATTGAAGCGGCGTCGAACGACCCTGTTATGCTCGTTTGCCCGTCGAGGGCCTCTCCAAGGTGAGCACTCCAATGTCCCGCATATGCTTATCCAAGTCACCTAAAACTCATGGGTTATGAATTATATGTAATTCTAAGACTACCCAGATGCTCGGAATTTGCATATCCTACCCAGATTCTCTTGTATGTGATAGGGGCGCCCTGCGAGCTAGTTAATACATAAAATAATAAAACGATCGTCAAATCATGTCAGAATGAGTTCAAAATTTAACAGAGACATTATTATATCATCTAGGAAATATTGCAAAAGGAACAATAAGGAAATCATGCATATATTTCTAATCGCTCTGGGGTGGGATTTTGGGGACTGTCGCAAAACCTGCAAAAAGTGACCTTGCAAATGTCCTGCCCATAGGCCTCCAAAACTCTTGCAAACTTGTGGTTAGACTAAAAAAAGAATTTTGAGATGACCTAGAAGGTCAAATTTGGAATATTATACCTAGGTTATCTTATATCCGAAGGCGCTCCCTGTAGGTTAGTAGACGCATAAAATGACAGAAACCAGGTCAAATCATATCAAAAAGCAATGAAATTTGGACAACATAAGTACATTAGATATAAAAGAATGCAAAATAATAGTAACAAAACCATGCACAAATTTCTAATTGCTCTGGGATGGGATTATTAGGACTATAGCAGTTTGGGGGGCACCTGGGGGTGGGACGCCCACCGTTTGGGGCCTAGTTTTGACACCAATCCAAGTGGGATGGGTCAAAAACCTCCTAGGGGGTTGTGTCGATGATTTTAGGGTGGGATTATGGCCAATTTATTGGGTTTTTAGATCTATATTGTGTTCCTAGTGTTCACCCAATAACCTCTCTTCTAGAAGAGAGAGATTAGGGATGTAGGAAGCACAAAGAGGAGTGGGGGTATAGTTTGGCAGCACTTCATTTCTCCAAATGCTCCAGCTCTGTTCTCTTTTTGGGGTGAGGATGCTCACCTTTTTATAGAACTAAGGGTCTCCTTTAAATGTGCATGCAAGGGAGCCACTTGGATCATTATGCTTTTTTGGGGAGAGAAGATTCCTCCCTGATTAGGGCCTCCTTGATTGAGGCTTCATGATCAGCGTAGGCTTGATTGAAGCCTCTCTTATTTGAAACCTTCCCTCGCAATCCCATGCCTTGAAGGCGGAGTTAGGTGGCATATTTGGGCTGCCATTTGTCAAGGTTTGACTTTTTTCTAGTCAAACTTGCTAATCGTCCCACCCTAGAGTGATTGCTGCTAATCGTCTCGGGGTGGGACGAATAGGATTCTAATCGTCCCAGGGTGGGACAAATAGGGAGGAAAGTTCTTAAAAGGTGTAAAACTGACCTCTGACCTTCCAAAACTAATTTTGGAGTGGTTAGGACCACTTTTTAACCTTTGGAGGCTGCCCTAGGGGGTATGTATGCCAATTCGGTCAATGCTTGTAGTCACATAATCGGATTGGTGTTGTTTTGGTGTCTACAGATGCCCCTTTTTGGGATGCACTATGTGTGGCACAATGTTGAGAAAAAATAGATGACCAAAGCACTTAATTATTAGGTTTTCTTAGTAACCTAACCAAATTTTGATTCCCCAAGTATGGAAAGGGCACGCATTCTTGAATCCTTGCTTTTGACAAGCTAAGGAGCTTAACTCAAGTGTAACCTTTTTCAGTGATGTGTACTTGATCTTGGACATTTTTCAGACATGAATAGGCAAAGGGCACAACCTATTGTCTAAGGAACCTTTTCTTCGTGCTTCCAAAATTCCAAGTGTTTGTTTAACCTGTGATTATTGCTTGTTTGCTGCCCCAAGCAAGAGCGTGATTATCTTTGTAAATGATTCTTTGAATGCATGTCATTTCCTTGATTGGGTGTGTATTTGTTGATTAGTGACTGTGACTACCCCCTCAAGTGACGAATCGATGAGGGAATGACCAAAAATGAGAAAAGCGACGAGTCACTTGACCCAAGATGACATTTTTAAGGGTGCCTTTAGTTGTTTTTGTTGAATGCTTATTGCATTTTTCCAACCATCGAACCTATTTTTGGTGGGTTTTGACCCCCTTTTTTTTATGCCTATTGGGGTAGAAATTATCAAAAATTCTTCTTCTCGTGAAGCGGTACGACTATGCTAGCCTTCTTAGGGAGTAGAATAGTGAGTATTTGTGATCCCGACGATGGTTTTTCATGCCAGGAATGTCAGGTGCAAAGGCACCTTTGTTCGGCAAATTTATTGTTGTTTTTGGTGCATTTTTTGGATGCACTTTTTGTTGCTTTATTTCTTGTTCTGTAATCATCCTAGAGTGGGATGAATACCAATTTTGTAATCGTACCAGGGTGGGAGGAGTTATAACTAGAGTGTTTGTCCCAGGGTGGAACGATTATAGGCCTAACAGCCTATATAAGGACCAAAACTAGGTTTTGGGCTCATTTGCAATATTTTTTATTGGTGATTTGGAGCAGTGAGGAGGAGTGCGAGTGTGTGTAGCAGAGCACTGCTAAAATTTTGCGGACATCATGAGTGCAAGAACCGGATCTTCATGTGGAGGAGTCAAGGCGAGATCGGTATGATGTTCCTTCTCTCTACCTGTTATTCGTGCATATTTTATATGAAGTTTAAAACTCACATATAAAATGTTTGTTTGCTTTATTTTGTTGTTTTTTTTCATATTATGGTTGAAACCCTAATATGTTTTATTTTGTGTTTGTTTTTGCCATATTTGTTGGCAATTTTGGGTACTTTGGGTACATTGCCTTTGCTCAAGTGTATAAGTTGTCATTGATGTCAAGAAGCTCTTGAAGGAATTTGATTTGATGTCAAATAATTTGTTTTGATGAAGGTTAAGACATGATAGTTTCAAAGGTCTTTTGCAAACCCCAAGTTGGCAGGTTTAAAGAGTACAGGTGGATGCATTGGTTTAATGCATTTGGGTCCAAGAGGAAGTATTTATTTAAATAATTAAAAACCTTGTTAAGGTTCCATTTAATTATTTTTAAATAAATAAATTATTATTTGCAATGGGTTCTCCTAATCCATGGCGCAAAAGTTTTAAGTTTGTGGGGGCTAGCCAAAGACCTTTGTCGACGTGTTAAAATCCTCGTCGATGTCAAAGAGCTTATGGTAAATTGCATATAAATCTCCCTCAATGAAAAACAAAGATTCATCCCATCTGAATTTCAAAATGTGTCGCTCATTGTGAATTCATCTGTGTATTCACCATTTTTCATGTATCCGTTGTTCGTTTGTCTACACTTGCCATTTGTCGAATCTGCCATAAAGTTTATTATCGTCATGTCACGACAGAGGAAAGGAAGGTACTGTTGTTTCATTTTATCCCAGGTGCAGAAGGATCAAGGTTAACAGCATGATGTTTAAATCTCACTGGGTGCCTTTGGCGCACCGGTAGCTGCTAGGCTGTTGGTGCGCTACCCGAACGGGAGGTTTTGCGTTCGAATATCATGAAAGGGTTTTTCGTCATGAAGTGGATGTAGCATGTGGTGTTAGAATTCATGCGCAATTTCTCCATAGTGATTTTTGATGTTGGCTAAGGTATTTTTGAAATTAATTTTTGCTAAGTGTTTTTGCGGATGGAGGAAGTTTGTTAGAGGGAAAAATAGCTTAGGAGTTATAAGGAGTTTAAAGCTTGTTTGTATTTTGATAAAAGATTCTTTTTGAAGATGTTGTTGAAATATCTTATTGCATTCTTATGAGAGATAAATTTTATTTGTGATAAGACTATAAGGGAGAAATAAGATGTATAAGGGTTAAATATTTCTTGTAATGTTGAGAGGGCTTTTGGTTGTTTATGGAAATGAAAGCATGATGTTTTAAGGTTAATTGCTTCTTGTGTGAAGTTGTGAAACCTTAAGTGGGAAACTTTGAGATTGATATTTTCTTTCATTAAATTGGTAATAATCAAGCTATTCTTTACTTGGTTAAAGTGTTGAGCTTACTCCTTTATTGATGATTTGAAAAGTTGTGTGTGCTATTGTGAGTTGAGTTGGTGGATGCTTTTATTCAAACAATATTGGAGAGAAAAGGAGTTCTACTTGTTTCCTTTTCTGATGTTGATTGTGAAATGCTTCAAGGTTGTGTTTTGAGCTGAATGGTGTTGATTGAACCTTGTTTGATGAGCATTTTTGTTGAAGCCCTAATTGATGGTGAAAAGAACATGAGTATCATTATTATGTGATTCTTTGCATAGTTGGCAATTGTTGGAGTTTCATGTTCTTGAAAGAAAGCATTCTATCCTATCCATTTCAGATATTGAGTTGAGTTTTCAGATTTGAGATTGAGTTTGAGTTGAGATGATTTGAGTTGAGTTTTGAGATTGGGAGTTGAGTATAGAACATATTGAGTCTCTAACAATTCTCTTTATGCTTCTATGAGTTTGACAAATCACATTGGGTCTCTAACAATTCACCTTGTGATTTCCTACTAAGAAATTTTTTCTTGGTGAGCTTGTTGAGGTTTTGGACAAGTTTCGATGGGGACTTGTGAGCAGGTTTTGGACAGGTTTCGATGGGGACTTGTGAGCAAGTTTTGGACAGGTTCTGGTTGGGACTTATGAGCAGGTTTTGGACAGGTTCCGGTGGGGACTTGTGAGCAGATTTGGACAGGTCCTAGTAGAGGACTTGTGAGCTGAGTTTGATAGTTCTTTTAGAGAACTTGAGGACAGAGGAGCACTGGTTCTTTGAGAAGAACCTGAGGACAAATTTGACAAGCCTTTGAGAAGGCTTGTGTGTAGAGGATTGATTTGTTCGAGCATTGGATAGATCTGACAGATAGAGGAAGACTTGTAATAGACCGAATGACTATGTTTGGTACAGGTTGCTGAGTTGCTATGGACATGATCATAGAAGGCAGAGGTCTCTTAGGGTAAGCATTGAGGATAGGAGGTTTTTGGTGGAAATGAGTTCTACATGCTGGCAAGATGTAGAGGCAATTGATCTTCTGAGGGATCTTTTCCAGAGCAGAGGGGAAGGTATCTCCTTTGAGCAGAGGCTCATAAATTCAGATTGAGGGGAAGGTATCTCCTTTGATCAGAGGCTCATAAATTTAGATTGAGGGGAAGGTATCTCCTTTGAGTAGAGGCTCATAAATTTAGATTGAGGGGAAGGTATCTCCTTTGAGTAGAGGCTCATAAATTTTGATTGGGGGAAGGTATCTCCTTTGGGCCGAGGCTCATAAACATTGTAATTGGGAAGGATTCCCAAAGAAATTTGAGATAGCTTTTAGAGAAAAGTTTTGTGGACGTAGCCCAACCATTCTGGGTGAAGCACATTAAAATTGGTGTCACTTTGTGGATGATATTATGCATTGCTTTGATATTGCTTTACTGTTTTGAAGTATAAAGGAAAAAGTAAAAAGAGGTCTTATATTGTTCACCCCCCCTCTCGGTATAATCTTGTGTTCTTCAATTGGTATCAGAGCAGGTGCCTTCGGAAAGTTTAACAGCTTGAAGGAAAAGCTAGTAAAGAACACAATGAATCATTCAAGTAGTAATGCAGCACCTATTCTTGATGGGTCAGATTTTGGTCTTTGGAGTGCAAGGATGAAGGTTCATCTAATGGCACTTGGTAATGAGGTATGGAAAGTGATTGAAGATGAGTACACTATTCCTGTACATGGTCCTAATACTAAATAAGAAAGGCTCCTACATCACAACAATTCAAAAGCAATGAATGCAATCCTGAAAGGCTTACAGAAAGCAGATCTCACCAAAGTGATTCACTGCAAGACAGCTAGTGAAATGTGGAAACAGTTGAAGGTGGTTCATACAGGTGATACAAATGTCATAAAAACCAAGTTAAGACACTTCAAAGGTATGCTTGAACAACTCAAGATGAATTATGATGAAAATATTAGTGACTACATGCTTCGTATGGATGAGGTTGTTAACTCCATGAAAGACTTAGGTCTTGAGCTTGCTGAAAATGATGTTTGTGATAAGATTTTAAGATCTCTTCCTAATAGGTTTAGTGAAAATATTTCTGCTATTGAGGAAGCTAAAGATTTGGATAAGTTGAAAAAGGATGAGCTCCATAGTATACTTGTAACATTTGAGTTGAGAACTCAAGTGAATGTTGATGTCAAGAAAGAGGCAGCTTTCAAGGCTACCAAGGAATCCAAGGGTAAACAACTTCAAGATAGTGATGAGTCTTCTAGTGATGAAGTGGCATATTACAGAGAAGAAAGGCAAGTTCTCTAGAAAACACAAAAGTATGAAAAATATAAGATGTTTCAATTGTGGAAAGTTTGGTCATTATGCTACTAAGCTGTATCTGTTCCCAAGAATGAAAGTGATGAAGATAAACAGGATTCTAAGAGCAAGGATTCGAAAAGCACAAGCATCATAGGAAGATCAAAGATGAGCACAACAATCAAGGAAAGAGGTATTCTCACAAGCACAAGAAGAGTTTCTACCTAGACAAAGCAAGTAAGTGTTCTAGTAGTGATAGTGAAAGTTCTTCAAGTGATAATGAAAATGAGATGTTGTTCATATCGAAAAAAGAGGAAGAACCGAAACATAGATTCATTATCATGAAATGTCTTAGATGTGGAAATTTTGGTCACCTTGAGGTTGATTGCACAAATAATGATTTGGTTTCTAGTATGTATGAGGATGCTTCAAAAAACTATAAGGAAGATGCATGTATGGTTTTTGAAAAGGGTAGCACCTCTAGTGATAAGAAATCTGAAAAATGCTTTGATGATTCAAAAGGCAATCAAATAAATGATCTTGAAAGTGAACTTACTAGTGCTCTTAGTGCTTTGAAAAAGGAAAGAAAGAAGAATGCTAGAATAAAGGATAAGTTAGATGAATGTTGTATGGAGAGAGATGATCTTATAGAAAGTCTTGACTTCTCTATAGCTAAGACACAAGAACTCAAGGATGAGTTAGAGTCTAAGGTTCTTGAGTATAGTGAGTTAGAACAGAAAATGGCTTCTTTGAAAGTGGAAACTAAAGAGTACAAGGATAAGATTTACAGGTTTCAAGATAGCTCCAAAAATGTTAAGTCACTCATCAAAGGTCAAAGAAAGACAACATATAAAACATGCCTTGGTTTTGTTAAGCCACACAAGGAACATGTTGGAGAGTCTAGTAAGAGACTCCAAAAGAAAGAGAGTTCTGATGAGGAAAGTACTTCAAAAAAGGAGTCATTGAATGATAGATGCACAAAAATAGAAATCAGAATTCAGAATGAGAAGAAGTTTTTAGAACCCAAGAGGTCAAATAAAGAAAAGTTTCAAGGCAGATGTTTTGCTTGTCACAGGTTTGGTCACATGGCTTCACATTGCATGGCTCAAGTGAAGAAGGTAAATGACAATTTCAGAAGTGCTAGTTTCTTTCAAGGGTATTGCTACTCTTGTAAACAGTTTGGGCATAAGGCAGTCTATTGCAAGGTAAATAACAGGAACATGTTTGATCAAAATGGGTTTGGTCAGAATAGGTTTGGTCAGAACAGGTTTGGTTAGAATAGGTTTGGCCAGAATAGGTTTGGTCATAATAGGTGGATTCAAAGATCAGGTTTACGTTAGAGAAACAATATTGTCAAGTGTTTCAAGTGCAACAATGAAGGTCACATAATCAGACAATGTAGAGCTGAAATTCTAGAATACAAGAATAGGAACAGTGGCATGATTAGGTCCAAGGATCAAGGCATGGACAAGAACAGGGATGAGAACAAGAATAAGAACAGTGACAAGAATAATAATATGGACAAAGAGTTCAAGAGAAGGCCCGACAAGGAAGTTATAGACGTTGATGATGATCAGTGCCTAATGGGAGTTTTACTCCCACCCCAAAATTAATCACCTCATTAGGAGGTGGGGGAGGGACTAAGCTAAGAGGTTCATTCTTAGTCTCGAGCCCCAAAGGTGGCCCTTTGCCATTGATGACAAAGGGGGAGAGATATGAGTAAGGGGGAGAGATTCAAAGTGAAGAGGAAAGCTTCAAGTCAAGGGGAGAAAAACTTCAAAGGAAGATTCTCAGTTGTGGGTACAGTTTCTCAGTTGTTAGCACAGTTGGTTTCAGTTTTGGCTCTTGAGAAGTGTTTTTAGTAAAGGTTTGCCATCAATGACAAAGGGGGAGATTGTTGGCAATTTTGGGTACTTTGGGTACATTGCCTTTGCTCAAGTGTATAAGTTGTCATTGATGTCAAGAAGCTCTTGAAGGAATTTGATTTGATGTCAAATAATTTGTTTTGATGAAGGTTAAGGCATGACAGTTTCAAAGGTCTTTTGCAAACCCCAAGTTGGCAGGTTTAAAGAGTATAGGTGGATGCATTGGTTTAATGCATTTGGGTCCAAGAGGAAGTATTTATTTAAATAATTAAAAACCTTGTTAAGGTTCCATTTAATTATTTTTAAATAAATAAATTATTATTTGCAATGGGTTCTCCTAATCCATGGCGCAAATGTTTTAAGTTTGTGGGGGCTAGCCAAAGACCTTCGTCGACGTGTTAAACTCCTCGTTGACGTCAAAGAGCTTATGGTAAATTGCATATAAATATCCCTCAATGAAAAACAAAGATTCATCCCATCTAAATTTTGAAAGGTGTCGCTGTGAATTCGTCTGTGTATTCGCCGTTTTTCATGTATCCGCTGTTCGTTTGTCTGCACTCACCGTTTGTCGAATCTGCCATAAAGTTTATTGTCGTCGTGTTGCGACAGAGGAAAGGAAGGGACTATTGTTTCATTTTATCCTAGGTGCAGAAGGATCAAGGTTAACAACATGAGGTTTAAATCTCATTAGGTGCCTTTGGTGCACCGGTATCGACTAGGCTGTTGGCGTGCTACCCGAATGGGAGGTTTCACATTCGAATATCGCAAAAGGGTTTTTCGTCGTGAAGTGGACGCAGCATGTGGTGTTAGAATTCGTGCACAATTTCTCCATAGCGATTTTTGATGTTGAATAAGGTATTTTCAAAATTAATTTTTGCTAAGTGTTTTTGCGGATGGAGGAAGTTTGTTAGAGGGAAAAACAACTTAGGAGTTATAAGGAGTTTAAAGCTTGTTTGTATTTTGATAAAAGATTCTTTTTGAAGATGTTGTTGAAATATCTTATTGCATTCTTATGAGAGATAAATTTTATTTGTGACAAGACTATAAGGGAGAAATAAGGTGTATAAGGGTTAAATATTTCTTGTAATGTTGAGAGTGCTTTTGGTTGTTTATGGAAATGAAAACATGATGTTTTAAGGTTAATTGCTTCTTGTGTGAAGTTGTGAAACCTTAAGTGGGCAGCTTTGAGATTGATATTTGCTTTCATTAAATTGGTAATAATCAAGCTATTCTTTACTTGGTTAAAGTGTTGAGCTTACTCCTTTATTGATGATTTGAAAAGTTGTGTGTGCTATTGTGAGTTGAGTTGGTGGATGCTTTTGTTCAAACAATATTGGAGAGAAAAGGAGTTCTACTTGTTTCCTTTTCTGATGTTGATTGTGAAATGCTTCAAGGTTGTGTTTTGAGCTGAATGGTGTTGATTGAACCTTGTTTGATGAGCATTGTTTTTGAAGCCCTAATTGATGGTGAAAAGAATATGAGTATCATTGTTATGTGATTCTTTGCATAGTTGGCAATTGTTGGAGTTTCATGTTCTTGAAAGAAAGCATTCTATCCTATCCATTTTAGATATTGAGTTGAGTTTTCAGATTTGAGATTGAGTTTGAGTTGATTTGAGTTTTGAGATTGGGAGTTGAGTATAGAACATATTGAGTCTCTAACAATTCTCTTTATGCTTCTATGAGTTTGACAAATCACATTGGGTCTCTAAAAATTCACCTTGTGATTTCCTACTAAGAAAGTTTTTCTTGGTGAGCTTGCTAAGGTTTTGGACAGGTTCCGGTGGGGACTTGTGAGCAAGTTTTGGACAGGTTTCGGTGGGGACTTGTGAGCAAGTTTTGGACAGGTTTCGGTGGGGACTTGTGAGCAGGTTTTGGATAGGTTTCGGTGGGGACTTGTGAGCAGATTTGGACAGGTCCTAGCAGAGGACTTGTGAGCTGAGTTTGATAGTTCTATTAGAGAACTTGAGGACAGAGGAGCACTGGTTCTTTGAGAAGAACCTGAGGACAGATTTGGCAAGTCTTTGAGAAGGCTTGTGTGTAGAGGATTGATTTGTTCAAGCGTTGGACAGATCTAACAGACAGAGGAAGACTTGTACTAGACCGACTGATTGTGTTTGGTATAGGTTGCTGAGCTGTTGTGGACGTGATCATAGAAGGCGAGAGGTCTCTTAGGCTAAGCATTGAGGACAGGAGGTCTTCAATGGAAAGGAGTTCCACGTGTTGGCAAGAGGTAGAGGCAGTCGATCTTATGAGGGATCATTTCCAGAGTAGAGGGGAAGGTATCTCCTTTGAGCAGAGGCTCATAAATTTATATTGAGGGGAAGGTATCTCCTTTGAGCAGAGGCTCATAAATTTAGATTGAGGGGAAGGTATCTCCTTTGAGTAGAGGCTCATAAATTTAGATTGAGGGGAAGGTATCTCCTTTGAGCAGAGGCTCATAAATTTTGATTGGGGGAAGGTATCTCCTTTGGGACGAGGCTCATAAACATTGTAATTGGGAAGGATTCCCAAAGAACTTTGAGATAACTTTTAGAGAAAAGTTTTGTGGACGTAGCCCAACCATTCTGGGTGAACCACGTTAAAATTGGTGTCACTTTGTGGATGATATTATGCATTGCTTTGATATTTCTTTGGGTATATTGCTTTACTATTTTGAAGTATAAAGGAAAAAGTAAAAAGAGGTCTTATACTGTTCACCCCCCCCTCTCAGTATAAGCTTGTGTTCTTCAATATTAAGGTTGAAACCCAATTTTTTTTTTTTTTTGCATTCACATTAAGGTTGAAACCCTAATATGATTTTTGTTGTTTTTTTGTTGATTGTACAGTTATTTTTATGTATGTTGTCATTGCTATATAATTTTATTTTAATGATTATGTACTTTCATTGTACATTTGTTTTACTGTACTTCTTATGCTGTACTTTTGTTAGTCTGTACTTCTGTTGTATAGTTTTATTTTAATTGTTTATTTTTTTGTTTTAGGTTGTGAAGAGTCGATACCACCAGTCGACTATTTTCTTTGATGCCCAGGATGCCCAGACAGTTGTGGATTGGGAGTGGCTTGATGCCCTTGGGCTCAAGCATGTGACGTGTCTAGAGCCTGTGGTGGGGGATCGAGCATATTTGACTACCCTGATCAATCTATGGGATCCCCACACCAACACTTTTCATCTCCCAATAGGGGAGATGACTATTACTCTAGAGGATGTGTATTGGATTCTACAAATTTTGATAGATGGACTGCCTATATGGATGACCCATCGTGACCAGCGGACAGTGGTATTGACACGGTGTTTTGGTCCGACAGTGGAGAGGGGGGTGGAGAGGGTTGTGGAGAGGGTAGAGGCTGACTACCATATAGGCAGTATTCTAGTGCGGTGGTGGATTGAGAAGGGTGTATTAGGGGTGAGGCATGCTTTGATCATGACCCTCATCTCCAATATGCTACTTCCTGACTCCTCAGGTGTGAGGTTCCCTTGGAACCTGCTTGAGTTGGTTTTCACATTGGTGGAGTGTCCCACATCATCTCCACTTATTATGAGATGGGGTCAGACATTATTGGTGTAGTTGTACGAGGTCCATTGTCGAAAGAAAAAGGGGATCGGGTGCAACTATCTCTTGCAGTGTTGGGGGTGGCAGCACATAGCTGTGGAGCGACCATAGGGTTTGCCTTGGACCACCCAAGGTGAGATGGTGGATCGAGAAATTGGATATGCCGATTTATGGCAGAGGTCAGAGGAGCATGGATAGAGTCGGTGGTGGGTAGGTGACGTAGGTCACTATACTGATGCCTTCTCTCATCTAGTGCTAGGGCAGGTGTTCTGGCGGCCGTATCGAGACTATCTAGCCTAGCCTGAGGCTGGAGAGTGGCTCCGACATGTGCACAGGGGTAGATGGTTGATTGGGTGGCATGGGATAGAGCAGGAGTACTTCCCATATGTCTAGGTGACATGGCAGTTTGGGGTGCACCAGGGATTTCCTAGTGATCCCTTGATCTATCGACATCACGGTGATGAGAAGACTCTAGTCTGGCCTACCATTGAGCAGTTGGGTGAGGGGTCCGATGTAGTTATTGATGTACCCAACGTGGACGATGTCGGGGTGACTACAGAGTATGACCGATGGTGGATTATGTGGCGATGGTGAAGTGAGGGGCCTCTAGGAGGCATGGATACTACAGCAGTAGGAGGTGGGGGTGCAGAGGCACCGGTGGAGGGTTGGGGGGCTCCGCTTGATGATGTTGACATGGTGGAGGTCGATGACTCCACCGACGATGGAGACGATTTGGGGGTTCCGAAGCAGCCGAATGTACAGGATGTCCCGGAGCAGTGGGTGCCAGAGCAACAGGTCATCCTGGAGGTGCCCATGCCTCGGGCTATCTCAGGGGATGTGGAGGCTGGGCTTCGTGCTGAGATAGCATGATTGGAGGGTCTCCTACGAAGATGAGAGGAGGAGCATAGAGATGCTTTGGTGGAGGTAACGTAGGAGAGGGATCTCCTACGGACTCAGTTGGCATAGCGAGATAGTGCATTGGCTGTGTATCACCAATGAGATATGGAGTGGGGTCGGTATCGAATAGAGTTAGAGATAGAGGTTGTCCGCCTCGGTGGACAGTTGCCTGTGCTTGATGGAGGTGGTTCATCATGTCGTACGAGAGGCAGTGAGACTGAGCAGTCTGCATCATCTCATCGTAGGCGGCTAGGTGAGGGTAGTGTTGGTGGGTAGGGTGCAAGGGCTGGCAATAGCCACCCTGAGAGGTCCCATAGGACCCATACTACTAGGGGTAGTTCCAGTCGCACCGATCCTGCGTGATCATGGTGGCCGACTCCCTAGGCTTTGGGGATTTTGAGTTTTTGGTTTTTGTGAGGTCAGAGGACCTTCTTATTGTAGCTTGAGGGCATTTTGACTTGATATATATACATGACTCTTTTGGTTTGATTATATACTTGTCATGGTTTATTGTTCTTTATGCACATTTATTTATGTTGATGTATGCATATGCTATTATGACTATGGATGATTTTAACTATATGATATAGATGTATGCATATGGAATGGATGGAATGATTTGTTGGTATACAGGTGGTGGCACCATAGACTGTACAAGATTTACTGGCTTTCTGTACTATGTGATTGCTTTATGAAATAACTTTTGCATTTGTAATAATTGTTTTGTATTTTTTGATGGTGATGTAAGTAATGAAATGTACAACAATTGTTTTAGAATGTAGTTAAGGTTTTTCTGAGACTCAGATGCTTTAACTAACTAGTCAAGACTGTACATTATCTTACAAGACTTTCGAACAAGGTATGAATCAGACTTGAGTTTGACCAAGTTATTTCACATCCCTGTGTGTGCGATTGAGTTCGTTTATGTGGTATTCGTAAGGATACCGTCAATGCCAGGTAGGTTGTCCACCAAACCTATACTGAGGATCACCTAATTAGCTCCACTAACTCCTTTGTTGTATTTAGTAGGATTAATCTACGATGCAGTCTAGGCTATCATAAGCTAGCTCATCCACATGCAAACATTGATCTGTACATATGCCCAATAGCTAATGCGATAGATATATCATCATGCGGGAGGTTTGCCACCAGTGACCAGTAGGCTATCCACCAAATCGGGACTGAGGATCACCTCATGACCTTTCAAATGCTGAGAATTCTAGGGATTCAATAGTTACTCCCTCTCTTTTAATGGGATATTTGCTCAGTAGTGATGATAATCACTGTTTATTTTGTTTGAGCTTGGGATTTTGATCAGTGATTAGAATCACTGTGTTCTTGTGCTTTTTGATATTCCAAGGATTCAATAGTTACTCCCTCTCTTTTAGTGGGATATTTGCTCAGTAGTGATGATAATCACTATTTATTTTGTTTGAGCTTGGGATTTTGATCAGTGATTAGAATCATTGTGTTCTTGTGCTTTTTGATTTGTGCACTTTTGAGATTGATGTTTGGAGTTTGAATTCTTTGTAGTGGTGAAAACCACTGTTTATTTTGGGGAATTGAAGGAAGTTTTCTTGTCCTTTTGCCAATTCTCAGCATTCTTAGGGTCATTCGCATAGGGGGATGAGCGAGATAACATTTCACTTATGGCATCCTAGACCGCTATGTAGGTTTCATCTTTCGTTCACACAACTTGGGAATTTTTATGTGTTTTAAGCTTGTGTTGGGATGCTATGTAACAAGGCGTGATCCAAGTAAAACTCTACCTTGTAAAAATCGGTCTGACTTTGTACAACATTTGACTAGAAATCTAAAGATAGCTGAATGACAAAAACCCTAAAGACATTAGAAGACAACTGACTATGATATGGCGAAAATGCGAATGGCGTTATTCTTGATGGATCATTTACAAAATGGACTGAATGTGGAAAATGATGGAATTGCCGAGTAATTACAGTCTATGGTGCGTTTGACATGTATGACCAACAAATATGCAATGTATGTATGCGATGCCTAATGCAACTTTTTTTTTTTGTGTTTTGATTTTTAAGATTATGCATGAAAGTGAGATGCAATTTCTTTTGTTATTTTTTATTATCTTTTGTTTTTGAATATTCGTTATGGACGGTTTAACCCGAATGGGTGTGGACCAAGTGATTCTTATGGATCCTTGGAGGTTTTGACCAAAGGGATTATAGATACCTTTGGGGTGTTTTGGGTGACCAAGCGATGGCGAGAATCCTTGGAGCTTTTGGTTTGACCAAAGGGATTATAGATACCTTTGGGGCATTTTTGGTTGACCAAGCGATTGTGGGAACCCTTGGAGCTTTTGGTTTGACCAAAGGGATTATAGATACCTTTGGGGTGTTTTTGGTGACCAAGCGATGGTGGGAACCCTTGGAGCTTTTGGTTTGACCAAAGGGATTATAGATACCTTTGGGGCATTTTAGGTTGACCAAGCGATGGCGAGAACCCTTGGGGATTTTGGTTTGACCAAAGGGATTATAGATACCTTTGGGGCATTTTGGGTGACCAAGCGATTGCGAGAACCCTTGGAGCTTTTGGTTTGACCAAAGGGATTATAGATACCTTTGGGGCATTTTGGGTGACCAAGCGGTGGCGAGAACCCTTGGGGCTTTTGGTTTGACCAAAGGGATTATAGATACCTTTGGGGCGTTTTTGGTTGACCAAGCGATTGTGGGAACCCTTGGAGCTTTTGGTTTGACCAAAGGGATTATAGATACCTTTGGGGCGTTTTGGGTTGACCAAGCGATTGTGGGAACCCTTGGAGCTTTTGGTTTGACCAAAGGGATTATAGATACCTTTGGGGTGTTTTTGGTTGACCAAGCGATGGCGGGAACCCTTGGGGCTTTTGGTTTGACCAAAGGGATTATAGATACCTTTGGGGCATTTTGGGTTGACCAAGTGATTGCGGGAACCCTTGGAGCTTTTGGTTTGACCAAAGGGATTATGGATACCTTTGGGGCATTTTGGTGACCAAGCGATTGCGGGAACCCTTGGAGCTTTTGGAGTGGGCCATGGCTCTCTAAATGTTGAATGGCCTCAAATGACTAATGTTCAAGGGTTCTAGTTCCTTGATTCCTTCAAGAGAGGTGAGCCGGTATGTTCCAGGTCCTATTTTACTATCGATTACATAAGGACCTAACCAATTTGCCATGAACTTGTCCCTTAAATGGGGCGGCAAGTTAGAATTTTGTTGGTTCTCTTTTAAGACCAGGTCACCGACCTGAAAGTCCCTCAGGTGAACTTTCATGTTGTATGCTTTCTTAAGTCGCTCTTGATAGATACGTAAATGCTCGAGAGCATTGATGCATCGTTCATCGAGTAACGTAAGTTGGTCTAACTAGGCCTACCATGCAGTGTCATCATCGATGAACTCTTGCATTGATATGCGTAGGGAGGGTATTTCCAACTCGAGAGGCATGACTGCCTCGGAGCCATACACTAGCAAAAATGGAGTTGCCCCAGTGGGCGTCCGAATGCTAGTGCGATAAGCCCATAGGGCAAGTGGTATTTGGATGTGCCAATCCTTATGACTATCTGTGACCGTCTTTTTAAGGATGGCAACTAGCATTTTGTTTGACGCCTCTGCTTGCCCATTTGCCTACGGATAATAAGGTGTCAAAAAACTATGCTAAATTTTGTACTTTGTTGTCAAAGCATGCACATATTTGTTCTTAAATGACGTCCCATTATCCGAGATGATCTTGGATGGAATACCAAAATGACATATGATGTTATGTAAAATGAACTCCACAATGCGAGGCCCAGTCATAGAGGTAAGCGGAATTGCTTCCACCCACTTAGTGAAGTACTCTGTGGCCATTATGATAAACGTGTGATGACCTGACGACGTAGGGGAGATCTTTTCGATGAGATCTAAGCCCCACTACAAAAATGGCCAAGCCGATTGGATCGGCTGCAAGGCCTGAGAAGGTACGTGTGTCAAGTTAGCATGGTGTTGACACTTCACGCACTTCTGCACATATGCGCAACAATCTCACTCTAAATATGGCCAATAATAGCCCATGCAAAGAATGCACTTTGCGATGGCCATACCACTGAAGTGGCCACCGCATGTACCATCGTGCGCTTGGGTGATCGCCCAAGTGGACTCCTGCTGGTCCAAGCAACGGAGGAGGATTCCTTCGTAGCTTCGACGGTATAAAATGTCTCCTAGCAAGACATGTTTTGCCACTTTCTATTTGAATGATATTTTCGTGGCGTGCGACAATCCAAGTGGGAGGCTACCTAACTTGAGATAGTCTCTTATGGGTGTGTACCAATCCTGCTGATCAGAAACCTCGATGGTATGAACGATCGATCCCTCTTGAAGTTCGTCCCTAGCAAAAGCTGAGCGGGAAAGAACTTGTAAAAATAGTGTTGTGTTGCTATTAAGAGGGGTTGGAGAGAACAAAGACCCCCAGTTGGCATGATTCAGACTATCATGGATTCGAGAGAACCTATCCTGAGATGGTTCAATCTGGATCAGGTGGATTCCTGGCATTATGTTAGAGCTTGCACGCTCCATCATGGATTGCGATAACATTTTGACTTGAATGGTTGTCATCTCACCAGAAATGTCTTGTGGGATTAGTGACCCCAAGGAGGCCATAGTGTCTGCAAAATGATTCGATGATCGAGGGAGTGCCTCGATGTCGTACCATTCAAGATTTTCTAGGAATTTATCCACAAGGGCTTTGTAGGCCTGCATAACTGGGCATTTGCATTGGAATACCCCTTTCACTTGGTTGAAAATTAACAGCGAATCACCAAAGATATTCAAGCGTTTGATGTTCATGGTGATGGCTTTCTGAAGACCTATGAGCAAGGCTTCATATTCAGCATTGTTATTGGTGCACGGGAAATCAAGTTTAAATGATAAAGGCATTGGAGCCCCTTGCGGTGTGAAAAACATGATTCCCGTGCCACCCCCTTGCTCACATTTAGAACCATCAAAAAATAAGGTTATGTCGGCATGTGACTCAGGCTCATCAAAATCTGGCGATTCTGAGACATGGAAGACCCCATCATCGGGTAGCTCTATGGTCAGAGGCTGATCGTCTTCGAGAGGAGCCTCTGCTAGTTGATCGATGATGACTTGACCTTTGATGGACTTTTGTCCAATGAATTCGATGTCAAACTCCATCAACAACATGATCCATTTTGTCGTGCGACTACTATGATAAGTATGACTCATCATGTACCGCAATGGATTCTCCTTAGACACAACATACGTCGTATTGCTCAACATGTAATGGCATAGCTTTTTGGTGGCAAATACCACCGCCAAGCATAGCTTCTCAACGTATGCATAGTTAAGTTCATAACTGACCAGGGTGCGGCTAAGATAATAATTAGCCTATTCTTTATGTAATTCATTTTTTTGGGCTAGCATGGCACCCAGTGCCACCTCAGTAGCTGAGATGTATAAATAGAATGACACTCCTGGTCTAGGTGGTGCCAATACTGGCGATGAAGCCAAGTATTGTTTGATGTCGTCGAAGGCTGACTGGCACTCGTCATCCCAATGAAATGCTACCCCCTTGTGTAATAATTTATTCATGGGTCGGCACTTGTTAGATAACTACGCTATGAAGCGCTTGATCGATGCGACCTTACCCTACAAGCTTTTGAGTTGCTTGATGGTGGTTGGGGGAAGCATTTCAAGGATTGCCTTGACTTTATTTGGATCTACCTCGATGCCTCATTTTGAGACTATGAAACCCAAGAGTTTTCCAGATGTGACGCCAAATACGCACTTCTTGGGGTTTAGCCTAACCTTGTGTTCGATGAGGCGATCAAGGATCTTGCGTAAGTCATCGAGATGATTTTGGCGCAAAAGAGATTTGGCCAACAAATCATCCATATAATCTTCCAAAGTTTTATGCATGTGATCATGGAAGATGTATGTCATAGCGTGTTGGTAAGTGGCGCCAGCATTTTTAAGGCCAAAGGGCATGACCTTATAACAAAATGTCCCCCAAGGCATCGTGAACGCCATTTTTAGTTGATCATCGAGATTGATACGAATCTGGTTGTATCCCGAGAAACCATCCATGAGGGAAAGCATTTCGTGGCCTGCTGTAGCATCTACCAATGCGTCGATGCTAGGCAAGGGGAAATCATCCTTGGGACTCGCTTTGTTTAAATCTCAAAAATTGATGCATATGCGAATCCTCCCGTTAGGATTTTTGATGGGTACCATGTTGGACAGCCATGGTGGGTAATCTACGTAGATGACAAACTATGCATCCAACAACTTTTGTAGCTCATATTTGACCATTAAGGCCACTTGTTGGGTGCATCTTACGTAGCTTTTGCTTGACTGGCTTGACTGTCGGATCAAGTGTTAGATTATGCATGACTAGCTGTGGGTCTAGCCCCGACATGTCTTTGTAGGACCATGCAAAAACCTCCTTCTTCTCTTTGAGAAGGGCAATGTAATCGACTTGCTCTTCGGGGATAAACTTACCCCCAGCTTGATGATTTGTGGATTCATTGGATCAGAACCGATGTCTACGTCAATCATCTCTTCGACTGACATGTGGGATCCGTCCTCCAACTAGTGTGGAGTTGGGATCAAGTGGATATCATTTGCTGAATTTAGATCTACGTTGGGAATGTCGGGTTCCTCTTCAGCATGGAAGATATCCTGAGTCTATCCTGGGGTGAAATGAAACATCTCACCGCAAGGCCAATACTCTGATGGGGATGGTGGTGAGTCAGCACGATCCCAGTCTATGGCATCTAGGTCTAGATACAATGGTCATGTTGGATCGGCTAGATTGCGGATGGGGATGGTTAAATCAATGGAGATCATGTTGATGGAATGAATTTGGTCTCCATTGCCATGTGGGTGTTGATTCAGACATCCTTGGTGATCCTTGTACCCCGAATCTGGCTCTGTGGGTACTGGCACAAAAGGATCGGCCCTATGTGTGGATAGAAGGATAGGGTCTACCCTTGGCACTGATGGCCCTATAGGGTCTCTAGGTGGGAGGTGCTCCCTGTATGCCCAAAGTGGTGGATGAAGCACTTGGTTTAACTGTACTTGGTTTAAATGCCACCTATGCCTTGGTCCCATATTTAGATGTTCAAACATATCATCGATGTCTATGGGGTATTCTTGTTGCCTCATATGGTTGAGATATGCCATCTCAATCTCATCCTCATAGTCACTATCGGAGATCCATAGGCCTTCATTGGCTCCGACAACTATGTGCCCCTCTGGATGGTATAGCCTCCCACTAGGCATTTCTTGATCACTATCCTCACTCTCTATGAAAACCGGAAATCTGGCATGCAGGTAGTCGATGTTGAAGAAGATATTTGGATCTTCTTCCTCTGGTGGATCACTTGGCCTTATGGCCGGCATGGGAGGCTCGTTTTGTTTGAGCAAGTTGATTTGGTCCCTTCCGGGTTGTTTCACTCTCTGCAGGAGGGCTGGATTCTCTGGAGGTAGCAATTGCCCGATCGGAACATTAAAGGGGAACATTGCCATGAAGTTCTCCTGATAGTCATCAATGGGTGTCACCTGCGAGTGATTGCTATCGGACTCAAAAGGGTCCCAAGGTGCTACCTCATAATCTGACTCATCTTCAGAAGACCCCCTTGATCTTGTTCATATCCCTCTTGGAGGTTACTTCTTGAACTTTCCCCTTCCTCGATCAAAGGGGAGGGGTTGTTGAGGTCAACAAGGTTTGTTGTTAACAATGGGAGATAATCCCCCAATGTGTATGTTGTGTTGGGATTGGCATATGGATCTTGTGCCAACCCCTCCCCTATTGCCTAGACCTAGGCCTTGCATGGTTTCTACCAAGATGTCGAGGGGCAAAGGGTGGTTGAACCCTACTCCTGATTTATCATATTGCATCTGGTATCTCGGTTGACAAAGAATGTGCATTCCTTGTTCATATCTACCCAATCCATATCCATGCCAATTACATTGGTCTAGGTATTTCAAGGTGAAGTCCGAGTTGGACAGATAGTCAACATTCTCAACAAATGGCTCTTCATCCTCTTCCTCTTGTAGGTAGGGTTCAATGCCGTTCTCGAGGCCCCCATATACAAAATTGGTCTGATTTGGTGGGTAGCCTAAAGGGACGATAGTGCCGATGGGGAGGCGAGGTCTCCCCATGTCTTGCATGGATTCGAGCATGGGTGTTGCCACAATGTTCCACACTAGGTACTCCCCCAGGCCCGTATTGGCCATCTCAATGGTAATCATCGGTGGTTGAGGGGGAGGGAATGGGAGTTCTCCCTGAGTCCACTCCATGTTGGGTGAACCAGGTGTCTCGACTTCCATTCGGTTGGGCACCTCTTCGGTAGAGATGGTTGAGACTAATGGTGGTACCTCCTCTAGGGGCTTCTTCCCGTTGTCCTTCGGTGTGGCCACCATAGGTGGCATCATTGGTGAAGGAACAGATGATGAAGATGGGCCAGGTTGGTGAGTTGAGGGACTCAACAGTGAGGATGTAGGCAGAATCGGACCCTGTGTGGATGGATTCAATTGAAAGTCCAAATGTGTCGATGGGAGGGTCGATTGTGGCATCAGCTACACCGCATTGCAAAACTTAAAGGGCTCTAAGTCTGTTGGGACTACATGTACTTGCCCTTCGTATGTGTATTTGAGGCATTGATGGGCTATCGAAGGGACACACTTCATGTCCCTGATCCAAGGCCAGGCCTAGCAAGATATTGTAGGCCATCTCACCCTCAAGGATGTGACACAATGTAGGAATGGTCTTTTGTCCTACTTGGATGGGCAGGACAATTGTGCCAACCGTCGAGCATAACGCGTCGTTGAATGCTCGAAGAGTGTAAGTGGATGCCACAATGTGGGATGCTGGCAGCTTAAGGTGTTTTAATGCCATTGTCATGATTATGTTGTTGGATGAGCCAGTGTCCAACAACACCCTCTTGAATGGAATCCCGTTGACCCACGCAATGACGTGCAGGGGTGGATCCACCATATCACCAGTCACCAGTTTTAGTTCATCTTCCCTGAAGGTTATGACTGGTTCTGTGCATTGTCTCACATGTCCCACGAAATTGTTGAAAGAATTGGCTTCGTGGGGTTGTAGCTCAATGGCTTTGAGTATCTCCATCAGAGCCTCCCGATGGGGCGGTGATTGTTGGATGAGCTCATAAATGGAGAGCCTAGCCGACGTGGTCCTTAAAATTTGAGTAAGTTTAGTCCGAATCATGGCCATTGGTCTAGGTGGGGGAGGTTGCGTAGGGTGTTGTGGAGGTTGTGACGTTGATGGAACATCTCCTGTAGCTGCAGCGGGTGCAGCCGTGTTTGGGTATCTTTTGTTTCGTGTCATGATGCTTATCATCCCTACGTATCCTTGCATGGGGTAGTTTTGTGTTACCTCGTTCACTTGTAAAGTCTTTGCCTATGCATCATGGGCAGGCAGGGGGTCTTTGAAGACCTCCATCTGTTGGTTGCTCAGTGCTACGAGACTATCTACCATGAGCGTTTTGTTGTCTATCAAGTCTTGCACTAAGTGTTTGAATTTCCAACAAGTGGAGATTTCGTGTCCTTTCTGCTGGTGAAATCTACAATATAAGTCTTCCCTATAGCCCTTGGGTTTTGGCGTGTTGGGGTCTATGGGTCGACTTTTTGGCAAGTTTATCAGGTTTGCCACGAACAAGCGGTCAAACAAGGAGTCTCTAGACTCCGTGAATTGTGTGAATTGTCGCCTAGGGCGACGCTACTAATTTTGCTCTTGTTTATGATTTTCCTTTTCATAGTTATCAAGAGGAACTACCTGATAATTAGCCTTTGGGGGCTATGTCATTTGTGCAAGCTTTGGTATAGTTATGGCAACCTGATTGACCATGGTGGGTTTCGATTGCATGGGCCCAGTTTTAGCATTTTTGGGCCACTCTTTCTTGCATGGCTTGGCAATCTCACCATCTTGTATTTTGATCTCCTCAATTATCTTGGCTTGTGCCAGGGCTTCTTCGAGGGTGGCATATTGCTGCAGCTGCAATAGCATGGAGATCGACCTTAAGCAACTCTTTGAAAACATTTGAGTCATGTCGGCCATGGGAGGGAGGTAAGGTAGCTTTGAAAGCAATGTCCTCCATCGATTCCCATAAGCAGCCATGGTCTCATCATCATACTGCTTAAGGCCAGCTAGGTCGCTTAAGGATGCCTTCTTCTTGGTGTTGAAGGCAAAACATTCAAGGAATGCGTCCACTAGCTGGTCTAGATTATTGATGCTATGCTTCGACAACTGGGTAAACCAATCCGAGGCAGGGCCTACGAACGTGGTTATAAATGTTCTCAGAAGCAATGCATCATTGTCCTGAATGCCAAAGCATTGACTCAGGAACCTTGTTACGTGCTCTTGGGCATCCTCATCCCCTCTAAAAATTGCCAATTGAGGCACTTTGAAGTGGTCGGGGTATGGGGGTGCCGAAACTAAAGGATGCACAGGGTGACTACGGAGTTGGCGTAAGGTGGGCTTTTGGGGCCCTAAAGTCTTAGTCTCCATAGACTCTAAGCACTCTAGAAGTGCTTTGTATGCATTAGAGGATTTGATTTCCTCTTCTTTGGTTTGTTCCCATTGTGAATTATGAGGAACTTGAGGCCTATGGAGGGGTAGCCGGATAGCGCCCCCCTGCCTTGGTAGGGCGTTTCAGCCCGCTCTTCTTCTCGCTCAAATTCCTCATAGGCCTCTTGAGGAGTTTTTGGGCATGACCTATAAACATGGATGGGTGCCCAAGGAAGGCGCCCATCATTGGTTCTAGGAGTGGCCTCCCGCTTAGGTCTAGGAGGTCTTGGAGGCAACGCTTGATAAGGTCGTGGAGACCTGTCTCGTACTAAGGGGTTGTGCCTCTCATAAATTTTTGTCCTATGCATGCGAGGGGTTGGAATCCTCTCATGCATAGTGTTCTAGAACAACTCATCTATCTAGCGTTGAATGCGCTCTTTGTTAAGATGATACAGTTGTTCTAACTACTGCTGATCTTGCCTAAGCTACATGATTTGCGCTTTGCGGGTGGTATGTTTGGAAAATGCCAAGTCAATTTGTTCCACTGTCCTAGGTCTAGGAGGCCTAGATGCCTCCCCTACATATCTATCTCGGTCGTGGTGATCCGAGATCTCTATGGGTCGCTTTCCTCTATCGAGGTTAGCAGCATTCACTCGAGGCTCTGGCCTCAATAGGTGATCTTGATAATCAGTAGGTGCGGAGGCGCATTGCCCCCGTGCGGTGTATTGCTCTTGAGGAATATACTGGTTTTCCTCATGCTCCCTTTTGTACATGTGAAAGGGACGGGCGTAGTTGGCTCACCCTATCTGAAGAGCCTTGCACTCTAGATTTGGCCTATTAGTTCTAACAGTAATGAGGGGTGGAGGAGGAATGATATAATCATGTGGGCCCTCCTTATGAACCCTATGTTGCTCTAGCACTTCATCGTGCAGTGGCCACTCATAATGAGTGTCTAAGGGGGCCTTCCCATGTGTGTACTCCTCCTGAGAGGGTCTATGTTGAACGGGAGTGCCCCTCAAAGGGGTGCCTCTATAGTCTTGTTCTATAGTGGTATAGTGTGGACTATGTTGTGGGTCAGGCTGCCAAGGTGGTATAACCAAGTCCTTGGGGCTATAACGGAGGTGACTTGTGCCTCCTTGCATACTTTCCGTAGCTTCTACCCGTGATTGGGCTTGGCTACGGGTATACACCATGGTGGTGGTTTTTCTAAAAAGATATGTATATTTTTATCTCCTTTACAATTTTTATGCTATACCAAACAAAAGGGGACCACACAAACAAAGAAATGATTATCTTGTTTATAGATTAAATGTGTGTCCTAGATCCGGTTCAGTGTGTTTGATTTTTGTTATGTAAATCTTGTAAAGAAAACTTTGTTATACATGCATAATGAGGGCTCTTGTATCTCCAAAATGGTCACCCCTTCAATATACCATTGCCAGTCCGTTATACCAAACCTCTCAATATACCCGCCCTTACGTGAGGGAAACTATTGGTACGCGAGAGCAAAACAATAAGTGGAACATAGGCGGTATGGAAGGGGGATCACTCTATTTTTGACACCTACCTTAGAAGACTTATCCTCATGCACGAGGAATCACCCCCGCTACACTTGGTCAGCTTTCGTCAGGATTTACGTCTAGCAACAGTCGCGATCAGGGTATATGTATGCAAAATCCAAGCCAAGGTGGTGATGAAACCCACCGTTGGTCTTGATCAAGTGTTGGGGTATTAAGACCAACTCCTTGATGTTAATTTTATTAGGTGGTGTGTGTGGTTCCTTTTAATTGTGTAAAGAAAGAAAACATACAAAAAAAGATGATTTTCACTAATGCAATGCTTTAAAGTACATTTTATCTTTCAGAGACAATTAGTAGCAAAAAAGAAATCACAAAACCTAACTAGAACTGAAACCTATAATGAGGACTTGCCATTTGTGCAAGTATCATGCAAGCAAACCAGAGAAAAATGCATTCCTAATCAAGTTCCTTCCATTTAATTTACTCTATGTTTTTATTTTTTTCTTTATTGCAAGAAAGGAAAACAAACTACTTAACCTTTCTATGCAAGTGTCTAAAAATAAAGCAAAGAAAATAGAAAATTGCAGAAACAGAAAGTAGAAAAACATAGAGGATGTTCAGAAGGCCTACCTCTTCTCTGTCTAAACCAGATGCCTCTGAGTTTCTACTCAGAAAATGCATAGAGCTCTAATCATCCCAGGGTGGGATGAATAGCAGGTCTGCATTCGTCATAGGGTGGGATGAATACGTATTCATCCCGGGGTGGCACGAGTAGCAGTCCAGTGCCCGAATGAGTAACACCTACAAAGAAAAACCACAAAATTTGGATCAGAAACTTGATCCTAATAGCAGGGGATAGGGTCCCACCGTGATCGCCACTGAAAGTAGAAAAAATGGCATACCGATATGATGCAAACAAAAATAGATATAGATGCTAAGTCCTACGAATGCGATGAGCAATGCATGAAGGAAATGACATAGAAATGAGATGTGAGCAAACAAAGTGGGGCCTCCTTTATTGATATTTCTTTTAATATAATTACAATACGTCCCCCCTCTAGGGCTCAGAACATTTGATACAATTTTTTACATTAATGGATGCCCAAAAGAAGCTGCGCTTCCAAGATCGGACGGTACGCTTCCAGCGTCTTCCGCGTGCCCACACTCGAAGTGGGTGGGCTAAAAGTTGCCACCACTTGTGTCTATGTGTTCATCATTCCTTTCTGCCCCTCTAGTATTCCTGGTAGTGAGATCTTGCACACATAAAGACAACAAATCATTAATAGCATATGCGTATCTAGAAAAACATGCAATCCCCAAGGCCTCCAACGGGTGCTTAGAATATATCAGTGATAATATTGATAAGTAGATTATAGAATGATATGGAAATGTAAAGGACAACTTCTAGAATTGGTATCACCTTATTTTGCATCAAAGCGGCATCGGACGGCCCCATTATGCTCGTTTGCCCGTCGAGGGCCTCTCCAAAGTGAGCGCTCCAATGTCCCACCTATGCTTATCCAAATCACCTGAAACTCATGGGTTAGGAATTATATGTAATTCTAAGACTACCCAGATGCTCGGAATTTGCATATCCTACCCATATTCTCTTGTATGTGACAGGGGCACCCTACGAGCTAGTTAATACATAAAATAATAAAAAAATCATCAAATCATGTCAAAATGAGTTCAAACTTTAACAGAGGCATTAGGATATCATCTGGGACATATTGCAAAAGGAATAGTAAGGAAATCATGCACATATTTCTAATCGCTCTAGGGTGGGATGTTGGGGACTGTCACAAAACCTACAAAAAGTGACCTTGCAAATGTCCTACCCAGAGGCCTCCAAAACTCCTGCAAACTTGTGGTTAGACTAAAAACAACATTTTGAGATGACCCAGAAGGTCATATTTGGCATATTCTACCCAGGTTATCTTGTATCCGAAGGTGCTCCCTGTAGGTTAGTAGATGCATAAAATGACAGAAACCAGGTCAAATCATGTCAAAAAGCAATGAAATTTGGACAACAACATAAGTACATTAGATATAAAAGAATGCAAAAGAATAGTAAAAAAACCATGCACATATTTCTAATCACTCTGGGGTGGGGCGATTAGGACTACAGCAGTTTGGGGGGCGCCCAGGGGTGGGACGCCCACCGTTTGGGGCCTAGTTTTGACACCAATCCAAGTGGGATGGGTCCAAAACCTCCTAGGGGGTTGTGTCAATGAGTTTGGGGTGGGATTGTGGCCGATTTCTTGGGTTTTTGGATCTAGATTGTGTTCCTAGTGTTCACTCGATAACCTCTCTTCTAGAAGAGAGAGATTAGGGATGTAGGAAGCACAAAGAGGAATGGGGGTATAGTTTGGCAACACTTCATTGCTCCAAATGCTCTAGCTCTATTCTTTTTTTGGGGTGAGGAGGCTCACATTTTTATAGACCTAAGGGTCTCCTTTGAATGCGCATGCGAGGGCACCACTTGGCTCATTATGCCTTTTTGGGGGAGAGAAGATTCCTCCCTGATTAGGGCCTCCTTGATTGAGGCCTCCATGATCAGGGTAGGCTTGATTGAAGCCTCTCTGATTTGAAACCTTCCCTCGCAATCCCATGCCTTGAAGGTGGAGTTAGGTGGCAGATTTGGGCTGCCATTTTTCAAGGTTTGACTTTTTGCCAGTCAAACCTGCTAATCGTCCCACCCTAGAGTGATTGCTGCTAATCATCCCGGGGTGGGACGAATAGGATTCTAATCATCCCAGGGTGGGACGAATAGGGAGCAAAGTGCTTAAAAGGTGCAAAACTGACCTCTGACCTTCCAAAACTGATTTGGGAGTGGTTAGGACCACTGTTTAACCTCTAGAGGCTGCCCTAGGGGGTATGTATGCCAATTCGGTCAGTGCTTGTAGTCACATAATCGGATTGGTGTTGTTTTGGTGTCTACAGAGTGTTTAAACCTTTTTTATAAGCATAGTTGTTGAAGCCCATTGGTTATGCAAAGAACTTGAAAAGAACATGGGTAGCATTGTTATGTGAGATTTGTGGTTGAGAATTGTTGAAAACATTTGAGTTGGTTGATACATGCTTGGACTAGGGTTTTGTGAGAAAGAGTTGTCCCTTGTGATTATTGGTTGAGTTGAGTTGATTGAACCTAGTCAAGTGATTGTGTGAGGTGAATGTTCAAGTTCCATGAAACAAAATATTCTATAAATTTGATTTTATTTGAGATTGAGCTTAGAACATATTGAGTCTCTAACAATTCTCTTTATGTTTCTATAAGATTTAAGTTGAGTTGATATTGATTTGAGTTGAGATCATTGTGGATCATTGTTGTCATCCATTGTAGAGTGCATTGCCATTCATTGTTGAGTTTATATTTGAGACTTGCCTTCATATATTTTTGGATGACATTTGAGTGTTATTTGAGCATGATTATTTGAGCCTTTGAGAAGGCCTTTAAGATAGATTTCTGGACAGATTTGTGGTAGCTTTTGTGTATGATTGATTGATCCTTGAGAAGGATTTTTGTATAGATTTGTTGAGTAGATTTAGACAAGTTCTGTGTGACTTTGTTGAGAATATTTAGACAAGTTTTGTGTGAGCTTGTTGAGCATGTTTAGACAAGTTATGTGTGATATTTTTGAGCAAATTTTGGACAAATTCTGTGTGAGCTTGTTGAGAAGATTTGGACAAGTTCAGTGTGAGCTTGTTGAGCATATTTGGACAATTTCTATGTGATATTGTTGAGCATATTTGGAAAAGTTTTGTGTGAGCTTGTTGAGAAGATTTAGACAAGTTTTGTGTGAGCTTATTGATTAGATTTGGGAAAGTTTTGTGTGAGCTTGTTGAGAAAATTTGTGCAAGTTCTTGGTGAGCTTGCTGAAGCAGATCAATGTGTTGCCTAGCTGAGCATATCAGTGGATTGCCTACCTGAGTAGATCAGTGTGTTGCCTAGCTGAGCAGATCAATGGATTGCCTACCTAAGTAGATCAGTGAATTATCTAACTTTAAGCATATCAAAGTAATCATTGTATTGGATAAGGATACTTATTTATGTGTGAAATATTATAAGGATATTATCTTGTGGAGTACCCCACATTGGGGAACCACGTTAAATATTGTGTCTCAATTGTGTGTGGTGACTTGTGCTCTTGCTTAATATTGCTATCTGAGTTATTAATGCACACTGCTATATTTTGTTATTGCAATTAATGATATTAATTTATATTGGTTTGGAAAGAAAGTAAAAAGTGGGTGCTATACTATTCACCCCCCTCTCAGTATAAACTTGTGTTCTTAAATTGATATCAGAGTGGATTCCTTTGGAAAGGCTAACAACTTGAGGGAAGATTCTACAAGAACACAAATGGCTTCACAGAATGGATCATCTATAAATAAAGCACCACTGTTTGATGGTAACAATTATGCTTTCTAGAGCATGAGAATGAAGAACTACTTGATATTACAAGGATATGAGGTATGGTAGATGGTTGAAAAATAGTATAATGTTGAAGGTGATCCTGAGGTAGATAAGACTATCAAGAAATTGGTTGATATCAATGCAAGGAAAATAAATTATATTTTGAGTGGGCTACATAAGATAGATTTTGTAAAGGTCATGGTATGTAATTCAGAAAATGAAATGTGGACCAAGTTGTGAAATACTTATGAATGAGATTCCAAGGTAAAGTTGTCAAAACTACAAACTCAAAAAGATTTGAGGAATTGAAAATGGAAGATTCTGAAGATATTGTAAAGTTTTTACTTCGATTTTATGAGATTACTAACACCATGAGAGGCCTAGGATTTGATATGAAAGAATCATAAGTTACTCAAAATGTTTTGAGATCACTTCCCATGAAGTATGATGCAAAAGTTTTAGAAATAGAAGAAACAATGGATATCAACAAGCTAACAATGGAAGAACTACAAGGAACTCTCATAGCTTATGAGATGAGGGTGAGTAAGCATCAAGTTCCAATAAAATATATTGAATTCAAGTCTTTAGAGAAAGAGAAATGTAAGGTTACAGAGATAGATAGAGATCCAATTAATGATAAGGAAGCTAACTTCATCAAAATTAATAAGGACTCAAGGAATTACAGAGATATGAGGAAAGTCAAATGCTACAAGTGTGGTGATTTTGGTCACTATGCACACAAGTTTCCACATGAATAAAATAGTGATGATGAAAAAAAAGGTCACAAAATAAAAGAATATGGAAAGCATAAGCATGACAAAGATGACAGATACAAGCAAAACAGGTATGAGAAGAAGAAAATTTTTCCTAATGCAAAGAAAACTTTCTACATTGAAGAAGCAAGTGATGGTTCAGTTCACAACAATGAAAACCAGTCAGATGAAGAAGAATGTAAATTCTTTGGAATAAGTGAAGAAAGGCAAGAACACCTATTCCTAGATATTGAAGTTAAAGAAGAGGATATATCTATTGAAGAAATACATGAAGAGCTTGCCATAGCCATTGAGCAAGAAAATAGATACAAGAAGGGTCTAAGGATACTAAAATGCTTCATATGTAGATATTTTGGGCATATAGATGATGATTGCACATACTAAAACAACTGCAACAAGTAAATTTTATTTATTGAAAAAGAAAGCAACAGCTCTAGTAATAGTTCTAGCAGTAGTTCTAGTGAAAATTCCAGCAGCGGTGATGATGAAGAAGAAGAATCCACAAAATAAGAAAATAAAATCAAGAGATTGGAAAGGAAAATAAAGAGCCTTGAAAATAAGGAGCATGAAAATGAAAAGGTCAAAATGATGCTTAATCAACACATTTAAGTTTTAGAAAAAGAGCTTCAAGAAACAAACGAGCTCGACATCACTATTTCTGAGCAATTGAAGGAGAAGAAATAAAGGTGTAATAATTTAGAAGAAGAAGATCAAAGAATTTTGGGGACCTACATAAATGAGTTAGCACGATTTCAAAGGAATTCAAAAATTTTGGATAATTTTTTAGATTTACAATGAGATCCATTTATAAAGACAGGGCTTGGTTATGAAGAAGGAAAATAAAAAATAAGTACACAAGGACCTATATTTGTATCAGGAGGCTTTGTTTCAAAAATATATAAGGAAGAACCGATTCCCAAAGAAAAAGTAGTAGAAATGGATACTTGCATTTCAGAGGCTATAGATATGTGTGCCAATTTACTACTTGACACAAATGAAGAGAAAGAAGAGGAAGATTCCAAAGCACCAAAGGTCTCATATTTCAGGTTTGGGGAATCACACTAAAAAGGAAAGGAAGTTCTAAAATATGAAAGCAAGGAAGCACCTAAGTTTTATGAAGAAAGTTCCAAAGTTCCTATGGCTCCACATATTTAGTTTGGATCTTGTTTTGAGAAAGGTGAATCGAGTTCAAAAGGAAAAGAAATTCTTGAAGAAGAAAGCAAGAAATAAACTAAGGAAAATGATTTAGATGCAACAACGAAGGTTCAAGGATGCAATGCACAAGTTGAAAATGATCATAAGGATAATGGTCAAGAAAGGTATGAGGAACCAAGGCATGAACAAAAGGATTTTCAAGGACACTATTTTTTTTGTAATGGATTTAGACACAGGG
The DNA here is from genome assembly GCA_028583015.1 of Wollemia nobilis. Lineage (NCBI taxonomy): Eukaryota > Viridiplantae > Streptophyta > Pinopsida > Araucariales > Araucariaceae > Wollemia > Wollemia nobilis. The sequence continues at coordinate 5,375,845 of JAQPPZ010001745.1, read as the reverse complement.
TTATACACTGCAGGGTCCATGGATCAAATAAGTTTGATTTTTCTAGAAGAAACTTCAAAGGAAGAAGGTATGGTTTTCAAGGACATTGCTTCTTATGCAACAATATTGGTCATAGAGCTTCTCAGTGCAAAGAAAATGAGCAAAATGGTTTTGGTTTTAGAGCTACACAATTCAAAAGTCATGGTCATAATGGTCATGAAAAGAGAGCTTCACAATACAGGGTTCAAGAAAGGAATGGATATGAAAATTATTTCAAGAAAGAATTCATGATTTGGGCACCATACAAAGGCTACAATATCAAGTGTTCTAATTTTAATAACTTTGGACATATTGCAAAATGGTGTAGGACTCAATTCCAAACATGTTCAAGGCAAGAAGGTCAAACAGGTTCAAGACAAGAAGATCAAGTAATTCATCGAGAGAAGGATATCAAAAAAATATGGAAGGAAAGTTATAGAGGAAAGAAATAATGTAATATGGGAGTAAAAGTACTCCCACCCCAAAATTAATCACCTTAAGAGAGAAGGTGGTGAGGGGGCTAAGCTTAAGAATCATATCTTTTAGCCCCATAGGTGTCCCTTTTGCCATTGATGTCAAAGGGGGAGAGATTTGAGTAAGGGGGAGATATTTGAGTTAGGGGGATCAGCATCCAAAGAGAGCATTGAGTTAGGGGGAGTAGCCTCCAAAGAGAGTATTGAGTCAGGGGGAGCAGCTTTGATTCTCAAAAATGATTTTTGTAATGACTGTGGTGATTTGCATTAGAGGTGTTGCCATCAATGACAAAGGGGGATATTGTTGAAATTTGAGGTATTTTATATTGTCATTGATGTCACATGGTTCACATTGAGTTTTGGTGGCCACAGTATTTCATATATAAGCATTTATGATATTTTGGAAAGCATGGATATATAAAATTTTTGTGAAAACCAAGTTAGGCAAAATAAAAGGTTTTATTTAAAACCATGGATGGAAGATTTGAAATGGGTTTTTCTTAAAACCCAGGTTGTCTTTTCGTTTTGTCGAAAAATATGCCTCGGTGATGGAGATATTTAATTTTAAATATTTAAGTTTAAATTTTAATTATTTAAAATTTGAATTTAAATTATAGCACTGACATCGAAAGAAAGGACGAGGCACATAATATTAAAGTTTAATTTATAGCGTCAACGTGAAAAGAAAGGAGGAAGGCATATATAAATATGCCACCAAATGTTTTTATTTATTCCCTATATCCTCGATGATGGTGATGCATTTGAATTGCTAAGGAAGTGAAAGGTGCCAGCATGTTAAAGAGTGTGCAAAGGGTGTTCGTTCGAAGAGGGAGCAAATGCATCGTAGCTCGTTCAAATCCAGCAAATAAAGGAGGAAATAAAATTAAGGTAGGTCCCTTACCAAGCACCGTAGGAACTTTTGGCCTAGCAACAAGAGGAAGGAACGTAAGATGTTGAAGTGCTAGTAGATCCAAAGTTCTAATCCCACCAACACTAGTTTTGCAAAGTGAAAGGGAGGAATATTTTGGTGCATGTGGTGTTTGAGGACATGCTCGGAGCAAACAAACAGAATATTTGCGCTCACTATTCTATGTGAGTGGTTGGATCACATGGTTGTTGGAACCATGGTTAGAGTGGTGCAAGGGCAGTGATAGGGGATCGAATCCCACTGAGGACAAAGGCAAGTTAATAATTTTTCCTAATATTTTATTTTTCTAAGATTGCCCTAGGAGAGATAAGGGTTGTGATGCATGTTGAGAAAAATAGAAATTTCTGGTGATTTTCCTTTTAGAAGTATATCATATTAGATATCGTTGGAAATCTTATTTCGAGGGCTATTTGATTAACTTGCTTAGATGGAGAAATAAGATGTATGTAAAGAGATATTTCTATTTTTTTAAAGGGGTTCAAAGTGAAGGTTGTTTTGTTCTTTTTCAAAGTGTGTTGAGTGTGGCATATTTCCAAAGGGGTTTCTTCATCTTCATAAAAGGTATGGGCACATTCTCCTATTGATTGATTATGGTGGTTGATTTCTAAAATATCATTGGAGAGAAAAGGATTTATTATGGTTTTATTTTTGAAAATGGTTGGTTGAATGCTTCAAGGTTTTCTGGTTTGAGAGTTTTGTTTAAAATTTGTTTTATAAGAATAGTTGTTTAAGCCCATTGGTTATGTGAAGAACTTGAAAAGAACATGGGTAGCATTGTTATGTGAGATTTTTGGTTGAGCATTGTTGGAAAAATTTGAGTTGGTTGATACATTTTTGGATGGTTGATACATTTTTGGACTAGGGTTTTGTGAGAAAGAGTTGTTCGTTGTGATGATTGGTTGAGTTGAGTTGATTGAACCTAGTCAAGTGATTGTGTGAGGTGATTATTCAAGTTCCATGAAACAAACTATTCTATAAATATGATTTGAGTTGAGATTGAGCTTAGAACATATTGAGTCTCTAACAATTCTCTTTATGCTTCTATAAGATTTAAGTTGAGTTGAGATTGATTTGAGTTGATATCATTGTGGATCATTGTTGTAATCCATTGTAGAGTGCATTGCCATTCATTGTTGAGTTTATCTTTGAGACTTGCATTAATATATTTGTGGATGATATTTGAGTGCTATTTGAGCATGATTGTTTGAGCCTTTGAGAAGGCCTTTGGGATAGAATTTGTGGCAGCTTTTGTGTATGATTAATTGAGCCTTGAGAAGGCTTTTGGGATAGATTTGTTGAGCATATTTAGACAAGTTCTATGTGAGATTGTTGAGAAGATTTAGACAAGTTCTGTGTGAGCTTGTTGATCAAGTTTAGACAAGTTCTGTGTGAGCTTGTTGAGTAGATTTTGGACAAGTTCTGTGTGAGCTTGTTGAGCAAATTTGGACAAGTTCTGTGTGATATTGTTGAGCAAATTTTGACAAGTTTTGTGTGAGCTTGTTGAGAAAATTTGGACAAGTTCTATGTGAGCTTGTGGAGAAGATTTGGGCAAGTCCTGTGTGAGCTTGTTGAGCATATTTGTGCAAGTTCTTGGTGAGCTTTCTGAATTAGATCAGTGTGTTTCCTAGCTGAGCAAATCAGTGGATTACCTACTTGAGCAGATTAGTGTGTTGCCTAGCTGAGTAGATCAGTGGATTGCCTACCTGAGCAGATCAATGAATTTTCTAGCTTTGGTAAGATCAAAGTAATCATTGTATTGGATAAAGATACTTATTTCTATGTGAAATATTATAAGGATATTATATTGTGGAGTACCCCACATTGGAGGAACCACATTAAATCTTGTGTTTCAATTATGTGGTGACTTGTGCTCTTGCTTACTATTGCTATCTGAGTTATTAATGCACACTGATCTATTTGGTTATTGCAATTAAGGACATTAATTGATATTTTTTTGGAAAGAAAGTAAAAAGTGGGTGCTAAACTATTCACCCCCCCTCTCAGTATAAAATTGTGTTCTTCAGTCGATCTAGCACAATTTTGCTCAATAGGTTCACTCAGAACCTATCTAAATCTGATCAATAGGTCCACACAGAACCTATCCAAATCTGCTCAACAAGTCCACACGGAACCTATCCAAATCTGATCACTAAGTCCTCTCTAGGACTTTCTCAAATTTGCATAGCAAGATTTCACAAAAGCTTACTCAAATCATTCCACAAGCCTTCTCAAATCTGCTTAACAAGCTCACACAAAACTTGTCCAATATCATAGAAGCATAAAGAGAATTGTTAGAGACTCAATATGTTCTATACTCAAATCCCAATCTCAACTCAAATCAAAATATTGAATAGTTTGCTTCTAGGAATTTGAACAACCACTTCTAGGCTCAATCAACTCTACTCAATCGATCACCTCAAGGATCAATCATTTCCCACAAACCCTAGTCCAATCATGTATATAACAATGATACTCATGTTATTCTCTAACTCAAGTTCAAGTTCTTTGCACAACCAATGGGCTTCAACAACAATGCTTATAAAACAAGGTTTAATCACAACACACAATCTAGAAAACCTTGAAGCATTCACCAACCACTTTTGAAAAGGAAACCACAATCAATCCTTTTATCTCCAATGATATTTTAGAAATCAACCACCATAAAAAATCAATAGGAGAATGTGCCCATACCTTTTTGATGCCAAGAGGTTGTTCACAAAATCTGCCACACTCAACAAAACTTTCCTTTCCAATATTAATAAGAGTTAGTGGACTTCAAAAATAATCATAAGATAAATTATAACTCAATCTACACCTTTTTACTCCAACTCAATAATCACATCCACCAAACTCCCTCTATATAAAAACCCTAAAAAAATAATAAATAATAAGCCGCTATTCAATTTCCACAAATTCTGCTTCATTCAAAACCCTTATTTCTCCTAAAATAATGCTCTCAAAAATTTAAATCAATATCATAAGGCTCAAATAATCATCTATGGTTTTCACCAACAAAACAATTATTTAACCTTTTAAACACAACAAAGGTTTATAGAAATAAAATATTTCCTAACCCTTATCACTCCAAACTTTAGAGCATTAATTAAATTTTAATAAAAAATTCACATGCCTCAATGGGTTTTGATCCCTTGACCTACCCTCACTGTGAGCACCTTAGCCATGGCTAAGGTAGCCAAACGAACTACCCGCTCATTCACAATGAAAAAGGGGTATGACTTCCCTTTATTTGCTACAGGTCCATATGCCTCAAATAAACCGTGCACCCTTGGCGCTTCTGCCACAAAAAATGATGAACGAACCTTGCCAAAATCGAACGCATGACCTCGTGCTACCAAATACCTTTGCACTTCTTGAGTTGCCAATAGGCCACACTACCCAAGGTGAATTGGGTTTCGCATTTCATCCGATTTATTCATTGCTTCCACCACTAAAAACTTTTTCGCATGATCTCTATTCACTTTCCAACAATTGCATTAACAACAAGAGCAAGGATGATTTTAATTGAAGAATTTAATGGCATATATATATGCCTTCCCTTTACTTTGGAAACGTTGGCACTTCCTCATGACGTTGACAGATAAAATTTTAATTTTAATTTTAAATTTTAAATAATTTAAAATTTAAACTAAATATTTAAAATTAAATATTCCCATCACCAGGGCACCTTTTTCGATGAAATGAAAATCCAACTTGGGTTTTAAGAAAAACCCATTTCAAATCTCTTTGTCCATGGTTTTAAATAAAATATTTTATTTTTCCTACCTTGGTTTTCACAAAAACCCTTCCTTGCACTTTTCAAAAAACATAGTGCATGCCATCATAGATCCTTTTGACATCAAATAACCTTTTGACATCAATGACAACATTTTAGCTTAGGGAATCAAAATGCCCAAAAATATCCCCCTTTATCATTGATAGCAACCCAAATCCTTTTATTAAAATATGACCTTATTTTTTTCTCCCCCTGGCTCAATGCTCTCTCAACTATCAAAACTTTCCCCATATCAAAAACTCTCCCCAATATACACAAATATCTGCCCCCTTTGACATCAATGGCAAAGGGTCACCTTTGAGGATCAGGGCTAAGAATGAGCCTCTTAGCTTAGCCCCTCCCCCACCTCCACATGAGGTGGTTAATTCTGGGGTGGGAGACTCACTTCCAATTTCCCTCGAAGATACTCAAATTTCTCCTTTGAGAGTGATTTAGTGAAAATATCTACTATTTGTTCCTTGGTAGTGACATACTCCAATTTGACATGTTTATCTGACACTTGTTCTCTTAGAAAATGATATTTAATCAGAATATGCTTCATCCTAGAGTGCATTACCAGATTCTTTGAGATGCATATGGCACTGGTATTATCACATAGTATAGGAATGGGTTGATCATGCTTTATCCTAAAGTCTTCTAAAGTTCTCTTCATCCATAACACCTGTGTATAATTGGCTACTAATGCAATATATTTTGCCTCTGCTATAGATAGTGATACTGAAACCTGCTTCTTACTTAACCAGAAGACTAGACTTTATCCAAGAAAGAAAGCTCCTCCACTTGTGCTTTTTATATCATCAATGTTGTCGGCCCAATTTGCATCTGTATATGATGTGAGTGATAACCTGTCACTTTTGGGATACCAAATCCCAAAATCCATAGTTCCAAATAGATACCTAAAAATTCTTTTTACTACGGCTACATGTGTTTCCTTGGGTGCTTCTTGAAAACTTGCCACTAATCCCACTAACTGCATTGTCTGGTCTTGTAGCTGTGACATATAATAAGCTACCAATCATGGATCTGTATAGTCTCTGATATACCTCTAGAGATTCATCATCCTTACTCAACTTGCACCCTGTGACCATAGGAGTACTTACTGGTTTGCAATCTTCTAACCTAAATTTTTTCAACATCTCCTTGATCTACTTGGCTTGAGAAAGAAACACTCCCTCTATTGATTGTGAAATTTGAATACCAAGAAAGAAAGATAATTCATCGAGCATAGACATATCAAATTCACTTTGTATGTTCTTAGCAAAATCTTTGCACATATTGTCATTGTTTCCTCCAAAAATTATGTCATCAACATAAACAACCACTATTAGAAGATTATTTCCTTCATTTTTGATATACAAATTACTGTCTGCTATTCCTTTCCTAAATTCGGGTTCTTGTAGATACTTATCCAATCTTGAGTACCATGCTCTAGGAGCCTGCTTTAAACCATACAATGCCTTTTTTAATCTACATACCTGATCTAATGTATCTGTTAGTATGAATCCCTCTGGTTGTTCAATGTAGACCTCTTCTTCTAGAATCCTATTTAGAAAGGCTGACTTGACATCGATCTGATATACTTTGAAGTTTTTGAAACTTGTAAAAGCTAAAAACATCCTTATAGCCTCAAGTTGTGCAACTAGAGAAAATGTTTCATCAAAATCAATTCCTTCTACTTGTGCATAACCTTTGCATACTAAACTTGCTTTGTTTTTGACCACTTGTCCATATTCATTTAACTTATTTTTGAAAACCCATTTTGTATCAATCACATTTTTCTCATTTGGTCATGGAACAAGTTCTCAAGTCTTGATTTTTTCTATCTGATCTAATTCCTCATTCATTGCTTTAATCCAAAATTCATCTTCACTCGCTGGAGTGAAATTTTTTGGCTCAATTTTAAATAGCAAAGAAATATTTGCTTGTTGAGATGGTTTTATTATTCTTCTTCTTGTTTGTCTTTCATCTAGATCCCCGATGATCTGATATTTTGGGTGATATTTCTATACATACCTGGAAGGAGTATTAGGAAGAAGCCTTTGTATTTATTCTTCATCATTATCTGATTCTTCACAAAATTCTTCTGGACAACATCCATCTTCTTGGTATACATTTTGCTGGATTGATTCTCTGGAATCTATTTTTTTGTCAATTGTTACATTCATACTTTCCACCATAGTGCGAGTTCTTTTGTTGTAAAATCTATAAGCCTTGATTTTTGTAGAATAACCAAGAAAAATTTCCTCATCACATCTAGGATCAAATTTGCCCAAATTCTGATCTTCCCATCTTATGTAGCATTTACTTCCAATTGAAATGTTTTACAGTAGCAAGTCTTCCTTTACAAATCTCATAAGGATTTTTGTGATGATTTACCCTTAATTGATCCCTAGTAATTATATATAGAGCTATAGATACCGTTTCTTTCCAAAATCCGTCTGACAACTTAAATTCATTTAACATAGCTCTAGCCATGTTTTCAACAGTCTTGTTCTTTCTTTCAACTACTCCATTTTATTGGGGAGTTCTTGTGGCTGAGTATTCCCTCTTAATTCCATGCTCTTCATAGAATTATACAAATTAATTTGATGTGAATTTTCCTCCTCTATCATATCAAATACATTTAATCATTTTTCCTATTTCATTTTCAACCAACTTTTTGAATGCCTTCAATTTTTCGAAGGCTTCTGACTTTTCTTTCAAAAAAGTTACCCAAACCATTCTAGAATAATCATATACAAACAACATGAAGTAGCTCTCACCCTGAAGACTTTGTATTCTGGTAGGACCACGTAAATCAATATGTATTAGACTCAAAGACTCAAAATTTATATAGCATTTTGGTTTGTAGGTTGTCCTAGTTTGCTTTCCATGTTGGCAAGGTCCACAAATTATATTTTGCGGTCTTCTTATTGTGGGTAAATCTCTGACTGCTTGTTAATTGCTTATGCTGACTATGTTATCAAAATTTAAATGACCCAACCTTCTATGCCACAACCAACTCTCATAATATTGTGACAGAAAGCACTTTTCTCCTTTGATTTCATTTAGCATGCATAAGTTCTTTGGGATCATTTTTGCATTTGCAATAATTCTTCCTATTTCTATTTTTCTTATCTCACATCTATCTGGATGGAAGGTGACCATGTATCCTTGATTACAAAGTTGAATTATACTCAGAATATTGTGTTTTAACCCTTTGACATACAAAACATTCTCTATTTTTGTTTTTCCATTGTCTAGACTTAGAGTACCTCTCCCAACAATTCTTGTTGATCCATTATCACCAAAACTTACTGATCCTATGTTTGTTCCTTTAGAATTATGAACTTATATTTGTCTCTTGTCATGTGACTAGAGCAACCACTATCCATATACCATTGTTAATTTTTATCTTGAACATGTAGGGTTGTTTGAACTAACATATAATTGGCCCTAACATTCTTCCTAGTTATTGGAATAACTTTTCTAGACTCTGAAAATATCATTTTACACCACCTAGCCTTGTGTCCAAAGTTATTGTATTTATAACATATAACATCATAATCCATGAGAGGTGCAAAGGAATTGAAATTTCTATTATAACCGGCATGATGAATACAGTGTGTAGCTCTATGTCCATATTTATTGCAAGAGAAACAATGACCATGGAAGAAGTTATGTAACTTGTTTGAAGACCTTGGATATTGTGACAAAGTCATCTTCCTTTTATGATTAACCCTTATCCAAGGTTCTTCTTTGATTTATTATTTTCTGATGTCCTTTGCTTGCTTTTCTTTGTTTTATGTCTTTGCCTTTTGGAATCTTGATTCCTCTTTCTTCTTTTCATTTTCAATTTCCTGTAGCAACTTGGTCCTTTCAATTTTACTCCTTAGGAAAACAATTTTTGCTTCCAATATTTCACATTTTGTTTCCCTGGATTTCAATAGATTTGTCATATCTTTCTCAATATTTTTTTCTTCTTCCACCTTGATCTTGAATTCTATGAAATTCTGGAACCACTCTTGCTTCTTCATCTTCTTGAATTTGTTCTTTCAGGATTAAATTTTTCTCTCCAAGTCTTTCAAATTTTTTGAGAGCAGAGAAGAACTCTTATTTCATATCAAAAATAGTCTCTACATCATTCTCTGAAGTTGTGTGTGCCACTAAAGGTCCTCTTCCAATCTGTTAGACTCTTCATGGAGAGACCAGATCTGATACTAATTAAAGAACATGTGCTTATACTGAGAGGGGGAGGTGAATAGTATACCATATTTTTTTTCCCAAATAGTAGCATCAACATTAATGAAACAATAAACATCACACACATGAGAGACATCATTTTAACATGTTTCACCCAATATGGGCTACCTCCACAAAGAAAATATTTCTCAAATAATGTCTTGGGAATCCTTCCCAAATTACAATGTTTATGAACTTTTGTCCAAAGGAGATGTTGATCCCCTAATATCAAGTTCATGGATCTCTTCCATAGGAGAAATCTTTCCCGTTCTGCTCTGGCTAGTGATCTTCTAGAAGACTCTGTCTTTATGCTGCATTGACTAGTGGATCTCTCTTAAATTGAAGATTACTCACTCATATCTATCTTCAATTGTCTTGGCTGCTGGATCTCTATCCACTAAGACTCTATCCTTTGTACTCTGTCACCTCCAAAGCTCTATCTCAATACTATAATAAACACAATTCAGTCGGTATAGCATAATTCTGGTCAATAGGTTCACACAAGAACTTGTCCAAATCTGCTCAATAGGTCCACACAGAACCTATCCAAATCTGCTCAATAGGTCCACACAGAACTTGTCCAAATATTCTCAATAAGTCCTCTTTAGGACTTGCTCAAATCTGCATAGCAAGCTTTCACAAAAGCTTACTCAAATTAGTCCACAAGCCTTCTCAAAGACTTGTCTCAAATATGCTTAACAAGATCACACAAAACTTGTCCAATATCATAGAAGCATAAAGAGAATTGTTAGAGACTCAATTATGTTCTATACTCAAATCCCAATCACAACTCAAATCAAAATATTGAATAGTTTTTTTCTAGTAACTTGAACAACCACTTCACACAATCACTTGACTAGGCTCAATCAACTCTATTCAATCAATCACCTCAAGGATAAATCCTTTCCCACAAACCCTAGTCCAAGCATGTATCAACCAACTCAAAATGTTTCCAACAATGCTCAATCACAAATATCATATAACAATTATACTCATGTTCTTCTCTAGCTCAAGTTCAAGATCTTTGCACAACCAATGGGCTTCAACAACAATGCTTATAAAACAAGGTTTAATCACAACACAATCCAAAAAACCTTGAAGCATTCACCAACCACTTTCAAAAAGGAAACCACAATAAATATTTTTCTCTCCAATGATATTTCAGAAATCAACCACCATAAACAATCAATAGGAGAATGTGCCCATACCTTTTTTATGCCAATAAGTTGTTCACAAAATATGCCACACTCAACAAAACTTTCCTTCCAATATTAATAAGGGTTAGTGGACTTCAAATAATAATCACAAGATAAATTATAACTCAATTTACACCCTTTTACTCCAAAATAATGCTCTCAAAAATTCAAATCAATATCATAAGGCTCAAATAATAATCTATGGTTTTCACCAACAAAATAATTATTTAACCTTTTAAACACAACAAAGGTTTACAGAAATAAAATATGTCCTAACCCTTATCACTCCAAACTTTAGAGCATTCATTAAATTTTAATCAAAAATTCGCATACCTCCTTAATGGATTTCGACCCCTCGACCTGCCCTCACTGCGAGCACCCTAGTCATGGATAAGGTAGCCAAATGAGCTACCTATTCATTCACAATGCAAAAGGAGCACGACTTCCATTTATTTGCTACAAACCCACATGCCTCAAATAAACCGTGCTCCCTTGGTGCTTCCACCACAAAACACAATGAATGAACCTTGCCAAAATTGAATGCACGACCTCATGCTACCAAATGCCTTTGTGCTACCCAAATTGCCAATAGGTCACACTTTCCAAGGTGACTTGGGTTTCGCATGCTGTCTAATTTATTCATTGCTTCCACCACTAAAAACGTTTTCACATGAGCTCTATTCACTTTCCAACAATCACATTAACAACAAGAGCAAGGATGATTTTAATTGAAGAATTTAATGGCATATATTTATGCCTTCCCTTTCTTGCAATGTTTAGATTTTTTTTGGAGCTCTACTAGGGTTTGATGAGGAAAACCTACTCTACTAGGGTTTGATGAAGAAAAACTATTTTGCGGGGATGACACCAACTTTTGAAGGAGGTCTAAAAATTGGAGAAATGTCGTGATGGCATCGGGTCCGACACAAAGAGTGCATGCTCTTGATGTTTTTCATCTGAAAATGAGAAGGAACAATATTTTCCAGTGCATGTCAGTAACCGCTTGTTAAATAACAACGAATTTTTGGAATGATGTGAAGCCAGGCTAGTTCTAGTGGTTCAACTAGACTCGATGGTGGAAGATGTGGAGTATCTAACCAAACATGCCCTTATTGGTAAAATTTTGGGCATCCAAAATTCTCTCCCCTTTGTGGAGGCTTGGGTCAGGAAGACTTAGAATCCTGAAGGTGATGTGGAGGTGATGCTGAGTGCAAACAACTATTTTATGGTGGTTTTCTCTTGTATTATAGATCAAAGCATTTGAAGGCGGTCCTTATTTCTATAACCAAGTGGAACTCTTTCTTAAACCTTGGCATGTGGGTTTCAACCTATCAGAGGAGTGGCCGTCGTGGGTTCCAGTATGGGTGCGGCTTCCATGGCTCTCGTTGGAATTATGGAGAACTGATATCTTGCATAAGATTGCCCTTCTACTTGGGAATCCGGTTGGACTATCACAATAGACAATGGATAAAAAGGTAATCTTTGTTGCTCTTATTTGAGTTGAAATTGACTTAAATAATCCTATTCCACATTCTATTGAAATACAATTTGGATCAGCTACATGAGTTCAAAAACTTGACTATGAAGCTCTACCATTTCATTGTCAGATTTATCGTGAATATGGACACCTACAAAGAAAATGCCCTAAGTTTGTCCTGCATGTGGCTTTAAATCCTGTGCCCTCTCATTCTGGAAAAAGTTTGGATAAATAAAAATCCCCAATAAAGGAAGGGGAATGGGATAAGGAAGGTTTTGTTCTAGTAAAAGCCCAAAACAAAGGACAAAGGGCAAACAAAGACCTTAAGGATAGCTAGCCAAATGCTCTACTCAACCATTTTGAAATATTAGATGATCTTGATCAGTGCATGGAGATACCTGAAATGTTGCTACCTGATGCAAATATAACAAGGCCAAATTAGATGTCTCTTCTTGAGGGGGAACCTTAAGGAATCAGATCTAGGGGTTTTAAATGAAGAACAAAGGGCTTTATATTTGAGTATAGGGGACATGGATGGGTCTAGCCCTATAAGGGAAACTATTTTGGAAAGTGGTACAGATTTAGTTATGCCCTCTCCTACTCAAGCACTGATGTAGTCATCCTTGGACTACAAAAATCCTACGATGTTGGGATTGTAGCAGAAAATAATTAAAAAAAGTTTTTTGGATAAGAATATGAAGGTGGGTCGGAAGAAGGACTAGGATAAAATTAAGTTAATGGGGGAGAATTTTGTGGAGTCATGCTTGGTGAGAACATTGGACTCCCATTTTTATAACCCCCAAAAATGATTATCCTCTCATGGAATGTAAGGGGGTTGAACAACATCCCCAGACAAAAAGTTGTTCATGATTTGGTTTGTGTGCATTCTTTGGATGTGGTGTTTATTCAGGAGACTAAATTTGCTATTGATAGTATGTTCAATATTTCTCCCAAGTTGTGGAGAATGGGGAAATACCAGTGTATTGGTGCATGTGGATATGCTGGTGGCATCGCTTGTTTATGGGATTCGGTTAAGATATCCCCTCTTACTTGGATTTCCAGCATATGGTCTATTTCGATGGTCGGGCATGATAATGAATCTGGTGAAACCAAAAGTGAATTTGTGGGAGCACATTTTCTTTGTGAGAATTTTGGTTCCCCTGTACCCATGGATTTTTGTTGGAGACTTCAACTCTATCACTTGTCTGGAGGAGAAATGTGGTGGGGTGGACCATCTCCAGCATTTTTCTTCTGTATTTAGTGCTCATATCCAGGCCCTAAACTTGGTTGACATCAAGCCAAATAATGGGATATTTACTTGGCATAATAGAAGGTGTGGGGAAGCTTCCATCTCAGAGATACTGGATAGGTTTTTGATATCCAGTTATTGGATGGGTAATAACAGAAGTGCTAGTTATATGATTCTGGAGGGTAGGGGATCTGATCATTGGTCTATCAAACTCTTTGCTTTGGAGTTAGGGCTAAAAATGAATCCCTCCTTTAAGTTTCAACTTATGTGGCTTCGTGATCCTAAGCTTCATGATTTCATGAGGCTAGTGGACCATTGACAAACCTCCTCATGGCACCGCTATGTATTCCTTTATGAAGCGACTAAAATTTGTAAAACATAAATTGAAGAGATGGAATAGACTAAATTTTGGGGACCTTTCCTTAGCTAAGCTGGCAACTCTTAGGAGAATGGAATAAGCTTCAAGGAAGATTAAATATCATGGATTCATGAAGGAGCTTCTTGTTGAGGAATCTGATGCTGCAAAAGATCTTACTGAATGGGAACTGAGGGAAGAAATTTTTTGGAAATAAAAAGCTTGAGTAGATTGGATTTAGGAAGGGGATAGGAACACAACCTTCTTTTATAACTTAGTTAAGGCTCATCGTAATGGTAACCTGATTACCTCTCTTGTGAATTCTTAGGGTGCCCTGCTCTCTTCTTTCAAGGATATTTCAGAAGATACTAAGAGGTATTTTTCCTCTCTCTTCAAGGAGGACTCCCTATCAGATGATGAGAATGAAAAGCTTATTCTAAACTGTATTCCAGTGAATGTTTCTATAGATATGAATGAGCACTTGATGGGTCTAATTTCCCTTGAGAAGTTGGAAAAATTTGTATTCAATATGAAAAAAGGAAAAGCCCTAGGCCCAAATGGATTCCCGATTGAGTTTTATCAGGAGTTTTGGGATTTAATCAAATTTGATCTTTTGGAGGTGGTCCATGAGTCCCAAAAGAAAAAATAGATGCTAAGGGACCTAAATGCTACCTTTGTGGTGCTTATACCCAAAAAAGAGGGAGCGAATTCCTTGGATATGTTCAGGCCTATTGCTCTTTGCAATGTTATGTATAATATCATCACACAAATTATTGCTAAGAGGCTGAAGATATGGTTGAGAAAAATCATCTCTGAGGAGAAAGGAGGGTTTGTTGTTGGTCGACAAATATTGGATGGGGTTGTTATTGCTACAGAAGCTATTCACTCGATGGAAACTTCTAAGGAGAAAACTATGTTCATTAAGTTGGACATGGCCAAAGCCTATGATCGGGTCAGATGGTCCTTTCTTCAGAAAGTTCTTGCTGCTTTTGGATTTGAGGAGGAATGGATTAGATGGGTGATGAGTTGTGTTTATTCTTCCTCATTATTTGTTCTTGTTAATAATGAGCCATCAGAGCTATTTGAGGCCTTAAGTGGATTGAGGCAATGAGATCATTTATCTCCTTATTTATTTATCATTATGGCAGAAGGGTTGGGAAGATTGCTCAAGTCTCAAGTCATGTAGGGTCTCATTTAGGGGCAAAAGTGGGATAGTAGTTTGCCACATATTTCCCACCTTAAATTTTTTGATGATACTGATTTTTTGGGAGTTGCAACTATCAGGGAAGCTGGTAATATTAGATAGTCTCTTGACATATATCTTGGTGCTTCTGGACAGTTGATTAATGAGGACAAGTCTTCTATTTTCTTCTTCAATACCCCTCCTCTTATTCAATCCAGGATTGCTCGCATTCTAAGATTCCAGGTTGGGAATCCCCCCTTAATTTATCTTGGTATTCTAATTTCATCTCATCCTCTACCTAGATCTTCTTGTAAGTCTATGCTTGATAAGTTTAGAAGGAAGGTGAATCACTGGACTTTCAGATGGCTATCCACTACAGGTAGAGTGTTGCTTTTATAATCTGTTGTTCAAGCTTTACCCATTTATAGATGCTTTGTACAAATAGCTCCCTCTCACTTCATCAAGGACATGGATGCTTTGTCAAGATATTTTTTATGGTCTAGAAAACTTGATCAATCTAAATGGATTTTGGTTAGGTGGGATTCTATATGTAGGCCGATGCAAGAGGGAGGCCTTGGGTTGTGATAGATAGCTCTTTTTGGGTAGTATTTGGCTACAAAAATTTATTGGAGATGGTGTACCTCTCAAGATCAGATTTGGGCTAAAATATTATCTTGTAAATACTTGAGAGGTATTTATGATGTTGAGATCCCTAGAGTTAGCTTGGTTGGGAAAGGTTTAGTTATCTGGGACACTCTGAAAAGAGGAGCTAATTTAATCAATTAGGGTTTGTTCTAGATTTGCAATCAGGGATCAAATGCTCTTTTTTTGGAGGATTCTTGGGATGGCCACCCTCCTATATTGAATCAATATCCTAGGTTATGTTCCCTAAGCATTTTTTTTCTTGGAAGCAGGTTGGTCTTGTGTGGAGGACTTTAAAAAAATCCAATCTTTTGGAAATATGGAGATGTACAGGTGGAAATATCTGCAAGAATGGCCCTAGGGGGGACTGGCCAAGGACAAAGAGGTTCTTGCTCTTATTCTTATGGGGAGGCCTTGTTCTTCATTGAGGGGTAAAGATATTCTGGCTTGGAACCCTGATCCTAAGGGAACCTACTCGGTAGCCTATGGTTATCAGGTTCTTAATAAGCAAAAGTATGGGAGTCTTCCTGTCACTTGGTGGAAAAAGGTGTGGAACAAATTTGCCTGGCTAAAATGTAACTTCTTTCTCTAGTTTGTAGCTTGTAATAAATGCCTCACTTGGGATAGTGTGAGGAAGAGGGGATTTTAGGGTCCCTATTTTTGTGTCCTTTGCAGTAATAATGAGGACGACTCTTATCATTTATTTTTCCAATGCTTCTTTTCTAGAGATATTTTGCACCGTTGGTGGAGTTCCTAGAACCATCCATGTTTTCATGTGTTGTCGTTGGTGTATTTTTGGAGTAGTTTGGGTAGAACTTCAACCAAGGCCCCCTTCCTTTGAGTGGCTTGGAATTTGGGCCCTTCTTGCATCATTTGGAAATTTTTTCTTGAACGAAACCAGTGCATATTTCAAGGCAGTTATTTGGCTGTTCAATAGATCTAGAAAAGGATCCTATATATGGTTCAAGAAACCATCCATAGCAAATGTGATGTGGAACCTCTTTTGGATTCTAGGGAGGAGAAGGTACATCAAACCCTTGGTATCTTTTGGGATGGTGTGAACTCTTCTAGCCCTAGTAGGGTTCCTCAGCTTAGAAAGAAGGTTAGAAGAGATGGTAGATGGAGGCCACCCCCTAGAGGAGTTTTAAAAATTAATACTGATGGATCGTCCAGGGGTAATCCTAGACATGCTGGCATTGGCGATGTTGGGAGAGATTCTACTGGTGGTATCAGTTTTTTCTTTTCTATTTATAAAGGTGTTCACTCCAAAATTTTTATGGAAGCTCTTGCAATTATTGAGGCCTTGCAGAGGGGGTTTTCTCTTGGCTGGCATAGGATTATCTGCGAGTCTGACTCTCAAATTGTGGTTAATATTTTAAACAGTAAAATGGTGGAGGAATTTAATTGATAGTTGGCCTATGTAGTTGTTCAGATTCTCAGAATGAGTGAAGAGTTTGAATTTATATCCTTTGTGCACATTCCAAGGGAATGGAATGTGGTTACTGATTACCTAGTCAAAAGGGCTTTTGAGCTGCTAGATCCTTGGAGTATCAATAATTGGGAGAGTCTTCCGTCTGGGGACTCTCAACGCCTATGGGATTTGATCCATAAGGATGTACAGACTTAATGTGGTTTGTTCTTGTTGTCTTTTCTGGGTGTCATTCTAGTCTAGTGGTTTTAGTCTGTTTGGCTGTTTATTTGAGTCCTGGTTGGAAGCTCAGTCGTACTCTATAAGCCAGACTTTTTATCAATAAATTTTTACCCCTTTATTTAAAAAAAAAGGGTAAAACTTTAATTTTCGGCGCTTCCTCATGACGTTGGCGGATAAAATTTTAATTTTAATTTTAAATTTTAAATTTTAATTTAAAGTAATTTAAAATTTAAACTAAATATTTAAAATTAAATATCTCCATCATCGGGGCACATTTTTCGATGAAACAAAAATCCAACTTGGATTTTAAGAAAAACCCATTTCAAATCTGTTGTCCATGGTTTTAAATAAAACCTTTTATTTTGCCTGCCTTGGTTTTCACAAAAACCCTTCCTTGCACTTTTCACAAAACATAGTGCATGCCATCATAGATCCTTTTGACATCAATGACAATATTTTAGCTTAGGCACTCAAAATGTCCAACATTCCCCCACTGACATTCAAAGGAAAGGATCATATAGTATAAATACCATAAGAATTGTCTCACATACGCAAGTCTTCGAATATTAAGCACATGCAACTTGTGAAAGTGAATGTGAAATATTCATGAGAAAATAAATACAAGAGGTTATTATTTTTTTAATTGCACCCAAAAAATGTGAATGACAAAGTGACCAAGACATAAATCCTTAACACCAACCAATCGATTGGGCTAGCGAAAAGTTTGAGGTGTGTAAGGCACATGGTATGCAGAGGTTCTACGTTTGAGTCTTGGTGGTTGTGGAAGGGACAAAGCCTTTTGTTGGTTTTAGCATTGTTTGAAGGAAAAAAGTGCTCAAAGAACTTTTATCTCCCACATGAGCACCTAGCTCATGCGACAGCAAGGCTGTGACTAGGGCACAAGTGACAACTTGACCTAGGATTGAATCCCACTGAGGGGTGTGCAAAGGTACATTAATTTTTGTTGTAATGTGCATGTGGTCTAAGGTTTTATTGTGAGCACCTAGGGAGATATAATGTGATTAAAGAGAATTTTAATTTTGCTGAAATTTGTGAAGGTTTTTATTGTGGTTTAAAAGTGAATTGCATTATTTTTGGAAAGGTGTGTTGATTATTTGAAATGCAATTTTTAAGTTGGGAGATATAAGGTGATTAAGATATATTTTATTTTTTGTCTTAGTTGAATATTGAGGAGGATTTAATTTGGCTTAAAAGTAGTTTGAATTACTTTTGGAAAGGTGTGTTGATGTCTTGATAATGCATTTTTTGAGTTGGGAGATATAAGGGAGTTATTTTGATTATTTTTATGCATTAAAATTCTGAAGTGGATTATTGTGAAAGTGTGTTAATTGAATCTTTTCTAATTTTATTTTGAAAATTTTGAAGATTATAAGGTGTACTTGAGAATTGTTATTTTTTTATGGTGAAATAAATATTGAGGAGAATTTTGAGAGGAGATTTTGAGATAGATTGTTACAACCTAATCTTAAAATTGGCAAAGAGATTTTGATTGTGATTAAGACAAGTTTTGAAGATATATCTTCATCAAAACAAAAGGTATGGGTACATCTTCCTTATGAGTGAAATATTGTTGGATTGAATGTTGTGAAATGCAAATTTGGAGTGAAAAGGTTTGTTTGATAAGCATTGTTGAGTGAGATTTCATGTGCATGATTTATGGATGTTAGTGAGAACATTTGAGTGTGAAATTGAGAACTATATTGAACTAGGGTTTGTGAAATATCATGAGTATTGTTGTTATGTGAGATTTTTTTATAAGCATTGTTGGAAATATTTGAGTAAACTTTCATGTGCATGATTAAGGTTTGTGAAAATATCATGAGTATCATTGTTATGTGAATGTGAAATCATCATGTGTCAAGGGTTGAGATTCATAGTGTGAGTTTTTGGAAGTATAGTGAAACACTCGGTTAGGGTTTGTAAGTAAGTTATGTTTCATTGAGTGAATGGTTGAGTGAAATTGGATAAGCATTATTGAGTGAATGCATTGGAGTGATAGTTCAAGTTTTGTGAAACAAATTGTTCTTTATTCTAAATTGATTTGAAAAGGAGTTTGAAAGTGATAGAGTGATTTGTGAGTGTGAAACATATTGAGTCTCTTACCATTCTCTATATGTTTATGTGGTTAAACAAAATTTTGAGTGAAATTTATTTGTGTGATTGAAGAGGTTTTTTGAAAGAGATTAAGTTGAGTTTTGTGAGTGTTTTTTGAGTGTGAAACATATTGAGTCTCTAACCATTCTCTATATGTTTTTGAGGTTAAACAAGATTCTGAGTGAAACTTGTTTGTGTGATTGAAGAAGTTTTCTAAAAGAGATTGAGTTGAGTTTTGTATGAAAATTTAAAATTGATTTGAACAAGATTTTGTGAAAGCTTATGAGCTGATTTGAGTAAGTCCTAGAGTGGACTTAAGGACAAAGATGAGAAATATTTTGTAAAAGCTTAAAGATAAATTTGTGTGAGCTTTTATGGAAGCCTACAATTATATTTGAGGTAAGTCTTAGTGAAGACTTGTTTAGCATATTGGAAAAGTTCTAGTGAGGACTTGTTGAGCAAATTTGAGGTAAGCCTTAGTGAAGGCTTGAGAGAAGATTGAGCAAGTTCTTGAGAGAACTTATGGATAGATTTGAAACAAGTATTTGAGAAGACTTGAGAGCAAAGTTGATTGATTTGTTCAAGCTTTGTGTTAAGGCTTGGAGCAGATCTAGCAGAGTTGATTTGTTATTGTATCAAGCTTTGTGTTAAGGTTTGAGGATAGATTTTGGTGTAGATTTAAGGTTAGATTTATGCCAGACTAGAGACAGATATTGAGCAGATTTATGCTATACCAAAGGACCATGTTTAGTGCAAATTTGAGATAGAGATTGAGCAAATTTGTGCTAGATTAAAGGATTGTGTTTAGTATAGATTTGAGATAGATATTGAGCATATTTTTGCTAGACTAAAGGACTGTGTTTAGTAAATATTTGAGATAGATATTGAGCAAAGCTAAGATCAAGCTTTGGAGGTGATAGACAAAATGATAGTAGTCTCTAGTGGATAGATATCCATTAGCTAGGGTAGTGAGGATAGAGGTCTTCTATGGAAATAGATCCACAAGCCAATGTAGTATAGGCAGTAGTCTTCTAAGAGGATCACCAGCCAGAGATCCACGAACCAGCCATAGTTCTCCTATGGATAGA
The DNA here is from genome assembly GCA_028583015.1 of Wollemia nobilis. NCBI lineage: Eukaryota > Viridiplantae > Streptophyta > Pinopsida > Araucariales > Araucariaceae > Wollemia > Wollemia nobilis. The sequence goes on along the minus strand of JAQPPZ010001745.1, from coordinate 5,355,456 downwards.
GATCCATGAACTAGAAAAGGGGAAAGAGTTCTCCTATGGATAGGCATCCACAAACTTGATTATGGGATTGGTGTCTCCTTTGGACAAAGGTCCATAAACATTGTAATAGGGAAGGATTCCCAAGAGATTTGTTAAGAAAATTTTAGTGAAAAATTTTCTCTGTGGAGTAGACCACATTGGGTGAACCATGTTAAATTGGTGTCTCTATTGTGTGTGATGATTTATGCATTGCTTTGATTACTGCTATTGATATTGCCATTGATATATTGCATAATATTGTTTGAGAAATAAAAGTAAAAAGTGGTCTTATACTATTCACCCCCCTCTTAGTATAAGCTTGTGTTCTTCAATTGATTAGAGCAAGTTTCTTCATGAAAGCCTAATAACTTGAAGGAAGATCTTACAAGAACACACATGGCTTGCCAAGAAGGTTTTTCATCAAATAGGGCTCCATTATTTTATGGAACTAACTATGCTTTCTGGAGTGTGAGGATGTGGACTTATTTTATGGCACATGGCTATGATATATGGAAATCCATTGAGGATGGGTTCACACCACCTAAAACTCCTCCCATGGATCTAGATGGCAAGAAACCATTTGAAAATAATGCTAGGGTAATGAATGCAATATTAAGTGGGTTATGTGAATCAGATTTTATGAAATTCATGCAATGCACATCAACAAAAGAAATATGGGACAAGTTACAAAGAACATATGAAGGAGACAACAAGGTTAAAATGAAAAACTTCAAACCCACAAGAAGAATTTTGAATATTTGAAGATGAAATATGAGGAAGATATTGCCAAATATATACTCTGTGTTGATGAAGTTATCAACACCATTTGTGGACTTGGAGAAAGTATTGAAGACTCTAAGATTGTTCAGAAAATCTTAAGATCACTTCCCATGAGGTTTGATGCAAAGGTCTCATGATTGAAGAAATGAAGGATCTTAAAACCTTAAGCATGGATGAGCTACATGGAATTCTCATAGCCTATGATATGAGGACTGAAAAAGATCAAACATCCAAATGGGAGGCTGCATTTAAAGCTTCAAATAAGACAAAGAATAAAGAACCAAAGTCAAGTGAAGAATCAAGCAACAGAGAAGAAGCTAACTTTGTGCGAAGAAATAAGAAGGGTCCAAGTAAAACACAAAGGTATACATTCAGTGAAATGTTTTAATTGTGGTAACATTGGTCACTATGCATCTAATTTCCCACAAGATGAAAGTAGTAGCAGTGAAGAAGAAAAGGAATACAAGAAAAAGAAAGAAATAAAATTTTATCATGAAAAGAAAAACAAGCACGGTCAAAGCAAGCATGAGAAGAAGATATTTCAAAGGCACAAGAAGAGTCTTTATGTTGAGGAAGCAAATAGTTCTTCCAGTAGTGATGAAATTATCTCTGATAGTGAAAGAGAAGAAATCCTATTTTTGGCCATGGAAGTGAAAGAAGATGCTCCTATTTTTGAAAAAATGGGAAGAGGAGAGAGATCCATAAAATGAAGAGGAAGCCATAGTTGATATAGAAGAGGAACTTGTTGTTGCTCTTGAAGAGTTGAAAAGGCTTAGAAAGAAGAACTCAATATTGAAGACTCAAGTACAAGAGGATGAGAAGACAAAGGCAAAGTTGTCACAAGAACTCATTGACTTGAAAGTTAAAGTTGAAGAGGTAAAGCAAATTGAAGAAGGTATGGTTGAGCAGTTAAAGGCAAAAGAGTTGGAATGTGAAAAACTAGAGCATGAGGTTTTCTCACTAAGGAAGGAAGTGGAAAAATCAAATGATAAGCTACATAGGTTTGAGAAAAGCATATAAATAATGGATGATATTATCAAAGGACAGAGATATTTGGTTATAAATACTGGACTTGGTTTTGAAGAAAGTCAAAAGAAACAAAATGCGGAGTCAAGTTCAAAAGGAACAAAGACATCAAATAAAATAATTAAAGAAGAGCCTAAGACCTATGATGATGTGTTGAGAAGTGGAAGCATAAAGAAGGAAGAAAACAAAGCATCATCATGGACCAAGGTCCATCACAAAAATAGCAATGAGAGAACAATGCGGTCATATCCTCCAAGGCAATCAGATAGGTTTCAATATTTCTTCCATGGTTATTATTTCTCATGTAACCAATTTGGTCATAAAGCTATAAATTGTAGGGTCCATGCTAAATATGATTTTGGTTTCACCAAGAGGAATTTCAATTCATTTGCACCTCTCATGGACTACAACATCATATGTTACAAATATAATAATTTTGGGCATACAACTAGATGGTGTAGAACAGTGTTCCTTGAACTTCCAAAATCAAGTAAGGAGAATAGTCAAACTGTTCAAAAGAATATGACCTCCAAATTTTGGAGAAAGAAAATGGAACAAGAAAATGAGCATAGTAATTTGGGAGTTTCACTCCCATCTCATCATTGATTGTCTCAAGAAGATCAGTGAGTAAGGGGGCATTGTCAAGTGTCTTATCTTTCAGTCCCAAGGATCCTTTGCCATTGATGTCAAAGGGGGAGAATTTTAGTAAGGGGGAGTAGCTTTTAATTTTAGTATAGGGATCAGCTTGTCAAGGGGAGTAGCTTGTGATCCTATTGCAGTAAAGGATAAATTATTTGTAGGGTTGCCATCAATGACAAAGGGGGAGATTGTTAGAAATGTTGAGTTGTCATTGATGTCAAAGGTAGAATTGGAAGGATGATTTAATTATAAGCAATATTATGAGTTTGGGAAATATTATGAGTTTGGGTAATATTATGAGTTTGGACAATACTATGAGTTTGAGCAATACTATGAGTTTGAGAAATATCATAAGTTTGGGAAAATGAGTTTGAGAAATATTATAAGTTTGGGAAATATCAAAGGTTGAAATATTTAATTAAATATTTAAATATTTCAAATATCAAAGGTTGAAATATTTTATTAAAATATTTAAATATTTCCAACTTCAAATTTAAAAGTGAGCCAACTCTCTTGAAGCACCAATAGCAAAAGAAGAATTGCATATAAATACAAGGGCTAGAGTTCATTTCAAATAACACTTTTGATTGAAGATCCTCGATTTTGGTGAGTGCATAGTGGAGCTTTGATGGCTGGATCAAATGATTTTGGTGAGTGCATAGTGGAGCTTTAGTGGTTGGATCGAACGTCTTCATGAGCGCATAGTGGAGCTTCGATGGCTATGACAGCACCAAGTGCACCAAAGGATTGCACAAACATTATCGACAAACATGAAGTGTCAAAATAGTGAAGACCCATATTTTATCACCTTTAGTTTGTGTGAGAGATATGAGAAAAATAGGGGAGCAGCGCACGTGATCAGAATTGAGATAGAAGACGCAATGAAGGCACATCACATTGAGTGAAACATCAAAAATAAGTGCACTCACCGGGCTTTGAATGTGGAGCGATCCAACAAGCAGACATGTGCAAGTTTTGGAATAGCAAGATGCAGCATAGATTGAACAAGGTTAGTGTGAGATTGAAGGTTTTCAAAATAATGAGAGCACATGCTGTTTGGAAGCACACACAGATTTTGTTTTGATTTGTTATTCGGTGTTGTTGAGGATATTTGAGTGGAGTGCAAAATATGACTAGTAGTTGGGGAAAAGGTATGCAAAACTCTTTCACATCTATCATTCTCTTCTAATAGATGCTCAAAATATTTTGAACAAGAAACTTGGATTATCATTTTGAATGTGGAGAACGAACTGAAACCGAATGAGGAAAGCAGAAACAAAGATTTTGTGTTGAATATCTTCGTGCATCGAAAATGAAGTTTGTGAAATAGAAAGAAGAAGCATCAAGAAATGGTAGAGGATAGATTGAACATTTGGATATGGATGTCCAATGGTGAAGTTGCAACCTTCACGGTAAGAAACCCAGTAGAGGTGGCAAATCAGGGATTCGAGTCCTACGGGTGACAAGGTTTTTGAAGATGGAAGCTCGGGTCAGTTTTAGTGAGGACTGAGTGCGCACATCAAATAGACAGCTAGGCTTTCAAAGAAATCCAGATTGGTAGAAGGGTGGCTATAGTGCAATACGTGGTGGGTGACCACAAGAAACAAAATGGTTACAAAGACAAAAGAAAGGTGATTTGTTTTGGGAAAAAGGTGCATGTTTCTATATATACTTTGGATATTTTGGTCTAGTATATTTTCCATCTATTGCATGGTCAATTGGAGGTTGAGAAAAAGCAAAGGATCAACATACTATAACTCAACATGCAGGTCAGTTATCCAATGCTAGACTAGGGCTACATTTTGAGAAATGTAGAAGCAACAGAATTAATGAATGTAAAGAATAGTTTGGTCATTTGAAGCTTCCTACACAAGTACATCATCTATATGTTTAGGAGGTTAAACGAATTCTGGGTAGAATATATTTTTTTTTGAAGAAAGCAAACTCAAGAAAAGGGAAGAATTTAAAGAGTAAGAGTAGGGTTTTGGATCAAATTGTTGAGCACACTTCAGCAGAATTTTGGATCATATTTTGAGAAGACTTGAGAAGATTTGGGAGCAAATTTGAGCAGTGTTTGTGAGTAGGTTTTGGAGCATATTTGAGCAGTATTTGTGAGCATATTTGGGAGTAGATTTGAGCAGTGTTTGTGAGAAAATTTGGGAGCATATTTGAGCAATGTTTGTGATCAATTTTTGGAGCATAACTAAGTGAGGTTGGTGCCTCAAGGGGATTGGTGTCTCCTATGGATTGGTGTCCACAAACTTGAGTATGGAGGATTGGTGTCTCCTGTGGGTTGGTGCCCATGAACTTGAGAAGGGGATTGGTGTCTCATGTGGGTTGGTGCCCATGAACTTGAGAAGGGGATTGGTGTCTCCTATGGATTGGTGCCCATGAACTTGTAGCAAGGGGATTGGTGTCTCCTATGGATTGGTGTCCATGAACTTGAGATAGGGGATTGGTGTCTCTTGTGGGTTGGTGCCCACGAACTTGTATAGGGGATTGGTGTCTCATGTGGGTTGGTGCCCACAATTTTTTTGAAGAAAAATATAAGCAATATTTTGCCATGGTTTTCTCCTGAGAGGGTGTTTCCACATAAATACTTATATCTTGTGTGTATGATAATTATGTGTATTGATTTATTATTTGCATTGATATTATTTCAAGTTATTTCTTTGGAAATAAAAGAGAACAAATTTATCTTATATTGTTCACTCCCTCTCTTAGTATAAGCTTGTGTTATTCAAAAATATATAAGGAGTCAGATTGGGTATAGAATATTAATGCCAAGGCATAAGATCCAAATAAGGGTAGATGAGCTAAGTTAATGAGCCATCAAAGAGGATAAAGGTTACCTACCAATGTTGTATAGATCGAGTGACTATTAGATGCAAAAATATGGTAGTTGTAATGGCAATAATCTTGAGCCTAAAAATTATTGAGTATAGAAGGTGTCTTCATTTACTTTTTTAGTATCCCTAGGGAAGGTATATGAGATTTTCAAACAGTTCCTACATAGTTTTCGATGGAACCCCCCTCGAATGTATCTATAAATAATAGATTTTGCATTGTAAAATATCAATGAGTTGTATAACTTCCCATTTATTTTTTGTATAACAAAACCCAAACCTTGGGTTGTTTATGAATATATATTCGAACCCTCACTTCTGGCATAACTTGTAATTATTATATTTCTAGTGTGTGTCTATGTGTGTATAATGGAGGTTGTGGCTAGTTGATTTTTATTCCATTTTATTTATACATAAATTATGTTTCATTATGCTAATAATAAGTGTTCCTTGAGCGCTATTCATGGCTATTTATGCATACAATCATATTGTTGTTATGCAATAGAATATTATTCCAATCTTGGTGCATTTTCCCCTGTTACCTTAAAAAATTTCCTTCCCACTATCTTTATTTTTTGCAATTTCTCTAACCCTTATTTCCCTTGGATTTGGAAGATTAGTACTGAGTAGGTAGTGTGCTAAAAATCACATCTTTAAAGTATTTGACCTTGTAAAAATCCCTAGAGGCATCCGATTGAGACAAACCCAATGCTCTAGGAGTAGCCTTGGTGTGTTTCTCTATTCAAGGTATGATAGTCTTGACCATTTTGTCCTTGTGTTAGCTATTTGATACAATACACAAGGAGAATAATATTATAATGATATTTTAACAAATCATAATAGTATTATTTTAATGAATAGTTTAGTGTTGGCAATTTTGGGTTTGAGATCCTAGCTTCTTGTCTATGAGTTGTCATTGATGTCAAAAGGAACTGGCATTAATGTCAAGAGGATTTATTGGCTTCAAAGGTTGAAGATTCCAAAGAATATTTTCTAGAAGATTTCGGAGAGATTCCATGTGGGAGATGAAAAGGTTTTTATCAAAACCATGGCAGGTTTAAGGGTTTTTATTAAAACCAGGTGGATGCATTAAGGGTTTTTCTCAAAACCACTCTCGACTTAATGCAAAGGCTGGAGACACTTATTAATTAAATAACTTAATTAATAAAACCTTTTTAAGGTTTTTTAATTAATTATTTATTTGATTTAGTGATTAAATTATTTTAATAATTTAATGGGTTCTCCACCTAAGGTCTAAGGTCTAAAAGACCTTTGATTATTTTTTAAATAATCAAAAGGGTTTCATAAACCCTAAAGTTGTTTCGAAGGCGCCAAAATAATATTAATTCAAAAAGTTTGAATTATCCTCCCGCCGACGTCGTGCATAGCATGGAAGTTTGGCTATATAAGCCATAACCTATAGTCCAAAGCAATGGTGTAAAAGAAATTCGAATTGCACAAAGGTTGGGAAGTAAAAGCTACGGCTATCATTTTTTTGCCACGTTTATCCACCGCCAAAGGGTTAAGGAGAAGGAGACTCTTGCTAGCCTTCAAGCTAGCGTCGTTGGCCTAGTGGCAATGACTGTTCTGCGAAGGCGCTTGAAGGGAGGTCAAGCGTTCGACTCCCACCGTGGAGTGTGAGAAGAGTTTTTGCGCTCCGATTTTTTCGGAGGCACTGTTGACCCACGATTTTCGAAAGCATTTTTTTGGTAAGGTTTTTTAAATAAAATCTGCATTTTGTTAAAGAAGAAGTGGTTGGGCAGATTTATTTAAAATTATTTTTAAGGTTAAATGCTTCTTTGGAGATATAAGGTTGATAGTGTGTGGTTGAGATTTTTGGCTTGATTGTTGAGTGAGATTTGCTTAGAAGCTATTATTCCTTGAGCATGGTTTAATTAATTTGGAGAAATAAGGTGTAAAAGGATATATTGTTTGTATGCTTTATATTTTTGGTAGTTGACTTCTAAGGATTGGAGTCATAAGGTGTTTTATGGAATAAATATTTTTGTGGTTACTTTTATGATCTAACCCTAACTTGGTGGCAAAGTTGAGGGTGGTGTTGGTAAGAGGTTGAAGAACTATTCTCTTCTTCCTCAAACAAAGGTATGGGCAACTTCTTCCATGTATATTGTTGATGGTGTATTTTCTGAAATTGAGTTTGGAGTGAAAAGGTTGTCTACTAGGTATTCTTGTTGGTGTAAATCCCATTTTCTGGATATTGAAGATTGTTTATGCATTAAAATCATTGATGAGTTTTTTGGGTGAATGCATAATTCTGGTTGAGGAAGAGGAAGCATTTTTGCACTAGGGTTTATGTTAGTAAGTCTTGCTACTTGCATTGAGATGGTGAAACCCTTAGTTGGCTGTTTTGAGATTGATGGTTGAGTTGCTTCCATAGAGGTTGTTTTGATCAAGTTAATGCTTTACTTGATACATGATTTGGGCTTACTCCATTGAGATTGATTTGAGCAAGTTATTCTTTGCATTGGTGATTTATGTTGGTGGCTGTTTTGTTCAAATACCTTTGGAGGGAAAAGGATGTCTACTAGTTTCCTTTTCATGTAGTGATTGGTTGAATGCTTCAAGGTTAATGTTGAGTTGAATGATGTTGGTTAAACCTTGTCTATAAGCATTGTTGTTAAAGCCCTAATTGGTTGAGAAAAGATATTGGTTGTGGAAAGAACATGAGTATCATTGTTATATGAGATATTGCATGGTTGGCAATTGTTGGGTTGTGTTTCATGTTCTTGAGAAAAGCATACTACATCTATCTTATTCTTTTGAGATTGAGATTGAGTTGAGATTGAGATTGGGAGTTAAGTATAGAACATATTGAGTCTCTAACAATTCTCTTTATGTTTCTATGAGATTTGAGATTGAGATTGGGAGTTAAGTATAGAACATATTGAGTCTCTAACAATTCTCTTTATGCTTCTATGAGGTTGATGAATCACATTGGGTCTCTAACAATTCTCTTTGTGGGTTCATGCTAAGCAAGTTTTTCTTGATGAACTTGTGAGCTGATTTGGACAGATTCTAGTGAGGACGTGTGAGCTGTTTTGGATAGGTTCTAGTGAGGACTTGTGAGCTGATTTGGACAAGTTCTAGGGAGGACTTGTGAGCTGATTTGGACAGGTCCTAGCAGAGGACTTGAGGACAGAGTTGAAGTGGTTCTTTGAGAAGAACCTGAGGATAGTTTTGACAAGTCTTTGAGAAGGCTTGTGTGCAGTAGAGATTGATTTGTTCAAGCTTTATGAGTTGAGCTTGGGACAGATCTGATAGAGTGAGGAAGACTTGTGCTGGACCGACTGACTGTGTTTAGTATAGGTTGATGAGTTGTTGTGGAGGTGATCGGTGAGGACAGAGGTCTCTTGAGGCTGAGCATTGAGGACAGGAGGTCTTCTGTGGAAAGGAGTTCCACGTGCTAGCGGAATAAGAGGTAGGGTGATCTTCTGAAGTATCATTTCTAGAGGAGGGGAGGATTCTCCTGGGGAGGGGGGGGGGCCTGGGGGAGGCTCAAATATTGTGTAGTAGGGAAGGTTTCTCCTTTGGGCTGAGGCTCATAAACATTGTAATTGGGAAGGATTCCCAAAGAACTTTGAGAAAGCTTTTAGAGAAAATATTTGAGTGGACGTAGCCCACCTTGGGTGAACCACGTTAAAATGGGTCTTCATTGTGTGATGTTTTCTGTGATGATTAATGCTATGATGATGCCACTGCTATCTAAAGTAAAAATTGATAAATGGTTAAGTCTTATACTGTTCACCCCCCTCTCAGTATAAGTCTATGTTCTTCAATTGGTATCAGAGCAGGTCTCTCCAGGAAGAGCCTAACAGCTTGGAGAAGGATCCAACAGAGGAACATACAGATACAGAAAGTGATGAAGAGATTGAATTCGATCTAAAAGGTGAATTCTTTTTGGCCTTAAGAAATCTTGAAAAAATTAGGGAAGAGAATTCTATTCTAAGGCAACAAAGTCAGGAAGAAGAGATAGTAAGATCAGAACTATCTCAAAGTCTCACAGACTTTAAGATTCTAGCTGAAGAAGGGAAGAAGGTTGAACAGGTTCTAACAGAGGTTCTCAAAGGGAAGGAAGCTGATTGCGAGAAACTTGAAGAAGAAGTGGTGTCTCTTAGAGTTAAGTTGGAACAATTGGTTCTCAAACAGAATATTCCTTTTGGAAAGCAAAAGGAGGATAGTCTCACCATTCAAGAAATAGGAACTTCAAGCAAGATCAACTTTCAAATAGAAGAGCGATGGATTCAAGTTGATCACAAGAAGAACAATCATCCAAGGCATCAAAACAGGTTACATAATACTTTCCATGGCTATTGTCTTTCTTGCAAAAAATTTGGTCACAAAGCTATGCATTGCAATAAGTTTGTGAATAACCATGATAAGGGAAATGTTAATTCTTTTGCACCTCTTGTGAATAAAGATATCATGTGTTACAAGTGCAATAATTTTGGGCATGTAGCAAGAATGTGTAATTTGGATAGATCTAGCAAAGAGTTTACTAGGAAAGGAAATGAAATCAAATCTAGATCTATGATAGTTCAAACTGCTTTTCATGCTCAAGATAAAGAGGAAAAATGGTATCTTGATAGTGGTTGCTCCAAACATATGACTGGTGAAAAAGAAAAGTTTTTGGTTTTGAAAGAAACAAATAGAGGGACAGTTAGTTTTGGAGATAACAGGTCAGCAAAAATTTGTGGGAAAGGAACTCTTAGTTTGGATGGAAAAACCAAAACAGAAAATGTGCTTTATGTAGAAGGTCTTAGACATAATCTTCTGAGTGTGAGCCAACTTTGTGATCAAGGGCACATAGTATCCTTCTTTTCAGATAGATGTGAGATAAGTAAAGAAAAGAATGGAAAAATCATTGCTAGTGCTAAAAGGACTCCTAACAATCTTTACATGTTAAGTGAGATAAAAAGGGAAAAGTGTTGTCTATCTCAAGAAGATGAGAGTTGGTTATGGCACAAAAGAATGGGACATTTGAGTTTTGATAACCTTGTCAATATTAGTCACAAGAAGGCTGTTAGAGACTTACCCAAAATAAAGAGACCACAAAACACCATCTGTGGTCCTTGTCAACATGGGAAACAGATCAGAACTAGTTTTAAATCTAAGGGGTACTCATCTTCCAAACCCTTGGATCTTATTCATACTGATTTATGTGGCCCCACCAGGACTCAAAGCATTCAGGGAGAAAGCTACTTCATGCTTTTTATAGATGACTTTTCTAGAATGACTTGGGTCACTTTTCTAAAAGAAAAATCTGAAGCTCTTGAGAAATTTAAAGCTTTCAAAGAAATGATAGAAAATGAGACTGATAAGAAAATCAAATGTTTGAGATCAGATAGAGGAGGAGAATTTACTTCAAATGAATTTGTGGAGTATTGTGAACAACAAGGAATTAAAAGAGAGTTTTCAACAGCTAGAACTCCTCAACAAAATGGAGTAGTTGAGAGAAAGAACAGAACTATTGAAAATATGGCTAGGGCTATGCTGAATGAATCAAAGCTTTCAGACGGTTTTTGGAAAGAGGCAGTTAGTACAATAGTTTATATTATCACCAGGGCTCAGTTAAGAGTAAATCATCATAAAACTCCTTATGAACTATGGAAAGGGAGACCAACTACAGTGAAATATTTCAAAGTGTTTGGTAGTAAATGTTTCATCAGAAGGGAAGATCAGAACTTGGGGAAGTTTGATCCTAGATGTGATGAGGGGATTTTTCTTGGGTACTCCAACAAAAGCAAGGCCTACAGATGCTACAACAAAAGAACTCATACTATCGTAGAAAGCATAAATGTGACAGTTGATGAGAAGATAGGAATACGAGAGTCAGTACAGGAATTTGATGATGAGAATTGTCAAGAGGAATTCAGAGAGGTTTCAGATGAAGAAGAAGAAAGACAACAACTTCTCCCCAAAACTCCTTCCAGGTATGTTCAGAAACATCATCCAAAATATTTGATCATTGGTAATCCAGATAGCAGACAAACAAGAAGAAGAGTTATTTCCTCACATGTTTCCACAGATATCTCCTTACTATCTCGGATTGAGCCAAAGGATCTCAGTGAAGCTTGTGCAGATAAGTTTTGGACAAAAGCAATGGATGAAGAATTAAATCAGATAGAGAAAAGTGAAACTTGGGAATTGGTTCCAAGACCTAAGGATAAGAATGTCATTGGTACCAAATGGATTTTTAGGAACAAACTCAATGAGGATGGTAAGATTGTCAGAAACAAAGCAAGGTTAGTTTGTAAAGGATATGCTCAAGTTGAAGGTATTGATTTTGAAGAGACCTTTGCTCCAGTTGCTCGTCTTGAAGCAATCAGAATGTTTTTAGCTCTCTCAAGTTTCAAGTCTTTCAAAGTGTATCAAATGGATGTTAAGTCAGCTTTCTTAAATGGTGTGTTAGAAGAAGAAGTTTACATAGAACAACCATAAGGATTTTTACTTTCGAACATTCAGACTATGTGTGCAAGTTGAAAAAGGCTTTGTATGGGTTAAAGCAAGCTCCTAGGGCTTGGTACTCAAGACTTGACAGGTATCTTCATGAACAGGGATTCAGAAAAGGTATGGCAGATAGCAATCTGTATATTAAAAATGAAGGCAATGATATGTTGATTGTGGTTGTTTATGTTGATGATATTATTTTTGGAGGAAACAATACTCAAATGTGTAAAGATTTTGCTAACAACATGCAGAAGGAATTTGAGATGTCTATGATTGGAGAGTTATCTTTCTTTTTAGGTCTTCAGATTGCCCAATCAAAAGATGGTATATTTCTCTCTCAAGGAAAGTATATAAAAGAGATGTTAAAAAAATTTGGTATGATGGATAGCAAACCAGTTTGTACTCCAATGATTACAGGGTGCAAGTTGAGCAAATATGATGAATCTCCAATGGCAGATCAGAGGTTGTACAGGTCAATGATTGGCAGTTTACTGTATGTTACAGCTACTGGACCAGATATCATGCAGGCAGTTGGGTTAGTAGCAAGATTTCAGGCAGCTCCAAAAGAAACTCATGTTATGGCAAGTCAAGAGGATATTCAGATATTTGAAGGGCACTATGGACCTTGGACTTTGGTACCCCAAGGGTGATAAGTTTACTCTCACAGCTTATACAGATGCAGATTGGGCAGGAAGTATTGATGACAGGAAAAGCACTAGTGGTGGAGCTTTCTTTTTGGGAAGGAGTTTGGTTGCTTGGTTAAGTAAGAAACAACCTTCAGTTTCTTTATCTACAGCAGAGGCAGAGTACATAGCAGCAGTAGCTTGTTGCACACAGGTTTTATGGATGAAAACCACCTTGGAAGACTTCAAAATAAAGCATGATCAACCCATCTCCATATTATGTGATAATACAAGTGCCATAAGTATCTCCAAGAATCCGGTAATGCACTCAAGAACAAAGCATATTCCTATCAAGTATCATTTTCTAAGAGAACAAGTTCAAGACAAGCAAGTTAAGTTAGAGTATGTGCCTACTAAAGAACAGATTGTTGATATCTTCACCAAACCTCTTCCAAGAGATACGTTTGAGTATTTAAGGGAGAAATTGGGAGTTTTACTCCCACCCCGAAATTAATCACCTCAACAGGAGGTGGGGGAGGGACTAAGCTAAGAGGCTCATTCTTAGTCCCAAGCCCCAAAGGTGACCCTTTGCCATTGATGACAAAGGGGGAGAGATATGAGTAAGGGGGAGAGCCTCAAGTCAGGGGGAGCTGATTTCTATACAGCAATTTTGAGTTTCAGTGTTGTTGAGAAGCATGGTTTGCCATCAATGACAAAGGGGGAGATTGTTGGCAATTTTGGGTTTGAGATCCTAGCTTCTTGTCTATGAGTTGTCATTGATGTCAAAAGGAACTGGCATTAATGTCAAGAGGATTTATTGGCTTCAAAGGTTGAAGATTCCAAAGAATATTTTCTAGAAGATTTCGGAGAGATTCCATGTGGCAGATGAAAAGGTTTTTATCAAAACCATGGCAGGTTTAAGGGTTTTTATTAAAACCAGGTGGATGCATTAAGGGTTTTTCTCAAAACCACTCTCGACTTAATGCAAAGGCTGGAGACACTTATTAATTAAATAACTTAATTAATAAAACCTTTTTAAGGTTTTTTAATTAATTATTTATTTGATTTAGTGATTAAATTATTTTAATAATTTAATGGGTTCTCCACCTAAGGTCTAAGGTCTAAAAGACCTTTGATTATTTTTTAAATAATCAAAAGGGTTTCATAAACCCTAAAGTTGTTTCGAAGGTGCCAAAATAATATTAATTCGAAAAGTTTGAATTATCCTCCCATCGACGTCGTGCATAGCATGGAAGTTTGGCTATATAAGCCATAACCTATAGTCCAAAGCAATGGTGTTAAAGAAATTCGAATTGCGCAAAGGTTGGGAAGTAAAAGCTACGGCTATCATTTTTTTGCCACGTTTATCCACCGCCAAAGGGTTAAGGAGAAGGAGACTCTTGCTAGCCTTCAAGCTAGCATCGTTGGCCTAGTGGCAACGACTGTTCTGCGAAGGCGCTTGAAGGGAGGTCAAGCGTTCGACTCCCGCCGTGGAGTGTGAGAAGAGTTTTTGCGCTCCGATTTTTTCGGAGGCACTGTTGACCCACGATTTTCGGAAGCATTTTTTTGGTAAGGTTTTTTAAATAAAATCTGCATTTTGTTAAAGAAGAAGTGGTTGGGCAGATTTATTTAAAATTATTTTTAAGGTTAAATGCTTCTTTGGAGATATAAGGTTGATAGTGTGTGGTTGAGATTTTTGGCTTGATTGTTGAGTGAGATTTGCTTAGAAGCTATTATTCCTTGAGCATGGTTTAATTAATTTGGAGAAATAAGGTGTAAAAGGATATATTGTTTGTATGCTTTATATTTTTGGTAGTTGACTTCTAAGGATTGGAGTCATAAGGTGTTTTATGGAATAAATATTTTTGTGGTTACTTTTATGATCTAACCCTAACTTGGTGGCAAAGTTGAGGGTGGTGTTGGTAACAGAGTTGAAGAACTATTCTCTTCTTCCTCAAACAAAGGTATGGGCAACTTCTTCCATGTATATTGTTGATGGTGTATTTTCTGAAATTGAGTTTGGAGTGAAAAGGTTGTCTACTAGGTATTCTTGTTGGTGTAAATCCCATTTTCTGGATATTGAAGATTGTTTATGCATTAAAATCATTGATGAGTTTTTTGGGTGAATGCATAATTCTGGTTGAGGAAGAGGAAGCATTTTTGCACTAGGGTTTATGTTAGTAAGTCTTGCTACTTGCATTGAGATGGTGAAACCCTTAGTTGGCTGTTTTGAGATTGATGGTTGAGTTGCTTCCATAGAGGTTGTTTTGATCAAGTTAATGCTTTACTTGATACATGATTTGGGCTTACTCCATTGAGATTGATTTGAGCAAGTTATTCTTTGCATTGGTGATTTATGTTGGTGGTTGTTTTGTTCAAATACCTTTGGAGGGAAAAGGATGTCTACTAGTTTCCTTTTCATGTAGTGATTGGTTGAATGCTTCAAGGTTAATGTTGAGTTGAATGATGTTGGTTAAACCTTGTCTATAAGCATTGTTGTTAAAGCCCTAATTGGTTGAGAAAAGATATTGGTTGTGGAAAGAACATGAGTATCATTGTTATATGAGATATTGCATGGTTGGCAATTGTTGGGTTGTGTTTCATGTTCTTGAGAAAAGCATACTACATCTATCTTATTCTTTTGAGATTGAGATTGAGATTGGGAGTTAAGTATAGAACATATTGAGTCTCTAACAATTCTCTTTATGTTTCTATGAGATTTGAGATTGAGATTGGGAGTTAAGTATAGAACATATTGAGTCTCTAACAATTCTCTTTATGCTTCTATGAGGTTGATGAATCACATTGGGTCTCTAACAATTCTCTTTGTGGGTTCATGCTAAGCAAGTTTTTCTTGATGAACTTGTGAGCTGATTTGGACAGGTTCTAGTGAAGACTTGTGAGCTGATTTGGATAGGTTCTAGTGAGGACTTGTTGTGTTGGTATTTGGACAGGTTCTAGTGGAGGACTTGTGAGCTGATTTGGACAGGTCCTAGCAGAGGACTTGAGGACAGAGTTGAAGTGGTTCTTTGAGAAGAACCTGAGGATAGTTTTGACAAGTCTTTGAGAAGGCTTGTGTGCAGTAGAGATTGATTTGTTCAAGCTTTATGAGTTGAGCTTGGGATAGATCTGATAGAGTGAGGAAGACTTGTGTTGGACCGACTGACTGTGTTTAGTATAGGTTGATGAGTTGTTGTGGAGGTGATCAGTGAGGACAGAGGTCTCTTGAGGCTGAGCATTGAGGACAGGAGGTCTTCTGTGGAAAGGAGTTCCACGTGCTAGCGGAATAAGAGGTAGGTGATCTTCTGAAGTATCATTTCTAGAGTTGAGGGGAAGGATTCTCCTTTGGGTAGGAGGCTCATAAATTCGTGAGGAGGGGAAGGATTCTCCTTTGGGAGAGGCTCATAAATACTTGAGTAGGGGAAGGTTTCTCCTTTGGGCTGAGGCTCATAAACATTGTAATTGGGAAGGATTCCCAAAGAACTTTGAGAAAGCTTTTAGAGAAAATATTTGAGTGGACGTAGCCCACCTTGGGTGAACCACGTTAAAATGGGTCTTCATTGTGTGATGTTTTCTGTGATGATTAATGCTATGATGATGCCACTGCTATCTGTTGTGGCTACTCCACAACGTACCCCAAAATTGGGGACCCACATTTTTTGCATGTGTTCCAAGAAGATCGAAGTGGCCCATTTTCTAATGATCAAAGAAAAAGAAAAATACTACAAGGATAAAAAAGTGTCGTGATATCGTGACATGTTGCAGTTTCACGATCCAAGACAAAGGGAGAGAGCAAAAGAGAAAAAAGTGTCATGATATCGCGACATGTTGCACCATCGCGGCCAAAACAGAAAAAGTGTTGCAATATCGCAACATGTTGCACCATCGCAGCCAAAAGAGAAAAAGTGTCGCGATATCATGACATGTTGCACCATCGTGGCCAAAAGAGAAAAGATGTCACGATATCACGACATGTTGCACCATCACGGCCAAAGAAGAAAAGGTGTCGTTATATCGTGACATGTTGCATTTTTGCGATTCAAAGAAAAGAGAAAGAGCTAGAATAAAAAAGTATTGTGATATCGCGACATGTTGCAGTTTAGCGGCCAAAGAAGAAAAAGTGTCATGATATCGTGACATGTTGCACCATCACGGCCAAAGGAAAAAAGTGTCACGATATCGCGACATGTTGCACCATCACGGCCAAAGAAGAAAAAGTGTTGTGATATCGCAACATGTTGCACCGTCGCGGCCAGAAGAGAAAACGTGTCGCGATATCATGACATGTTGCACCATCGTGGCCAAAGAGAAAAAGTGTCGCGATATTGCAACATGTTGCATTTTCATGATTCAAAGCAAAGAGAAAGAGCTAGAAAGAAAAAGTGTCGCGATATCGTGACATGTTGCATTTTCACGACCGTACAGGAAAAAGTGTCACGATATCGCAACATGTTGCATTTTTGCGATTCAAAGCATAAAGAGAAGCCAAAAGGGAAAAAGTGTCACAATATCGCGACATGTTACATTTTTGTGGCTCAAGCAACAAAAGAAAGCAAGGAGGCAAAAGTGTTGCGATATCGTGACATGTTGCATGGTCGCTGTTAAAAGATAAGAAGTGTCGCGATATTATGACATGTTACATTTTTGCGATGAAGGGCCATAAAAAGGAAACCAAAGCACATGCATGCATAGGGAAGGTGAAATGAACAGCCATCAAAAAATGAAACGAACCATCATGGAAGGAGAGACAATGTTTCAAAAGTTTAAATACGCCATTCAAAGAGGCCAGAAGGGGTCAAAAACTGCCACGAGCAGAGTTACAGATTTGAGGGCAATAGGGCCATTCTAGACCTGTTCTAGTTGTTTTCTTCCATTGACTAATTTGGAAAAACCAAAAACTTATGTTCTTGTAAAATGACAAATTTTTAATACAAAAAATTTTAGAAAGTTGCATCTTATGGACAAGAAAGCAGGAGCCATTTTCTGCATGCAAGATTGAATGTCTATTTTCCCCTTTTCAGATTTTAGGCTTGTAAATGGAGTTTATGCAAGTTTTTCTTGGTTGCTTCATGTGAATGTTTAAATCTAAAAACCTCATTTAAAACCCTAGGAGCCAGCACTTAGCTTATCCGGATTGTGCTTGTTTTGCATGTCCAATAGGCTAGGTTGCATGCATGAAAACCTCATATCTTCAGTTTTTTTGGAATAGGATAGCTTCATACTGAATGCATTTTCATTTTTTCTGCATTTTATTTTAAGAAATTTTAACTTTATTTTAATATTCAGACATTAAAATAAACATTTTAAAAAAACTTCAAAATTCAAAAATAATTTAACCATTGCGTAGGTTATGCTTCATACTTCCCATACGCAGTTTGAAATTTCATTTTCGGAGTTTTTTAGTATTTTTAAAAAATTCCTTAAAGTTGTTGTTTTGTTACAGATTGTTAAAAAATCCAAAAATGAAAATTTCTATTTTAAGGTCAAATTTCATGTTTTCGGCTCTGTTTTGCACTCATGAGCCTATGATGACATTCCCTTCATGAAAATTCCAATTTCATTGAAGGGGTTATGTTTTATGGCATTTTCACAAATTTCTATGTCTTAAGCACTACCTCATGGTCATATGAGGACCAACTCACATTTGCTCTGTTTTGGTTCAATGAACAATCACTAAAGTTTCATGTGTAAAATAAACCAACATTGTCCCTTGTTTACAGTTACTTGCAATCACTAAGGTGTTCCAAGCATTTAAAGTGAATATCTTTAGTCAAGATCATTAATACACATATGCAAATGCTAATATAACGGAGACCTTGGAGAAGTTGTTTGTTTAACTTCTTTGCAAGAGGGGATTTGAAGTCCAAATCCTAAAGGAAAGTGTACTTTCACAATTGTGTGAAAATACCACTCAACATTTTGGCGCTAGAAGGAGGGCCTGAATTGGTTTATTTCAGTGTGATTTAAATGCAATAGGGATTTAAATTTTGAATATTTCATGCCCTATTGATTATTATCTTTGGCCCTCTATTAACAATACATCCTTGTAGTGTTAAAAGGAGGACATGAAATTCTATGCATTGTTCTAACACTTTTGGATTGTTCATATAGGAATAATCTGTTTGACCTAATTTTGAAGAATTTTGGTCTTGATTAACGAGGGTGTCTCCATGCAGTGACTTTTATCGGATTTTAATGGATACATTTCTTGGTTGATGCTAACATGATTATTAACATGTTACATGTTTGATATTTGCTAGTAATTTCATGCTTATTTGTAAGGAATTATTTTTTCTAAAATGTATTGGTTGTCGGTATTATGCTCTTCACTTGTGTGTAATGCGATCTTGTGAATAAGAAAGCCTACAACACTAAGTATGCTCTTCACCTGCGCATATGCGATCTAGTGAATCAAAAACTAATTTACATTTTTAGAATATTGTTTTGTCATGGTTCCTTCTTTTATTCATGACTAACAAATTGGTTTTGAAATTATTCTTTGAGTTTCATTAATGGCTACAACTACAGGAACGTGGTATGGGATACATGTTAATCCTTTGAACATTAGTGGATATTTTCATGATTTACCCAAGAACGTAGAAAAACATTTGCCCAAGTTTAAACACAATGGTCCAACATTAGCCGAGGAACATATTCAAGCCTATGTGGATATCCTAGTTAGATGGAATGTCGAACATGAGGATGTGGCATGTAGAATGTTTCCTGGAACCCTAGATGAGGTGGCATATGATTGGTACATCAATTTACCCACTGGTTCTATTACATCTTGGACTCAATTGAAAGGTGAATTTATCAATCAATTTAGGTTGTTCATTGATCCTCTCATGACATTTCAACAATTTGTTTCTTGCAAAAGAGAACCTAATGAGCCAGTGAGAAATTTCAACTTGAGGTTTCGAAAGCTTTATGCGAGATTAATTTCTCCCTATAATCTTGAGGAAAGTGGTGCTCTTCAAATATAATTTCGAGCATTGGATCCATTATTTTCCATATTTGTTAGGATGAATCCCTTGGTTACGGATCTTGCATCGGCCAACACAGAAACTATGATTGTAGATGAACAATTGAGGCCGCAAGGTTATGGAATGGAGCAATCAACTATGGTAGGACAACTAGGGGCTTGCAATCAAACCTCGATGGTAAATCAAGCATGGGCACAACAAAATTTGATATTAAATATTTTTCCCTACAATCAACTTTATCCTACCATACCAACTTATGCTCCCACTTGTGCTTATACAAGTACTTCCATCCATCCAACTATGCCTCAATTAGAGAATCATGTGGTCACTCATGGAACTATCGCAACAAATGTTCAAGCTTAGTTCGTGGATATCAATCCAACTAATCCTACTACTTCTACCACTCAACCCAAAGATTTCGTATCGAAAGTGAAAGAGAAAAATAAAGTGGTTAAGAAGGTATGTAGGCATGTTCCACCACAAAAATGAGCACATCAATGTATGCATCCAAATCATCCTAGGAAGAAAATTCATAAGGCCAATCTTAATGATATTGCATGTTATGCCTCTTCAAATGATACAAGATATTTTGAGGTGACTCACATTGAAGTGAATACCTATTCGAAATGTCTTGAAGAGCATGAAGATTTTGGAGAAGAAATTCTATGGATGGGTAACAAGAAGTTGGAATCAAATAATCACCATCTTGTGTTGGAAAATAAATATCCAGAATCATTACCCAAAAAGGAGGATTTGGATGAACAAACTTATGTGGATATGATTTGGGTAGATGTACTTGCAAAGGATTGGAACAACTATATGACACGGAATTCAAAAATCGATCCCATTGTAGAAGCTCCTAAGTCATCACAAGTGGCTGAAAATAAATTTGAAATAAAATCAACAAATGAAGTTGAAGACATAATCGAATTTCACCACTTGTTCTTGAAAGACACTTTGGATGATGCTCTCGAAAGTGATGACCAAGAGGATCCACACCTTCCAAATTGTGATAAAATTGAATCATGGGTTACAAATTTGGATTATGATAGCTTTACCAATTTGAATTCAAGAAATAACCCACTTTTGGAAATAACGGGACCATCTAAGGAAGGTGAAGATGGATTGGATGAGAAACAGGTTGATGAATCAGAAGATGAAGAAGAAATACTTGAACGTCACAACTTGAACTTGGAAGATGATTACTATGATTCATGGAAGAAATGGGAAGAATATTATCAATCTAAATCTTCTAACAAACTTGTTATGTCAATTAATATGCAGGATAACTCAATTGCTTCCTCACATGAGGATACTATAAATCCTGTACAATTTGAGAAAGTTTTGGAAGAGGAATTCGAATCTCATCAAATTTTGGAACATGATAAGGATTCTACAACCATGAATCAAGAAAGAGAGTCACTTGCTTTAGATTCCTTTGAAGGAAAAGAAGTTGAAAATCTTGATCCACTTACTTGTGCTACAACGATTATGCCATTTCAAAATGATAAAATTAGAAAACCTAAATCATTTGTGTTTGATATCATTGATGATCCAATTGAAAATCCCACATTACCCAAAACAACCCAAGTGATTGATCATGGAAATATGTTAGTTAACCCACCCCTAGATAGACAAGACTTATGGTTTGAAATGGATGGACATGTGTTCAATTGGGTACCTAAGTTTGGTGCCTTTGATAAACAAATCATGGAGAAAGAACAAGTGCTACATTATGATGAAATGCCATTGAAGGTGAATGAAGAACAAGGATTAATTTCTAACCACACCTTTGATAACATTACTTTAATGAATGAAAAGGAGCTTGATGCATTTAAATTGCTAAATCAAATTCATCAACAATTAATTCTTGAACCTAGGATAAAAACTCCTAATGATCCCAATTTAGTAAATATCCTAGAGGCTTGTGAATTGTTGCACAATTTTAATTGGCCTAAGAACATGAAAAATGAATTAGCTTTGAAATTTTTAGAAATAGGCTCTTGCTTACAAAATTTCATTTTGAATAAAGAAAGCCTAGTTCTAAATCATGAATGAAATTATGAAATTTATACCTTAAAGAATAGACAAGATGAAATTGAAGATCAAATATTGTCTAATCAATTTGATGATTTGAATCTCACCTATGAGAGTACTAATGACACTAAATCAAATTGGTGGGGTGAGTGAGGCAAGTTGAATTTTTTTGCATTGCTTGGTTGGATCTTATTGTTGTTGGATTCCTACAAAATTTGGAATACCTATTGTGTCATATGTCTTTTGAAATGTTCTAATCATGTTTGGGATCCGGGAAAGTGATAGTCCAAGCTTTGCATCATCTTGTACCATATTGTACATTTGTATATAATGTTTTGGTTTTTGATGTTGGGTTTGCATTTTAGTTTTTGTTTTAAGTTTTGTGTGTTGGTCCTTTGGACATTGTTTGTGTGATGTCAACTTATGTCCTTATGAATGTTGACTAAGACTAGGAGAATATGAAACATCGAAATTGTATTGTAGAAAGCTCCACGAGTATCGCAAACACATTAAAGAATATCGTTTGGAACTTGTGATGCATGAAGTTGTCAGTTTCACACATTATGGTAAAGTAGGTGATATACTCCATCCACATGTCAAAAATAGCAATGCATTCATCCATATCTCATGTTACATTCCACATTGCATATACATTTCATCTTAGTTGCATCTTCATTTCATGTACAATCATTGATAAGGTGTCGAATCCTCTTAGGGTTATTACATAACAAATACTAAAAGGATCCTAAGGTTGGGAACTGATGCCCAAACTATCTTGAACCAAGCACGTTCTACGTAGATTAAAGAGAATCTTGAGCAAAATGGTCAAAAACATACTTGGAAGAAACGGTGAGGCGAAAGGAATATTTCGTGTCTATCCCATCATGCAACATAATCCTTAAATAGTGGTTTTTTTCATCTCCCATAATGCTTAAAGCATAAAATTAGAGTAGTAAGGATAGGGTTAAATCCTCATCAAACTTATTTTGAGGATCCAATTCCCCAAAGCTCTGATTTGACCTTCATGGAGTAGTAAGGATAGGGTCTAATTCTCATCTCGCTTAGGTTCAGAATCTGATTCCCCAAAGATTCTATTTTATTCCAAAGCAAATATTTTTCATTTCTTTATTTGTAGCACCCTAAAATTGGTGCAGTAAAATTATAATAATTACATTCACCTTAGTAAATAATTTAAAATTCAAATTTAACCTCCCAAACCGCCCGTTAACCACCGGGTAATCCGTTTCCCCCTTTTTCATGCCAATTTTAGAGGTTGTTTTGACCGTTTGATGATATCGTCGTCGATCAGATGATATCGCCCCAGATCTGACGATTTCGTTTGGGCTAGGATGTCCATACGATCTTGTCGCAAAACTGATTTTGCACAATTAGCTTCTGTTCCAACGGGTCTCCAATCTGGGCAAAAGTGTGTCTGCGTCGTTAGGGACCCTCCCCCGTTGGAGATCTCCCAAATTGGGATGATCTCCAACCTCCTAACTACTCCCCTAAGCCTATTTAATCCTAAGCTATCCCCTTAGCACCCCCTGGCTGAAATTATCTACAATTTAACTCCATCTACATTAAACCATCCCAATTTTTCATTTGCACTGGTCCCATACCAATTTTGTTGTAGGTACATCACTGTTTTTCAGTCGAAGCCAACACACATCATCACCGACGAACCTGTTCAGATCGGAGGCGAACCTGTCAAATCCAAGGCAATTTCGTACTGATGCGATATGATCTCAATTGTAGTCCATATTGAGGAAATCAGTGCCTGAAGTTTGCATTTCTCAACCTTTTCTCTGCTGTTTTATTTTGCAAATTAGATAGTTTATTTAGTGTTTATGTTATTTTGCATTTGGATTTCACCCATTTAGCTTAGATTGCATACTAAGATCATGATTTGTCATTAGAATATCATAATTTGCTTGAATTTCTGTTCATAACTATTACTCAGTATTCATACAGTCATTTGGTGTTGTTTCCCTCTATTAGCACAGTAGTATTCATTGTATTTTGTATCTGTTTTTCTGCTTGCAGGTCTGACGAATTCGTCAAATCTCAGATGATTCTATCGAATTCCAGACGATCCTGACTTCTTCAAACATCAGAATCATCACCATACATCTGGATCAGGTATTCCTCATTTGTATTCTGTAAATTCTTTTTTTTATGTCTTTAAATCTATTTTCTTTCCCCTTTGAATTTGCATTTTCATGTAGATTAATCTAGATTCATTTGGCCAAACCTAGGATATGAATGCTTAAAGTTAAAAATGAACACATCAAAACACATTCCAAACCTAGGCGTGGAAACTGGCATTAAATGTTTCCTAGTGAACCCACCATCCGTCGAAAAATCATCAAAATACACCTCCCTTGAGAGGCGAGACCTTCACAAAGTCCTCTCAGTCCGAGGTACCGCAACATCCTTTTCCCATCCTCTTTTCGGGCACGGATCCAATAGCCTGAAGGTAAGGGAGCAAAAAATTTGGAGCGATACATTTTGGTGAACCCGACGTGAATGCATCATAACCTTTTGAAAAACAAAAAACAAAAAACAACAAAAATATATATAGAACAACTAAAACATAGATGCATTTTAAAACATTTAAATTTTAAAATCATGTTTAGATGGTAGCTCCTAAGAAAAGGTTAGCAGTTACTATAAATGTAGAAAACCAATTAGCAGCCGTAGAAATCAATTCTATGCTTAATGTGCCTGAGACAAGTAGAAATCAATTCCTGTGGGACGAACTTGATAGAAGACTTAGTCTCATCTCATCTAGGTCCACACAACTTAAGCAAATCAAGAGGCTAGTCCTAGATAGAATCCTGGATCCTCATCAACTAGTTTTTTATCATGAACTTCAGAGAGCCTGCCATAGATGGTTAGCCTATAAGAGAGCTCTAGTATCTTCAGAATTGTTCACATTCGAGGAATACCTCGAGAACACAGCCATTGTGCACCAGTTCCTAGGTTGTGTAGAAGACCAAGAGGTTGTTATTATAGATAGGGAAAGATGGAATAGAGTTCTGCGAGCTGTTCTATATCAAGAGTATTGCCATGAGCTTTGCTTTTATCAACCAGAGATCTGAAACAGACAATATCACTATAGCTCTTTTCATCAAATTTTTAAAATAAAACTTTCAATTTGAAGAAGAATACTTCATGACTCTTGAGCAACTCGAACCTATCAATGATATTCATAAATTATTTATAGAAAACTAGATTATTACTTTCAGTCTTATTTCTTGCATTTATTTGTGTTGATTGTCTTTACTATATTATTTCAAAAAAAAAAAAACCAAAAACATAGCAAAAAATTAAACATTTCATTTCAAATATTGTAGTAGGTATATAGTAAACATATACCTCTTAATTTGTTGCATATATATATATATATATATATATATATATATATATATATATATATATATATATATATATATATATATTAATCTGAAATCAAAATTAAAGCACCATGCCTAAACTTAGGAATGGTAAATAAACTTTAGGAGAAGAAGAATATTGGTTACAAGATACAACTAAAGACCCAAATGTCCTTCTTGGAGATCCAAATCCGGAAGGAGAAACTCTAGGACAATCAGAAGAAGACTTAGGTGAAGATAAGGAACAAGAAGGGAGTGTTAAAGAGGATGGATCCTCATCCCCTAGAGTAGCTCCAAATGGAACTATTGCTTTTGACAATGCAGAGCATTTTCGGAAATTTCTCATTGATAACATTGATGACCTTAATGTGGCAATTCGTATTGATAAAGGGCAAATTAGTAACACTCAAGTAGCCATGGAATATATATGTAATATGCACACTAATCCCTTATCTTTCATTGATCAGGAAAGTGATAAGGCTGGGCCATCCAATACGGATATGGTCACTATGGCTCAAAACATGTCAAAACAACAGGTTACCCAACCTCCTAAGGAACCTGTTATTCAACCTAAAATCAATCCCACACAAAAGAAACCTTCCTTTACTACTTTATTCCCTCAAACTATTGAGAAATATGCTTCAAGTAAACAAAAACCTAAAACAAATCCAAATACAAACTTTCAACAATCTGGAATACAACATAATACAACTTCAAAATTCCTTCATAATACTTTTCCTACCAATAATTTACACAATAGTAACATGGCATCTAATCTGCATGTTCCTCCATCATATGCCCATAAAACCCATGTCAATGCCCTACCGAACCAATATGGGGGGCAAAATAGTAATCTGGAAGCCATGGTGAAACAATTACCTTCACGTATGGACCAGATAGATCCCTATCGTCCCTCGTATAATTATTGAGAGATCTGTAGTCAACCTTTTTATCCCATAGTTGTAGCTCAACCATACCCTAAGCATTTTCCCATGCCCATCCTACCTATATATAAAGGAACCGAAGATCCCATAGAGCATCTTCGCATGTTTAGGATAGCATGTCATGATATATCGCATGATGATTTGCTATTACTAAAAATGTTCCCAAAAAGTTTAGGTGGAATGGCATTAGAGTGGTACTACCAATTGCCCACTCATTCTTTGAGAAACTTTGAAGAAACAGCAGAATCATTTGTCCATCAATTTAGTGCCTACATCGAGATGCATGTAACTATTAAAGACCTATACAATTTAAAACAAGACAAAGATGAATGTTTTGCTGATTTCTTAGCTAGATGGAGGCAATTTCCTATGGAGGCAATTGATAGGAAAACTGCACTTTGTGCTGCCTTATAGGGAAATGTTGGACATTTTCATAAATAATTTACAAGAACAAATATCTTATGAGCTATCAACTG
This sequence comes from Wollemia nobilis, assembly GCA_028583015.1. NCBI lineage: Eukaryota > Viridiplantae > Streptophyta > Pinopsida > Araucariales > Araucariaceae > Wollemia > Wollemia nobilis. The sequence continues at coordinate 5,329,221 of JAQPPZ010001745.1, read as the reverse complement.
CTACTTTAACTACCTTCGATCAAGCTATAGATTTAGATCGAAGAGTAGAAGATGCCCTCATTAGGAGAGGCCAACTTAGGAAGAAGGATGATGAGAAAACATCTAGAAATCAATATAAAAACAAACAAGTTTTCGGTGATGGAGTCACTGACAGCAGGAATGTTGCTAATATCAATGCAACGAAGACAACAAAAAAATTCATATTAAAACCTCCTGATAAGCCTCCTCGAGAATTCACTAGATTAAACTAACCCTTATCAACTATTTTACCTCAATTACTTGAAAGAGGTTTGATCCAATTACCAGCTATCCGAGAACCTGATCCAACTATACCCGGATACAGAGCCGACTTACACTGTGATTTCCATAGAGGACCTGCACATTCTACCAATGCTTGTAAAAGGTTGAAACATAAAATACAGGATTTGATTGATAATAATGAAATGGAAGTGCAAGCCTTCCAACCCAAACAAAACCCTCCTAATAATACTCAAAAGACCATTCCTCAAAATCAAAATCAAAATGCCAATCAAACTCTAGACATATTTCAACACCCTTTACCAAGACATGGTAAAGAGGTAGCCAATCAAATCAAACATCATAATGTTCCACCTCCTACCCGATATGTAGGAACCATTAGCGGACAATTACCTATTCAGGATCCTCAAATATTGGACACAACCTTATCCCTGGTTACGACCAGGCCCTTACATAATTTTCAAACTTTAGATTCTAGTGATATAGAATCAGATAGTGAAAGTGAACTAGACATTACTTCAAACCAATCGAATAGTTATGAAAATGAATCAGATCCTATTCAACCCATCACAGATGCTATGGTTCCAGAAGAACCATTCCCTAGAAGAGTTATACTCAACCTTCTTCTAATATATTCCTTTCTAATGAACAAGCCATCAATGCTCAACCGAGACCAGTTTAGCGTCTTCACTATAACATTGTAGGTACCATTGGAGTCATCACCCGAAAAAAAGCTCAAAATTCCCAAAAAGAACCAAACCAAAATGATGGATCGACTCCATTTGTTTTGAAAAACCCCAATAAAGGGAATCATGCTCCTATTGTTCAACCTAAACCCCCTTACAATATTAATGAGCAATTGTCCAATACTACGGCCATAATTTCCCTCTTAGATTTATTAAGATCCTCTCCCACCCATAGGGATGAGTTGATGCTTACATTGAGCCAAATGATGGTACCTCAAAACATTCAACCCGAAGCTATGGCCAATACTATCATCACTCGAGAGATTGATTGTATTGACTTTCGGGATAAATATATCCCACAACACAGTTTACATAAGGATAATCCCTTATACATTACTGCTCTAATTGGAGATGTAGCCGTCAAACGAGTCTTGATTGATAATGGCTCATCTCTAAACATTTGCACTTTTGACTTCTACCAACGATTTGGCTTTAGAAGTGATGAAATGAAGAAAACTGATATGATTATCAAAGATTTTAATGAGGAAACACAAGAAATGTGTGGAGTTATTACCCTCCCATTGCAAGTTGGTCCTAGAACCCTAGAAACAACCATGTTTATTGTACATTGCCCAGCATCGTACAATATACTTTTGGGTCACCCTTGGATCAATGCCATGCGAGCGGTCCCATCAACCTTACACCAATGTGTTAAATTCGAGTTTAAAAATCAGTTGGTCACTATTCATGGTGACCCTAGACCTTTTGATATGTGTGCTTTGGCAGAACCCGTTGGAGTGCAATTTTGCCCTGCTTTGTCATCCACACATCCTAGTTCTTATTTTTCATCTAAAACTGTGAAACATACACCCATAACTTCACCTATTTCCCCTCCATTAATTTCATCCTCCTATATAGACCAACAACCCTCTAAAAAAATTACTCTAGAACCTCAAAAAGATCTTAAATCTACAACCAATCTTTCAAGTTCTACCCCTATAAATTCAAATCTTCTAGAAACAACTATCATACCTTCCACATCTCAAGACATAGGTAATAAGCCTTCTACATCTTATGCCCTTTCTGATGAAATTTTACCAGATTTATCCACAACCTTAATATCAAAAAAAAAAAATGCTTTCATGCAAGATTCAAACCTTTTAAATAACTTATCACCATCTCCTCGTACTTTGGGCCTCCCACAACCTATGGGAAGTACTTACCAAGTTGGGAGTTGTGCCTTCATTTATAAAGGATATGACTAGGGAAGAATCCCTCGGAATATCAAAACTCATCATGAGGGATACGCTCGGTGTTATTTTACCAATGATTATATTAAAGCTAAACCCATGATGCTTAAAATGGGATATAAAGGGAAAGGCTTGGGACCTTCCCAAAATGGCATGAAAGAACCTTTCGAGGTAGAACCGTGGCCTGCCTGCTGTGGTGTGGGCCTATTTCCTAATAAGGGTCAACCCTTTCCTTTTGAGGATGATGATCATCTCATATGTTATCAATATTATTTGGATAGGCATGATGATTTGCCTCTTAAAAATTAGTCGTTTTCATGTAACATGCTATCCATAGCTTACCCTAAAATGATTGTTGACCCCGATGAAGAGTTGGAAGGAGATATCTTCATGATGTCTTTGTTGAAGAGATGTTACACAATGGATTTTATTTTGATGGTTCTATACCAACTATAGCCCAACTTGAGGCCACTAATCCTCAAGATGAATTATCTAAATTAACCTTACAAGAATTACAAGAATTGGGCGTTTCACCCGCCCCACCTAACTTTGAAAGAGATCTACATATGAAGGTAGAAAACGTCATTAAAATTAATATTGGAACTGAGGACAATCCTCACATAATCAATATTGGATCAAAATTAAGTCTAGAAAAACAAGAACAATACATTGCATTTCTTAAAGAGTATGAAGATGTCTTCACTTGGACATATGAAGATATGTCAGGTCTAGACCCTTCTGTAGTCATGCATCACCTAGTGGTCCATCCGGATGCTAAACCTGTTAAACAAAAACTTAGAAAAATGCATCCCAAAAGTGGCTCTGCTAGTCAAAGGGGAGTTAGAAAAACTCCTGAATGTTATCTTTATACAAGCTATTGATTATGCTAAATGGATCTCAAATGTAGTTCCAGTCACCAAGAAAAAAGCTACCAAAGTTAGGGTTTGCACAGATTTTAGAGATATTAACGTTGCATGCCCTAAAGATGACTTTCCTCTTCAAACATGGATCAAATCATAGACTTTACTACCGGGAGTGGGATGATGTCCTTAATGGATGGATTCTTCGGTTATAATCAGATCAGGATAGCTCCTAAAGACCAGGCTAAAATAGCCTTTATTACCCCCTGGGGTACTTTTTGCTGGAAAGTGATGCCATTTGGCTTAAAGAACGTAGGTGCAACTTATCAACGAGCTATGACCTACATTTTTCATGATATGATGCATGATATCCTACATGATTATGTATATGATATCATAGCTCGCTCTAGTATTGAAGATAATCATTTAGATTATTTGAGAAAAGCTTTTAATCGATTACGAGAATATCTCATTCGATTAAATCCAGCAAAATGCATATTCGGAGTTAAATCCGACAAGCTATTAGGGGTTTTAGTTTCTTTACATGGTATTGAAATCGACCCTCTCAAGATTGCGGCCATCACTGATATGCCCGCACCTACTAATATATCTGAGTTACGAAGTTTACAAGGTAAACTTCAAGCCATCCGTTGCTTCATCGATAAGCTAGCGGACAAAACTGGTCCCTTTCTTAAACTCCTTAAGAAGGATGTCCTTTTTAATTGGGACACAAAATGTAAAGAAGTTTTTGAACTTCTCAAACAATACCTCCTTAATCCACCTGTGCTTTCACCACCTAAATTTGATCGCCCATTTATCCTATATATTTTCGCTTTAGATTCTGCCTTAGGAGCTATGTTAGCTCAACTTGATGATGAAAAGAGAGAATGTGCTAATTATTACATTAGCCGAACCTTCATCAGTTATGAAACCCGCTACACAGTGTTGGAAAAACTATGTCTAGCAGTCGTGTTTGCTACGCAAAAATTATGACATTATATGCTTAGTCAAAAAACTTATGTCATTGCTAAATATGATCCCTTAAGGTATCTCATGAGTTGACCTTATTTATCGGGTCGCACAACCAAGTGGGTTCTTGCTCTAAGCGAGTTTGATCTCACATTCATAGGACAAAAGTCTGTTAAGGGTCAAATCATAGCAGATCAATTAGTCGCTGCACCCTTAGAGTCTATCCATCCCCTCATAATCGAGTTTCTAGATGAATGCCTTCAATTAGAGGCAGACCATACCGAACAATGGTCCTTATACTTTGATGGAGCCCGATGCATGAGTGGGGCTGGTGCGGGTATTATTTTAATATCTCCAAAAAAACATCTTATTCCTCTATCCTTCAAATTGACATTTGCTTGCACCAACAATACTGCTGAGTATGAAGCTCTAATCCTTGGATTACGAGCTGCCCTAACGCTAAAAATTAAACATATTTTAGTTTTTGGTGATTCTCAACTGGTTATAAACCAAATTAATGAAGTTTATCAAACCAGAGATGATAAACTACGCCCATATAAGGCCTATGTTTTATAATTAATGTCTTTATTTGATCAAGTTACCTTAGAAGCTATTCCTCGAACTAGCAACCGTGTAGTTGATGCTATGGCCGTGGCTACATCTCTCCTCCCCTTGAAGTTAGATGACGAATATGCCACTATCATTATTCGTCGACTCCAGGAACCCGCTTCAAATAAGTCATGCTTAGATCCTTTGGATGTTTTTCTAATCAATGAAACTACTCCTGAACCTTGGTATATAGACATATTTGATTTTCTCCAAAATGGGACTTTCCCTGCCAATTCTAATAGAAACCAACGTCGGTTATTACGTCGACGAGCAAGTCAATTTGTAATAATTGGCAATACTTTATATAGGAGATATTTTGAAGGTATCCTATTAAGATGTTTAAACTTAGAAGAGTCTAAATCAGCCTTGAGTGAAGCCCACGATGGATCTTGTGGAGGACACTTTAGTGGTAGTGTCATTGCTAAAAAGCTCCTTCGGATAGGATACTTTTGGCCTACCATGGAAATGAATGCACATGAGTATGTGCGTCATTGCGACAAGTGTCAAAAAAATGCTGACATTGTCCATGCGCCTGCACAAGAGCTGCAGGCTATTTCATCTCCTTGGCCCTTTTCTAAATGGGGCTTGGATATTATTGGCAAAATCAATCCTGTCATCTGATGGACACAAGTTCATCATAACTGCCACTGAGTATTTCACGAAGTGGGTCGAAGCTATGCCTTTAGCTTCCTGTACTGGCACACAAGTTTTTAAATTTATTTTTAATCAAATCATTTGCAGGTTCAGAATTCCTGCCAATCTCATCTCGAACAATGGAACTTGCTTCAAAAATAAAGATGTTAAAAAATTATGCCAAAAATATAAGATTCAACATCACTGGTCCACTCCCTATTATCCTCAGGGTAATGGTCAAGCAGAAGCATCTAACAAAACTTTAATAAAAATTCTCAAAATATTAGTCAATAAAATTGGCCATGACTGGCACATTCAATTATATCCAGCCTTGTGGGCCTATCGAACTAGTGTTCAAACCCCCACTGGAACTTCACCATTTGTTTTGGTATATGGTGCTGAAGCAGTTTTTCCATTTGAATTGGAAGTTCCTTCTTTGGCTCTGCTACTTCAAGATACCGAAGTAGGAGATGAATATCGAGTGGCGGACTCGACCAGTGGAACTCCTAGATGAAAAATGCATCAATTCTTTGGAGCATCTTCGTGCTTACCAAAACAAGCTTAAAATATCATATGCTAAAAAATTTTGTCATCGATCCTTTGAGATCGACGACCTTGTTTTAAAAGAAAATAAAAAAAATACAAATGCAACTAAGGACCTTAAAGGTAAATTTGAGCCCAACTAGCTTGGACCATATATTATTACTGCTAAATTTGCATCAGGAGCATACAAATTATCTACCTTAGATGGTAACGAGCTTAAAGAACCCATGAATATTTTGCATCTTAAACGTTACTATGCATAAATTTGGTCATTTCATCCTTGTATATAATTGTTTATAATATTTCAAAATTTTTATCTTATATTTCTTTCAAATTTATAAAAATCCAAAAACATCAAAAATATTCATAATCATCAAAAAGCTTCAAAACTATTTGTTGCATTTATTTAAGGCACTTGTTAAATTTTTTGCTCAAAAATCAAACCAAAAATCAAAATAATGATAAAAATAAAAACAACAATATTCTTGACTCTTTCGAAACCAAAACAAAATAAAGAAGAAAGAGAGAGTCAACATTCTCAAAACTTCTCAAAAGTGTTTATATATATTTTCTTACAATTATTGCAGTTATATGTTTCAAATTATTTTGGGATAAATTAGCATTTATTTGAATCCCTCACTTGCACACTCACAAAAATAAATATCTTGATTTTATTTGGCATGATTACTAATCTCTCTTATATCAAAGTTCACAAAATTCAATTAAATAAAGTTTGAGCATAGAGAATTGATCTTGTTATTTACTTAAACCAAGCACATCTTTTCACAATAAAATGATTATATTTGTAATTTCCATGTTTTGCTACATAGTAGAACTAATTTCTTGAGTGAAAAGTCTCCCCTGCTATCCTATCATGCACATGGTCTATAATATTTGAGAATTGGCAAAAGGACAAGTTCACCCCTACCCAAAATAAAAATCCCTTGATCTATAGCTAATCCGAGCAAGTATCCCTAGCAAAGAAAAAGAAAAGAAAAGTTCAAGAAAAAAAAAAATGTTCTTTTATATCATTACAGCAATGTTCCAAACATTATCAAGCAAAAATACAAAAGAAATACAAAAAGAAAAATAAGCAAAGTTCAAAAGAAAGCAAGAACACGATAAAATCTCTTTCCCTACCCTTTGAAAAGAAAAGAAGGGTTGATGAGCTTGAATCCCTGGAATTCTCAATTATTCGAAACTTGTGAGGTAAGCCCCATAACAGGTGGTTTGTGCCCAACCTGCTTGGCCTTGGGTAACTCCTAGCATGGTGATATGTCTGTCACATTAGCGACCTTCTTTTGTACAGACCTATGTCTACTTATGGATTAGCTAGCTCTTGATAATCCGACCTACATAGTAGTCTAGTATGGTTATATGCATCTACATCATGGTTAATGAACACTTATTTGGTTTCTTCAAATCACTTGTATCATATTATCTTGCTCAAAACTGGTCAATGAACATAGCAATTGCACACACATTTGTATTTGAGAGATTTTGTGTATCATTATGATAAGTCAATATTGGAAATGAATTCACATATGCACATGGGATTCCTTATAAATCTAACTTTTATCTTCAAAATACTTTGAAATATTATTTTTGCAACTTGTTTGAAATAAATCAAGTACAGTTGTTTACCACAAAGACAACTATATAATAGAAAAATCAAAAATTTCTTTCAAACTATACAATCAAAACATATACATATATATCTGGTTGACTTTCACGACGATGGTATAGTTTCAAAACCAAAATTGGAATTTTATGCCTAGCGCAAGTCCTCATTTTCATATTTTCTGTTCATCAAAAATCAACCATACAATAAAACTATTTTTTTTGGATTTTCGCGATGATGGCATAAGTCTATACCTACATATTCTATGCCTAGCGCAAATCATTGTAACAATTTTTATTCTCCATTTATTAAAAATCATGAAAACCATATGACTTAATTCATTATGTTACACAAATTATGCCTTTAAAAAGCAAACCCATTTCATGTCATTATGTCAACCTTCAAATTTGCAATGATGGTATAATTCCTAAAGAATTATCCAAAATTTTATCACACTTAGGAATTTATGCCTAGCAAAAATTATTTTAATATTATTTCATGCATACTATTTTCATGAAAATCTGAAAACAAACCATCATCATCATCATCATTTGCACTATTGCACCAAAGTCTTAAGACAGTTTCTTAAGCACTCTTTTACTTTTAACAATATTTCTATAAATGGGACTAGATTGACGATCGAGTGAGCAGCGACTCCATGAAATGGTCTATAATAGCGACAATGTCCTTTGAAATTATTGTTAGAAGTCTCTTTTTATTTTTATTTTTATCACATTTCATTACAAACAACCAATTTGTTACATCAGATTATTTCATTTAAAATATCACAGCATGACATCAAAATTATAATATTTCCAACGACATAATTACATGAATTATCAAATCAATCAATCAAACATAAAAGCATCATAAGCGTACACATTATACAAGTCATGTGATAAAAAAAAACATATCTCATATCATATATATATCAACAATCATATATGTACATCATCAAAACTGGATTGGTATGCCACAATCTATACCTCGACATACTCAATCCTCTATCAAAAAAATAATCATATAATACAATGTCAGTCCAGCCCTCTAGCCTTGAGAGCCCCTCGAGCTCTCTGCCTCATCTCCTCCCCTGCCCTGAGGTGGACAAGGTGACCCCATCACAATCTGTGTAGTCCTAGTCCTCGACCGGGACGTGGTCCTCGACGACCTGATCCTGATCGAATCTGCAATGTTGGCTGGCAAGGGTAGTCTATCTGCCTCTAGCACCAACTGGTAATACAATGTCTGATAGAATGTAAGCTGGGTGATAGCTCGTGTTAGCTCTCTAGAACTCACCCCTCTGCCTCGTGCCCTGAGGCATGCAATCTCGTCTCGCAGCTGTGCCACCTCAGCTCGATGGTGTGCAGCCTCATCCTGTAGAGTCTGCACTTGTGCCTGGAGACGATCTCTCTCTGCCCGAAGAGTAGCCATCTCACTACTCTCTCCTGTGTCAACACCCTTGCCCTTATCGGGCGATGGTGGCCTCTACCTCTATGGAGATGGGGATCTCGCCTCCCTCCTCTCCCTCTATCATGGCCTCTCCTATGCCTGGGGCCTCCTCAGCTCTCTCCCGTCATGACCCTGGGCCGCCTCCATAGCCGCCTGGTGCCGCCTCCCTATCTGACGTACAACTACGTGTATTGGACCCTGTGTCCTCGTCATTCGAGGAGGGCGGATGCCTATGTACCAGACATCGTAGCCATCGGCTACCCCTACATCGTCACCATCCACTGGTTGGATGGGGGCATCGTCTGCGTCTTGGCTCTAGAACCGTTGCATGTCAGGAGCCCCGCTAACTATGGTGTTATCTTGGATAGTCCAAGAAAACTCGTAATCCTTGAGAGATGGGATCCCATGTTGTAGACCAAACTGACACAAAACTTGGTCATAGCGATGGAGCTCCACCTCTCCTCTCTCCATTCATAGCCAGCAAACTCGCCTGATGCAAGCCAAGTCCTATCTATCCTCGACCAACCCTGGATGCTCCCTCCATGGTCTCCAGGTGATCTGGTCTAGGACTAGGTCATCTAGTAGTCTCCGGGACATAGGGAGGTCGATCCGTCACTGTGACCCTCTCCGGAGCCACCAGTAGAAGACTCGGGGCCTCTCCCCATCAACCCTTGTTAGAGGAAGCCCTACCGGCCTCCGCAC